>JAECWJ010000392.1:7500-1327500 GCA_018150375.1 Drosophila sturtevanti | reverse complement strand
AATAATGTAAATGAAAAAGAAATCATAAAAATAAAAATGCTTTGGTTTTAGATTTTGCCTATGCAAAAGAAAAAAAACGACTGGAACACTTATTGCATAACTATAAGACCTTTAAATAATCCTAAATGATTTATATATATATATATATAAATGTATATATACATACATATATATATAAAAATGTATATATACATACATATATATATAAAAGAAATTTAACAGACATAACTACCTTGGATTGTAAATTCCAATTCAAGTCAAACATGGCTTATATGTATATATGTTAGCTCCTTATGTTAAATGGTTCATGTTCCAATTTAGAAGGGAAAATCTGTTTTATTTTTCTTTTTATACGAATAAGTTCTTCGTTTACACTACCCTCTGGGGGGTGGGGGGGGGGGAGTGCCTCCTAGATAACATATATATTTTTGGATAACTTACGTTGTGCTGTATCGTAGACGATATCCAAAATATGCTTGCCTTCGTTACAACATCTTTATCTTGCCACATATCAGACATTATATAGATTATGTATGTATGTATAAACCATTGAAAATGCAGTGTTATGTAGTGATAAGAGTAGTATATATATATATATACATATATACATAAGGGTACTATATTCGTTTGTGGGCCTGCCAACACTTATTGGCCTTGTGCCTTTAGGTTTTATTTTTGAATGAGTTTACATTTTATTACAGCAGCGGCTTTTGAGTATACAAGTTATATATGTATCTAGTTACATTCAGATCCAGGATTATATATATATATATATATCTATATATGTATATAGCACACACACAAACTTATTTATGAAACATTTTTACAAACTAAAGTGACGTTATTCAAAGCTCCTCAAAGAAGGCCACACGCGCCTTAGTTGAGCCCGATTTGAGCTTTTTAAGTGTAGAGTATTTATTCTCGCCTGCTTTTATTTGCGCCTCACTGAGTATATCAAAATTACTTTGATTCTCTTCAATTTTATGTGGTGCAATTTCGGATCGTAAGGTCTGCAATTGATTTTGCACTAGATTCTTTGTCTTGCGTAAATATTCCAAATGGCTGCGTTCCATTTCATTGGTAATCTGTTCCATCTCATTGCCTGTTAATATAAACTCTTTGGGCTCAAAATCATCGGATATGCCACTGGAATTATCGCCCATAACCAAATGATAATGTGAGGCAGATGTGGTTAAATCAGCACCGCCAGCTGTTTCCATATCATTTGTGGAGCTGCTTGTGGTCAATGATGGTGTACTAATTGCCGCAATACTGGATGGATTATTAACAGCATTCGATACGGTTGATGCTGTCAATAGGCTATCAGTGGACGATTTACGTCCACTATTTAGGAAATTTAATAAACGAGCGGTGGCCTCACGTTCCGCCATTTTGGCACAAATTAATTCCTTTTTAAGCTTCTCCGTCTCTGCCTCGCGTTTATCATTCTCCACAGTTAACTGATGGACATAGAAATCAGCATCTCTTATTTTTTTCTCTAAATCATGCTTCTCCTGTTCACTTTTCATTTGACGCTCCCGTAATCGATCCATTTCGGTTTTGAAATGATTTGCTTTGCATTCAGTTAATTGCATTTGCTCTTCATTGACACGACTTTTCTCGAAATATAATTCCTTTGTCTCCTCGGAACGTCGCTAAAATGTGTTAAAAAAAAACAAAGAAAATACATATAAAATTGATCATTTTTTACTATATATGTATATAAGAATAGTTCCAATTGATAAATAAGATGTAGGCTAGACATAGGCATAGAAAAGATTTCGTCACCTTTAACTAGAATTGAATCCGGTTGCTAACTTCCTACAAAGTTTACCAATAAAAAGGTATGATATAGATATATACCCACCAGTGCATCCGATGCCATACGCATCTCATCTTGCAGACGGTCTAAACGTTTCTCCAACTCGTAACGTTCATGTTCGGCCTTTTCCCGTAATTTCTTTTCCCTTATAAATTTTTTGCGTTCAATTTGTCTGCGCTGTTTCTCCTCCTTGGCTTGGGCCTTCATCTGTTGTATTTCCATGGTATCCGGCTTGCGGCGTCGCATATAAAGATCATGATTACCCTTACAAAGATCAAGTATCTGGTAATTGGATAAAAATTACATATACAATTAATTCATAATTTTGATTATTAATTAATTGTATTCACCATTTTATTTATGTGCAGATCCTGTGAATAGAATATAAAATTCGATACTTTGGCATCCACCAAACGTATGGTGAACTTTTTGTCATCAAAACTAACATGTCGTATCTCATTCCATTGGAACGTTGTCTTTGGCGTTAGCTTGTCACGTTCATCGTAGATATTCAGTCCAACGGCAGTGACTCCCAGCCATAATTTGGTTTTGTTCTTATTCTAAATTTGTAATTTATAAATTTCATATAAATTTTGATATTGAATTGCTAATTATTTATCTTACAGTAATAGGAAAATAATTAACTCCATACATATCCAGATCTTGGGCAATTTTTAAATACTCCATTTCCACTTCATCACGTGTCATTGGCTCATGGTCCATATACCTGAATAGATAAAATGGATATATAGGATAATAATTAAACTATTTTCTAACATTTAAATATTTATTTGAACTTACCATGTTTTAATGCGTTCCTCCCACATTTCGGGAGTCATTTGATACTGATCTGTAACACCTTTGGGTAGTAGCTCACCACCAGCTAACATCCCGTCCTTATAGGTCTCATAATCATATGGTCCATATTGAACATGAACCGCATAGGACGCCAAAAGAACTGATGCCTCGGGCCGGCAATAAATGTCCATGGAGAGAATGCTTTGTTTCACTTGCAGAAAGAATAAATGTTGCGTTATCTCCTGGATGAGCTCTTCACTCACATTTTCGGGAAAGTATTTGGCATAGAAACTGAAGATATAAATATTGTTGTTGGCATGCAATTCGATGCGCTGATCTTTGACCTTCTTATCCATTTTCAGCCATGAGACATTGCTGCGTGTATCCACATACTGGAGACCAAAATACCAGGATTCACGTAAGCCAATTGTGCGACAAACTAGATCGAACAGATCTTGACCGGAGGCTCGTGGTTCGAGATCAAATTCTAGCTCCGAGTCAAAAGTGCTCACCCGGACGGGCAGGGAACGATTCTTTTTTGAGCCAAAGGGGCTCATTGTGTGATGTATATATATATATATATGTGTATATATAGATATGCAGAAGATATATATATATGTAGATATTGAGTATATGATGAATTTATTATGATGTGTGCTTTGCTGATGAATTGACTTGTTGCTATTGTTGTTGCACCTTGCTACGGCAAATATTACTCCTACAATGCTTTGTTGTTGTGCCAATTCCACCCTTCACACATTTCCACACGCACATATTTGCTAGTTGGTCTAATTGTATAAATCACTTAAGAAAAGATTGGAAGACATAAAGGAATTCCAATTCTTTTTCTTTTTAATCGAAGATCGATACATCGATATATAAATAAAAATCAGATTAGCGATGGTTGCACCGTCGGTAATCGGAAATCATATTAGTCGTGAGTATCGTGCTTTTTTAATTGAAAATTTGTAATTATTATATGTATTACTATATATTACCGAAAGTTTGAGATATGGATGTGCAATGACTATGAAACTTATTTTTTATTTTATGCAAATATTTTAAACGATCTATAAAAGTTGCTAACATGGTACAGATATCATAGTTATATATGATATACCTAAGGCAGGCCAGACCAGTTTGAAGATGTAGTGTCAACATATACATACATAATCATATGTTCTATTTTAATGAACCTCATCACCAATTCTGTTTTCGATATGTCTGCAAATACAAATTGACATATATCGATGTTTAGTTGACAAATTTGGCGCGGAATGTAAACAATTTAAATAATCAACATAGTTTGTTTTTTTTGTAATAGTTTTTTTTTTTTATTGTTTTGCCTTGCATGCAACTGCAGTCGTTTTGGCATTAACGAAAATTAATTTGCCGAGCATAATTAACTTGTTTAAAATTGCACAAAGTCAAGGAGGCATGAACAAGAAGAGCCAACACATCAATAGAAACCAACATAAGAAATGCCCAAAAGGCAGCTTGCCTCAGACGTAAATCTTGACTTTACTGTGATTAACAACTGCACAAATATTTAGCTTTATAAATATTAATGTGTGTGCTACTGCTGCTGCTAATGATTTAAGGATTTGGTACGTCTACCATTTGCTAGTGAAATCGTTGTTTGCCCAGACTAACGAAACTAACGTGCCAAGTCCAATAAAACAAACTAAAAATCAAAAAAGACGCATCCACAAACAAATTAATTAGAGCGAAGCCGGGTCTTCACCAGTCTCAGTTGGCTGGCAACCAAGCAAAGCGACAAAGATCTGGCTGCATAGGAGCATCTGCATCGTCGTCCGGCTAGCAATTAAATATGCAATGCACTCAAGTTATGCACCTTTCCTTTGCCCATGCACCGTTAACAATAAAACAAAACCGAAAAACGAAAACAAAAAAAATTAATATGAAATAACTTTAAATCCCGCGCGAAAGTTAACAGAACAGAATGTTAGATTTAACATCGCAACTGTTAATCTCAAACAAAGAGACGCGCTCTCTATCACTCCAAGCTCAGTGTTAGAGATGGTCACCCCTTCCCCTAAAAAATGGCTAGAAGGAAGCAGTTAAGGTTGTCTTTGATTAAATATTCAGTTTTTGTATTAATTTCTTTTATGATTATGTTTTTTTTTGTTTATCAATGGATAATGTCTTTGGATAAAAATTAAGAGAATCGTGAGTTTTGTAGAATATATGAAAACATTTTGTTGTTAAGTTTGAGCTGTATACATGTATATACATATCATTGGTTTCTTATTAATTGACCTGTTTTAAAAAGAATGCTCAGATTTGTTTGAATTCACTCAGTAGATTTGGATGTTTATAGAAATCGTGAATCTGCTTTGTTCTTCATTACTCCCAAATAGCTTTTTGCAACATAAAAAGAAACCGCTAAACTGTTCAACACAGCTAAGGCCACCGAGTACAAATAACATGGAGTTGCTGTCAGCGGTTTTCATTCCAATTCGAGTGCGAGTCGTGAGCGGTTCTTTCTCTTTCCCATTCAAAAATCAAAAAATCATATTAAAGATATATAAATTGTTTATATAGATAAAGCCGCAGTTTAAGAGTTTAACCAATTCAAAAGTATTGTGCGCGCATGCGTTTTTGTGTTGCTTAAAAAGGGCATTTTAAATCCTTATTTCTTTTGCACTCACACAGAAACAAAAGAAAAAACGGTGCAAAAGCAAAGCAAACGAAAACGAAACGACAAACAAAAATTACTGTGATTTGTTTATAATTAATCATATCTATTATAATTTTTTTTTACTTGATTTTTCTGTGGTGTGTAGAAGAAGTGTAGAAGAATATTTCGAAGTTCCAATTGGAAGTGAAGGGTGTAACGTAGACGCACGCACACAAAGAGACACATAGAGAAACACCGGCAAAAGCGGAGTGCAAACAGGATAAAACAAATAATAAGAAAATAAAAAAAAAAACATAAAGAAACATTTTTCAAAGCGGTAATTAGCAACAGTAACAACAACAGCAACATCACAAGGAGGAGTCAACAAAGAAAGTAAGTTTGGAATTCCTTGCCCAAAGATGGCTAAGAAAAGCAAAAAAAAAATAATAATAATAAAAAAGCAACGGTTTTTCTCTCTCTTTGTGATACTCTCTCAGTGGCTGCTGCTCCATTTGCAGGTGTACCCCATGTCTTGGTCATAAAATCTATGGCAGTTGCTGCGAGAGCCTTCATCTTTTTTTCAGCCTTTTATTTCTTTTCGTACCCAGTATAAAATAATTGGTTGAGGGGGGGTATGCGATAGTATCGCATTAAATTATATATGTATGTATGTACATACATATTTTTATCTGCTTTAATCAAACAGATGTGATTTGTAGATTACTTCTTAAGGATTTGGGCAAATAAGCTTTGATTTTATACGAGTGCCACGCCTCCTTAGTATAGACAAAATTTCTGTATAAAAGAGAAGATAGTGATTTAAATATTTTTTTTATTTTTGGATGTTTGTTAAATTAACCTAGACTGGGTGTTAGTTTTTAGTACACGGTATCTCAAGGTCGGGGAATTGTTTTAATATAAGCATTGATTTTTCTTGTTTTTTTCTTTCCGTTGTTGTTTTTAGTTTTTTTTTTTTTTTTAAATATATTTTGCGCTTGGCTTGGCTTCGAGCTTCAACTTGCTCTGGTGGCCATTGTTTCTATCTCTCTTCTCCTACTCCTAGTGTCTTTCTTCGTCTTGTTGGCTTTTCCAACCGGCTTTTGGCTAATTGCCTTGACATTGGCATTCAATGCAAGAGAGAGGCACATAGCGTGAGCGCAAAAGAGAGCCACAACATGAGAGAGAGAGTGGAGTGAGTTAGAGAGAGAGAGAGAGGCAGAATAAAAGAGAGGGAGTAAGGGAGGGGGAGTTAGTGACTTGTTCCAATCATTCAAGTTGTAAAAGCAGCAGCAGATGAAGAAAAATAAGGAATTTTCAAAGATGATAAAACTATAAAAAGATCAGCTCTCTAACTGTATATTTCACCATGTTGTGGCATCCTTTTTTTCTCTTTTCCCGCCCTTCTATACCCCTTTTTCTACATTACGACTACTTTAACTACCTTTGATCCCACGAATTTTCCTTTGTTCCCTGTGTGTTTATGTTCAAGTTCTGTGAGTGTGTGTGTGTGTGTGTATCTGCTGTTTCAGCAGGATGCGCGCAGGGCGTTTGCTTTATGGGCGGACTACGCCCCCTTTTGTCTCCATATCCATTGCTGCTTCATCCCCCTACCTATTTACAGATGCCATTGGCAATTTATAGTAGGTCTTGTCTGCACTGTGGTTCAAAATATAACGATAAATACAAATAACTTTTTATATATTTTATTAATAGGATACCAGAGCATTTTATTAATTCAAAATTTTAAATAAATATTTTAAAAAATTTATTAAAAAATGTCAAATTCCATAGAAAATTGTTGAAATGTAGTTAAATATATAGAATATTGTTAAAATATCAATTATCTTTTGATATCCACCTACAGTCTACATATTATTGATTGTTCAATATGGGATTATCTATAGAATTTAAGGCAATGACTGCTTTTGGTTGCAAATTAGTGTTTCTACTTCATTTTGCACACACCACACCCAAAATGCAACCCCGTGTGTCCCTTGTGTGTCCATATATCCCGATTCCGTTCCCCGTTTCCCCCTACACCCGTTCCTGTCTACGTACGATGTTAACCGGCAAAATGGGCAAATCAATAATTTTCAATAAGGATTTGCAACCAGGCGGGGCACGCATATTCTTGCGTATTGCCGGTTGGGCGTGAGGGCAACAACAATTAGTATGCCAGGAGCGAAATGCATACATAAATCCCACGAATGTCTGACTATGGTTCTGTCTGTCTGTGTGTTTGTCTGTCTGTGTGTGTGTGTGAGTGAGTGTCTCTGCCTCTGTTTCTATCTCTGTTTCTCTCGTTCTCCCTGAGTCACGTTTTGTTTTTTGTTGTATGTCGAAGCAATCGAATGCTTCCGTTGTAAGCCGGAAATCAGGTACTCATTCCACCCCCACCCCCAACCCTCCCGCTTCCACCCACACATACAAATATACATACATATCTCCACCTTCTTTAAATTCTCCTTCAATAGCCGACAACTGTGCGCAAATTGCTAGCAGTTGAAGTCGTTTGTCGCCACGACAGTCTGCTCAAGACAATACAAAGGGTAGATCCATAGCATATATACATATACATATGTATGTATATGAATGTATATATGTATGTATGTATGTATATATATATAAATATCTTATATACATTACTACATATATGTATTTATGTACGTATATGTATGTATGTCGCCACCCTCATACCCATATATGTATGTATGTATGTATGTATGTGCATACACAAACCCGAAAAATCCATCATCACCGACTGCAGCTGCTGTCGGTCTTTCTGTCTGTCTGACTGTTGTTTCATTTGCCTCCTCTCTGACATTGTCCTTGAACAAAAACGCACTTTACGCACTCTGTTCATACTCATTTGGTTGTGTGGTGTGTTGCCTGAGAAAGATCTCTATGTGAATAAATCTATTTATAGTCATACGTATGTACATACATAATATATACACACATACATACATACATGTATGTACATACACTTGCTCTCATATCTCTGCGTACACCCCCCAAGAGAACTAAATTTCTATTTTCAGTTGGCGATTGCATTTGATTGAATGCACTTTTTTTAATGCTTCTTTTTTTATATAACTCTTTAATTAATTATAAATTTATCCATGTATTTTTTTTTATCTTAAATATAATCTAAATATTAAAAAAATTATTTAAAAAAAACATAACCAAAATATGACGCCTCAAAAGTCTGCGTACACTCCAATTATTCTGCGTACAATGTCAGATTTCGCGATTACCGTTACTTTTTTCATTCTGCTTTATTGTTTTTCGTTGATGTGCATAAGTTGTTATTCCGTTGAAAAGAAATTAGCACGTTTTTTTACCATGGAGCAAAAGGGAAGAGAAATCTCTGTAGAAGTTCGAAAACTTATTTTAAAATATAGGTTGGAAGGCAAATCCTACCGAGAAATTGGTCAAATGGTAGGCAGGACACATTCCTCATGCCAAAGAGTCTACGATAATTATGTGTCATCCGGCTCCATATTGTCAAAGCCAAGATCTGGCCGACCACCGTTGTTGACAGAACGGGAGAAAAAACGTATTGTCCAACTGGTGCCTATTAATCCGAGGATAAGTGCTCACCAAGGACGACTCGAAGTTGAAGAACGTTTCTCCAAAGCTGTTTCTGAAGAAACCGTTCGACGGACTTGGAAAGAGGCGGGGTATCATGGCAGAGTTGCTCGCAGGAAGCCGTATATATCTGATATAAATAGGAAGAAGCGTATGGATTTCGCCAATGACCACATTTCTAAGACCCCCAGCTTCTGGAACAAGGTCATTTTTTCAGATGAGAGCAAGTTCTGCATATTCGGCATAAAAGGAAAGAAGTTAATATGGAGAAAAACCGGGACAGCTATGGATAAAGAAAATTTACTACCAACTGTAAAACATGGAGGAGGTGGTGTAATGGTGTGGGGGTGTATGGCCGCCAGTGGAGTGGGAAATCTCACGTTTATTGAGTCCACAATGAATCATATAGACTACATCAAGATTCTTAATGAGAATCTACTGGAGAGTGCCCGGAAATTACAGCTTGAAAACGATTTTTGCTTCCAACAGGACAATGACCCGAAGCATACAGCCCATAATACAAAGCTCTGGCTGCTTTATAATGTGAAAAATCAGCTTCCGTCACCTCCCCAGTCTCCAGACCTGAATCCTATTGAGCATCTTTGGGATTTACTCGAGCGTAGGATTCGCCAACACACCATCAGCTCTAAGAACATGTTGAAGGAAGTCATCATGGAGGAATGGGGCAAAATAACTGCCGAGGATACCAGGAATCTAGTCGACTCGATGCCTAGACGTCTGGCAGAGGTTTTAAAACACAAAGGATATCCCACAAGATATTAAATAACTGGATCTCCTTCGTTGTACGCAGAATAATTGGAGTGTACGCAGACTTTTGAGGCGTCATATTTTTGTTATGTTTTTTTTAAATAATTTTTTTTAATATTTAGATTATATTTATGATAAAAAAAAATACATGGATAAATTTATAATTAAATAAAGAGTTATATAAAAAAAGAAGCATTAAAAAAAGTGCATTCAATCAAATGTAATCGCCAACTGAAAATAGAAATTTAGTTCTCTTGAGGGGTGTACGCAGAGATATGAGAGCAAGTGTATATCGCATTTCTTACTTTTAAAATTTCCACATAATTTTTTTAATTTCTTTAAAATTTTTGAAAAATTATCCCAAAAGGTTTGCAGTGCTTTTTTTTTTTGATTGTTTAACCAAAAATTGTATTTTTATATAAACATTCGATTTATCTCATTATAACAATAATTTCTAATATTCTGTGTTGATGTATGTATGTATGTACATATGTAGCTCCAGTCTGTCCTTCTGTCCAGATGATTGATCTGATCCAGATGTCTATTTGTCTAAGTTTTCATCGAGAATTTCTAAGCTAAAGGGTTAAAACTGAACAAATAGATATCTTTCCGATTGGACAACTATAACCACCTGAATTTTGAAATTTTTATCAGCAACTTGCTGATTTTTCAAACGATTATCACTTTATTTAATATTTGTTATTTTGGTTTATATATAAACGACTATACCAAGTTTCAAAAATATCGATGGAATATATGTATGTACATACATATGTATCATATAACTGATATAGGCGCAAACTGATAAAACTTAATTTTTATTAAATTTATGTATTCTGAATGTTTGTGGTTAATTCAACTTAAATCGGTTGTCTTTAGCTTCCAAAATACGTGTAGAGCAACGCACAGGTTTGAATTTATCTTCGATCTTAGAGGTCTAAGATTTGGGTTTTTACATAAAGAACGAGGGAGGGAGGGGAGGATTTTTTTTATATTATATTTTTATAACAAATGTCAAATTTCTTCTTCACAATTCATTGCCCAAAATTTTAGTTTTACAAGAAGATTTCATCCGAAAATGCCTTTGAAAAACCCATTAGAAATTAGATTAAAAGTTAAATAATCTTATATATATACATATGTACATTATATATGCATGTGTTCAAATGATAGAATATCGTTTAGGTAATGTTTATATTATTGATTTTGATTAATAAATAAATATAATATTACAAGGGATACAAAATGAATGAATCTATATGATCGTAAGACATATGTTTTGTTATTAGTAAAATTGTGATTCAATAACTTATTGTACATTTAAAATGTATGTAAGTATGTATGTACATATATATGTACATACATCTAAAGTATCATTCGGATTGATTTCTAGTATTTTTTATTTTCAAACACAACATTCCCACTCAAATATATTTTCTGAGTCATATCACGCAATGCTGCAGACGAGAGGAGGAAGAGGAGCATTTTTATTCCTTTTTGGCAAGGTTTTTCGCTTTCAACACAAAACTGCATACATATATACATATATAATTATATATAGATATAACTTCAGCCTGTTTTGTGATTCATGTGACATTTCCTGCCATAGACTAACTTATTTTATGTATGTGTGACATATATACAATTTATCAAGAATGACTTTATCAATTCAGAAGTACAGAAACATTTTTCTTGGTTTGATGATGGCTCGTTCGTTCTTTCATTCGCACACTCATTCGTTTGGTTTTTACAATAATAACAATAATTGATATGATTATAATAATGCTGTAATATACATACATACATAAATAGTATATAGCTAAAAAAAAGGAGTTCAATGTACTTGATCAGTGTAAAGACTCGAAAACTCAAAAAACTTACACAGAGGCCAGATCAGATCAGATCAGACCAACAACAACAACAACAACAACAGCAACAGCAGCATTAACATTTCCGTTGACGATAAACATAACAGAAGGAGAAATAAATATAATAATGTAAAAAATAAAACAAAAACAAAACATAAAATAAAAAAGAACCCAAACGAAGATGAAAAAATATCTTATTCACTCTTCTTCTCTGCTACTTTTTTTTTTTTTTTATTTTTGTAGCTACATCTTGTGCCTCCCCTCCCCCTCCCCCATCCATTATCTTGAGGTCTTGGCTCTTTGATTTATGCGGTGGCTTTAAGTGGCCTTTGTCGTCGTTGAGATCACTCAAGGGAGGAGGAGGAGGAGTAGTAGGTGTTGTCTTGCTGTGTCTCACTGCAAATTCATTTTGTTTAATGTTTTTTTTTTTTCGTTTTTGTTGATTTTTCTGTTTCTTTTTTTTTTTTTTTGGCGCATGCCACACACAAGAAGTGCAACTTTAGTCGCAGCGGCAGATAAACTTGTTGCAGCTTCCATCCAGAGATGCCAATGATACTTTTGGGTGATGGCTCCTCTAGCTTTAGCGTTGCCAAGCCAAGCCAAGCCAAGCCAACTGGTTCATCTGGTTGTCAAGTGAGACATAAATGCAATAGACCTGACTGTTTGGCCTAGGTTTTTGTCATACTAAAACGCAATGGTATTCAATAAAGATGTGCTGCAGATGATGTGAATTGTCCCGCAAATGGATGATAGAGATCGTATGAGTGGATGAGAGAGAGTGATATATATATATGTACATACATATGTATATACAGATACATACATACATATATGTACATATTTTGAATCGTATGGCATTAATTAGGAAAAATCATCACCCCATATTGAATCAAGTTAAAGTATAGAAATAAATTAATAAATTGGTTATTGATCTAGAATTTAAATTTAAACCAATTGTTGCTAGATCAAAAGAGAATTTTTTATTTTATTAAAATTTATAACTAGAATTATTTCATAAATTTCAGACAGAATATACATATGAAAAGGTTCTCTGCTTAAAATATTGAGAGGTAATTGGGGGTAAAAAAATAAGTAAAAACAGTTGGATAATAAGTGATAAACTTGAATGTTGCTAAGATTATGATTTTCACAATTATTTAAATGACTTTTCGATGAATATTTATTATAGTCGAATTCTATTAGAATAATTCATTATTTTTTTTATAGACTAATAACTAAAATATATTGAATTCGTATATTAATATATGGTGAGAAAAATCCTGAAACATTTAAAATGAATATTTATTGATAAGCCAACACTTGGCTTGGATTGTATTACTTGTCTTCTTGATTTATAATGTTGTGATAAGTCAATAACTCAACTCCATTTCAAACTGTATATTAATATTATAGTTTTTGAAATCGCAAAATTCCAGTTATTAATAAATATAGTTTATAGGCTATACTTTTTTTTTCAAACCGAAACGAATGCAATTTATTACTGATAATCCATGAATAATCCACTGGTTCAACCAACATCCTCCTGCAATCGAAATACCGATGAAAATACAAAAAAAAGGAATCCCCTGAAGCTCTTTCTATATACATACATACATAGATTGCTATGGACTATGTAATTTGCAAATGGAGGGATCGGAAAAGGAGAGCAACTCCTCTGCTGGCAATGTTGTTTAATGCTCATTGTTATTATATATTCAAAATGCGAACAAATTATTAATAAATGTAAGCTCAGGTCTTGGACTCTGACTTTGAATTAACGGGGGGAGGTGCGGGTAAAGAGGATCAGAGAATTGCGCAGAGTTTTCCATACATTTTGACTTTCCCGCATTGTGTTGTTGTTCGTTATTGGTTGTTGGTTACCTGGTGGTACCCGTAACCGTACCCATACCTGTACCTGTACCACCGGGTGCCCATGCTCTGTGCTTTGTATCTGTCTGCGGTCCATATAATTGGCGCATAAATCATTTTACCTGGCCTGGCCCCCAAAGAGCAGCGGTAATTTTAGTGTGTTGTGCCACAACACAACAGTTAACTGTTGTGTGTGTTGATACAGATACATTTGTATCTTGCATCTTTAATATAAATATATATGTATAAATATATATATTTATATATGCATGTACATATGTACATACATATGTATGTATGTTGTATGCATGTATGTGTGTGCGTTCAATAAACCAAAGCTAAACTTAATTGTTGTTGGTCCATCGGTCCATCTTAATCCAATGAAAACCCGAAACCGTTTTGTCTGTGGCTTTCATTGATTTCTCTCTATTTGAAATCATTTCATTTTTTTTTTTACATACATACATACATACATACATATGTACATATATTGAATTTTGATTGTCATAACGTTTCGTTCAGCTCAGCTCAGCTCTGTTTAGCTCAGTCTCGTCTTTCGTTTCATTTCATTTCGTCAAGTTTCGTTTCAATTTTCAACTGTAAATTGCATCAATCGATAGAGCTGGCGGCGATTTTTGTGTTTTTTTTTGTATATTTTTATTTTTGGCGTTTCTTCATTAACATTACAAAAGCTGTGGGTTGAGCTGGTGCTGCCGCTGTCGTTGTTCTAACGGTTTTTGGCAAACTTTTTATGACCTTTATCTCTGTCTCCATGTCTATAACTCTGTATGTATGCATGTATGTATGTATGTACATATACATATCTGTTGTTGTTCCATCTTAAAACTTTTACTTTTTCGATCACTTTTGGTTGGCATAATAATTGTTTATACATACGAGAGTATGTTGCACTTATTTTTACACTTGTTTTTTCTTCTGTTTCTTTTTTGGTGCTTTCTAAAAAAATCTCCATTGATGACAGATTGATTGCAAGTCTTAAATATCATCTATGTATGTATGTATGTATGTATGTGTGTGTGTTTGTGTGTTTATGCATTTGTGTTGTAATTATAAAACAATTGGAAAGGTGGCCGTTGTTTTACCAAGTTGTGTGACAAATGATCACCAGTTAAGTTGAACACGTTTGCTGATAATTGAGTTGTGCGGTTGGCTTTTTAGCGGTTTTTTTCTATCTCCCTCTCTCTTTCTCTCTCTCTCTCTCTCTCTCTCTCTCTCTCTCTCTTTCTCTCTCCCTCTCTCTCTCTCTTTGTGTCGGTTTCGATGTCGCAGATCTTGTGAGGCTTCATTAGAGCGGCGGCATATGGCTTGCCAGGAATTCTAAGACTTCAATTTGTATAGTTTTGAAATGCTTCAATGATAAATTCTTTTTTGTAGAAATTTAAGACGTGAAGAATATTATAAAACCTACATACATACATACATACATGTGTATGTATGTACATACCATACCCATATCGAACTGTAGTAGATCTAAACAACTCTTTTAACATCCAAAAATAATAATAGTTATTATTAATTATGTGTTATACAAATTTCAGTTGTATGTACATATGTATATGTGAATAAGAAGTTTCCACATCGTTTATATTCATGATACGCCTTTAATATTTTAAAAGGCAATAGGGTATTTAATAGTCACCTAGTCATGTAAATTGTTGTAATATTCAATTTGCTTCGGCAAACCGCAAAATTGTTTCCATACAAACAAATAACAGGTACGCGCTAGTCAGGTCTATATAATCAAACCCAATAACAACTACAACAACTTGTCGCCCACGAAAATGCACTTTTGCATTTCATACTTGAAATAACCATCTGATCTGCCCCAACCTCCCTCCCACCCCCCACCACTACCCACCTTACGCTGCTCGTCTTGCAGCCGTTGCATTAAAAAAAAAACCATAAAAAATGAAGAGAAAATGCAGGCAACTTAAACACGAAACCAACACAATGCAACGCTTGGAAGCGCGTTGATGCGTCAGCCACAAGAAGCAAGCCGCCGCTAAGAAAGATGAAGAAAGCGCAGTAGAAGAAAATGATGATGACGATGATAAAGATGAAGCTAAAGATGAAGAGGGGGGAAAGAAGTTGGCCAGTCAGTGGCAAAGTTAGAGCTACCTAACTAACTAACTAACCAGCCTGCCTGCCTGCTTATGTCTTGTTAGTGTCTGTGTAGATTAATACCGTGTAACTAAACTAAAGTACTTTAGGCTATTACAGTCATAAAATTGCCTCATAATGTATATAGTATATAGTCTGAATCTAGTTTGATTTTATAAACATCAGTTAAAAGTGCCAACAACTGTAGATTTTCCACAATAATCCTTAATTGAAACCAACTTTGAGTAAGATTAATGGCTAATGAACAACTATGTACATATGTACATATGTACTATGTCCATAGGCTTTTTTGAATCTAATGATTTTCTTTTCAAAAATTGTTGAAGCTGTGATTTTTCAGTATTCTTTAATAACAATTTAAAGAAATTGTTTTTTATTTGTATTCCGGAAATAAAATGTAAATAAAGCAATCTTGATTTTGTATTCTTTTATTTTCTTAAAATATTACCTCCAAATAAAATATTTGATTGAATCCTACGGGAGAATTTGGAATCCACATTACTGAACGGAATCTTACATATATATATGCATATGTACACATATATATATACATATATATACACATATGTATATACATACATATATATAAGGACTTTTGTTATTATTATTTTTCTCGCAGATTGTGGGCCTAACACTTCCGCTCTTTGAGATAACAGGGCATCTTAAGAGTCGATAATGTTGTCTTAGGCATATGGGTAAGAATTTTTAGAGCGCTTGTTCGCTCTGTTGCTCTCAATTTAGCTGCATTACAGTAAGATATACCGTATTGCTGCAACATTGTGGATACAAACCTATAAACATATAAGCCTATACATACAAACATACATATACATATGTATGTATTAATGTGTACATATGTATGCATGTGTGTTTGTATAGTCAAACGCCTGTCGTCATTGCCGATTATAAAAATTATAGCACCAATACAAGCAACGATAGTTAATTTATTTGGCATTTTCATATGCTAGATGTAGAAGAATTAAGAGATAGATAAAAAAGAGGCAAAGGGAGAGACAGAGAGAAAGAGAGAGGCCGAATATTTGGTCAAACTTGATACGTACAAACATACATATGTATGTACATATATATATATACATACATACATACATAGGTGTGTATATACATACATATGTACATATATTTAGATACATATTCTAATTGAGTAACATAATACAAAAGAAAAGAAAAAAAAGGAGAGGTGCAGAAATGATTTTCTGCAGCTGTTCGCATTGTTTGAATGCGTTTATCAGTTATATACCGTTATCATTAACAAGCCAACATCAGCAGCAGCCGGCACCGCACACGCATGAGAGCGAAACACACGCAACTGCTGCCGCTGCTGCTGTTTACTGCGCTGCTGTTGCTGCTGCTGATGATGATGATGATGGCAAGAGCAACGGGCATTTGGTGAAAGGTGTGTGCGCACACGCTCTCCACTCTTTAACGAACTCCACCTCACCCAACCCCTCCCCTTTTGTTGGACGTACATATGTATCATTCTTCAGCTAAACGCCAGTTACCTCCTCTTTGGTTGTTGGTAGTGACCGATAAAAAGCTGCGAGCGCTTCCATCATATTTTACATTTTCGTAATTTGCTAAAAGCACCTCACACACATTTTTATCCTCCCTGCCACCATCTCTCCTCCTTCACTCTATCTTTTTGCCCCTCTTTCACTCTCTCTCTTTCTCGGTGTGTGCGTGTGTGCAATTTCATTTAATTAGATTGCGTTTAATAATGCCACACACACACACACACACACAAACATTGATTGATATCAATAGTGTAATTTAATTGATTTTTGCAAAAAGCAAACACATGCGAGCAAGACAAATAAGAAATAATGAGAACTGTTTGCTATG
Source organism: Drosophila sturtevanti (assembly GCA_018150375.1). Taxonomy (NCBI): domain Eukaryota; kingdom Metazoa; phylum Arthropoda; class Insecta; order Diptera; family Drosophilidae; genus Drosophila; species Drosophila sturtevanti. The sequence continues at coordinate 1,310,141 of JAECWJ010000392.1, read as the reverse complement.
AACAAATTCGAATTCGATTTATTTGAACTGAATTGTTGGTCACACACACATAAATACATATACATACATACATATATGTATATGTAGATGTTTGTAATGTATGGATATGTATGTATGTTTGTATATGCATACATATACATACATACATACATATATGCAAATTGGCAGCTCCTTGGGATTAAAAAAAACTGAAACTAGCTTGCATTTGGTATATGGGTTATATAAACTCATCTCGTTATGCTAATCAGGAATCTATATATACATATGTACATATGTATGTACATATACATACGTACATACATACATACATACATACATATATTAACTTATACCTGCGTAGCTTCTTTTTTTTTTTGCTCTGGAGATAGTTCAAATTAAAGTTCCGTTATTTGCATTCTCCTATGCATGGCAAACTTAATGACTATTTACACTTCAGAATTTTTAAACTAAATTAAATCTCAAAGTTTAATGAATACATACATACGTACGTTGATTTGATTTGACTTTGAGTAAGACTTTGATAAATTGAAAGATCTCATATATATATACTCCTAATAGATACAAAAAGTCGTATGCTGTTAATATAGACATACCGAAATAGAGTTATGATTATATAGATATAACTTATTTTATTTGAATGATAATTTTAAAAAATGGCTAGAAATAAGAAATTAGCATAAATTTTCGAGCAAAAAAAAATATTACTGAAATCAGTGCAACAAAATTCAAGGGGCTACATTAGTATAGCATCCATTTCGAATATCGAAGTTTTGGTAACCGTTTTAGGCCGTTAAGATTAAATTGATTCTTTATCTATAGCTTGTATATACATACATACATATATTGGAACTACATATCAGAGAACGAATAAATTATTTTGATATTTTATTATATTTATCCTATTATTTATTTACTATTTAAAATTCATATTTGTATGAAATTCGATTTAGTTTAGCTCACGTCTTGTATTAATTTGCCATACAATCGTGTCACGTTGGCAACTCTAATCCACTTGGTAGCTAGCCATTACACGGCAAGCTTCTTGTCCAGAGTAAATTATAGGCCGTTTATATGTATAGTACAGATACATATATAAGTATATGTATGTATGTATTTATGTACATATATGTATATATATATATATATGAATATCTATATACATATATATATATATCTGTACATATATGTATATATTGATATTTATATATATATCTATATATATATATATATATATATATTCCATATTCTATATGTATGGTAAATGTTCCGCTTGGGTATTCCTTGACACACCATTTGCAGTAATTGGCGCTGGTTGCTACTGTTGCTGGTTATCATAATGATAATGATGATGATGATGATGATGATGTTGCAGCTGCAGCTAGATGCAACGGTGCTTAACTGTTGGTTTGTGTGTGTGTGTGTGTGTATGTGTTGGCTTTCTTTCCTTACATTTTGTTATGTTTTCGTTCATTTGCTCATTCTTTTATTTTCTAATTGCCCTGAGGATGACGTCTATACCATCACCACTCTCCTTCCCCTTTCTCAACTTTGTTCTGTCTCCAATTCTACTGAGATTCATAAAAGTGTTGTACATACATATGTTTTCTCTTAATGCCGATGTGTGTGTGTGTACACACACCTCAAAGTCTCATCTTCTCTTCTTGGCATGCATAATTAATTACGATGTGGAAATTGCTTTTTAAATGCCAGCAATTAATTTTCCATTGAACTTTACAATTCGCTTTTGGTTTTTCTTGTTTTGTTTTTGTTTTTTTTTTTTTTTTTTGTCCATTTCTGCCTATCGAATTGCAGTTAACAATAATTAACAAGAAAATTTGTTGACTGCTTTTCAGCTGACACCGCAAACAGAGAGACAGAGCAATGACATTTAGGTGGCAAATGCACTTCAAAAAAAAAATATGGGTGAAAAAAAAAAATAAAATAAATAAAAAAAAAATTTACAATTAAATTATCATATTGAATTGTGCATCGAAATGATAATTAAAACTTGAAAATCCCTTTTAATTCCTTAAAGATTACGAATAGAAGTGTATTATATCAGATAATTATCAGTTTAAAAAAAAAAAAAATGCTTACTATTTAATCTAAATTTGGAAAAATCAATATTAAAACAAGAATTTAAAATATTTTATTCATTATACACATACATATGTACATATATACATATATTTGATATATATTTATTTTATTTTAAAAAATGTTTTAATATTATTTACTGACTTAAAATTTATATTTAAAATGAAGACATATTTGTTTATGTTTTTATTTCAAATAGAAAAGTTGTTCAAATTTTTTTTAACTTTCTTCAAATATACATTTGTACGTACATGCATACACACACACATGTGTGTGTGTGCCAATCAAATTAATTAGTTAATAGGAAAAAATTTCAATTTTCTCTCAGTGTTTGTTGTTGGTGGATGTTGTCATTTAGTCTTAGCTGTTTTCTTGTATTTTTTTTTTTGTTTTTCGTGTTTCTTTCATTTTCATTTATATCGCGTTTTCATTTGCATTTCGCCTGTTGATGATGTTTATCTGCCATCTGCGATTTGCCATTTTTGTTATTGTTGTTGTTTTCTTTTTACTTCTGGCCAACGCCCAAAACCAGGCACTGCCTGGCTGTGCCCAGTCCAGCCGACGACCAACGCCTAGAAAATGAAAGCAAAACACATAAAAGCCAACAAACACAACAAAAAAGATATATATGTATGTATGTATGTATGTACATATGTATGTATATACATATGTATGTATAAAATAAAGGAGCAGTCCGAGTCGTCACTTCGAGACATGTCCGTCCATCCGATTCTGCGTTGTCGTAGCTGGCTTTTAGAATGCAAAAAAACAAAAATAAAAACAAAAAAACGCAAAAACAACTTTCAGCCGCGTTTCAAGTTGGTCACGTCGTTGGATAACAATTTACTCGTTAGGGTCCCATTGTTAGTTGACTCATCCTGCCAACTGGCCCAACCATTCATCCATCTCTATCCGTGTATGCATCAGAGGCGATTCGCAAGCTCTGATTAGCAACTACCACCACCACCACCACAACCACCACCAGCACCACCCACAATGGACATGCGTGTCTTCAAATATCGTCACGCTAATGCCTTTAACAGTTTCCTACTTTCATTTGCTTGATTTGAAATCGGGATAGATAAAATAATAACTATAATGATAATTACCAAAAAACAAACACACACATACAGATAAGGGATATATGTATATATGTATGTATACATATGCATATGTATTTTAATGAGCTCATTTTGATCACACTTGACTTTTGTTAGTACTGTACATTATTTTCGAAAACAATTGAAATGAAAGTAAAACTGCTATATATATCTATATACATATATACAACATTATAGATATTCATAGATAAACAGATTTACATACAGTTCTAAGTGACCTTTTTGTCTTATATTCATCGAAATGTGGTGACCCCAACGTTTAATAAATGATCTTATTGGAATTTTATACTCCATTCATTTCATACGTCGAATTATCGATAACCACAATATACATATACCCAACATTATAGATATTCATAAATAATCAGACTTAAATACAGTTCTAAGTGAACTTTTATTCATCGAAATGTGGTGACCCCAACGCCTAATGAACGATCTTATTGGAATTTTATACTCCATTCATCGAATTATCGATAGTTTTTTTTTTTGTTCTTGTTCTTGTTGTTTTTGTTTTTGACGATAAGGAAGAAAGCTGTTGATGTTGGTGAAGCCTGCTCTTTAAATGCATCCGAGTCTCTTTTTTTTCTTTTCTTTTAATGTCTGGGTTTGGGGAGACGACATGTGTCGTCGTCGCCACATGTAATGCAAAAATGTTTATCTACGTTTCCTGCCCTGACTGACTGAGACAGACAGATACACACACACACACACACATACACGGACACAGTAGAGAGCAACATGGTTGACATTGAATTGGAAGGGAGGAACACGGGGTGGAGGCATAGAGTGGATCTGTTACTGCTGCTTGGGGATCTTTGGAGCATGAATCAAATGGTGGAAATGCAAAGCTGGCAGACATTGCACATAAATCTCGCATGCAAACATTTCAGTTAAACATATGGTTGAGACATGGACATACATAGATCGTTTACATCCCATTGCCGTTTTGCTGGCCCCGCCTGTCATCAATCAAATGAATAATTAAACACATAATCAATGTCTCTTTCTATATCTCTATATCTATCTCTATCTCTTTATTTTACAGAGATCTGTGTTCATTTCAATCGGGTCCCTATAAAACAGAGAGTAAAGAAAACAGCCGCCACCATTGCGCCCATAAGCACCACCATGAACGGCCAAGGCTGTGAGTTAAATCACAGCAATGGTGACATTATATCACAGAATCAACAGAAGGGCTGGTGGACCATTGGTCTAATTAATGGCCAGCATAAGTATATGACTGCTGAGACATTTGGTTTCAAGCTCAATGCAAATGGCGCCAGTTTAAAGAAGAAACAATTGTGGACTCTCGAACCATCCAATACCGGTGAAAGTAAGTACATACATAAGTACTACCAATAAAAATAATAATAATTTCTAATGTTCATTGATTTCATTTAATACTAACAAAAAAAAAATTAATTCTTATTTCAATAATTCACATTGATTCATTATCCCTGAAAATAGATTGCAAAACTTTTCTAATCTGATGATAATTATGTATGTATGTACATACATATATTGAAAGGGGAAAAAAGGGAAATGATCATTTGTCTGCATACATATATGCATATATCTGTACATATGTGTGGATATGATATCATATATTTTTACAGTTTCATTACTTTGTTTTTTGTTTTTGCTATATATAGACACAGGGACCCAATCATCATCATGTTCGTTTATCAATTGTTCCCACAAAACCAACAACCGAAAGAACTGATAACACTATGCTAATTTAAGCATTGAAATAATAATAATGATTTCATTTCTTCGGTTTGGCTTTCCTTTTTTTTTTGGTTTTGGTTTTGGTTTCATTTGTCAGCAAATTGTTATTTTTAGTACATATTTGTAATCAGTTTCAATAATTATGAATTATTTTTAACCTAAAAAGTTTGGTATACATATGTACATATATGTATGTACATAGGTATTATATATAAATGGAAAACTGGAGAAACTAGTTTCTTACAAATTTGGATATGTGTAATTCAAATAACTAAATAAATAAACACAAGTTCCTTAGATTTCCTAGTTGCATTTTTATACCCTTGCAGAGGGTATATTAATTTTGGTCAGAAGTTTGCAACGCACAGAAGGAAGCATCTCCGACTATATAAAGTATATATATTCTTGATCAGCATGAATAGCCGAGTCGATATGACCATGTCCGTCTGTCCGTCTGTCTGGATCAACAGCTTCTCCTCCGAGGCCATAAGAGCTACAGAGCTGAAATTTTCAGCATAGGCTCCTTTTTGCTGCATTGTATATCTCGGAATCATCCCGATCGGACGACTATATCATATAGCTCCCATAGGAACGATCGGTCATGAATAAGCTTTATCCTCAATAACTCTGTTGTTTTTCAACCGAATGCCACGAAATTTGATATTTATGAGTTTAATATGCTTCTTGATACTTCAACCAAGTCTGATCAGAATCGGTTGGCTATATCATATAGCTGCTATAGGAACAATCGGTACAAAAAAAAATTTTGTATGAAAAATTTTTTTCCTCAAGCTCAAAATATTGAATTTGTAAATTTGGTATGTTTAATTTACAATAATGCTTCTGGTGAATTATATAGAGAAAATCTGCAAGGGTATACGAACTTCGGCACGGCCGAAGTTAGACCATCTTTCTAGTTTTGTAAATTTTTTATATATACATATATATATATTAAAAAATTAATATACATATAAGATTTTTAAGAAAGTAGAGAAATTCTTTTTCAATATTTCTTTTTTTACAAATTGTTTGTAGTTTATTTTAGTTATGGATGCAAAAAAAAAAAAATATATATATCAATATTAATTAACATTCAAGCCAATAAAAAATGAAAAAGAGAAAAAAAAAATAATTGTGGAAATTCCAAATTTGGATTAATTTTTTGTACAAATATTAATTTTTTTTTATTTATTCTTATTGTTGTTAGATTTTTATAAGGAATAGATTGGATGATTGATTCTTAATTTATTTTTGTATATCGAAACGAGAATAATTATTAAATCATATGAAAAGGGTATCCAAAAGAAAATTACCTTGGGCCACAAATGTTTCCCCATTGGATTCTCCATCTCCTCCTGATTCAGTCTGGGTTTCAGACAAAAAAAAAAAAAAATGAAGTCAAATATCTGATGTGATTGCCCTGTTAATAATATAATGACTATAAAGATCATCTATTTTGTGACGGGTAGGGGGCAAGGCCTTCTCCGACATTCATTAATCATATTGGGGTGGAGTGCACAGTAACTCCACTTGGATTGCGTTTGCTGCACTAATTTGACGTGGAAAACAAAGCGCCTCATGAATTTGGCATCATTTATCATCCACACGAAGAACGTCCAACCGACCGGCCGACCGGCCGACCGGCCTACTGCAAAAGCAAAATATGCCATACGAAGGAGAGACCATTTCGACCATTTGGAATTGGTTTCAACTGTTGCAACTGCAACAACAGAGGAGCAGTAGGAGCAGCGGCAGCATCAGCAGCAGCAACAACAACAACAACAACAACAACAGAGACAGCAATTACAATTAAAACTGGCTACCAACTTGTTTTCCGTTGTATTTAAGTCAATTTTTTTTTTCCTTTTTCTTTTTTTGTTTGTAATTTCTTCTCTCGGCCATTGACAGGCATAAATTTTTTTCTTTAGATTTGTTGTGTGTGTGTATGCGTGTGTATTTGTGTGTGGCCATTAAAATAGCTAAGCCAAATTGAATTTTTACTTTTTGGTTAAAGAAAAACTAAATTGCTTAATAGATAATTGATAGTAAAGAAAGCGTAGCAAATTTGTTAGCTTATTATTTGGTCTCTACATTAGGATCATCACAGATATATATATACATACATACCGATATTAATTGAAAATAATTTTCATATATCAAATAATGTGATTAATTATATTATTAAATATTATTGATATTTTCTTACTGGATATTGGATCTTATCCAATGGAAATGAGAAAATCTTTAATGAAGTTACCAAATAGAAAAAAAAAAAAAATGATGCAGATCATTGAAGGAATAATTTGACTTATTTTTTTTTAAGAAAAACTACTTATAAGTAAATAAATAAATGAAAATAATGTATAAACAATTCTTAATAGAAATTCCTAGAAAAAAATAATGAAAATGCTTACCAAAACCAAAAATCAAAGATCTAAACAAAAATCGTATAAAATAATAAACCATTTAGATATAATACATATACTATTACTAAATTTACTAGCTAATTGATATGAATTCAAATCTATATATATATTATAACTATTTTTTACATTTGTTTTTGTTCTTTTTGTATCAATAGGTATTATCTACTTACGATCTCATTTGAACAAGTACCTATCGGTCGATCAATTTGGTAATGTCCTGTGCGAGAGCGAGGAACGGGATGCGGGCAGTCGCTTTCAGATAAGCATCAGTGAGGATGGTAGCGGTCGCTGGGCATTGAAGAACGAGTCGCGTGGTTATTTTTTGGGTGGTACACCCGATAAACTTGTATGTACCGCCAAAACGCCGGGAGCTAGTGAATTTTGGACTGTACATTTAGCTGCCAGGCCTCAGGTTAATTTACGTTCAATTGGCCGTAAGAGATTTGCCCATCTATCTGAATCGCAAGATGAGATTCATGTGGATGCCAATATACCATGGGGTGAGGATACCCTATTTACACTTGAATTTCGTGCAGATGAAGGTGGCAGATATGCCCTTCACACATGCAACAATAAGTGAGTGTAACATATATCATTGGAGGGATGGAAATATTTATTAATTGATTACTATTTCAGATATCTGAATGCCAATGGCAAGTTGCAGGTGGTATGCAATGATGATTGCCTCTTTAGTGCCGAATATCATGGCGGTCATTTGGCTTTACGTGATCGTCAGGGTCAGTATCTATCACCAATTGGATCAAAGGCTGTATTAAAGTCACGCTCATCGACGGTCACAAGGGATGAGCTATTCTCACTTGAGGATTCACTGCCACAGGCATCTTTCATAGCTGGATTAAATTTGCGTTATGTGAGCGTTAAGCAGGGTGTTGATGTCACTGCCAATCAGGATGAGGTGGCAGAGAATGAGACATTCCAATTGGAATATGATTGGTCTGCGCATCGTTGGGCATTGCGTACCACACAGGATCGCTATTGGTGTCTATCATCTGGCGGTGGTATTCAGGCCACTGGCAATCGACGCTGTGCCGATGCTCTATTTGAATTAATTTGGCATGGTGATGGTTCCCTCTCATTCCGAGCCAATAATGGCAAATTTTTGGCTACCAAACGATCGGGTCATCTATTTGCCACCTCCGAGTCAATTGAGGATATAACCAAGTTCTATTTCTATTTAATTAATCGGTAAATTATTTATTTTTCTGTTTTAGATTTCAACTACTATACTTATGATTCTTTCTTGTTCTTGGTTGATTTAGACCCATACTGGTACTGAAATGTGAACAGGGTTTTGTCGGTTATCGTACGCCTGGTAATTTGAAATTGGAATGCAACAAGGCCACCTATGAGTCAATATTAGTGGAACGTGCCCAAAAAGGTTTGGTTCATCTAAAGGCGCATAGTGGCAAATATTGGCGTATTGAGGGTGAAAGCATTTCGGTTGATGCTGATATGCCCAGTGATGGTTTCTTCCTAGAGTTGCGTGAACCGACCAGGATTTGCATAAGGTAAAAGAAATAACCGAAAGCTATTTGTTAGATATACATACATAAGTATATAATGCATATGTATATATAATTTTTTCAGATCGCAACAGGGCAAGTATTTGGGTGCAACCAAAAATGGGGCTTTCAAATTGTTGGATGATGGCACCGATTCGGCAACTCAATGGGAATTCTAAAGAGCCTCTAAAAGAACTTGAATTACGCACACACAAACACATCATCATCCAAGAATCAATATCAATATAGTATATTGATAGCAAAAGGAAGATATTGAAGATCCAGAAATATAAATTCCAATCACTAAGCTGAAAGTCGCACAAAAAGCAAAAATAAAAAATATAACAAAAAAAAAAAAGAAGAAATTTAAGCAAAAACAAAATGAAATTCATCCTAAATGCAATAACAAATTAAAGAGTAAACAATTTATCTAACGGAAAATGAAATATTATATATATATTGTATATACATATATATATATATATATAAAATATACTATATATATGTATATATAAATATATATATAGACGTATATAGCGATATTTGGAAGAGAGATTTTTTAAATGATAAAACAACCAACCTATTTAGCTTTTTATACGTTTTTACAAGAAGAAACAATTTTAGCCTATATAAACAAGATGAACAGAAAGTGAATATATCCTTTTGTGTCGCGCGAGTCCTTCCTTTTTCACATAATTTTTATCACATAATAAGACAATGGTTTTGAAACGGTTATTCCATGCCACAAGCAACTAAATCTACATATATACACACGCATATATATATATATATATATATTTATATATATATAAATATCTATATGTATATTTGATAAATAATGCTTCTTGATCAAGGGCCGCATAACTTAAAAGAAGAAAAAAAGCAAAAAGAAAAACAATTTAATAAAGAAAAATCAACAAATATTCCTATAACTTTATTTATATATATATGCAAATATATACATATTGATATGAACAATTACACCTTATACAAGCATACAATTAACAAAACCACACACATACATACACACAACAAGCGATTTCATTATGCAACAAAGCAAAAAATTAAAAAAAGAAAAACATTTAAAAAAAAACGTTCGTAGTCCTTAAGCACAACACACAACAATTCCCAATTTAAATTTGCAATATTCTCTCTATACATATTTATGCCCAATCGTTTTTTTTTTTCGTATTGTCAAAGAAAATATATATATATATATATATATATATATGTATACAATCAGATATATATATCTATATATATATATATATATATATTTATATAACACATACATATTGTAATAATTTTTGTTATTTATTTTACTATATATACATACTTTTTTTTGCACTTTAAAGAAGCAGAAAACTCAACTTAAAAACTTAGTCGCTAAAAATCTGAAATGGAAATTTATGTATGATACATATGAAATATACATATATACATATTATTATATACTTACCCACATTTTTTAATAACTTTAAATGGAAACAATTGATTTAATTTTGAAAGGGTGGGACAAAATAAGTAAGTACTTATTTATTCATATCATAAAAAATAAAGTTAGACGTTCAGAATATACATATTTAAAAGAATACGGCCTATCCATACAAATCATATCGTTACGAAAGAGGTGTTCCACAAATTTATTAGCACATAATTCCCTTAAATCACGAGGGACTTCTTTCATTCTTTAATACAAAGATGTTAACACGAAATTTCCAGTTAAAAGTCTATACAAGGAAGATCCTAATATGCATATAGTTAATTGCATTTGCTACTATCCAGACGATAAGACAAATTGTCAGTTTTATCTATAAAGTATTAAAAAAGTTTCTTTTTACTTGCTTTAGGATGCAAACATAAAAGAATCAGAGCAAATTTAAGGTAATCTAGTATATAAAGTAAATCTTTTCTAAATTGCAGGCTTGTCGAATTTCTTAAGTTGGTAAAAATTTTATCAAATGGCTGCCTAGGGAACAATCAGGTGAAATAGATAGTATAACTTAACTATAATACTATGGATCCGTGCTATACCGTTCTATATATACCGATATACTATCGCTGAAAATATAGTTTACGAATAACACTTTTTTTGAATTTTGAAACTTGATCGATTTGTAATTATTTCGAGCAGAAATTTTGGCACAGAAACCATATATGCATGAAATTTTTGTTTCTTACCAATTGCCATAATTATCCCAAATAAATCAATAATTTTGTATTCACTTTTAAAATTTAAATATATGTTTTTGTCGTATGTATATTTGCATCGTTCCATTACAATTACATTAACTTAGACTTTAATGTTGTTTTGTGTGTTTCTGTATTCTTTTATTATTTTAAAATAGGTTTTGTTGTTGTTGTTGGTTGGTTGGTTTGTTGATTCTGCTTTCATCATTTATGCACTTTAGCGTTAATCTTTGCTTATATCAATAATATAATATTCCAAGTTTATATGTGAGTGTCATTAATGAAGGGACAAAAATAAGTATTTGTGTTTGAATGGGGAAGGGGAATGGAGGGAGTGATGATATAGGATAATGTTACGATATAATCATCTTTATCAAGTGCGTGAGCTGCCTTTTAAAAGCGGCACAAAAAGAACGCATATGAATTATGTCGGTACGATCGCGTATACATATATATATATATATATATATGTATAAATATATTAGATACATATAATTACTAATAATCATATGCGTAGTTGCGTATATGTGTGTGTGTGATAGATATATATATATATATGTATATCTATATATAAATCGAGTTTGCATGCGCAATTTATGCTAATTCATCAAATATTCATCCAATGAGAACTTAAACCAAGTCTCCTTTCTTTCTCTCGTTCAGATTAAAAATTAGAGCTACATACAAATACATGTGTGTGTGTTTTAATTGTGTTTTTTTTAATATAGATTCTTTACAGATTTTGTTTTATCTTGTTTTAGCTCACTTAATTGCACGTACTTAATGATTTCTATTTTCATGTGGCGTCACCAATTGATTGATCAAACAGAATTTGAAACCTGTCATATATATGTATATATATATATATATATATATATATATATATATGTATGAATATACATATATAGATATATATATATATATATATATATATATGTTTTCGTTAAAATAATAATTGGTAGTAGTTGTAAAAACAAAATCAGTATATCAATCAGAATTATATATGTATATATATATATATAATATAAATTATGCTAAACTAAACTTTTAATGAAAATCGAGCGGAAATAGATTTCACCCGATTTTCAAGCATGTCCGCGATTCGTACACTTTAATGCTTTCTTATTTATATAGAAACTGTTAGAACCGAAAATTATTCTAACCGAAATGGGCTATTGAGTTTCTTAAAATGTTCAAAAAATGTCATTTTAATATTAAAAAAGTTTACGAAATACAAATCATCGGTTCCTGCAAATGTTTGATAAAAAAAAAAATAGAAAACGGGCAGCGCGGAAAGTGTAATTTTCTCTTTTGGATCTACTACAAGGTTTCTTTTGTTGTTCTGTTTATTTATATATGTATATAGATATATATATATATAGATATATATATATAGATATATATACATATATATATATAGATATATATACATATATATATATACATGCGTATATTATTGGTATTGTAGTTTATATGTTTTTATAGTACAATTTTCTTTCTTTCTCATATTTCTTTTTGCTAACAAAATAAATCAACTATAGTTAAACATAAAAAGTTGGTATTATATTATTTAATTACAAGTGAAAATAATCATAAAAAAAAAAATTATAAGAATTGGTAGCGAAAATATCTATATTTATATATATTTATTTATATATAAAATATTATTAAACATAGAAAAATTATGTTTTATTTAGGCGTACAATTTGTGTCTGTTAGTGTGTGTGTGTCTGTGTGTGTGTTGGTGGGTGGGTGTACAATTCGCAAGTTAAACTTTAGCGTAGAGCCCACTTAAATATTGTAATCAAGTATTTTGATAACTAAATCAGAACTACAGTTAGCTTTCCAGTTATATGCCTCCTCTCTTTCTTTGACTATTTGCTTCTTTCTCATTTCCACATATGCATTATAAATTGCATAATAGGCTAACAAGAGGAGCAATGCTTTAAGTAAGAGAAAGAGAGAGGAGAGCTGCATATTTAGTTATACAGCTGTCTTAAGTCCCGTTAGCTGCTCTCTATCTGTGGATGTGTGTGTGTATCTGTAGGGTTTATGTATATGTTGCGCACTGTCTGGTCGCTGGTGGTGGTGGTGGGTGTGTATGATTAGGTAATTACTTCCTTCTACATAATTATTCTGCTGCATTTGTCCTATCATCATCATCATTATCATCATTATCTTTATCTTCATCAACTTTATCATCATCGTTAATAAGCAAAACATTACCACTATCAATCAGTATTATAATGCTTCGCGATTTTCTTTAAAAACGATAATTTTCATCGGCCATATGGATTGCCCATAGAAATTTGGTTCTTTGTGTTTTATTAAAGATCTTTTCAATCGGTACGCCATTCTTTTTACACCTATAATATACAGAAAGTAATGAAAAGTTACGATATTAGTTTAGTTATATGTATATGTATATTTGTTAAGTGTTATTAATACTAACCAAGCCACAGAAATACGTGGATCGAGATAATTTAATTTGGATGTGCTCAAGGCAATGGTCTTATTCTCGTCTCTATCAGTCTCTTGTAGTTCCAACTTCTTTAGCTGATCCTTCAAACGTTCCAGCTGCTTGCCCTTTTTATCGGCATTTACTTTTTCCTTAACAGAGCCACGCTTGGCAGCCTTTTTTATATCCTAAAAGTAAAAAGAGCAAAAAAGGAATAGTAATCACGATTTTTACACCAGAATGGAATTTTGATAGATTCACTTACATGATATTCAGCTTCGCAATCATCGATCGCATCGCGCTTGGCGCGTATTTTTTCTTTTAAATTCTCCATTGATTTCTGATGACCCTTGGGTACAGAACGCTGATGGTTACAGAGAATGGCCACAGCGCGATTGGCACGATTATAGGCTAACAATTTCTCTGCGACTGTTGCACTACCATCGGTTAGTTTATCCAATTGATTTTGTAGCGTTATTGAAGCGTTGTATGTACGAAATACTTTTGCAGTGAGTCCTGAATAATAAGGGAACAATAACAAAAACAAAGAAAAGAAGCGTTTAAATTACTTGTAAGAACTTGATGAGCATTGGATGATTATATTTCATCCAATTGGAATTTAATAACACTCACCATCCATTAGCTCCTTGAGATGCTCGTTTAACACTTGGGTATTGAGACGATCAAAGAGATCATCGCCTTCTTTCTTGTTCTCCATAAAGAGTTCGAGATTCTTGAAGACACGCTTCTCGACCTCGACCTCATTGTAGTATCGTATAGAATCCTTGCCAGGGAAATCGAATACAACAACATTCTCTTTGCCATTGAGCTCTCTATGCAGCTGGACATGCTCGACGCGCAATGAACAGCAACCGACTGTATCGGCCTGATCCTCATCCTTTTCGTTACCCGCTCTCAGGGCCAACTTATCAATAAAATACAGGGCAACAGCCCTTTGACGTACACGCATTTCCTTGGATTTCCATTCATCACGATAGGTGGCACGTATCTTATCAATTACTTTATCTAGACGACGAGCTGTCTCATATTTAATGTGATCCTTTTCACCCTTTAGCTTGGATGATGGATTCAACATGATGTATTTGACTTGGCCCTGTACATTCTCAACCCAAGAGGCCAACCAAGTTACAGTATTATCATGACGGACTTCCTTCCAACGTTGGCCAGGTGGCGGAGTTGGTACCTTGGAATTTTTACCACAATTAATGGAAACTTCGGAAGCCTCAATGCGACGCTTAATCATTCCCATTTTCGGATGCTCGCCACGACCACGAAATAGACCCGGGGGCTCTAATCGGAAATTACCAATTTTCTCTTTATGGCCATCGATCATGCAGAAGCCATACTCCTTAATGAGAGCCTCGTTCTCATTCTTTTTCACCAGTTTCTCATCTTTGGTAGCCGCCTTACGTTTCTCTGATTCGGCCTGGAAGAATTCAAACATTTGCTGAAAATTGCATTTGCGGAAATCTTTGATAATCTCCTTTTCCCTGTCCGTCATTGTTTTGCGGAAATCGTTAAAGAAATTATTATTGAAAACATCCTTGGTGCAATAATCATGATTCAACATTTTGGCATAGAATGTGGCTGCCTCCTCAGTTTCTTCGGTCAATTCCAAGGGTTTGCCGTCATAAAAGAAACGAACATTTCGTGGTACACGCTCATACGGTGGAGCAAAAACTGGACCTTTGTGTTCCAGTGTTGACCATTTGACGCCATCTTCACGCTTCTCCTCCTCCCACCTGCCAGGCAAAAAAGAAAAAGAAAAGAAAAAGATATTTAAGTTTGCATTGATATCATCGGTAGATACATATGTGCACATAATTTGAAAATCTGTTCTTCAACTACCATCGTAACTCGATCCCCAACCCCGTCGCCGGTTTTCTTTCAGTCTGTCGTTTCCGTTTCGCTGTTGCAACTGTGTAGGTGGAGGCGCAGCAGCAGGCCAAACGCTTTTCGTATATAACGAAAAGTTTGCGTTTAAGCAGCACCAACAGCATCGTCGACGACGCTGCCGACGCAGATGTTATTTGGTTGGTTGGTGGATTGGTTTGCTTTACCTCTGCTCTGCTCTGCCTGCCAGTCACACATTACGCAAAGGAAAACACCTAACCTCAATTTTTGCCGTTGTTCGTTTTGCTTGAACAGCTGATGAACAATGCTGCTGACGCACGCGCTTGATGGCGAATGGCCCCACCACACATAAAGCATAGTAGGTCACAAAAGTCTATAAACAAGATACCACACATGTATCAGTATATGTATGTCGGCTTAAAATCCGTACCAAGTTTGGGGTCTGGGACATTTGTCCACAATTTTCATTCCAGACTATCTTTTACCATTCAGTTTCCTTATTTTATTTCAAATATAACTCTGCTACTTATTATTTGCAGTATACAAGGATATTCCTTTCATTTTGAATTTTACAGTTTAGTATCATAATGATGAAAACAAGAGACAATTAAAGAAAGTAGATAAGTATTTTTATGTGTACGCATACTTTCACACTCCACTGTCCATGAAACGCCATTGTGACTTTCAAAATGTAGGTCAGTGACATTCAAACTCATTTTTATACACACACATGTGCGCGCACATGTCTAACCATTTTTGGATAGGGACATTTCAATTGAGTTTGCGTGGGTGGATAATATATAGAAACATCGTGAGACAGAGAGAATGTAATACATAATAATGTATGCAAGGTTAAGAGGAGTGTATTGCAGTAAAATTTGCATAATTATACATTATAAATGAAAAAGGGGAACATGGAGATTATATCACATCTCCGAAAGGTTTTCTATCCCAGCTCTATTAATAACAAACTTCCCATGTCCTTCATACATTTAAAAGCAACTTACCATCTCCAAACTTCTTCCTCCTCATCTTTCTTGTCTTTTCGGGCACGTTTGGTGGGCGATATTACTTCGTTTTTAATCTCAGGCTCCTATTGATAGATAAATGTAAAGATTTATTATTTTTATTATTTATATATACATATATGATATATAATTTTTTTTAAGAAAATTACCTTTTTCACCTTTTTCTTTTTGGGCTTGACACTGCCATAATCATCATCCAATTCTTCTTTGGGACGCTTCTTTTGCTTATGACTCTTCTCTTTGGGCTCCTTTTTGATCTTTTTACGCGCCAACAGCGGAATGTCATCATCATCGTCATCCTTAAAATTATCCTCATTGTTGCCGATTGGTTCCTGTTTACGTTTACGCATGGCCAATGGTACATCCTCCTCATCATCATCAGGAGCATCATCCTCATCGGCTCCATTCTCGTTCTCATTATCATTATCATCGTCATTGTAATTATCATCATCATCCTGTAGAGCACTGTCCTCCTCAGTATAAGTTGGCTCATGCTTTGTCTCGAATGAAGGCTCATCCGAACGAAATTGTGACAATGAGTAATCACATGAACTCGCCTGGGAGAGATTATTAAAACTTTCCTCTTCCTTCTTAATATCGACAATATTTTCCTCGTAGCCATTTTTGTAAATCATGCCATCGTTGCCATTGCTAGTCGCAGCTGTTGGAAGCAATTCAGCTGTGGAGCATTCGGCATAATGTTGCATTTGGGGTTGGGAGACGGGTTCCGGTTTAACGAATACACCATCATAGGAAGGATCCTTGCCAGAACTTGTGCCAGATGAGCTATGACGCGAACTGGAATGTTTGCTTTTCGATGATGAGGAGGAGCTGCTTCTGTGACGTGAGCTCGAAGAGGATGAGCTCTTGTGATCGCTGCGGTGTTTATCACGGCTGCTGCTGCTACTGCTACTGCTGCGATCTTTGTCCTTGGAGCGTTCTTTATCCTTCGATGAACTCTTATGGTGGCCAGATGAGGATGATGACGAAGAGGAAGATTTGTGTTTGCTGCTGCTGCTGCTACTACCATCTTTATCACGATGACTTGATGATGAGGAGCTGCTGCGATGATGATCTTTATCCCTGTGCTTCGACGACGAACTGCCGCTGCTGCTGCTGCTCTTATGCCGGTCCTTATCGCTGCACAAAGAAAAAAGAGAGAACGCGAGAGGGAGACAGAGAGAGAAAACACAAAAAGGAAAGCCCATTTAATTAGAATGCCACGAAAAAGAGAAGGAAGTGTATCTATCGTACCGACTGCTGCTCTTATGCTCCTTAGATGAACTGGAACTGGAACTTTTGTGGTCACTACGCTCCTTATCACGATGCTTATCCTTGCTTGATGATTTATGTTTGCTGCTGCTACTGCTGCTGCTGCTGTTATGATGGTAATGATGATGGCCATTGGTGGTTACACCATTTGATTGCACTTCGCAGCTGCCACCATTTTGTATGTGGATGTTCTAGGGACCAGAAACGGTAAAGTGATGATGATACAAAAAAAAAAAGGAAAAAAACAAAAAGAAATGAAGATACGTTAAATTAGAAAAATTATTACAACATTAATACACCAATTTAAATTTAGTGTACCATTGTATCCATTCTTTTCATAAAAACATATTTATGTATGTATGTATGTATGTATGTGGCCACCCAATTCAAATTAATGCAAGTGCATTTGTAGTCCTCAGACACAGATTGACATTCTCTTTTTGAAGTTTTGATGTCGACTTTAAAATACCCATCACAAACGTGGTGTAATTGGAAACTAGAGTTAGGTGGCAACTCTAGTTATCAACTTTCAGTTTGTACACAAGCAGCACTCTTCCATTTCTACTTGCTTTCTATCAATTATTATATGATTTTCTACTTTCGTAACCTCAATAGATGACATAAATATTTCATAATATATAATAAATAGCGTAAAAATAATTAATTTAGAGGTCGATCCAAAAAGGATCAAAAGAAGTTAATCTGTCTACAGCCCTACACCTGCATCTACATCCATAGGAGGAGGTTAAATTTGTAAAGGATACCACACGGACAAAATGATGTCCGTTTTTGATGTTTGTATACATGTCAACAGATTTATAAGAAAACTAATGTACCGTAAATCTAAGGGTAAACTAGAAATGAGGGAAGTGTATACATACATACATGCATATATATGTATGTACATACATACATACATAAATATGTATGTATAACGTTACCTGTAACTTGTCCTCATGGTAAGAAAAAAATCTTATGTACACACACACATATATACAAATTTATATGTACATATGTACATGCATGCATATGTATAATGTATATAGGATGTCTGTGTATGAAAAAATGGCTTTCCCCCCTTACCACGTGGTGAAAATCAACCCTAACAATCAAAATGTTTCGGCCTTTTTCTAGTTGTCATTGCTATAATGCAAATGCTGCAATACAATTTCTAAGGAAGTTACAAAATATGCATTTATTTTTATGCATAATTTATAGATAGATATACATATATCAGCATTAGTTTAGACTCATGACAAACTAAATTTTTACAAATAAAATCTATATAAGCAAAACAAAAAAAGAAAGAAAAAATCCAAAAACAACAAAACACACATGTGATTTACTTGGTGGCATTTGCTTGGTGTGCCCAAATTTTATCAACTTGCTAAAGTCATGTCTCAATGTGTTTAATATGCTGAATTTTAATTCTTTGGTTTGTGTGGCATGTAACTCTATGCTCTTATCGCTAATTCTTGTTAAATGATTAATTTTGAATTACTATTTAATTTTCGTGGAAATACTAAAAGAAAAATTCGGGTTATACGGTCACATTAGGCCAAATACATTCTCGTTCTTGTCGGCTGGTTGGCTGGCTCTGCTCGGACTCTGCCACCGCCGCCGCTACCGCTCTCCCTTTTTTGCCTGACTGTTTGTCTTTGCCTGCCTCTCTGCCTGCATTGTCGCCATTTTCGTAAATTACTAAAAGGCCTTTTACTTGCATTTTTTTGTGAATTCTGATTTTTGTTTCTTTTTTGGATTGTTTTATTGTTTTATGACTGACTTTAGCTTAGGTACTTGACTCAAGGCAACTTCAATTTGGATTTATATATGTGTATATATATAGCTTTTTTATGCTCTCTTTTGAACTCAACACGTTTGCAATTCTCTTTTTTTTGCGTTCTCATTCTGGCCCACAAAACAATAACAAAATTACATAAAAAAATTGTACATTTTCTCTCTGGTCTAGGTCTTGCAATTTTTACTTACATTTATAGCAGCCACATCCCCACTCATTTTTGAACAAATTTTATGTTACTTTTTGGCAGTTGCGTTTGTGGGCGGCTTTCGGGGCTTTGGCTCTTCTTTCTTAATTTTTTTGTGTCTTTGCTCACTTTTACCTTCCACCTCCTTCCTCTCACCGCAGTAGCAGAGATCCTCTCCTTATTCACTAACTGGCTGCTGGTAGATAATTTTTTTGTTGTTGGGTTTTTATTCGTCTTTTCGTCAAATGCGTTGCGTTGCGCACGACTGCAGGCGGCAGTAGCCAGATAATACAACACACACAAATATATTATAATAATAAAAAAAAAATGTTTTTTTTCTTCAATTTTTCGTTTAAGTCCAAATATTAAATACACACACACACAACACGCACAGAATTTGAACGGGTTGTCTGCTTGGGTGAGGGGGCGAGGGTGGCGGCGGGGTGGGAAGTGGAAGTGCAGAAGGCAAAGCAATATATATTGTGAAGTGGAAGAATTGTCTTTTTCTTTTCTTTTACTTTTCACTACCGCGCAGCCACGCGAACACGTTCGGGCTCCGAAACTTCGAATTGAACTGCAGTGTGCCCATAGGTGGCATGTGCGTAAATTGCCAAGGACGGTATCGAGTACGAGTATTTCGAAATCGAATGTATCGATACTTGAGAAATGTAACGTCTTATGTATAATTAAATAGCTAGTTCCAATACTCATCTTTTTTTTATTTTAGAAAATTCATACAGTAACTGTTATATAAAAGAGAACATCAATTCCTTTGAACAACACAAGCATTTTTTAGCGTAACCGGCTTATAGAAAGCATTCTCTGCCTCTTTCAGGGATACCAATGCAATTCTTCCACAAAATTATCCTGGTCACACTAACAGCTGATTTCAGCCTAGCGAGTTTCTGTTCAGTTTTTTTTTGTTTGGACTAAGTATAAAGAGTACGTACACAGGTGCACAGAAAAACCTGCGCGTTCCCGTCAACCACATATACAGTATTTAATTAAAATAACCCGCGTAACAGAAGGCCATCGAAAGAAAGAAAACCATGGGACAAAAGTTCATTGCCTATGGCATTTTAATAACGCTTGTCATCACAAATCCTGCCACTGATGCAATACAGGCGCGCAGCGATAAGGAGCAAACTCAGACCGTGGTATCTGGCACAGCTGTACAATCAGTGGTGCCAGTTCAATCTAGTTCCTCCTCCGCATCATCATCTTCATCCTCCTCTGGGAGCTCAAATTCAGCCTTCAATCCGCTGGGACCGAATGTAATGTGCTCATTTCTGCCACGTGATTTCTTAGAATGCAAGGAGCCAATCGATCATCGTTATAATGTGACGGCAAAAAGTGAAAAGGGCTACGGTTGTTTAAGTTTCGGTGGATCCACCTACGAAGATGTTGAACATACCAAAGTCCAATGCACTGTATACACGGATATCGATTGCTTTGGCCCACGGACATTCTATCGCGATGGTGTGCCCTGTGTCCGGTATACAGATCACTATTTTGTCACCACTCTCATCTATAGCATGCTTCTCGGCTTCCTTGGCATGGATCGCTTCTGTTTAGGGCAAACTGGGACCGCTGTTGGCAAGCTATTAACTATGGGCGGTGTGGGTGTTTGGTGGATTATCGATGTGATTCTATTGATCACAAATAATTTATTACCCGAAGATGGTAGCAATTGGAATCCCTATGTTTAAGACAAATCTCATTGTCTTGCCATTTTCATTTATATATATTCGATTTTGTGATATGCCCTTCAATGTACATACGTATGTATATATACATATATATTATGTACATTTTATAGTAGAATAAGTTGCATGAACTATACAGACACATATAGTATGTAGGCGCAATAAACTGAATGTCAATAAATTGACTAAATTATTCACATAATTTTATGTGTTATTCATAAATTTATTATATATGTTAGCTTGATCGATCTAATGTCTGCTTATATGTATGTATGTCTGTTTCCGATGCTTTCTCCCAGTTGTAAATGAATCATCCTTGTAATTTGTTATGAAAGGAAACGGATTGTCGGCATCTAGATCGTTTATAGAAACATGACACTCCGATTGTATATTGTAGATATATAGAAGTAGTTCCTCATTATAGTTTTATATAAACTTGATTTTATTTGACTCTATTGAATAAATGCAGAATAATTGTAAAGACACAGTTATGCCGAAAAGAAAAGTGTTATGCCTATCACGCATCCTGCTCATAGTTCTCCGTTTTCATATCATTTAGGCCCAACTCCTCATTATCCTCATAGGAGCGTTCATAATGCTCCATTATTAATTGCTCATCGGGAATGGCAACACCGTTGGGAACATCGCCAGAATCATCGCTAAGAGATTGCACATAGGTATTACCAGCCGGATCCTCTAATATCAATGTGATGGCACGTTCCAATCTCATCACATCCTCAAAAGTATCCAAAAATCGTTTCATTTGCTGCTTGGACGTCTCATCCGCTGAATCATGAAAGAAAGTGCCATCTAATTGATCACGCATGGCAACCAAGAGGCCCTCAACTGTGGTGAATCGGCCACAAAGTGCATGTGGTCCCACCTCCATTTCCAATTCTGGTATGGATAGGCTGCAGGTTTCTGATTTAAGGACATCCCGGGTTAAATCCTCCTTTTTCTCAATGCGTACTTTAAAGCGCACACCTTTTGGCTCCACACCGCCGCCTGATTTAACCTCATTGGTTTTGTGTCCACATTGAGAGCAGACGGTGGCCATGATGACCACCTCCTTAAAGTGGGGAATATTTGTCAATTTCATGTTCGTCTCACAGGGAGCTTGACAATTCGGGCAATTGGTGGGAAATTGCAATACTTCGCCATGAAGATTTTCTATAGGCCATTCGTCCTCGGCTATGGGTTTTAAAAGATGGGGATCTGCATTTGGCTGCTCGTGATTCTGTGCATAAAGACCTAACCAAAAGAGAGCGCAAAGAAGGCTTAAGTATTTACCCATAATACTTCAGAGAAAGAGAATCATTCTCCTTACCGAGTTGTTCGTTTTGCTGCTGTGATCGTGTAAAATGGGTAACTTTTAGCTGAGGATCAGTGGCCGGTGCCAAAAGATTCTCAATGAAGCTATTGCCAGAGATATCCTCCAGATGTAGACGGAACGGTTTTTGTAATAGTTTAAGATCACGCAAACGGTCGATGTATGCATCAATTGATGCCGCCTCGGTGGGATGATCAATACGTCTCTTCTCCTGATCCTGCGATAGACCGGCAATAGTTCTTTCAATAATACCCTCTACAGTGGTCACTTCACCCTTTTGCGATTGCACTGGTATTTCCAGCTCAACTTCAGGTATTCTAACACTGGAGTTATCTGATCGCACTACTCGCCGGTTAAGATCAGTAACATTCTTCACATCCAAATCGATTCGTATGCCCGATTTTTGTATCTCAGATGCGGATTGCATCTCATTGTTCGTATAGCCGCAGTGTTCACATTTAAATGACATTAGCACTACCTCACGAAAGAAGGGGATCTTGGTAGGCAAGAGCCGTGTAATGCCCGACTTAAAACAGCTCATGCATGCCGACTCGATCTCTACAACTTCCTCTCCCTGTTCGGCATTGATCTCTTGGAAAATGGGTTGGGCAGCCTGTTGCTTGTGCTCCGTCGAACTAGCAGCAGAATCAGTGCCAGATTTAGCAGCGTCCACAGTAGACAACATGCTTGGAAATTTTAAATAATATTATTTGGTAATATGGAATTTGTGTGACCGAAGTGTAAAACCTTATTGTTGCATTTCACCAAGGTGGCGCCCTGTATATTTGTTAGTCATTATTCTCAGCCACGTTTTCTACATAGTTTCGAGTTTTGTCGCTAGGTGTGCCAGGGGACTTTCGAGAAAAGTGGCAACACTGGTCTCGTTCCCATTTTTAACGAATTCCCTAACAGTACTACTTGAATAAAAAATTATTCAAATTTAAATCCAAGCCAGCCTTTTAAATAGCATATGTATTTGTATGTATCAATAAGAGCAATAAGAGGTGATTTCAATTAAATTATTTAAATAATAGAACATATAGCAAAACAAATAATATATTTGAATCTATTTAATTAT
This sequence comes from Drosophila sturtevanti, assembly GCA_018150375.1. Classification (NCBI taxonomy): domain Eukaryota; kingdom Metazoa; phylum Arthropoda; class Insecta; order Diptera; family Drosophilidae; genus Drosophila; species Drosophila sturtevanti. Next base: position 1,286,324 of record JAECWJ010000392.1, on the reverse strand, counting down.
TTTTGTTCTAATTTGTAAATATTTAATATATTTATATTGTCACACACATTTGGGGCAGTTTTCTGTTTCGCAAGTGAGTAAATTGATATATACAAAAATCAGTTGTCTAAATTTATAATGGATTACAACAACCAATGATGAAATCCGAAGAGCACAGAAATAGGGATTAGGAGCACCAAAATCTGGCTGATTTTATCAGCCGGTGGTGCTGCATTGCACAAATCGCCCTGGCAAAAGCACATGTAGACCTTCTTATAATTATATACAGTATCGGCACACCGATCCATATTATCATCTGGACCTCGTTGCACACACATCCGTTGTATGGCCAAGTCATAGTCATCGATAGCATACGTGCCACCACCCTCAATTACTTTACCGCACCAACCACTGGCACAAGGTATGGCAGCCAGGCCAGGCTCATGATCTACGTCAGTTACATTATATGTAAATGGATCTTTGCAGCTTCCAAGTTCTCCACGGGATCTGCATTGATAACAGCGACGCAGTAAGCCTGAAGAACAAGTGTTCACAACGACAGCAAGAGCGAGTGGGAGACAGCCAGAGAAAACATGAAAAGAGAAAGGTATAGGTGAAGTCAAGACAAAAGACTCCAATTGGAAACAAACTTGATTTCAATCTCACCTTCAATTTGAAAGCCTGGCAATATGATGACAAAACATATTACAGTTAAATAGATAAAAACATTTAATTGTGGCATCTCCCCTTATTGTTAATTGAAATACCTAAACTAAAAACAAAAAATATATGCCTTATAATGGAGTTCGTAAGAGTATCGATGATTCATCGATCGATACTATCGATAATTTCCATTTTTAAGTAGTCGATTTTATTGGGCCATCGCCGATTGTTTTTTCATACACGGTTTTTAAATTATGCAGATGGTATATAGTTTCAGTTGACCGTTTTATGGTTTCATCGTTTTTGTAGGGCTTAAACCGAATATGGATGTTGCTGCATGAACAAGAAATCAGATAAATCCTTCCTAAAAGAACTTTAACTCCTCAAGAGTGAAATTTAGTTAAATTTTTGTCAATTCAACGATGTAACTGTCAAAATTTAAAAAAAATTGGTCGCATTTTTGAAGTTTTCAAAGTGTTAATGTGTAAATGTACATATAATTTGTTGAAAAAAATCGTGTAGAGATAGGAGTAGAAATCAAACCTTGCACTAGTTCTAAAATTACCGAAAGAAAACTAAAATGCACGAGCTACCAGACTAAATTATTTTTAATGCTGCCTATTGGGTTTTAATGAAATCAATTTCTAATAAGTGTAACAGTCTGGCGACACCAACCGTAGAAAGAGTGGAGTTTCTTCAACTTTTGTGAATCCAAAATTTTAGTATGAATAAAAAGAAAAAACTTAGTAAGGTTAAAAAATCCAACCAGAAACTGTCGTCGCCTGAGAGTGCACACCCTACGCCAACAGTTCAAGCCGATCCAACAGAATTTTTAGTGGAGAAGATTATAGGCAAACGATATTGGAATGGTCGCCCTCAGCTCCGCATTAAATGGCTGGGTTACCCCGTGGAGGAAAGCACTTGGGAACCCCAAGAGAATATGGGCAGTTGCATAGCTCTTATCTGTGATTTTGAAGCAGAGCTTTATAGAAAGAGTATGCATCTCGATCCATTGCTTGAAACTGAACCATTAGAATCTCCCATATCTCATACGCAACAGAACATTGGTTACAACATAATCGAAGGGACCATTTTGGAAAACAGCGATAAAGTTAGTAAAGAATTTCATTTAACTCAAGATTTTCATGAACATAGTTTTTTGTCGGACTTGGGCGGCGAATCCGACGATAGTTCTCTAAGCCCCATTCAGGCGCCGGTGGTGCCTATTAAACGATCCAGAACTGTTAAATTCGGTTTGTCTTCCGCATCTGGTTCTGAAAAAACTTTGAAGAAGAGACGAACTACTTGTAACCATGATGATACGGTGGTAAAACGTGTAAGACAATTAATGTATACTATAAATGTGCATTAACTTATTAATTAATATATTCAATATACAGATGCACGGCGAATCCTACTTGTCTCGTTTAAGACCACGTAGACAATCATTTCATAACGATTACCAAAAAAATTCGGTTTCCACTCCTCCTGCCACTCCAGTTACACAAAAAAAAAATGCGACACGCCGTGTAACCATTAGCGGAGGTAGTTTTAACAAAGAGATCCGCAAAAGACCTAATAAAAGTCCAGCATGGAACGTAAAGCCACGTTCTAAAAACGCACCATATGGCCTGGGACGTGGACTCGAATTGGACAAGGTGGTACATCATTTCAAAATGGGCAGGAAGTTATTTCTATTTGTTCGATGGAAGGGTATGCGTGCTACAGATGTTTTATTACTGGAGGATATCATCAATATTTATCCTCAGCATATTATTAAATACATGGAGAGCCTTAAATTGATACCACCTTCCAACAACTAATGGAATGGAGTATGGTGAGTAGTTGACCATAACTTAAATCCGTCTTCGGTTCGAAGAATGCTGGCATCATAACTTTAATCGCTGTATTTTTAAAGGTGAAGCAGAATCTATGTATGTGCCATGACCCAAGAAAATGTTTTGCCTTAAGGCTTTATGTAAAAAAAAATACAATTTGCAATTATCTTTTTTTACGGGCGACTTTAGTTCATTGAACTAATCATTACATTTTTTGCATGGAAATCTAAAATGTCTGCGAATTTTGTAAATAAAAATTAAAAACTTTTTGACAAATAGAAATTATAATATGCGTATAAATGTGTGGTAAATATATATATTAATGGTCATAAATTAGTTCTATCAAACCCCATGACTATAGACATGTTAATGTCTATAAAAAAAACACAATCTAAACCAGCTGTATATATACATACACTGCTGGTCTTAGGTTAGACGCACCTACTTTTTTCTGAAATAAAGTATTCTATTTGCTATCAGACATGCATAAGCTGACCAAAATATTTTTTTTATTAAAGTTCGAATCTTGCTCGAAAAGCGCATGTACATTTTGGGTAAATTTCCGAAAACATAACGGTACATTCGAAGACTCCAGAAATTTCTATGCAATTACATGCAATTTCGGTTGGTCAATGTAATAGACGCACTTCACGTTTTTAAGTCTTGTGTTAGCAACTGAAGTTATTTTGTTGAAAGAAAAAGTAAATATTAAAGAATCAATTGTTTTTAAGCGAAATTTGAAAAAAAAATGGGAAAAGCTACCATATTGACCGATTTGGAACGTCAAAAAATAGACTTCTTCCACTCACAAGGACTATCTAATCGAAATATTGCCAAACAGATAAAACGTAGCTCCAGAACTGTTGATAGATATTTAAAACATCCGGAGGCATATGGACAACACTTCAAAGGACGAAAAAAAGCCCTAAGTTCAAGAGCAGAACGCGAAATTGTTCGAATTGCTTCCAACTCGATGAAGTCAGCAGCTAAAATTAAGGAATTAGCTGGAGTAAGCGCAAGTTTTTCCACTGTTCAACGTACCATCAGGAATGCAAAACATGTGAAGCGTCTAAAAATCAAGAAAAACCCACCTCTGAACGCTATTCGCAAAGAAAATCGGCTTCAATTTGCAAAGGAACACATGACATGGACTGTTCAATTAAACACTCGACTGAATGATTGGCGTTCAGTTGTTTTTTCTGATGAAAAACGTTTTAATTTAGATGGTCTGAATGGCTTTCAGTACTATTTTCATGATTTGCGAAAAGATAAGCTGTACCTAAGCCGTCATCACAGCCGAGAAGGTGGAGTCATGGTGTGGGGCGCCATCACGTATTATGGAACGATGGACTTAGTATTTATAGACCAAAAATAGAACGCTGAGCGTTTCAAAACGTTGTTGGAGACCGTATTTCCAAAACTTAAGGAACTTTTTGGGCCAATACCATGGATCTTTTAACAAGATAACGCCCCGATCCATAACGCTCGAGTGGTAAAGTCCTTTATGACTAGTCAAAACGTTAATATCATGGCTTGGCCACCATATTCTCCAGACCTTAACATTATTGAAAACGAATGGGGCTGGCTTTCAAAGAAAGTTTATGAAGGAGGAAAGCAGTACGATGACAAAGAAGCACTAATCGCAGCAATTACGCTAGCTTGAAGTGAGATTTCGCTTAACTACGTAAACTCTTTGTACACTTCCATGAAGGACCGCATATACGAAGTCCTTACAAACAAAATAAGTTCCTTTTTTTTTAAAAAATAAATTAGTTAGTCTATTCTAATGACCAAAAAAAAAATGCCTTTTTTCAAATAGCTTTAAGAAAATGTTTAAAAAATATAATTTTGTTTAATGTCATTAACTTTTCTACTATATTCTTAAAGAATAATTAAATTACCGAGATTTTCCCATAACAAACTTTTTTTTAGTTGTTCGAACAAAAAAGTTATAAAACAATTGTTAATGCAAGTACGAGTGCGTCTAACCTATTGACCAGCAGTGTACATATATATATGTATATATACTAGCAATTTAACTTAGATTGACCAACCATCAGATCAATTTCAATATAAGGACAAATTGAAAGTAAGTATTTGAAAATATTTAATTTAAATATTTTGTTTTTATGTTTTACGAATATGTTTGGAATAAAAGTATTAAATCGAAAACAAAAACTCATCTTGTGATCTTTCATATAGTTTTCTATAGTTTATTTTCATTATAGTTTTACAGCTTACATTTTGTTTTTGGATTTTTCCTTTAGCACAAACACAAATTGTTGTTGTTGGTTTTCTTGCTGCTGCTATTTCTGCCATTTTGTTGTATATGAATTAATTAATCTTAATTTTATATTTGATTCGCTAAAAACTCATGTTAAAAAAGTATGTTTTGGTTTGCTTTATTTGCCTTTTTCTTTTATCTTTGCATAGTTATTTATGTATGTATGTATATCGTATGTATATATATATATATGTATACATATATAGGCCATCGGTTAATAATTTAATATTCAAATAAATTTATTGGATATTGTTTTCAAATGGAATTGAGTAAATACAAACATTTGTATTTATTGAAATTATGTATAATTTATGTTAAATTTATCCATTTTATTTTTAATTTTCTGTTATGTATGTATATGCATTCGATTTATTTGATTATATATATATATATATATATATAATTACAAATTGTAAACTTTTCAATACATTGAGAAAAATATACAAACACATTAATTGTCGGGCCAAACATCTACATATATACGAATATTTTTATGTTGCTCCTTTTTTTTTGTTTTTTGTATATTTTTTCTTTTCATTTTTTCTTTTAATTAGGAATCACAGAATTGTGCATATAAGATTCATCCTTCTGCTGGTTGATGTTGCATTTTTTTTTTTATTAATTTTTATTAATTTTCTTTATCATTTTGTTGAAATTGTAGAAAAGACTTTTGTAAAATAGCGAACCCGACAGGCAGTGCAGTTGTTGTAGTTGTTAAAAAAGAACAAAAATTAGAAGGAATTTTTGAATACATTCATAATTTTGGGTTGATTTTTTTATATATATTTTATGCATTTTGTTATTGTTTATTATTTGTTTTTTTTTTTGTTTAGGGAAAATCACAATATCTATGCAAAAATCTTATATATCTATATATATATATATGTATATATGTATGTATATATCGTTGTCCTCTATACATGTAAATATATATATATTCATATATATAGCATATTTGTTGTTTGTTTGTTTTTCTTTTTTCTTGTATAAATATGTGTGTGTGTGTGTGTTATGTGAATGTGTGTATGTAAGTTTGTAAGTAATTTGCATAATGGGCCAACTTTTCTATCTTTCAATTTTTCCCTCATATCAATAAATAGCTTATTTCATCTCCTACAAATGTCACAATTTAAGTTGTCTGATTATATCGTGAAATCATGGAACATTATCTCATTCTATTTGTTGTCTGTTTTATCTGACCTTATCTTATACCATTTGCGTTTGTTATACATATGTATGTATAACAAATAGAGCTTGTCTTAATGTTTCAAACAAACATGTTTCATTTTAGTTCAATTCTGACATCAGTTTAGTATAGTATATTATTTAAGCTGTTATGATCCGATATCATATCATTATCCATTTTCAATCGTTGGGATATGCGTGTGCAGGTGTGGTTGTGGGTTTAATGTGGGCGTTCTTTATTCTTCTTGGTCTTTGGTGTATCTTTTTTTAATTTATTTCTCTCTTAATATTTTGTTCATTTATCTTTTCGGTTTCTTTTTCTTTTTTTTTTTTATTAAAAATTTATGTATTTTGTAAGAAATTGCACAAGCTGGGATTAGGTTTAGATACGGTTACTAAATTGTAATGCTCAAATTGTTTATAATCATTTATAGTTTATAAGCTAAATTGAAATAACAACAACAAAAAGCCGTGCACGATCAAAATCAATTGTCTCCTCCTTTTATGTACTTTGTTTGTTTTCATTGTTTTTATTTTTTATTTTTCTTATTATTTTTAATCTAATTGCAAAAATTTTACTAAGCAACCCTGTATGTTTATTAAAAGATCGAAAAAATTTAATGTAAGCTTTAAGCCAATATAATTTATATGTGGCTATATAATTGATTTACATTATCATTATATAGCATGGCAAACCTAAACTCAAGTTGTACAAACACATATATATATATATATATATATATATGATGTATATGTATGTGTATATATGTATAGATAATGACGTTAGATCATATTAACTTTTAATGGAAAACTAAAGTTCATTCATTTTATAATTATAAAAACAAACCAGAAGCCAATACATTTTCTGCAAATATGAGGAAAAAAGCCATAACATATACATTTTTGATCTGAAATTTATAACAATTTACTAAGTTCGTAAAACTTTTCATTTTTGATGTTTTTCCCTGAATTTTGCTGAAAATTTTAAAGATATACATACATATACAGGTAGGTATCCTTGAAACTGGTAAATCTTTTAAATTGGATCGATGTTATATAGTCCAAATCTGCTCACTGAATAATATTTGAATTGATTGAATTCTCTTTAAACTTTTTTATATCTATGAAACTATGAAAATTGTTATTGGCCTTTTCTTTATCTTCAAATTTTTAATCAAAACTGAAAATTTATTAATTATATGTATATGTAAGGGGTTTTTTTGTGTCGTGTTTTAAATATTTATTTATTTAAATATACATACAATTGTGTGTTTTTTTTTTTGTTTTATAGTCTAATGCCACTTTGTGTGTAAAAATTTGTTTGAATTGAATATTACATTGAAAAATAGAACATATATGTATATATATATATATATATATATATATATTTAGATGGTATTTAAAAAAAAAGGGTCATCTGTTAAATTATTAATTCAAAAACTTGAAAATTTATCAAATTTTGGGAGATTATCTTTTGTTTTTTCGTCTTACAGATTTAAAAAATGAGATTGGCATTGTATTTTATTAAATGTAAGTTTTCGAGCATGTGGAATTCAATGTGCTGTGTTCCTGAATTAAATGGCAGTCAGTAAATAGGATTATTCATACATGATTATAGCGATATATCAATTATGTTTGCAAGAATCGTTTATGTTAATCGATGATAATATCAGGAATTCCAATACAAAAATTTGTCAGTATTGATTGGACCAATAACAAAAGGATAGTTCCATTTGTGTACATCAGAAGGATTCTTTTTGATCGTTTGCTATATCAATATATGAGCAATTTGAACAATTAAGAGATTCTTTTATTCGTTTTATACATTATTATAATCAGTATTATAATTGTGGCTGCTCTATTTAAATTAACTAATTGTTTTACTTACAACTTAATGGACACGAATATAAATTAAATCAAAAAATTATATTTGTATATATAAGTATTTATATATTCGGGTAAAATTTAATTATACTATGGACGAAAAGAACTTAGAGTAATAAACAAATACATATATATATATAAAGATATATATGTATGTATATATTAGATTGCCACTGTGAAAAGTGTGAATCGAATTTCTTTTTTTTTCTTTTTTTCAAAAATTATATTATATGAACATTGAACACATTTCATTTACATTTACTGTGGCTGGCCTGACAATATATTTATGTATATACGTATGTATTTATATATGTATATCGATTTGTAGATCGATCAGATTTATAATGTTCAGTCAAAAAGTATTGTTTTCTTGTTTGTTCTGCTTTAGTTGTAGCTTGTATTTGTGTGCATCCATAAAAGTAATAATAAATATATAGTAGTTACAATTCTTTAGTCAATATCCATACACATAAGAAAAAAATGAGGAAAAAATGAAAGGAGAAAACAAAGAGGCATTCATTCGTTCGTTCGTTATTAGTTAGTTACGCTTTTGCACAAAATTTCGCATTAGGTTTTTAACCCATTAATGCCAATAACTTAGCCACAGTTATAAGGCTGCCAATTATACAAAATCATATATACGTTTTTCATATTAGCACACATTAACTTTAATTTCAAAAGTTATTAAGAATAACGTACATTTGATTTAGGAAAAACATGGCAATAACTTATAACTATAGAGTAATTGGTGACATTTATGGTTTCTATATCTCATTATCGTGTTGACTTGTGTACTCTTTCAAAATACTTGCAACATTTTAAGGTTTATAATTTTTTTTTTTTTCTTTCTTGACATTTAGAAAAAGGCTGCTGTTCATTAAAAATCTATAAAAGCAAGAAGAAGCAAAATCAAATGCTTTAAATTCATGCGAGTTATCGTTTACACATTACAATTTTTGTTTTTTGTTTTTTGTTTTTGTTGTTTTTTTTGGTTTTTTTTTTGGTTTTTGTTTTATCCTTTTGTTCCGACATATAAAGCAGTAGTTTCCCTTAACACACACAGATATAGGCAAAAAAAAAAGAAATACCAAAAAAAAAGGAAAAGAAAGGAAACAGGGGGATAGGGGGGCAAGGATTAATTTGGGTAAATATTTTAGACATAGGTGGCTACAGCAGCGGTATTATTTGAACCATTGGCTGTGCCAACAGCAGCACCAGTTCCAGACGATGAACCAGATGATGCAGCAGCTCCAGTATTTGCCGCTACTGCTGCTGCTGCAGCACTCGTTTGTGGCGCCGTTGATGGCCCCGTTGCCTGATGATGCGCCGATGCTGTATTGTTTAGCGGTTGTGGACTAACCGGAGGTTGCAACTTTCCCGGCACATACTGTCCAATGAATGAACCATCTTCAGTAAATTGACCTATATGCAAGATAAGAAAGAAAACAATTAGTCATTCATATTAGATTACTTTATAATTTTCTGTTTATATGTATGTTTGCATGGTTGTTTATATGTATGTATATATATATATATATTCATATGTAGGTAGGTAGTATTAACCATTGCCAGGGATTCGGTGCATGAGATTCGGTTAGACGCGTTTTTTTGGTTTTTAAGTTATTGTTATAATTATTATTCTTTGATTAGTTTCGGTTAGATTCTTTAGTTGCATGTGTATGAATTGGTATTAGGTTTAGATTTATTGGTTTTAATATTCTATAAACTACTTTGGGATAGGGATAATCTATTTCTACATTATACTTGGCGCAAACAAAATAATAAAAGTATAAAGAAAAACTTTACCTTTTGTCAATTATAATTTTAAAATAATAAAATTATAATTTCTTTTCATTTTCAAATACAACTTACATTCGATGAGTTAAGCAAACAAATAAAAGGAAAACAAATTATATATATTCAAATCTTTTAGATATTTGCCGGCAACTGTTCCATATGTATATAAAGTTTTCGATCTAAATCTTACTAATAAACATAAAAAATTTATATAAGAATTCAATTTATAGAATCAAAATTTAATCTTTAACCTATGAATTTGAATTAACCAACTATCAATAATAAATATGTAATAAATGAATATAAAAAAAATATTTGTTTTATTTTGTCGTATTTAGTTTATTTTCAGTTTTTATTTAAAAATTAAATAGCTCTACTTTACGAGAAAAAACATGATTCCACAGTGAGAAAGAGATTGAGAGAATATAACCATTATCATTATTTGAATTCCAAAATTTTGTATTTATGTTCACATTTAATTTATAGATTATGGGAATTGCTGCTCTTCACAATTATACACAAGAGAAAACTTATTCAAGACAAAAAAAATATACATATTTATATATATGTATATATATATATATATATATATATAAAATAAACAAAATGCAATACAAAAATTTAAAATTAAGAAACAAAAAACTAAAAGTCAGGAAAGAAAATATACATATACAAGGTATACAAGAATTTTTTGTTTGTTTTGTTTTAAAAGATTTTACATTTTACTTGGTAATGCAATAAAAAAATTATCTTATAACTTATTTAGATGAAAGAGGGAACGGTAGGTGTAGGTGTAAGTGTAGTAGGTAAGGTAGGTACAGCATGATACAGAGTGAGATAGAGATAGATAGATAGATAGATATAAGAGATTACAATTGGATTTCGATTGAAGGATATAGAGAGCATAAATTAAACAAAAAAAAAAAAATTAAAGCAACTGCTGCTGCTGCACATTAATTCAATCTATACGATTATCGGATTCAATATCATCGATAAGCAGTAATATATTATTATTTTTAACATTAAATCGATTGAGATTCAATTAAATTGAATTGATTCGTCAAATTGGCAGCCACCTTTGTGTACTATTTCATTTCTTTTCTCTTTCTGTTTTTTTTGTTTTTTTTTTTTATACATATTTTTTCTTTCTTTACTGGTCTCTTTTGTTATATTTGTGTTTTTCATGATTTTTCTTCTTAGCGTTTCCTCTCTTTATATAGCCTTTATGCTGCTTCGTTGCCATATTGTTGTTGCTGCTTGCTGATGTTGTAGTTGTTGTAGTTGTTTGGCAGTTATTGTTATAATCATTTATTTTATTATTATTATTATTATCATTATTATCGTCATTATTTAAATCCTTATCGTCGTTTTAAGCACTAAGCAATTAGTTGATATAACTTTGATTTATTTCATATATAGTACATATATATATATATATATGTATATTTAGAATTTTGGGCGCTGTAGTAGGTTTGTGTGTGTGTGTGTGTGTGTTTGTGTATTTGTATATATGGTTTTATGTTGTGTGGGATTGGTGTAGTTTTTTTTTGTGGGCTCGGTTCGGTTTATCGCTGCTTACAAGTTACGCAAAAATTAAAAAAGAAAAATAATCAAAGTCCTTTGCGTCCATATTGGCCAATAAAGGATCCATCTTCGTTCATGCCTGACCATGGTTTTCGTTTAAATATATATTTCATTTATCGGTTTATTGATTGATATTTATTAATTGGACGGACGCGTTTGTGATTGGTTTGTGTGTGTGTGTGTGTGTGGATTTCAAAAGTGTAGAAAATAAAAGAAAAAAAATCATACAAAATATGAATCAATTAAATGTTGTTTGATAGTATAAAAATAAATGTAGTGCAAATAACGTAATTTATAAAAAAAAAATGAATAAATAAAAGAAGAAGAACATTCAAAACACAAAATACATAGAAATTAACAAACAAATGGAACATACATTAAAATGGGCGGCACCCTGTATTATTGTATTTGTTCTTCTATTTGCTGATGATCGATATAGTTGATTGATAATAATATTATGGGGGTTCAGCAGCTGAGCCCCGCCCCATATTTATACATATACATAAGTATGTAGTAGGCATTTTAGGCAATGTGATATATTAGCAAAAACAACAATTTGAAATTACTTCAACAGGATATTAAATTAAAATAAACTTTAAATTAAATATATACATATACATACATACATATGAATGTATGTAGCTAAAAATGTTGATATCATTTTTTATTTGGTTTCAAAACTAACATCAATTATAAAACTCATGCAAATATTTGATCAATTTTTTAAACTATAGATATTGCCATTTATTGATTATTAATAAATGATCATTATTTGATAGCTAAAGAAACTCCTTTGGAATAACCAAGCCTTGCTTATATTTTCTATTTCCCCACATGTTGAACTCTATATATATATATATATATATATATATATATATATATATATATATATACATATAAGTATATGTATTTATATAATTTTTGTACCATAATTTATATAGACTTTTAGAAGCTCAATTAATCAGCATTTTTGATTTCGGCCAGATGCGTCTTTGGCATCGTTTCATTAGAGCCAACATTCTAGTTAGTCTTCAAATTGAAACAACGTGCAAAAAAATAAAAAAAAGTGAAGCTTACGTAAATTCAGCCACGCGACATTAATTAAACGTTAATGAAAGAATAGAAAAATAAAAGAAAAAACTAAATATGTAAAAGAGCCAAGGCTAATATACCTGGCTGAAGTAGAAGGCCCGATCGCCCAACCGCCCCCACAGCGCAAAAAAAAAACCAAAAAACGATCAAAATGATTTTGTGAATTGTATCAGAAGGAGAGAGAAAAAAGGAATATATATATATATATATATATAGATATATTCCTTTAGGCTTGATGGCTAGTGCTAGCAGTGGGGACCATAGATATATCGTAGGGTGGCGGCGGTGCTGATGGGGAGGACTGATGCTGATGCCCTTTAATGCCCACTTTACGTGCAGCGGTAGCGGCATGGGCGGCAGCGGTGGCCACAGCTGCAACACCGGCAACACCATCATCATCATCATCATCATGATCAAGATCAAAAACAAAATCGAAATCGAAATGAAGAATGTTGAACAAAAAAAAAAGAAGACAAATATCTAAACTAAACCAAATAAAATTATATTGTTACAACTCCAAGATTTTGCAATACTTTTCCAATACTTTTGTCATCTTATAAATCTTATTTTTCTTTTTAATTATTATGATTGGAAAAACGTTGCAACAATATGTATAATAACGTATATTGACTATGGACTATGTGATAGAAATGTATAGAATTAATTTCAATATTAATCTTACCTGTATCGCCATCACCATATTCGGCCATTGAGTCGGTGTCACTTTCCACACCGCCGCCAGGTTTATTCGCTGAACTCACGGATTGGCGACCAGCGCTCTTGTTATCCAAACTATAAAATTGGAAAAATAATTTGAATGATTGATAATCTATATATATGTATGTGTATATGTTATATCTAAATTGTTGACTTACGGTTGCGAGTACTCATGGAAACCACCCTCATCAGGATAATCGCGCCTGCCGTTGGCCAGCTCACGATCATGTACATCATATTTGCCGCCACGATTACGCCGCACAATGCAAATAATGATGAATAGTATGATAATGAAGGCCAATGCCAGCATCATACCGATAAACCAACCGGCATTTGCTAAATTCTCATTTGGCACCATAATGGGTCCCTCCACACTATTCGTATCGATCTCTTGGGCAGCACTTTCTGTCTCATGTTTGCCATCAACGGATACGGTACGAAGTTCATAAACTGTATCGGGACTAAGACCTTCAATCACTTGATAATCTTCACCGATCTCATCATTCATTCGCTTCCATTGCGTTTCACCCTTGACTCTGTTTATAAAATTCAAAAAAAAAAAAAAAAAATTAATTTTAATTTCATTTTCATTTTATGCATTCAGAATTTGATTTTGAAGGTTTTTTTGCTTTTACCTGTATTTGGTGAAGAAATGCGTTCCTGGATGTCCCTCTGTGCTGGGTTGCCAATTGATACGATATTTGGCTAAACCATTATCAGAGGGCAATTGCTCCCAATTGAAAGTGGGTGGAGCAGGTGCCAAATTTGAGTCACTTAATGTACGCTTCTCAATGTAGTTACTAAAACAAAACAAAAGATAATTCAGATGAATTTAATTTAAAAAAAAAAACAAAAAACTATAATCATTATTATTCATCTCATTCGAATCGTGATGGACTTACATGGCACCTTCGCCCATTTTTGTGGTAGCCACAATGGTGATGCGATATTTGGTGTTCGGTTTGAAGCCAACAATTTTTGTTCGTGTGGTACGCTCATTGTCAATAACTTTGGGATATTCCTGACGTTCGCTAACATAACTGCCCTTGACCTCCTCATAATAGATTTTATAGCCAGTCAATTTGCCATTGGGTGACAATGGTTTCTTCCATGTTAGCCAAAATGCCGATGAACCCAATGGATAGGCATCCAAAGATTGTACAGGCGATGGTACACCTTCGGGTGTATCGAAATCAATAACAGCGCTGGGTGGGCCATTGAAACGGCCATTGTAGGCCAAAACTCGTGCATAGTTCTTTGTGTCCGCTTTGAATTGATTGACCAAAGCCTCATTTGAATCGCCCTTAACATGAAATTCACGAAGTCCCTCTTCACCTTCCTTTTCGGTCCATGTTTGAATTTTATAGCCCTTAAAATGGCCACGAACTGATTCCTCACTAACATGATTCCAACGTAAATAAGCTGTTGTTGCTGTGGTTATTTGTCGCATACTGAAATTTGTTGGCGCCTCAAGTGGACGATCCTCACCGGAATAACCGGTAATCTCTTCCGGTGATACATTCGATTCACCATTACCATTAATGGCCGCTACCTTAATGTGATATTTAACAAATGTCGGCTGATCGGTTATAACAATATTATTTTGATGCCAATCATAGATTTCCTTTGTCTGCCATGGAGCAGCGGGTATATCACGCTTCCAATAGACACGATATTGGAATTTTGGGCCATTATGCTCAATTTCGGGCATAGCTGTCCATGATATGACCAAATTGTTAGGTTCTGTACCCTGGCCAACAACATTATCGGGATTCTTAAAGGGAACACTGGGCTGTGTGGTGCATGCCTCACTGTGTCCCGATGGCGGCGATGGTCCAATCTTATTAAATGCGATCACACGGAATGTGTAATTGGCCCATGGTGACATTTGGACAACAAAGGAGAAATCTGTATTTGGCACTTTCTCATATGCCGTATCCCATGAGGCGGGCGTAAAACTTGTATTGAATTGTATCGTATAATGGAGAATTGGGGAACGATTATCACCTTGGGGTTCCCAACGGATTTCCGCCTTATCGGCTAAACATGATATTCCAATCAATTTTGGTGCATTTGGTACATCCTGTACAATTAAATTGGCCTTGGCCATTGCCTCATCCAGTTTGGTTCGTGCCACACATGTATATTCACCCGAATCCAATTCCATTGTCTTGGCAATGGTCAAAGAGTTATCATTGGTTTTAACAAAACGTGCCTCAGCCTCAAAATCAATCGCCTGACCATCCTTCCACCATTCAATTTCCAATTCGAGTGTATCGTCATGAGCTTCATTGCAACGGAATGTTGCCGATTGACCGGCAGCAACTTCATAATTTTGTGGCTCCTCTGTAATTCGTGTATGCTCCTTGACCACCAGTGAGCCCTCGGCTGTCTTATTGCCAAATTTATTGACCGCATAACAAGTGTATTTGCCAGCATCTTGGAAGCCAACAGATTGAATTGATAAATCGCCATTGGATAGGACATTATAACGTCCGCCGGTTAACCATTCCGAGCCATGTAACCATTTAACTTGAGGCTTTGGAGCACCAAAGACACGACAACGCATTGTTATATTCCGTCCATCGACAGTGGCCTCGTCACGTGGTGGCTCCTGAATCTCTGCCGGCAGAGCCAACACATTTAAATAGACATCCTTATAGACATAGCCCAATGAATTGGTGGCATTGCAACCATAATTGCCCGTATCGGATTTGGTCAATTGAACGATTTTAATATAACTATTGGTAACAGTTCGACGAGGATTTGGTGCACTCTGTGCAATGGGTTTACCATTATGAATCCATTGAATGGTGGGCTCAGGGAAACCAGCTGCCTTACAATTAAATATCACCTCCTCATCTTCGGCTGCATTTTGGAAGTCTGGCTCCTCGGTGAAATATGGAATAGCATTGATTTTCAAATTGATCGAATAGGATTGAGCATTGCCCACACCATTGGAGACATCGCAGGTATAGGAACCTTCATCGTCACGATTCGCTTGTCGTATAACCAAAGATTTACCATAATGACCCTGGGTAATCCGATCACTCCATTGTATCTGTTCACCATCCTTTTTCCATACCGTTTGTGGTAATGGTGTTCCACCAAATATACAATATAATTCCACACGTTTGCCACGTAACGCTACCTCGTTCTTTCGGGTAACATATTGACGCTTGGGCGGATGCTTATTCTGAGATGCACTAACACCCATCTGTTTAACATCGAGGAGGACCTTGTTGCCAATTTTATACTCATTCCGAAATACAGATGTGGCCGAACAAGCATAATAGAAATCATCGCTAGCATCGTCACGTGTCAGATTGGAGAACCATAGTGTACCTTCTGGATCTAGGGTCATGCGTGAGTTATTAATCGATTTGATGCTACCATCGATAGATTGTTGTATAAGCCAATTCACTGTTGGCTTTGGCCAACCATCGGGTGCTTCGCATTGCAGGGAGAAGGGTTCACCCTCAACGGCTTCCACTGTCTTGGCTGCCTCATCTTTAAAGGCATTCAGTTCGGCTTTGCGTACGAAAACGGAATTTGAGGTGGCTATACCAAATTCATTGGAGGCAAAGCATTGATATTGACCCAAATCCTCATCCTTGGGTGAGGTAATTACCAATGTACCTCGACCAGGTTGACGGAGCATACGATTATCGTATGCCTGCCAATGGAATTCTTTACCGTTCTTTATCCAGCTATATCTGTAATGGAAACATAATGAAAATAAATATCGATTAGAATAATTAAACAAAATATTATCAAATTAAAATTAATTAATCTATTTTTAGTTTTATAATGAATCTTTTCTGATCTACTCCTATAATTAGGCTATATGTAAATACATATGTATAAATATAAAGATTTTTGTACCCCTAAAGTTAGGCTATATATACAATAGCTTGATTTTTTGATTATGGATGGTTTTTTTTTTTGAATGAATTGTTTTAATTTTCTCAATTTTAGATAAACCATTTAATGCCTTAAACTAGATTGTAGACATATGTATACATATACATATATATGTATATATATATATACATACATACATCTAGTATCATTTATGTACTGTAATAGCCACTCCTCTTATATAAATACATAAAATATATAAAAATTGTATTATATATTAAACTCACATCTATGACATTTAATTAGACTGATAAAGTCGGCACTCTCTAATTACTTAATTAGCAAATACATTTAATTCGGCTTAATCAACAATTTCTTAGGCGGAACAATTTTTTATTTTCCTTTTCCTTCTCTTTCTCTTTGTATTATTTGTATTTTTATGCATCAAATTATGACAAGTTGCTTAATTTCCGAACATAAGTGAAAGATGAATGGCAAAAGTGGAATGAGAGAGAAGGAGTGAATTGAAAAGAAGGAAGCAAGTCTGCTAACTGGCAACTGGGGCATAATTTTTTCTATATATCTACATACATACATATATTATTTGTTTCAAGTCTTAAGTAATTGCAATTAAGCCTCAAAGGAAGTAAAAAAAAAAAAGAAATTTATCTGAAAGAAACAACAACTTTTCTCAGTCACTATTTATTTTTTCTTTTTCTGTCAAAATGATTCTGTGAGTGTGTGTATGTCTCTGTGTAACGGGAACTATGCACATTGTAGATATATAAATTTCTATACATATATATATATATATCTATATATAACAGTCAAAAGCCCAAGTCAATTATGTGGACAGAGCGTTACTGCTTGAGCTTGTTAAGCGTTGAATTTTTTCATCTTTTCTCTTCTTTTTTTTTTTTTTTTTGTGAGACTTGAGAAGTATTTCCCCTTCGCCACCACCGACCGCCACCTTCCTTTGGGGTCTCGGACTTTCGACTACAGGTCATGCAATAGGTCAATCATTTGAATTGTTTTTAAGTGTTGTAAGTTGAGAAGAGAAAAGAGCGAGTGGAAGAGAGAGAGAGAGACAGAGAGAGAGAGACAAACATTGGGAGTGGTAAGGGAAAATAGAAAGAAAAGGCTAGAGGACGAGTTTGTTGAACTTTTATAGATATAATGAAATGACTTAACCTGCAAAATGAATTTTGATTAAAAGTTTCCGGAAACTAAATTTTAATTTTAGATAGTCTGTAACTAAATATATACATACATATGTATATACATATATATATGTAAGCATATATCTACGTATAAACATTACTTAAATTTAATCTATTGCTGCATTCAATTTATATCAATTTTGGCAAACTTTATTATTATTTTTTTTTTCTATCTGAACTTTAAGGAGCATAATGCTTGTTCGACTTAATATAAATTCACTACTATTATATCATTATATTTTTTTTAAGCTTAGATAGCTCTGAGTCATCCCATTATCCATAACCTTTTCTTCTATTACCCCTTTAGCATATACATATGTACATACATACATAACTGTTAATGTTTAACCCAAAAGTCAATAAATTTGTGTAGTGTTGACCCTCTTTCACACAGTGGCTGGCAGTGCAGTCAACCAAGTCGGCGTTTGATATCGTCATTATCATCATCAGGCAACACCATCGCAGGCAGCCAAGCGGTCAGGTGATTTTGGCCAAAAAGTTAGTCAGACGGTAGACGGTTGAAATTTTAGCAGCTGCTGCTCCTGCTCCTGCTCCTGATCTACTCCCCCGCTTCCCATATTCTTTAGTTTCTTTTATATCTAACTATTTCCTCATTTGTATACCCTATAAATAAAGCGTTTTGGAGAGTTTATTCATCTATCTAAAAAAGCGTATATTTGATGCAAGTTTTGATATATGAGCTGAAATATCTTCTTAATAATGGACAACTAACATACGTAGATATATAGATTTAACCTCTTTTTGCGTTTACAGGGTATATTTAAGTTTCTCCTCCGTCTGACTGTATGTCCACCAATTTGTTTTGTCTTGTCGTTTATAACCCCATCACTGATAGTTGAGAATATATATATATATATATATATATGTATATATATATACATAGATAGGGTTCTTAATGGCGGGCGCCTTCTTTTGCCGATAAAAATCTCTATAGAAAAGTGCAAGTCGAAAAGACGTAAAAGGAAGTGTTAGGCCAGTGGATGGATGACTCATGGTAGACAGAGGACTGGTCTGGGCTGGGCTATAGCATGCCAAGGGGAATATTGCCAAGGACTATTTCATTCATGTACTTTGCATATAATACTGACGATGTTTTTTTTCCACACATCTCTTCGTCTTACGTCCCTGTTCCCCGTTATAAATACTGCCCATTTGTGTGCTGTGTGTGTATATGTGTATGTGTGTGTGTTTTTTTTTTTTTTTGTATGTGTATGTGTGTGTGTCTGTGTATGTTTTTGTTTTGGGGTTGGTTGCAAAAGCGGAAAAAAAGGAGAAAATACAAATACAAAATGCCATAGCATACTTTTTTGCGCGCCTTTTATGGGCAGACGACCACGCCTATTTGCTCCTTCTGCCCTAACCCAGTTTATATGTATGTATGTATATACACAAACTTACACAAACTCACACACACAGACACATGCCGCAAAGTTGATTCCCTTACGCCCTCGGCTTTGTGTGCAGTGGCAGTTGCGTTTAGCCAAAAGGCAAAAAATGGCTAAGAACAAGTAGAAAGAAAAAAAAAACACATTCTAAGGGCTGATGCTAACAAATTTCTCATTTACACCGATATCTATATACGCTTCCTCTACGCTTTTAAACATAATCTGATGGACTTAATGCGGTTTATTATCAATTAAAGTCCATCTTAGAAGATAATCGTGGATAATAGGTGATCTATTTTCGCATATATAGCCATTTGTTTATTATACATATATTAAATAAATCAATGAAAACAAAATGAGAATGAGCAACATTTTGTTCATAGTTAATATACCCTATTTTTGTTCCGTTACCTATGCTCGTTATAAAATGCTTATTGCGGTCCTCGCGATTATATTCACTGTAGTGTATGCCCTTCTTTCTCTTTCCCTTGTAAGCAAGGGAGAAAGAGAGAGTGGGAGAGAGAGAGAGAGAGAAAATTACAACTAATTTCAGATGTAGTCGGCACAAAAAAAAAACAAACTTTAAATGTTCCCTCTCCGATATACATTTATATGTATATGTATATGTATATGTATATGTATATGTATATGTATATATGTATGTATATCTATGTGTATGTATGTATATATATATACAAGTACAAGGAATTTAGACGCCGGGCACAAGGATAGCGTCAGTTGGCCGTTCCTTAACGTATGGTTAAGTGGCCCAAGGGTTGGTATTTTTCCAGGCTAAAACTGATGCGTCAATATAGGACTACAGCAAAATGCTTTTAAATACTTTTAAAAGTAGAACATTATCGAATGGATTGTCAAATAAAGGAAATAAATAGAGGGCGAGAGAGAGAGAGAGAGAGAGCACCAAATGCAAATAAAGTTCTAAAGTGGACAAATTACACTGCACTACAAGAGAAGAATAAAGGAAGCAGGGTATAGATT
Organism: Drosophila sturtevanti; assembly: GCA_018150375.1. Taxonomy (NCBI): domain Eukaryota; kingdom Metazoa; phylum Arthropoda; class Insecta; order Diptera; family Drosophilidae; genus Drosophila; species Drosophila sturtevanti. Next base: position 1,265,815 of record JAECWJ010000392.1, on the reverse strand, counting down.
TACAAATGTTGCGAATGTTGGAAGTTATATACATACATACATATGTATATATGTATTAGAATTATAAGTTTGTTTGTTTTCTTTTCAAATTTGAAATAGATTGAAATGAAAATTCAAAGGATTTACCCATTTTGATATGAAATTTATACAGTTTTTTCTCTTCTTATTGTTTCAGTTGCGTTATTAATGTGACCCACTGTGCGTATTTGGCCCCAACCATTTGACATTTTGTACATGTCAAATGCGTGCAATGACACCAAAAACGTAACCCAAAACCAAACCAAACTCTGAACACTTTACCAAGAAACGTTAACTGGCATTTTGATATAGTTAACTTGGCCAGGATAGGCAGAATTGGTAAGTGTCATGGCGGAAGCGTCTCCAAGGTATCCAACATATAATATATGTATATCTGTATGTATGTATCTATATATACATATATATAATATATACAAACAATAACAACAAACAATAGCATAAAAATAGGACAAAATTCATTAATGGCCGGTAAACATGCAAACGAAACGGCTTTTACAGTTCTCAGAATAAAACAGGGCAGTTACGGAAGAAACACGCAGCTAATACACACACACACACACACACAGAGGGAGAGGATTAAGAGAGTGCGAGAGAAAGAGAGAGCTAGCTTAGCAACAGTTGATGGAATTAGCTCAGCTTAGTGCAAAGGTGAACTATACAATAAACCTCTGCCTAAAATTGCAAACAATCTCTGGATATATATACATATGTATACATAAATATCGTGAAATACAGTGAAACAAATATATCTAATGTTTTTAAATTATAGCAACAATAAGCATTGTTCGTAACATTAGTTTTAACTGTCATTATAATCGGAGAGAGCGCCTCGTGATCGCTCAATCCAAAACAAAACAGATCACAAAAAAACTATAATTGCGACAAATTTAGAAATAATTCTAAAATTTCTTTTTAATGGTCTACTACAGCTTATATGTGCGTATGTATTTGTGTATTATGGTGACATTTTTTATGAATTTTATTTTTTTTTTTTTTTAGATTTTTCAATCAATTAGCTTAATTATGGTCATTTTTTGCTGGCTTGTTCATCATTAACCATTATGTCGGTTGCTATATACATATATATATATATATATATATATGTATGTATTTATGACGTAACAGTTAAACAAACACTTGACTTTGCTTTGCCCTCGGATACAGCTTTATTACACAGTTTCTTCCCCCTGTCAGCCAGCCGCAACATTATATGTATGTACACACATATATTGACTGCCAAAAAATAAGAAAAAAAAAAAAAAGAGCAAAGGAAAAGCATACAAATTACAGACACGCACACATCGGTACAATCATCCTATATAGATATATACAATATATGTTAACACATACATAATATATATATTTATGTGTATATATGTACATATATATATATATGTATATATGTGTGTGTGTGTATGGGCAATTGAGCTGTAACAAATTCATTCATTCTGTATATGTATGTATATATATGTATATTCATATACCAGATTGCAATTGTAAATGCGGGTTGTCCAGGTTCAAGTGGTCTTTTAACAATAAGTTAAAAGAGAGCGGATAGTGTGTGTGTGTACATATGTGTGTGTATGTGGTTGGGTGTGGGTGTGAGGTTAGTTGGGGTAGTGATTCATATACATATTTATTTCTGGTGTTAAATGTCATTTCTATGTTAACATGATTTTAATTACAATAATTATGCATCATTAAAAAAGTTTTTCATTTGGAGAAATTTCAATTCATTAAACAGCAAAAAACATATTAAACATATACATATACATAAGTATGTATGTATGTATATGTATATATATCATAGCTATCGATTTCCACATAAAGAGAACAAGAGAGCGAGAGAAAGAGAGGCAAGGATTAGGCGGTATGCTTTCTTGCAAAAGAAGCCCACAATGGCTGCCACGTGCCAAGTTGGATGGGGAGGCCTGTTACGATGACTCATCCAACCAGGAGAAAAATATCCAACTCGAATTGAATGGCAGGCCGTCGAGTATAAAGTTGTACTTAACATGTGACATCAGACAGACCCAGACCCAGACCCAGACCCCTCTCCAGCCCAACTCCATCAATTCCGGAGAAGTTAACCCACTAGACCACCCACACCCACACCCACACCCACAGCCACACAATGGTATAAATTCAAACAGAATTGAAATTCCAAATTTCCTAACATAGTCCGTTATGAATTTGTATTCCTTAAGAAAAGTTATACTTTCGTATATATGTATATGTACATATATGTATGTATAGATATATATATATGTACATATGCATGTATATGTATATACATAATTTGATTTTTTTACATAGTTACTTTTCATAAAATTATTCCCTCATGATCAAATGGAAACGATGGATCTCTTTCTTTTAGATACATTACGATAACCTTTTAATCTAATTAAAAACGTTTATGTCAGAACTAAAACTAATAACATCCTTTTTAAACATTATTTTTTTATTGAAAATCAATGTATTATTATTATTTTTTTGTTTTAGCTACCTCAAAGAGGGCCAGTGTGTAGTTATTTTAATCAAAGTGGGTGAATATTGTTGTCAGCCACTGTGCAAGAAGCTACGATGAGTAGAGTTGTCCTGTTGAAGGGTTGCTTGATACTCTGCTGTTCCTTGTTGGCATTCCAATGCACACTCACGCACATACAAACACACACACACACACACACTTACAACCTGAATGAACATGAATGAATGAATCGAATGAATAGCCTGGTTGAGCCGAGTTGAGTTGAGTTGCACTGAATTCCATTGAGAATGCTGTGTAACAGAGGTTTTTGTTGCAACAGGATTTTTGTTCGAGGATTCTGCACTCTGGATGAATGTTTGTTTGTGGAACCAGCCAGTTGGAGTGCAGTAAATGTGGGTATACATATGTACATCTGTATGGGTATATGGGTGTGGGTCTATGTCTAACGACATGCAAATATTGTCGTCTTCTGTGTGCTTTGTGTGCATATTTAAAAAGCTGTATTTTCCCCCTCTTCCTTTTCTTTTCCTTCCTTTTTCTTCTTCTTTTTTATGTTTTTTGTTTATATTTTTTATTTCCTTTTTCGGTTTTACAAACCATTCAAATGGATATACAGTACTTAGGGACTCATAAAAGTAGTGTAGTTCCGGCCTAGCTACGGTTCAATGTCTCCCATAATTGTTTTTTTATTCAGATTTGTATTTGGAATTCGATTTAGATATATGTATGTACATAGCATTCAATACATGGCGTTGTATTAACTAGGTGACGGTTTAAATTTTTGTTAAAGAACTCGTTTAGATAAATAGATTTACTATTTAAATTGTTTACTCTTAGCTGAGATTTCGTGAATATTGTTCGAAATTTGAATCTAAAAATATAATAATATGAATGAATCGGTTGCAAAAATATTCATTTTCTATATTCATATTCATTTTTTTCAAATATTTTACTAGCATTTCACAAAGCTTAAATAAATCTACGTAAATCCCTATCCAGATATTGTCTATTTTTCCTCACAGATTGGCATCATCTTTTTAAAGTGTTTTTTTTTTTCTATTTTGCACATAAATCGATGACAAATTTTGTTGACCAAAACAAATTTGTTAGCCCGTGGCTATGAAGGCCCAGACACCTGTAGGCAAAATGCACACAAGCACACACACACATACATACAGGGCGGAAGTTGAAAGCAGAATTTGAGGGGTGAGATGGGGAAACTTATGCCATAGACAAACAGCAACAATGTTCACTTCCATTTTTTATGGTTGAGGTAAGACACTTGGCTACAACATTCACACATATTAGAATTCTCACAATACCGAAAAAAACGTCATTAAAATGTCTCGTAAAAGAAACCCACAAAAAAAAAAACATAAGGAAAAAAAAAGTAAAAAAGAAAATTAAAAAGATTACATTCATGTAATTGTTGTAATGTCTATACGTCCTCTTTTATTTCAACTTTCCATGCATAATGTTTTTTTAAACAGGTCAGCACATAGTGGAAGGGTTAAATGGAAAAACCGTTACTTAGGCGGCACACGGAACGCACAAAGAAAAAGAGAGAACTACGGGCTACAGAAAGCAAAAAGAAAGGGCTACAAAAGAATGAAAGAAAAAAAATATAAAAAAAAACTTCTCAAAATGCAATGCACAATGTGGGAAAATGCGTAGTTTCATCATTGTATAAAGAAGACCTAATAACATTTTCATTATATGATTTTCCAACCACGTTTACATTTCGAGAACATTTTCAAGATCAATCTGTAATCTTTTGACAATCGATTCCCTCAATTTAAATCAACATTCGTGCTAATGCTTTTTATATGGATATCCGAATTATGTATTTGCAGCATTTCAATGAAAAGACATTTCGAAATTGTTTGATATACTCGTATAATCATTACCATTATCTCTTTAACTGACTTAATGACATTATGTGGATATGTATGTAAGTATATCGATATGTACATATATATGTAAGTATATATTTTGTCATACACATATGATAATTATGTCTTTCCCCCATTTTCTTCAATTTGTAATTTCCTGTTTGAAGCAAATGAAGCCGTACTATAATTTTATTACCTCGTTTTTCCAACTTCGCAGTTCATCGATTTTTCCTCTTTAATTTTGTTGCATTAAATATGCCAAATCGCAGGAGATGCAAACATATATATATACATATATTTCTATACATATATATTATGTATGTATATATGAAACAACCACCCACCAAAAGCCAAAAACGAAGCCAAACAAATGACAAAACGCCACAAAATGACTTTGTCAGCAATAATGTGTGTACTTACACACACACACACACATATATATATATATATATATATATATGCCCCAAGATTGATTGATACGCATGAATCATACAAAGGTTAGACATGGGGGCCACGAAGGGATGCACAACCGGAAGTAGTTTGGGTCTGACTTCATGAGGGTGGCTTCAATCGTTTTAATTTGCCAAAAAAACGAGATGAAATATCCGCCATAAATGAAACGACTTTCAAATACTTTATAAATTTTTAATTAAATTACATTTGAATTGTTTAATAATGGATTATTTCTTATGCATATATTAACTAAACATCAACAGCTAACTCAAAATATCTATATATGTACATATATGCACACATATATTTAAATTGTTTATTTTATGTGGATTACAGGGTAATCAAATTGCAATAAGAAATTTTGATTTCAATCAATCCCCCCCTCTCCCCCCAATCTCTGGGGTTGAAAATTTCTATAAGCCCGCTTAGCCATTTGCTTTTTCCTATTTTGGCGCCAAACTGACGAGACTTGAGATAACATTAATAAACATGAGGACTTTCATGAGGAGAGAGAGAGAGAGAGAGAGAGAGTGAGAGAGAGAAAGAGTGATAAAGGGGGTGGGGTAAGGGATTGGGGAAAGTTGGTTGGTGGCCTGTGAAAATAAACACGTTCAAGGACAGCAGTAAAAAGCCAACTCCAGCTTTTAGTCAATGTGGTGTGAAAAATCAATGAAATGCTCAACCAACTTCCTTGAACTTCTCCTGCGTATGCGTGAATTTTGGTATATACATACATAAAAGCATATATGTATACGTTATATGTATATATATACATATATAGATATATACAAATATATATATATAGATATAAATGTATGTCTTGCAACAGTTAATGGCACAATAAGGCCAAAACAAAGAGATCAAATAATCACGCTCAAGGGCAAAGGGGCCAACAGACTAAATGGAAAAGGGCAGAATTTCAATTTAGTTTAGAAAAAAAAATACAACTACATAGTTTAACTCAATTAAGCAATTAAACAAGAATAATAATGAACAATCAAAAGAAAACTGAAACTAAATGCACACATACATATGTATGCATGTAATTATATACATACATATATAAACACACAATCGAAGTTGCTTAAATACCTTAAGGGCCTATTACACGAACGATTTGTTCAAAGTTCGTATAAAAGAGTCGAGGAGGATGCGAAAACTTTTCAAAGATTGAAAACAAAAGAAATACATATGATGAAATTTGGAAAAATAAAAAACCTTGAAAATATACTATATAAGTACACAATCTAGTTCATTATATGTATATATATTAATATCAAAAGTTGCTTAAACTGGATGTAATGACATTTAATTGCATTTTCATTTTGTTATCTTTTGAAATATGTTAAGAAAACTATGTAAAAGAATATATGAGAAGGAAATTTGTTTAAAAATTGTACAATTTCTGTGTATGTATATCAATTACGTTCGCTTTAATAATATATATACTTATATATATTAAAATGAGCAACGCTTATGAGACATGGCTCGAACAGATTGAATTTAAAAACTTTTATTCTATTTGTATTGACTCAGGAATATTTGTTGCACAACATTCTTATGTCAATTGCTATAATGGGATTTTATTCTGGATTACTTTTCGATATATATTTGAATCATCAATATATGTACTTATATATAGCGATTGGTTGTTTTATTATTAAACTTTTAAGCACATCTGGGCTATTGATTTAAATGAGTAAGAGACCAAATGCATATGTGATGCATGAGTTTTATTTTGCTATTAATTTTACTATACTATAATTAAATGAATATATAGGATATGCATACATACACATGTATATATGAAAGGTTGATATTTCTTTTGTTAGTCATGACAAAGAAAAATTCCGATTCTTAATAATTAAATACTTTAGTCATATTGCCTGTATCCTAGACAAAAAAAAAATGAAGTAAGCAAGTCGTCCTTGCCGACTTGGAGTATACCCTGTACCAAAAAAATAATATTTCATAAAATCAGACTCCTTCCAAATCCTCATTAATTGAATATAAATTACTTTATAAAATTCTCCTAGCAAGCCGAATCACCAAATTCATGCTTTCTCGCTCACTCATTTCAGTGAACGAAACTAATGCGTCATTCGGTAAGCAGCATGCGCATGCTATCTCGCTCACACATTTCAGCTGCTGCTGCCCATAGAATTTCAGTACAAAATATATATACGTATTATCTTTGATATTTATTGCCCGATTTCGGTCAAAATCGGTCAGATGGTATATATTGGCTATATAATTGGGTCTGCCAAAAAGAAATTCTGTAGCTTTAATACAACTCTAGTTATAGTTTTTTCTAATTTGCGGGGGCGGAAGTGGGCGTGGCAAAAATTTAAAACAAACTTGATCTGTCTACACTCTAGACGGATGTTGACACCAAATTTGGTAGCTCTATCTTTTATAGTCTCCAAGATCTCGATGTTCATACAGACAGACGGACAGACGGACAGACGGACAGACGGACGGACAGACGGACAGACGGACAGACGGACAGACAGACGGACAAGTCTCAATCGACTTCGCTATTGATACTGATCAAGAATATATATACTTTATGGGGTCGGAAAATTTTCCTTCTGCCTGTTACATACATTTTAGCGACTTTAATATACCTTGTACCCTATGGGTACAGGGTATAAAAAAAAAACAGCAACTGAGATGGATCAAATTAAATTTTTCAAGTTTAAATACATATCTACATATGTACATATATGTGAATGGCAACAGGTGTCTTAGAATTGATAATATTAACACACACCCACACCTTGCGGTACTTAAATGTTCGATTCAACTATATATGTATGTATGTCTATATGTATATTTCAATTTAGTGATAAGATCAGGGCAATGGTATGCATGTGTCTATGCATTGAATAAATCATCATTAACATCAATGCGCTAAAAAATACATACTACATATACATATGTATATATATATATATATATATATATATATATATGTATATATGTACATCGACTATCATCATCGTCACTAGCTCTCTTTTGGGTTGATCTATAAATAACTGTGCACGCATTGCGTTATGCATTTTTCTTAGCATTGCTTCTTTTTTTTTTTGTTCCTTCTTCTATATATATAAAAAAAAAAGTATGTCAGTCTGAATCACAGAGGCGTATAGTAGTTCATATTATGTATAAAATATAAAATAGGAGGAGGACAGGGGAATGGGGTGTAAATCTACAAAACGACAAGAGAGAAATTAGAGCAAACGCACGATTAGACTTAACGACAAATCAAGTAGCCTAGAGAGTCATCTATATGTATATATATTTATATGTATATATGCATATATATATATATATGTATACATATATCAGGTAAAAGAGCGAGTTTAGCCACAAAAATCGAAACCCTAAAAAAAATTAACAAAATATTTCTACAGTTAATTCTAAAAAATTCTATTCCAATTTTCGAACATTTAACACAGCAAGAGCTATATACAATAAATATTTAAACCATTGTTAAATAGTAAATATATATATATATAAATAAATATAAATATATATTCAACAATAAATGTCCTAAAGTTACAAACAAAGTTCGCTAATTTAGTAGAATTTTGTTTTGCTACTGTAATACACTTTATTTATTTAATTTATAGCCACATTTAATATAAATTAAATTAAAGCTTTGTGTTGATTATTTAAATATTTTTCCATTATTATTAAATTTTCCATATTCGTATGTAATTGCCTTCAGTTTGAAAATGGGAAATTTCTTAAATCAATAATCTAACAACTTTTTGACTTTTATTGTCTTGAAAACAACTTTCCAATTATTATAAATTGATGGCTTAATTTGCATATTTACTTTTGTATTAATTATTGATTTTCTTTCACAATTTCATTTAGTGTAATAAATAACTTACACATACCTATTAATATATTGGGAAATGGTTTTCATTAAATTAAAGTCAATTGGCGAACGGCAACAGATGTTATTGCAATTTTCTTTCATGTATGTATGTATGTATGTATGTATGTGGAATTTTTTTTTTTATTTTCTGCTCAAGAAGTATTTGAAGACACAAAAATGAAGAGAGAGAGAGAGAGAGTGAGTGAGACAGTCGGTGTGTGAGACAGAGAGGAAGGGAGGGGGCGATGGTGAGTGTATCGAGATCATCAAGCATTACGTAATTCAGAGCCAATGTAGAGTTCATAACTTTTGTTGCTGTTGTTGTTGTTATTTTTATTGTTGTATTTATTCTAAGCATGTTTGACCAACAACAGCCATCATCCGGTCAAACAGGTTATATATGTACATACAGACATATGTATATATTTGTGTGTACCGGCATGTGTGTGTTAGTTCTATGCCTACCTGTCGAAATGCGAACCACTTGGTAACAATCTAATAATATTAATAAAGTACAATGTCAAGTCGTCGATTTCCCTATACCCTGTTTAAAGTCTTAATTATATATACATATCCATTCGCACTGCATTCCAAAATCTGACAAAAGAATTTCTAATAACAAAATTCTAATATTTTTTACTTCTATTTCGTAATAATGAGAACATTTTTTGATTTCAAATCTCTCTCTCTCTCTCGCTCTTTCTAACCAAACATATCTGAACACATCTAATAGAATTATGAAAGCTCTAGCTAGAAATACTATATAGAATACGTTTTTAGGTATTACAGTGACTATTATTGTTCTATTTTGTTTCGTGAATTGGCATCTTTTGTTTAATATTTACTACGTTTCGAATATATGTATGTAGGTACATATGTATATCTGAATATACCCAATAAAGCACAAAATGGAGTATCTAGGGTATGCAAATCGAGGAAAAACTAAAGCGCACGCCTTCTGTACACAAACACATTTCCCACTATTAACCCATTTTAATTCGAGGACAACGACAAACACACCATCAACAACGTGGTGTAAAAATATTCTCAACCATCTGGTTGTCCAAAGGAAATACTATTTTTATAAAGAAAATAAAACTATATATATGTACATACATACATAATATTTAAAAAAAAAAAAAATAGAAGCAGAAAAAAAGAAGAGCAACAACAGCAAAGACTATTTCATATTTTCATAATGAACAACATATAGACAGATAGATCGACCGACCGACCGGCCGACCTGCTGTACGCTTTGGAATTTTTCTGTCTGGCCATAGACATTTTGGTTAATTTTTCAGTTTTTCGGTTCGCTCTCTTTATTTTTGTTTTATGAATTTTATTTTATTTTGATGACAATGAGGTCATCGGACAATTCATCCATTCCGCATTTGAATTTTGATTATGACTCAATGCACAATTACAGTATGCGCATAGAGCAAAGGTAGATACATACATATGTATGTATGTATGTATGTATGTAGGTATAATCAGTTAGGGATTGAAGAATTGAGGAAATGAAACGTGTTCATCTATAGAAACAGGTTCCAAATAGACCATTGAAAACGAGCTTTTTTTCCATTTCTATTTTGTGTTTCTTTTGTAGATTACTCATTTACTTGATACTCACTTCGAAGAACAGAGAGAGAGAGAGAGAGAAAATCAACTTTGATCTTTTATCAAATGATGGCAAATATTTTACTATAGCACTTACATACATATATGGAAAATATAAAGTGAAAAAATATATGCAAACATATATATTCAAGTATTGATAAGAGTATTAAGACAAATTTTCTTTTAATACGTAGTATATATAGTTAATGGGTTTTGGAATTATCTATAGTGTTTTTTAATCACTCGAAATTTATGTTTCAATGACAGCAAAAATATTTCGAAATAATCCAACAGGCGGTTGTACAACAACAAGGCCGACAAAAATGTTGCAAAATTAAACAAATTTTTTTATTGTACCCTATAGTCAAAAAGAGTATATTGAAATCATCTATAAATCTCATATATGTAGATATATATAAATGCCTAATGGGAACTACATGTGTATATATGAATACAAATACATATATTTATATAGATATATGTATCACTATTGATATCTAGTTTAATTAATCAATTTTGAGGGAACTTTAAGTATAATTCTTATTTTACAGGGTAGTCGTTGAACGGCTATGAAGTAAATTTTGTTAAATTTTTTTTATCTATTTAAATTTGAGTTATGTATGTAAATTGATATAGCACATACAATATTAAATGTACATTTATATATAAATATATACTTATATATATGTATATATATATATACATATATATATACATATGTATATACATATATATATACATAAGCATGTTTGAGTAAATTTGGCATCATAGAGTCAGTCTTATTTATAGTAGGGGATATTGTATATTCGTTGTACTTACTCTGGTTCTGGCTGTCCATCAGCTTCACATTCGATAATGAATGGTTTGTCGCTTTCCTTATTCTGTTGTGCCACTTTAAACAGCAGCTCATCGGTGGGCGGCTGTTTGATAATACGCGGCGGTGAATTATCTATAGAGAGAAAGAGAAAGTGCCACAAAAAGAAGCAAGAATAAGAAAAAAAAATAATAAAATAAAGAACGAAAGAGAGAGAGAGTGAGAGATAGTTAGATAAATGAGTATGGGTTGACACTCCCACTAATTGGTCACATAAATTTAATTCTAAATCTCTTTAGTTTTTCAAAAGTATTTTTAGTAGATCGTTGTGAAGTATGTTTATTATCGTTCAAATAGAAATAGAATGGATATTTAAGTAATATTTTGAACTAACTAAATTCCTGAATATGTAAATGGATCATAAGTCAAGATAGTCTTATACAATTTTTCTATATACTTACATATGTACATATGTATACTAGTTAGATCTTAGATTAATTTTCTATCGGAAAAGTTTGATAAATTCGGTTTTTAAAGGTTCGTTTGTAATTCTATTTATATTTTTATACCCTTGCAGAGGGTATATTAATTTTGGTCAGAAGTTTGCAACGCACAGAAGGAAGCATCTCCGACTATATAAAGTATATATATTCTTGATCAGCATGAATAGCCGAGTCGATATGACCATGTCCGTCTGTCCGTCTGTCCGTCTGTCCGTCTGTCTGGATCAACAGCTTCTCCTCCGAGACCATAAGAGCTACAGAGCTGAGATTTTCAGCATAGGCTCCTTTTTGCTGCAGGCATTGTATATCTCGGAATCATCCCGATCGGACGACTATATCATATAGCTCCCATAGGAACGATCGGTCAGGAATAAGCTTTATCCTCAATAACTCTGTTGTTTTTTAACCGAATGCCACGAAATTTGATATTTATGAGTTTAATATGCTTCTTGATACTTTAACCAAGTTTGATCAGAATCGGACGACTATATCATATAGCTCCCATAGGAACGATCGGTCATAAATAAGGATTATCCTCAATAACTGTTGTTTTTCAACCGAATGCCACGAAATTTGATATTTATGAGTTTAATATGCTTCTTGATACTTCAACCAAGTTTGATCAGAATCGGACGACTATATCATATAGCTCCCATAGGAACGATCGGTCATGAATAAGGCTTATCCTCAATAACTCTGCTGTTTTTCAACCGAATGCCACGAAATTTGATATTTATGAGTTTAATATGCTTCTTGATACTTCAACCAAGTTTGATCTGAATCGGACGACTATATCATATAGCTCCCATAGCACCGATCGGTCATGAATAAGGCTTATCCTCAATAACTCTGTTGTTTTTCAACCGAATGCCACGAAATTTGATATTTATGAGTTTAATATGCTTTTTGATACTTCAATCAAGTTTTATCAGAATCGGTTGGCTATATCATATAGCTGCTATAGGAACAATCGGTACCAAAAAAAATTTTGTATGAAAAATTTTTTTCCTCAAGCTCAAAATTTTGAATTTGTAAATTTGGTATGTTTAATTTACAATAATGCTTCTGGTGAATTATATAGAGAAAATCTGCAAGGGTATGCGAACTTCGGCACGGCCGAAGTTAGTCCATCTTTCTAGTTTTTATTTATTTTTATACCCTTGCAGAGGGTATATTAATTTTGGTCAGAAGTTTGCAACGCACAGAAGGAAGCATCTCCGACTATATAAAGTATATATATTCTTGATCAGCATGAATAGCCGAGTCGATATGACCATGTCCGTCTGTCCGTCTGTCTGGATCAACAGCTTCTCCTCCGAGACCATAAGAGCTACAGAGCTGAAATTTTCAGCATAGGCTCCTTTTTGCTGCAGGCATTGTATATCTCGGAATCATCCCGATCGGACGACTATATCATATAGCTCGCATAGGAACGATCGGTCAGCAATAAGCTAACTCTTGTTTTTCAACCGAATGCCACGAAATTTGATATTTATGAGTTTAATATGCTTCTTGATACTTCAACCAAGTTTGATCTGAATCGGACGACCATATCATATAGCTCCCATAGGACCGATCGGTCATGAATAAGGTTTATCCTCAATAACTCTGTTGTTTTTCAACCGAATGCCACGAAATTTGATATTGGTGAGTTTAATAAACTTCTTAATACTTCAATCAAGTTTTATCAGAATCGGTTGGCTATATCATATAGCTGCTATAGGAACAATCGGTACAAAAAAAAATTTTGTTTAAAAATTTTTTTCCTCAAGCTCAAAATTTTGAATTTGTAAATTTGGTATGTTTAATTTACAATAATGCTTCTGGTGAATTATATAAAGATAATCTGCAAGGGTATACGAACTTCGGCACAGCCGAAGTTAGTCCATCTTTCTAGTTTTTTACACTCATTTAATCCAATCAAATCTGCCATGTAGAAAGATTTATTTGTTGAATAACTACTATATAGTTTAATTCAAACATTAATTACTTTAAATTAAATTTTAATTAAATTAAAAAAAAACGACAATCTCTTGTTATTAAAGTTTTATATTATTTATCAGATTTCAGTTTCTATCTTCTTCTATATTAATAGTATCATCTTTAACTAATTAACTATGATTAAACGATTACTAAATTGGTTCGAGATAAACTCAATACATATAGAGTTCTGTAGGTAGTTAAATAGATATCATTAATTGTTTTTTAATAGATATTATTACATACTATAATTATTGATTATATCTCTTGTATAATAAGATTTTGATGAACTTACTCATTGCCGTTGCACTGCCCAAAATGGCAGCTAATAATATCGCGGCCAGCATGATTGACTGCCGCCGCATTCTGTCCTTGTCTGCGTTTTTATTTTAATTATTATTATTAATATTATTATTCTGAAACTTTTTCACTTATTTTTTGTTTTCCTTTACAACTAAATGAAAAATTAAGTTGTATTCTTGTCAATTTAAAATTTGTTTTTGTTTTTATGTGTCTGGAATGTTTTATTTTTTTTTTTTGTTTTGTTTTCTGTTTTATTGCTATTTTAATTCTCTACTTTGGTTTTAACAATTTTCTTACTAATGAAAATTGCATCCAAGTCGAGTTTGTTCTTGTTCTTTTATTTTCTTCGTTTTGGTTGTGCACTGTAAAGAAGAAGAATATTATGAAGATGATGACGATGACGATGGGAATTTTACACTCTGTGGGATAGTCATAATAAAAGTTAAGCACGTCTGGTCCGTCTAGCTAGTCTGAAAGAGAAAGAAGAGAAAGAGAGATGCAAATAATTAGACATGATTTTTATATTAAATGTTAAGCAGATGTTTTGAAAAAAAAAGAAGAAAATTGCAGAAATTCTCCTGCTGCCATATGGTGAGAATGAGTAAATTATAAATATTTTCTTATATGTATATGTATGTATCTGTTTGGGTATACTTATGTATATCTATGTATCTATGAAATACTTTTGTTTAGTTTACTTGTGAAAAAGTGCTAGAAACAATTGGACACATGTTGTCCCCTTCTCCCGACCCCTCCCCCTCCAATGCATAGTAAACAATTTGTGTGCAATCTCTTGATGCCGACATCTAATGATCCAATTCGATTTTCATCACATATATGTAGTTCGAATGGAAAGATCTTCCAATCACAACTATGTATCTAAGAAAGGAAAGAAAAAACTCTTTGAGATCGACAAAAATTGATTTCCACTTGTTTCTTTGACAAGGTAAATCATCTTATTTGATTTATGTTCCAATTGTTATAGTAACCGCGTGTTCGTGTCTTGATTCAATCAACCCAAATTCCTAGATTCTAATCGAATGGCTTCTAATACGAGACGGACACTTTGAGACTAACTAACGACCATCAAATCGAGCTGAAAATCAATTGTTACTTTTACAATTTGCCTTGAGAAATGATAGAACACGATAAACAACAAGAACAGAACGGAGGAAATGGCCAAGAGAATTGAACAGACAAAACAATACAAAAACAAAAGAAAGAAAGAAAGAAAGAAAAAAAAAACAAAGTGTCAATGAATCAATTGTAGAAAAAACAACTAAAAATAGTGTATTGAACATCGTGTCGTAGGCGTCGTCGTCATAGACCTGGTTGTTTTTTTTTTTTTTTTTTTTTTTTTGTTTTTTGTTTTTCGAATTGGAAAATGTGCCAGTGCAGTTAGCATTGGAATGAAGGGAAAATGTCAATAATAGAGCAACAACAAAAATAGAAGGGTTAAAGCCACCAGCACTGAGCAGCGTTAATTCAATTAGCTAGTTCTCTCGGTTATGCGAATCGCCTAGGTTTCAAGTCTCAGGTCTCAGGTCTCTGGTCTCTGGTTTCAGGTCTCAGGTCTCGCTGTGAATTCAAATTGCTAAAAATGCTGAACTGCAACGGACGTTGCAAATTGTTCGCGTTTGGATTACGAAAACGATACATCAATATAACATTAGCATATTAATTTTCAAAATAAAAAATTAAGAGCAAAGGACCATGGATTTTCATAATCTATGCCAGCGTCTCGATGTGGATAGTTTGAGAGGTATATGAGATAAAAAAAAAGATCTAGCGATAAGTTTTTATTAATTGTTTTCATCTTAAAGCAAAATTACCGCCATTGCCTCAATTAAAGATACCAAAATCATTGCCAAAGATTCGTGGTAGGAAAATTTTTCGCAGTTCTCGCGACAATGTCAACAATAGTAAAGGGGGCATGGAGGGTGATGATGGAAGGGCGGCAGGAGCCACAACTAGCAATACCATCACATCGTCATCATCCTTGAATTTGCCACAACAACAGTCACAGCAGTTCATCAATCGAACACCACAACGGATTTCAACAATCAGTTCGTTGATGCATGAACAGCAGGAGAGGATGGGTCCAACGAGTACAACATATTGCAGTGCTGGCAGTTTGGATGACGATTATTATGCTCCTGATCAATATAATAATAGCAGAGATGGTACATTGGTAGGTGGAATGCGTGCATCACGACCAATAAGTCCCGTTAAAATGCCAACTAATCAACAAACGAACGAAGATAATATCGATTCACAAAATCGATTGTCATTATTAACGCAACGTTTACAGCGTGGCTATAAAAGTTTAAGTGAATTGCGTTTAAAACATTTATTTGCCAAACAAACGATAGTTCGTCGTGATAATATCGAGGTGGATCGTTATGTTGAACAATATGAGAAAGAGCTTAAATCGGAAGCTAAGGCACAGGCTAAAAGAGATCGTGAGATAGCTGATAATTATGATATACGCATCAAGACATTATCCAAATATAGACAGAATACATTGGATGAAGGTGATGAAGAGATGGATACACCACCGCCTACAATCAAGCAACGTCGCAGTGTGGCTGAACATAGTGGCGATGAGAGTGGCATGGAGGAGGAGGAGGTAACACCACCAGCTGCCAGAAGAAAACCGGTTAATAGCGGCGGTATAGCAGCTACCCGTTTTGCCAAAGTCCGTCAACCGCCTCTGCAAATGCCTGTTAATGAAAGTCTAGAAACATCATCGCCACCAGGATCAGCAGCAGCACCACCACCACCACCACCACCAGTATCACGTAGTAGTTACAAACAATTGTTGCAAAAATTACCAACCAGTCTACCGAGCCTACCTACTCTTACTCTTAATAAAAGCAAGGAAAAACGTGAGAGTACTCCTGAAAATGGATCGGAGCCTTCAAAATTGACTTTACGACTTCCATCAAAAAGTAAAACCAATGTTGAAGATTCATCACAGCCAGCAGATGGGGTGCCTTCGAAATTAGATTTGCGTCAGAATATTAAAAGATTGCGTAAATCCATCAAACGTCCTTTAAAACTAACCACACGTACATCATCATCAGCGGCTCAGGAATCAGGCGATGAAGATCAATCGAATGCTAGAACTTCCGTCACACTAAAAAATCGCCTCAGTCGTTCTACGGATCAGTTGCAGCAACGTTGGCGTAAAAGTTTTAAATTTAGCACGGAAACAGATCAATCAGAAGGCGCAGAATCATCAACTGGAAATGGAGCCTATTTGGAGCGGACGTTTAATAAACTTAATGAAAAGATGCATCAATTGAAGTTTTTTCAGAGACAAACCAATGTGGGTGTCGCCTCGCCACCGTCGCGTCAATGTCCAAAACCAAACACAGTGGGTCATGAGCCCATCGAGATTGATGATGAGGAACTGGCGGCCACCTATCATCACAGCGATAGCGAAGACGACGACGAAGATGACAGCGGACAGGATGTCTGCGCTGAGGAGGCATTTGGTCAAGTGGAGGATACGTCAGCCAGGAATAAACCAAAAACCGACACACAGTCTATACCAACGAATGCGTCCGCCAACCCTAAACGAGAGATGGCAAAGCTGGCTCAACTACAGACGAAACGTTCATCTACCGCCTGGAGTAGTGAATCGCTCGAGGAGATACCCGATGAGGATTACCCCCGAGTGCTTATTCATCAAGAGCACTCGGATTCATTTGAATCAACACTGATCATAGCTGTGGCAACAGCACCACCACCCATCCCACCGCCACCAATTACAGCTGTAGTTGCCACTCCCACAGATTGGATACCCAATGAGCAGATTATAGCTGGTTTCAAGGAACAAGTTTGGCCGGTCCCAGCCTTGTATAAGCCGAAGAGTATTGATATATTTGAGGCATCTGTTGGAGGCGCTGCTGGTGCTTTTGCCGACTTTGACGAAGCCCTGCGTAATGCTCCGGTACTGAGAATTATTAATAACAATCCAGAAGATGTCGTTGAAGAAGATGAAGCAGAAGAGAAGAATGATGAGGAGGATGATGAGGAGGAGGAGGAAGACGATAGTAGTTCCGGATTAACTAGAATACGCGCTCACTCATTATCACCTCAGATTGGCAATAGTCGTGAAAGTCTTATGGAAGCCCAACAAGAGGAAGAGGATGAGAATATCGATGAGAAAGAGGTGTTGGATCATATAAGAAAGATGGCAAGAGAAAAGCCATCTCCGGATGCAGAGAGACCGCCATCAACATCCCCACCACCACCACCGCTGCCACAGCGAAGGCCGATTCAAGTACCAATAATTCCGCCTGTACCAATTTATGATGCAGTCCCTCCACCATTACCAACCAGCAGGCCACCACTACCACCGGTTGCTGCAGTTACTGTGCCACCCCAACGCAGTGTGTCCATGTCGCGTCCAACTAAACCGCTGGTCAAGACCAGCTCTCTAAGGCTCACCTATAATGAGCAAGTGCGTCCTGGTGATGTGGGTAAGGTTAATAAATTAATATCCCGCTTTGAGGGTGGACGGCCACGGCTTTGTCCCCGTCGACTTCACAGCGAGGAATACACCAACAATAACAACAATAATGATGTTGATAATGATGCTGCAGCAAAGGATGATGACAATGATACCGAGAGAGATCTAACTATTACACCCACAAATCGTACACCCATACCAGAGATTGTGACTAGTCAACCGGATGGCATTGCCATAATGCAAATGTCATCCACACAAATTCAATTATTGAATTTGGATCGTCAGAATTCCAATTGCAGTCGCTCTGAATATGGATCACCATTGGCCTATCCCAGTAGTCGGCGAAGTAGTACACCAACGGTAATGGGTGCCAAGTCTGCTCTATCCAAATTACCGCCACCACCATCATCTGGTGGTGCCGCTGCTGGTCCTACACAAGCCACAACAGCCGCTCATTTAAGACAGATGCGACGTAGCCGACGTTCCATGACCCGAGATGATGATAATTTTTATAGCTTTGATAGCGACGAAGGTCCGTATTAGAAAAAAAAAAAAAAAAAAAAAAAAAATTAATGACACACACTCTCTCTCCCTCCCCCCCTCTCTCTCTCTATCTCTCTCTTCAATTCAGTATAATTAATATTTAAAACTTTTGCAGAGAATAGCTATTACTCCATTAGCCCATCGGGCAGCAGTCGCTATGTGGTGGAAATTTGATTCGGAATTGCTGACAAAAACAACTTTTATTCTACATACATACATACATACATATATATAGAATATATCTTTTTTTTTTGATTTTGTTTTACTATTATTTTAAGCATAAAATACAAGTTATTGGCCAGAAAACAATATAATGCAATAAACAGATTATACAAACAAAAATCTCCTTATGACTGGGAAATAGAAAAATTTAGTTAAGGTTAACTGATAATCCACTGCAGTGGGAAAAGAGTTATGGATAATCTGACCCAACTATATACATATTTTAAGTTTTTAAAATTAAAACAAGTTTTATATGCCTAATTGGGTAAACTAAATAAATCCAACCAATTTCAAATTCAACGAAAATTATACCCTAATACAATATTATTAAATATTGCGTTATTATTAACATAGAAATGTGTTTCTATATGATTTTTCTTATTTATATTACTAAATCGTAAATTTTCCTATATAGTATCACTTACTAAATAGAAATTTTTTATTAAAAAAAACTATGCTTATATAAGGACTCCAAAGTTATTACATATTTTTTACATATGTTTTATTTTTCTTATTAATGCTGTATTTTAGGTTAAAAATGTTTTTAATCCAATTTAAAATAATTGTTTTCCTTGGGGAATTTCCGTAACGTCACGTCGAATAAAAAAATAGCAAAAAACTTGATTGTAATTCGGGAAACTGGAAAACAAACTTGTGTTATTCAAAAACATTATAAAAAAAGATTCATACAAATAATTCTGCCCAATTCGCAGAATTTTGGCATTTTGTCATCGAAAGTCGAAAACCACTTTTAGTGCGCGTCACGTCACGCCAGGCCATATATTAGGCTATATCGCGAAATCCTTACATCCGATTTGTTCCAATTGTTTTCTGAATATAGTGCTACATAGGTACAACACATATAACTAAGAACTTTTTTACAAATCGGAAATCTTAATTTTTTTTTTGTTTAAATTTTACGAACGTAAAATAATATAATAATATATATACATATGTACATATGTATATCTATTCTATGTACATATATCTATTCTTTTTAATGAAGGCAACTATCGAATCTATGAAAACTATCGAATGCTGCCATGATCAATAGTTTTCAAAAGAATGTTTGTATGTGCGTCTGCGCAACTGCATGCGTACTTATATGTATGTATGTATGTAAGGGTGGGTTCGTTACTTTGGTTACGGCTTTAATACAAACGCACGCACACACACACACACGAAGACACAGACAGAGGTGCTGTCTGGATGACTAACTGCACTATGCTAACACACACGCCAGCTGATACATTTGCGCCTTTAGCCATATTGCAATATTGTGCGGTGGTTGGTAACAGTAACGTGACTGCGGGTTCTTTCTCCCTCTCTCTCTCTCGCTCTCTCTCTCTTACTCCCTCTCTCTCTCTCTCTTACTCCCTCTCTCTCTCTATCTTACTCCATCTCTCGTATCGTTGACTGGTCGCATTTTAATTGATAATTTATGCTAATTAATTAATCGAAATTTTCTTTTATTTTTTTTTCAAGGGTGTCGCCCTATACCATATGTCACGCATTCATTATGCCATAGGGGTGGGAGGAGGTTGGGGGTAGGAGGAGGTTTGAAGAGGTAGGGACTCTAACTGAATTGGTTTATTTTTCGAATGTTAATAGTAGGATCGAAATTCAGTAGTTATTATTTCTTTATAATCTATTATCTAACGACGGATAAATTAATAAAGATCGATATAATATATAGATATTATCTACATATACTATTGATGATATAGAATAACTAAATTGAGTCAATATGACTCATAGTAGATTTTTTATTTATTTAACATCATCATTTGGTCATTTGATATTTTCCTTCTTTTTTCTCTCCTTTTTTTCCTCTTAGTGGTTCTTTTTGTTTCTTTTGACTTTGATTTTGGCCTTGACCCTTTGTCCATGGTTACCGCATTGCAGTCTTTCGTTGTCCTTTTCAACCACTTCAATCAGTTGGCTAAGTCATTATATGTTTGTATATATAGTATATGTATATCTATGCAGGTAATATACTTTTGTGATTCATTAGGCTTTGGCTTATTATTGAAACAAATAAATACATACATAAGTAGGATTCAATTCGTTCTCCATCCATTGACTAATTTCGATGGTGAGTAGGAAAATTCATTTAGTTTTTCTTGCTTCATTTTTAAGGGGCCCTCATTTGGACGCATTAAAAGTCAATAAATTTTTGTAAATTAAACGCGATACCAGCATTCATTTTCAACATCAATTAAACCAATTTCATCATCATTATCATCATTCGTATCCATCGTCATCATCTTCATTAACCTCAACAGTAAATAGCGAAAAATTCAGAATTGGAATTCGACTAAAATTACACAAAAGCAAACAATGAAACAGACAGGACAACCACACAGGATGCAAAATGTGATGAATCAGCAGGAATAGCAGAAGCACCAGCAGCAGCAGCAGCAGCAGTAACTTTTGTCTGTGTTGTCCATTTTCAACCCTCCCAGAAACAAGAAAGAAAAAAAAACAAATATAAAACCAGCTGCAAAGTTACTTGACACGCGACCAAACAACAGTAGGGGCACATAGACACACACACACACACACACACACACACACACAATATTTAACTCATTCTACCCCTCTCTGGGAATGCATCTAATCAAATGTGCCAGTCCATATCCCAGACATACATACACAGGGACATACCCAAAGCCATGATCCCGAACCGCCCCAAAGCGTTTCGGTTTTCAATTTACGTTTCTGTTTCGTTTTTTTTTCTTTCTCGCTGCCAAGCGAGTGTGTGATCCTGTGTGTGTTCCTGGGTGTGTGTGGTCGGTTAGAGCAATAAGTGAATAAAGCATTTTTATGAATAAGAATAAATGAATAGTGGATTTCAGAAACTGGACCTGGTTTAGTTGACACACACACACACACACATTGATAATTCTGATTAAAGACAAAGAAGAAGCTAAATCAATTTGATTTCTTCCAGAGTCTTTAATATGTTTGTATATGATCATCAATCTGATATAGTTATATGTACATATATACACAAAGATGTTATTCTCACTCGTTTATTTCTTAAATTGCTGTTCCTTTTGACTTAAACTAATTAATATTATTGCACATACAACCATAGTCATACATACATATATATACATGGATTTCGTATAACTGGTACATTTTGAAATTTTTATACCCTGTAACCAAAGGATAAAAGGGTATTTTAAAGTCGCTTAAATCTATGTACACATGTATGTATGTAACAGGCAAAAGGAAACATTTCTAAGCCCATAAAGTACATATATACATATGCATACATATTCTTGATCAGTATCCATAGCCGGAGTCGATAAAGTCTTCTACGTCCGTCTTTTTTGCATGAACATCGAGATCTTAAGAGATATATGTAATGCTATATCAATTTGATTTGTAGATCCGTCTAGTGTGTAAGCAGATCAAGTTTGGTTTAAATTTTTTGCCACACCCACTATTATTATTATTTTCTGTACAATCATTACAATGTATATAGCCAAATTTTTGATGTATGCATGAATTTAATTTATATTTATATTAATAAAATAAATATAAAATAATTTTATATTTTACTTTATATTTATATTTTACTTTTTATTTATATTTTAACATACATATATATAATTATATACATATTTCGGAATTTGGCAACGTTTTTTTGTTTTTCAACTTTATTGATCACAGATCCCATTTGTTCTCATAACTTTTTGGAATTTTTCTACAGTTTTCCAACAGTTTCCTTTCGATAATTGTCAAACGAAATCAATAAGTTAAAACAAAGTAAAGCAAAATGTTCATTGTTGTATAGAGTCTTGTATAAATTGGACGTGATTTCTATTATTTTTATTTATTTTATTTTTTATTATTTTCTTTTTTTTTTTTTTGTGAAATATAAAGGTTTTCTATTTGAAATTTAAATTGTTAGAGCAAGCGCACGCACGCAATAAGTCAATATTTCGTCCCGGCCTAAATTATGAATCTATCAAAATCCCGTAATCCATATTTAGTGTTCCTTGGCCAATTTCGGGCTAATTTAAAATCCAGGAATATTACTAATATAAGAAATACAAGCATTTGCCGATTGGCTGGCAGAAAGTGGCGAACTATGAGTGAGGCACAGAAAGCCGTCTACATTGAGATAGCCAAATACAATCGAAATCGAGCAATTCAGAAGAGACGCAACAGTCGAAGGAGAAGACATTCGAATTAATTAAGAATTTTTTATATCCAAGGCGGCAGAGGGATAAAAAAGGGCATGCGCAAACATGTAAGGCCTTTGGGAATTGCAGTCACGAGTAATGAACTTTAGGCGACAAGTGGAATTTATAGCCTTCCTTCCATCCATGGAATGTTAATGAAACAATAGTGTGACCTTAACAAGTGACAGTCGGTCACAGGAAAAAAAAAGGTATGAAAATAATTTTTTTTTTTTATATATAATTTTATGTAAATTCTATTTATTCTATTTTCCTTTTATTCCATTAGTCATCTTACTGGCACTTCATCTAAGTGCATATCTACATACATACATACATACATACATACACCCAAACCCATACACGTACATACATTGCTCATTTCCCCAAAGAGCCGCCTGCCGTAACGTTTTCCGGCCTTACCGCCACCACCCCGGTTTATTTTTTGCTGCTCCGGCCGTTTTGGGTTTGTCTAGGATGTGTGATAGCGTATTGTGTATGTATGATAGATGGGGGGGATGGGAGATGGAAGGAATGGTGGATGGGTTTGGTTAAGTTGGCAACCAGTTGGGTTTCCGTACCGCATTGAAAATAAGATGGAAAAGAAAAAAGTTCAATGCTCTGACTTCTTGTCTCGTCACTCACTACGTTTTGCCAACTCTGCAAGCATAATGCAATTTATGAAATGACGCCAACAGGCAAAGGCAACTATGTGGATGTGGATGATGATGATGATGACGTAGTTCAAGCTGGCTACAAGACGAAACGAGGCAACCATAACGTTAAAACAAAAAGAAAGAAATAAGGAGAGAGAGAGAAAAAAACCGCGCAAAACGAACGGAAGTTTGAGGTTTCAAACTAACGGCCAACGGTTGTCAGTCAGAGCACAACAACAAAAATAACCGCCCGCCAACAAAAACCGCTGCTTCAAACTCAACTCAACTCAATTCAACTCAATTCAATTCAAGTAGAGGAAATCGGCGAGATACACATACATACATGCACAAGGTGATGGAGAAAGGGAGGAGAGATGAAGGTGGTGAACACTATAAAAATTATTTTGATCTATTTACGGGGGTTCTGTCTATTGTTTACTAATGGGAATTAGAGTGGGAGATAAAGAATGTTAAATCTGTATAAGGATTCTTTGATATTTATACATACAGATAGATACATGCATATATATGTGTATAAATATATATTTTTGTAAAGTAAAAATCTTTGTATATGTATATATTATTTTAAACGCATTTCAATTAGAGTTTAACCGATCAATGCACATTTTTCAGTCGCTGGCATGGAGAGAATAAATAGCATTATTTTGACTTAAATAATTTAACCTCGTTACATATTTATACGACGTGTTTACAACGGAAAAAATAAATAAAATAAGATTCAAAATATCAATTTGTGAGAAATAAGAATAGAATTTTGTTCAATTTAATAAAAGTCAAGCAAGAATATTCTTCAAAGACACATTATAATATTACCAAAGATGAAACATCAAAATTAGTAAATTCGATGCCTTGCAGAGGTCCTTAAGAATAATACATATATCATAAGATTTTTGAATACTTTTTAGGTTGCAATTGTTGTACGGATACTTTTTCTGTTCCTTTCATATGAAGTTATTTGTTTTTGTTTTGTTAACTTAAATTTAAAATACGTTGCTTAAACATGTGGGGATAGCAATTTCATACTTTTAAATCTATTAAAGCACAAATTGTATAACATATTGTTCTGCTTTCATGGTGTACGGATAGTTTTTCTGGCAAGTGTATGTATGTATGTATATAGACTACATGACTTGAATTTACTAATACAAATTTGGTGCTCGCCAGAGGGCGCTTTCGCTTTCTCAATGTAGCGTGAGAACCTGTGAGAGCCGCAAAAGGTGTGAGTGAAGAGTGACTAACTCAAAGCTAATTTTAAGCTTAGCTTATTTATTTACAAAACACACCCAAAGTACACAACTACATACATATTTATATATATATATATATATATATAAACACGCATATACACAGCCAGCTAATACATACATAGGTAGTACGTGAGTCAAGCATAGCAACTTTTAAGAATATTTTCGATAAATAAATATTTATACATAATCCAATTTGGGTGAGATTTGTATTGCAATGTCGACAATTTTTAAAGGATATTATATGTACATGTGTATGTTAAATATACACTTTTTTATTTATTTTTTGGTGGTTCCAGACCAGGAAATTTTTTATATGTATGTATACATTATTACTATATATAAAATGGCTATACATACATATGTAACTAATTTTCATACACCCTAGCCTAAGGATAAGAATATATACATATTATAAATATTTCAAATTTAAATTTCTACTAAGCAGCGTTAGAGTACTATCTTTGTATATCCTCACAGGGTATCGCGAAATCGTCGCTTTATATAAACTTTCAAATTTGTTTTTCTATTTTTTTGTTGTTTTGTTTCTGCACACACTTAGCCCAAATGAATGTTGTTGTTGTTGTTGTGTGTGGTGTGTGTGTGTGTCTCTGTGTCTATGTATGTGGTGGCCAAGTGGCCCCATTGGGCATAAAATAAATAAACAGACCAAGAGGCCAGGCCACGAGGAGACACGCGGAGGAGAATGCAAATTGCAATAGTCAACTGTGTTTCAACGTGTTAGTGTTAGTGTGCCACATGGGGTTCTCTCTCTCCCTCTCTCTCTCTCCCTCACTCTCTTTCTCTCTCTCTCTCTCTTTCTGGTTGGATTCTTGCCGGCAGCATTTATGTAGATGGTAGGTTTGTCTACCCAAAAAACAAAAAAAAAAATTAAAACACTTTAAAGTGCATTGCACTCGGCAAACAACCATACGACGTATCACAAAGTGGATTGAAGGGAGAGGGGGGCATATGCCATGGGGCGGAGGTTTAACCACAATGTGATAATAAAATATGCGAAAAAAAAATAACATTTAATAGGCACAACACAGTGAAGGTTTATTTACCGCCGTACTGATGTAAAACTAAATCTGTCTGGTCCGGTCGATTAAGCAAAAAACGGAATGCTTATATGTATATGTATATACATACAATTATATTTATATGTATATGTACATTTATGAATATATACATATTTATGTATACATATGTATGTATATACCATTGCTCAAATTAGAAACCATTATACCATCGGATTATAGTCAAACTAAACTGATATTTAACTTTAGAAACATAATTTTCATGTATATGTACTTATGTACATACATATATGTATATGTACATTCGCTTTGAGTTTATACACATATTATATATGTACATATGTATGTATATATGTATGTACATCCATTCATATGTATGCAAAAGGAAGTTTATTTTTTTGGTTAGTCTTCAAAAAACTTTTGCTAAAGATTTGAGCAATCGCTTAAGCAAAAATTTTGTTTTCTTTTGTATTTAGAAATATTAAATTTACGATACATATGTACATACATATGTATGTACATATGCACATATTTGCTTGTGTATAAGTGAGCGCTTTTGCAAGCATAAAGGAAGTGGCCCAATGAGCGACACGAATTTTTTCATTAATTCTGGTAAGCATGATGTCATTTCATGTGAAGCGAATGATAAGGAAGGGGAGGGAGGGGAGGGGAGTTTAGGTTCTTTCCTTCTCCTTATTTTTTTTATGTTTTGACCTATTGATTTTTGTGTGTGTGTGTGTGTGTAAATTAATACCCCTTTCGAAAGGGTATTCCAATTTGAACAAAATGATGATGTCCAAACAAAAAAAAGAAATGTGTACACACACTTATTGATATTCTTTACAAAATTAAAACTTCTACATACATACATACATATGTACATATATATCTTTGGACATTGCAACGACTTTTAAGCGTAAAATGACATCATTATTTCATTTCAACGGCAACGATACGAAAATATTTGAAGGATGTCGTTCGTATTTACGTAAGATAAAAGAAGAGATGGAAAAGGAGCGAATAAAACTAAAAGAAATGACGCAATCATCAAATCAAACGCCAGCTGTTTCTGCAAAGACAACGACGTCGTCGTCGCCGTCGACATCGATGTTGATGTCGAGACGATGTCTAAATATGTGCCCACTATAAAGAGAGAGAAAAATAAACCAAGGCATTTTATAAAATTAAGCATCGATATTGAGATACCCTATCTATAAATATAAGTGTAAACAAAAAGTAGCAACAAATTTTCATATTTAGAAAAATAAATACATATATATTTGTTAATATATAGTTGAACTTTCATATAATGAAGTTCTTATTATATATGTACATACATATATGCACACACAAAGATAATTTCATATATAATTGTCTTCATTATAGCAAATTTCGATTGTATATTAATATTAATATGACTATTAAAGTATTTTTTTAACTTGAATTAATTCATTAATATAAAATTTGGAAAAATAGTTGTTGATTTCAGCTATCACATCTATTTTCAGAGCAATTTAATGGTTATATTTATGCGTAACTATAAGATATATACATATGTATGTACATATGTATATACATACACAGCAATAACTTTTAGTATTATTATCAATTAAAATCTTTAGTCTAACAAATAATGGCATTCCAAGTATATATACAATATATATATTTCTAAGTTTGATATCGATCCAGAATAACTTATCCCACTCTTAAAAAAACTTAATCAATTGCATAGATTAAGGCTAATCTTAGTACACCCCGCGTCTTAAGATATGGACATGTAGGGTATTATTGTGGAAAGAACAAAAACAAATTCTTCACAGACTAACAATATCAATATGTACATATGTATATATATAGATATAAAATATATATATATATATATAGTTCATATATTTACTCAATTGGAATACAAAAATTTGTGTTTTTTTTGGGCGTTTTCATTTTAATTATAAGTCAATTGCATGAACAAGAAGAGCAAAAACTGAAAAAAAAATAACATAAATCTTAAATAAAAAAAGCTAAGAATTCAAGGGGGCAAATGGGTAAAGGAAGAAGGAAACAGAATCGATGATATCATAGCTAAAATAATAAAGATAAAATTTTGATCTTCAGTTGCTTCATTTCAGTTCTTTGCATTTTTTTTCTGTTTGTTTGTTTGTCTGACAGATTAAATCGATAAGTTTTATGCAAGTGAATCATCAAAAAGATTTTATATATGCTACATCTGCAATTTGACTGATGGATACACCTATATATATGTACATATATGTATGTATGTAGATATATATTTATGGAAAACATCATTGGAGAGATCCGAACTTTCAAGTTATAAACATAACTATAAAAATGAAGGTTATTTTCATATTGTTTTTCATTGATTGAATTAACTAAATGGTTATTCAACTATATACATACATACATTACATTAAAAAACGTTAATATAATAAATTATACATACGTCGATTTATCGTTGAATTTAAGGGTATTTTCTCTCAATGGTTTTTTATCGAGGTTTCAGTTTCCGTGCTAAATTTTGCATTTCATTTCATTCAAGAATCATTTTACAATTTCAAGATCATTAGTTTGAGTTTGATATCATAATGACAGAAAAAAATAACTAAAAAATAAACGAGGCATGACCACAAAAGTTATACACATGCATACATACATGTGCACATACATACATATACATATGTTTATGTATATGTATATACCTATGTTCTTATATACTTATGTACAAATGTACATAATAATCATCCGTTTTCTCTTCTGTACAATAAAAAAATGACATTGTTGTTTTTTATTGAGTGTGTCATGTTTTATGCTGTTTGCTAGTTGTTGTTGGTCATTTGCGGGTTAAGTAAAATAATAAACTGTTTTAATTATGCTTGACTTTATATACATACATACATATTTTAAGTGTACGTACATACACATATACATACATATACATATATGTCTGTGTGTGTGTTAAGTTCTTGTTTGTTTTCCTTAATTTGTGTTCCCGTAACTTAGAGACTAGAAAAATATAACAGGTTAAAAAAAGTGAAAAAATTTAATATTTTTTGTACATATGTATGCACATATACATATGTATGTATATACATATATACATATACAAACTTGCAGTTTTTTTTATAACGGTTAATGAGCTAATATTGACCCCACTCAGTTACATTTGTTCACACGGAATTTAATTTCATTTGAACGTTTGTTCTGTGATTCTGTCATGAATCAGCCGAAAGATTTTTATTACAAACTATGTACATACATATGTACATATGTATGTATATGCGAAAACATAATTAAATTCCATATTCCATGATATCATCGCTATCATCACACCATCATCACCATGATCATCATTCATCAATTTCAACTGATATTGCAAACGGCTTCCACTTTGTTTGTTTAAAAATTATTGGTTATACACTGCCAAAAAGGGAAATTGGTAAATTTTGCATATGATGGATGGGTAGATAAGAGGGGAGACAGAAGACATTAAACATCTCTTTATCAAATACATATATGTATATGTATGTATATACTACAAAATATAGTTTTTAGCAAAGAGTAGCAAATAGTCGTTGTAAAGTTTGTGCATGGCATTTTTAGGTTGAAGAGACAAAAAACACCAACACCAATACCAACAACAACAACAACAAGGGCAAGCTAATTTGTTTTTAGGTCGATTTGGGGCGGAGGCGGCGCTGTCACCGTCAACGTCAGCGTCGACGCCGTCTTCGCTGGGGCGTATCGGGCGGCAGCAACAAAGTTACAGCTTCAACAATGATGACGTCGTCTCTCTTTTGGTTTTAAACAAAAATAAAAACAACAAAATAATGCGAAACAAACAAAAAAAACAAAAAGCTGACAATGAGAGAAATCTATTTTGAATATGTTAAATTTAGTTTTGCTTAGCTCTTGTTTAACAAAAACAAAAAACAGTTTGAATGAGAAAAAAATGCCTAGGTTTTTCTCAGAAAGCAGACTTTTTAGATACCCTTTAAATTCTTGGTAATGATACACACTTGAATCGGATACTGGAGATATTCCATTTCTGGGAAAACAAATAACAACGGTATTCAGATATGTATATACATATATTGTATTCTTTCGTCAATATCATGATAAAGAAATTGTAATATATAACAGGATTTACTTTATGACAAACTGAATCCCTCTTGTTCAAATAATCTTTGGTCACTCAGCGTACAGGGTATACAATGTAGCAAAAGATGACAGCATAGTTTGAGTCGCGCTGTCGCTGCTGCTGCCGCTGTCTGTGCCCCACCTTAGTGGAACTTTACTTTAATTCGCGCTCAATTGCTTGTCTGCTGCTGCTGCTGCTTCTTCTTCTTCTAGCAAAACCTGTTTAAATTTCTACCTCTCTCTTTCTCTCACTCCCTACCTAAATATTAACTCACTCACTGAAACTCAATGCATTTCAGTGAAAATATCAAACGAAATACATAAATAAAATAAAACATCTAAGCTATTTAAAATATTAATAAAATTTAAATTTATTTTATTATATATTGCTTATTAAACTCACCTTATGTTAATAAAAAAATCTGCTCCGAAAAAATGCAGCCACTTTAACAATTTATTCAACAAATTACAACAACTAAAGACGCTCAAAGAGTAGATTCAAACCCATTAGCCATAGCCAGGTGAGAGTAAGAGGGAGACAAAATGAAGAGAGTTGTAAAGATAGAGAGAGGCACAAAGCCAAAAAAAAGAGCTCAAAACTTGATTACGAATGTGAGTTCAAAAAAAAAAAAGCAAATACATAAAAATTACTAAATAAAAAGGATAAATTTAGGAAATATGGTAAAAGAAAATCGAATTCAATCAATTTAAGAGATATTTATTGTTGGCTTGGCTTATTGAGTGTTGACTCTCTTTTTTCAGTTGTTTTTTCCTTTTAATTTTATTGTGGGTGCTGCATCTGCTTCTTCTTCTCCTCAGCGTCCTTCCTTCTCTTTTTGCTATTTTTTCTTTCACTTTGATTTAATTTTGTTTAAATTAAATAGATTTTTTGGGCGCGGCACCAGTAACAACAACAACTAGCTTTTTCTCATTTTATTTGTTAGCCAAATTGTTGAATTTATGTATATTTGTCTCGCGCCAATTTTTCAATTTTCAAACATACACACACATACGCCACACACACACAGACACCCGCCACAGGAAAAAAATCAGTGAGTAGCTTTGATACATATATATGATGTACATGTATGCATATATATATACATGTATATATATATACCGTAGTAAATAAGATCAAACTAAAAAAAAGCTAAAATTGCACACGGCAACCGGCACCTACACAACAAATACACGCACGACCGCGCGCAACCACTCACAAAAACAGACTAAAAAAAATTGAAAAAATTGACCGTAAATGTCGTCAAACTGATATTTTATGGCAACGCCAAAAAAATTTAAATGATGCATTTACCAACACTGAGAAGCTGTGTTTCTAGGCGCTGTAAACTTAACACTATCATTTGCGAGCACTGTTAAATATGTATATTTAGCGCCATTTCCAAGAATATACTTCTATTTAAAAGAAATTGTGATAACGTACGTAAATTATTTCAAATGTTACCGAATCAAGTAAAAATGGCGATCGGGAGTACCTTAGGTGAATTATTTTGCAATGAACATAATCTGTTCCCCCCGTTTTTATTTTTCCCTGAATAATACTCGAAAGGATGAATGTCCTTATATAATATAGTATTCAGATCTGGATTATAAGGCCTATATATGTATGTACATACATACATATGTATATATAATGTTCACATTTATTCATATTACTCATTGTCTCGTGCCCGTCGCAAAACAAAACCACTCAGCCGATAAGTGTGGATGAGGAGCTAGATCATACCAAACCAGTCCTAAATATAGAACATTATCGATCTTGAGGCGTCTTTCGAAGACATGTCCAGGACCGATGGGGCTTTACAGGAACGAGGTCTACTGCAACTCCAATTGCAGGTTAATGCCCTGGATCGTCCATAAAGATCTAGAATATTTGAATTGCTGCTTGTCTGGCGGCCCAACACAGGAAGCAGGTATGTATATCCACCAACGATTAGGACAAAACGGAAGACAAGTAACCGAAGAACCGAACTTTCACCTCCAGATCCTCTGTAGTGTTTAAAAAAATCTCCTAAATCTAAAAATAATTAAAATTTTACGTTATGTCTTAAGTTTTTGTTGTGCTAACTGAATAGCTCTTTAGCTGTAGACTATGACCAATAAACGGAAAATCCTTGAAATGTCTGTTGGGAAATTAAATTATGCATCAGTTTGAGAACTTTCAACTATACTTACAAATAATAATATTAGTTGTATAATCCATCCATCATTTTATATCGATTTCATTCTTAGAAGAAAGACCATTATCCACTGCTGCATTTGTATCCGTAAATGGATTAGAAATATGTAAATTCTTAAATTTCATTTTCTTGTTGATTTTTTCCTCACATTTTATTTGAATTTCTGTCTTTAATTTTTCAAAAAATTTACACTTTTCTTTGTTTTTCTTCTTCTTTTTTTTTTGTTTGTTTTCATTTCATTTTGTTTCTTAAGAAATACACATATAAATCCTAAAGAAAAATTTTGGTTTTCATTCTTATTTGTATCGTTTTTAAGAAGTCTGACTATATACTAAAAGACCCTACCACTTGCCTAAAATTTCTTACAATTTTGTTTTACTTTTTATTTTTGTTTTTTTTTTTGTTTTTTGGAAAAATTGCAACTAAAACGTGTATGAAACCAAGAAAAAAATTAGAAAAGAAAAAAATGTATAGAGATTGCAAGTTTATATATAAAAAGCTAGGCTCTGATTTTGTTCAGACATTAGCATTAAGTAAAATTGCTGTTTCATTATAAAAAAAAAATTTAGTATATATAGCATATATATACTAATGATATATCAACAATCAAATTGGCTATGGGAACGTTTAAAGACAGAGAGAGAGAGAGAGACATAGATGTATATATATAGAGATAGATGTGAAATAAAATTTTAAGTAAAATTTTATACATTATCTGAACTGAATCTTAAATGAGTTGTGTTTAAATTATCTTATATTTTGTGTTAACTGAATAATTTATATACCTTTTCCAATATTTGAATACACAGATCCATAAATAAATGTACAGATCTTGTAATTGTGTACTATATTTAAGTTAAGTCTTTTTAATGTTATTGAAAAGTTTTGAAATTTTCAATCTTGGATTGAAATTTTCAATCAATTTAAAATATCATTAACAAAATTTATGAAATTTATTGACTATGCTTGGCAAAAGTATTAAAATCATTTTGATTTCAATACGGCAACGTCTTAAAGGTTCAACCGCTTTCGATATAGTATCGAAGTGATATAAGG
Organism: Drosophila sturtevanti; assembly: GCA_018150375.1. Classification (NCBI taxonomy): domain Eukaryota; kingdom Metazoa; phylum Arthropoda; class Insecta; order Diptera; family Drosophilidae; genus Drosophila; species Drosophila sturtevanti. Next base: position 1,232,032 of record JAECWJ010000392.1, on the reverse strand, counting down.
AACTTTCTTTTAAGATATCCATTTTAACTTTGTAATACATACATTACATATTTCGATACTATATAAGGATTTTAGTTAAGTTTTGTTTTGCTCGATTTTTACGTTTATAATTTAAGTAAGAACCTTGTCAATCAATTTGGTCAAACCCAAATTGTTTTTACTATATCCCTTTATAAGAAACCTTACTAATTCATTTGATTTTGCTATATAATTTGGTTCAGTTACAAGACCCATTCAAGTTCAGTCAGATAAAGTTAATGCAGTTAAAATGGTAAAAAAAAAAAACATAATCAATTAGCTGATTTCGGTTAAGAAAATAATAAACTATGCAAGCTTAAGCTAGGATTAAACTAAATGTGTAATGGAGAAATTTAAAAAAAATTTAAAAAGAATAAAACAAAAACATACAAAATAGAAAACGAGTGAATAGAACCAATTGTTTAAGATAGAAAACCGGGTTGGACGAACATAATGCCGGGGGGATGGGAGTGCGGGATGATGTCATTACACATATTAGATTTCTAATGTGCGTGGAGTAGGAGATGGATTGGGATCAGGAAAAAACGAAATTATCATCTGCATCGGTTTTAATCCAACGCCTGGCGTTACAGATACTTTCGATAATTCCGTAAATGGGCATTCCCATCCTCGACGACGCCGGCTACGCCCACGCCGACAGCTGCAGCGGCACTCTCAAAGGATGGCGGCTCAATAACCATTCCGGGGCTGGGCGGATCACATGAATTGTGGCCGGCACTGGAGCTGCCACCGCCACCTCCACCACTGCCACCAGTGCTGCTACCCCCTTTGGTCCGTCTTCGCCCACGTGTGCCCGTTCCCCGTGATCGCCTTCCGCCAGCACCATTGCCTGAACCACTACCGCCTCCTCCACTTGAGGTGGGTGTGCCGATACCACCAGATCCGACAGGGCCGCCACCTCCGGAGAGTCCCAAACCAATTCCTCCCCCGCCTCCTCCTGCAGTACTGCTCAATTCACCAGTCTCGATAGCATCCAGACTGGCATCGAGGGCAGCATCAGTGGTTGAGATGCGGGTACGAGTCATGGCACTCCGGCGACGTGCACTGCTGCTGGCTGAGTTGCTATTGCCGCCGTTTCCATCGCCTATACCGCCGCCCCCATGAGATGTGGAGCGTTTGCCCGGACGACGCTTGCGCCGCTTTTTATTGCCATAACGCGGATCATAGTCATATTCATCATCAGCCGGTGATTTGGGCTCCTCCAATGAGTCCACATCGTTCATGTCAATATCATCGTAGAACCATTCCTTGACCAATTGCTCATCCTTAGATAAGGGCAGGGGCTGTTGCTGCTGTTGTTGCTGCTGTTGGCTATCCTTACTATCGGAAGTATCGCCGCCAGCAGCACCCAAAGAGCTGGACTCCTCCAGACTGAAGGCACCATTGAAGTCATGGTGAGTGCTCTCCAGAATTGAGGGAGTGACACCTGGACAGCCGCCACCAGTTAGCATATTTAAACTGAGCGATGTGGATGTAGATCCTGAGCTGGAGCCTCCAATATTGACATGACCACTGGCAACTAAAGCCTCATGCTCTTTGCGCAGAGCCTGGAATGGGCGTTCGGGAAACCTGCTACTATACCACAACACGGAAAGAGACAAATACAAATTAGAAACTTGATATATAATTAGAATTGAATGTATGAGATTTACCTGTACATCTTAGACAAGTACTGTCGCCGGGTCTTACGCCATCGGGCCGCCGGATACGTGTAGATCTGGCCCTGACGAAAGCCCGGCATCCGCTGTCGCTTATCCATAAACAATTGTGAATGATTCTGAGCTACGCCCGTTTGTGGATCAAGGAACGGTAATCGCAGCCGCCGCTCAATGCACAGGCGCGTATTGAAATTCGCACTGTATTCGATCGTCTCGCGATAGCTAACATCCTTGAAAAAACTCTCAATTTTAGCCAGATTGGCCATTGATACGATTTGCACGTTAACGGAGGCCGATGCCGAGGACATGATGGCTTCCGTTACTCGCCTTGCTGGCACTGGACAACTGGACGAAACGGAACAAGCAAGTAGGCTAATCCATGCCCTGATGCTGCTGACGACAACTCAAAACTCTTTTCTCTCCTCTCCACTAGCTCTGCTTCTAGCTCACTCGCCCTCACCCTCACCCTCTTCCGTTCGATGGGCTCTCTCGTGTATTTTGTTTCTTATCTCAGTTCTGGTTGTTTTTTCTATCACTTGACTTTCACTGATGTGGTAAATCTTTTACCCCTCGCCTTACCAAGCTTTTCATTTCTCGTATATTGATATTTAATTCAGTTTCTCTTACGTTTATATTCGTTACAAATGTATATATTTTTGATTTTAATTTGCTTCCAATTTGTTTCTTTTTCACTTTGTTCCCCCTTTTCTCAGTTCGTTCCGCGTATGACGGATGTTTCGATTATGATGTTAAGTTAACAGTACTCGCGAATGATGCTGTTTAATTTCACGCACTCGCAAATGATGCTGTTGAATGTAACAGTCGCAACAGCAGTGTATGATTATTAAGGACTTTAAATAACGGTTTTTGCAGAATTTTAACTTTCAATGATCGTTGCCATCTAGCCAGAAGGGGACAGTTCTTTTATTTAGCTGACTGCGAAAAACGTTAAATTAAGATTTCAAACCAAAAAAGAAATTTTCTACATAAATTTTCTTTTTAACTAAACCATACACAGCTTGACTGATATATCTACAGCAAGAATTATGTATGTATTTATGTACATATGTATGTATGTGTAACACACGTATATGGGATTGAAAGTATTCCACTCTATGCAATATAATATCCGTTTTATCGGTTAAAGAAAAGCCAACCCTTTTATTACGTGAAACTCTATTTCAGTTTACGTTTGCTCGATTTAGATTTGTATTTCAGTTCCAGCTTCTCTTTTTGGGTAATTTCTTTCCGATATGTCCCATGGAGTTTGTCCAGCCAGCCCATTACACCGTAATTATAGTTAAATCTAATAAAACGTCAAAAGAATAAGGCAATTATCCATTCCATCCGAAAAATATTATATTATAATACCACTTACTTGGCATGGTGATAGTCATGGAATCGCACTGAACTAGCCGACCAAGGGAAACTATAGCCAGCATGATCGCTCATTGAATTAAGGATTGCCAACGCAAAAATTAACCAGGCTAGAGCTATATGAGTGCCAAGCAGAGCTATGGATAGACCAACTGGCATCAAATTGGCCACCACATGCTCCACTGGATGGGCATAAACGGTTATTGCTGCTATTGGAGCCGTCCACTCATGATGCTTCTTATGGATGTACTTGTAGATAGATTTATGATGGAGCAAACGATGCGCATAATAAAACATAATCTCCTCCAGAATTATGAACCCTACTATGTCTCTTATAGATCGCCCGAATGAAGGCAATTCACGTACATTTGCAGTATTTTGATGTTTGTAAGCCAATTCAAAGATCGTCCAGGATGAAACGAAATTAACTACAGTCAAATTTATGAAAACCACTTTGATGGAATTCCATAAACGCTTCAGATCGACGGGCTCATTTTGACCCGGTTGAATTTTGTATTTTCGTAGAAACTTTGGACGATTCGTAATATCCATAATTGTAAATATAGCAGCATATAACCAATAGACGGAAAATATCACAATGCAGCTGCCAAAAACCCAAAGCTTTAAGGGATCCTCGCCAGTAATGTCAAGGACATTAAGCCATAGCTCCTGCAATCGATTTCCCGCATACCGCCAGCGGGAATACAAAAGAGTTTCCATGTCCATGGTGCTTATAGACAAGACCCCAAACTGAAATGGCTCTCCATTTCGAAACTTCGGCTCTTGTGGGATCAATGATGCTCTACAATGGACTAATAAAGCATTTGGCTCAACCAATTCATTTATTATACTTGTTTTGCAAATGTAAAAAAATTGAATCGATTTGTTATCAAAAATTAAAAAAACAAATATTTCAATATCTTTTTAGATGTAGTTATGGAATGTGGTTCAATATGTATTTAATTTTATTCAACTACATTGGTATATAGATCAGTACTATTATGTATTCTATACACATATGGATGGTAGGTCATACCCATAGTGTGCTTTAGGCTGACTTTCGACGACTATCTGTAACCATAGCGATAGCGTTAAATGATTAGCGAAACGTTCAAGTTTAGAACCAGGAGCTTATCTTGTTCCCTTTATTCGCATTTCATTTATTATTTTACCCCGTGTATTACAGTCGGAAAGAGAATATTTAAGTCGTGAAAAACCAAAAGAAAATAATAGGCTTTATTTTCATTAAAACCTGGTACACCAGCGGACAAGACATGGAGAATATACTATATATACATTTATATCTATACACCTCAAAGATTGAAGTCTAAAGTCACATAGCTGGTAGCGTATGACAAAATCTTTTATACTTTATGTACTATATCTTATATCAAATCTTTCCACAATACTTTTAAAAGATCGGATGAGATATAGTGAAATCATATCTAAATATAAGCCAACATAACGATCAGAACCTACGGCTTTTGCTTAATATTTAAAAGATTTATTTATTAGAGGGTATCACCAATTTGATGCTTCATTTTCAGTATGCATAATATTTTTCTCTCATGGATTACTCGTAAGCAATATATGTACTTGTGTCAAGAGATTAGAAAATTATTTTTGGTATAGTTGGGGAGCCACTTGTTAAGAATAATAAATCTCATTCATAACCAAAGTTCAATTAGGCTTTGAATTTACTTTTTGTTTTTGTATTTACTAGCGTTTGTGTGTGAGTGTGTATGTATGTGTGTCACTTTGTGGGGTCTATTTAACAAATACATATACATATATTTATGTATGTCTATATATATAGCATGTAGTATAAATGTAGGTGCACATATTAAATATGTTGTATTACACTTAATATTACATTTACGTTGCGCAAATCCATTCCATTTAATGGCTGTGGGAGGGGATAAAATATAGATACCGTACCACTTGGTTATATATCACAATGAATTATTCATGTATATAGGTATTATATGCAGACTGATTTCTAGTTCAGCCACATATCTGTTTCTGACTATCAACTGTAGGCTCACTTCATGGTAGAATCTGGAAAAGCGTCGCGTGGTGGCACAAAGCTAAGCATCATAATATGACGGGCATAGGATTTGGTATTCCGGAATAGAGAATCAGTCCCATGTAAACGATCCAAAACACCCAGGACGCCAAAACAATTGTTGAATCTAGGAAATGGAAAATTAATTTTTCTTACGATTTGGAATGGTGATGACTCACTTTAAATGATGAAAATCATGGGCTTCCGGGCTGGGAAAGAATGGTAAATGGTAACCGGAATGTGCATTCAATGTAGACAAAATTGCCAGGGCAAACCATAGCCAAGCGGTGGCCACATGGCTACCCATTAAAAATACACCCAAAAATGGTGGCAACAGATTGCTAAATATATGCTCAATAGGATGACAATAGATGGCCGTCACCGATATTGGTGCTGTCCATTCGTGATGTCGCTTATGTATAAATTTGTATATATGCTTATGATGCAGCAACCGATGTGAATAATAGAATCCCAGCTCCTCCATCAATATACATACGGTAAGTTCAAAACAAACCCAATGAAAAGTGGGCAACTCGCGTATATCACTCAAACCACGGACTATCATCAGCTTATAGCTTCCATAGGCTAAGGGAATGCCCACAAAGATTTGATTGCATATGACACTCCAAATGACCTAAAAAGAGACCCCAAAAAATATTTCAGCAAATTGAATATCAATTAGATTGATTTGAATGTTTCGCATTGACCTTCAATAAACGGCCCGCCTCGACAGGTTCATTCGTGCCGGGTTGGATTTTATATTTGCGCAGACAGGCTGGACGATTCGTTAGATCCATAAATGTATAAATTCCACCCACTGTCCAATAGACAATCATAGTGAATATGGTGGTGCCAAAGACCCATAGTATCATCGGATCATCGCCTGCAAAAGAAAAAAGCAACGTTGTTATTAATTTAAAAAAAATTAAAGGACTTTAATAAACAAGATAAAGCGTTTTTCTTTACATTTAAAACTCTTAAATACCGATGCAAGCATTTAATAGCAATATATGTATACATATTTTTATATTACATTTTTTTAATGTTTAATAACGATTTAATGTTAATCTTTCATTAAGTTGAAGACCCAAATAACTATTAAGATTGTTGGGTACATCAAATTTTTGCATTAAGTGACACATTCACCGAAATACCGTTAAAAAAATACTGAAAGCAATAAAATTTGTGCCATCGACCTTTCTCTTGATTGATTGATAAATTAATTGATAGTTAACTTTCTGAGAGCGATTGCTCATCTACTATATGTAAATACATATATATTTCTTTATATAGCGACTAGATTTGTAAAAGCATATATATATAAATAATTATTGTTATAATATAAAAACAAAAAAAGTTTCATACAAAATAAATGAAAAGGAAATAAAACTTCCTCACAAATTAACTGTTCCTTAATTACAAAAAATAAAATAATGAATATAAGATAAAATAGTATTGAAGCGCGTACATGTAATCCATTAATAATTGATATAATTTAATCCTTTATCGTTATTTAACATTATATTCAATTAACTTTGTACTTTACTATATGAATGCTTACATATATGTACATATGTACATAAGTGTGGTATAAGCATTCGTAAGTGCTTTGTCAATTAAATTGTTTAACTTTATTTTGCATATAAGCTGTAATAAATTCAGTTTGTTCTGAACCAATGAGTAATCGGGTAAATAATCATTTACACTATGTACATATGTATAACAGCTATATAAATTTAGGTGGCTCAAATGGTACTAGAAAAAACACCATGAAAATGTTTTTTCTTTATAAACGAATAATGTCTATAGAATATGTAAAAATAAGTTATCTAATGGATAGAGATAGATGGAGAGGATATACATACATATGTATCTATAAACTACAGGACCACCCGAATGTAAATTTGTTTATGCATTATATATGTACATTATATATGTATGTATGTATGCATGTAGATACAATTGATAATACTACAAATCTGAGTAGCTTTGTGTCTGCTTAAATGTATTTTATTAGGTATTTATCTTTGTTTCGTATCCATGTGTATTTGAATAAATGTGTGTGCGTGTGGAAATCAGTAAACAAAACATTTACAGTTGACTCTCGACATTTGATGTTGTGCAAAAGTGCAACTATCAGAGTTCATTTTCTTTCTCTTACTCATTAGCAAACATTAATAGTATATATATTTTTTTTTAGACCAACAACTTACCGAACTTGTCAATGAACTTGTCCCATTGTGATTGCCAAAAATCTCCAGAAGCTCCCCAAAAACTTTGCAAATGCCTGGCATAGATGTAAGAAAACTCATTAAATTTCTCATCCATGGTTAAAGAATTATTTTTGATCTATTTTGCTGCTTTCTCTCTTTCTCTTGCTGTTGTGCTCTCTCTCTCTCTCGCTCTCTGCCCTGCAGTTTTTCTCTTTATCTTTATGCGCTTTCTGCAAATACGGCGATCTTTGCCGTCAGTGGATGTGGAGGCTTCAAAAGTAACTGAACGAAAATTGGGGAAACAAATGGAAATGGGCAAGCTTGGCTCACAAAGCCCCGCTCACAGACACAAACGCGTAAGCAAAATAATATGGGAAAAGAAAGAGATAGAGAGAAAGTAGTGCATGTGAGAGAGAGGGAGAGTAATCAGCTGATAAGCCACGAACCAGGTAAGAACATTGCGGAATAGAATAAATACAGCCAAAGCACAGGTGATTATGAATATAACGCTATGAAGTGAGGACAGCCATATATCTGCCCTGCGAGTATCGCCATCTGAATGAGTATAGAAAGAAGAGGAGGTGGATAGTGCCTGGTCCTTGCCAATTTGCTAAAAGAAAGATAGTAACACAAAATGTTGTAGATGTACTGTTTTTTATAGGTAATTATGTGAGTAATATGGAAAATGGCACAAATACATAAGCTTCATCAGATATTATAAATCGAAAAATAAAAAATAAATTGTATATATTAAAAAGAACAAACAAAAAAACCAAAACGATAGAAATCCGTATTTAACTCGCCCTTGAAAAGTTCGCGCTTTAACGGTTACTTTTACAGATTTAGCGGAATCAACGGACTTCGAAAAATAATATTAAAACGATTTAAAAATTTATAAAACTGATATTTAACCAATATGTATATGTAAGTCCAATTGCAATTGTGGACGACTTGTTCAAATATACGGATATATGTACATATGTAGCTGTTATTAGACACTAACTAATGCTAACCAAGTAGAAGTATGTTCATATATCTATTTTTGCAAAAATGGTGGGGTATAAAATAGAATATGGTAGAACATAATTAGTACCGGTAAAAAGCTCAACATAACTTACATCATTTAGGTTGAGGTAAACTGGATTAATACCAATCTTATCTTTACTACCGCTACTTTCATCAAGTAATGGTCCTGTTGCTATGGTTTGTTCTGAACAAGTCAAATTCGAAGCCGGAGGGGCTGATGCAGCATCGTCATCGGCAGCGAATGAGACTTCTACGGGCGATGACGATGTTGGATGAGAGGACGATATGTTTGGCGGTCTGCCATATCCTGGATGGGACATTGCTTCCTACTTCAATTGCGGTTCCAATTCAAATAATGAAAACTAACCGAACAAATTTTCAATTTATTTTATTATTTGTTGTGTCCGCTTTTCCTGGTTGTTTTGCTATTGCCGTCGTCCTTGACATTTAAATTCTTTCCTTTTCTATGTCGAATTTGTTAGAAAGAGATAGACATATTACATGTAGGCTGAAGGAGAACAAGGAAGCGAGCTAACAGACTCATTATGAGTTATGTTAACTAATTGACTAACGCAATGTTATCTAACGACGTAAATGTATTTACAGCAGCGCTGCCATTTGCCAGCTGGGCAGAAATAATTCAAGATTGTTATTTACCCACATACGGTCTCACTCTTATAGCTGCAGGCGGACTCCGCACATTTGTATTTGGATTTGTATTTGGCCACTTTATCTCCCTCTCACCGTAAATTGAACGATTAAGAGATGGCTGCTGCAAGTGGAGAGCTGTCCAAGAAGTAAGTAATCAACTGAATCGAATGAACTAACACTTCTTACTTCTCCTCGCGAAATCAATGCAAATATTTAAAGGCCAAGCGAAATTTAGTGAGGTTAAGTTGAAAAACCGTTGCGTTCCATTCAGTTGATGTCAATTGTGTCTCCGAGGATTCAAGAGATATCCAACAAGAACAAATATTTCATACATATAAAATTTGATAATCAATATGTTTGCTCGCTGTGTACTGAGCCAGCTTCAGCAGCGTCTGTCCATCAGCTGTGGCCGTTCCAATTTCCGAGGCTACCATGTGAGCGGTGGCATGCTGATGGCACCGAGCAAACGCACCAAACTGTGGGTGGTGGCTAAAATAGTTTGCCAGGATATCCCCACTAACTACTTCCTATTTTTTCTGTTTGTAGTGAGTTGAAACGTCGCCTAAAGGCAGAACAGAAGGCAAAGGAGAAAGCCGAGAAAGATGCCAATAGGGCAGCTGCCGCTCCGGCCTCCGACAAGAAGAAACAATCCTCTGCGGCTGCCGATGAGGAGATCTCACCCAATGAGTATTTTAAGCTTCGTTCCGCCGCTGTGCAAGAATTGAAACAATCTTCCGAGTCCCATCCCTATCCACATAAATTTCATGTGAGCGTATCATTGGAGAACTTTATATCCCAATATTCCGAATTGAAGGATGGGGAAACATTAGAGAATGTAAATGTCAGTGTTGCCGGTCGTCTTCATGCTATAAGAGAGTCTGGTGCAAAATTGATATTCTACGATCTTCGTGGAGAAGGAACCAAACTTCAAGTAATGGCCAGCGCCAAGTCCTACAAAAGTGAGGCCGCCTTTGAAACAGATACAGATAAGCTAAGACGTGGCGATATTATTGGTGTCCAGGGACATCCCGGAAAGACAAAGAAGGGTGAATTATCAATTATGCCCACGGAAATCAAGCTGTTATCGCCATGTCTTCATATGCTGCCCCATTTGCATTTCGGTCTCAAGGATAAGGAAACACGCTATCGTCAACGTTACTTAGATCTTATTCTTAATAATAAAGTTCGTGAAAATTTTCAGATAAGAGCCAAGGTATAATATTCGAGTTATAATCACCCAATTCCTTGGTATTTCATATATTGCATGATTTACTTGCAGATAATTTCATATGTGCGTCAATTTCTGGATCGCCTTGGCTTCTTAGAGATTGAAACGCCCATGATGAACATGATTGCCGGCGGAGCAACAGCCAAACCATTCATTACCCATCACAATGACCTGAAAATGGATCTATTTATGCGTATCGCTCCAGAATTATATCATAAGATGTTGGTAGTTGGCGGCTTAGACCGTGTATACGAAATTGGACGACAATTCCGTAATGAGGGCATTGATCTTACCCACAATCCAGAGTTCACCACTTGCGAATTCTATATGGCCTATGCCGATTATTCGGACATTATGGATATCACCGAACAAATGATATCCGGCATGGTTAAAGCAATTCGCGGATCGTATAAGATTACCTATCATCCGGAAGGACCTGATGGTCCAGCTCAGGAATTGGATTTCACGCCGCCATTCAAGCGTGTCTCGATGATCAAAACGCTTGAGGAGAAGCTGCAGGTCAAAATCCCATCAGCAGATACATTTAACACACGTGAGACGAATGAGTTTTTCTCCCAGCTTTGTGCAAAACACCAGGTAGAGTGTCCAGCACCAAGGACGACGGCTCGCTTGCTTGACAAGCTGGTGGGGGAATTCATTGAAGAGACGTGCATTAATCCTACATTTATTTGCGAACATCCACAAATTATGTCGCCACTGGCCAAATACCATCGCAGTGCACCGGGTCTAACCGAACGATTCGAATTGTTTGTGGCCAAAAAGGAGATCTGCAATGCTTATACCGAGCTGAACGATCCAGTGGTGCAGCGGGAACGTTTCGAGCAGCAGGCTAGCGACAAGGCGGCGGGCGATGATGAGGCTCAAATGGTCGATGAAAACTTTTGCACAGCCCTGGAATATGGCTTGCCACCAACCGGTGGCTTTGGTTTGGGTATCGATAGATTAACTATGTTCCTCACAGACTCCAATAATATTAAGGTAAACGAAATCACAATTGATAAAGATAATCAATCCGGAACTAATATATTTTATATCATTTTTATTATGTTTTTATAGGAAGTTCTCCTATTCCCTGCCATGAAACCAGAGGAAGCAAATCGTACAGCGGCAGAGACACCATCGACAACCGAACAGAAGCAGTAACAATAAACAACACACCCAGACGTTAATCTTCTAAAGAAAGTCTTCTTTACTCTTAAACCCAATCAACTAAAACAAGAATTAAATTATTCATTGAATAAATGTCACATTTTGTTTAATATATTTACTTGTCACTTGGTAATATAATTGCAAATTGATTTCGAATACCCAAATTATACGGGTATATATATATATATATATATATATATATATACGCAAATATTTATATAAATATATGAATATATACATATATATGTAGGCAAATTCATATCTAATTTAGATAACTCAATGGTACAAGGTGTAAAAGAAAAGATGACCCTTGTCCATACTGGTAGCACATACATATGTAGACTTGATTACATTGATTGCCCTTTAAAAGCATGGTTCATCCGCTGGCTTCCTGTAGACGCAACCCTTCTTCCGCATATATTGGTTAACAAAATCATACGATTTATGCTTAACCGATTCGGTGCAGGCCAAGGGATTACCGGTCATGTCGCAATAGCGCATCTCTTTGGTAGTAATATGATGACTCAACTAAACGATGTACCAAGAATTGAAGAAAATAAAATGAAATGTGGATAAGTCACAGAGTGCCTTTGTTAATAATTTATATATTAATTAAGTATCATCATGACGTTCTTATAAAATACATAACAAATTTTTTGTAAAAAAAGTGAAATGAAATTACATCTATATACATTTAGGCAGGTATCCCCTTTTTAACTTTTTCATTAGACATTTTCACGAATTTCCTTTTCAAAAAATTATTTGTCCCAGCCGCCATCCGAAGCCAAACTCTCCTTTCCCAAACACCTTTCACATTTTTAATCTCGCACATTTTAATATTTTCTTAATTTTATTTATTTCCTGACACTTTGTTTAAAGCCCCTTTTCCCTAGCACGTCTGATAGTTAATGGATTGGAAAATGTTCGCAAACTACGTGACCCGCTTTTTGGGTAAAGAAATGGGGAACGCTCATGTTTATATAACGCAGTCGATATCCTCTAAAAATATGAGGAGCTATGTTTAGAGATAATTAAACTCTCAGGTGGGAACAATATGATAATTATAAAATATGAACGGAACACAGTATAATGAAAAGGAAGATGTAACAACGGACATGGATAAATTCTCCTACATACGAGTATAACAAAAAAAAAATAGAACATCTATTAAATATATCATAGAGAAGGGAACTATATAATAGATTACCATTTGGTAGTGACTTACCCGTTTGATAAGGAATCTATAATCCTCATCGCTGGTTATGCGACCCAACTGGCAGCTGTCTTTGCGATATGGACGCAAAAAATCTGCAACATGTCCACTAATTGCAAAACGAAACTTTTCGGTTGCCTCTCGTCCACTACTCGAACTACTTACAAAACTGTAAAAAGGAGAACGTCCCTTATTATTATTTGAAGAGGAAGAAGATGATAAGAAAGCGAGAAAGCATCTTTTGCTATCCTTTTTTAATATGGGTATAATCTAATCTCACTAATCTCTTTCTTTCTTTGACCTACCTTTTACTGCTTTTCTTGCTGCGTTCAAGACGATGCTTCTTTTGCTCCATTAGATTGGGTGGCATAGGTAGTTTCCGTTTGCTAATCAACGATGCCTCAGTCCCACTGGCTGTTGATTGATCCGATGATTCGGATTTGGTGAGAGCGGCTAAAGCGGATTTACTTGTACTTGGTTCAATATTTAGGGCATCCAGTTCATCGACTTGTGTCTGGCCTGCCACAATACCATCGATTAGGGGTAATTCGACATCCTCGACGGTTGCTTCCTCATCGGAAGAGTACAGATAGCCTTGAATGGTTAAAGAATCATTAACAGTGGCATTGGATGATGATGATGATTCGGGAGTTTCGCCATTCGGTGGCGTCGTCTGCTGCTGCTGTTGCTGTTGCAATTCCAGCCGTCTCCTTCGATAAATCTCTTTGCGCCTTCGGATTTTCTCTTTATTCTCTTTATACTTGCGCGATTCCAATTGATTGTATAAACGATCCTCGTCCCGCCTTGGACTAATCACACGAATGGATTCCAATCGACTTCGTCGCAATTCGCGACGTTCTCGAATTTTTCCCTCAATATACTGAGCCAATGACTTAACGCTAAGACCACCAACATAGTCAACATCGATGTTGATAAGTTCAGTAGCCAAAACCTCCGGATCAACGAGATCCTGAAGCGGTTCCTCCTGTGCCGCTGCTGTACTGGCCTGCGGCAACTCATCGGGCACCAGTTGTTGCAGTCGTTGCTCAGCACTCGGTGGTTCCCATTGTGATATGCGCTCCCGCAAATTATAGTAATAGATATCGCCATTATCGGGCGTTAAACGCCAATGCCAGGCTGGTGGCAATGGATCCACACCCGGCGGCAGCTTATATTCGACGTCATATCTCTCTGTGGCTGGCAATTCAACATTCTGATCAGCCAACAATTCAATAGCTCGTGGCGGAGCCGGTACTGGCATATCCTCATTATTGAACCATTCCCCAGTCTCTGTGTTCTGATAGAAGGGCACCATTTTGGGTAAGATATTCAAGTCGAGATTAAAGTATTCGCAACGCGTTTCGTGTTCACGCCAATCCTCACTGGACACACGCTTCTCGGCCTCATCCAGAGCAACTCTGCGTTCGAATAGCCAACGTCGTGTCTCCTTGGATATGTTGGTCATAAATCGCTTGGACGGATGGTGATAGACCTCCTGCTGTTGATCTGAACGTCTTCTAGGGTCAACGGGGTTGCCGCCACCGCCACCGCCACGTGCTAATTGTTGGGCTTCGGAACCAGTGGAACCAGGATTACCACCGCTACTACCAGTTCCACCCACATTGCCATTCCCATTGCTGCCCTTTGGTTGAGTGGTTATCGTGCATATGGTGTTATTACCACTCATTCTAATGGGTGGCTTCCGTGTATTGACTGTGTCACGTCTAAACCGATCCTGACGAAAGCGATCATTATTACTAATTCGTTCCTCGAGAGCCGTATTGGCCACGTGACGATCTGCCTCCCGTTCATGCTCCTTCATCTGTTCGATCCGTTCACGTTTCGGTATTCGAAATATTTCGGGCAACGCACTCCATTTTTTAAGTAACGCCAAAATTCGTTCACGTAACGCCGATTTCTCTTCAGCCAGTTCCGGTGTGTGCTGCTGTGGGTCATCCTGTTCAAGATTTGTTACCCATAGTTGAACACTCTGATAGACACGACTGTCATTGAGCATGGTGCGATTTGGTATTGGCAGTACCTCCAGTACATCAAGCAATGATAAACGCAACTGATCATCACTCCCACTTTCGCTAATCCAGGCATGCAATAAACGTAAACCATGATAATCCAAAAAGAGCCGACGACATGGCAGTTCACCGCGTGTAAGGACGCCCAATAATTGGAGACGTGTCGCAATCAATTTGGCACGTACCATGCAACGAGAGAAACGCAAGGTATCCAATTGATTCTTTAGTCCACTGCGACTTAGCAGCGTTAACTCTTCCAATACATCAGGATCCTCGAGCATGGCGTGGAACTTATTGACCTTTGGCTTGCGTGAGGATTTATTTATGCCGGAGGCAACACCACCACTTGGTCGTAACCAACGTCCGGCCTTGTATTCCTTATCCTTCGGTTTTGGCATCAATTGCTGATCCTTTAACTTGGCCTTGCCCTTGCCCGGCGTTTTACTAGTCTTTAGTTTATTTTTAACCTTGATGATGGCTTTATTGGCTATTGCTGCTTTTGGCTCTTGCTCTTGAGTATCCTGCTGCTCATCCTCGTCCTCGGCATCGCTTTCGGATTGTTCATCCACCTGTTCACCCTCATCGGAGTCCGGTTCGCCACCAATCCAGCCTCTACAATTGATTGCCTCGCAAAAGCATCTCTGGGCATCGCGTCCATAGCGCTGATACTGATAATCAAATGTGATTTCCTCACCCGGCAATATTGTCTTAACACTAAAAAAACCAATCCTTAGCTCACCATTAACAGTCCATTTTTGGGTCTCTGCATTGGGATCACAACTGTGATTAATATACCGCGATATATTACCCTTAGAAGTAGCATCAATGATTGCCTCTCCCCGCAGAGCCATGAAATAATAATGACGATTCCGATCCTTGGAATACAAATGCTGGCGTCTCTCGAATTCCTCGGCATCGATTACCTCACCCACATACTCCATGATGAATTCACCGGGTGGTATTTGCAGTTCAGCGGTTATGCCACAACCCTTCTTTTCGGTCCGAAAAACACGACATGGCCAGCATTGATGCTGTTGAAAACGTTTGTTCGTGCAACGATCTCCATTGGTGCAAAGGGGACCGCATTCGATCATTAGCATTCGATTGATACATCCAGCACCGCAACAAAGATGACCTTGGGCCTCCTCATCCCCTGTGAGAAAGCAATCGCATTGCATTTCGGCATTCTCCTGGCTAACCTGTCTGGCACATCGATAATAATTCTCCTTCAATGGGGTGAAGGTGTTGAGTCCCTCGCTACGTAAAAACTGCTCATTGATTGCCTCAATGTGGGCCAACTCACTCAATTGATCCTCCATGTTGATGGTGGGCATAACAGCTGATGAGAATGCGGTGGAACCACTACGTCCTTGACTGGATCTATTGCCTTGTGGCTTTTGCTTAATCCGATGCGAACGTCGTACTCCACTTTGTTCCGGCTGCTGTTGTTGTTGTTGGATGATAGTAATGCTGGGATCTTCTTGATTAATGGGTTGTGGTGATGGGGTTGCTGCTGGAGTCTCCATATTGTTTACACGTTCGGCAAACTCATCTTCATCCGCATCTTGTTGTTGTTGCTGTTGTTGTTGTTGTTGTTGTTGTTGTTGTTGTTGCTGCTGTTCCTCTTCCTCCAATTTGTAATCACGTTTAAGCAGATTAACCCCATCCTCAATAAACTTCGCAATATCCTTAAGAGGATCTGGTGCCTCCAGTTGTTCCGGTGACCCAGATGCCGTGGATGGTGTCTGTAAGCCTTTCCAATTACGCATACGACTACCCGATGACGTCGACTCAGAAGATTCGGTTTCAGTTAATGCCGCTTGGAGGGCCGCCTCAATGGATTTCTTCATTTTGCGTTTGTTTGAAACGATACCTGAGGGCGAAGCACTTGAACTGGAGTCTACGGATATTTGTCGGCTTCGTGGGTTGCTCTGTTGTTGCGAAGGCTTCACCGTCTTCTTTTTCTGCTTCTTTTTCTGACTGGCATTCACCAAGAGATCTGGACTGGGCGATGCCTTTGGATGCAATGAATTACGACGTTTGGTCAAAAGAGACATCAAAGATCCTTCCGTATCTGCAATTTCCCCAATTCCGGATGATATCGTATTTCGGCGCTCACAAACTGAAACATTTTTCTCGTTTTTAGAATCGGAGGAGGATGCAGAAGCGGAGGCGGTGGCGGTGGCGGAAGCGGTAATGGAAACGGAAACAGATTGAACTTCTGCCTCTTCCTTAAGTTCTGTTTCCTTCTCAACTTTTTTGACTCCCGGTGAGCTGCGCCCTTTAGAGGAGTCAATTTTGCCAACCGATTTCCTTGCCTCCACTTTAAGTTTCTTTTTACTCTTCTCCTCGTGACGAATCTGAGCATTGACCCTATCCAAAGCCTTGAACATGGCATCACATTCAACAAATCCGACCATTCCCAAAGCAGATGTGGATTTATCCTTGGACTTATCACAACTATTAGATGTCTCGTCAATTTTTCTATCTTCTTCTTTGGTAAGTGGAGGTAATATTTCAAGTGGAAGTTTCTCCATCTCATTGTTCTCCTCAGTAGTAGATGGAGATTTTTCAACTCCACTATGGGCATGTTGATCTACAGGTGAAGGTTTTTCGACGGTTATGTGGGAATCCTCTTGGACTTCGGCTGGAGGTTTCTCTACCTCTTCAATTACAGTTGAGGGTTTCTGTGTTCCCTCGATGTTGATGGGATCTGGATCTCCAGCTGATGCTATTGCGGATGACTTTGGTGAAGTAGATTCATTTGGTAAACATTTATCGAGAATATCAGGTGATTCTCCTTCAGCTGTTTCAACGGACACATTCTTCTCGGTGGTATCTAAAGGTAAAGCCTTATTTGATTGTGAGGATTCCGTTGAATCCTCTGAGCGGATTATTAACGTTTCGATATTTGTTGGCATTACAGGTTCAGGTGAAGGATCAGTAGTTTCCATTGGAAGTTGAACTGATGCCAATTCAGTCGGTATTTCAGTCTGTTTTAATGCAGTAGGCAGTGCTTGATTTAATTGGACAGGGATAGTCGCATTGTTAATTTCTTCAGAGGATGGAGGCAAGGATTCTAACGGTGGTGATTTCATTATCACATCTTTATCTACCATCGACTCGGACTCGAGCCGACATTCATCGCCATTAATATATTCCATTAGGGGGGTGTGAGACACATCTTGAACTTCCACGATCTCTATCTCTGATTCGAGATTCTCCGGGTGCTTCTCCTTGTCCTCTTGGTTGACCATCTGTTTGGTACATTTGGCAATTTCAGCAAAAGTCTCTTCTAAAGTTTTGCCTTTTGGCTGAATGTCGATGCCTGGACGTGGTATAGAACGCTTGCTTCGCCTGGGTGTGACATCTTCATCATCATCATAATCATCAGCCTCATCGTCGGCTGACCACAGACTTGGTGGTTCGCATAGAACTTCAACAATTAGCTCCTGCTCCTGCTCTTGCTCTTGCTCTTGCTCTTGCTCTTGCACCTGCTCCTGTCCCTCATCCAGTTGGTGATGTTGTTTGGGAAACAGGATTTTAAATTTACGATTCGACTGCTCCTCCACTATTACCTCCTCAGACTTCTCCTTTTGTTCATTATTTCGCTCATTCGAGTTAGTTGTCGGATCAGGCTTTTCGTTCTCAATTTCAACAAATATTATTTGTGAATCGGAATCGGATTGCTCATTTTCCTGGACATTTCCATCTTCTGTCACAGGCAGAACCACGGGCCGGGTGGGAGATGTTGACAAATTGAAATCTGGCTGCGGTTGTATCGGCAATGGCGGAGTTGACATGGTATCCTCTGAGGAGGAACTTGATAAAGCATCCCCAACACTAATCCCACTGGAATACATAGATAACTGACGACTGGCCATATTTAATCGTTTCAAGGCTACTCGAAATTTCGATTTACTTTTCTTAGGCAGATCTAGACTCATCTCGTTGTCACCACTGATACTGCCAGCTGTGGATGCGGTGCCGCTGGTGGAATTGGTATCTGAATCCGAATAATTGAATATAGCCAAGGGAGGAGTGGGTGCCGCATCAGATGTTGATACAATCTGTGCAGTTATGGGTACGGCGGGTGGTTGAACCTTGCGTGGACGTCCACGTTTTCGAAGTGGCGATGGGATATTGGCTGCATCGCTGCCACTAACTGAGCCCGTGGCCAATGGTTCACTGTTTACCTGGGCCACAATTAAACTTGGCGTGGTTTTGGGCTTAGCAAAAATATCCTTCGAAAGCGCTAGCATCGAGTTCCCTGATATTAAAACTCGGGGATTGTCCACTGGTGATGAGGATGTTGAGGATGGTGCAACTGATTGTGCAGCTGCATTACCAGGGGACAATGGCGATTGTGCTTGTGATGGAGATGCAGCCACATTGCCGATGGGAGCATTCGAATCGATCCTTGCCTCAATTTGAATTTTATGCTGTTTCCGATTCTTATTCAACAAATCTCTTACATCGAATTTGATAATTTTCTTGCGTGAACTGCGACGACATTCATTTAAATTGTTAGACGATACTGCCTCAGTTTCGCCACTTTGTGGCGTATCCAAATCTTCAGTGGATACAGTCGCTGAATGATTCTTGAGCGCCCGCCCTCGTCCACGTCCGGAGAGACTCGTCGGCGCCGCTGACACTGGCATTGCTGCTGCAGAAGTGGATGGCAAAGACGATTCATCCATCTTGGCCACTGTTTTCACGTGAAATTCCTAAAGAATTCGGATTTAGGTCAATCTCTTCAATTTTTCTTTGATCGTAATTCAAAGGCAGACTTACAGGTCCTAAATGCACTTGTCATCATGTCACATACACATTCATACACATGCGCATTCATAAATGTACATATATATACACACACACTGTTGTTGTTAAGCTATGCTGTCTTGTCTTATTTGTTTTCTATTTTTTCTCGATTCTCCTTTTTTTTGTGTTATATTTTACCCTTTTTTAAACAAAATCTCGGCACACGAACATACACCCCTAGCAGAGCTGAGAGTACCACCAGCGCAACCGTCGATAGTATCGATAGTATTTTAAGCAAACCATCGGTGTATTGTCACCACCAATCGGTTGTTTTGGTATACGAAATAAATTTAAACCACTTACGCTTGCGCGAAATTTCAAATTTCGCCGCCCTCTTGACGGATAATTATAAATTTATGAAGCCAGCAGAATGCTTGACTTAACCCTCCTTGTAAATGTGGGATAAACACATTCTTTTGTAGTTTTAGTAATTTACTATTTATTATTAATTGTATTAATTGTTCTTTATGTTATGTAAACGTTTTCTATTCATTGCCAACTTTTGACAAAAATCAATATACTCTTTAAAAGTGGTGTTGGAAAATACATATTAAAAACTGTTAATAGCTTCGATGCATCAAAGTGGTGATGGTCTGACGATCAGTGTGGTGGAGTTTCGGCACACTTTCATAACTTTTATTTTTAAGTTTTCCAAATATAGAATAACCACCTAAAAACCAAAAAAACAAATTTCAAACTTGAAATTATTGTTATCAAACAAACACTCAGTGGCAAGAAGACCACCTTTGTTGATGGTATAGGGCATGTTACTTAATTGGAAATATGAATGGATGAATAAAAGTTTAAGACCGTTTTCATTCAAATCATTGATACGAATTTGTAAAATTCGCATTTGATTTTTTATTTTTATAAAATTCATTTATAATATACATATTGTAAAATTGTTCCAAAACACCACCGTTCCGATTGTCGTTAACTTACCGTCACTATTTGACGCAGCAACCCTCATCACCATCGCCAAATTCAGCTAGTTTGATCTGGCAACGCTTGCCGCAAAATGGCAAAAAAATAATACATACGATTTTAAACTAACTGGACAATTACGTATTACGTGAAAACAAAGCAACGCAAGTTATTGAAATAATTTTATTATTACCCTGCCTGGTGCAATCGGTCGCCCAAAATCAATTCGTGCGTACGTGTGTGTGTGTGTGTGTGCAACAATTGAAAGAAAATTCCAACTCGAGAAGAAAAAAGTGTGATTCAAACGAGTTTCCGTACATCGTTTTCTTCTTTCCTCTCCCTTCCTAACCATACACTTGCAAAAAAAAAAGAAAGAAGCAGAAGAAAACGAAAGAGACGACACGGCGAGAGAGGGAGAGAGAGCCCACAGCCAGCACTACACAACGGCAAACCAAGAGTCGAACAAGAACAGAGAAAATCAGGAAAATTGAGGGAGAGAAAGAGAGAGACGAGAGCAATCGAGGAAAAAGTCAACTCAAATCTCAATAGAATCGCCGGAGTTTCATCAACCGCCTTCGTCCGCGGAGGTGCAAACGACGATAACAACAATAATATACAGCATTTCAATTTGTTTGGTTAGAATTGTGTATTTGGCCAAGTCAAAAAAGAAAAAAAGGAGCCAAGGAGCAACGAACTTGTGTGTAAAAGGGTAAGCGCTACTCCACATATGCCGCCTCGTTCTCTTGCGTTCTTTTGTTTCATTGAAACAAAGCAAACATAGAACTTGTTAATGTAAGCATTCAAAATGTTTAATTTACAAATTACATGTGCAAAAGCAACTGCTGTCGCCTACCAGGCGATGAAGTTCCAATTAAAATGTAACTTTTAAGAAATTTGGGCTACGTTGGAAAAATATTACTTGAGAATGCCATGCAGCGCAAACGTTTGTGTTGTGTTGTCTCGCTCTAACTTACGGTCAGTCAGGCAATATCTATTTGTTGGTGGCGGGTAGCGGCAACTGCAGGTTTTTTTTGCAATGTTTAAGTATATGGTGTGGATGCGTTAAAGTGTGTGCGTGCAATTAACAAATCCAAACAAATGAATATCTGTTTGTTTTTTTTTGGGTTTAGCGGTTTTATTTATTCATTTGTGAGAATGTTAGCCATACATACATTGCCAACAATTCAATTGTATTAAAATAGTTTTTATTTTTCCAACGATGTGGCAACTCTGTGCCCACACTCACACATATGCATACATACATATGTACATGCGAAAAGAAGAGGCAGAAGAAGCAGCAGCGGCAAAACTTTGTTAAAAAGCAAAAATCAAGAGAGGTTTTTTGTTAAACAAAAAACGAAAAAAAGTAATTACATTATCGAAGTAAGCATTTTATTAAACTCTCTTATAAAGCGTGCGCTTGTGTATGTGAAAGCAAATGGTAATTTTGTTTTATGTATGTGTGTGTACATACAAACAATTTTTTTGTGGTGCATTTTCTCCAAACCATTTGCATTTGTATGTGTGTGTGTGTGTGATGTTCAAACGGTATATTTTACAGTCGTTTTTTCAGACGAACACGATATTTAATGTTAAATAATAAATTAATGCGATTTTTAAACATTGTCTTACGTGCGTTTGAGTATGTGTTGGTAATGTTATTTCATAAAAAAATGAAAAAGAATTGTTGCCAAGCATTACAACAACAAGAGCCCCCTTGATTCGATTGTCATTGTAGCTGTTGTTGCTGCAATTGTCAGCCATTGTTCTCCTGCCTCCAATTATTACAAGACGCCACCGCAAAAAAGAAAAAAGAACACTTCTTCTGCAGCTTTTGCCTACTGAACGCGTTTGATTTGTCTTGCCATCTCGCTCTAACACTTGTCTGACTTGCTAACACTCAGGCTTCAGGCTAGCCTGCTCACACGCACGATTGTGTGTGTGGGTGGTGTTGGGGCACGGTTAACGGGGGGCGGCTATTCTCCTTCATGGCTTAAGCCATGCCACATACCAAAACAAAAAAGGAAAACAATTTAAACAAACGCTTTTTTTTTTTTTTTTAATTTTAATCTCCATCTTCCCTTTTATGGGATTTTTGACTTTTTCTTTCAGCTCCCTATAGAAGACTGAAGAAAACCACAAAAAAAACAAATACACAAACAAATAAACAAAACGATCGCCAAACCCCTCTAATCTCAATAGAACAATAACAGCGAGTGAGTGTGTCCGCAAGAGAGAGAGGAACGCGGCGGCGCCGTCAAGGAAGCTAACGCTAATGAGGATCTATTGGCAGCATGAGTACACTGGGGGGAAGTAGGGGAGAGCGAAATGCCAAGCCCAAATTCACAGCGTTGGATATAAATCGCATGTACAAGAATAGTCGTGTAAGTCCCATAGAGAGAAATTAAACAAAAATCAGAAGGATATTATGGAAGGGGGGTGCAAGTAAGATAAATAAGAGGAAGTTGCATTCTGCTCAAAATAACAGGGATGCAAGAATCTATTTGACAAATGTGGCCACACTGACTTTAGTATATACATATGTATGTACGAATCATTCCGTTTTGGCCATCCTGTTTCACTCCTCATTCTCACCAGTTCCATCGAATCTTTTACTAAATTTAGTCACGATTTTATTTTTCCGACAAACGCTATAAAGATCATTTTCAAATAAAATATGTATATGTATATATTTATATATACACAATTCTATCACTATTACCAGAATTTTTCACGTTAGTGTCAAACGCTTAAGTTTCAATTGTGTTCCATTGTTTCATTGATCGTCTAATATATGTATGTATATATAACAGTAAATTCCTAGACTAGCTTCTGTGAGAACGAATTAATAATGAATTCATCTTTAATTCTAATTAGTTTTATGCATCCCTTTCCTTAGTAGATTTTTCCGCTGTTAACTTGGAATAGTCCTTTCCAGCAATTTTATACATATACATATGTATAGAAAGAATATAGATTTCGGTTACATAACATTGACAGAAAAAATATTTGTAAAATTTGCAATCGCTTCTCTTTATATACAAAAGTGTCTATATAGGATGCTTGGTCGCATCTCTGCTTGTATGTATGTATATTGGTTGCATCTAATATGGTACTTTTGTGTGATCTATGCATATAGGGCGAATCAAGTGAACCATCTGCACAGAAGAATCAAGTGCCGCGTAAACATGGAATGCAAATTTTGGGTAAAGTGCCGTCCGCTAGGCGACCACCAGCCAATTTGCCATCCTTGAAGGCCGAGACCAATAACACGAGCAGCAGCACCAGCAGCAATACCAGCAGCAGCAGTAGCAACAGCAGAAGCAGCAGCAGCAATAACAACAATCTCCTAGCATCAGTTGAAGGTGGGTTTGCATAAATTGTAATGACGCAGCATAAGATCAAATTTTATTGTATCTTATACATACGTATCTGTATATATGTACCGCTTTTTATAAATTTATGATCATTCAATTGTAGGAGGAGCCACAGGAGCAGGAGCGGGACAGGCAGCATCAAATACTAGCCACAATAATAGCACTGCCCACGGAAGTGCTGGAGGTGGAGGAGTAGGAACAGCAGCAGCGGGACCTTTGCCCACACATCAGCAGCAGCATCATCCACATCACCAGCAGCAGAGTAACTCAAAATACAACAACAGTAACAACAACGCCACATCAAATAGCAACAACAGCAACAACAACTCGAGTTCTAGCAACAAAAACTTTAAGCTCATAAACAACTCATCGGCAGGAGGCGGCGGCAGTGGAGGTATAGGTGGTGGAGCAACATCATCGTTAAATTCGCCCAAGACATGGTCTGCTATAACCACAGGTCACGAGCGTGGCCCAAGCCATCCTTATGGCCGCCAAAGCCAAACTCAGACACAAGTGGTGCCTCATTATCAGAGTCCGCAATTCCAATACGAATTCCCCACGCTGGATGGTACAGTTGGAGGTGGTGGTGGCGGCGGCAGCGGAAGCGGCACCAATGCATCACAAGGAGCATCCAATTCAGCTGCGGGCTCTGCCAAGGGCAGTTACCAGATCCAGCAGCATCATCACCATCAGCAGCAACAGCATCATGCACATCAGCAGAATCACCATCATCATCATCAACAACAACAGCAGCAGCAACAGCATCATCCACATCATGCCCATCATCGAGACTACCATCATGGTGGTGGCGGAGGGAGCGGCGGCAATGGCAGATATGCCCATCATTCGTCCTCCTCACATCGGGATTACAGAGATGGCAACGAAGACGGCGGAGGTGGTGCTGGAGGAGATCTTGGCGAGCTAAGTCTGCGTCCACAGAACGATACAGCTGCTTGGCTACAGCAGCAGGAAAAGGCTGCCAAGGAGGCAGCGGCGGCAGCTGCTGCGGCGGCCAATTCCGAGCTGGCCCTGAACCAACAGGGCCAGGGCCACCATCAGGGCAATGGCGGCCCGGGTGGAGGAGGAGGAGGAGGCGGTGGCGGGAGTGGTGGTGGAGCTAGCGGTGGAGCTGTTCCGTTACCCATACTATCATTGATGCCCTCATTTATGCGCAGCGGCGGAGGTCCACTCCCAGCGGCACCAGGCGGCGTCTCAGTCGGTGGTGGTGGTAGCCAATCTGAACCACCAACGCACAGTGTTCAAGGATCTATGCCATATCAGAATGGCATAATGGTTGGCACTCGTTCCGCATCTCCCTCGATGGTTATCACTGGTGGCACATTTCGCAATGCCGCTGCCATTCCCAAGCGACCCACAACACCACCAATGCTGGGTGCAGGCACAACAACACCTCCTCAGCCCTCCATTCACCACCATCATCATCATCAGCGGCAAGAGAATGGTAGCATTGGCATACGAAAGGACAAGGATTATGTGGTTGAGCCTGAGGTGGCCCAAATGCAGCGTCCCATTATACGTGAAGAAGATTTGGAACGTTTAAATGCCATAGCCAAGGATGATAGCTGGACCAAACAGGATGATATTGATTATACCAAGAAATTAACATTTTCAGATGATGAATCCACAGTAGATGATCATCAACAATCGGCAACAGCAGGAGGAAATGGCAATAAAATTCAAACCAATGAACGTAAACTTATCTCTTCGTCAATTTCCTCCTCTTCGTCATCATCAACATGGCAGGCAAATTCGGATTCTATCCAGGAACAGCAACAGCAACAGCAGCATCCCGAGATTCGTCAGCAGAACGGTCATCGAGGTAGCTCTGGCAATGTGGCTGGAGGAATAGCTCTAGATGCCAGTGTATATGAGC
Source organism: Drosophila sturtevanti (assembly GCA_018150375.1). Taxonomy (NCBI): domain Eukaryota; kingdom Metazoa; phylum Arthropoda; class Insecta; order Diptera; family Drosophilidae; genus Drosophila; species Drosophila sturtevanti. The sequence goes on along the minus strand of JAECWJ010000392.1, from coordinate 1,206,346 downwards.
GTGTAAAGCAACGCAAGGAAGAGGAGGAACGTCGTGAAATGGAACGCAAACAAGCTGCAGCCAAGAAGCTGCAAGAGCTTGAAATGAAAATGAACAGCAAGAAGGCAGCGGCGGCGGCAGCTGCAGCGGCAGCAGCAGCAGCGTCATCTCAAGATGGCGTAGCCAATTGCTCCTCATCTTCGGCATCACTCTCCTCAACTAGCGAAATCGCTTTGGCAGCAGCAGCTCCTGGTCCTCTGAGCAATCATAGTGAGGATGAGTGTGGCAGTGGCAGCGGGAATGGCAATGGTGGACAACGTCGTCCACGTGGCAGCATCTCAAGTCTAGGTAGTGGTGTTACACCCACAGTTACTGGTGGACCGGGTGGAGTTTCAGGAGGATGCGGAGGAGGTGTCGCCTCTTCCTCTTCATCAGCTGGCGGCGGAGGAGGGAATGATTATGGTCAGAAACCAGTGTTCTTAACCCATTTCCAATCGAATTTACCACCACGATTCCAACGTCAGCAACAGCAGCAGCAACAGCAACAGCAGCAACTTCCACGACTAGAGAAAAGCGCATCAGCGAGCAGCGCATTTGACAGTAGCTCACGGTATCTACAAAAGAGTGGCGGTGGCAGCGGTGGTGGTGGTTCTGTCAGTGGTTCCGCCAATTCTAATTCCAGTTCCAGTGGTGGGCGCAGCATCTCTGGTGGATATGCTCGCGGTGCCAGTGTGGGTAGCTATGGTAATCGTAATCGTCATGATAGCTCGAGTGCTGATCAAGATCAGTGTAGCAATGCATCGACAGAGCCACGATATACACGTAATCAGGATTATAGACAAGCTCAGGCATTGCCTCGCAGCATCTCAGAGAATTCGCATCGGAAAATAAGTGTCTCATCGTCGGGCGAAGATGCTGGCGTTATAGTTGGAACCAATTCCTCCTCATCGTGGGCCGAACAGACAGCCGATGCCGAACAGAAGCATCATCGGCACAGTGAAGAGAGTTTCTCCTCCAGTCACAGTCATGATTCGGCTGTACAAATCAAGATATTGCAACGTCCGGCCAGGCAGCCGAGTTTAAGTGAGGAGACAACCAGTGGGACAGCAACGGCGACATTGGCAACAACAACAACAATATCCTCCTCCTCCTCCAACAATAACAATAATAATAACAACAACAACAATAGTAAACAGCAATTAACGCCGTCCTCGCCCCAACAGCAGAAGCAAAAGCAACAACAGGAAAGTGCAACACTAATGCCCACACAAATCTTGCGCAGAAGTGCAGAGAATGATAAACTGGAGGATAAACAGCAACAGCAGATTCCGTTGGTTGAGGAGAAGCAGGGGGGCAATGATGCGCTGCTGGAGCAACAATCATCCAGCCGTTCAACGACAACAACAACAGCAACGGTAATAGCGGGAACAGTTGGCTCTAAATCCGTTGGGTTATTCCAAGACGATGACAAATTGCATTCAACAAGCGGCAGCAGCAGCTCCGCATCTAAGCAGCGTCCCAGCCCCAGGGGCGGTGGAGCAATGGGACGAGGCACTGGCCGAAATTATGTGGGTGGCGGCGGCGGTGGTGGATCAGGGAGTGGCAGTGGCAGCTATCATCGTGGTCAACAGAGAACCAACAGCAATGATTGGAGCAACAATAATCGTAATTCCTCAAGACGTTATTATGGCAGCGGTGGTGAACAATCGGAGCAATCGGAAGATGTGGAGGAGGAGTGCTATCGTCGTAGCCCCAAGGATCAAGCTGCGACAACTGCTGCCAATGTGACTTCAGTCACATCATCTTCATCAACGGTCTCTGCTTCGGTAACCAAAGCTGGTTTCTCGCCTCGGGGCGAACCATCACGCCGAGGACGCGGTGGTCTCACTAGTGGCATTGGTCCCGGCTCAGCGCCTGGTTATCGACGTCAACAGGGGGCATCAGTTTCAGCTAATACGGCAACGAGCAGTAGCAGCAATAGCGCTCCCGGCGGCAGATCCTATGGACGACTGGGCTATGAGGAGTATAACAAACAGCAACGGAATTCCGAATCCGATGCGGATTTGGATAAGACCAAACAGAATCAATTGGCCTTGAGTACAGGTCTGAGCAAGGCTAATAATAAGGATGACAACAACAAGGATGCAGCCGAAAAGAAGAAGGAGGACGAAGACAAGACTGCCAATCCAGCAGCCACCATACCACACACTGCCCTAACCAAGGAGGAACAGGCGGCCAAAGAGAGCCGTCTGCCTCCTGGATTGGCTGCAACAGCAACAATAATAGGAACATCAGGTGTAACATCATCTGCACCAGGAGGAAGCGTCCCGTCATCAGATTCCGTGGTATCATCATCCGCCACATTGGCGTCGACGGAAAAGATTAAGATGCCTTTGGCAATTGGCGATAAAGTCAGCTTAGGTGTCGGTGGCTTGGGCGTGGCCACTCTCCTTGATGCTGGTGCTCCCGTGAATACAATTATTTTCGAGAACTCCACATATAAGCAGCAGCAGCAACAACAAGCAGCAGCTGTTGCTGCGGTCACCAAACCCAGTACATTAGCCAGCGTGGTTGGTAATGGTGGTGGAGGTAGTGCAAATGTGGTAGCAGGCAGCGGCGGCATGACTGCCTCAACAGTAGAGAGTTTGTCTAGCGCTTTGTCCCAGATGACATTTTGTGGCAAACCTTCAACAAATTCTGTTGAGGATCAGCAGGATATGAAGCTTGGCTTTACCTTTGGCGATGATACCAATACGCCTAATCCTCTTAAAGTGGTGGATGTTGTTGAGAAGAGTCCAGCAACTAGCCAACATCAGCAGCATCAACAACAACAACAGCAACAACAACAACAGCAGCAGCAGCAGCAAAATAACTCAACGGCCGATCTCAATATGAAGATAGCCAGTGTCAAAAAAGTGTGGGAATCTGCCACGCCCTTAACAGATTCAACACCTAGCCAGGTTCAGCAGCAACAGCAGCAACAGCAACAACAGCAGCAACAGCATCAGCAACACCAGCAGCAACAACATCAAGTGCAACGCGAACAGCAGCAACAGCAACAACAACAGCAACAGCAGCAACAAGTACAGCAACAACAAGTCCAGCAGCAACAACAACAACAGCAATCTGGTGTACCCAATCCAGAGGATTCCAGCAATCATATGACTGCCGCCTCATTTGTGGCAGCTGCAGTGGCTGCATCTCAGCAACAACATCAGCAACAGATGCCGCAGCATTATGCCGTCTCAATGCAGCAAAGTCACCATCAGGGGCCACCACAGCAACATCCGTTATCGTCACCCGGTCCCGGACATGGTCATGGCCATGGGGGGCATGGTGGCGGAGCACATGGATATGGAGGCCATGGTTCACCATTCGATGCTGGCTCTTTGGACCAGCAATTCCAGCCAGATGATTATCCTAGCCCACAGCAACAGCAGCAACAACAGCAGCAGTCGCAGCATCCGCAGCAACAAAAGGTCAAACACCATTTGGGCATGTCCCCACCACCCAATAGCCAACAGCAGCAGCAGCAGCAACCACATCCTCCCCAGCAGCAGCAGCAGCAACCGCCCTTCTATCAGGCCTCACCACAATTTGGCGTTGGCGGCATTTCAACAATTCCCAGTCCACCAGCTGTGGTCTTCAACTCCCAACAGATTCCACCACCCCGATCGCAGGGTGGTAATCTGTATGCTTCATTCCATTCGATAGATCATTCGAGCACGCCGGCAGCATATACCGCCGCCGCAGCGGCGGCAGCAGCAGTTGCTCACAATTATCCGGGCCATTATGCCGCCGCGGCAGCAGCAGCGGCAGCCGCTGCAGCCAGTGGACCTTTTAATGCGTATGCCATGCAAACGCCACATGGCGGCAATATGCCGCCACCGCCCACAGCACCAACGCCCGACATGTACTCGAATTTATCTTCGCAGTTCCGTTTGGGCGGCGGTCCATCAGTGGGACCCTTTGGCCAGCCACCACCTCCACCCAATTCACAACAGTTAAGCAATCCGAATGCGGCCGCCGCAGTGGCCATTATCTCATCAAACAGCAGCTCGATGATGTCTTCTGGTGCGGGTAAGGCTGGTCCCAGCCAACAGAGCATCGGTGCAATCGGCTCGAAAACGGGAGGCGGCGGCGGTGGTGGACCAGGCCCTGGTCCTGGACCCGGTCCCGGTCCTGGGCCATATGGTGCCGCTCAGCAGTATATGAATCTTTATGCCGGGCCACCGCCAAGTCAACATCCAGGCCAAGGCGGACCACTTGGCGCCCATCAATTGCAATCCAATAGCTACTACTCGAATTCAGCTCCCGGCGGCCCACCAAATGGACCCCAGTTCTATGGCGGTCCTCCACCCCAAGGTAGCGGCGGTGGCCAAAATTATGGACTCTATGGAGGCCATCAAGGCGGCCCACCGCCCGGTTCGAATGGACCACCACCAGGTCCGCCACAATCCCAGCACACCATGGGCAATTTCAATACACAGTTCATGAACTCGCAGCTGTTGACGGCGGCCAATATCAATCAATATCGTGGTGGACCCAATCCTGGAGCGGCGGCCTATCTCAAAAATAGTCAAGGGCAGGGACACATGCAGGACTCGGTAAGGCGATAAGCGAGATATCAAGAGAATCGAGAGAAGAATGATGATCAGAGACCTATGTGGAATGAATAATTAACTAGATGCAACAATTTTTAACAATTTAATTCAATTTTAGATTTGTTATTGTCAAATTTCTCTTTTTTTCTTATTTCTTTTTTTTTTTTTGTTAATTTTTGAATGCATAATTAGTAATATTTAATTCGATATGAAAACTTGTTTCTTCAATTACACACTCTAATCAACTCTATATTAGTTTCTACTTTTTTATTCTTATTCTTGAGTTTTATAACAGATATTTGGGATATATATGCATGTCAAATATAATATAGTAGTCGAACTTCTCTAAATCGAAAAATCTCCAATCCTAAGAAAAAAATATTTTTGAAAACCTAAAAGAGCCCCACAAATAAGTTTAAAAAAAAATAAAAATTCTTATAGAAATTCTGTACTATACATATATCAAAATGGATATCATCCATTATTAAAGTGTGAGTGGCCAAGTTTAGTCCAGAATATCTAGAATATCAGATGATTTTCGGAAAAATATGAAAAAATCAAAAATTAAGATAATTTTGAATCAAAAACAATATTATAATCTCTATGGAAAATTAATCATTTTACTGATGAAGAAGTTTTATTCCTCTACTTTATGTAGAATAAAAAAAGTTTAATTAATTAATTAACATAGCATAACTAATTAAAATTCAGATTCAAAACGCTTTTAAAGGATACTTTTTCGCCATTATTTTCTCCCTCCTAATCATTTTCAAAAATCTCTTCGATACTATAATCAGTTTTTAAGTGTAATTTACACGGATTTGTAAAGCAATAAAAAAGTTGGGATATAGATTATAAATGGAAATATATATATATATATATATATATATGTATAACCCCACATCTAGATCACACACTTATTTATTTATGTATATATTATAATTAAAATATAGTTTTTTTGGTTTCGTTTCGCTTGCCTTGAATATTATATCTAAAAAATCATCTTGTATTCCAGATGGGCAGACAACTAAAGAGTCCTCTGAGTGCTGATATGAGCCTGGGCCTAGCCAAGCAGGTGCAGTCGCAGCCAAGTCCACCGCATCACAAGAACTATGGCGCGGTAAGCTTCCCATAATAATGGGAATATATTTTAGAATGGTTTTCCAATTTTATATAGATAGATAGACAGGTGCAATCGATTGATTATAATTATTTATTTTCTTCTCATAATCTAGTGGGATATACAGAACCAGGTGCTGCAGCAGCAGCAGCAACAGCAACAATCTCAACAGCAGCAACAGCAACGTCAAGGCGGATCGGGTGGCAATGGACCACCCAATATGAATGCTCTTGGTGGACGCGGCAATGGACCTGTGGGTAGCGGTAATGGAGGTGGTGGTGGCGGCGGCAACCAGATTGTTGGCGGCGGTGGTGGCAATAGCGGTGTAGGCAGTGTGGGTCAGAGTGGTGCTGGTCAGGGACGGTATCCCACACCCATACAACGACCGAATAATTATCCGCAGCATCCACAGCAGCAGCAACAGCAACAACAACAGCAGCATCGGGATCAGGCAGCAGCAGCGGCAGCGCAGCGCGCCCAAAGCATGCGCCAAGTGACAGGCGGCGGTGGTGCCGGCAGTGCCGGTAACAGTAATGCTCCCGTTGGTCCACCCGGTGCCAATAATGGCGGTAATGGTGGTGGAGGGGGCGGCGTCTCTGGCGGTGGAGGATCGTCCGCATCGGCGGCTGGTAATGCCTCTCAGCTGAGCAAGCCGTATTATTCAAACAATACGGGAGGTGGTGGAGGCGGTGCCAATCGCGGTGAATGGCATGCAAATTGAAGCGTTCCACAAACGGGGCCGTGCCCCATCCTCCAAAAGCAAGATGATGAAAAGAGAAAAGCTCAGAAAGTATAAGATGGTTGCACTCCTTTTACTTTCTCTTCTATTCCTCCAAGCTAGAGCTCCCCTTGTTCTCCGCAGAGACAGACAGACAGACACACACCACCACACCGCATACTACACCGTACTCACACACACACACACACACACACCAACACACAAACAAAGAAATACGCGTATACCCATACAGATAGAAATCGAACGAAATAAAATATTTACTTATTCAAAAACTAAGCAAGAATACAGAAAAAAAAACTAGCGAAAGCGCAAAAGGAAACAACAAAAATACGAAACAAAAAAAAAAACAAACAAAAAGCATAGATAAATACGCGTTCAAAGAAAAACAAAAAGAATAATGAGAGAATAATTAAAAAAGAAATAAACAATTAAATTATTAAAAGGGAGAGAGAGCTAAAGAAAACACAACAAAAATTCACACACACACAAACACAGAAAGAAAATCTAACCTATAAAAAGGTAGTTTAACATAAAATGAGAACGAGAAAAAGAAGCAGAGGCCAACAAAATTAAAATTTATAATACATGGTTCGAAAATGTTGAGCAGCTGCCACGCTCCCTACAACGGCACCGCCCTGCAGGAAGATAGCAAACAACAACAACAAACCAATCTAGCAATTAATCAACCAGCAACCGACCAGCAACAAAAAAGCAAAAAACACACACATGCAAACAATTTACATTATATACATACATACTTACATACATACTACATAAATACATACATACATACATAGCAGAGTGTATTTTTTGTCAAACAAATTTACATAATATTAAATTTAAACATTTATATACATACTTATTACTATATATACTTCTTTTTTTTTTTGTTTGTCATAGAATCTTTCCATTAATGAAAACAAAACGAGAAAAACAACAATAACCATAAAGCTCTAATTTTTATTATTTCTATTATAATTTGTATTGTTTATTTTTTTTTTCTCTCACGTTTTGTATGCAACAAAAAATGAACTAATAATTCTAATTTATGTTTATGCTACAATATACATTAATACATATGCATACACACATACATACAAGCATATATATTTATGTATACTTATACATATATATATATATATACATACATAATACAAACCACATCAGAACTAAAGGTATATCCAAAACGATCAATGTAACTGTGTTGAGAGAGGGCGAAAGAGAAAGAGAAAGAGAGGGAGAGAGAGTGAGAGTGCAAAAAGATCTACAAACTTTTGTTTTATAAAGTTTGCTTAAAAGCGCAAAGTTTACTGAAAACCGAAACAATGACTAAAACATAACAATGTATTCAAATCCGTTGCGTCACAATTTGAAATTTGATTATCGTCCGACCAACTTTAATCCCATTTCTACACACATTATGCAACAATATACATACATCAATGTTAGTAGGACAAGATCGCAGCGGGTAACATTCGCAGCCAACTGAAAGTAGATAATGCTATACATATGTATATATATATATATATATATGTATGTATATATATATACATACATATATATATTATATATGTATATATATATATATATATATATACATACATATATATATATATATATATATATATATGTATACATATGTACATGGTGTTTCGAATTTCCCTAAATTTAGTTCAAATTCTTTTATCGATTGAACTATATATATAACTACTACTTACCGTCTTCTAACAATGACTATTCAGAACTATATTAAAATATGACGAAATTTTAATATTTTTCGAGATTTACATATAGTTCTTTATCATAAAATTTAAATAATGTAAAGTTTACGCTATTATCTGCATAATTCAGAAGTTGGCTTCAAAATTGAAATAAAAAACCATTTCATTCCTTATAATCAAAATGTCGAAAACGATTCGGAAAGCATAACAAAATAAAGTAATTATCGTGGTTAAAAATTAGATACTGTTAATAACATAGCTTATGTTCGCAATTCCGATTATAATTTTAGTTTATTTTTTTTTATTCTAAACCAAGTTTTTAAGTATTACAAACTAAAACGCTTCGATAATTTGGTGAACTTACGAATCGGAATTCCTTTTCGCAAGGAAATTGTATATCCGTTTCCATAAGTACTTCCAATTCCCTGAAATGGGATTGCAAATTATCAGAATTCGGAAATAAGTTGGAAGTCGGAGAAGCCTTCGCTCCGTGTTGCCAATTCCCGTAGGGTAGCTTTTCAGCTCGTGTCCTCTTATTAAATCACATAACCATCATCCTGCTTAAGGACAGCCAATGTCCTGAAATAGCTCCTGTATTATGTAAAAAAACCCGCAAATTTTGGATTAGAAAAAAAACTTGTTGCACAGTGTTTCTTATAAACTAAACCACGACTTCTTTAGTGTTCAGCGCAAATCGCACATCGGGCCGCTGCCGTTAAACTCAAATCGGGAGCTGGCAGCAATTTTTCAGTCTATATGTACATAAACATACATATGTATACATACATATATGAATTGGAAAATGCAATCAATTTTATGCTCAATTTAGAACATACACACACATACAAAATACACAGCCAGAGAAGAGAATTGGTTGAAGATTTAGAGAAAAAAGAATCGAGAAATTAATATAATTGTATAATTCATTTTATAACTGTAAAACAAAGGATTATGATCATGTACGGCATATATAATTCAATATATATACCCTTATATATATATATATATATATATATATATATATATATATATATATATATTATATATACAACAACCAGAAACATTTTTAAAAAAAGAAAACCCCTCCTAACTAATACATACATATGCATGCATACATACATACATACATATACGAAAAGAAACAAAAACAAAAACAGTATAAGAAATCGTAGTGGAAACCAATAGAAGGCGCACTTTTTGCTAGACTGCTGCTGCTGCTAAACAAAAATGAAAACAAAAAGATAAAAAACAAATAAGCACATATAAATATATATACATACATATATATATGGAATTAACGGAAAGCCCTCAGAAAAATAAATATGGTAGCTCCAATTTTTCAAACATACATAAACTACACAAACACATATACACACATACACACACACACACACGGAAAAGAACAAGACGATGAAGATAAAGAACTCTCACTCACACAAAAAAAAATGTTTTGCTATGCCAGGCAAAGTTTAGTTATTAATATAATTAACAAATCGAAAAAAAAATTAAAACGGAATAATAAAAGAAAAGCAAACGCTTTGCTAAATTACACAATACAAAATACAATGTAAAAGGTATATTATATAGCATATATAAATGATAAATGATATAAAGAGAAAAAAACATTAATTAATTTATACCTACATATATTTTAATTGCATATTTGGTTTTTTTTCTCTGCAACCACAAAAAACAAAGGAAAAGGAAACAAAAGACGAAAATATGTAAACCATTTTTACATTCAAATTTCATTCAAATTAATTTTTAGTAATACTAAAATTTCGATATTGCGATGAAAAAAAAAACAACAAATATGAAAAGAAAAACGATGTATGAGAGCGCCGCAAAGCACGAAGAGGAAATGCAAGCGGTTCCCCTCATCGAAATAAAAAAAAATAAATACAAAAAAAAATGATAAACAAAAGAGCAGAGGAACATTTAAAGCGAGTTTGAAATGAAATAAAAACTTTAAATAAAATATTAAAACGAAAATAATAAAAACAAAAAGAAACCAGAAATTAACTTTAGTGTATCATAAACTATAAGTAAAGTATAATGGAAAGTTTCCAACCATCCAGGGGTGGTATCGTATTATATGAACTAATTTATTTTGGTTAGTTTGATAGCATTTCAGACTATGAAAGCTCAAAACTTTCACCTGGACTAGTATTCAGTTCCTTTGTTGCAGACATTCTTTGATACTTTCAATCATCAGTGACTATTGTATCGGGGCTCAAGATTCCTCAAGATAAGATTTTGCAATATATTAATTTTATAAACGAAGTTTTATATTAAAATTTGCAAGAATATGTACATATGCATGTTAAAGTGCATATTAATGGAACTATATCGAATTTGGATTCCGAGAACGAGGCCCTTCTCCTTGAGTTTAAAGTGTTACATAATACGGTATTTCTTTCATTCAATTTCATTTGTTGATGTAACAACTTTTTATTCCTTGCTCTTAACACAATTAAATCATAAATCCCTTTAGTCCCTTAGATGATGTATGGGATGTTGGTTAACGGCGGAGTGTGCCCAATCTACTGATGTACATCTGCTCTACTTCTTCTTGGGCTTCAGCACTTGGTAGGCAATCAGCAGACCCATCACAGCATACGTTGCCTTGGCCACCTGACACAAATAAAATTGGAAAGACAGGTTAATCAATGTGTTACAGAATTCATATTCTAATCAAATCTCTTAGTTAGATATAACCACGCTCCTCGTTATTGACTTGTACTTACATTGGCACGTCCAGCCATGGTGGTGCCATTGAAAATCTTCGACAGGCCGGTCAGTTTCTCGCCTTCACCAGCCATTGTTACTGTTATAATAGAGACGATTCGTTAGTTGGATACAATTTTAGGGCTCCTTTTTACCTACTTTCTAGTTTGTTGCTAGCTCGCTGAAATAGGTATAAGAATAAAATTAAAGATTTTTTGCGGACTGAGGTTATACAATAGTGTTGCCAGAAACTCGGTAAAATTGGTGGCAATGCTGCCAAAAATCGATTATCTCATACAATAAAAAATATTAGAAGAAATAATTTTCGATTTTTCCAGACCGACTTGGAATAGGCTAGTTGCAAATAGTACAAGTTTGAGAATAAAGACAAAAGTTCTTAATCACTAGGTGCCTTGAACCCACGCCTACTCTGTTTGATTCAAAATAAAATTAGTATCTTTTAATTTGGAACCGTATGCTAATAACTATCAGTGTAGTGTCATATGGGCGTTAGAGCTTATTGGCGCCAATTTTGAAAATACCAAAGTTAGGAAAGATGAAAACAATTTTTTAATTATCCACAAAAAATAAGTTCACAAAGAAAATGTGAGACATGAATTTACATGGTATTTTGCTTTCATTAGTTAATCAATTTTAGTTGGGCAGCATTCCAGCCAACGAAGTCGTCAATTGCTTGGACAACGTTTCCGGAAACTTAATGACAAAATCCAAAATTAGCGAGCCACGTCGCGAGGGATCTTTCGAGTGGGGTAAACCCTGTCCCGGAAAACGTTTTAATGTATGCGGTTTAATAACTTCACCTTGTGTGCTGCAGGTTAGACGTTCCCCACGTAAGGTGGTCACATTTAAAGAGGCGCCGCACAACGCCTGCTTCAGCGATATATGGGCTGTATAGTGAAGGTCGCTACCCTCACGACGAAAGATGTGGTGCGGTTTATCTCGTATAATGAAGACTATGTCGGCGGGTATGCGATTAGGCGTCTGATCACCCTCTTTTTGAAAGGTGATCTTTGTGCCCGATTTCCAACCCGGCTTGATCACAATATTGAGTACCTTTTCCTCTTTGCGCGGAACTCCCGTGGCCAAGGAAATGCGTGAGATTTTCATGCGTTTCGTGCAGCCTGAATCAATGTCTTCAAGAGAAACGTTTAATTCGTGCTCAATTGGCGGATCTTGGACTAGGCGCCTGTTTCCAACACCACGAAACGCGCTTCCTAAACCGCGGCCCAGGAGAAAATCATCCTCGGACATAAAAATGTGCTCAATATTGTCATTGAAAAACATGCTAAATGGATCGCTAAAACCAAAGAACTGCGCAAATGTTGCCCGTGGATCACCATGAAACTGGTAACTATAACTGCTACCATTCTGGGCACGGTTGTCGCTATGCTGACCAGGAATGCCCTCCTTTAGTCCATCCTCCCCATATTTGTCATATATGTCACGCTTCTTTTTATCCGATAGTACTTCATAAGCCTCAGCTACCTCCTTGAATCGTTCTTCAGCTTGGGCGCTCTTGTTTTTATCCGGATGGTATTTCAATGCTAACTTGCGATAAGCCTTCTTAATCTCATCATCCTTGGCGTTGCGATTAATGCCGAGTATTTTGTAAAAGTCCTTGCCCATTTTTTACTCGAAATCAAGCCAAATATCTATTGACTACCCGGGATTTTACGACTTGGAAATAAAATAAAAATTTAAACGAGTGGGAAATAAATAAAAAGAAGTAAAACAAAAAACAAAGCGTTTAACTTTCAAAACTGCTGACCTAGCTGTTTCTGTTTAAAAAAAGCTAGCATTTAAATTATTTAGCCTTTTGAGTAGATATTTTCAATTGCGAACAGTTGGCAGGCTGGCCGCTGTCGATTCGGTTTGTGATTTGGTCACACTATCATTGCGAAATTATTTCACTTCTCAATCAGAGAAAACCGAATTTGTCGCTTCGTTTGGTTGTTGCTTGTGAAAAAAAGAAAAAAAGGGTAGAATTGTGATAGAAAGCAGAAACTTGAGCAGGTAAAGTCTTAAATATATATATTATATTATTGGAACGCGGTGTCATTAAACAAATGCTTGTGCAAAATTAGCCGGCATTCGCTGGGTGGGGGAGCAGTGCCGGCGGTGGCTGCTACGGTATCAGAGGCTGCGGCCGTGTTGCCTTAGGTTTTGGTTTTCTGTCCGTAAATGTCCGTCCAACTGTCCTGCTGTCCGACTGTCTGGCACAGGCGCAGGGAGCATGGCAACAACAAAAGTTCAGTTGCAGCTGCACACACACACAAACAAACATGCATACACATCAAAAAATAACTAGTTTTTATTGTTGCTTTTTCGTGTTCTTTTTGTTTTTGTTAACCGAATCCGAATCCTCCACCAAGCAACAGCAGCAACTCATTTGAATTGCTCTCATCGGATCGGTCCGGTCTTTCGTCGGTGTCGTCTCTCCGAATCGCTTTCCATCTCCTCACCTCTCCCCTTCCTTCTCGTTACCGAGCCAATCCGACGCATACCTTTGCACTCAGTTACTTTTCGCGTAAGTGTGCCCCAACTGGAGTGGAGTTTCAGCTCGTTTAGTTTTAGTTACTTTTTAAAAAAAATGTTTTCTCCTTTTTTTTCATTTTTATTTTTATTTGTTGGTGTGTGTGGCCGGTTTTTCTCATGAAATTTTCGTTGCAGCTCATCCGCGCACCGTACCCCCCCGTACCGCACGCATCTATCTGACACTGTCAGCTTGTGTCTTTTAATCGCTTTTGGAGAGATGTTCACCATGGAGAATGCCGACGAAGTTTCACAGATTCTAGAGCGTTACACACGTCTCAAGCAGAAGGAGATACCTAAGGAGCTGGAGGATTATCTTCAATATGTGGCTAAAACCGGTGATACCATCTTCAAATGGTCCAGCCTAAAGCATTTGTTTCGTGAGAAGCTGCTAAATGTGATAAAAAATTTTAATGAGGATTCACCACTTTTGGAGGGTAATATAATAAATAAAAACAATAAAAAAAAAATGAAATGAAAAAGAAAAAGAAAATGGAGAAGGAAATGAAGCAAAAGAAAAGAAGAAAAATATATATCGCCAAAATTATGATATTTATGTTGATGATAATAAGGAGAACAAAAAGAAGAGGAATCATTTTGATACTCAATGATGACCAATTTTTTTGAAAATTGCTGCCTCAAAATAATTTACAAAATCTGAAAAATTAGAAATCGAACAAAAAAGATATTAAACTCAAGCAATTTCAGTTAATTGTGGTAATGTGTTAATATGTATATAATATATCTAAATATTGTTTTATAAATCCCCAAATTGAATATTTTTAAATATAGTATTTGAACTAAATTTGGTTTCAATGATATTTTAAAAAGTTTTGCTAACATTTTGTTTATTAAATTATTGCATTATAACTACTTTTACCTTTAAATGATATTGCCAATTTTGTTTTAACATACATATAGAAGAGAGTGCACATCAGGAGAAAAAAAACCTACATATATATATGTTTTATAGTTTTTCTAACGAAATAAGATTTTTGATCAAGATTTAATTTAGCGATCTGGAAGGATTTGTGGTGCCAGCGTTCTCATATTTTTACGTTCTTCGAAATTGTTGGCCTTACATATATGTCTATTATTCTCTATCCCTTTTCATTTCACTTAGAAATCCCTAACTATCCGAATGTGGATCCATTTAATTATGAGACCATGAAGTCATCTCTTCTTGAACGTTTGGATCTGTTCAATGCAGCCCCATTTACAGTCCAGCGTTTGTGTGAGCTTCTCATTGATCCGCGAAAGCAATATTCACGCATTGACAAGTTTATGCGCGCTCTAGAAAAGAATATATTGGGTAAGTTGGTCACAGTTCAATTCAATTCATTACATATGTATATTCTCTGCATTCCTTTCCAGTGGTGAGTACTGTTGATCCTGGAAGGAAACGTACCGAAAGTGAAAATGGAGATTCTTTGGATTCAGTTGTCAATGGTGATCTATCGTTAGAGGTTAACATTGATATTGAAATGGAGAATGAGAATCTATTTAATAATGGTAATGCCGGTGAAGAGAATGCTGGTTCTGGTGCCAGAACCGTTATGTCACCTTGCCGCCGTTCTTGTCCAGATGGAGGTGATATGCCCAAGGCTAAGAAGGCTAAGCTTGATATGAATGATGAGGAGCGTGCCGAAGCTGCTGATGCTGCTGCTGGCAATGGGGAGGAACTCAAGTCTAAAAATGACGATAACAATGATGAGATTGATACTCGTTCACGCCAGGAATTACCTGAGATTGCAGAGCCCGATGAGGAGGTGGACGATGATGAATTAAAGCCAGCTGGAAAAGTTAAGGAACATGTTGACAAGGAGGACATCCCTGCTCCGGATAGTCCAACAGCTGAAGAAGATGCACCAAAAGAAGAAGAAATAAAACAATCAGTCGATGAGAAGAAGGCCAAATCTAATGATAAAGAGGCAGAGTTGCCGGACCCGGAACCAGAGAAAATCATTGAAAAGCAGGAGATGGAGGAAGATGAAAAGACTGGTAAACCCGAGGAGGATGACGAAAAGGAAAAGGAGAAAAAAATAGTGTCCGCTAAAGATGTCCCAGCAGCTGCAGTTCAGACCAAAAAAGAGACTGAGAAGGCTGAGGACGAGAAAACTAAAAAGATAGATCAAGAGAAGGTCGCTACCGAGGACAAGCCAACTGTCGAGGAGAAGCCTGTGGCCGCCGCCATTGATAAGCCCACCGCAGAGGCTAATACCAACACTAAGAAAGCCACTGCTCCTACCAATATTGAATCTAAGAAAACAATTACTGAAAAGACTGAGTCTCCACAAAAGAAGGTAGACAAAGAGGATGTTGAAGAGAAGACGGAGGAGCAGACCAAGGTAGCTAATACTACTGATCCTGTTGTCGATGACCTCAAAAAGAAGGAGGATGATGAGCAAAAGACTGCTAATGAAGCTGGTGATAGTAAGAGCGACGATGCCGACAAGTCGGATGTAGCCACCCCACAATCACCAACAGAAGATATTGCTGCGGCTGATGTCCCAGTTGCTGAAGCTGCTGCCACTGAGCCTTCAGTTTCAGTGACACCGGCACAACAGCCACCGGCCTTGGCCCTCAACGATCAACCCATGGAAGATACCCCAGCGGATGAAGAAGTGGCCCAGAATTCGCCCTCAGCAACTGTCGATGAAGTGGTTATGGCTGAGACTGGAGCTGTAGCTGGGGCTCCGACCACCACCGATATGGCCACCGATGAGGCAGGTACTACTGGTAAAGATGAGCCTGCTGCTATGGAGGTGGACGACACCAGCCAAGAAGTGATGGATCAGTAAATTCTACACTCCTTCGCCTCATTCCATGCAACTCTTATTGATAAATAATCGTAACATTCAAGTAACATATATATGTATGTATATATATATATATATATATATATATATATATAATAAGACAACCCCACACTTTCTCCCATTACCCTTTAAATCAATCCCCATGGGTTTGCTTGCCGCCCAGCAGCTCAACAATGACTTACAGATTACGATTACGATAACGATAACAATAACAAAATCGATGATGACATCAAGGCCAATCCCATGCTGGTAAATCTCTACAATTTCTTCACATGCTGTCCTGCTGTTTAGACGTAAATACATAATTGTGTTGATCGTATCAGCGATCAACTATAAATCTGTCATCGTTCAGTTTTAAATGCTCATCTGTCCTTTGTTTTGGAATCATTTGTCAATGTCTATGTCAATGTTATTGAGTAATTTAAAGACTTAAATATTTATAGAACAAACAACTCAAACTCCTGCGGGACTATAAAACAAGAAGCACATCTCCTACATCCTACATTTATATAATTTTATAATTATAGAAACGAATTGAGCAAAACATGTTTCAAACAGAATGCAAAAAAAAAAAAAAAAAAGAAACGAAAAAGAAAAATTGAAAATAAATAAATAATCCATACAAATTTAATTATGTATAATGTAATGTATAATGTTGAATAATAATGTCAAATGTCCTGTCGCCCTGCGTCGAAATGTCCAGTTGTAAACGGTAGAAGAAAAATGTCTTCATTAGGGCTGTAACTTCGCTGCTCAGTGTTTGATTTAGACTGAACACATTTGCGTTTTGGAAAAATATGCTCCAAATCTAGACGGAATTTCCAAGAAATCCTTGAAAACGGTGTAACTCGGCCATTTGAAGGTCATTCGTCAGAACCTTTGATCACAATGTGATCCTTGCCAATTAGCATCAAGTTGCTATTGTAGATCCTGGAAAATCTTTTAGGTTGTTCAAAAAATTATTTTTTTCCCCGAGGAAAAATGCCAAATATCTCGTGACTTCTTCAAAATATCAGGATAAAGTAATGTCAAAAAGAATGAGCAGTATTTCCTGTGCAAATGATGTCTCAATAGCTTATCGTCTTATCGAAAATTTCCAAATTTTTTTGTCCATATTCTCAGCTGGAAAATTTAAAAAAAATTTTATTGCCTACTTTGAAGAGCATCACAATTCCCTCCGTGTAACTGATAAATAACAGTATAATAAAAATAGTCAGGTATAGTTTTAGAAATTATATTGCTCATAATTCGTACAACTTTTTATACCTTGTACCCATAGGGTAAAGGGGTATATTAGAGTCGCTAAAATGTATGTAACAGGCAGAAGGAAAATTTTCCGACCCGATAAATATATAATATATAGAAAAACCTACAACTAGAGTTGTATTAAAGCTTTCTTTTTACTAGAGTTGTGTTAAAGCTTTCTTTTTGTCTAACTAAATTATATAGCCAATATGTACCGTATGACCGAATTCGACCGAAATCGGTCAATAAATATCAGAGATATACAGTCGATATAGCCATGTCTGCCTCTCTGTCCGTCCGTATGAGCACCTAGATCTCAGAGACTATAAGAGCTAGAGTTACCAAACTTGGTGTCAACATCCGTCTAATGTCTCGCAGATCAAGTTTGTTTAAAATTTTTTCCGCGGCCACTTCCGCCCCCGCATATTAGAAAAACTATAACTAGAGTTGTATTAAAGCTATCATAACTCTTTTTATATGGCCAATGTGTACCGTCTGATCAAATTTAGTTGAAATCGGTAAATAAATATCGGAGATATACGTATATATGTTTTGTACTGAAATGTCATGGGTTGCAGCGGCTGAAATGTGCGAGCGAGATAGCATGCGCACGTTGCTTTGTAAATGACGCATTAGTTTCGTTCACTGATATGAGTGAACTTTCAATTTTTTCCAACTTTTATCCAGAAGATTGATGTAAAACTTTTCCAAATCGAAGATGTAAAATACTTCAAAAGGACAACGGACAAATCCTTCGAAGGAATCTCTACTTCAGAGGGCTCCAATTCGGTCAAATCTCGTCTGATTTAAAAAAAAACATGTCTTTATTTGCTTTTTAGAAATTTTTGATTAGCATAAAAATCGGGAAAACCAATTTTCAACTCGATTTTCGCAAAGTTTAACGATGCAAAAATTTACAAAAACCCGTCGAAAATTTTTTTCCAACATTTTTCAACTTTTAATGCAGTTTTCGCAAGTGAACCACAAAAGTATACTACAAATAGTTTATTTCTCAAAATACGGCTGGGAAATGAAGGGAAAACATAAAATCCTCGATATCTCAACTTCCTGGAAAACTATCAAAATAAAACTTGGCCAGATAATAGAACTTCGCCTGATCCTTCAAAGGACCCGCGTGATATAAGATATTTTCTAGTTTACGTTAATCAACAAGAAACACCATCTGGCCAAATTTCGTCCTGGTAGGTCATAAAATGGCGGACTTACAAAGAATTTTTGGATTTTTTCGTCATTTTAACGGCTAACCCCCTATAGAAATTGAAGTAAATTTAGCTTGTTGTTGTTGTTGGGCACTAGCAACTGTTGCTGCGGGCACTAGCAACTGTTGCTGCGGGCACTAGCAACTGTTGCTTTTCGGTAGTTTTCAGATTTTTATGCTAATTAAAAATGACGATTTTAAAAAGCAAATAAAGACATAGTTTTTCAAAATCAGACGAGATTTGACTGAATTGCAGCCCGCTGAAGTAAAGATTCCTTCGAAGGATTTCTCCGTTGCCCTTCTTTGAAAAATTTTACCAATGTTCTATAGACTCTAAGTTGGCCTTCTTTTGGTCGATTTGGAAAAGTTTTACATCAATCTTCTGGATAATTTCCGCATTAAATCCTTATTAATTGAATAAAAATTTTCCTTATAAAATCCTCTAAACAAGCCGAACCAACAAATGCGTGCTTTCTCGCTCGCTCCTATCAGTGAACGAAACTAATGCGTCATACGGTACAAAGCAACATGTGCATGCTATCTTGCTCACACATTTCAGATGCTGCTGCCCACGGCATTTCAGTACAAAACATATATACGTATATCTCCGATATTTATTGACAAATTTCAACTAAATTCAGACGGTACACATTGGCCATATAATTGAGTGTGCTAAATAGAATTATGATAGCTTTAATACAACTGTAGTTATAGTTTTTCTAATTTGCGGGGGCGGAAGTGGACGTGGCAAAAATTTTAAACAAACTTGATTTGCGTAGACACTAGACGACACCAAGTTTGGTTACTCTACCTCTTATAATCTCTGAGATCTAGGTGTTCATACGGACGGACGGACAGACGGACGGACAGACGGACATGGCTATATCGACTCGGCTGTTGATGCTGATCAAGAATATATATACTTTATTGGGTCGGAAAATTTTCCTTCTGCCTGTTACATACATTTTAGCGACTTTAATATACCCTTGAACCCTATGGGTACAGGGTATAGAAAAATCAATTGTGTAAACAAAAGCAAAATTTTGCTTAACAACTATGTATTTGAATTCTTATGGATATTTTCTTTTGCCAGATTGAAGCCCTAGTTGATAAGCGTTCCTTAAAAAAAATCTTTATGCCATTTGGTCAAAGGACATTTCAATAATTCTTATGTTTTGTAGCAGGATAAAAGTGTGTCATTTAAAAATGCAAAAGTCTCTGTTGCAACAAAAAATAATACATCGAAATAACAATTTAAATTTAGAATTAATATAGACCCATTATAGGATTTGTGTAAAACAACCAATTATTGGACTGATTTTGCAATAAGTATTTTGTAAATAGCCTATGCTCATTGCTTTTTGAATCCCGGTATTTTTAATTTATTAGAGTCCAGCCGTAAAAGTAGTTTATTTTTTTTTTTCGAAGTTGTAGGCGGCAATGGTGCATTTTCGTTGCGACAGAATTAACGGATTCGTCCTGATGTATTAGTCGGACGTGGTATACGGCTACGGCTCTTGCCTGTCGAAATTTTGGGATCTGGCTGATTTTTGCTAAATCTAATTAAGGCAATTACTACTATATCCATGGCACGACTGCTGCCACCATTATTATAAAGATTCTCGAGATAATCACAATGTGACCAAAATCGATGCTTTTCACGCTCTTTAGCTGGCAATAGCCGCATCGAATCATCTCTATGATATTCCGTAAAAATATTAAAATGCTCCTCCATATAAATACTAAAGTGTTCCATTTCAAAGTTTTTTTTGATTAATTGATTTAGTAGCTTAAATCCATATTTACGTCCATCAGCTAATTTCTCATTTCCGTCACCATCACTGCCAAATAACTCTTTGTTCATCATCTCTTTGGACGCTTCACATGACTCCTGACATTCAAGTTCACGTGCAATTTCGCGCTGACGTTCGAGTTCCCACATTTGTGACAATTCCTGCAAATGCCGATAATCATCAATTAAGGATTTGCGTTTCAAGCCTACAGAGGCCAGCTCCTCATCGGTTAGCAGATCCAAATTATAGTGTTCAGCTAGTTCATCATCATTGAGACTGCAACAGCCGGAGAATATTAATTGGCATTTATCTATAAATTGTATTATAGTGTATAAGATTCAAATTGGAGGCGAAATATATAGATCACCGTAATGCCTTACCATTGGAATCGTCCATATCGTTATACAAAATTTTCTAATACTTATTTCATCTATTTAATCAAGCTGAACATGTGTAGGCTTCAATATTTATATTCTGAATAAATGTCTTGAATATATTATCTATGATTAATTATAACATTCATTTCATGGCTACTGCTATTCGAAATCGGAAATTAAAAATTAATTCAATAATATACAATTACTTACAATTTATGAAAAGAGTATTCAAATAAAATCCATTTTTCTTTTCGTTTGTTTTTTTTTTTTTTTTGAATAATTTTATTTTGTTGTATTTTGGTTATTTATTTGTTGTTTTCTATGCGATTACTTGTCCATATATATTACAAGGTATACAAAAAAAAAAAAAACAGACTAACTTTGTCAGTGCCATAGTTTTGATACCCTTGCAAATTCCTACTGGAGAGATATACAAAAAAACAAATATACATACATACATAAGTAGTTATAGTCATTTGAATTTGTTCAATATGGATAAACCGTGAAACCTTATCGTTAAACACATTCAAATCGGGCCATAAAATCAAATCGTATATATATATATATGTGTATATACATGGATAGAGAATTTTTATAGTCAGACAAGATTTGATTTGTTTATTTTCTTTCTCTTTAAGTAATTGCAGATATCTCTCATAGAGTGACTTGCCAGGGTATATGGTTATAATTATTTATATACCAGATTCTCTTTTTCCTTTAATTACTTTTTAGTTGTACATAAATATATCTATATATAGATATACATATAGGTATATATATTGAATATATATATATATATATATAGAAATATATTTGTGGCTTTCGTGTTAAAATTTGATGAAAAGATTCCTATAAATGCCTTTGTGGTTGACAAATTGATTAAAATGTATTGATTGATTGATTGATTGATTGATTGACTGTTGTTGTGTTTGAACTTGTAAATAGTGTGTGCGTGTGTGTGTGTTTGTATGTGAGTGTCAAATGTAAGTGTTTCTTTTCATAGTCTCCCGAAATGCTAAATCATTGCTTCATTTTGCGTATATATATATACATATATATATATATATATATATATATATGAAATCGTATATAGTTTTAATGTTATTGTATAATTCGTATAGTTTATATATTTTGGATTTGCCATATAGTTCTTATGTAATAATAATTATAGTAATTTAATTTAAAAGATACAAAAAAAAAAAACAATATCGAAAATGAAAAAAAAAACACAAAAATTAGACGGCTCTTAACACAATACTGTTGTTTTAGTACACATTAGATGTTTCATTTTTGTTTGTTTGTTTGTTTTTGTTTTTGTTTTTTAAATATTTTTGTTTTTGTTTAGCGTTACTTACAAGCTACTAAGTATATTTTAATGTAATAATAATAAATTATTAATCAAATATGCTTGAGGATTGGTTAGTTAGTGAGTGAGTGTGAGTGATTGAGTGTGTGAGTGAGCAAGATGGGCGGGTTTTCTTTTTTTCTTTTAATTATTATTATTATTATTATTATTATTATTAATATTATTTGGAGGGGAGGATGGGGGTTTTTGGAAAGTGTTTATATCGTAGTCAATGGCCACCGGAAGCGGCACTTGTTGCCGATTGTGTGGCAGTCGTTGGCCAGGCAATTTTCGCATCGATACGCTTATAGGCGAGCATACAATGCTTGCCCTTGGCTGCTAGACGTGCATCCTGTGGGCATTCGGCATCGGTTAGCAATGTCTCCTCGCCATCGACCAATTTGAATAGGGCATAATCCTGTGGATTTGTAATGCGTGCCTTATGTGCTATAATTCGGCATACCTCCCGCGTGGTGGTATGTGGCCGTACTGGCAGTGTTCGTGTTTGTAGTGATCCATTACATTCGTCCGGTATGATGACACGCAGTACACTGGAGCAAGCCGGCAAACAGCTGGAACGCCACTATAAAAATTAAGTAATAATAATAATATTTAGTTAATTTACACACATGTTGTTGTTGTTATTGTTGTTTTATTTATTTTTATATTATTTTATTTAATTTGTTTGAACTTACGTCTAATGAACCGCTGCCGCTCTCTCCCTCGGATGCCATAAATGTCTTAAGGACCTGTACGGCACTACATAGGGCTGTCAGATAGTAGCCCGGTTCACCATTTAACAATGTCGGTTGCAATAGGCCCCACATAAATTCTGCCTCAATTTCGGCACCAACAAATCCACATTTTGCTACCACATAAACCAAAACGGGTAGAAAATCATCGGCACCAAGTTGTTGGCCACGTGGACAGCCAGTGGCATCGAATACGGTCGAAATGACGCATAGGAATAATTCTAGTTTATCTAATGGTAATTCAGCTTCCTGGAGACGCCACAATAGATTCGATATTAAACGCAGTGCCGATAGGGAGGGCGGTGTAACTGTCGATCGAATACCAAAATCGGCAGCATCACGTTCACAGGCATAACGAACATTTTGGGCCAACAATTGTATATCCTCGCTACGTTTATAATAATCGACAAATATGCCATAAAGATGTTCCCGCAATGGTAATACGACCAATTGATGCATTACCGTCTCCAGCATGGCATCAAGATTGAGAAACTCATCGGCCTTGAGACGAGCTCGTGCCGTCTCTAGCTCTGAATGGAATTTACCTTCGCCATGTTTTACCAGATAATTCTTCATGCCGCTCATAAATTGACGCATATTTCGCATTATAACCTGGGGAGCAGCCTCTCTCGATTCCTTGGTGCAGCAAATGAAATTCTCAATTTGTCTTGAGAATGTGGAACTTGGATCCTGGGCCAATTGTAACGTATAAGCTCGCAGTGAGTCTCCGGGTCCACAGCTTTGGATATTCATTTTGTTTCGTGGATGACCTATGAAATGAAAGGAAAGAGATAAAAAAAAGAAAAACAATTTATTAATGACCAAATAATGGAATATTGATGGGGATATTGAAGAATAAATGAATTTGTGTTGTATATATTGTGTATTTGTTGATTAAAGAAAGCTATGCCCTCCTCCTCCTTATATCCATATGTTTGTGATTTTTTTTTTTTGCCATACGAATCCTTACCACACATTAGATTGGTCAATAGCCTCATTAGACGCCTCAAAATGTAACAACATCCGTGTCTACGATTACAGTCCTCATCGGCACATTCACAGCCACGTCGATAGCGTCGATATAGACGACGATTCTCTGATTGGAATGTTAATCCCCATGCCTGATATTCGATAATGTGCGTCATATTTAATAGAATATTGCCCTGCTCATCCAGATGAAAGAATTTCTTGATATCATAATGATCGCAGGTATTAAGCTCACCAGGATGACATCTATCGACTCTCATTGTTATTGACATTGGTTGATTATCCTCTCGGCTTGGACATTTACCAATTGCTCCCATTATAGAATTGGCCAAGGCTTCAGTCTTTAGTTGCTTTCGATTAATTCGACAGTCTTTAATCACCTGTTGGGGACAGGTTGAACCGTTGGACGAGGTAATGCTGGATAAACTACTACTATTTGTATATTTCGATTTTTTACTAAGAACATGGCCCATCGACGTGCCCATTGTCTCCGATTCCAGCTGCTGCTGCTGCTGCTTCTGCTGCTGTTGTTGTTGTTCTTGTTGCTGTTGCTGCTGTCGCTGGTGTTGCTGGTGTTGATGACTCATGGGCAATGCAATGCCCGTCTGAATGTTATCCACAAAAAACAGATCGAGGAATTTCCGTTTGCGACGTTTTAATTGAGTTTTAACATCTGTTATTATAGCCATTTCCGATTCATGACTGGGATAAACTATTGTACTGCCATCTTGTTGTTGTTGTTGTTGCTGTTGCTGTTGTTGCTGTTGTTGTTGTATAATACACTGATGCAGTAGTTCTTCTTCAAAATCACCCGAGAAATAATTCTCTTGCTGGGGATGCTCGATAATCTCCCATTCAGACATAATGCTTAGAAATTTCGCTTCCTCTTTATAATGACGCACATGTTCCGGATCGTGAAAGAATTCTTCGGGATCCAATCGTTCGATACTTTCTTCACTAAGACTATTTAACGATTTCTTGGATATACTCATATCGCAGTCGGTCATATATATTGTTGGGGCAGGTGATGATGATGATGATGATGCTGATGATGATGCTGATGATGATGATAGGTGGCTCACGGGGTGAACGGGCGACGATTTTTTGAACCAACTCATGGTAGATTCTGTAGCGATTTTTGCCAGCCAATACGAATTGACGAAAGCGAAGATTTCTCATCGGCACACACAGAGGAAGCTTCAATAGATCGGTAATGTCGTGTGCGTTAATGGTATAACGATAACGATATTTGATGATTTAGATAACGTTTATGCTAACTTAAAAAAAAAACATAAATATATTTCTATAACGATCTCGAATCTTGTCTCTCTCTCACTGTCTCTGTCTCTCTCTCTCTTTAGTTTCGTCGCGCGACGTCACGACGCGAGATCCAGCTGTTGAGGCGTTTCAGACAAAACTAATTCTCAATTTCTCATACGCATTAGTTTATAAGGCAGCGACGGCGGCTGTGGCAGCGACGTTTACAGCGACTGCAACTGCAACTGCGGCGATCTCTGCCTGCAATTTGCATTGAACAAAAGATAGCAATAACGGCTAAACACTGATTTACAGTTAAGTTGACAGCGTCGGCATTGGATTGACCTGGATTTGAGCAGGCTATGCCTAAGCGTGACCCAATTTATCAGGTATACTATACATACATATATGAATATGCAATGGAAAAATTAGAAATTTCCTTGGATTTAAGCTAACAGGCGCAGGTACAGTTGCGCAAAATTAATCACATTTACCGTTCGAATTAATGGGAAGATGTTAACAAGAAGAAGGCTTTGTCACATACGTACATACATACATACATACATAAGTGTAAAGCGTATAACAGGTAGTAGGGATCAAGAGATTTTAAGGATTGTCAGAAGAGAGGCAGGGCAGGTAAAAATATTTGCATATACATATGTATGTGTCTACCTATGTATGTATGTACATACATACATCTATTTGCATGTGATAAAATAAAGTTGGTTATGTAATTTCCCAAATGGGATCGCGGTTCCGTACTCTTGACTCTTCCTCTCTACCTCTACCTATCCTGTTTACCTATGTATGTATGTATGTATGTACCCTACCCCATTCCTCTCTTATTCTTGAGCTAGTCTAGTGATGTAATTCATCATTAGAATTGCATCAGCTACATATTATAACGGGACTGCGCAATTGCAAAAGCCAGACTTTCCATATTTCATTATATTCTCAATTTCCTTGATTTCAATTTCGAGAATTTCTCTCTGCTACTATTCTTATCGTTATAATTATACATTATTCTTATCATACGCAGACTGAAAATCTACGATCAAACGATTAAACTAAACAAAACAGTTCTATATATGCATATACATTTAAGTATTTACAGTAGGAGGGAGGGGGATGGTCCCAAAAATAAATCTCTTTAGCCCTTTGTTGTCTGCCTGACTTTACACTGACCTGAAATAGAATTATATATATATATATATATATATATATATATATGTACATACACGTTTCTTTCTAGCATTCATTATAACTTTCGATAACTTGAGCAGATTCGAAGATAATTCTCATTTGTCCCTCAGTCAGTCAGTCAGTCAGTCATTCCTTTAGCGAATCGAGTGACAAATTACACATTACGCATCCCATTGAGACGATGCAAATTGAGTATATTGAATAGTGAAAGATCTGATGATGGCGGAATGATCTGTTGCGGTGTGGGAGGGGATCGTTGCCTTGCTTGTTATACATTCCAAAGTGCGAGCAAAGAGGAATCGCGCTCTCTTTTACTCTCTTGTTCTCTCTCTCTCTCTCTCTCTCTCTCTCTATGTCAATCAAACTGCAAACTTATCAAAAAAACTGCGACGCAGAAATTGCAGTAGTTTGTTGCGCCGGAGATAAGTTTCGGCAAGGCTTTTGTAGTAGGCACACGCACACATGCACACACACACACACACAGAGTCCATAATCAGCGGCACACGCAGTCCAGCAAGTCTCTATACGTATGTACGTATGTATGTATGTATGTATGTGTGTGTGCCGTCGTCGTATACGATAAGCATTAATACTTGGCTTTGTTTTGATTTCTCTTTTCATTTGTTTTATTATAGATTTTCGATCGATTTTTTTTTGTTATTCATTTTTTATATATATACATATATATTCTGTAAGCCAAACCCGTGCACTCAATCGATCTATCAATCGATGACGAATGTCGGTCGCTCGTGCTTTTGTTTCATCCGTAGAATCGGCCATGGAGTTGCCGCCATTCAATGTGTATGATGCAACATTATATAGTGATTGCAGCAGTTCGCAATAGCAATAGCATCAGCCGATTACGATGACGCCGACAAAGATCCATAGATCGAGAAGGAAAAACCTTCATCTAATATTGAGACTATATATGTACATGTATAGTTTCCCGATCCGATTTTAACTGTCAGGTAATACCGGAAAGATTGAAGGATCTGCCTACCTGCCTTATAGTTAAAAATGGCATGGCAGGTGTCCATCTAACTTATCCACCACATGAAAAGGTTGATATCAATGGAAGAATCTCTGCTTGTAGCGGGTGCGACTTTTTAATCATTTTCAGCGATTTTTCTTGTTTATTTAAAGCTCATTGCTTACAGGTGTGTGTTCTTACTTTTGTTTTGTTTCGTTTTCTCTTTTCTTTTGTTGTTTTTATTTTGTTTAACGATGCGTTTACACACGCAAATATTGATAAGGATAATTATTTTTTTTATTGATTTAATGATTTATTGTACTTACATAAAACTTCACGATCCCGCATACTTGGATTACGTACAATGGTTGCTACCTTGGGTCGATTACCATTTGCCATTTTATTATTATTATTCGTTTTATTGGCCTTCAGTGTATCCTGTCCACTCTGGCTGCCATCTTTGGTGCTGCTGTATTCCTCAATAATTGTATCATCCTCAGAGAGAGCGGGTCGACATTTCGATAAATGAATTGTATCCGAATTGATGGTGGCATCTAAATTAATGAAATTAATATCAATCAATTAATCATGATAAAATTGATCAAAATCCAGGCACTTACCATCTTGGGGCATAAATGAATCCCATTGTGTTGAATCCCAGGGTTCGGAGAATACTGTGCCATCATCCGATTGTGCCGAATCGATGCCACCGTAATATGTTTGACAAAATGCAGCCGCACAGTTGCGTTCAACATTATCATAGGCGGATAGACGGCAACCATTATTTTGACTTTGGATTGATTTTTGGCTACCGCCATCACTTAATCCTAAACCATGACCCAATAGTGTCTTCTCTTGCAATGGCATTTGGTTTTGTGTTGTTGTTGTTGCTGCTGTTGTTGTTGCTGTTGCCGTTGTTGTTGGTGGCGTTGAACAGCGCACCAATTCAGGCAAATTGAGATCGGGCAAATGTTTTAATATTATCTGATGGACAGTTAAAGGTCGCTTCTTGCCAACATCATTACGATCCCGACCCAAAGAATTCTCCTTCTCCATCTGTAGCTGCTGCTGCTGCTGCTGCTGCTGTTGCTGCTGATGTTGGTGCTGATGATGTTGCTGATTGTGCCAATCATTGTGTATGGAAATTTTACTATCATATTCAAATGGACGAATCGATTCCTGTTGCTGTTTAGCCATAAATTCCCAACTACTATCCAATTGCCAATTTTCGAAACGATTGCGTGGCCTTTTAGTTGCCTGTGGTTTTTGCGGTTTCTGTTTAAGCTCATCCAGACTGCCAGCAGCCAATTTTTCTAATTCAGCTGGCAATAATAATGGTGAAGTTGCCGCTGTCGCTAGGCCACCCTTTAAGGGTTCCGAATGCCTTTGATTGGCAGGTAACAATTGATTCCTTTGCTGTCGTCGTAATATTGCTGCTGCAGCATTGGTCAGGCCAGCCTGACGTAATGCATCCGCTGGTTCAGCATAAAAGGGACTACCCTGTTTGCTGCGTGATCCAGGCGTTTGAGCAGCTGTTGGTGTTGTATCCCCACCATCATCTGGTTCATTTGTTGATTGCGATATTGTAGTATTATTTAAATTTGGCAAGAGAAGACCAGCTCTAGATCGTGGTTGGGCATCGGCTGAGAATTGCAATAATTGTTGGCTACCATTACCACCATTAGCATTATTATCCACAATTAGCAACTCCTCGCTGGGTGTTAGAGTACCAGCTGAAAAACAAAATTGTAAAAATTTTAGATATATGGTATCTATATATATTATTGGATATTTTCCAAATTGTTTTTGATACTCACGTGTCTCGGCTAGAAGATCGGGTCGTCGATTTATTACGCCAGTGACACCATTACCAACTGTTTCCAGGCCTGGCTTGAAGCTGGTTAAAAGTGTCGCCCTATCGCTGGGATCATGCGACCAGACATCCTCATAGTCACTTATCTTATCGCTTAAGGCGCTGGCACAGTACTGCAATTGAGGACTCTCCAATATGTCAGATTCCTGATAATGTTGCGATTCTTTGCGGGCACGAGATTTACGGGATTTACCATTACTATTACTGGTATTGGTACTATTGCTGGTGCCGGCTGGTGTTAGTGGTGATAATATTTTACGTTGACTCGATTGCCAGCGACTGTCTGTTGAGGATGAACCCTGCGATGAGATGGTATCCTTGCATTCACCCTCTGGCGATAGACGTTTGGCAAATGTTTGGAACGTATTCGATTGACCATTGAGCAATGCATTAAATGGATTACTCGAGGCTGGTGTTGTTACCTCCACAAATTGTGGTGGATTCGTATGGGTATTGGCATTTGGATTGATATTGCTCGATTGGCCATTCTCCATGGAAAATGTAACAGTTGTTGTAACTGTAAAATTGTTAGACATTTGATCAGGTGAATGTGGTTTCGACCATCGTAATGGTGGTGCCGGTGGCTTTAGATTCAATGTATTTGGTGGCTTCGGCCTGTGGGAACGCTGTAAAATTTGCTCACCACCATTCTCTGTCGGATTTGTCTTAAATGTGCTCAGATTGTTACTACCCACAGATGATGATGATGGACATTGATCAATTGGATTGTTGTTATTCGTACAGGTGGCAGGTGCTGATGGCAGAGTTTCCATTGTTGGTGATGACATGGTCAATATGACCGAATCCACAGAATTTGGACTAAGCAATTGTAAATGTTGTCCGGCATTTAATCCACTGCCAATACAACCGCCGCTGGTCGAGAATGAGCTCATACTTGAATTGGTATCGGAAGGTGTTCCTGCCTGACTAAAGAAACCCAATAGTTGACCACTCCCAGTGGGACTAAAGAGACTGGAACTTGGTGTAATTCCTCCTCCTCCTCCCCCTCCCCCTCCTCCTGTTACTTGTTGCTGTTGCAGATGTTGCTGCTGTTGTTGTTGCTGCTGTTGTTGCTGCTGCTGTTGCTGTTGCTGCTGTTGTTGATGTTGTTGCTGATGTTTTGGTGCATCACTGAAAAATGTGGCTGTACCCAATCCACTTGTCTCTGTCAATGATAATGGTGATTTTGCATCCAAAAGTTGTTGCTCCGTTGTTGCCATCACCACTGATGATCCTTGTGATCCTTGTGCTGATGCCTTTGCTGTTGTAGCTCCCATTAGAGGAGGACCCAACACAGCTGGACTACTGGCATAGCTCCAAAACTCCTGACCCAATAATGCCAGCGAGGAGAGCTTTTTCCGATTATTGGCCTCACGTAGAACTCGTGGCAACATCAATTGCACCGGCAATTCATCACAACATTGGGCATAATGTGCTATCAATGCCGGAATTGAACCAAATTTAAAACGTGAACTTTCCAAACTCAAGACATTATCCTGTGATTGTATCAGATAGTGTTCAATATAGGGACCCGTATCCTGGGGCAATCTAACCGATACGGCCATGGTATTTGGTTGACTTGAGCCACGCACAATAAAGGTCTGTAAAATAATAAAGAGACAAAAGAAGAGAGAGAGAGAGAGAGAGAGAGAGAGAGAGGGAGAGATGAGAATGGATATATACTTATAAGTCGAAGCGATTCACGCGTTAAATGTGGCGTTAAAAATGCGCCCATAAATTTTCAGTTAAAAGAAAATATGATAAATTATTATTCCATGCAGACGACGATGGCGAAAAACTTTACAGACGCTGTGACAACAAGAGGCTAAGAAGCAGCAGCAGCAGGAGAAGATTGCGAGCTGGTCAAGTGGCTATAGAAAGACAGAAAACCATTCAAATTCAGAAGGAGACTGCGACAGAGAGAGACAGAGAGGAGAGTAAAATCCTGCGTTTACCTAATCGCCTGCAAAACTTTTCATAATGAACGCAAAAAAAAATAAAATCCTGACTTGGTCCTTCAAGTAAAATAAAAAAGGAAAAATAATAAAATATAAAAATCTTTGTATGGTATTTATTAGATGTGAACAAGGAAATCGGATATATGTAATATAAAATCTAAATATATTTTTTTCTAAAGATGAATTTGATTAAAATTAGAGAAAAACTTCATCAGAAACATGTAAATAAATAATTTATATAAACTTGAAATTTGTGTAAGCGAAACAATTTCATTAATTAATTTTATTTCTAATTTTCAATTTTTTTTTTCAAGTATTTTAAAAGAGTTTAGGTTAATATATGTTATTTAATAAAGTGTTAATGCCTTAGAGATATTTATATATATTAGATATATTTTTTTTCTTCTAAAATTCAAAGAAATCTGAAACAAAAGCTTTCATCTGTAATCTATTTATTCGGATTGGTTTAAAGTTAAATTGAACTTTTCAACTGGAAGACCTTTTTACAGTTCTTCTAGCAATCGCATATATAGAACTAATTAGACTTTAAAGTATAACTGATATTTATCTGAAAATGAAAAATGTTTAATGTATATTTAAATAAAGATTTAAGTTAAACAATATTCCAGTTGCTAGAGCCATTTTTATGGTTTACTAAAAAGAGAGATTATATCTAATTTATGTTCATGTATATTTCAGATGACATTCTCCTTATCAGTCTACGTTCTCAAATATAATCTGCATCTACTTCTCTCTCTCTCTCTCGCCCTGTCTCTTTCTCTCTATCTGTCAATCTTTCTCTGGCAGGTAACTAGCTAGTTGCTAACCAGCATTTAAATAGATATTTCAACAAATATATGTAGTGGTAGGTACTTAAAACAATATATACATACAATATATATATACACACATATATATATATATATAATAAATATATATTCACATATATATAATACATATATATATATATAATTCATCACAATTTCATTATATATTTTATGAACCATTGATGAAAACAAGCGAAATCGTTTTACCAAAAGAAAATGTTCTTAAGTGCGTATATCTTTACCAATCCTCTTCACTCTCTTGTTCTATTCTCCATATCTTTCTATCTCTCTTGCTCTCTTATCTTTATCCATAAAAATTTTCTATTGTGTGTGTGCTTTTCAATTTTATAGTAGAAGCAACCCTAAAAGCATGCAATTATATTTAATTTTTTTTTTTTGCTTCTCCATTTTTTCCCTTAACAGATTTCAATAAATGCCAAACTGTAGAAATGCGGGAGAGAGGCGGGTGGGGTGGGATGGTTGAGTGCTGGAATGGGGGGCATGGGGGACGCCCCGCGGTGTTGTTTATGATTTCTGTGTGCAAGTTGAGCGCACAATTTTCAATAAGCAGTTTTCCAAAAAAAAAAAAAATATATATATATATACATATATATATATGATATGAAATGAAAGAATAAGATATGAAAGCAAGAAAGATGTGTAAAACGAGAAGAAAGCTGAGCGAAAAATGAAGCATATGAGAAGACCCAAGAGTGAGGTGCGGGTGAGAGGTACCGGGAAGGTAGTGGGGGCTAATGGTTCGAGGGTTTTCGTTTATTTGATTTGCAACTGCAACGAAGACTAAACCCAAAAGGCTTTTGTTTAAACGAGACATTGGAGAGAAAGAGTATTTTATACTGATTTAATAATGTGGTCAACACAAATAAAAGAGGGCGGTGGGGAAGGGGGAGGGGGGGGTCGAGGAAGCCGGATGGGTGGCTGAGTGGGTGTGGTCCGTCACGGAAATGCAATTTACGACAAGAGAATGGACAACAAAACTAGCGTAAAAATGCCAAGTAGAAAGTAGCAAAGAAAGTAAAAGGCAAGACAAACTGCACAAAAGAATGCCCAAGGATGTCTGCACAAACACACGCACACATAAACATAGATATAGACATACACACAGATTCACAGAGATGGGGATCTATAGACACTTGAATGGAAAGAGAAAAGTCTGCATTTTATGGTCCCATTGACAAAATTTTTGTGAAATCGTACAATAAAAAGGCGTTACATATAAAATGGAATATATATATATATATATATGTATATATATATATATGTACATACATATATCTATATATATCTAACCTTTGGCATTGTTCGATCCAACTTGATTGCTGGCTGCAATTTTATGGGAATGCCATGCAATTTGCATTTCCCCCCCCCCATTCCATTGACATCTACTCTAATCTTTCTTTCCCCTTCTGTCACTCTTTCTCTCTCTTTATCCCTCTCTGCTTTCTGACGTCTGCTTTTATCGACTCCTTCAGACATCTCTATTGCATAGTTTCAAAGGCTTTTTTATAGCGTGCTTTTAGGCAACAACAGGAAGCGGCCTAGAAATGCAGGTTTCCGTTTCTTTTATTTACCATTTTTGTTTCTAAATGCATTTCTCTACTTGCCAGTTCATTGACTTTTCAATGAAAGAACCAAAACACAACTTTAAAACACACACACACACACACACTTGCATATACACAGTAAATTGTCTATGTATTCACTTGCACTTTTCAAACCGCAAAAGGACATTTAACGGTTTAATTTCCGCATTTGTTGCATGACATTTTCAATTAGTTTGTTGCCTTTTCGGTAAGTTAGAAGAGAGAGAGAGAGAGAGAGAGAGTGAGAGAGAGAGGAAAGGGGGAGAAGGCAAAAGGGCAGTCGTTGACATATCGTAAATTTAAATGTAATTTGCATACATGTTTGTGACGGAAACAAATTGTGACCAAACAGTCAGCTCGAAATTGTACACAAGGGTAAGAAATGTGAGGAAATTGTTCTGGAAATTAATTTCAACTGAAAACCATCCATAGACCAAAAAATAAAAATGGTTTAGATTGTACATGCATACGCATATAAACGAATGAAGTTTATGAAAGTAAACCAAGTGCAATTTAATTTTATAGTTCCCTAAAGTATAAAGTATTAGAAACAAACTAAATCTTCATTCGCTTAACATTTCAATAAAATTATAGTTAATTATCTTGATTTCTTTCATTTTGGGGGGGATTCACAAGCGAATTAAAATTGCAGAACATTTTATATTATAATCAACATTT
The DNA here is from genome assembly GCA_018150375.1 of Drosophila sturtevanti. Lineage (NCBI taxonomy): Eukaryota > Metazoa > Arthropoda > Insecta > Diptera > Drosophilidae > Drosophila > Drosophila sturtevanti. The sequence continues at coordinate 1,171,996 of JAECWJ010000392.1, read as the reverse complement.
TAGAATTTAATTGCATGTAAATTATTGTGCAATGTCTAACACATGGTCAGACGCATTTACACCTAGTATTACAACAATCAAGCTCAGTCTCAGCAGCGACCACAACTTGGAAACGTAACTCAACCCAATTTTATTTCACTTTCCCCTTTTATGGTAAATCCCATTGGGATTCCCTGCGGCGTCGCATGAAATCAGACACAGGATAAAAAAATATATATATATATATACATACATATATACTGAACAGAACCAAACCAAACCGATTCCGTCGCATTTGCAACCATTTCCGGCTACTAGCCAACATCGTCACTTGAGCATTTTATGGTGAGAGGAGAAGGAGGAGGAGAAGAAGGAGGAGAAGGGAGGTATTACTGGTGCATTGGTAGTGGGAGTTGGTAGTCTAACAACATTTCCGGTTTCCATTTCTCGACAATTGCCTCTGGGCTGCATTACTGACAACGACTAGTGGAAAAAGACCGCAGTGTGTTGTATATTCATTCACCCCTTTTTCATTTTCATTTTCATTTTTTTTTTTTTGTGAAATCGTGTTTCATTGGCGCAACGTTGTGTCGCAGCAGCTGCTCCCCGGCAGAACAGTTGTTACGGTGGTCTGGTCTGCCATGGCCATGAATTGAATGAAAGTGCAGCAAGAGTTGCCAAACGGACTAACTGTCTCACTGTCTGTCTCTCTGTATCTCTCTATATAATCAAGTTTTGGCCCGCAAATAGACTCGTTGCGGCTCGCTTGAGCGCCACGTCTAGTCGTCTATAATCATCTGTGATACTATTGCACTTGTTCCATCATTCATTCAATCCATCAAGCCATCAAATCATCAAACCATCAAATCATCTAACCATCCACCATGTGGTTGGTGGTTGCTTGTCTGTCTATCTATCAATCATGGTGCCATCAAAATGCTTGACATCTTCCTGTAATGGTCATGCAGCATAAGGATAATCATCAAGTTGTAAATGCTGCTAAGATAAGGCCAATAATAGATTAGATAGAAATGCCACCTTGGCGTATACTTAATGCTTTTACTGAAGAACCAGAAGAAAAACATTGCCTACTTTTTGGGGCAATTGAACCAAAAGAAAAGAAAATGCAAATTTCTTGGAATTATCATGGCCATCTAATGAGTGTCAATGGTTTTCGTTTCTTTTTTCTTTTTTTTCCTTTTTTTTTTTTTTTTTTGGGCGGTTAACTGAAACTGCATAAAAAAATCATAAAATTATGCCAACGGGGAGGGAGGGAGGTAGAGCTCCATTATCTAGACATTGGCCAGCCATTAAGCAGAGCAGAACAAGAACATTGTCTTTCTCTCATATTTTATTCAAATTGGTAATACGAGCTGGGGGACCGTGCGTATTAACCAAATGTTGATAAAGAGAAGTCTCGTCTATGCGCCGCGGGATTCTCTTACACTTTATATACCAGCTGCTACTCTACATAGTCCCCCCCCAGTCGCTTCTCATTTGACATTCATTTTCCCTTGTCTTTTGTGTTCAAATTTGGTTTGATTTCATTTTGGAAGCAAGCTTCTTTTGCATAGAAAGAAGAAATTGAATTTGTATATCTAAAGAGAACAGTGCAGTTCATTTTACTGGCACTCGAATACAGTCCAGACCAGTCCACTGTTCAGTTTCTGGCCCTTTTTGGCATGGCTAACTAAGCGGATTTCATTTGACAGTTCAAGAGTCAGGCCGGGCAGGCCTTTGTCCTCTGGACCGACTTAAGCTGATTTTCTATTATTTCTGTTTTGCATTTCATTCACAGTTTTCCCCTTCTCTTCTCGTCTATCCATTCCATTTACTTATATGCAATGTCTGGGTGCATTAAACTCATTTGCCAAACGAGAACAGATTTCAATTATAATTTTTATTAATAATTCATTAGCAGTGCACACACACGAACATTTTCTCTCACCCTTACACACAATGTGTTGAACATGTTACCTAAATGCATTCAGACAGCATTTTGGTTTAGGTTTGAGGTACAAATAATGCATACGCCATGTGTGACAACACAATGAGGAAACTTCTAATGGATGGTTAAAGGTGGCAACTTGCAAATGCTGTAATTTAAAGTACATTAAAATAATATTCAAAATTGTAGAAAATTTCATGAAACTCGAGATTGAAATGAGTGAATTTTGTTGAATTTCTTACTGTGTCTTTATTGCCTCATCAGTTGGCTGATATGTCTCTCTATCTCTCTCTCTCTCTTTTTTACCATGCAGCAACATGTAACTGGTGATAAATAAAAACTGTCTGCGCCTATGTGGTTGCTTTTTTTTGTTTTTTTTTTTACCTATGTCTGACTTTTTGCCATGTAAGCTGAGACCTCTTTCATTGTCGTTGTTGTCGTCTCCCCTTTTGTCAAACAATGAATGAAACAGATGCCAAAACAAAACAACAACAACAACAACAACAACAACAAAGCTGATCCAAAAGCCACAGTCAAGCTCCAAAAAAAAAAAAAAAGAGAAAACCAATTGAATTTGATTATGTTACACCCTGTGATGTTGCTGCTCTGTCTATTGGCCATTTAAGCATGTTGAAAAGTGGGCAATTTGGTGGCAAAATTGCCACCCGATTGACTACAATTTTTCTTTCGTTTTTCTGTGCTACAGCCGCCGCTTAACAAATTCATTTCAGAGTATAAATCAAATGCAGTCGCAACCAAAAAATTATCAATAAAGCGCACAGCTAAATCAAAAGTTAAATGGAAAAATAAAGAATGTGAGGAAAATATGTGAATTTTTTTCCAACTTTATTTTTCTTCTTTCCCCCCCCCACATAACAGATGTGTCATATCTATGAAATGGATTTATGCATTGTCTGAGAAGGATTATCGAGTGTGACAGAACACAAAAGTTCAAACAGTTTTCGATTACAAAAAAATTGTATTCATTTCAATATAGGTGTAAAAATAAAGGAAGAATGAGAATTGAAAATGGATATTATTACAATAAAGTTAAAAGCAAACCAAAAAAACAAAAAAAACAAAAAACGAAAAAGAAGAAGAGAATTGATTTAATTGCTTCTTTGTTACCTTTATATGTATATAGTAAATAACAGAAGTCTCCGCCAAAATGATTTAATATATTATTGTTTTTTTGATTGAAATTTATTTTAGGAATTTAAAATGTTCACACATGAAGGAAAAAAACTTTCTATAATAAACTTTTGTGCATTGAAATTGCTATAGAAGAAGTTTATGCAGAAATCGGAAAAGAAATTCAAAAGATATATAATTTGGAGATTTAGTTAGTGATTAAAGAAATAGGCAGATAATATAATATAGATAGATATAGATAATATAGAATTTTTAAAAATCTTTTAAATGAAAATGGAATTTGCTTAGTTTATTATTTAATAGTTATATATATAGAATTAAAGGTATTTTTTTATGGAAAAAAATACGTTAAATGGACAAGAGTCAGGTGTAAAAGCAAGCTAATGATGTCGCGGACCAAGCTGTGACCACATACACGCCCTCATTGGATCGACTGGGACTGATTTGTCCTCATCCTGTTGCCGCCATCAACCAACATTTGCTGCTAATTACATTCTGTGGTCGGCATAACAAATCCCCGATGGAACAAAAAAAAAAAAAGGAGAGAAAGAGAGAAGAAACATCGAGTTCCGGCACATGCGGCCCAGTCTATTTATGATTGATGGGGTATGTGGAATTGGAAGAAAGAGACAGGGAGAGAGAGAGAGAGAGAGAGGGAAAGTCCAAGGATTGGAGAAAAGAAAAAAGAAAAAAAGTAAGAGAAACGCACACACACAGAAGCAAAAATAGAAACAAAACAAGAATATCAAACATACAAAATGGGGGAGCAGAAGTAATTAAAATACCAGGCAGGCCGGTCGTCCCCTTTAGTCAAATGGAGCGCAGTTGTTGTTGCCACATGTGACGCCACAAAACGGTTCGGTTGCAAGTTCAAACATATTGATTGATTTTTAATTACAATACATTTACACAAACAACGAAAACAAGTTGAAAAGAGAGAAAGAGAGAGAGTGGGAGAGTTGAGTGAAGAGTATTGCTTCAATTTCAATTAAATGCCGTTTTTTTTTTTTTTTTTTTTTTTGTATTATTAAACGCATAAACAAATGCAAAAACAAGATAATGGAAGGAGGAAAATTGTTGGCCCTGTGTCCAGCATCCTAATGGGGCTTAAGGCCATCGCCAATCGATTGCCAGTTGCCAGTTGGACGCGTGGGGCGTGTAATTGCCAGCGTCGGCGTCGACGCATGCAATTAGGGATTGAATGAAAATCGTTCAAGATGGTCGGTCAGAGGGGCCCAGAATCTATGCAAAAGAGGGCAAAAAAAGTCTCCCTATGCAAGAAAAAAAAAAAATAAAATAATGGAAAGGCAACTTGCAGGAAGTGTGGCAGGAGTGACAGGAAGGCCGCCATTGCAATCAATGGTCTATTGTTGCTGCGCGTTCGACAATTGAAAAACTGTTCGAAACGAAACTTGAAGAAAGGCAAAAAAGCGCGCGTGCCCGTGTTCACAATTCACAATGTTTCAAGAGTTTTCGATAATTGAAATTTCCATCCCCCCCGATCTCTTTTTCTAACTTCCTTTCTCTTTATAACTGTACTTTCCCCACAAAGAAGAAGCTCGCAAAGTTTAAAATTGAAAATTGTAGATTAATCTTAACTAACCTTATAATGTGACCAAATATTTGCAACATTTAAATCACTGTCAATGTGGCCGTATTTAAGTAGCAATTATCCTTCATTGTAATTTTGTTAGTTGTTCGTGACCGGCCACAAAATAAAACTTTATTTAAATATTTCAAAGGGTTAGATAAAACCCAATAAAAGTTTTTTATTTACAATTTAAGAAAATAATAACAAAATACAAAGAAAGGTGAATATAATGATTATTAAATTAAATCATTTTCCCTATACTCCCCTGTTCGTTAAGACTTTAGAAAACCATCCAAAGAATATTTTTAATAATAATAATTTGCGATTAGTCAAGAAGTTTGTTTAAAACAAATTTGAAGAAAAAGTTAATCCTTTTTTATAAGAAACTAGCAGATATGACAAATGAAATACACACTATTTATTTGTAAAAGATATTTATATATGTATATCATATATGCAGCTCAGTCTAGCAAAATTATTCGTATTTAATTCAATTACCCTCACTTTAATATTAAACATTTTAAAGTCTATTTATATTCTCCTATGATTTATAATTGTAAATGAAATTTTTCATTAAAAATTTGAAATGGAAACGATTTGTTTCCTTTTTGTTCATTGATAATTGCCGGTCGAGGAGAAAATCTTTCTCATCCACCTTTTTCGAACCAAAGACTGCGACATGAACTTATTGAATCTGTACAATTTGCTGCTCATGTTCTATCTTTGTCTACCCCATTTCCCATTCTTCCATTGCCCATACCTTTTGTTCTGTCCACCATTTTGTAATTTCAATTGTCTATGCAAACGAGCTTGAGTCGCAAAATGGTCATTGCCACTCATTCCCACCTAGCCATAGATGACTCCTGCTGACCATTAATGTAGACTGGGCTTTTGTGTCTCTTGTGTCGCCAAAATGACTCTCTAGCTTCTCTCTCACTCACTCTCTTTATCTTTCGCTTTTGGTATTGTCTCTGTCTGGTCGAGTCAGATAAATTTCAATGAATTTTGCAAAGCCCAGCATAGAGTACTGGTCCTAGTTGTCCTTGTCCTGGCTACATTTCTTTGTTTATCTTTATATATACATATCTATATATATATATACATACATATATACACATATATTTGTATTCACATTGACAATTAAAAAGGGCTTCACATTGTTGTCCTGCTGCCGCTGTAATATTAATGAATCTCTCTCTCTCTTTATCTCCCTGACATGGTCATTGTCCAAAAGGACTTGCCTCATAGCATTTTAACACCATATCGTTTGCTTTCGTTTCGTTTTTGTTAATTGATTGCAATTTGCTGTATGTAAATGCAACATTTTAACCCTTCTTTTTTTATTTTTATTTATTTTGTTTTCTTTGTGTGCAAATTTTGTGGTCACATCTGTTTGCTGATTTATTTTTGTTTTTTTTTTCTTTTTTTCGCCCACCTTTCGATTATTATATTTATTCGTTATTATGCAATTGTCTGTCATTAGGATCAATCAATAAATAAATTATTAATTATATTTGATTTACTTACCCCCTCCTCTTTGCCCTGAAGCAAATGTACGGCACCGGAACGTTGAATGCCTGGCAAAAACCACATGGGATGGGTGAGTAATAAGCGTTCAACCAATCCCAAATCACAGGGCGGTGAATTGTCACTGGAATCTCGGCTACTCTCCTCGCTAGATGTTTCGCCTTCGGCCAGGATGCCGCCCTCCGATGCGAGAGATGTGCGTGACTATAATATAGAGAAAGGAAAAAATAGATAATTGGATAAATTGTGAGAAACTTTAAATTGTTTGCCTTCGGCTAAATGGTTAATAGAGTAATCATGTAAATTGTCTTCTCTTCCTTTTCATAAAATTAATAATGTCAAAACGATTTCAAGAATGCAAAGGAAACTCTTTAAATTGGTTTTTTAAGTCAAGTAAGGGTTGGCTTGAATATAAACTTAGTTCTAATACCAGGGCTGCGAAAATTACCACTTGTTAGCCCTAAAGAACATTAATTTTAAATAAATCTAAACAAAGTTTGATAATAGAAAGAATAAAGAGAGCTAACCAGACTTATTTCATTTGAAAACGAACGAACTTCTTAAAAAAAATATGGGCATACTTGACCAACTTTCTAGACATTTGTTTCTAACTCTTTCTATCTCTCTCCCTCTCTCTCTTTCTCTGATTTGCTCTGCACATTAACCAGGACTGTCAACTTGACATATTGCCTTAGGCCGTGCACATCGTTCCACACATTCATACAAATCACAGCAAAATAAAAAAAAAGAGGAGAAACGAATGTTATTTGAGTGCAATTTCATGTTAGGAGTAACATTAAAGTTAAAAAAAAAAACTTTAAAGCAGCCTCGCCTACGGCATACATGGAGAAAATATAGAGAGTTCCAGAGAGAAAAAGAAACAGAGAGGGGGAAAGAGATAGAGACAAAGAGGGCGAGAGATGAGGGGAGAGATGAGGACACATGCCCCGCTAGCTAGCAAACAAACCAAAAATGAAAAACAACAACAAATTTTATACAGGCCTCACCCATCCATGTAGGCCATTTTTTAATTGAAAATTGCCGTGAGCTGGCTTTTGAAGTTGTCTCATCACCATTTTCCATCTCTCTCTTCATTCTTCCCTTCCCCTTACCACCCTTCCCTCCCTTGCTTTACCTTCTCCACCATCTCCATTTGTGGCTTCATTTTCCCTTCCCTCCATCTAGACTCTATCTCTTTTACTGTATGTATAGCATACTTTTAAGAGCCAACAAAAGTGCATGACATGGATGGAGAGAGAGAGAGAGAGAGAGAGAAGGAGACGAATAGACACAGCAGGCATGAGGGATGTTGATAATGATGGAGATGATGATAGAGATGATGATGCTGCTTCTAGCTAACATTTGCCAACTGTAAGTGATGCCAAAATTGATGCCAAGGCAAAATATCCTTGTATATAACTTACAGAAAAACCACGTCAAAGCTTATGCAAATGCAAAATTTACACAACCAAAAAAAAAAAAAAAAAAAAAAAAATTGAAATAAAAACAAAGATTCGGCTATAAGATACCCTATAATAAAAGATCATAAAATAAAATGGTTAGTTGTATTATAAAATAGGTAAAAATTGTTGATAAAAGAATGTAGCGAAAGTAATTCGTTTTATTAAGAAATATAAAAAAATATATATGGCAAGAATCTAGATGCTATATCTCGCCATGTTTTTTTTGGACTTTCTAAATTAAGTGAACGTTAAATATATACATTAAAATTGGGATTTGATTTTTCGCCTTTGTTTTCCTTTATTTTCTAATGCATGAGAAAAACTAATGGCTATTATCAACTTATAATATTTCTTTTATTTAGTTTAATATAAGTATAAGCAATGTAATTAACTAAGGGCATTTGCATTAACATATATCAACTTGATGAAAAATTCAGAAACATCAAATTAAATTTAAAGGGTTTCCTTTTTTAAATTTCTTTCTGTAATGGGGGAAAAAAAATAAGCCGAAAAAGAGAAAAGGGTTCAACCACGTTGATTCAGTAGCGCAAAAAGTCGAGTGGCACTCGTTGGTTGGTGGTTTTTTTTTTCTTTTCTGGTTTTGCCACTCGTTAGCCCAACATTTCATGGATATGCCCTGAGTTGGTTTATTTTCTCTCACTAATTCTATATATTTTCTTCATGTGGGTCGGTCTTTTACCCTTACTAATTGAGTTATTTCTGCCTGACTGTCAAATTAGGTTGGTTCACCTTTTGATTTCTTGTTTCTTTTTGTTTATTTTTTTTTTTTTATGGTATGTAAATTTGATTTACACGCCAGCAGCAAAAAACAATTTTAATTTTTGATATCATTTATTAAACGGGTTTACATTTTCTTTTCTTTTTAACACACATTAATCATACGCAGCGTTGACAAAAGTCGGAAATGAATGAAGTAAGAGAGACAGAAAGAGAGAGAGAAAAAGAGAGAGAGAGAGAGAGAGTGGGGAGGGGAAAGGAAAAGAAAATCTGTTGCCAGTGACATCGTCTCGAAGAGACAAACGCAATGAAATGGAAATGTTGCCTGTTTATTTGCCAAGCATTTAAATGCCAGTCACAAGTGAAGAATGGCAAACCAGAAAGAAGGTCCACAGACAGATGATGGAGTAATACAGAGCAAACGAAAGCAAAAAGAAAGCAAACGGAAATACGAAAATATTGGTGGGTGTAGTAAAGGGGACGTTCAAAAAAAAAAAAAAAAGAGGAAAATATCAAAAAAAAAAAAAAAAAAAAAAGGAAAATTGCGCAAATCCCTTGAAGAAATGTTTGAAATTTTTCAAACAAAAAAAAAAAAACGAAAGCTCAGCGCGCACAGCAGGCGGCACTCGGCACTTGGCAAGAAGGTTGCAAAATTATGCTTAAATCAAAAATCACAACAGTAGCGGGCGGGGTAAAGAGTAAAAGGCGTGCGTTCACTGCAGGCGACCGCAGGGCCCAAAGGCAGAAGCAGAAGCAGATGGACGAATAGTAGCAGGAGCCGTAGCACGGTCTTGTCCAACCCTTGCACGCCTGTCTCAGTTGTGGGTCTCTCTGTGACTGTGTCTGTGTGTGTGTGTGTGTGTGTGTGTGAGGTAAATGCTGCGCATATTTTATACCCTGCATTAGGTCCTAAGTATTGCTTATTACATTGCGGACCCTTTTTTTATGGCTAAGGAAGTAAAGGAAAAAAAAAAAACAGACTGACAACTATTTGCAAGTTTTTGCCTTTATTTTCATTTCATTTTTTTTTTTTTTTATTTTCTGCCTTTTGGTTTTTGGTTGGCATGGCAAATGAAGGCAATCTGTGTAAATTATATTGCATTGATTTAGCAAAAGGTGCAATTTGTTTAATGATCTTTTCATTTGAAGTGACGTAAAGTTTAATAATGTTTTCAAAGCTATATTCCATAGAAGGGACTTAACAGCAATTGAATGTCCTTGCCAGCAGCGCCTGCAGCTGTTTCGTTTGCTTCTTCAAATCAAAAAGGAACGAAAATTAAAGACATTTAATATAAATTATAAATGTTTTCATTCCGTTTTAATAGTTCAAAATAAATAATGAAAATTGGCAACGTATTGGCAATCATAATAATAACAAATGCAAAATGTTTAAATAAATATAAAAAAATTGCCTTAATAAATTGAAAGTAAAAATTTGTCTATACAAATCAAAATCAAAATAATTGGAAATATTTTAAATTCATGAACTTAAAACTAAAGTATGCATTTGTTTCCATTTTCCATTTCAATCGAATTTAAATTAAAGATTAAATTGAGAATTAAGTTAAAAAAAAATTTCATATTCTATTCCATTTGGTTTTATTTAAATCCTCCCCAATGTTGTGCTTGGCATCTTCTGTTATCTCTCTATTGCGGCTATAATGCGATACTTATTAAGTTAGCTCAAATATTATATCTATAGCTACATATATATGATGAGGGCGGCAACAGTGAGGACAGTCAGATAGATCCCTCTTACTCATTTGTTTACAGATTTACCAAACGGGCACACACAGACTCAGATATATATATATATATATATATACATCTTCTAATAGCTTTATATGTTGTTGTTTCCTGTGCTTCAAGGGAAATTGCAACCCCCAAAAAAAAAAATGCGAAAAAAAAGGAAACCAGCAACTTGTGAGTAGCCCTGGCTGCATTTTTGAGTGGTATTGCCACCAAAAAGGGGGTTGTTGTTGTTGATACGCGACCGGGACTCATGTGTGCCTTAGTATTTGATTTTGGCTTGCCTTGAACCTGGGTAGCTGTTACCCAGGGGAGAGTGGAGTGAAGAGGTTCACTGCGGTGCTTGCATCTTTCGTAATGTTCAGAAGCGACTTTAAATTTCACTTATATATGTATATATATATATATATAGATAAATATATACTAGATAGAAACTGTATTTACTATATATATATATATACATATATATATGTCTGACAGGGGCCAGCCAAGCATAGAGACCAGACACTGGCAACACTTTCACGGTCATGGGCCTTAGCTCTGTTTCTTGGATTTAGCTTTTGGGCTCGGAATTGAAAATAGCGGAAGTAGACTGAGACTGGGACTGCCAAAAGAAAAGAAAGTTACTTGACTTCCGTTCTGGCAGCTGTTGAAAATGAAAATTATTCTCAAGCAACAAGAGAATGTGAGAATCTTCCCATATCCAATGATTCTCTTGTAGTCTCTCTTCCCCCCCCACTCTATTTCCTTTGACTCCATGTTTACCTCTTTGTTAAAAAATATATATATGTATACACATACACATATATTGTCTGATTGTCTGAGCCTGGCCCAATATTGGCATTGATATTGGCAACATTCCGAAATAAGCCAAATTCCTAGCCATTGACAGAATGCATTTGTTCCTTTTGTGGCATTTAATAAATTACAAAACAAATTGCAGCAGCACAAGGACACAAATAATGGCAACCACACGGTGAGTGGCGATTATTTATATGGTGACGCCCAAAAGTAGACAATAAATTGTTTCTTTTACTTACAAATGCGACAAAATGCATCAAAGGTGTGTGTGTGTGTGTGTGTGAGTACCTGTATACGTGTGCGTGTGTGTGTGGTAAAAAGGCGAGGGCAAGTCACAGGTGAAAGCAAATAAATTCGAATAGTTGAAAGATTTATGATTAGTCTTTTAATTCTACTATAGTTTCCACTATATCTTTGATTAAATATTAAAACCGATTTTTAATGCCGAAAAATATTTGAAAACTTGTAAATTTTAATTATTTTGAATTAAAAACAAAATGAATATTTTAGGTTTTCGTAAAATTTAATATTAAAAAAGTATTGTACTTTAGTAATAAAATATTTAAGCAATAAATTATTTATTATTAAAAAATAAAGATTTAAAAAAAGTATAGAGAAGTCATAATTGATTTCACAACACTTGTAAAAAGTGTTAAAAGCTGTTGATGCTGGCAAGTCTTTCAATAAAAAAGTTTCCACAATGAAAAACAATAAAAAAGTTTTACAATTAGGTTTAAGCCAAGTTTAATAACTACAGTTGAACTTCCTTATAGTGAACTTCTCTATTTTTTGGTGCTCTTCCTAAAATGAATCAAATTCAAAAACAGAGTTTTCAATCTATTTTCAGTGTATTAGTAATAACTTGTATGCCATAAGGTTATTTTTTAAGCCCCTGCGGATTCATTATGAAAAAATTCGACTTTTTATTATAAATATTAGAGTAAAATGTTCAAATAAAATTCAACTCTAAATTTTACGAAATTTATCTGAAAATTTCATCTATTCATTAAAATAAATAATATGGTTAAATTTGCACAAATAATATTAAGTATTGTTTAATGAAATGGGTAAAAATTCTCAACAATTTATATTGTTCATTAATCTTAAATAATTGAAAACTTTTATCCATAATCGAAATTGAAAACAATTCATTTAATAAAACAATAGGACAATAAGGACGATTTCAGGATATTTTTGTTCACATTTTGCTGAACGCTGACACCTGACAAAAAGTTGGCGAGATAGCGAGAGGAGGTTTAAAAGTTGATGATAAGCTGAATTGCATGACACGTGTGTGTGGTTCGGTTGTGTGTGTGTGTGTGTGTGTGCTGCCACCCAATTGCACTCGAGACTGAATTATGACCTGACGCAGAGAGAGAGAGAGAGCAACACACAATGCTATGCAATGCGACACAGGACATGGTAAGGATATACGGGACCACCAAGGCACACTCAGGGGAAAGGAGCGCGAGCCAAAACAAAAAAAAAATGAAGAGAAATAAACGTAAAGTTAAAAGATAAATAGCAGCCACGTAAAATGTTGTTGAATGTTTTCAAAAAACCATAAAAACCACAGAGAATTACATTTAATGGTAGCAGCAGGAGCAGCAGGAGCAGTAGCAGGAGCAACAACTGAAATGCTGGCTAAAATAAAAACCGCAATGGCAACAGCAGGCAGTCAGACAGACAGACAGACAGATCTATAGATAGATAGACAGACACACACACACACACACACTTTGGGTGTGTGTCCTTTTTCTATGCATGTTTAGTTTTTGGGACTGCTGTTGTTTGAAATTTGGCAACAAGGCCTAATGAAAATTGGCAATAAATCGTTAAAAGTGTTTGCTGCCTCCTTGTCGAAAAATTCAAAGCCATTTGGGCTTGGGGATAAATGCTGCCTGGAGTCTTTTCCCATTATCATCATTTTCATCATCCACGCCCTTATCTTCATTGTCACCTGAGGAAAATCCAAGTGCATAGATAGTTCATTAGCGGCGAGTGGCAAAAGCTTTAAGAGGACGACATGTCAGTGATTGGTCCTTGTGACAGGTATTCCATTTTGATTGTTGCGGTTGTCGCTTAACATTCATTCTGTTCATAGTATATTGCTTCTTCTTCTATCTTCCCCTCTCTCTCCCTCCCTCCCTCTCTCTCTCTCTCTCTCTCTCTCGCTCCGGTACAGTCATGTCAAAGAGCATTTAAGCCGCTGACAAAGCTTTTACTAATACCGCTGCAATTAGTTCACGTGTGTGCACCTGGGCAAACAGCTGTCCAGATGTCCAGGATAAAGGACATCGTACATTGGAAACAAGACTATACAGGTCGCAGGACACAGGACGCACGGCCTGTAGCTGCAGATTAGAGTCAAAGTTGTTTATAGACATTGGTGGGGTGGGGAGGGGGGGGGTAGGATGATGTTCAGGCAAAGTGCCAGCCAGCAGCCAATAGCCAGAAGCAACATCTAGCCAGGGATAAAGCATAATGAAAGTAATAAAGTTCAACACAGCAGCAGCATGTCCTCGAGATCAGAGGCTGACGATAAAAAGTTTTTGTCCTGCTGCTGCTGCTGCTGCTGCTACATCCCTTTTGCCACACTGCCACCATGTGTTGCATGTGTCTGTGGTTATGGCAACCAAAAAACCCGGCAAATGGGCTGGGCATCATGGCAGACATTTTTATCGCTATCATTTGATGTTGTTGTTTTTATTGAATATTCATAAATGACCAAAAAGCATAAAGACAAGACCAAAAATTGAAAGGGGAGAAAGCAGAAAGGAGAGTAGATGATGCTGTTGCTGCTGCTGCTGGTGTATGTTGCTGTTGCTACCGTTGCTACCGTTGCTGCTGTCGTTCCTTCTGTGCCTGAACATTGAAATCAATATTTCATGTCGATGGAGTTGAAGGAGATGCAACAGGAAATGCAACAAAAAAAAAAAACAAATTAAAATGTCTGCCAGACTCGTTTGTGGTTGTTCTAGCTCAAAAAGGATTCCTTTGCCATTTATGTAGTTTTTTAGACTATCTCTCTCTGTCTGTCTCTCTCTCGCTCTCGCTCTCGCTCTCTGTCTCTTACTTTTGACATTGAACTTGTTGAAGTTTGGCAACATGGCAAATGGCAAACACTTGAAAAGATTCCCTTTTCAGATTATTAAGCAATTCATTTCGCATGACTGCATTAAGGCAATGCATATGAGAAAATTAACTAGTAAATTGACTTGTCAAAAAAGTTTTGGAAAAGGAAATGCCATAAAGTACAGTTTTCTTTTTTTCTCCTTTTTTTGTTTTGTTTTTGTTTTTTTTTTTTGCTGTGCTTTTCTTTTCAGTTCTTTTCGTTCTGTTAATGGAAAAAGGATTCACAGTTATTAAGTAATACGCACGAATGCCTGCATATAAATAAGCAAAGCAAGGACAATGAAAATGAACAAAGTAATGGGGAGCAGCAGGACTCAGGACTCAGGACTATGGACTCTGCGAACTCTCAGGAGCGTGTATTGTAATTTTCATTTTGTATGTCTGCTAGCAATATGAAATGAAATCATTTGATGCACACTTTATGTGATGAAGCTGGCACAAAAGTGCCAAAGCAGTGGAGAGGAGAGGCATTGTCATTATGTGGCACGTACGTTATCCAAAATTATGAATGAATGAATAAATGAATGAGTCAACATAACAGAGAAGGAGACAGAGTGTGTGAGAGAGAGAGAGGGAGAGAGGGATGGAGTAGAAAGCCAACCAGTATGGATAAAAGTGTGAGAAAGTGCCAGAGAGATGCTCTTGATGGCCCATTGGCAGCTTTGGTAATTGCCACTTAGTTGGGAGTGGAGACAGCAAACAGCAAGAACAATAATAATAGTAACAGCAACAACAACATGTCTCATATATATATATACATATAGGTATATAAATGTATGAATAAACTCGGTGACAAAATGTGCATTATCCCAGGGAATTGACTAAGCTCTATGGCAATAAAATATGACATGGCATCCCAAATTATGTGGAAATTGTCCAAAGACCTTGATATATATATATATAAATATTTATATATATGTATATATATATATATATCTGTAAGATCTATAGAATATCCAATTTATATATGATTATTATTTGGGAGTAGCATATAAAAAATTAAATGCTTCCAAACTAGAAATTTCTCTAAAGTATCTATGAAGCAAACTTTTTGCTATATTTCATTTTTTTTTTTTTTGGATCCTTACAGAAAAAAGAAAACTTTTAAAGTTATAAAAGAGAATAACAATTTCATATTAACATCGAATAATCTCGTCACTATATTATTTAAATAAGTTCAGAAATCGTTGCTGAATCTTTATTTAATATTTAGATCACAAGTCACGTTATCTTCTTCATGCATTTCAATTGGCGTGATATATGGAAATAATTTCTTTTTGCGATTATAAAAAACATTTTTTTATATTTTGCCCTGGAACTTTAAATTCTACCAAATAAAGTTTAATAACTTAAAGTCCTCTTTTTTGATAATTCTCTTTTTATACTCTAGTAAAAAGGGCCTTATTGGAAGGAACCTCTATTTCACATGGGTTTAATTTAGTCCAATTTTGGCATTATTTTTGTTTGATTTCCTCTAAATTGTATCTTTTAATTGACTCGCAAGTTGGGGAAAATTAAATTTCAATGCGGTTTTTTTTTGCATCGAAAATTGTTTGCACAATTTGTTAAAAAAAATACTTAAGTGAAATACTTTTGGAAAAGTATCTTAATAATAAATCAAGTGTAGGGCTCTCAAAATACTTTTAGCTGGAAAAAAACGAACTAAAAAATAAATAAATAAAAAATACATTTTTTATCCATTTTTTTTTTTGCAATTTCAAAACTGATGCAAAATTTTTGTTTTTCAAACTTAAAACGTTCGCATGTAGTTTTTTAGTTTGGAAAATTATTGTAAAACTTTTTTCAATTGCCTTAAAGCTGGTCACAAATTGGAGTCTAAACTAATTGCATTTAAAATATTTAATAATTTGGCGGAAATATCATATTTTTTTTTGTTTAGACAAAAATCGGTTGACTATAACATAATTCTTAGAATATGACTCATAATTGATTAATTAATTGAATAAATTCACTCACCTGACTGAGCTCATCTCTCGAACGTCGTGCACATTGGGGCAACAGAGCCTGCATATCATCCTCAAAGGCTCCATCTGCATCATGCGATGAATCTATATTATCCTCCGCATCTGCATCTATTTCTTGGCTATCAATATTCTTTATAGCAGTCTCGACAAGATTTGCCGGAATCATTGAG
The DNA here is from genome assembly GCA_018150375.1 of Drosophila sturtevanti. NCBI lineage: Eukaryota > Metazoa > Arthropoda > Insecta > Diptera > Drosophilidae > Drosophila > Drosophila sturtevanti. Next base: position 1,155,758 of record JAECWJ010000392.1, on the reverse strand, counting down.
TTATTATTAATATTTGATGGTCCATTTAATTTCTGATTGTTGTTCTTGTTGTTGCTGCTATTGTTGCTGTTGCTGAGGTTCGTTGAATTTTGTTGATGCTGTTGGCATTTTTGTGACTGTTGCCCATTGTGGTTGTTGTTGTTGTTGTTGTTGTTGCTGCTGCTGTTACTATTATTATTATTATTATTATTGTTGTTGTTGTTGTTATTGGTATTGGTATTGGTTTTGTTGCTGTTGCTAATGTGGCAACTAACTGCCACAGGGGATGTGGTAGAAGTATCCAAAGTGGGCGTGGCAGCAACCAATGGAGCTGAGGGCAGCGATGACGATTCATTCGCTCTGAAAATCAGAAAAAAAAAATTACAAAAATTAGTCACAGACAAGCAAGAAAAATGAAGCAACAGCTTCCTTGTGAATCTTTGGTTCCTTATTGGTTCTATAGAAAACCCAAGGACCTTTCCCCACATCTTTCCTTTTGTCATTTGTCGTCAGTAAACTGTCTCAGCTGTCAAAAGGTTAATTTGCCACACAATTTTCTACCCTTACCAAGGACATTATGTGCGACTGTGTCCACTCTTATGTGTCATGGTAAGATTTAAAATAGAAAAAATCTGTGATATATATAATCAGTTTATATAGATTGTGGATCTGTTTGTTTCGATATTTACGAAAGCTTTTATTGTATATCTAGAATCAAATAAGTTATGTATACAAACTATAGAGAACTCATGCAGAAATAGGAATAACTTTTTCTTTTATATATAATTAACTACCGATTCCAAAGCCCAAATTCTCTTACTATATTTAAATATACCAAAGAAAAATCATATAAAAACCTAATATAAATTCATATTGTTTCGATAAAACGATTATATAAACGGTAATATTTGTAATCTATATAGGCTGATTTGAAATAAATTTTTAAATATATGATTAGATAATCCAAAGATTGGAAAGGGTATACAAAATTATCTGCATCGCAGCCAGCTTTGTCACATTTTTCTATTTTTTTTCTTGTTTTTTTTTTGTTGGTTGTTGTTTAGTTTAGTCTCTCCACAGGACATGGCATAGCAAACTGACGCCTTGAAAAAGTGGCCAATTTTACGCCATTTTAACAATATTCCTTGAGGAATCTCCCATTGCCCCATCCCTCCATACACATACATACACACACACACACACACACAAATAAATGTTATTAATGAATTTTCCTCAAAGAAAAAGAAAAAGGAAAGTAAAAAAAAAGAAAAAAACGAAAAAAGTATAAACTTGGGCATGTGCTTCCGTTTTCTTCGTGGCATGACGGTGCTGTCTTCTTCAAGGACATGCTGAAGTTGGCTGTTGATGGATCGAAAAAAAAAACAAGAAACGAGGGAAAAAAGAACGAAAAGCACAAAACAACAAAACAAAACATAACCAAAATAAAGAAAAAAAAAGTTCATAAAAGTGGCAGCATGCTCACCATATGACAAGTTGTCAAACATTCTGACATAATCATGTCAAATTAACAACAAAACAAGCCAAATGGGTGAATGGTTTAGAGCAAAGGCCAGTAGAATGGGTTGGGGTTGGGGGAGGGGGAGGGAGTCGAGGAGGGGGTATAATAAAACACTTAAAGGAATTAGGCGGCGACGATGGCGGGCCACAAAAACAAAACAAAGAAAAATATATATATTTATGCAGACTTTCAAGGCCGAAACGCTTGGATGAATTTATGAGCTAAATGTATGTGTATATGTATGTATGTATCTACGTATGTATGTAAATGAAAAACAAACAAAAACCAAAGCATACTTTCAGGCTGCTTTGGCAATTAAGACTAAGTGTGGACGATTGTAGGAAATGCTTTAGCGCAGAGGAATAAATGATTGTGTGTGTGTGTGTGTGTGTGTAGAACATACATATATATACCAGAAGAAGGTTTTTGCATGGAAAATGGCTAAAACGACTGGCCATTTTCTTTTGCTTGTTAATGCAATAAATCCGTTCAATTCTGAATAGTTAAAAGCCTTCACTTGAAATATGTTTGGCTAAGAGATATGCAGTTATTTGGGTAAAATTTCAATCATGTTTTCATTATGATTTTCTATTAACACTTTACTGAAGAGATTTAGACATGATCTTATACTATATATACATACATATAGTATAATAGGAGATATATTTGTAAATTGTGACTTTAATATTTTACAAATTCATTTCATGTATTGAAAATTAAAAAAATGGAAAAAAAGTAACTTTGTTAGATATAATCAAGTCACAGCAGGCCAATGAATATTTATTCAACAAACGAACTAACGATAACAGAAGGATAAGCAAAATAAAAAGCAACAACACATTTTGTTGAATCTATGTAAATCAAAGCAACGAGTGGAAGCCTTTTGGTAAATTCATATGTGTGTTTATGTGTGTGTGTGTGTGTATGTGTGTGTGTCAGGGCAAAGTGTCACATAGTCATGTGGGCTATGTCCTGGGCTTCCTGCAATGCGGTTTCGATTCCGAGTCTCTCTGTGTGGTAACTGAGTATGCAAATTAGTTCTGACAGCTTTCAAAAAGTTCAACATAGTTGTCGATGGGTGTCCGGAATGCCAAGGGGTATTGGAGTCTTAACCATACCCATCATCATCATCATCATCATGATGATGATCATCATCATCATTGTAGTATATATAAGCCTTGACAGCTAAGGCTTGAAGAACTGAGGGAGGTGAGAGCTTTGACAGAGACTTTTCGTTTCAGTTTGTGAGAGTGTTCAAAGTTCATAAACAACACAATCGAAGAATGGGGGTAGAGAGAGGGAGGGGGGGGTGTGCTCCCGACTACCAATGCATTTTGCAAAATGGTAAAATAAAGGGAGCAGAAGGGGGAACGTCTGTGCCCGTGGGGTACTGCTGTCGAGTAAAGAACATTTTTGATATGGTAATATGGCAATGGGAATGCGTGTGTGGAATGTGTTGAGCCATTATATTAAATTTTTTTTTTTTTTAACTTTACTAAGGAAGAGAGGATGAACTACATGAAGCTACATCATCGTCAGCATCGTCGAGAGTGCCATAAAGTAGTAATACTAATTAAGTTGTGTATTATGCATGTGCAGCAACAGAAGCAACAGCAGCAGCATCAGATAAAGATGGGGATTTTTGTCTGACACTGACACTGGGAAAGAGGGATGGGATATGGGGGATGGATGGGATATGGGAGTTCGGGTAATGCCCGAGACTGGATACCAAGTTGGTTTTTGTTTGGCTGGGTGCTTGTGGTTTTGCACTCAAGTTGAGTAAGCAATTGACATCGTTTAGTTCACAAAAAGGATTCTGGTTAGAGAGAACAATGCAAATGCAATGAGAGTTAAGTTAAGGCCCGGCAGCAAAGTGTTTGTGGTAAGATAACCTGGAGAGACAGTCAAGATGTTGTTGTCATTCAAAATATGGGGGGGGAATGAGAAATAGGAAAAAATATATATATCAAATGAAGAATGTCTTTAGATAAGAGGCTGCCTGGATGGGGGTGGTGATAAATATAAGTACATACATTCATATAGCATAGACTAGGTCAATTGGGGATGGTTTTTTGTTATGTTGATGTGAGGAGAAAAAAGTATTAAGGAAATTGATAATTCACAACCACATTGTTGAAAATTAACCAGAAACCTTGGTCACACTAATTGACGGACATTTGTAATTTTATATTTAACACAAAAACTTACCTGGTCTTGCCGTGATGTGTTTTAAATTGTGCCACCTCGGCATATCGTCTACCCAATGGCACTTCCTGTGGACTTAGCAAAGTATCACTGGACACCATTGTCATTGTCCCTGTTATGCCTTTAAGCAGCTGTGCTGCTGTAGGCAAATCATTACCAGATTTTATTTGCTGTATCTGCTGTTGTTGTTGCTGTTGTTGTTGTTGTTGTTCATCATTACTTTGGTTGAGATTAGCGAAGTTCTTTAATTGCTCCCGCAGTGAATAATCCACAGAGCTAGCACAAGAAGACGACGATGATGCAGATGATGCAGACGATGATGCAGATGACGATGCAGATGATGCTGATAATGCTGATGATGATGATGATGACTCTAAAGATGATGAGCAACTAACTGCTGGTGAATGTAAAAGTAACTGTTGTTGTGGTGCATCATCATGCTCATTATCATGTTCACTCTCGGCATTGCCATTCTGTAAGTCCTGATAGGCAGCAGCATCATTATGAGGATCATCAGAACCTGAACTTGAACTGGAATTCGATGATCCAGTTGATGATTGATTACTTTGGCTGGTTGTAGTAGATACACAACTATCTATACTGGCTATTGAATTTCGATTGCCATTCTCATTTGGTAAATTGTCAATGGATGTAACTTTTGGGTTATTAATAACTGATTTTGCTGTTGCTGTTGTTGTTGTTGTTGTTTCTTCCATCTGTTGCTGATGTGGCACTATGATCAATGATGTTCGTTTCCTTAATGTCTCATCCTTGGCATTCATATTCTGTTTGAGAGTTTTATCCGATTTAGTATAGACAATAACCTCCACTTTGGATGCATCATCGTCGTCCCTTAAAATATTATCGATTATTTTGGCAGCTCCCAATCCACATCCAACGCCACCTCCGCCTCCGACTCCACCTCCACCTCCACCTCTTGTGTGTTCCGACATGCTGTAAAGTTTTGTTGATGACGTTTTAGACAAGAACAAAGAAAGAACTTTGACTCTTTCATAGAAATGAAAAAAAAAAAAATTGTTGCTACCAAACTCTAATTGCATCACATCAAGAAAAACACTCTCGCTCGCACACACATTCCCTCTCACTCACTCACGCATCCCATGTGTCAATCACGTTTATTGATTTCGACATTTAATACCCAAGATGCGTTGGTCGGTCTGGCAAGTGTGTGTGTGTGGGCTATGTGTATGCGTGTGTGGGTGTACTCACCCTCTCTCACCCTCTCTCTCCCTCTCTCTCTCTCTCTCTCTACATAAGACTCGATTTTTGCCCGAGTCTTTGCTAAAGTATCGCATAACCAACAAGCGATTCACTTCGATGCATGAATTTTAATTTAACGACCATGTTGAGGCTTTCAAAATGTTATTACTAATAAAATACTGGCTAAAGGCAATGGCCAAGGAGTTGGAGGCGAAATGGGGAGAAATTCCGGATGTATTATATAACTTACATACACCTTTTACACTCTACCATTTCCTACTACAAATTGACAACGATGCCAACACCTCTGGCAACTGTTTGGACTCCTGTTTAATGGTTAACAAAAAAAAAAAAAAAAAAAAAAAAAATGGAATAGGGAAAAAGTCCTTTAACTTTGCAAATGAATTTAGAATAATCAGTTAATTAAAAATAAAAGTCATTAGAATTCGATTCATTGGATAGATAATTAAAAGGATATAATGATTGCATTAGAATAATCCTTTTACTCTCCTAATTGTCAGTAATTGCCAACTTTAATTATTTCGTATATATGAAATTTCCTCTCATTTATTTTTTATGATTCTTTTTTTTTTTTCAAATAGAGTATATTCCACTTGTCGTTGTAACTCGACTTCCCTTTAGTTTCCTTTTTGGACGAAACATTTTTTCATCGTCTATTTAGAGTACGAGTATGTGAATGAACGAATAAATGACTAAGTGACTGACTGAATGAATGAGTATCAATTTCATTCTGTTGAAAATGAAACCCCAAACAAAAAAAAAATTATGAATTTTTTTCTCTTATTTTTATGGCCATCATTTGAATTTACCTCCTCCACATCTCAAAGCAACAAAAAAAAAAAAAATAGGAAGTGAAATAATGGCCAAAAAGGTGGCCCATATGCGTTATATATCCAATATAAATGTACATAATGTATTTCGAGGCATGCCAATGCCCTTACTAATGTCACACATTGACTGACACACACACACACACGCACACTGTTTGACACACACACACACACACACACATACATAAAATGTACATAGAATGAGCATTGGTTATGTAAACAATTTCATGTTCATGTGATAAGCAATTATAAACATTTGCCACTGTGCAATGTTTCGTTTTTTTTTTTTTTGTTGTTATTTTGTTTTGACATCAAAAGAAATTGAAAAGAAACCCCAGTAAAAATAATAATAATAAAAATAACGAGAGAGAAACAACAGAAGAGTACTTAGCAAGCGAGATAAGGAATCGACTTTCATATATCCTGTAGCAGAACTTAGCCATATGTACATAAGTATAATGAAAACGTATCGTATTAGAATAATTTTAGCACACTGGCGCCCCTAGCGTGCAACGTTTTCTTCATTTTGTGTATAGATTTTTAAACAATTCACAAAAATAAATATTAAATGTAAACAGAGTACATATGAGGATATTGTACAAATATATATATATATATATATATATTATGCATTATCTTTTGAAATCAATCCAACATACAGACATACATTTCAACTCTTTTTATGATTTACAGGGTATGCAAATAACAAAATCTAAAGCGTACCAAAGTAAGTTTCATTTTGCGTCGTTGTGGTCGAGTGAATTTTTAATTTATTTATTTGTTGCTGAGCCCATCACATCTCATAAGTTAAGTGAACAGCCTATATATATATATATATGTACATATAAACAGAAATATATCTACGTATATTCGTATGTATCAGATATACATATATGTAGATATATGTAGGATAGGTATGCACATACAACATACATATATGCCAAAGATGAATGATATTATCCGCCGACTCTTTGAGAAATTTCTTAGAATATTTAACAAAAAAAAAAAACAACAATAATAAAAAAGAATAATTTGATTTATATAAACATTTCGATAAGCTGAGGAGGTCTTTGAGAGAGCTATGTCCATATAAATCGTGACACATACCGGAAATTGACATCACATCGATGTTAGTCTTTGACCACACGATAAATATACATATGTTGCGGATCATATTAAAGTTATACGATTATGGTATTTCCATCTGAATAGATTAGCTAATTAATAATTAGCTAATTGAATTAACGTTTATTGGGAAAAGTTCTTATCCATTTCTGAATATACATACTTATAATATTTAAAAAAATATATATATATATATATTTTTTGTAACTCTTTTCCTTTTTTTTTTACCCTATTCCATTTATTGTGGCAATCTTTTAGTGTGGAAAGTGTATTAATGGCCAATAGCTTGTAATGGCATATGCAAAGTGGAGGAGAGGCTATAAACTGAAATATATATTTAAGGTACATATTAATATTTATGACCCATATCAGGCCATCTGCCCATTTGCTTGCCATTTGTTTGGCCTTGAAATCGGCCGACAGTTCGCTCAGTAACTATATATATATACAACAATTGGCCAAAATGATCCCATCTACCCATCTCCACCCTTCTCTGTCTCTGTCTCTGTCTCTCTCACCCTTCCTGGTAAGATTGAAAACTAAATCGCTGGCAAGTTGCCGTCAAGCTTCGCTGATAGCCAGGCCCAGAGCCAAGCCATAACCAAGCCAGACCCAACGACGCGTCGTTCTAGAGAAACAACTAGCCCAAGTTTGGTTGACAATTTGTTGACAATTGCGTTTCACACTTTGCATAATAATCAGTGATAGATAGAAAACGCCAGGCGTGCCGGCAAAAATGGACAGACAGAGGAGAGACAGACGGATAGACAGAGAAACTGACAGACAGGCAGACGGACAGACAGACAAACATAAATATTTACAGTTCAGGCAAAATACCGAGAAGGCCACATGAAAAAGATACAAAATTCAATAAAATGCAAAAATTGAAATCGCGTATAAAGAAACTCAGCAACATTTGCCCAATACCCTATGCAAATTTGGCGCCACCTAGCGGTGATTTTATTATTTCTATTAAAGAAAATAGCAGATAATAGATTAATAATCTGAATAAATAAATACATACATATGTACATACATATATACATATCCATATACATATACATACATACACAGAACTTTTCATTTTAGGAATATATATGTATATGAGTTTGAAGTCTTAAAGATATTCCCTATAGATGGATAGATACTCATTGTAACATAGGGTAGGGTATACAAAAGAATTGCAATACATACTATAAAGAAGCGACTGACATTGCGATAGATCGATTGTGTTTACGACTATTAATAAGAAATTCTATCCATCCTATTGAGGAAGGTGGGTTAAGGTGCTAAGATAGTGTAGAATATATAGTGAGTGAGTGAATCATATTAACTGTTCAGAATATGTTTCGAAATTGAATTTCAAATGAAAATCATTTTGTTTCCATTTTAATAGTCACCGCTTCTCTCTCTCTCTCTCTCTCTCTCTCGCTATTTATCTGTGTACATATATGTTTCTCTGTTACGCTTTAGATACGAATATGTCGAGCACGAACATTGCCTTCATTTCATTGTAATTGTTGTAATTGCATTTGTTGTTATTGCTATTATTATTATTGTTGTTGTTTTATCAAACAATTCAAATGAAAATGCGACATTAATTGCAAAATTTAAACCCCTTTCCATCGCCCCACACCCCCTTCTTCACAATATAAGGAATGATAAATTACCAAAGCACGACATAATACACCCAATAAAAACAAAAAGAGGAATTAATATTGAAAAGTCGTGAAAGCTCTGACATTGCTTAAGAAAATTATATACATATACATATGTACATATATGATATGAGACAAAGAATGCTGAGAGAGAGAGAGACGGTAGATATATTTAAAAATTTACCCCAATCAACAATTAGGAAATTATTGAAATTGATATCCAACGATTGACTTAATGTTAAATTTAACCTTTACAATCTTTAATTAAAGAGAATTCAATTTGAAGAAGTTTTTCCGCTAAAAGAAAACTGATTCCCGAACGATCACATGGAATCAGTTGGATCTTATCGAAGATTCCTCAGAAATAATAATTTATTTTACTTATGGGAATTAGTTTTGGATTTTATTCCTTAAGCAGGGTGGTTTTTATATTATGTTAATTTTGCTTGACTATAAGAATCATATAATTGTTTAATTTAATGATATGAATATTTGAACTCTTTTTTTTATATTCATATTTAGTATTTTTCTTTTTGATTTTTGATATTTATATTCAAAATTTTATATTTTTATGCCCTTTAGTTGATTACCATCAATATACATACATATGTATATGTTTAGTCATCATTAACTTCATTATGAAATAGTATAAATACTTATGTTTATTTAACCATTATTAAACAAGACTATTAATTGATGCATTTTCATTCGTAATGATGAGCAATTTATAAACATTTATAATTGATGTGATTCATTTAAAAAAAAAAAATAATCCTACTCATAAAATAATCAATAGATATATTGAATTGTTTTTTTTCATTTTATCACTGGACAATTTTGTCTTTGACCACACAACATTTCTCATCTTAAATCAGTATTCAATCACTTTATATTCTGATTCATTTATGTTCAAGTGAATGATTAAAAATGAATAACTGTTTATGCAACGGGAAAAGTGTTAAAGTAATGTTCAATTTCATATTTCAATTTTCAATTTCTATTTTTTGTTTTGTTTTTTAATTTGCACACATAAGTACATATGTATATACATACATACATACATACATGCATATATACATACATACTTACATATGTAAGTGGAATGCAATAAACATTGAATTTTGTGCTCGAATGGCTTCCACTTTTCACCGCATTCCATTTCTTTTTCAAAAGTTATGAGCGACCAAAAGTCAAAAAATAACAATTTTTATTTTTCTTTTTTCTAATGCGGAACATGATGGAAGAAGAGTATAATGTACGAGTTGAGTTCAGGGTGTACATGTGGAATACATTATATGAGTAAATGTGGGCAGCCTTTCACAAAAAAAAAAAAAAAAAAAAAAAAAATTGAAGGAAAGAAAACGTTCAGCGCATTTTCTGCGTTTAGTAATTTTTCAATTTTTCCTATGGGGGCCGCCGCCGCCACCAGATACGGTGTGTGTATATGTGGGTGTGTGTGTATGTGTGTGTGCACTGTCTGTTGTTGTTGGTTGGTGGTTGCTAGTCGATGGTTGGATGGGATGGGTGGGGTGGGTAGAGGTTATTGTCTGCCTTGTTACTACAAATTATCGGCGGTGTGCTTGGCACGTGCGCGACGTGTTCTCTTTGGAGCGGTATGGAGTGACCTAAGCTATAAGATGGCAAATGGCAAATGGCAAAAGGAGAGCTCAGTCGGCGGGTTTAGTGTAATTGATTTCGCATTGTTGTTAGAAAAACTCTTCCTTGCTGGCTGGCATTTGCAATGAATGCGTTTGCTGCGTGCCGCTTTAGATTCCTTGTGAAACATTTTTGCTTTTCGGATGACTTTTCGTCTTTGGGGGATTTGTGGCAACGGAAAGTGTCGAGAATCCTTGGCCTGGTGACAACATTAGCAAATTGATTTCGACAATAGGGCCAACTGTTTTTGGCATTTGGCATTGAGTTCAGTTCAGTTCAGTTGAGTTGTGAGTCAAAAAAAAAAAAAACAAACAACAAACAAACAAACATAAATAAAATAAGAAAATAAACAGAAATGAAGAAAAATCTTCTCAAGGCCCGCCCACACATTGGTGGGGTGGCCCACGCTTCAAAAGACGCTAGCAGACATGGCGGCATTCATAGCTAAAGAATTCAACTTATATCCCAAGTATATGACATGAGTCCATAAATTATGTAAATGTAAATCTCACTTGATTCACATACCCTACAATATGAGGAATTATGTGTATATTGGGTTCAACAGTTTGCCAAACGAATTCAAATCGATCGTTTATACGATTTAAAACAAGAGAATCAATGTACTATATAAATGATAGCTGATTCAGCAAACAGATTTAAATTCATATAAAAGAGATTTGTCTTTTATATGGTATCTTAAAGTCGGCCCTCGATCTTATGTGTTCTGGTTTGAAATTAGTTTTTGTTTTATCTCGCACTCTTTCTCTCTCTGTCTCTCTTGCTCTCACTTAGTCTTTCCGTTCCTATTTTTTATTTAAATTTGATTTTCATTTTGTTTATTTTTGTTTTTTTTTTTTAATTTTTATTTATTTTTTTTTTTTTTACTTTTTTGCTGTCTTTTATGAATCTTTAATTTGTTTGCTGTGATTTGACTGAATGAAAAACTTAACACTTTTTGGCCCAAAGCAAAATTGGTTTGACAGAGTTGAACGTTGGCCCTGAGATACATTTTTATATAATACAATAAAAGCCAAACTGTGGTGGGCAGAGATGATTAAAATCATGTTTAATAGGCACAAGGGAGATGAAATTCAAATAAAAGATCGTCTGACATCCGGAGATATATATATACATATTTCATCTGTCAGATAGAGCTTAAAAGTTGACATATGTATGTATGTATCTAAAAAGGGGTAAAAGGGATTTTACTCAATAGTAAGTTTGAGTGATTGCAATTTTTTAAAGTATAAAGATACACATACATACATATATAGCTTTATATTTTTGGAATATATAATAGAAAATACTTGCTTCACTTCCTTTCTTCTTTAAATGAACTCTCCATTCTTTCTTTAAAAACTATTTACCAATTCAGGGTCACACAAACACACACATGCGTACATACATATGTATATACATACATAAATACATATATGTATATGTATGAAACGCATCATTGATATACTTTTTGGTCAAGGCAGGTGGCAATGGAATGCAGGGATTTTGGTTTGGCATCATCAATTGACTAATGGGTTGCGTCTCACCCATTCGAAAGGAAACAAAATTGCTGCTTACACAATTTGTATCTAACAGATACTCTTGATATTTACAATGAGTACTATTTGCTGGCACGGGCGAAAGGCCACCACTGTCTAATGTCTGGAGAAAGATATATTGCCATACGCCACCCCGCCGCACTAACGCAACCTCCGCCTGCCTCCTTAAGCAAAAAAAAAAAAAAAAAAAATAGAAACACTAACACAAGGCGTTGAAATATTTATGATATTAAAACGAAACGAAACGAAAAAAAAAAAACAGCTATGGAAAATGCTGTTGCAGCTACAATTTTTCCTGTTGTTGGCATTGCATTAGCTTACGCTTTTGCTATGGCAAAAGTTAACCGAAAAAGAAAAAAAAAACTAACGACAGCAGCAAACACAACAAGAAAGATAGATGAAAGTGCAACAGCAGCAGCAGCAGCGGCAGCAGCAACAACAGCAAAAGCAGCAACAACAGCAACAACAACACCAACAAAGTAGCAACAAAACGAACTACAACTGAAAACCATCAAAAACAAAACAAAAACAAAAACAAAAAACTGGCTAAGCAACTTTTACAGCAAACACGCCACCACCTCCTCCTCCTCCTTCTCCTCTTTGTGGAACTCAAGTGGATGCCATTGCCAACGGTATAAAAATGCAACGACCCATTGCGAAAAAGCAACAACAACAACAACAACAGCAGCAGCAGCACCAGCAATAAGCAGCATAATGAAAGCAGCAACAACAACGCCGCTGCCAAAGGCAAAAAAAAAAAAAAATTAACATATAACGAAAGAAATGCGAATATTGTAAACGAGCTCAAATCGAATGGTATATCGTATGTATGTAAGTTTGTCGGTTTGCCGATCTGTCGATTGGTCGATCGGTCACTTTGTAGCGGTCAATTAATAGGCTTGAGTTAAAGAAGAAGAGATCGCAAGTCTTAGCGACTGTTGAAAACGGGGAAATACATTAGCTGACGTCACCATCTGATCTTATCTGATCAGATCAGAACAATTCGGTTCGGTCTCGAAAGTACTAACACATACATACTCACAGACACACACACACAACCACATGCAGACATACCGATATTCAAGCTCTAATTAAAGTTAATGACAGCATGTAATTAGAAGTAAAAGGGAGAACACAGAGAACTCGTACACCCAAGCCCCATAAAATACCATCAATAAAATAAATGGGAAACAGGCAACGAGAAAGAGACGAGGCAAGAGAAAAGCAAAATGCGATAGAGAGAAATAGTTAAAGTTGAACTGATCAAGTTGAATGAAGAAACAAATATTGTGCAAGACAATTGTGGAAATATGAGATTAATTGTTAAATAGTAATAAAAATAAAAAGCAAGAAAAAAAAACAGAAGAGACATAGGAATGTATATAAGTATGTATGTATGTATATTTGTACATATATGTATGTATATATATAAACATTGTGAAAGGTTGCCAAACTTATGGTACTTCTTAAAAGGGGTTAAGGCACTTCACTTGAATAGTTTTTTTATAGAGTTTTATGGTTTCTCAAATGCATATAGGGATCGTCAGTCACCTGCTGTAATATAGCTCATATTGATTTTATTAGAAGAGATTGAATCTCTTCTGATTCTGTAATAAAGATTAAGTTATTTTGTTATACCATTTTATGATATTGTACGAGCTGATCCATAAGCTACCAAAAAACTTCAATATAACTTTTCACGATCACAGCTATCGATCTTATCTCACTATATATACATATTTAAGTACATATGTATGTATGCACATATGTATATATACATACATATGTAAATAGTTGATTGCAAGGGTTTTTTATCGGTATGAAAGCCGATTGTGAAAATCCTACCGACAATCTTAATATTGGAATGACAATGACTGAATTTCACATTACAGTTTTATGTGTTACAATGGGTTTTTGTTAAATAAAATTTATTATAATATTCGATTTTTGAATTTTCCCAATTTTATTTCCCTTGCATTGCACAGTAGCAAGTGAAGTGAAGATTGACCCAACGACACCCTTTTGCTTAAAGAGAGAGAGAGAGAGAGAGGGATAGAGATCATGGATTTGGACAGTAAACAAGAGAGCCAGCCAGCAAACCAGATATTTCTCCTCGCCCTCTCTCTCTCTCTCTCTTTCGGTGTATCCGTCTCTTTTTATCTCCCTTTCTGTTTGGGGCATTCCATACATGCAGCATTGGCATTGCAAATGAGAAGCTGGTGGCGTCCGCATTGACGTCGACGTCGCCGTCGCCGTCGTCGTCGTCAGCTTTAGCTATTTGTGTTGAACTTTTTACAGTTGCCTTGTACAAAAAAAAAAAAAAATCGAAAGGAGAAGAGGGGAAGGGGGGTTTAGTATGAGGGAGAGGGAAAAGTTTTTGTGTTTCGTTGTTGTTATTGTGTCGGTTGGGTTTGATAATTATTGCAACATCGGCCTAGTGGATTATAAGTATATATATTTATATTCATTTCATACATACATACATACATATGTATGTTTATATCTATATATACATACATACATACATACATACATATATACAAATTTATCTAGTACAAATTTATCTGTCTGTATGTGCATCATATTTCTTTCAAATTGCTTTCTATGCTCTTCGCTGTCGAATGATTCAACAAGTCCAAGGCGTAAAAATAACAACAACATGTAAAACACAGCAACAAAATATTGTAATAAAAATATTTTTAAATTGTAATGGGAGTGGAAAACGTTCAGAGACAGAAAGAGAGAGGAAACCCTAGAGAGAAAGAGAGAGGGAGGGAGAGAGAGAGACAGAGAATACAATATTGTGTTCTGTATTTTATTATTTGTTTTGTTTTGGGACTTAGTTTTGTTTTTGGTTTTGCTTGAATTGACTTTTAATTATATGTATGTATGTATGTATAGAGATCGAAGAGGAAGACATTGATAAAGAAGCAGATTGAAAAATTCTAACGGTACTGGGACTTGACCTAGCTACCAAAGAACAAAATAAAATACGAATAAGAATAGAAAAAAAAACAAAGAAAAAGTAAAAGCCAATTAACAAACAGAAAGGTACGACTTTAGAAATACCCTGTAAATGTAACCTTGTAATCGACTTAAATTATGGCTACTTAATATTAACATTTAATTTATTTAAGCAGAGAAATTTCTGAAATTTGAATTTAGATCTTTACCTAAGATCTGTAATTGATTGATCATAGATATACATACATACATATATACATATATTCTTTGAACCTATTACAAAATCTAAAATGTGCTCTCTTACGATTCAAATATATAGGGTATGAAAAAAAGAAAATCAAGCCATAGATCGATCAATCAATGAGCTTGAATTACTTTGCATATACATAGATAAATTTATTTTATTTAAATCTTATTCATATGCAAATTAAATAACGTAAAAGTGTCAATTTGTATTTGATTGCGGCTCGTAAATAAATCAGAGTTTTGCTCTTTCTCTTTCTCTATATCGGTGTATATGTACATATATGTATGTATGGATGTATGTGTGCAGGCACAAATAACCAATCGATAATCTTCCCATGTATGGCAAAAACAAGTTCAATAATCATATATACATACATGTATGTATGTGTGTACGTATTTACATATGTATGTAAAATATCAGTTCCGCATGCCGTTGATAATCATTTGGGATCGATCGACAAAGATTGACAAGCCCCTTCTTTCTCTTTCGTTCTTTCGGCCTCTCTTTTTTATGTATAATAAATCCTTTTCACCTTTCCAATTATTTTTCAATCATTTTGCTGGTATAATGATTTTCAATTATCCAAATGATTCGCCTGATATTTAGTGTATACTGTTCTTTGAATGCCAAGAAGATCAATAAAATATTTAGTATTAAACACTAACAAATTGAAATATGACAAAATCTTAATCCCATAGTGTATCGAACATACACCCATTCATTATTCACATTAAATTGTCATTGTAGATTGTGAATTATTGATACTCAAGCTGATTAAAAAATGTGGTAAAACGATATATGTACATATATCAGTTGATATCATAGAAATTATGGGATATCTATTAAAGATAATAGAAAAATTGCATTAAAGCCGTTAGAAAACTTTGTATACAAACTAAAGATTAAATATATTAGTTATTAACGGTAGGATTAAAGTATTTTGATTTACCCAAGACTGTGCAGTGTATATCGAAATTGGCTAATATTTTTCTATATGGTAATCAGTCGCATTCAATGGCAAAGTTGAAGCTAAGAGATCAATCGATTCGATCTATTAATGGTATATGGAAGTAACTTCCACATGTATATATAACTATCCACATATATGTATATATATAGATATATATATATAATCATATATGTATATCCTTGATTACTTTTACATTTTTTATAAAGAATTTTTAGCTTTTTACCATGTGTAATCCTCAGTTTATGAATGCAATAAACTTTTCAATATATGTATGTATGTATGTATATGTGTAAGTATATGTATGTATGTATGTACATATGTATATATATAAATGTGATAAAGCCTATGAAAAATTCTTGAACCAAGGCAATCGCTCTACCACTCCCACTTGGTAATCTAAAGAAGCCCACTAGCTTCTACAACTTGATTAGACAGGTTCAACCTAAAATTCTTGTCACCCACACACTTACACAGATAGAGAGAGAGAGAGAGAGAGAGAGAGAGGGAGGGAGAGAGAAAAACAGAGAAGGGGAGGGTGGGAGAAACAAGCAGGTTTACTTTTAGTTTTTTTTTTTTTTAGTGGAATCTCGACCCACACACACATACTCCACCACCATAATATCCATGTGGATCCACAGCAAGCAACAAAGTGGCAAAGGGAGGAGACCGAGTGCATATTTGGTATCTGATTACATTTTGAATACCTGCAATGAACCAGAAAATTTGCTTTGTGCCTTCGTTGGGTTGCCTGCCTGCTTTTGGTTACTTATTCGTGGCTGTGGGCGCTTCAAATGGCAGGTCGGACGGATGGTCGGTCAGTCAGTTAGTCAGTCAGTTAGTCAGTCAGTCAACCAGCCAGCCAGGTGGACGAGAAGAACAGGTGCTCTCTGCCTGACAAACGGCAAACAAACAGACCAAACAAAATATAAAAAAAAAAAAAAACAACAACAACAAAAAGAAAGAAGAAAAGAAAAAAAAATGTGCAAAAGCTGGCCAAGATTTGCGATAGTAGTTGTAGTATGCACAAGGAGACGATGAAAAACATAAGAGGTGGATAGAGAGAGGTGTGGGGGGCGAGGGAGTTAAACGAAACATAAAAACGTGACTCAGACTCATGCAAGACCATGGTGATGGTGATGAAGTGTGGCAACGCTGCAATAAAGCACAAGCTACAACAATTACAGTTATTTTATGAGTTTGCAGAGCAGAACCGAACTGCAGGCAGCAGCAGCAGGCAGCATCAACGGGGTAATGGGGGATGGGGAGGGGGAGGGGTAGAACAAGAACGTAAAGGAGACAAACTACATCGTTGGCCACTTCATTTTGCAAAGAGAGCGGAAATTTAATGAGGACGTCCCTCGTGCCCCTTACACCACCCACAACTCCACAAACATTTTACTTCATCCCACTGTTGTTGGATGTATGTGGATGTGGATGCTGCTGCTGCTGATGATGATGATGATGATAATGATGTTGTCGTACTTTTCATTCGTTGCATCAAAATTTCTCTCGAGGCAGCCGCTTGCGGGCGCTTTGTAATGATGCGTTTAGCCGATTTTCAAGCACCGCTCTACTCTCTGCACTGGTGTTGCTCTTGGAATTGGAAATGCCAAAATGGAGCACCAGCAGCAGCAGCAATAGCAGAGCAGTAGCACACAGTTTGCCAACTTTTGTGGTCATTTAGAGCGCTCCAGTGAGTGCATCCTAACCAAAAGAAAGATGAAGATGAAATCGAGTGAAAAAAAAAGAAGCGAATATTAAAAAATAATGGGGGAGACTCTTTGGTTTTTCATTATGATGCACTTGGGACATTAAAAGTGCTCAAGATTGTGAAAAAAGATATTACCAGCAAAAGGCAGGCATATGACACACACATACACACATACACACACACACACACTCACACACTGGGAAGGGTAAAAACAAGGGAACTCCATTATTAAATACTAAAATCGTTTTTCGTTAGAGAAAGGCTTTTTTATGCAACTTTTCCACTCGAATCAAAATCAAAATCAAATGACGAATCAAAGCTATATCGATTTGACGATTGTTGACGCTGCTTCCTGGTGGATGAATGGATTCGTTCAGTTTGCTGGCAACTATGTAGTAATTAATCTCCTTTAGAAATTCATTTTTACCTTTTCTAGGGCAAGGTAGTAGAGTACGTACTAGGTACACTTAGTGATTAGAGGGCGGGGATAATATTTACATAAAATTTGGCCAAAACCAACTGTTGCCAGGTAACACATCAACCACCCATCCACCAATCGAACAACCCACCCATTTACCCACTTAGACTTTCAACGTTCTATAGACGGAGGCCAACAGTTGGCAACATAATTCATTCGACAATGACGTTGACAATGAATTTTCTTTTGGCAAAAAAAGGAAAGTAAAGATAGCGGCAACTTGAATAAACTTTTTGGGTGCCATGTGGCATGTCAATATTTCCACCATTTGCAGCAATTTCTTTTCTTCTCTCTTTTTCTCCATGCTGTGTGCTTGGGTGTGTGTGAGTGTGTGCTTTGCTTTATTTTTCACTTTTTTTTTTCTTTCATTTATTCGTTTTTGTATAGGCAAAAGGTTAACACGCCGCTTCCCTCACACCTCGCACCTCGATTACCCTCGCTTATTTCTATGTATATGCCATCGTCCCGTTTCGTTGCCGTTCGTTTAATTTTATTGCCTAATTTTCAACTTTGATTGCTGGCACACCCCTTGTCCCGGATCGCCCCGGAACTCGGCCTGCCACCACCAGCAGCAGCACCCACCAGCGTCACTTTCACGCTCGTTGACATTTCTTTTTCTTTTGCTTTTGCTTTTCTTTTTTTTTTCTCGTTTTTGGTTTTGGTTTCTCACATTTTTCCTGTTTAATTTTCAATTTGCTTGCCTCCCGAGAGTGTGTGTGTGTGTGTGTGAGGCAGATGGGGAGAGACAGAGACAGAGAGAGATAATCAATTTTTATATTTATTTAGCATTTTTATGTGGACATTTGGGGCTATTAATGTGAGTAGGGCCACGCCCATAAATGCATAAAAGGATGGGCGTAATTGTTGGTGCCGCTGTTGCTAAACATTAAACGCTTCATTTAGTCAATTAGCATTTTTATCACTAGGGATTTGAATAGAAAGACCCCCATACCCATAGATAGAGTACAGCTTAAGGATGTGTAAAAGGCTCATTAGTTGTCCTTTACGACTCCTTAATAGGGCAAAAAAAAAAAAGAAGCAAATCATGCCCACAAAAATCAGCAAAATAATAAATTATCATAATTCCTTCTGCGTTTAATATTTAAATTTTCAATTTTTAAAACACTTTCATCATCCAGTTAAAATCATGTTTGGGGTAAAAGATTTGAAATCTTTATAGTTTCCAGATCCGGCAACTATGGCATAAAAAAACTGTATCATTATCAGTTTAAATGAATATAGACACTTTAAACGGGAATTACTTCTTATGTAAGCAGAGTCCATCTTTTTTTTTTTTTTTTTTTTGGAGTTCCTTTAATGGGAATTTTTAAATTAGAAAAATAATTATTATATTTTCGAGTTTTAGTTTCAGTTTCGGTTTCGGTTTCTGTTTTCTTCTTTTTTTTTTTCTTTATCATTTGTTCAAGTTACGAAAAGTGTTCTAAATATTGTTGCCAACTTGTCACTTTGATAGCATTTTCAGTTCCAATTTCATGTGACTAAATGCAGTTTCATCTTTTGTATGATGACTTGTGCGCACAGAATTTTGAGCATTATCTTATGGTTATCTGAACAATCAATGATTAGTAGAGCATCCCAATAATAAAAAAAAAATAAGCAAGAGATATGTATGCTTTTGTATCTTTTGTAGGCGTCTGGCTTTTTCTTCCACTTGGCTTCTTGGCTTGATTAAATGTTGCCAATAACAACAACATCAACCAGAATGCTTACAATCAGTTTCAGCAGTTTTTGTCTTAAGAACTTTGCGACGTTCTGTCATCATCGTCGTCGTCGTCGTCGTCAACGTCTCAAGATTTTTAAGCAAAAAAAAAAAAAGGAAAAAAAAATGCCCAGCATGCGAAATTGGTGAGCGGAAGCGCCAAAAATTGAGTTGCTACGCCAAACAAAAGAAGGGTAAAAAGTAATAACCCCAAAAAAAAAAAACAAAAACAAAACAACAAGAAGCCTCTTTGTCTGGCATCTTCAATTGGTGTTTTTTGTGTATGTGTGTGTGTGTGTGTGTGATGATCAAAAATTATAATAGACACTCAATGTGAAAAAAAGTGAAGTCAGCCAAAGATTTTTTTTATAGACTAAATTAAATTTGAGTTGTTTTTTTTTTTTTTTTTAATAAAAATTGTTTTTAAGCTGAAACTAACAATATCTGCAGATTACCATCAAATGAATTTAGGTAACCGGAAGGAGGGCAATGCTTAATTTGTAGGCTTGCAAAGTGATTAGAATTATGACACATCGAATATAAATTAAAAATTATCCAAGTTAACCCAACACAACAATTAATATTAATATAAGCAAAATCTTTGATTCCAATAAATAAATTGTTAAGTAAAAATCTATTTCATTTATGGTTAAGCCGAACCGAATAAATCGAAAGACAAAATTCATAAATTATACGATTACTTATCCAAAAATGTCAGTTAAAAGTCTAAAAATAATTTGCATTTTCAATTGTTTGGTTATAACTTTTATATACATACATATGTAGTATAATTAAAACTATATTTGTTTTAAGGTACACTTTTTTTTCCCATTAAAAACCCATTGAAAAAATTTGATAGATAAAATCAAAATTTTTGTTTTGAATTTAGAATTAGAACATTTTTGATTTAAATTAAACCATGGCTTATTTTATTGCCGTTGAGCTGGCCATTAATTAAACAAAATATAGTATTTATTTATTTCTTTTTGGACTAATAAAATTTAATAAATTATCGATCTATCTCGGAGGAATTTTCACACAACAAAGGTGAGTCTTGAGAAATCATTTTTATCAATAAATTCCCATGATTTTAAAAGTGTATACATACAAATATAAATAACTTTAATATTTTTATAAACTCGAATATATTAAGAGTTCTCCATATTGATTTAATGAGCTTTTCTTTGATTTATAATTGCGAATGCAATTGTCATTTTGTTGTTTGATATACAAATAGAAAAATCCAAAAACTTTTGTAATTTTAACTTGAATGAGTCTTTCCCTCTCTCTCTCTCTCTAACTTTTGCTTTTTTCTCTCTCTCTCTTTATTCTGTGGTTCCTTGTCTCTTTTTGGTGATAAGGGCAGGTGCAGTAGAAACCGGGAAATTTTGAAAATGAAAGTCAACTTTGCCGATGGCTGATAAGCAATCAGAATAGGGGTGGGGGGGTAGGGAAAGAAGAGAGACTATGCCCATTTGATGGGGGGTGGTGTGGGGGGGGGTGTGATGGAGAAGAGAGTTGCATTTGCTAGCAATTTGTTGTTGCTGTTGTTTACTTTTGGCGCCTGCGGCCGATTTCATTTGACTTCTCGAACGTTGCTTATTTGCCCAGAGATTTGTGTCGATACAAAAATATCCAACAACATGGAAATATATATGTACATACATACTTATATATATATATAGACACAGCCGGGAATTATTTGGTTAGAATACACTTGAAGAAATAACCGAGGTATATAATATAGAATTAAAAGAATTAGTCAATTAAATAGGAACTCGTTTGATACTTGGGATCTCTTATTGTTTTTTATTTCAATTATTTTTTTTTTAAATTGGCCAAATTATATTTAAGTGAAAATCAATGTGATCAATATTTTTCTTAAAGTGTATGTAAGATTTGGGAGCATAAGAGAAGGGAGGGAGGGAGGAGGCAGACAAACAAATTACAAACAAATTGTCGTCGTTGTAGAGTCAAGCATCGATTGCCGTGTCGATTGTTAAAGCGTCTTCACATTTCCTCCTTCTCCTGGTCTAGAAGTTTTTGACAACTACGTTTTCTCTTATCGGACAACACACACTCACACACAGACACAGACATCTACATACATACACGTGCCCCCACACGCACATGTACACACACACACACACACACACACACATGATTTCAGGTGGCATGGGACAACTTGAGGTCAGTCAATGCCATACTAAAGTACTTAAATGTTTTTTTTTTCCTGATATATGCGCCAAGTCTTAGAGCAAGCGACTGATAAGGAAGCAACAGCAGCAAAAATAATGAACCAGTAAGGGATGGATGATGAAGATTGGAGATGGAGATGGAGAAGGAGAAGGAGATGGAGGAGATGGAGGAAATGGAAATGGGAATGAAAGTTGTCCCTGTCGTCTAGACAGACAAGTTGGCTGCGTCTCCTGATGTCTACTAAGCTTTGTCATTAACTATTTTTCAACTTTTAATGTTTGCTGACCAATGAAAAATAATGTGCTTATTGGGCATCAGATAATGAATGATTAAATAAAGGAGTAAAGGAAATACAATGAAAGGATTTCATTGTATGTATTATAGGAAACCATTGCCAATGATCCAATAATCCGATATAAATATTTTAACCACTCTTAACAATAATATACAACTTGAGAATTATAAGCAAAGAAGAATCGGCTTTAATCTCAATCGACTCAAATATCTCTCACAAATAGCTCTATTAACGATTCGTATATAAACGTTTCTATATCCCAAGGAATTCTGTATTGTATTTAAAACTTAACATTGACTTTATCATCATTTTAATGCAGCAATAGAAATTCATTTTCAAAGTTAAAACAATTTTTATTTAATGCAATTCATTTCTTGTTGGTTTTTGTTTATTTTTTTCTTTTTCTTCTTGTGTGGTAGCAACAATTTTTTTTTGTATATGGTTAAGCATTTTTATTATTCAATTTACTTACTTGAGCAAAACGGTGTGTGTGTGTGTTTTTTTATATATATATTTTTTTTTTTTTATTTTATATAGCGTAAAATTTATTTTCCGCTGGTTTTTAATGATGTTCTTCTGTGACAGTTCGTTGATTTGATGGAAAGTTTTTTTTTTTTGTTAAATGTTTTATTTTTCTTTTCTGTTTTTAATTCCTCTTTTGTTTAAAATGCAACTCTGTGCATAAATTTATCTGGTTGCAGCATTTTCATAGCCTGACTTTTGGAAATTTTAATTAAAACAAATAAGAAATGGTTGGCAAAAAATTACAAAAAAAAAAAGAAGAGAGAGAGAAAAAAAAGAAAAGAGTTTTATTTAATCCATTTGTTGTTGTTGTTGTTGTGGTTGGTATTTTGCATAATGCACTCAAGCGCACATTCATTCAATCATTCATTTGGTTCAAGTTGGTTGTCATGACAACTGACTGTGCCGCCCCCCCCCCGCCGGGGTCTGCCCACCACCCGTCCGATCCACCCGTTTGTGTAGAGCCACCCTTAACCCCTTCGCGCGTCAGTTATATGTATGTATGTATGTAAATAAAATGAAAATTTATTCGAGCATACCAATGCACGTAACGTAAATGCCACTCGACAATGCAAAACAAATTGAAAAATTGAGGAAAAAAACTTTAAACGCTTTTTCATCTTTTGTGATTTTTTCGGTTTTCTTTCTTTTTTTATATGTATATGTATGTATGTATGTATGTATATACATGTATATATATGTACATACATTGTCCACTCCATTGAAGGCGTTCAAATATATGTAAACAGGAACAAAAAAATAATGTATGCAATTCATTGTCTAGATATCATTGATCATCAAGAGTCTAGTCAATTGATTTGATAGATTCCTAAATACATAAATGCAATTACAATGCGCGCTATATCAAAACATTGTTCAAATAGCGCACATGAAAAACGCTTGAAAAGTTAAGTGGGCCGGTAAAAGTTTTGGGGAACGATCTTACGGAGTACTACAACATATACATATGTACTTAGATATGTATATCCGTAATGCAGGAGGTATTTTTATAAGAAATACATTTGCAGGGCGTTAATATCGGTGTATACATATAGGATGGATGTAAGGATCGTAGGATCGAAATAAATTATTAAATTGAGATAATCCATTGACGTATGCGAAATTCGTTTCAAAATTTTATATGTATGTATGCACATACATATATAATTTTATATTTGTGTATGTATGTGCATATATGCTAACGGCATTTCCTTTAATGCATTTTTTTTCATCATTTACAGTTAATAAACATTAACCGCAAGTGAGCCCAGTGCCAGCCCCATTAAATATGTTGGCCACTAAATGTGTTACAAGTGGTAATGGATGGACGGAGAATGATTCGATTCGATTCGATTCGTTTCGTTTCGATTCTTCACTTAATTGCTGGACTTTTCCGTAAACTTGTAGTGGCAATTTTCTCTTAGCCTTTTCTTTCATAAACTAAACACCAAGAAGTGTCTATGTTTAAGTGTTGTTGTCACATTTGTTAGCAACAGAAAATAATAAAAAAAAACAAAAATTGATTTGCTAATGATTGTCAATGACGTTAATGTGGCACACACAACACACATCAGGCAATAGAGAAGAGTGGTAAAAAGGGTTGTCTCTCTAGAGAGTCTTGAGAGTTTATTTATTTCTGGAACTATTCACACATAGACACACATATGTATGTACATGTGCACATACTATATATATGTATATATATATGTACATATACATAAATATATGCATATGTACATCCATATGTACATACATATATCATATTTTTAGTCATTTAGTAAATGGAATAAAATTCAAACTGAAATGCGTAGCTGTAATCCATATTTCATTAACAAAATTTAAAAAAAAAATTTTGTGTATGTATGTACATACATACATACATACATATGTATGTAGGATCATGGTACATACATGTGTACATACATATGTATGTATATTTTATTAAATATGTAGAGTGTTTTTTATTTTTTTACTATTTAACTGTTGCACCCCTTTTTAAATACCGCGATCAATTTTAATATTAAATTACACAGTTTAGTTAATCAGATCAATTAAGTTGATTAAGTTTTCAATGTTTGCTGTTGCATTCAGCTTTTCATCTAAAATACCTTTACGACATACATACATATATGTAAATATATATATGTACATATGTATGTATGTATGTATACATATGTATATGTATGTATATTTATATTTGTTATTTGTATACTTTAGCCAGAAAATGTATGTCAAAGATTTGCAATCGATCCGTAGAAAAACAAGAATTATTAAACAAGACTTTATTTGGGCATATCCCAATATCGCAAAATTTTTGAGATCGGCTTCATTTTGATGCGTTTTGGTTTTGGTTTCGGTTTTTTCTTCGTTTTGCTTTTTCTCTTTTTTTTTTTTGTTTTTTGCCTTTTCTCGTAATTCCTCGTTTTGCTAGTGATAATTGCGATAATTCTGAAGAATGTTTGACTGACTCACTACTACTACTACTGGCGACTGGCGACTGGCAACTGGGGACTGCTGACTGGGGAGTTTTGTCAGTTGTCGGTTATTCGGTAGCAGTGGAGATCACTTGGAATTCAGTTGTAAGTAAAGTTTGTAGGTGAGTCAACAACATGCCGCACCTCGCACCCCGCTTATAATAAGAGATCAATGAGCGACATACATTTTAATGTTGCCAATAAATGTAAAATAAATACATAAAATAGGCACAAAAACCCATTGTAGCAACAACAACAACAAGTAAGCAAAATTATAATAGTAAAATTTTTTGGTTTTTCTTTAATTATTTTGTTAATTAAAATAAACACACTGGTACACACACAAAGCACACAAAAATAAACGCCGGCACACGCACACCTTTATAATAGAAAACTATAAAAGTAAAACATAAAATAAATAAAGTAAAATAGACACAAAAACAAAAAATGTTCGGCCTTTTTTTTGGGTAATTTTGTTTTGTTTTTGTTTGATATTTTTTTTTAATTTAGCTTTTGTTTTTGGCTTTACTTTTGCACTTTGCCACACACGACAACAAAAAGAAAAAGAGAAAAAATAACACAAACACAGACTCACACACACACACACACATACGCAGACACAGAAGCAACCAACTTTGAAGCAAATACTAAATTTGACCCTAAAACCGCGTCAGCGTACCGCTTGCGACAAGAGTTCCAATCAGACTGTTAAGCTTAACATTTGGAACTCCTCATGTTAAATTAACATTGCCGAAACATACGCACGAATTTAACATAGCCGATGCTGTGTCTGTGTTTCGATTGTGTATCGCGCGTGTGTGTGTGTGTGTGTGTGTATGTGAGGGACTGAAACGAGTTTCTGTTGTTGGAGCGCACTGCGTTGGCCAGAAGGTAGAGGGGGCGGCACGGACAGTGGGCTCCATATAAGAAAAAGTAACAAAAACAGATGGTCATTCAATTTAAATGAAATAACAATTAGATATAATGAAATTCGGTGATTTAAGCGACATTTTGAGGAAAAACAAAATGGTGCGTCAAACAAAATGAAGGAATTTTGTATATATGTGTATATGTACATATGTATACTCGTATATGACAAAGCTGGCTTAGATAAATAATATAAAA
The DNA here is from genome assembly GCA_018150375.1 of Drosophila sturtevanti. Lineage (NCBI taxonomy): Eukaryota > Metazoa > Arthropoda > Insecta > Diptera > Drosophilidae > Drosophila > Drosophila sturtevanti. The sequence continues at coordinate 1,129,283 of JAECWJ010000392.1, read as the reverse complement.
GATAATATAATAATATAAAAGAAATCAAAAGTTATCTTTTTGATAGTTAAGTAGTTTATATCAACTCAACTCTTCTTTATAATAATTTGACAAATCATATATATATTTGTACTATGTGTATGTGTTATATTTATTTACATTAAGTTGAAATTTCAACCACTGTGCAGCGACCGGCCCACACAGCATAAAGTTGTGTTGTTGCGCAAATCGCATGCGTTATGTAGAGTGGGTGGGTTGGAGGAGATGAAGAGCAAATGAAAGATGCATAGATCGGCAACCGAATAAATGCATGACCGTTGCCAGTACGCAGATTGCGAACGCATTGCGGTTTGTCTATTTGTGATCAAAATCAACTGCAACTGCAGCTATAGCTGCAATAACAACAAAGCTGCAGCATTGTTTTTGGTCAACTGCATTGCTGGCCATTGCGGCAGTTGTAACTGAAATAAACACATGTACATACTTACACACACACACACACACACACAAACATACTACACAAGCATAGAATGAAACTATTAAAAGATGCGGCGGCAATGCAAATGCAACAAAATATCTATAAACGGGGTGCTCAGGGTAGTAGGCGGGCCGAATACCATGGCCGCCAACCAAATAGACAAGGCGAGGTCGAGAAGATCGCTAACCCATCATTCACATTCTCATCCATCCTCCCCTCCTTTTACCTCACTGCATTAGTCTACATTTTTTTTATGCACTAATCAACAAAAATTACAAAAATGTTTGGCCAAAGAAATTGAAGGAACACATCGAATGTAGACCGTTAAAAATATCGGATCAAATATAATGAAAGAATCTGAATCTATATAATTTAAATAGTTCCAAAGTTTGGTCACATATTTTAGAAGAAACATAAAAATATTATAAATTTGAAAGAGCTTTTGATGTTAAGTCGAGCTTTTCAAAGCTTTTTTCAAATGCATTTTTTTAAACATTTGGTTGACGAGTGCAAAATGCATTCGCTTTTCATTTTAGTTTTCTGTCTCTCTGTTGTTGGCCAAAAAGCTCAGCCAAGCGTAAGAAGACAGAGAGAAAGAGGAGAGGGTGAGCAACAGAGAGATCGTCACAATTGTCAAGGAAGTGGAACGTATCTACATATGTTTTGACTATGTATGCGCTGTGTGTGTGTGTGTGTGTGTGTGTGTGTGTGTGTGTGTGTGTGTGTGTGTGTGTGTGTGTGTGTGTGGGCATTGTCATGGCAACTTGAACGTGGGAGAGCCCTTCACATCGCAGAGCCCCAAAGCTGAGACAATGTTTTTGTTATCATAATTATGCAGGGCCGAAGCAAGGTTTAATGCAGCCAGCCAACCGAAGTTTATAGTCTAGAATTTAACGATTTCCCAAATAGGATAAAATACATGTATGTATATAAGTATGCATGTAGTATATGAACGATTAATATTAACCAATTAGAAATGAAGAAAATCTTATAAAATGCTTTCATTAATGTGTGTAGGCTGTCACATAATCTAATCCGGCCCTGGTTTGATCACTATTGCCTTTGTTGCCTTTGTTCTTGCGGTGTGGGTATGTGGAATAATGGCCTCGACCGATCAAGCTAGAGGCAAAAGATGGGGAGAGCAGCCTTAGCATAAGTCAGAGATCGACCAGCTGTTGCTTTTGTTTTGTTTGTTTGTATATCAATTCAAGCATAAACTAAACCGGCAGGAAAAGAAACGGAAAGAGAGATAGAGAGAGAGAGAGAGGTAGGGAGAGAGCGGAGGGAAGAATTAAAGAGAGAGAAAGAGAGAGGCAGAAAAATAGGTAAAAGGATATAATAAGGGTATGCTCAAAAAATAAATCAAAATTAATGTCATACAATTATTAATTGAAGTAATTAATGTGCTATGTCGGGACAGCCATCAAAAGCTTTTCGTGTAAACAATGGTGTAGCAGGAGGGGGGTGGAGGGGGGGAGCCGGTGGTAAAGAAGAAAGAGAAAGCTAAAGGAAGATGCTTAAATTATAATTTCTTAACCATTTTGACCATTTGGTAAGGATATTACTTTAATTACATATGCAAAGCCACGAAGCAGACAAATAGGGAGGCATTCCACACACGCACAGTGTGTGAGAGCAAGGGGGGGAAGAGGGAGAGATACAGAGAGCGAGAAGGAGGGAAAGTCGGCAACATGTGCCCAAAATGGCAGCATACAGAATCGGGTTGCCATTTTATCGTTGGACCACCAACATGAAAAGGACATTTATACACATAAATTGAAAAACTATTGGCAATCGGTTGGTTGGTCGGTCCTCCCGCCCGCCTCTCTGACTTTCTTCCTTTATCCTCTATACTGTTTTTGCTGCACTGCTCCCTGTTCCACCCTGTGTTGTGGGGGGCATTATCACATGCGATAAATATTTATATGGAAATGTAATGACCCCTTCCCATTGCCTTGCCCTTATCCTTCTCGTTCTCCTTGGCTTTTACATCCTCCCCCCCTCCCCACTCATTCCCCTTGAATAGCTTCGTGCGTTCGTCGCGCAATTAATGTCACCACATCCTTTTGGGCCTTATTAATGTCCTTGGGCTCGGGGTTGGTTGTGCCCATTAATGTCGCACGCTCCCCATTGCCCGGTAAAAACAATTAATTTGCCCATAATGCAATTTATATCGGTTTCGTTTTTGGTTTTGCCAATGTTTTTCCCATTCATATATACACATATACAGACCAAATACATATATATGTATGTACATACGACGTATATCCTGACTTTTGGTACTTATCCTGGTTCTTCGTCTGCCATGGTCACAACGCTACTTCGACCACATAATGTGCATATTTTGGTTTTAAAGGCCAAATGATTAATTATTAAAAGCCAAAACAATTCGCGTTAACCTCAACACAAAACCATTCAGCTAACTCGGAGTAATATTGGCAAACTTGAAGTCGCGATACCCTTTCCGACCATCCTACATTGTTTTTATCTAAGCAAAATATATGCATATGTACTATACATATCCGATATATATATAAGTACCTATATATGAAAGTTGAGATAGCTAACAAGTTTATATACATAGTGTGCGAATAAAAGAAAAAATATCAAAAAAGATGTATGTATGATTCACACGAGCGAATCGAAAAATATATCCATATCAATAAAAATTCAGCAAAAGTTAGTTAGAAACATATTTGATATACATAATATAGATACCCCTTAACTTATAGGGTATACAAAAACGAATGATAATGAGAGTCAACAATGTTTTTCAATGGCCACAAATGAGAATTATGGCTTAAAGATTTAGACAGGGTACAGAGTTTCGAGCATTTTTAGCATTATGAAATAGAAATTATGAACTATTGTTATTTTTTTTTTTTTTTTTTTGGAGATTTCCCAACGAATGGGATAGACATTCCAGGGAAAGGTATAAAAGAGAATTTAGATCCTGAAAATGAATGCCAAAAGTTGGAATAATAGTAAAAGATTGATAGAAATATTAGTTGAAATTTAAATTATTAATTTAGGTAGAAACATTTAATATCTTTAATTTATTAATTTTTATATTTGTGTCTAGTTTGAAATGTTCTTGCCACTTGATAAAATCTTGAAATATTTAATAAAAGTAATATTAATTATAATTTAATGAAAAAGTTGCATAATGGTTCAATTAACAATTTAAACGATGCAACAAGATTAAGTCAAATTTTATAAAGAGATAAATCCGCAGACAATGTCAAGTCAATTGTAAACTTTATATCTGCATTTGAAGTGTTTTCTTTTTTTTTCTGACATAATTGGATAGTTCCATGTCAAGAGTCACCCAAAATCCATATTGCAAACAAATAGTTCAGTGACATGCAACGAAGTTCTTTATACCCTTGCCATATGACTTCTAATCCTTGTCACTATTCATTAAAAAACTTTACATAAATAAAAAAATATAGTAAGCGAACATGAATATATATATGTACATATATGTATATATATATAATGGCATTGCATTATTTTGATTCTCTGCTTTACAAACAACAATCAGAGAACCTCTGCAAAGTGTATGCAGAGATGCCCGCATATGTAGAGATTTGACAGACACAGTGGAGACACCATTTGATGGCTCTATACACCCTCCCACCCGTTTTTATGTACATATATACTGTAAACAAACTGTCAAAGAAAATCTTGTCTAGTCTTGAGACATACTTTTACATATACATATACATATGTTGCAGATGTCACAAAAACCAAGAGGAAGATGATGACGATGATGATGATGATGTTCATCGTGATGAAGTTGGTGAATCTTACTTACGTACTCCAACTTCTCGAAATTATCGAGGAAAAGCATCAAGATGAGAGACTTACCTGCAAAGAGAGAGAGAGAGAGAAAAGAAATGACATTAATTGAATTTTTCTTCTTTTTTTTGCTGTTTTTTTTTTTTTAGCTTGCATCAAATAATTAAAAACTTTTGGAAAATTGTTCTGGGAAGCTAACCCACAGGTCATTTGATTCTGTGATGGGGTCAAATTCAGACAGAAAAAATTTTACGACTTTGTGCAAGAAAAAAAATAAAATAAATAAATAACAAACAAACAAAAAAAAACTGTAAAGAAAGTAAATAAAAAAGTGAATAATAAGGTGAATTATATATACCCTTGCCTATATATTTTTATAGGATTTATTCCGTCTAGTTTATTTGATGCGAAAAACTTATATAAATTGGCAAAAATATAGATAAAGAAATAAAATAAAAAAGAATTTTGAAAATTTATAAATATATATGGCATAGTTTTTTATGATGCGGATTTTTATAAACCATAATTAATGTACTATAGTTACTACATACATATATATATATATATATGCATATGCTTGCTTATCTGATTATGAAATCTTGTTTGATAAAGTTTTTCTTTATGCTAAAACTTCATAAAAATGATTTCTAAAAGAATTATCATCCTAATGGATGGATTCCAACTATATATAAAATCTATTACATAAAATGCAAATCCGTTTGATACCATATTAAACTTGGAATAAAACAAAAATTATTATTCTAATATATTTGTTTTTTTTGTTAGAATGAATATGCTCCTCTTGGTAAGAGGATATAAAAGTGATGCCCTCTGGCCAGAACAACTGGTCCTCCTGTAATTAAATAATGCCCCATTCTATTGGGTTTAGGTTTTCCAACAACAACAACAGCAGCAACAAAAACAAATGAAACGAGAACAACAAAGAAAAAAAAAGGAAAAAAAAACCAACCAGAGGATATGAAGAAGACAAGAAAAAAAAAATGAAAACAAAAGTATCTTAATGCCATTTGAAGTTGAAGTAGTCCAGCAGAAGTCCAAAGACCAGCAACAGGAGGAGGAGGAGAGGAGCAGCATCAGGAGCAGGACCAATGTAGCTAAGCTTGGGGGAAAATGTGGGCAGAGATGAAATGACTGGGGACATGCGAATGTTGAAGTTGGCATTCTGTTTACTGTCTGAGGGAGGGAAAGAGAGGGAAAGGGAGGATGGAGTTAAAGAGTAACAGAGAACAAAACACATACCGCAACGAACTATTGCTCCCCTAGGATAAATTAATAAATTTTCCAGCGAAAGTTGCTTCAACAAACGAGAGCGAAAATGGCAGAGAGAGGCAACAAAATAAAAAAAAAAAAACCAAATGGTTGGTGGATAAAACGCGGAGAGGTGGGGTAAACAAGGAAATGAACAAATAGAAGGCATATAAAAACAAAACGCAAAAAAAGAAAATCAACAACAACAAAAATGAATTTCAACTTTTGCCGGCCATTTCACATTGTTGACGATAAAAACTGGTAAGTTGGAATTACCAATGGAGTTAAAGTCTTGGTCAAAGACATTTTCCATATGTGACAACATTGTCGATATATATACATATGTATGTACATATATATATATGCTTATGCATTGCATTGCATTACATGTTGCAAATATGGTAACAAAATTTTAAATCAAATATGGCAATTACCATGGCAACTTTCTCCTTAATGCAAAGAATGCGTCAAGGTCATGGGTGTAGGGTTAAAAAGGGGGATCCCTATGGTAGGTAATACATACTTTTAATCTTACATATTTAATACATATATTTAAATGAATTAATTTAAATTCAACTAATTGACATTTTGTTCTATATAAAAGTGAAATCATAGAAATGCATTTTCCTTTCATTTTTTTTATTAGTTGCAATTTACAGTGCAATTAGATTGACCAAAGGGCGGTTCCATTTACAGTTAGTATTCCAATAAGCTCTTTCTAATGCCCTATAATCGTAAGTTAAATGGGTATATTAATGCAACAGATGACAAAATGTGTCAGATCTTACAAATATGTTGCCTTTAAATTAAAAATCAAATCCATTGAATTGGAAATTTATGCAAATCAATTAGTTAGTTAATGTGAATCTCTATTTATTTATTTTTTTTTTTTTTTTTGGTATAGGGTATCGCCTAGACGATATATCGCATTTAATGTACACACTTCATATATTTTTACAACCATCACTCCTTTAATTTTCCCCCCTCTTGTTTTGTTCTCCCCCTTTTGTATATAACACCAACACAAAACACATAATAAAAGTATGAAAAAGTGTGAAAAACACTTTAAAGCAATGTCATTTCCCTTTTTTCTTTTTTAGCTTCATTCCCTCACCCTCCCCCCTGGCCACTCAACCCGGGCACCCTTTCTCTGGACTTCTTCCACACTTTCCCATAACAACAACAAAGCAATAAAATGATGGGCAATGGCATTTTTGGCTTTTCACTATAACAAAAGAAGAAAAAGCAGCGGTAAAGGAGAAGACACAAAAAAAAGAAATGGCATAAAGAAAAGATGGGAGAAAAAAAAAAGCCAAATGGAAAACTTAAGAAAGGGAAAACTGAACAAAAACAACATCATTTCTTGCAAGTTTTCCCCCTTTTTTTTTTAACATGGCAAAATGGGCAAATTAGCAAAACGCCCCACCATCCCCTACCACACTCTGCATGCCTCTCGCTGCCATTGCATGTGCCATTTAATCAACAAAAACACTTTTTATTGTGAAAAATTATTACATTGTTGCTGATGGAGGAGGGAAAGGAGTGTGGGTTTCTCTCTCTCTCTCTCTCTCTCTCTCTTGTGTGTGTGTGTGTGTGTGTGTATGAGGGGGAGGTAGAGGGATACTATAATTGTCTGGTGCTGGTGTTGTTGCCGTTAATGTCAAAAGTGTTATTGTTATGCAGACAATTATAGCATGCGATAAAAACGTTTAGCTGGAATGGTTTCCTTTGGGTTCATCATAATAAGACCCATCCCATTCCAGTTAAAATGTGAAAATATGTTTATTAGAATATGAAAAACCCAAAAAGAATGAAATAAAATAAAAAAAAAATGAAATGTTCTACTAAAGGATAATGCCGGGATATATATATATATATACATACAAGGAAATATGGCTGAACATCAACAAAAGTAGAGAAGTGGACACCAGCTGCCACCTTATGATGATCGTGTTGGGCGATCATACACTCGGATTTAAATGTAAAAAATATAAAAAAAAGGGGAAAATTTTAATTTAAAATTTAATAAGGATATTTCCAGTTCTAGATATATGTTAGAAAGTACATAGTTTAATGTTAACTATTGAAACTAGTCCTTAGCTTCTACTAAATATTCTTTAATTTTAAAAACCTAAACAAATCAATCATAATTTTAATTAAATAAAAAAAAAAAAAAGTTTTTTATTCAATTAATATTATGGAAGCATTGCAAACTTTTTTCAATTCAATTTATCTTACTTTAAAAAAAAAAATTCAAAAAATCCTTCAATTTATTTGTCCAAGTGTATTTTTGTATATTTATTTACACCAGAATGATTCCAGCCTTTCCCCTTCCCCTGCGGCCCCACCCAGAGAGACATTAAAACGCCAACAGCTGCACTCAAAACTAGTGTAAACAAACTAAATAAAATTTTCCTTTTTTTTTGTATCAAAATGTTGTGAGATCTCATGATCTCAACATATTCGAAGTCATTTCACCACAAACATGTGACACATGTCCATTCTTTCAAGAATGAATGAATGAATGCTGGTGAGCTAGAAGAGCGTAAAGATACAATAAAGATCAAAAAGATATATTGAAATCATCAAAGAAGTCGATTAATAAATATGATTTTTGTATTTTATATCCACAACCCCCCACCCCCCACCCCATCCAAGAAGCAAAGCAAAGTCCGACCACTGAGGCAAAGTTTTGATAATTTAAATCTATAATTATTTCCAGGAATAGGATATTTTTATTCGTATTCAAATTGTTAAAAAAAGCAGAGAATATTTATATTTTTAAGCCATTTTCAATTGCAATTCAAAGTCAATAATTTATTGAATTTGATGCATAAGATTAGAAATTAGTAAAAATAAGATAATATTAAGAATTAACTAATTCAAAAGAGGAATTTTTTTGAACATTTATCGTATTCAATTTTAATTTAATTATAATCTCTTTTTTGATATAAACTGGAGATTAGTTAAAGTTATATAAGTAGTTAGTATTAACTAATTTTTAATTATCTAAGAAAGAAGTCACTCTATCAAACGATTTAATAATATTGATAAGCATTTCTTTGATCTTAAAACCTTAAAACGACAAGAATATATCCTGATATTAGAGTAGACATACATATATGTATGAATTCCTATTCAAAGTTCTCTTTTAAGACGGATGTACATCATTTTGAGATGATTACAAAGTGTTGCATTAACATTAGCGGATACTGTCAAAGCTCAAATTCCATAATCGATCATAAATAGTTTCTTCTTCTTCTCTTTTTACAAATTATGGCAAAAACTCCATTTTTACGATAGTTTATATTTAGTGTTTCTTTCTTCATCTTCTTCTTCTATTTTTCTCAATTTTTTTCTAATTTCTAACCACAACATTCCAAATGCCCATGGCCATTCATCTTAGTCAATTATAGTGGAAAGGCTTCCTTCTTTCTTTCACGTTCCTAGTCGCGATCGATAGATCGATCGATCGATCGGTCGGTCGGTCGGTCGGTGGATCGTTTTGAATGAGTCTTGGTTGCTAGCTTTTAGTTTGCTCTAGTTGATCTTCCATTTCCTGCTTACAACAAAGTGACACAAAAGTGTGTGGTATGGAGTCGTTTTTCCAACTTCAATCTTTGTCTTTAATGGCCGCAAACGAAAATAGCTAAGACCCAAGCCTTGGCACAAGCGCAGGCATAGGCACAGGCACAGGCACAGGCACTTGGCAAAAAATGTTGATGATACTTATACAGATACTTATATAGCTAGAGGCATGCCAGAGGGAGGCATCATCGTCATCATCATCATCATCATCGTTGTTGTCGCCTGACCCATATTTATTTTTGGCCAAAAACAAAAAGTTCTCTTACACTTTATGTATGTATGTATGTATGTATGTATGTACTTCTTTTATTTTTGCTTAAGGTGGTGGAATCGCACTTACCGAAATGGAAAGAACTTTTCCAGTAAATGTCGTCCGAGGCTGCTTGTTGTCATCATTGTGCAAAACGATAAAACCAAAAACCAAAACTTATCGAGACACGACACAATGCGATGAATTTCAAAGTGAGAGGCAAAGGCTCCCAACTACATACAACTGCGCACATGCAATTGAAAATACGCTTTAATTAAACTAATCAGAAGATATACATACATATACGTATATACATACGATATATGTATGTATGTTTATTATATTCACAATACACAATACTGAGCAGACGCCCATACACTGCAGCCAAGGCACTTGAAGAACATGTTACAGATACAATATATACATATATATATATATATACATATATACATATATACATATATATATATATATATATATATATATATATATATATATTTATATAGTATAGTATCTTGTATATAAAATTTTACTTTATCTCTCACTTACTGCACACACACATCACATGTAATGCAAATTTGGAAGAAAAATAAAAAAAAATGTTCAAAAAAATATTACATATTAAATAAAATTTATAATGACGGCGCGACGCGATTTTTTTTTTTTTGTGTGAATATATGTTTTGATTGTTATAATGATGTGAATTATTCTCAAATGCCTCAACAAATTATAATTATTTCGATATGGCCTAATCATTTGTCCATATCGGCGCCGTTTTTGGTATTACCAATGCAAAACTATTTTCAATATATTTCCACCCAAAATCGGTACTAAAACGAATTACTATAATTTAGACTGAGTATATTCGTCTTGGAAATGAAATGCATCTCAAAATTAATAAAAGTTTCTTCTTTTTTTTAATGACATTCAGTTACATTATTCAATTTTGTTAAATAAGTGTCCGGCTCAAGGTATGAAAATGCATCATATGATTCAGGACATAAGAAAGTTTTTAGATATCTTGAAAATATATAAGGGTTTTTTTTTTCTTCAGTTCTAGGTATCTCTTGAAAGAGCTTTAACAATGTTATTGGAGTTGCAGGATGCCTTAAATATCCCTTTGATTAAGGAGAAGAATGGATCTGAATTGGTTTATTAATATGTGTTTTATTTGTCAGTTTCACAGTGGATACAAGTGTTTGTATCTGGGAAGAACGTGCACTTTCTTTTTTTCTATTTTCTTTGTTTTTTTTTTTTTTTTGGGTAATTTGAATAGATCTTCAATGAGATGCTCGTGCTTCAGCAATTACATAAATTGCGAATTTAATTTGAGTCTTTCTTTGGATTTTTTCATTCGCTGTTCTATCACTCTCTTTCTTTTGACTCCCCTTTCGTGGAGTTGTTGTTGTCAATTCAACAAGAGACATAGACAAATAAAAGTCTTTTACTTTTATTATGTATGCATGTATGTATGTATGTACATATTTTCTTGTTCCAGCTAGTTGCACAGGTTTGCTTAAGTTACCGTTAACCGTTACCCCAGGTTACAGCACAAAAAATATCGCATAAAGCGGAAAACAGCAAAAAGAAAAAAAAAACAACAACAACAACAACAATAAAAAAACAAAGAAACAAAAACAAATTTTCGGAGTTGGCGAAACACGATGAATCATTAAGCATTTGTTTCTCTTTCCCAATTTCTCATTTGGCAAAAAAGAAAAAAAAAATCACCGCGTGGGGGTTAGAGTCAGGTAGGAGGATCAATTTAGTTGAGGGCATTGGAATAAGGCACACCTATGGGAGCACTTTTTGTGGGCACTGAAGAAGATAATAATGTCTTGAAATGATCTGAAATATGAGGCGTATTACCTCCACGGCAATGGCAAAGAGACAATCGCGGCGTAGACGAAGGCGACGACGACGACGACGGCGACGGCGACGATGACGATGATAAAGATGCGCGCGCTCGCATTGAATGTTTGCTTGTGACTGCCGAAACGGACCAACCCAACTGATGGCAACCCCAATACCGCCAGATGAGGAGTCAAGACCAGAGGCATACGGCACAGTGGCACACAATTGATTGCAATTAAAAAATAATTTAAATACATATTTAGATAAAGATCATAGTGAAATAACTAAATAATAGACCTGCATAGATTAGCGTCTATTTTGTTCTCCTATTCCATAAAATACATATAAAATATGAAACTTTTATGCAAATTAAATTTTAAAAAAGACCCATTCATTATTAATCCATTCAGTTAGATTTCCTTTATCACTTTTTCAAAACCCGCAAAGCTTTAAAGACAATGAATAAATTATTCAAAAAAATCAAATTAATCTTAATATTTTGTTATAAAATAAATTGAATTAATACAGTTAGAAGATCTAATTTGAAATAGATTTAAATATATATACATATATACAACATTTGTATACTTCTTTTCATATTTCCCTACAGTTGATCTTTAAATTGTTTTTTATTACCAACCACTGTGCAGCAAGCTGTGTCACGCCGGCGGCAGAGGCAGAGCCGTTGGCGCACCAGAAACAAGCAAAAGACTTTTGGAGAGGGAGAGCAAAAGAGAGACTGAGTGAGAGTTAACTAATCAGAGAGTGAGAGGGGATAGCAAAATGAGAGACTGGAGCATTTGACGCATGCGTATCTAAAGGAAGCAGGAGAAGAAGAGAACAGACAACGGTTGATCAGAAAGCAAGGAGAAGGACAAGCAAACCGAGGCTGGCCTGAGGGTCTGCCACTGCCTACAACCACATTGAACCACTCAGGTTCAATCAACTTCAATTAAAGAGACTGACAATTAAATCGATAAGCGAACATCAGCAGCAGCAACAACAAATGCAAATTAATTAGCCAATATTGCAATGTTGTCTAATAGAAATCCAATTGGCAAAACTATTTCAAGCCTTGGCCAGCTTGACCGGCTTTTCCCTCTCTCTGACTGTGCCCCACCATCTTTCTTGCTCTCCTCACTCTTTGTGTCTATATATTTCTCCTTTCAACTAACTATCTTACTCACTTACATAGAAAGACACACACACACACACACACACACACACACACACACACACACACACACACACACACACACATATACACACATACACACACACACACACACACACACACACACACACACACACACACACACACACACACACACATACACACATACACATACATACGCATACTAACACATTCTTTTGATATTGCATTTTTCCAGCCGGTCTGGTTTTTCCTCTTTCCTCCTCAACATTTTGATTTTGCTTTGTCCATCGGCCTCCACTTGCCTTGGTCAGTATGCGGAAATGTGCTAAAGAGAAAGCGCAATAATCCAATAAGAGTGCAAGGCTAAAAGCCTAGAAGAGTTTAGAGGGGTAAAGAAGGGATAAGACAGCAGGTGGGTAGCCCCATAGATTGTTGGGCTGCTAAGGTTGACAAACAACGAGTTGATATTAATGAAAAAGAAATGAAGACTATAAAAGTGCAAAAAGAAAAATATTGAATAATATTTAATTGACATAAATATATTTATCCCTCTAACAAAACGGCATACTATGCTATAGTAATATGATATACGATCGGATAAACTAGTATTTCAAATATATTCACTTTAATTATTTATTATGCTTTTAGCTAAACATTTTATGTACATACATAATATATACTGACTGATTACAATGTATACAAATTTATTTATGTATATTTTTTATGTAGGACAAATGAAACTTTGGAAAGTTTAATAAAATAGTTGTCAAATTTTCAAAAAAAAAACACAAAATACGTGCAACATTTTACCTATAAAATTTTGTCAATCTATATATATAAAAATGAAGCCCGTTTTTTCTGGTCATCGCATCACGCGTGAACCGATGGACCGATTTCACTAATTCTTTTTTTGTTGTATTTGTTATTATTAGGAGAATGTTCTTACATTAAAAAATATTAAGAAAATCTCTCATGCCATGTTTTATACGCATATTATCTTTAAATTTGTGGCAAGACAACACGAAATACAAGAACATCTGATTTTCTAAATGTGACCATCTGCTTGGTGTGGCCGTAGCAACGTTATAAAAAACTGATCTGTTTACAGAAATCAGTTTGAGTCAAATAAAGAAAAAGCTCGATTTGAAATCCACAGAAACTTATTCATAAAATTAAAGTATTTGCAGTTGGATTTTCGTTTTAAACAATGCCACCAACCAGACGTACAAGCTTAGGCCGCAGAACTCGAAATACGGCAAGTCAAAGAAATATAAGAGCAAATCAAACTGATGAGCAACGCGAAGCGCGAAATGAACTTGAACGGAATCGATATGAAGATAGAAATTTTGTGTTTAATCCCCACAGAGCTGCATTCAGTTATAATGTGGCAATTAATTACAGTTCAGCGAAAATTGTTGCTATTGGTCAAATGAGTTCATTTTTAAATATATATAGATATATGTATTTTGTTTTTTATTTCATTAAAAATTAGTAATGTCATTTTCAGGTATAGCGAGACCAGGGAATTATGGATTCATTTTTATATGGAGGATTCAGTTCAAATTGAATAGGTACTCATACTTAAGATAGGTCAGCTGTACAAAATAAAGTAGTTCATCATTGCAACGCTAAGGCGGTACGAAGTTCGCCGGGTCAGCTAGTTATATTATATTAATATTTCTCTTTTGATAGTAAATAGTGGGATGCGAAAGAAAAATATTTATTATTTATGTTAACCATTTTTCTTCAATCGGTATTAAATAAAAAAATGTTAATACATATATATGTCTATATATGTACATAAACTTGGACTAATAATTAAAGTAAAAGTAAGTTAAGTAAAGTTTATTTACCAAATTACACGGCTCTAAGTCAGTTATTAGTCGGTAAAGTAATCTATTTTTAATTTTAATTATATTACTTTTATTGTCCATCATTTGAATGGAAATAATAACAAAGAATTTTAAATTGTAAAAGTCTGTATTGATTGTACGTATGACAAATAAGAATAAAGACTTCTTCAATATTCATACCGACCCCTCGCTGTATTTTCTTGATCAATTGTTTTTGTTTGTTTTGTGATTCGCTTGAAAGAGCGTGTTGGGCAACATGGTGAAATATTGCAAATGCGGGTACTTTAGTAGAGGCAACTAGCCATAAAAGTGATAGACATATTAACCTAGTACTCCACATTTTTACTCTGGCTACAATGACGACGACTCTGGACAAAGTAGCAATTTTCAGCTTTGTTGCGTGTATGTGTGGGGGAGTTTGTTGAGTTGGGCGTAACGAGGCGGGAGGCGCACATCCATACATACATATATATGTATTTATGTAAGTATGTATGTATATATAGTGAAACATGCCAGACACGCGAATGCGATAAAAACCAAGTGGATGTTGCCAACGGGGGAAAATTTACTATAGTCATTGCATTTGAATTGGCGGGCGGAAAAGTCGAAAGGAACAATCCGACGACGAAGCTTCTTCGTCTGCTTGTTGCTTATTTACGACACAAGTTGGTAGACCACGCACTCCACTTCTTTTTTTTTCCAATCCCTTCCAGCCACACAGTGTACTTTTCAATACACTTTGCGTTTCGGTTATATTTTGTTCCTTTTTTTCTTCTTCATTTTTTTTTTTTTTTTTTTTTTCTTTGCGGTTCCTTGCATTACAAATTGAAAAACTGGTTTATGACCTGGCTAACTTTTGCTACGTGCATTGAAAAACGAAAGTAGAGAAAAAATAAAAGAGAAACAAGAAAAACTGTTGCATGATTTTAGGCTGAAAATTATATGACAAGGTATATATGTATGTATGTGTATGTTGAGGTGTAAAGATAAGGTTGTCGACGAAGTGGAGTGGAGTGGGAGGGTGGTGGGTATTATGTATGGTAGGTAGGCAAGGGATCAGCCTAATGGCTGTTGATTCGACTAAGCCGCTTAGCCGTGCCAGAATGTGCGTGCAGAGAGTGAGAAAGAGAGTGGCAGCGAGAGAATGAGATGAAACCCAAAATGGAAAGCCAAGGCAGCTTAATAATTTTTCAGAGAACTGGCAATTCTTTTAACTTATACGCAAAAGAAGGTACACTCGCATTACAATAAAGAATGCAGAGAAATGAAGGCTCATAAATATTTCCTCAAGTAAATATAGAGGATGTTATACAAAATTATCTTTAACTCTACCGATCGATAATGTAAAATCCCAATTATAGTATCTGAATAAAATGTAGTACTATTTAAGTCACATTAAATATAAAAATAAAACACGATCTGGCAATCTCAGGTCTTAGTTTGATTTAAATTTCATTAGCTATAAAAATAAAAGAGCATTTAATTGCCAGAAATTTTGTTCAATTTTCTTCGTTTTATTTAGGATTACTCAGTTCAATGAAAAAGCGTTGCGGCACGCGCGTCTGTCTGTATCTAGAGTCCTGCACCTGTGTATGTGCCCCTCTCATACTATCTCTTTCACTCAAACTCACTCTTTCTCTCTTTTTCACTGTTGTTGCCTTTATGTGTGAGTGTGCACGCGTGATAAATGGCTTTTATCTTTTTAAAGCACTTCACTGCACGGCTAACCAAAAATACCAAAAAAAAAAAAAAAAGAAGGATAAGAGAAAAGAACCAAAAAGCAAAGCAGAGAAAAAAACAAGAGGCGAAAATGGCAACCGTCGACGCGTCTAACGCCAAAAAATTATCCAATGTTACGGCCACGCCCACTCCCGTCTATACGCAATGCAGTGGGAAAAGTTGCCTCTTATTTTCCTATTTTTTTCTTCATTTTTTTTGCTATTTTTTGCACGGATTTTGTTTTGTTTTCTTTCGGCGAGGCAGCATCTGGCGGCAACGTCTGCACCATGTCCTTGTTGTCCCCATCGTAGTCCTTTGTTCAGTCGCCGGCAACGTCGTCATCGTCATTTTGTGCGCGTTATGAGCAAGTTAATTATGGTGTCTGATATTTTTCTTACACTCTTTGCTTTGCCCTTGGGTTTTTGGTTAGTTGACGCTAAATTTGCCCTAATGCGACATCAAGTTGATCATATTTTTCAGTCTATTCAATCTTAGATGGTTTTAGATATTAAAAAAAAAAAAATGTTTATTATTGAATCGCGTTTTCAAAACTGTGAAAAACATAAAATTCACTCCGCATTAATAACAGATAAGAAAAGATTATAGAAAGATCGTTGATGATCTTTAAAATATTTTGAACACTTTTTCGGTTTAATGAAATAGTTTTATTTTCATTTTATTAATAAATAACAATGATATTCTAGTGTAGAACATTTAACAGACGACTATTATTGTAAAGTACAATTTCCAGCATCCATAAGATGAGTCATTTACAACAAAAACTTTTCATTCATACCAAATGGTGCCTCAACTATGCACTATATATATATATATATATATATATATATATATGTATATGTATATATATGTATTCATATATTTAAGTTTATACATATATATATGTGTAAATATGTATATGTATATGTATTATATACTTGTACTAATTTACAAAGGACGCCAAGAGTTTTGCTTTAATGCCACATAAGTTCGTTCGCTTCATTTCATCATTAATATTTAAGCGACGTCGATACAATCGATTGAACGTCTATGTTGGTTGGCCAATGGAGACGAGGAAAGGTTAGGCGGATGACGGTAGAAGTATAGGACATAAACATGAAATGAGCAAAACTTGTAAAACTAAATGGAAAGAGAGGTTGAAGTAAAAGAGACGGACGGGCATATATATATATATGTATATATATATATATATGTATATATATATATATATATATATATATATATATATATGTATATATATATACATATAAATAGTATTTAGCGAGTGTTAGCTTGATGGACAGGGAGAGGCGAGTCTTGAGACAGCATCAAGTCAAATTGAAGTTGAATTTCTTCCGTTTTGGGTTTAATGAGCGAAATGTAATTACTTAATTAGTGAATATGTATATATCTATATCAGTGTCTATGGGGGTGTGGTTGTGTGTGCTGGTGGGTGGGTGGTTAGTTGTATGCGTAAGCATGGTCCATTAAAGCAGCTTAACGCTGATGCCGCAAGTCGCATTTAAACTTGATTAGTTTTATGACCATTGGAGAAAGAGAGAGAGAGAGAGAGAGAGCGAATGGTGAGTGGAACGGGGTTTTCTTATCCTAATCACTGGCAACGTCTGCCAAGCAAATCAAAATCCAATCAATGACCGGTTGCCATATATTGATTGTCACGAATGCCTACCGGTCCCCTTCCACCCCCCCCACCCCTTTTATTCCCTTTAGATTTCCGATCATTTGGCACAACTTTTATTACATTCAGTTATACATATGTATACATATATATAAGCTTTTATGGTTGATAAAAATGGCACGGTTTGCCTACTTTTCAGCGCTGGACCTCCGTCACAAACACAAATACACACGCACACACACACACACACACACACATGGCCATATACACACACGTTTGGCAATGTCAAGCCATTTTATGACACAAAACATTTCTTTTGCATACTTTTAAGCGCAGGCATAAAAATCCACTTTTTGACATAAACACCGCAAATATGAATGCCGCAACACCTGCGACCAACACAACAACAAATCAAATGCACGACTTAAAAATATGACAAGGGGGGAGTGTGGGGGGGGGGTGGTGTCTTTTTGTTGTTTTATTTTTTTTTTTTATTTCTTAACAGTTATGTCTAGTGAATAAATAAAAGCAATAAGCAGACGGCAGACATTGTAAGTAGGTAAACAGAGCGCGCATTCTCAGGGCTAAAAATACTCGCTCTTTGGTTTTTGTGTTACATTTTAAAGAATTATGGCCATACGGGAATTCGCTCTTAAAAAAGAGCGAACCTCAAGATACTCTAGAAACAGGAAAACATGAATCAACAAGATATCAGGAGAAATAAATATAGAAGCTAATTAGAAAAGAAATAAGAGAAGCTCACGATATAAACGATGCTGAAAGCATAACAGGAGAAAAGAATCATAATAAAGTACAATGCAAAAAAGAAGATTACAACAGGCAGAAGAAATTAAAAACCAAAAGCTGAAGACTTTTTATAGAATAAACAATGAGAAAAATAGAAATAAAAGAAAAAAGGCGACAAATAATAAGAATCCAAAAAAAAGAGAATTAAAAGACAATCCTAGACAAAAATTCCAATACTATGATCGTAATAAGAAAAATAGGGAGATGAAAAGAAAAAACAGAAGGTAATAATTGAAAAGTCATTAGAAAAGCATTTGACCAATGAAAGAAGACAAGAAGAGAGCGATGAAGGGTCAAACAACTATATTGGTTGTATGGCAACAAGCTTTGCACAAAGTGTTGATACCCCAACAAGGATAAATATTACAGTATAGAAAACATCTTTACTGCCTTTCGGATTACCGTTACACGCAAAATGGCCGCCATGCCAACTGTCACATATAAGGATACGGAGAGGTAGACAGTGAAATGAAGAATGGAAAAGAGAGCGAGACATTGAAAAACAGAGTGAACGAGAGAGAGTGTGAGGGAGAGAGTGTGAGAGAGATAGAGAGAGGGGAAAGCGGCTGAGTGGATTACACGCGAACAACATGCTAAGGACGACACCGCGCGAGAAGATCTATGTACTTTTTATGTTCTTGTCTGCTCCCAAGTTGAAGGAAGTTTCTCGGCATTTTCCAAATTGTTTGGGAGTGGGGAAGGGGATGGGAAGGTTTCAGCGAACAAGTGGCAAGTGGCAAAGTGAAGGAGGTCAGGTGGGTGAAAAACAACAGTTGAAATTCCCATGGTGCAAACTTTATTCTATTACTGCGACTCCAAACAATTGAAAGTTGCCTTGGCCTGAACAGAGAAAGGGAAAGAGAGGGAGAGAGAGAGAGAGAGAGAGAGAGAGAGAGGGGAGGGAGAGAGAGGGAGGGAGGAGAGGGAGGGAGAGAGAGAGAGAGAGGGGGGAAAGGAGACTCTGCGGTCTGTACCCATTGTCTGTAGACACATCTTTCAAGGAGCCTCGTCCTTGTTTTCATTGGCAAAACTTCAAGCTGAGCCGCCGCTGCTGGGTCTTAAATCTAAAGCCAGAGCCCACATTTATGGCATTTGGGATTTGCAGAAAGAGCTTAAGAGCCGAAACGGAATTAGTTCTTGGCCTAAAAAGTAAGGGGGTGGTAATCAGAGACTTAAATGTAAAATTGATATGAAATCAAACAGCTGCTTATTAACAAACAAATTTTAAGTATATTCTTTAAAGGAAATTAACGAAAGGACTCAAAAGAGTTAAACAAACAACTTTCGCTTAGAGCAATTAGTTATTTAAGTATCTAGGAAGATGATAATAATAATGATAATTGCCAAGAACAATGAACTGCGGAAAAGTATCTAATAGAAAATGCAAAACAAACAAATATTAAACAATTAAACGGAAATTAACACAAAATATTCACACATTTTGCTAATTGGATGACACAACCAGAATATAACCAAAGAGAGGGAGAGAGGGGGAGAGAGGGGGAAAGAGCAGTTGTGCTCGTTGCACTTCATTAATAAAAGGAGTTCCACCATAGACAGACAGACATCCTAAAAGGAAGTGAGTTGAAACTGAACGGAAATGAGTGTATGAATATTATGGAGGAAACGAAAGAGACCTCACCTCTGCTTCCCCCTCACCCTCTCCCTCTATCCATCTATCTATCTATCTATCTGCTGACTGGAGCTAATGAAGCCCCAAAAAAGATACAGGTAACAAGGGAAAACAACTAAACGGAAACAGAAGCCAGGCAAGCCGGATGCTTCAATGAGAACGATAGACGAGAGGGGGGAGGGGTGAGACGCTGGAGGGGGTTATAACAATTTGGTTTGGCCTGGTTGGCTTTGGCAACCAACTTAAATATGCAAGACATCGCACGGTTGGGCGCCAAATGTACCACCATTCCTCTCTCCAATCCAATACCAAGTCCAAAGCCACGTCCACCAACATGACTAAAGGAACGGGGGCGGAAGGGAGGGGGCTGGTTTTTTTGGGGCCAGCTGTGCTCCACGAAAGAAGCAAACAAAAAACATAAACCTGCAACACTTTTACCTCATCATCATCCTTTTTCTTGACTCTTGGTTCTCGGAACTCGTCTTTGTCGTTGTTCAAGGAAAGGAAATTGATTTCATGCCAGACACTTTCTATGCTAAACCGCAAACATCAAAAAAGAAAAAAATAAAGAAAAGAAAAAAAGTAGGCAAAACGGAATGGTGGGTAAAAAATAAAGAACAGAAGAAAAATGGTGGCCAAAAAGACAATGGGCAAAGTGACATAAATAAAAGCCGTGACTATAAATCTTTAGCATAAACGTCGTTTTATATACACATACATATATACACCAACCGAAAAAAAAGAAGAAAAAAAAATAGACGAAAAAGCAAATGAAAAAAAGAAGTCAGCCTTCAGTAAGGAAGTGAACGACAATGGCACGTAGAATCCTTGCCCATCAATGAATGAATCCGAGGGTAAAATGCAGATAAATATGCAAATACAAGATAAAAGTTGAAATAATCCTTAGACATAATCTGACTATAGAAAAAGGGGTTAGCTAGAGAAGAATAAGGGAATGAAGAACAAAAAAATGTAAGCTAAGATGTTGACGATTCCTTTTACTACTAATTGCCAGTTGCTATAACTCCCCCTCCACCACCTCACCACCTCTCCACCCCTTTCCCTCACCTTCTCCCTATCTTTGACATTCAAATAAATAAAAGCAGCTTAAAATCAATCGAATCGAACCCCCCCTCCTAAAAACAAAACCAAAGAACACCAAAAGCAACAACAACAACGAAAAAATGAAAGAGGAAAACCGAAAAAAATATAGGAAAGAAAATATATATTTTCAAACATTGAGAAGGCAAAGCGTTGGAAATTTTATGAGCCCGCAAGGGTCACATTAAAACCCATGTTAAGCAACATCGTATACAACGGTTTAAGGGTTTGAGTTTGAGTTGCACTAGTGAGCGGGGAGGGGGAGGTCGGGGTGGGGCTGTTGGCTGGGGGTGGGATTTCGGC
The DNA here is from genome assembly GCA_018150375.1 of Drosophila sturtevanti. Classification (NCBI taxonomy): domain Eukaryota; kingdom Metazoa; phylum Arthropoda; class Insecta; order Diptera; family Drosophilidae; genus Drosophila; species Drosophila sturtevanti. Next base: position 1,107,856 of record JAECWJ010000392.1, on the reverse strand, counting down.
TGGAGTTTGGGTTGAATGAAAAAGTATCCCGTTGATAAAATCGCACGGCTTTCTATACATACATACATACAGACATCCTATATACATATACATATATATATGTATATATATCCTACTCACTGGCTCGACTGGCATTTTAATAGACTGTTGATATTGACGGTGTTTACAGTATGTCTGAGCGTGACATAACCCATGACCACGTACATAGACCCTATAGACACTCACTATCAACCGAACTATACATTTGTCACTCAGCAAAGTGCCTTCAACCAGGCAAAAAAGTGCAAAGATGGCTTTAAAAGTCTTTTCCTTTTCCTTCTTTTCTTTTTTAATTTTTCTTTATGAAATAATTATCTAGAATCCTTTTAACAATTCATATTAAATAGTAGAAACATAACTGCAATGTTTACTTAGTTCTTTTTGGTTATTCTAAGTCAAATTGAAGCGGAAAATTGTTTTATTTATAATATTTTTTACACATACTATATATTAAATATATAATATATAATAAGACAAAAAAATTGATAATATTTATATCTTTAGCTTTAATTTTTAATTAAATTGAATTTTCATTATGACTCCGAGTTGAGTAATTAATTATTGATTTGAATTAACTTTTCAAAAATGACAGTCAAAATTCTTGACTATTTATAAAATTATACAGACATACTTGTCGGTTTTTGGTAAGAAATTCTATATATTCCTATATTATTATTATTATTAAAGTATAGGATATAGTTGTAAACTATCAACCTAACTATATTTTACAAGCACTGGCAACTAAGGCCTTCGGCTTAGACGAAAACAACATCCATGCACTAGCCTGGGATTCGAACCCGGGTCCTCGTTGTTCAGTTGCCTAAATGACTGGGTCGCTTAGACAACTCATCTACCGAGGCCTGCATATTCCTATATATAATATAGAATAATAAGGAGAGGATTCTACAAGTATATCCGCATTTTATAAAGACTAAATGATAAACCTATATAAAAATATTATATATATAAAATTATATATTATTATAAAACAGTTTAACTCCTAAATATATATGTTAATTATTATTATTATTATTATTATTATTATTATTATTATTATTATTATTATTATTATTATTATTATTATTATAATTATTATTATTATTATTATTATTATTATTATTATTATTATTATTATTATTATTATTATTATTATTATTATTATAATTATTATAATTATTATTATTATTATTATTATTATTATTATTATTATTATTATTATAATTATTATTATTATTATTATTATTATTATTATTATTATTATTATTAAAATTATTATTATTATTATTCTTATTAATATAAGTTAATTTATTTCTTAGATATTTATTTGTTATTTCCTAATATGTTTGAAATAAAACTCGATAAGGACTTCAATGGCTAATTAAGGGCAACGGGATCTACATTCAGATGCAACAACTTTTCTCCTATCTGCATCATTAATTATAGTATGGATTTAAATTAGAATTGTATTTCAAATCAAATATTTGTGCAATTGTTTAACAAATTGTTAATTTTTCTTCTCTTTCCCGCAGCTCATATCGTATGGTTTATGTTTAATCCATCCCTTGATGCGCAAGGCAAAGATATAAATGATCCACACCTCATCATTTGCAAAAATAAATGGCCGCAATGCGACCCTTCAATCGGAAATGCATTGTTTTAGTTACGCACCTAAAAATATATATATATATACATATATATAGGTACATGTATATGTATACACTCATGTATATAGTTAGTTGACCCAAGTATTGTATAATTTTTCAGAGTTTTGTGTTAGCCCCAAACTATTCAATATAATGAACTTCTGTTGAAAATTCACTGAAAATGCAAAAGGACAAACTAAATGACTAAGCATAGTGTAAAAAAGAGAGGAGAAGGGTATGGGGAATGATCGAAATGAAATTTCCGTATGTGACCAATGTCCAAGCAGTGGCAGCCAAAATGTCACCCTAAAGTGTTCTTTTTTTTTTTTGGTTCTTTTATTTTTATACCCTTGCAGAGGGTATAATAAAATTGGTCAGATGTTTGTAACGCATAGAAATAATCGTTTCCGACCCCATAAAGTATATATATTCTTGATCAGCATCGAAAGCCGAGTCGATATGACCATGTCCGTCTGTCCGTCTGTCCGTCTGTCCGTCTGACCGTCTGTCCGTCTGTCCGTCTGTCTGTTTCTTCGCAAGGAATCGAACTTAAATTTTGAGCTACGTGAATAACAGTCATATCATTCTCTTCATTGATGATTTATCTAAATTAAGTTCGAGAGTTGGTATGATCGGACAACTATAAGTTATAGAAAAATAGGAAAGATCAGAGGTACCTCGGTTAAAATTTGTGTTGTTCAAAACAGTTCTTGTGAGAAAAACTTTTTTGTTTTTTGAGATATCTCAACCAAATTTGGCACACAGATGAGAATTCTACTTTTACACCTTACCAGCAAGTTTGATTCAGATCGGATAATAAACACCGACATAAATCAATAAAATCAATAATCAACCCCCATCAGAAAAAGTATGTTTTTGTGAGAAAAACTTTTTTGTTTTTTAAGATATCTCAACCAAATTTGGTGATCAGATGAGAATTATACTTTTACACCTTACCAGCAAGTTTGATTCAGATCGGATAATAAACACCGACAAAAATCAATAAAATCAATAATCAACCCCCATCAGCATCAGTATGTTTGCATATGCAGCCAATTAAATACGTTTATATTTGCTTTTATATATGCGTACACAAACAACATACATGGAAACATACAAACATACATACATACATACATATATGCGAACACGTGCTTGAAAAAACTACAAGCTGAGTGCGAAACAGAAAGAGACAGAAAACTATTTGTATTGTGTTGTTGTTTTCTAGAATTCGTCAGAAACTTTAGAGAGCGAGAAGCTGGACGCTTGCAATGTATACCGACATAGCGAGGCCGTGAATTTTAAGTTTGGTAGCGCAATAGGTAGAGATCGATTCTAGAAACGACGTGAGCGGAGGTTCAAATCCGGCCGTTGGCAAACTCGAATTTTTTCTTACTGTTTCTTTTTTTGGTTCAAATTTTTTTAAATTTTATATTTCCAATTTTTAAAATATCTTGAATCCGATATGACGGAGAATGTAATCAATTAATCTGCAAGGGTATACAAACTTCGGCACGGCCGAAGTTAGCTTCTTTGATATTTTGGTATGAAAAAGGGTTGTTGGCTGGTCAACCAAATGAATTGTCATGCCATTGAACGAAGTCAGTTTACCCTCTAATATTGGTTAACACCTCGACTACAATGGCAAGGAAAAGCTATAGGTTCAAGGTTTAAATAACTTTTCAACATATTTCAAAGTGAAGGAAAAAACTGTGGCCAAATGCCACCTTTAACCTCATTGAACCGCAATTCAAAACCCACAAAGCCAACCAATAACACCAAGAGCTGCTGTAGACCTGGCCAAAAAGAAAAATAGAATGAAACAACAACAAGTAAGTAAAAATCTAATCCATTACTCAAACCCGCAACTGAAAATGTAATGGTCCGCCACGTTCAGGTTTAGTTCGGTTCGGTTCAGTTTGGGTTTATTCTTTTTTTTTTTATTTTTTTTTTGGTTTTTTTTTGCCTGGTGTGAGAATGAATCCAAGTGCGGCGTAAATCTTTTGTAACGGTTTTAGTGGGTCTTTTGTTGTTGTTGCTGTTGTTGTTGTTGTTGTTGGTGGTGGTAATGGTGGTGTTGGTATTCGATTGAAGGACTTTGTGGCATGCTGTCCCAACCATATGTGGCACGTCGATGCGGAAACGGAAATAAAACTGCAATTTGGCCAGAACCAGTTGAATGCCATTCAGGCGGTAAATGCGAGACGAATCGAAAGCTCCTCTCGATGGCAAGACGTGCAAAATGTTTTCAAGTAACTTTTTGACATGAAGAGGCCGGCCAGAAACGAGGCAACCAAAAACAAAAAAAGAAAAGTGTCAAAAGGAGGTATTCCTGTGATGACCCTTCCTTTGACTCTATCTCTCTTTTTTCTTGTTTTTTTTTTTTTTTTTTAATTTTCACAACTTTTGACCCAAATTCATTTGTCAACAAAAAAGGAGGTGGTCAAGCGGCAAAAAGAAAAAAATAAAAAAGGAGCAAATTCTTGATAAATAAATAAATAATAGAGTGCGTTAAGTAAAGGTTTCCGGAATGCTGTTGGAAAGCCCAATACTAGGTGAAACTCACACGCTGGGGACTCATAAACTGTCCGACTATATTACATGGATGAGCTGCTGTCAAGAGCTTTAAGGATGTCCCCCTTTTTTTTTGTTGTTAAATTAAATTATAATGAAATTCACCAACAACAGCAAGTGAAAATAAAATTTTTTGACTAGTAAAATAAAGTTAGAACAAGGCAAATATTTATAAAAATGAATCAATAATTATTTGTTAATTTTCTTATTTCATTTAGACAATTGTTTAAAAATGGTATTAAATAAAAGGGAGAAGTATTAAAATTAGTTAAAATAAAATTATTATATATTTTAGACAACATCACACATTTAATAATTTTAATAATTCGACTCTTATGGCCATTCATTTTTTTCATGTTTCCATGAAATTTGGCAACATTTGTCATTTAAGAATTTTGGCAACAAGGCAAACTGACAAACAATTCATATTAATTGTAAAACTTTTAAGCTAAATGAATGCTTGGTATTCCACCGCATGCAATCCTAATGAGCCTCACCTTCCCTCCAACGCTCACCACCCCCCATTCTCAAGAGATAAAAGGGGAAAATTTTAAAGACCACAAAACCGACAACTATTTTTGAGGCACTTTTTGACTTTCCATTCAAGCTTAATAGCCGGAAATTAAATCAAGATTTGTGCGAATGGCAACAACAACAAATGAACAAAAAACTAGAAAGATGGACTAACTTCGGCCGTGCCGAAGTTCGTATACCCTTGCAGATTTTCTCTATATAATTCACCAGAAGCATTATTGTAAATTAAACATACCAAATTTACAAATTCAAAATTATGAGCTTTAGGAAAAAAATTTTTCATACAAAATTTTTTTTTGTACCGATTGTTCCTATAGCAGCTATATGATATAGCCAACCGATTCTGATAAAACTTGATTGAAGTATCAAGAAGCATATTAAACTCATAAATATCAAATTTCGTGGCATTCGGTTAAAAAACAACGGAGTTATTGAGGATAAACCTTATTCATGACCGATCGTTCCTATGGGAGCTATATGATATAGTCGTCCGATCGGGATGATTCCGAGATATACAATGCCTGCAGCAAAAAGGAGCCTATGCTGAAAATCTCAGCTCTGTAGCTCTTATGGTCTCGGAGGAGAAGCTGTTGATCCAGACAGACGGACAGACGGACAGACGGTCAGACGGACAGACGGACAGACGGACAGACGGACAGACGGACATGGTCATATCGACTCGACTATTCATGCTGATCAAGAATATATATACTTTATATAGTCGGAGATGCTTCCTTCTGTGCGTTGCAAACTTCTGACCAAAATTAATATACCCTCTGCAAGGGTATAAAAAAAGGAAAATGGAAAAGGAGGCGAACATATATATATTGTCGAAAGGATGAAAAGGAGTGAAATGCCAGTCCGAGAATTCTGGTAAAATGTACGCCATTTGCATATTTGTCGCCATCGTCGCCAAGTGTGGTTGGTAGCAATCCCTTTTGGTAGCCAGTATTCATATCTAGTCACTCCGTGGAGGGACTGACACTTTGACCATGAAAATGAAAATATGTTAGAGTTTTGTGGTCTAAAAAGAAAAAATCTTTTTTTTTTTTATTTTTGGTTTCGGTTTTGTTTCTCATTCATTTTTCGTCGACGAGACTAGGAAAAATGCTGTGACTGTGTATGTGTGTGTGTGTGAGTGTGTGTGGATTTGTAAAAAGCGCAAGTGTAATTAGTGTGAGGCTTAGCGGGGCTAAACAAACAGACAGCTCGTGGGCTGGGGCAATCCAACCAACATGTACCAACCAGACTACGTTTTCAGACCCAGACTAACCCAGACCAGTTTTTTCGTTACTTATTTTTATTTTGGTAATTTTCTCATTTTTTTTCTTTCTTTTTTTTTTTTTAGACCACAAAAACTACATAAAGAAAAAACAGAGAATATACACATACAGATATATAAATATACCTATATGTATATATATATGTATATGTATGTTTACAACTATTGCCAAATTGCATTTGAATAGCCACAATTGCAGCTTAGCTGGTCTATGACTTTGGGTTGGGTTCGCAGAGTTCGCAATTTGCAATTCGCGGTTTGTAGTACAGTGTTCGGGGTCGTATGGCTGCAATTGCAAATGTCTTACTGATAAATTGCCATTGCCATTATTTACGATCAAAAACTTTGCTCACTGTGAGAGTCGTAGCTCATTTTTTCTATTTTTCTATTTCGCTTCTTTTTTTTTTTCTGTGCTGACGTATTTTATGCCTCACTACTTTTTATGACCGGGCACCCATGACGTATGCGTGATATTCTCTGACAGCCATTGCCTGGGTCTGGCTGCAGCCTCAGTCTTTAGTCTTTTCATGTTTTCTACATTTGTTTAGTATTGGCCTTGGTCAGCAGTAGTATGTACTCAATGTGTTCAAAAATTATGTACTACACATAACAAATTTAAGTTTATTATAGCAATACTAAAGAAATGTATGGCTTTTCTTTTGCCAGATTCCAAAGACAGGTGAAAGTTTTTGAAATGCAATAGAGATAAGATAAATGTAGGTGTTGCGATAGTTAAAATTAGTTTCTATGATACTTTAAATGAATACATTTATCTAGTTTTATTTTTGTCTTATTTGCCAAATAAAATTTGAAAACATTTTACTTTGTTTCAACATATCAAACTTTAATTTAACATTAAAGTTTAATTTTGGACTTTAATATACATAAATAATAACAATTCAAAGAAAACTGGAGGAATAAAAGGGATCTGTGAGAATAATTTCTAAAGATCAATCTTCGTTCAAATTGTTCCATTTTAATTTTCCAGTAATTTTTGAGTTGCATTGAATTTTCAATAAATTTAGCTATGAGAACTATTAAATTTATTATTTATGATGCTCTTTAAATATTTCTTTGTGTTTCCAACAAACTTCCTTACCAACAAAAGGTTAAAATATTTTGTTGGTGCTAATGTTAAATGAAGTATAGTAAAACTAGAAGGATGGACTAACCTTGGCCGTGCCGAAGTTCGTATACCCTTGCAGATTTTCTCTATATAATTCACCAGCAGCATTATTGTAAATTATACATACCAAATGTACAAATTCAAAATTTTGAGCTTGAGAAAAAAAAAACAGCAGCTATATGATATAGTCAACCGATTCTGATAAAACTTAGTGGACATACTAATAAGTATATTAAACTCACAAATATTAAATTTCGTTTCATTCGGTTGAAAAACAACAGAGTTATTGAGGATAAACCTTATCCATGACCGATCGTTCCCATGGGAGCTATATGATATAGTCGTCCGATCGGGATGATTCCGAGATATACAATGCCTGCAGCAAAAAGAAGCCTATTTTCAGCTCTGTAGCTCTTATGGTCTCGGAGGAGAAGCTGTTGATCCAGACAGACGGACATACGGACAGACGGACAGGGTTAGATCGACTCGTCTATTAATGCTGATCAAGAATATATGTATATATATGCTTCCTTATGTGCGTTGCAAACTTCTGACCAAATTTAATATACCCTCTGCAAGGGTATAAAAAGCCAATTAATAATTTTTATATAATATTTAAATAAAAATTAATTGTTAAAGCCATAAGTAATTTATTTTAGATGCCTGAAGATCGCTGTATTAAGAGCTTGTTATAAGGCAAATCAATGGACATTTTCCTTCTAAACTAATGTAATTTTTTTTTTTTGCTTTCTGAAATTTCGCAACAACGCATTGCATATAAGTAAGTATTCTCTATTCCCTTATATTGTGTTTGGACTACCCCAAAGTCAATTGTTTAATGATTGCCCGACTTGACAGCCATAAAAAACACATTCATCAGACAACTTAAACGATTGCTGTTAATGATGATGTTGCTGCCCATGAATGGGGAAGAGTGGGGGAGGGAAGGGGAAGGGGCAGGGGGAGAGGGAAGGGGGAGTTGAAAAGTGCGTAAATATATCTTTGTTTGTGGTGCAGTCATGGTCGTTGCAACGACTTTAGTTTTTATGGTAAAACTTCCGGCAATCAATAAGAGCCAGTGCAATAGACGGAGACTGAAAGAAAAAATTATGGCGAATGGGGCAGCTGTTTCTGTTGTCTTATTTACTTCAATTTCTGTTCAAGCACCTTCAGTTTTATCGATGCTATTGCGATCGAAATACATATATATATATATATACATATGTACATATATATTCAGTATGTTGTTGATGGCCTTGATGATAGTCAAAGCAAATAATTTATATTGAAACACATGTTGAACAAACAAAAAATCAAATTGTGCAAAGGAAAGTGCAAAATCAGAAATAGTAACAAAATGAAAAAGGAAAAAAAGAAAAACAAAGAAAAATATGAAAAAGTAAACGGAGAAGAGTGAGATTATGGAGTCGGTGTTGAAGAAGGTGGCGCGTTGGCAAAGTAAAAATGGTGATGGCGGTAAACTGAAAAGAGAACGAGAGCAAAGTCTTTTGATTTATGCGCAGCAATTAATTTTTTGCGCATTTTTGCCGTTGCTGCTGTTGCTGCTGCTGCTGTTGTTGCTGTTGCTGCTGTTGCTGCTGTTGTTGCTGCTGCTACTGCTAGATGTTGCCATGGGGAAGTAGCGACCGACCAACCGACCAACAACGACGACGACGACAACGATGATGACGATGATGATGATGATGATGATGAGGATGACGACAACGACATGGACATGGAACTATGTAAGAGGCGACAAAGCATCATGCTAAGTACAGTGGCACCAAACTGCCTAAACAAGTGAATTGTATGACATATACATATAATCGAAAACTCATATGTGAGATCATTAGAAGTGAAATGGCCAAGAATTGAATATACCCTGTATGCATTCAGATATATATTCAACTTACATATATATTTTATATAGAAAGAAATTTGTTTAAAGAAAAATTGTATTAAATATGTAATATAATATATACCTATATATATATTTATTATCACACTTCCTTTTTGAATACATATATTAATATTTGAACAATTTTATTATAAAGAAAATTTTCCAAGAGACTTAAATAAAATTACAATTTAATTTTTGATAAATCCATTTTCGATGAATTCCCCCGTTCTGTGTTAGGGTGTAACTTTAGTTTGCTTAAGCAAAAATTCTCATTAAATTATGTATTAACAATTCGAAATGGAATTCTCGTTAAGTTAAAAAAAAACAGTAAACGCATGCTATCTCGCTCACTCTGAAGGGAAGATTAACACACTGGCGCACCAGTCGGACATGAGACTTGGACGATATATCCAACTCTCATGTCCGACTGGTGCGTCAATACGAACAAGTAGTTTCTACATATTTCTATAATACATCTAATTATATATATGATATGTATATTCGTAAAAATATATATAGTGATCAGAAATGTATTTCCTTTAGCCCTTTGGATATATAATATTTATCATGATCATATATATATATGATATAGAATATGTATGTATTCTATTCTTGGATCACAGCGGTTTTTATCATTTAACTTAGAAGAAAATTTTCATTATTTTAATCTGATTTAAATAGAGTTAAATCGCATATGTATATCTATATGTTGCATACCACTATGCCACACACACACACACACACACATACTCACACACTTATACACTTATATATTTACACATGGGCAGACAGGCACGCAGACACTCTCGGCAAGGTGCGTTCACGCGTTGCAATGCAGAGAGATCAACCCGCCGCAGTCACCGTCGCTCCCGTTCTCTTACACACACACACACAACACACACACGTTTACATACATAGAAAGAGAAGTTTGTCATTTTCCGGTCTGGGCCTATATGGTTGTTGGTCTGTACTGGCTGCTCGACATTTTTGTGCACGGACTGCGGTAGCGGCTGCTGCGGCTCTATAGAAGTTTTTGCGGCCACCAAAATGGGCAACGCTTTGGAATTTTAGTTCCGCTTTGTTGCCTCGGTTCTGGCATGTCCTCCAATACTCTCCTCAACTAACATTGAAGAAGGACGGTGGTGGGGGTGATGGAAGGGGGAAGAGTACTCCTGCTGTTACTCTTGATACTCTTGCTGCTGCTGCTGTTACTGCTGATGCTGTTGTTGTTGTTGTTGTTGTTGTTGTTGTCATGCTAAGTGTTTGTTATGATTTATATTGGTTTTATTAAATGTTTCAACAACCTTTTGGCGAAAAATTATTTACTGCACACAGACCAGACCACGCATGAACGAACGCACAAATGAAACACATAAACATACATATAAGAATGAGAATAAGGATGATGATGAGGGGGTGGGGGGGGGGGGCTAGCTACCAGCCCAGACACTTCTATAACATCAACTCCTCCATGGTTGCTCCGTGTCATCTACAATGTGCCATTAAAGGTAGAGGAACAGCAGAAACCTGCCACAAGTTAATGAGGGAAAACCTTTAAGCCAAAACAAAATCCCTGACAAAACCTGCCGGGAGCAGCTGTTTAGAAGTTTTGTCTAATGGTCACTTAGGCTATCTAAGAGTGCAGTAAGAAATGCTGGAAAGAAGCTACATACATACAACATGAGGCCAGATAGAAAGTAAGAGCAATTACCGTGTAAACGAATGATAATTTAAAGGTTATGTGAGTTCAAGAAAAAGAAGGAGAAGAGAAAGATTCCATAAAGGAAATGTAAGGAAAGTAGGACTATCTTAAAAATCGACAAAATATCATGCTATATATATCTGCCGAATATGACTCTACCATAAACCACAATACTTTAAGAAATATGTGGAGTCTGAATATATATACATATATGTATATGTATTGATGTTCTCATAATCCAAATAGTTCTTCAAATATCTTTGTCAATTTGTATATTCTTATAATATAATCTATAATAGTTCTCGTTGAATAAAATGTAATTAAACTAATGTTTAGTTAATGCACAGTTTCTAACTTTATTTGCAGGTAAGAACCAAATGTCATACAAAATATTTGCAAGCAAAAACCATAACATAAAATGTCATCAGAAAACTTCTTATGAGGACCAACAACGACCAACTTGTTCATCCAAGTTGATTCAAGTTGAAAGGATCAGGTGTGTGCCATTCAGAGGAATGGCAATGTTTCTCGCTGTCAAAATGCACGTTCTTGATGGCTTTATTGTCAGCTTTTGGTACTTTACTTTATGTATGTAGAATTTGCAGATGCGTCGAAAGCGTTCTTTTAGTTTTTTTCTCTTTTTTTAACGAAATGTTGAAAATAAGCACAAAGTGCTTCAAAAGTCACCAAAGACGACGCCGCCCAAGACTTGAATGACTTTTCATAACTTTATAAAAGTTGACACAATGCATAAGGGGGGGGGAAGAAAAAAAATGGGATGAGGTATGGGTATGGGTTATGGTGAGACAACGATGACAATGAAGACGTTGTCTGACAATGGCCAAATGAGTGGCAGAGTCCGTGGGTATGGATGGAGGTCACCTTTTTTTACTTGGCACGTTTCCGTTTCCGTTTAGCGACATTTTGCCTAGGACCTGCACTTGAGGAGCATAATGAATATTTTCCTAAATTGAAATGTTGTTATTGTTGTTGTTGTCAACTACATATCTGCCCCCCATGCCGCCGCTATGTCTCCCATTCTGTCTCTGTGGAGTCACTTTCACTTTATGACTGTGGCGTCGGCGGCGGCAACATTGGAGCAGAAGTAGTAGGAGTAGGAATCAAGATGGGAGTTGGAGTTGGAGTTGGAGTTGAAGAAGGCTGCATAAATATGAAAAATGTAAAATTTAATATGCAATTTACGTCAGTGAAAAGTTTTGTTCGTCTTTTGCCCACTTCTTCCACCCTCTCTCTCTCTCTCATTCTCTCTCTCCCTCCTCTCTCTTTTTTTCTGTGTGTGAGTGTGTCTTGTGTCCTTTCAATTTGCATATTTCTCTGGCCTGGCACTTTTGTTGGCTCTTAATGTTTACACTTTTTGTTATAGCTTCCTCCCACTGCTTTCCACACGGTTTGGTTGCTCTTGTTGCTGTTTTTCGCTTCTGTTTTTTGTTTTTTTTTTATGTGTTTTGGTCATTTTCCTTCTTTCTTTCTTTCTTTCGTTCTTTTGTTTTGTTTGGTCTATTGTCTGGGGAAATTTAGAGGCTGAGGCTTGGCCAAATGTGCGATGAATAAGTGAGTGAGTGAGTGAGTGAGTAAGTGCATCGAATGTTGGTCCTAATGAGAGACCACAGTTGGTCTAAGCCTCACCTTAAGCTTTTGGACACACTCACTCATCCAATCTTTCTCCGCCTCCTCCTCTACGTTCTTAAATTTTTTGTTTTTTTGTTTTTTATCTTCTATTGTAGAGCTTCTTCTTCTATCTTTGATGTTGTTGTTGTTGTTGCTTTTTATTGCATAATTGCGAAATTTGAGCTTTCTATTATGATGAATAACAATTGAAGCGTCCGTTCGCTCAATTCAACACAGAGTTAAGCTCAGCTCGCTTGTTGGTATTGTTGTTGGCATTGAAATAGTTATTTACTTACTTATACTTATATGACTTGTCAATTTCAACATCAGCTGGATGGCTGTCTGACTGACTGACTGACTGACTGACAGACAATTGTATGGCAAATATGATTGATACAATCACAAAAGGCAGACAACTGCAAAAGTGGAAATCATCATATTGGCCTATTGATTTATAGTTTTGGCCAAGTGAAATATGTCTAAAAAGGGATTTTCAGATATCAAAAAATTGTTTTCGATTCGTAAAAATGTGATTGATCGTTCGATTTGTTATAGCAAACAATCTCTCATGACATTGCTCATGATTTACAACAATTTTTTTTGCATTCTCTTAAAGAAGGTCGCTCGCCTAAATGATGGTACCATTTACACTTTGAATTCAAATCCAAATCTTTATTTATATGTATGACAATAATGTTTGTATACTCTATTTGCACAGATATATAATATATAAATTAAACATGATATAATAGTTTCAAACGATAAGGTGAATAAATAAATCGTTTTCATAATTTAGTAATTTTTATACACTTGCAAAGAGCATATTAATTGTGGTCAGAAATTTGCAACGCATAAAAGGAATTACTATATAAGTGACTATATAAGTGATATATGTATATATTCTGTTGATATCGCTTAATCCGTCTGTCTGAATCAACACAATCTTCTCTGACTATAGAGCTGGAATTTCGCACATAGGTTTCTGTTTGCTGCAGGCACTGTATATCATGGCAATCATCGCGATCGGACGACTATATCATATAGAACCTTCACGTCGAAAACATTTTATTTCTCATGACACTAAACTTTCATTAATTTAATATAATTTTCAATAATTATTTTTAATTTGATCAAAATCAGTTGATTATATTATATATTGGTGCCACAGATATGATCCATCGGTCGAGACTAAAGAAAATAAGTAGTTTGTATTATAAATCGATTGCCATGAAGTTTGCTATAGTTTATATGTTAAGTGTATATAATATACATATACGTATATATATAAATATTTATACAGACCAAACATTTTGTTTTGCAATGAAAAACTCTTTTTTTTCGATTTAGATTTAGATTTAACTATTCCTTATATGCTTCTTAATGATTCTAGACAATTATATATTATATCATATTATGTGAAATATAGATATTATATGTATATAAAGCTCAAGGAAAGACTGTCCATCCTTTGGCTGGAATTTTCTATTAAAATGTTCAATTCAGTTAAAAGTTTTTAAGAAAATAATTAGCTATATAGTAAATTTTGTCAAAGTTAGTTGGTTTGTCATAATCTCTTGGATATGGTTTCATATCAATTATGAAAACTGTTGAAAATTATTAACAATAGTTCATTAACCTGCAATAGTTTGTACACGAAATATTCAACTTAAGTTTCAAATTTTCGAAACATCAAGAGAGTGGGCAAACACTTTGATTAATTCGCCACGCTAATTAAGTTGGCAACAAACAAAAAAAAAAAAACAACAACAACAATAACAAAGCACAACAAGCTTCAATTTGTTTCAGCCAACAAAAGGAAAAGTTTTAGATTAGGCAATAAGGATGACAATGACAATGACAATGAGGATAACTATGACGATATAAAGGCAAACAGGGAGGCGAATAAATAAATTAATTATGTTAATCTGTTTACAGAGTGTATAGAATTTCCCATGTGTTTTCTGTATATGTGTTTGGGTGTATGTATGTGTGTGTGTGTGTCTTAATAAATAAACACCTGTCGCATTTAGTGTCTAGATGGAAAATATCATATCATATACAAAAGAATCTAGTATAAAATGCGTAAATTCTCCAAACTTTTTAGCAACAACAATCAGAATGATGATGATGATGATTATGATGAAAGGCGAAAGATGAACGGAAAAAGTTCACTGTAAGTCCAAGTCGAAGTAAGAGGACGTCATCAATTTTAAGGTCCTTTGAGTGTATATAAGTATACATATATATATATATATATATATATATATATATATGTGTGTGTGTGTGTGTGTGGTGGAGAGGCAAAAACTGTGACGACCACAAAACACTTTGGGACCAAAAAGTTCTTCTTTTTTCTCACTGTGGTTTACATTCTGTGTGTGAGTGTGCGAATATCAAACAGTGGGCAATATTATAGAAATTATTAATTTTAATATTAATTTCAATTGAATTTATACTCAAATTATAAATATAGAATTATAATTTTGATTTTGACTTAATTTGTTTATAGATATATGTAATATATAGAAATTTTTTTCAAATAGTAGTGAGATATAGAAACTTTTCGGTCTTCTTTTTTTTACAATTTTATCTTAGTTGTCGAACAACTTTTAACCACTGTGCAGCATTATTGTCATCATCTCGATTGTCATTGTTGTTGGTGATGAGCCATCGTGCACTTTAAGCAAATTAGTTACGCAGCTCATGTTCCTTTTACATTCCCCTTCCACTTCTGCTTCTGCATCAGCTCCTGCTTCTACTCCTACTTTTAGCTCCAATTCACCAGCTCCTGCTCCTGTTCCTGCCTTTCTCTCTCTCTCTCTCCCTCTCTCTCTCTTTCTCCCCCTATATCGCCACTCGATATGTCGGCAAACAAGTTTAATAAATAGCTAAACACAGAGAAAAGTCACAACCCTTTGTAGCACCAGCTACCCCTTAACACTCAACCATTCCCCCTTCATACATGGTTGATTGCGATGATGGTGTAGGATGGGAGAGTGGGGTAGAATCTTTTGGGCTGGCTGTCAACAGCCAAGAAGTACAACTACCATATATAGAAGCTAAAGAAGCCATGGGATGGATATATTCATACTATTTACTTAAGTTTATGGCTCGTTGTATTTGTCTTTGTCGTTGGTTTTTGCGGCTTGCCACATAAAATATAACACTTCATTTTCAGCATATTTTTGCCACGCCTACCCTTAACATATTTTGTTATATGTATTTCTTTCACTTTGTAATACCCTTAACTATATTTGGGGTATATAGAAATGCGGATATTGAAATAGTTTAAACAATATATTAAATACTAATATATAATAATTCTTAGTTTGAAAGATTACGTTTTATATAACTTCTGTCTGTAAAATAAGAATCGAATAACTATATCCATAATCAAAAAAAAAAATATATATATTATATATAGTCTTTGATGTTATTTAGGGTATAGAAACTATGACATTTCTTAGCCTTTCTCTACTATTTTGTATCTGTTGTCCTTAGACGCCTACCATGATTACAAGGACAACAAGTAAGGGGGTAGGAGTTTGAGAACAAGGACAAGCATAAGGATGAGGGTCGAGTTAGCCAACAAACCAAACAGCCATCCAGCCAGCTAACCAGTTGTTGTTGACGTTGACTGGGCTCATAATTTATATGCTAAACATATTGCGCTTATATGGATTACAAAAATATGTATATATGTATTTATATATATATATATATATATATGTTCATACATACATATATATATGTTAGTTATATTTTTTAGTGTAGGGAGTCTAAATAAGTTGGCTCTGATTTTGATTCTTTGGCTTTCTGCCCAAAACTAAACTGAAATTTCTTGCCGTCTGTCAGAAACAGTTGAAAGTTGAACAAGTTCTAAAGAGGGGGTGATTAAGGGATCGGTGGGGGGAGGAAAAGGCAAGAAACAATACAATTCACATAAAATTACTCAAATTACACTTGGTTTTAAATTTGAACATATATTCAAATCCTTAAAGATCCGAACAAAAAAACAGAAATAAATATTTTAGTCCAGTTTTTTTTTTAAGTTTAAGCTTATGATGAAATTGTTTTCAATTACCTAGTTTCTTTTTCTTTACTTATTTATTTTTATTTTTTTTTTTTTTTTTTTTTTGGTGTTTTTTCTTTTTGTTTTTCTTTGTTTTAAGTACCAAGAATTGGCAAGTTATGGTTCCCTCGCTCAGGTAACTAGTTGAAACCCATTAGGGGAAAATATTGCCGCCAAAATATCAACCATGCATGCATCCATATACTCATGAAGCGCTCAACGAAGCATAAACTTCATACATAGACCCATTGCCAAGCCCAGAAGAACTTCAACATCAACTCGAACTCGAACTCGAACTCGAATTCAAACTCGAACTACAAATTCCACTGACTGACTCTCAATTCTTCGGTTTGTTTGCCCCCCCTGGTTTGTTGTACACGGGAGTCAAGGTCTTGCTTTGTGCATGGTCAACTGCATTTTTGAGCATGTATTTTGTTCGTCACTTCCTTATGGCTTAAACAAAAACAAAAAAAATACAATGCCTAACTTACCCTTGATAATGTAGACTGCGTCCAAGTGGAAGACGATTAGCAGCAGCAGGAGCAGCAGCAGCAGTAGTAGAACCAGTGTGGCGACACCAAAGAGGCAACTTTTGCACCTTCTTAACATCCGGCGAGAGTCCCATAATTCGAGTGGCTGTTGCACTGGCGCTCAATGGTGATGTCATATTAGCCAGTTCACTGGCATCCGTATCATCATCATCATTCTCATCATGCATTATTTGGTTATTATGATTTTGCTTTTGATTTGAATTTGAATTTGAATTTGAATTCGAATTTGAATTCTGTATCGTTTTTGGATAAGCGGATGATCCATGACGATTCCGTCTAGGTGGACGTGGCAAGGGTTTCGGTGGCAAACGGCGACGATGTTGCTGTTGCATTTGTGTAATTTGTGTTTGCGTTTGTGTTTGGGTTTGAATTTGAATTTTTGCAGCAGCTGTTTTCACTTTATTATTATTATCATTCAATTGATATTGGGGGCGTGGCAAATGATTATTATTATTATGATGTTGAAGATTTTGCCAATGATTTGATTGCAGTTGCCTTGATTGCATCTGTTGTAGGTGTTGTTGTTGTTGATGTTGCTGATGTCGTTGCTGATGATTTGTCATTGGCATTGCCGATGTTGCTGCCGCTGTTGTTGTCGTTGTTGCTGTCGTTGCATGACTCGGCGCCGACCGTAGATCATTGATCATTGTATCAAGATCGCTAGCCAGCGAGCTGAGCAGCTATAATGACAACAAAGAAAAAAAGAAAAGAAAAGAAAAGAAGTTTAATCAATAAGATGACTTGATAAAGCACAATTTAAAGAGGGAAAACTATTGCCCACTAAATGTATTAATAATCATTTATTCTCTTAACTTATTATTATTTTTCTTGAAAATTATTGTGGTATATCTAGTTAGTATACTAAACAACTTGCATTTGTTTAGAAATTTCCAGAATATTTTCAAATGACATTTTCATTTGTGAGTGAATTTCAAATTATATTGAGTATAATAATTTAAAAATTGATTGTTGTGCATTTTTCACTGTTGCCAATTGATTTTTTAATAGAAATAAACTAGAAAGCCCCAAACTGACTTCAGTCATGTCGAAGATTGTATACCCTGCCAAGGTCTACAAGTATTATGATAGCAAGACGATTTATGTTTCAACAAAATACTTTAATATAAAATAACTTTAATTTAAAATATTTTCCTCAAAATATTTAGATAACTAACTTTTGTAATTTATTAGCATATTATTAATACAAAAAGTATTTTGACATCATAGTACTTGTTCATATGTATCATAAACTCATTCAACACCAGATTTTTACAGTTCAATTGCATCACCTTGAGCATAAAACTGTTTCTGTCAATTATACTTACATATGTATATATGTACATATATACATATCTCCGACTAATTTCAAACAACAAACAAATCCAAGCACACAGAAAAATACAAAAAAAAAAACGTTCCAATTTACACTTGATAACTTGAGGGATAATTAAACTGAATATCAATGCAATTAAAGAGTATTGATTAGTAATTAACTGCCATAGACGTTTAGTGCACGCAAATCTGTCAGTATTCTAGGTTAATGAACGGATGTTTCAAGTGCTATGACCACCATAGCCTATGACCATGGGAAATTACATTATTACAATATTATTATTATGGATTCTCATTCAATTTTTTCTTTTTTTGCTTTTTGCCGAATCATGCCCAAGTGTCTGCCAGTTGGCTTGAGCGAGGAATTTCCGTTACACAAACAAAATAAAATAAAATAGGTGGCTAAAGAGGCGGTGGCCTCTGGTGGGTTTTCATATCTTTTTCATATTTCATTTTTATTTTTTTCTTATTTTGGTTTTTCGGTTTTCGTTAGGATAGGGTAGGGTAGGGTAGGGTAGGGTAGGGTACTTGCCCAACTGGTCTTAACTTCCGGCGGTGGCAGGTCGCCGTTGCAACTACCTTACCACAAGCATCATAATACCAAGGAGGCCTTGGCTGACGATCTCGATTAATTATGCGCCACTGTCTTGGCTAATGCAATAATAACGGGTTCCATTCGCCGTCACTTCTTCCGTCCGCTCTTTTATAGTCTATATATGTATGTATGTATGTATCTAACCAATTCTCCTTATACTACACATATATTTTTGTATATAAATATATATATGTACATATGTATGTTTGTATATGTATATATCTGCATATATCCATACATGCAACAAAAACCAGCAAATTTTTTGGCAAACCGGCTCCCACGCTATGTGCTAATTTAAGCTCCACTTCTGTTTTGTTTTCTTTTGTTTTTGGTATTTATAAATATATCTTTTGACATTATACATACATATGTATGTATGTATGTTTAAATATATGTACATACAATATTGTGGCCAAAACAAGGGTGAGGTAAAGAGGGGAAGGGTGTATGCTGGCCTAAGTAATTTCTATGCAAATTTGAATATAGTGGAAAAAACTTGTATTATTTAATGTAATGCAAGTCGTAAGAAAGGAGGAAAAAAAACAGAAATTCTATAGAAAAGACAACGGATGCGTTTTGAAATCAATAAAGAAATATGAAAGACAACGTTTGGTCATACATATGTACATATGTTCATGCAGTCAGTTGAATTATAATTCTAAGAAATAATTATAGCCATAAGACCTTTATATGCCATTGGGAGTTAAGTAATTGTTTTCCATGGAAATCAAAACTTATTTCCAAACACCTTTTTTTGGTGGAAACAAAATGAACAAACAATGAACAAAAAATATACATATATAATAGTTATTGGCAATAATAATTTCAAATTACTTCTGCGAATGTTAAATGTGGAAAATTCATTTGTAAAAAAAAACTTTCAAAAATTAATTCTAGAAAGTTTATTTGGACCTAATTTGGATTCACTAGTACGAAATCTTTCAAAAAGTGATTCTATGGGAATGACTTTAATGATCTTTATTCAGATCAAAGCAGCTAAAGTTTTATGAAAACTAGATTTAATGAATCTTAAACCGATATTTCGTTTCATACGTGTCTGTACAAAGTATTAATAACAATTAATATTTACGTATGCATTAAATATACATGCATATATGTACATATGTAATTACAGATTACTGAATATTTTTTTAAAATTCTTTAAACTGATCAAAACGTCGTTTTAATTGTTTTATATTTTCACTTATGATAATAAGACTTGCCCCATATTTGGATTTTATTTTGGTCAAGTATATAAAATATAAATTGATTCTAAATATCTATTAACCGATCGATCATTCAAATCTAAAGAGCCAATTGAAAAGCTTTTGTTTATGGATTACAAGTGTGAAGGTTGCTGTAAAACCTTTAAAAAAGAAAAATATGTCTATATTTTCAAATATTTTTCATTTTAGACTTTAATTAATGAAACTAATTTACATATGCATTATATATACATTATATACACATACATATGTACATATTTATAGACTAAATTTGGTTCAAGTTTAAATTAGAGCTAAAACGATGAACTTTAAACTTTCATATCTCTTAAGGTAATCTTTCACTTATGAGATTCTTGAGAACTTCAAGATTAGCTTTACATACATACACACAGACATTACTGCATATGTATACATATATATGTATGTATACATATATAGACATATATGTATGTATATATGTACATCCAATCAAATTGACAGAGCGGCAGACAGAGACAGACCAGCCGCCAATTGAGCAATTGCCACAGCAAACACATTCAAATTAAAAATGTGGACAAACCAAGCGCAAAAGGCAATAATACACAACTCTAAACCGAAAAAATATAATTGACTATATCGAAATATTAAATACCCTAAGATAATGCTAAAAAAAAATTGTTGAAATTGGAAATTTGATACATACATATATGCAGCATTTCAATGATCTCCATATATATAAATGGCTATAATAATTACCATTTAAATTGAAATTTATTAAAATTATCGACTCCCAGATAAGACAATATCTTATCTTATATGTATGTATAAATAAAAGTTCCATGATTAACTAATAGAACTTCAGTAGGTACATACATAGCTTAAACATGCTTTAATAATTATAATTAATTTCTATATGTTCAAGTATCTGATACAAAGTAATCTATCGGGCATTACCCCCCCAATCATTCAGACTATCATTAATTAAATTTTTCAAAAGATATAGTAACGTAACATGACGTCGCAATACTTGACAATATACTGAATACCAATATCGGGATACCATAAACATATACACAAATAATTATCGGTTTATAGAGGAAATGCTAAGAAAAGTTACCTGAGGCTACAATCAAAGTCAATTGATTTCTGTGTAAGATAATGGATATTTTCTTATAATTTGTATTATCATTTAATATATATTAATTGTTGATAATTCCCTTTAAAATTGCCAACAAACAAAGAAACAAATGTGTAACCAAAGCCACATACATATGCCACTTGGTGGTGTAGGGTATACAAAAATAATAAAACGAAACTCAATCACAGAGTTTCTTGTTTGAAATAACTTCAATTGGTTAGGGCTCTGATGGATCCAACTGATGGAGATCAAAGAAAGGGGTGGGGAGGGGGGTAACGGAAGGGAGTATGTAGAGGAAACTGACTACAATTTCAATTTAAGCATCATAAAAAATGATATTTGTGTATACATTTAATATGGTTAATTAAATTAAACAGTCTTGTGTTTTCGGACATTGAGAAGGAGACGAAACTACTAACTCACTTATGAACACTCCCCCCCACCCCACACACATTTTCATAATCATTCTCTCTCTCTCTCTTGTGGACTTACCGCTATGGCATCCATAACCGCATTAACCATCTTGTTGATGTTATTGTTGTTGTTGTCACTTCTATTAATTTCGGTTTTCGTTTTTTTTTTCTTTATTTTAGTGTCTCCTTTGCTTATTTCTGCTTCTTGTTCTCTTGATTTATTTGACAGTTAAGCAAAGATTTTGCACAATTTCATTATTAAATTTTGTTTTGTCTTGAATTTTTTTTGTGTTTTTGTTGTCTTCTTCTTCTCTATTATGTGTGTGGTTTTTCAATTCCAATTCATTTGGCTTCTCAAATTCACCTCGTCCTCGTCTTCGACTCCTTTCTTTTCCCGTCTTCGCCTGCCTTCGTATTTCGTTGCGTCCCGCGCAATATCAATGCTGAAAACTGAATCCGAATTCGAATTTGAATCCGAATCTGTTGACATTTAATTAACGTTCGCAAAAAAAAAAAAAAAAATGCAGAGAAAACAAAAAAAAGAAAAAAAAGCAAAATTTGCTTATGCGACAGGTGGGCAGGTCTCGGGGATTTGGGTACCCGGGTGGGTACCCGTGAGTACCTGGGACAGCAGCCTTGTCGCCTTTGTCGTCGTCGTTGTCGTCGGCGTCGTTGGCGCTGCCGATGTTGTTGTTGTTGCTGCTGGTGCTGCTGCTGCTACTACTGTTGTTGTTGTTGTTGTTGTTATTTTTTTTCTGTGGGCAGAGAATTGTGAAAGAGTTATGGCTTAAGATTTCAATTTTTGGTGGGTAGCAAAACCTACAAATGCAAATACATACATACATACATATATACATAATGTCAACATATTGAAGGGTATAAGAATAGAATTTTAATCACATACATACATACATACATAAGTACAAGTACCAAGGCTAGCAAAACTAGCTTAGACTAGAAATTCCAGCTTTTGTATTCAAAATCCGCACATTTTCCCTTAAATTTTGATTTTGACATAAAGCAAAATTAAATTTCTCTTACTCCTCTTTAACTTGGCTAAAATAAAACTAATACATTAGAAGAATTTTAATTTAATTTTAATTTTAGTATGCAAACTGTAAAGCATATAGAATATATATACGTATGTATACATATATTTCTATATATGTATATACATATATATTTATGATCCATTAGAAGTTGACATTTTGAAGATTTCCATACATGTAAATAACATGTTAGGCAACTGAACAACAAGGATCCGGGTTCGAATCCCAGGCTAGTGCATGGATGTAGTTTTCGTCTAAGCCGAAGGCCTTAGTTGCCAGTGCTTGTAAAATATATAGTTAAGTTGATAGTTTACAACTGTATCATATTCTTTAATAATAAATAACATGTATTTCCTCTTTGTGTACGAAGGATAAATTGTTGATATTTTTTTTAGTTACTATCATAAATACATACATTGTATGTACATATATGTAGGTACATATATATTTGTTTTTAAATTGTTGTTATCTTAACAAGTGTCAACCTTCTAGTGCCGGATACTGAGAACCTTGGCCATGTTTGTGGTGATTAAAAATTTTAATATTCATCGTGTGTAAATCTAAGTATTGTGAGAGAACAAAAAAAAAAAAAACAAATAAAAGATTTATGACCAGATAGACAATTGAATCCAATTCACGAACCCTTCATAAATAAAGCTATGCAAAGTATATATAAAGATAATCTCTCTGAATAAAGGTCTCTTGAAATAAGTTTAAAACAAAGAACTACAAAAAAAATTGCAAAATGCAAATTTTGGAAGAACCATCAGGAAGAACACACGCCTTCTACAAAATATTACGATTGCTACACGGTCAGATACATATGTATGTATATCAAAATCTTGATCTCATATCAACTGTTGGAAGGACAAATACTATAATCCAACCTTAAATATGATGTGTGATATCACTGAGACAACACTCAGATTGTCATGGAACATGGGGCATGGTGCATGGGCGACCTCACCAACTGTCAAATACAGACCACAAAATAAAAGCAAATAAAAGTGAATGTATATTACAGATATATATATGTATATATATATGTTGTGTTTTTCCTTTGGTTCGTTGTTTTTTCTCTCTTTTTTCTGTCCAAACATTGGCGAGATGTGTTTGACGATGTCTGTCTGGGGTTAACCGCTTCGCCCCGTCTACCCACCACCACCTTGCCCTACAACCACAAAACGTATTAAAAATTGTAAATTGAAAAACTCGTTTCCTACGATTTTCCGCATTTTATGCTCATTAATTGCATTTTCATTTCATTTCATTTAATTTTTTGTGTGTTTCTGTCTTTTTCTGCATTTACATAACCATTTTCGTTATTTTTCTTTTCATTTTGTTTTTATTATGCATTTGTGAGGTTGGTTTTTAAGTTTAACTGGCTCATATAAAAAGAAGAAAAATTAAAAAAAAAATTCCTCAGCATTCGCGACTTGACGGAAGTTGAATTGCAAATTGTCAAGTGAAGCCCGAGATAAGCAACAAAACTTAATTTTAAATGCATTCGAATTACGGCAACGGCCATCGACAACAGCCAAAAAAAAAAAAAAAAAAAAAACAAAATTAAGGCAACGAAATGCGTGAAAAATAATGATAAAGAATGAAGGGAGTCGACTGAAGAAATACCCTTGAATGTGATGTTTAACATAATAGATTCTTCGATAATGTCCTTGCAACTAGTTAAACAACACTGCTAAGACGTAAAGGTGGTAATTAACAACCTTTGGCTTTTACTTCAAGATGATTCCAAAAGAAAACGAAAAGATTATTTATTATTTTATTAAAATATATCTCTAATCTGTTAATTTATTAACATTATTAAAAACACCAGTAATTTAATAAACAATAACAATAAGTCTTTCCACGCATACATTAAAAACAAATATATATGTACCTTAATTGGTTGAATCAAAGTACATACATATAAAATCTTTTATATATTTTTGCCATTGTATTGAAATTTTATTTTTCCTCGGCTAATCGAAATTTTAGTTCAATCAGATCTTAGTTTTATAAAGAATTTACATACATTTAAGGTATTATCCTCTGTAAATTTGTTTGATCTCTAATAAATTTGTGAATCGCTTTAAAATAAAACGATAAAACGATATGTATTTATGTTGACACAAAATTTACGTATAGTTAAGTATACCCTTCCTTTTAATGAATACAGGGTATACGTTAGCACACACGCACACACAGACTCACATACGTATGTAGACAGGAGTTGGTGTCGGTGTCGGTGTCGAGTGATTCGATGCGGCTCATTACTTAAAGATTTTAAATGCATACGAAATGAGTCTTTTTTTTATACAGATTTCGTTATTTCGATTTTATTTATTTTTTCTTTTTTTTTGGGTAACTTATGTGTTTTTTATTTAACTAGATTCTCCTTTTCGATACATGCTTAATTTGACTGTTTTTTTTTTTTTTTGATATCTGAAAGATATCGTAACTAGTTATTCAATGAATTAGAAATCATTCCAATCAAATGTTAATATTGACAACGATATCTTGTAAAAAAAAAAAACCAAAAATGTTTAAGCCGATCATAATCTAAATGAATGAATGGAGTAACCATCCCCCCCCCCCGCTGCTAATCAAATTATTATTATAAAGGTTTCTTATTGTTTTTTTTTTTTTTTTTTTTTTTGATAACAAACTGTGGGAATTCTTTCAAATTCATTATCAATATTTATTATATAGTTATCCAAATTATGATTGATATGCTATTAGGGCTTTGATCGATTCATTCATTGGCAATGTCAATTAATTAAAATTTATTTCTACTAATCTGGATACTTAATTTGAAATTTTATATTATCTATAGATTATCTATGGATCATTATATACTCATTTTAAATTTTTATGCTATCTATAGATCATTATATGTCATTCATTTTGTCAATTGATTTTTAAATTCTACTCATTCTATAATATTCTATTCAGTTCATATCTTAAAATTATATACGACAATTCTTTTCTGATGACTTAAAGTAAGCTTAGCTCAGATCAAATTATGTTATAATAATATACCTAATTATAGAATAATGTAAATTAATTATTAGTTGGACAATTTAAATCATATAAATCTTTTAATCACTCTACATTTATTGATATAAGCTGATATCTTTTGGAAAAAGAAATACATATACAATAGACTGGCTGTTTTATAGCTCGATAACGATCTAAAATATATATATGTATATATATATATTATTTTTAAAGAACTTTTCTCATAACATTTTTCAAAATCTGTTAAGAAATCATCGAATTTGATTAATTTTTTTTTTGATTTGTTTTTCGCATTGATTTTTGTTTAATATTCATATTTCACTATGTTTACCATTTTCAGTATTGAAATTGAGACGACAGAAACAATTTAAAGCTTGAAATATCAAACCCAGGGTCGGGTTTTGGGTTGGTCTAACCCAAAAACCAAAAACCAAAAAGCAAAAAAAAAACCTAATTTAAAATCGATAAACAGCTGATTGATCTTAGACATACATACATATAAACATTCGTACATGGATATATATGTATATAGATGAATGATACTGTTGATGGTGATGATGATTGTTTATCACATTTTTGTTTGTTTCTTTTTCAATTTTTGGAATTTATGCTATAAGGTTAATGAAAAGACAGAAACTAACACACACACACACACACACACACACACACATTAACTTACATATAGACACAGCGTGAAATTGAATTGAATTTTGGCTTTTGTTTCGGTTGTTATAATATTTGTGAACCAGCTCGACCAGCTGCCCACAGCTGTCCACACCACAGTAGATACAATATATACACTATATACGAGTATATATGTACATACCTACATATGTACATATATATGTATGTATGAATGTACATATATACAAAAAAAAAAGTAGTTGTGCATGCAGATATGGAAAAATGCGTAGATTTTGATTTTACTAGGTTTCTTTTTCTGGGGTTTGGGTGCCACAATCTTGTGCGACAGTGGCTACTTATCTCTCTCTGTCTCTCTCTCTCTGTCTCTCTCTCTCTGTCTCTCTCTCTCTCTATCTCTCTCTCTCTCTCTCTCTCTCTCTCTCCCTCTGTCACGATGTCGATGTGACACTGATGTTGCCTTTGTTTTCTTCATTTGATAAACTCAAGCTGGGCCCTGGTCTGTACGGACGGGTAGACGTACGTATGTACAGACGGACGGACGGACGGGGAATGGGTAAATTGCTTGATAAGCGAAGATCGTTAGCAGCACGCACATCATAGCCACACAAGTGAAAGATGGTCGATCTCAATTGAGACTGAAGGTGAAAAATTCACAATTTTGCATTCTTTATTTAAATTGCATAAACGTAGACAGGATGTCTCTGGCAAAACAAAATAAAAGGGATCAATCCAAAAAAAAAAAATAATTGATCGATTCAAAATTCTTATAAACTATTGAAGCACCTTTTTTTTTAATTTCAAAATTTTTTCAAATGTTAAATGTCTTAGGATACTTAACACATTTACCAATTTAAATAGAGAGAATATTTTTGTAATATTTTATATAGCAAATCATTTTATTTAAAATTCATTAAGCACTTTAATAATATGCGTATCTAAAGAGGGACTTATTTCAGTTAATTCATCTCCCTTTGCAAATATTGAAAATATGAAAACTTTTCGTTGGCTTCGCTTATTGAATTAATACCTTTTTTTTATTTTTTTTTTTTACTACACCCATGATCTGTCCCGATTGCTGGCAAGTGTCGTCAAGGCGAGGCTATTCCTCAATTGGTTGGTCAATTTTTTTTTTTTTTTTTTTTTTTGAAATAAATCAATTGAAATGACTTTTTGATAAGCACGCAGAGAGACTTTTATTGAAATGCATATGGGTCATATCAGTGACAACAACAACAACAGAATTAACATTCAATGTCCCTTTTAATCAATATATCCATCCAACTATCCACCCATCTATCCATTCATCAATATAAATTTGTCAGACTTTATGCTATATATATACATATCCATAGTGTGTATCGTGGTAGGCAACAATGCAAATCGAATTGACCAAGGTCAGTTCTGAATGGTTTGGCTAATTCTGTCTAATAAATTTTCAAGCATTCGCATTCAAAATAAAAATATTTATAATACATATTTTCAAATTAAACCAGTTTTAAAATATTTCATATTTAATATATATACAAATATGTATATACATACATATGTATGTATAAATGTAGAAATTTCATAAATTTATTCTAGTTAAACGAAACTTAAGTATTAAAGTGTACGAATTGATAAAGCTGATTAAAAGTAATGGAATATCTTAAAATTGCTTAATATAATTTTGCTTATGTGTATGTACATACTTCCTATAAGACAATTTTTTGTAGATAGATAATACATAAGTAGTAGGTACATATTATTGTTTTAAGTTTTGCGTTTGCGATATGATTAAACATGGAAATCTTGTTAAATGGATGGAATTTGCAAAATATATAATCGAACTAGAATAAGGTCTAAAAGCGCAAAAACAATTTAAATGTGTAAAAGTGAAATTATCAATATACAAATAGTAGGAGGTACTTGAAAATGTTTACTATAGCAGATCAAGGTATACAAATCGTTTTGATAAGTCTCTTTACCTTTAAAAAATGACTAATCTCTCTCTATTGCCCGTTCATTGCGCTTGTCAAGGGCACAAAAAATGTTTCATTTACTAACTTAACCAGATTACAAAAAACCCATTTGGACTAGTACAAAAGAATCGACTTTTACTTTCTAGAGAGCGTTGATTATTGTATTCTTCATACAGAGACTGAAAACTACTGGCAATGAGACAACAAACAAACAAACAGACAAACAGACAAATAAACCAACGAACAAACAAACAAACTGGCAAAACAAACTGAGATATAGACAATACAATGACAAAACAGTTTGCACGGACATGAACTAAACCAAATTAAACCAAAAATCAACCACAACGAGGATGCCAACGATATCGTCTCTCGTAGGCAAACAAATACATATATACATATGTACATATATATATACATATATATATATATATAGGTATATGAAAGAAGTAGGGGAAAAATAATGAAGAGCGCATGGCAACCCAATGTTAACTTGCTAAACTGAAAATTTCTATATGTTTTATACGTGATAACGAATTCAGAATACACTAAAACCAATAATTAATTTTCTAATTTATATACTCTTATTCACAAGGATCATTCAAGGATCATTAATCACTCTTTTATATAATCAAAGATGCAAAATAAAGAAAAGCTATATACTTATTTATTGTTGTTCTTGAACTATCTAACATTCGATCGCTTTATGAAGATTTTATATATACAAATAAATGTACAGAGATTGCAATGATCTTAATATACCCAATCCTAAATCTACCCTATACATACATACATATGTATGTATATGTACATATAATGTATATGATCATGAAGAAAATGAAAAGAGAATGCGAACCAAATAGATGTAGAATGATGGGGTAGTAGCCGTAGAACGAGACAAAGTCAAAGGAGTGGACAGAGACGACAGACGACAATTTCGCCTGTTCCTTATGAATACCCAGGCATTGTGCGTGTTATGTGTCTATGCCACACAATGGAGACGAAAGAAAGAAGAGACCCAAGACGATGAAGAGCCGCCACAACGAAGCTAAACAAGGAAATATTGACAAATAGATTAAAACATATTAAGAGAGGGAGCAACAAAAAGTCGCAAATACAATTCACAAAAAAAAACGAGGCATGCAACATGAAGCACATAAATATTGAGAAGAAGAGAGAGAGAGAGAGAGAGAGAAACCACGTGCAGCCCCTGCACATAGTTGTTGTTGTTGATGTATTGAGGCAGGTTCAAATCGGTTCAGTTTTGGCATTGCCACTCATTGCCAATATTTATCATCAAATATGGACGAAATCTATATTTAGACGATGACGATCGAATGATCGTCTTGTTCATCTGATCGTTTTGACCGTCTCTTCTTTCTTACCCCCCTTGCTCTTGCTCTTATACCCCATTCCCTATAACCCACAGTCTGGCCACAAACTGGAGCCACAGCTGAAGCTGAAGCTTTCTATTGAAACAGTTGGCAACACAGTTAACGCAAATGTTAATATAAATACATGTAGGTACATAAATACATACATATGTATGTACATATACATATGCATGAATGTGTATATGTATATGTATATGTATATGTATGTATGTTTGTATGTATATGAATGTTCGAGTCCAATTTTCGTTTAATTCTCTAAGTATATAAATTCTCTTCTAGTTATTGTTATTGTTTTTGTTATATTGCTGTTTGGTTTACTGCGCCCACTTAAAAATACCAAAGGAGAAAAACAAAAACAAAAACAATATCCATTGATAGCCATCGGCAGCTTGTGATTAGTCAAAGTTGACTTAAATTTAACGCTGCTGTTTCATTTTTTTTGGCAATTCAATGTGTCTCAGTTGACATTTGGCAATGTGGGAGTTCAGTTAGGCGATCTTCAGAGAGGCTTACATCACTACCTATAACCTATTGATCATCGATTAATAATTAAAAAATAGTTTAGAAATCAAAAATAAATGTTGTCATCGTTATTTTTAGTATGTATACTAATATTTTACTGCGCGCTTAATGATAAATCCTTGAAGTACCAGAATAAAGAGATAACTAAAAAGACTAAATAATAATAAGTGTGTATATATGTACATATTTATATATATGTATAAATAGATAGATAAGACTTGACTGATGTATACAAATTCAGTTATCAGATCGCCCACATAATTCACCAAGATAATTAGACCAAAGATCGACCAAAGACCATCTAGATTAATATTTATAAAATGAGAAACTAAATGTAGTATAAACCAAGGGTTCATGCAAATTTCATTTGGTATAATTAATTGTTCAAAATCGGTTTCTAGATCATAATGATTGATTTGAAAAAAGAAAACACGGAAAACGATTCGTATCTTTAAAGATTGATGACAAATTAGTTTTGATAATGAATAATTATTTATCTACTATATATGTATTTATTAATTAATATTCAAGTATTACAATATTAAAAACAATCTTTAAATGTTATCTTACACATCAATAGAATGTTAAATTAAGATGAGAAACTCTTTATCAGCAGAGTTCAAAATCTATGCACAGACAACAACCATATACTTACTTATAGTTGTATGTATGTATGAACATATGTACATACATATACATAAATAGACATTGGCAGGTACTTTACCTGGAATTGACCAAGCGAAACCCCAATGATAAGGCGACCCATTTGCTATCTAAAGCCAAATAGGTAATGACCAACTGCAAATTGCATGGTACGGGAAAGAAATGGAAAGTGTACATACATACATAGGTAATAGAGGTGCGTATGTATGTATATAATCATTAACATTATATTTATTCATAGCAACATACAGATACATATGCATATGTACATGTGTATGCATGTATGTATGTACATACATTAGTTATCAGTTACTCTAATTCTGATGCACAACAGGGGAAACAAACGCAGGGTGAGGTAAGGCAGATAAGAATGTTTAAAGGCAAGTGAGATAGAAGAGATGGTTGGTGGGGGTGGGGTGGCTAATCAGCGATTATATCAATTCGCAGCAAACACAAATTACCAAAAAGAAAAACAAAAATGAGAATGAAATTATTAAGAATGGGGAGGCCGAAGGAAATGACAAAAGCGCAAAGAATGCGAAAGACTTGCAAAAAAAAAAAAAAAACAAAGGTGAAAGAATGGGAATGGTAAGAGAGAGTGAGAGAGTGGCAAAGGCGTAGCTAGGATCTTATTTAAAGGGGTGGCCACCTTGCTTACCCTCTCGCTAAGCTCAAAGAAAAAAAGAATGTGGAGGTGTTGCTGATGGACAGAGAGAGTACCTAAGTGAGTAAGTGAGAGAGGGAAAGAATGAATAATAGCAAGTGTGTGCGTGCGTATGTGTGTGTGTGAAATGCCTGACCGATTAGCAATGCGCTGTCAAAATGCATTGAAAGCGAAAAACGACGAGTCAAGAAAGGAGTACGAACGTGGAACGAGAGTCAAGGTGCAATGCACGCAAAATCAGAAGGAGGCGCAGAGCGAAGAGAGCTGGCAGAAGAGAGAGCGAGGAAGAAAAAGAATGATGAGAGAGCGCATTCTACCAGAGTGGGCGCGACATTAACATTGTCAATTTTGCCAATGTTGTTGCTTTTGGTTTACTTGTAATTTTGCCGGTAGGAGAAAAGTTCGACGCTCATTGAACTTGAACTTGCTGGGGGCTCTGCCCCGGGGTAACCATATGTATGTATGTGTGTATGTACATATATTTGTCCGTTTGCTTGTATCTACATACGTACATGTATACATGTATCTAAGCAAATGTAAATATGTATGCAAAGTACCTCAAGGAATTGGCCTGGCCCAGTACATGCAGAACTTCATCCACGATTCACTACTGCTCACTCATATTACACTCCACTTCACTTTTTCGCACTTGATCTTTTTGTTGTTGTTGGTGTTGGTAATATATATGTATTTCTCTTCTTGTGCTGTGTAGTTACACAATTAAAAATAAATAACTAATAATAAAAAATAATAACAGAGAAAAAAAGCACAAAGCACATTGAATTGCCCGCGACACATTTGAAAAAAAGTAACAAGCAAAACGCGTTGCAAATGGATCTGCCTCCAAATGTTCGAGCCAAAGACCAGACCACGACTACGACTACATGCGTTCCGTTCTCTACGATCTACGATGAAGATTTCGTTTTCTTTCTTGTCTGCAGCTCTGCGACTGCGTCAACTCCGACTCCCCGACAACTGTGGCTGTGGCCGAGTGCGAACTCGAACTGAAAACGAAACGGGCAAAATAATGATGCGAAGCGGCACCGGCAACGCGACAGCGAAGCATATGACGACAGTGTGCGATAATAATACAATAGCAGATGAGAAGACTGGCGAGCACCGTGGTTGAAAACTTTTCAAATATGTCACACACATTAACTGGTAGATTAAGCTCTACCGATCTTCACTGAACTTATACCCATGGACCTACAAAGTAGTATAAGAAGAAAATAAGGCCTCACTACGGTGATATTAAAACAGTATGACCAGCTTACTTTCATCTTTCATAAGTACATATGTATGTATGTACATATGTATGTATGTACATATGTACATATATTTTATGTACAGTCAAGATAAGCTGTGTACATTAAGCTTTTCCAATGTTTCGATATTGCCAAATTACATAAACTTGAAATTAATAACAGCGATCGGTAGGCAGATTTATTTTAGTTTACCAACTCAATTGAAATCGGTTAACCTTAATTAGGAACGATCAGTGAAAATCCGAATATGGGTGGGTATAGTAATAACTGGCAGGCCAAAAGGTTTTCCGGCCCTTTGATTTTGGTTAGTGTGATTTTCAACTAATGACTTTCTTTAACAAAACTTTGCTGATCGTCAATTACGGTTTTTTTTTTTTGAGGTTTCGGTAGGTGGGGTCATTTTCACATCGATTGCGTTTCCTATCGCTAAATGCAACGTACATGCAGGCCCTCTGAGCTTCTTTGGATTACGGCGATTACTCAAGTGCCAAGTGGTAGCAGTAGCCCCTTCATAGAAAGTTCGTTAAGCGTAATAAACAAGTCACGTCATAAACCAGATTTACTTAGTTTTGTTTTGTTATAGTTTTCTTCTTCTTCTTTGTTATACGCACGTTTATTGGGTCAGAGTAAACCTGCATTCCAGGGTTACGGAAGGGTCATAAAAAATCAGCAGCAGATTTTTATGTTGGCCAAGAGAAAGAAAAGAAAAACAGAGTGGCTAAGCTCAAAGAGATATACACATACTACGTCTTTTCCATCATATTGATCATTGTCGATCATTCCTAATGTTGTCGCTGCAATTGTCATTATATCGTGTCGTCGATCTCATTTGTAAATTATCTTTGTTTGCGAAATTGTAATCGTTTTTCATGCACAATTCAGCAACAAAAGCAATAAGTTGTCAAGTGCTTTTAATACCCTGTACCCAATGGACTCGAAGGGTATAATCGAAAATGGTTCCATACTTTAAAAACTGGCACTAAAACAGTAAAAATAATTAAAATTATACAATCGCACTGAGGTTTAATATCATGAGAAGTCTTAACTGATACCCTCCTCTTTATATAGTAAACTGTAGCAATATCGGTTAGATTGATCAATCCAACTAGAACAAATCGCAATCTAATCTTAGTCTTACCTTAACTTTTAACATCGGGGTATCTCAAAGTCGGCTCTTCGACTTACGTTACGAGTTTTTTCTTTTTTTTTGCTTTTGTAACCGTTAATGGGTTTTCTGTTTACTTTTTTCAACTCGGCAGCGCGTCCCCAAAAGCGGGGCGTGTTCTTTGTTGTTTTTGTTGTTCTCTTGTTGTTTTTTTTTTTAATAAATTTTTTGTTCTCTGCCCCAGTAGCAAAACATTGAACCCTATATGCTATGTGCTGACTCTCAGCGATGCTACAAGTGGTTTCTATCTTCTCTTAGTTTCGGTGTAGTTTCATTATGGTAGTGGTGGTGTGTTAGGGGGGAGGCGGGGGTTTCGGTGTTATTTTGTTGAACGATTAAATAGTTTCGCTTCGACGTTTTTATTATTATATTTTGAACAATAAAACTAAAGAAAGAAAACAGACAATTTACTACTACCACAAAAAAAAACTGTTCAATTAGCAGTTTGTGAACATGAAAACAGCACAAAAACAAAAATCATCAAAAAAAAAAAAAATTAAGTATACGAGTATGGGAACAAAATCTAGGGTATCGTTAGAGCTTGTTGAATTCCAGCATACCTTTAACTGAAGGTATCCATTTGATCTGGTTTGGAAATCTAATCAGAATGAATTATTTGATACAAAATTTTTGAACTGCTTTTCAATATTATTTGAAAGACATTGCTATCAAAATTCTACGACTGAATAAAACTTCTTAAACAGGTAGAACCAAAATTTAGAATTTGGTACTTTCAAGCACATTTACCGTTTTTCCGAGGGCATTAAAGATTCGTTGACTATTAATCTATTATTTTAAAAGTCTTTAGTTTTCTAATTTTTAAAAATCTTTTGACAATGGGCTACGTTTGTGCTTTTATTTTATATTTTGAATAACTACCTCATTATATCCGAGAGGAGGTCATGCGAACCATAATATTGCATAACGCTGGACCATTTATACTTGCCGGAGCCTCTAACAATAATGGGAGCCAGCGTCCCCTCTTCCCACCATCCTCATTGAATTTTATCGTATAAAATAGTAAAAGCTGCATAATTACGGATCTAAGCTTATGGCAACAACACCTACAAATCATAAATGCCATCCAGCGACCATCATCAACCACTCCCTTAGCTAGAGAGCTAATGGAATTTGCACATCCACCCTCCACTTGATGCGAATACAGATGAATGGGATGGTGGCGCATGCTGCTAATGTGGCGCTTATTAGCGAAGACTTACGCATCCTCATCGTATGGAACTGTGTGCTTAATCCACTGGAAACATCATTGTGAGCACCTGTTTAATTGCGCTAATCACCGGCAGCAAACATTATTGCTGGGGCATCGTGATGATGATGACGATGATGCCAAGGGTGATGAGGTCCTTCTGACCCCGTGGATCACATTTTAATGTTAATTTTATGACTCTTGAATAGCAGCTGGACGAGAATATCACACAAAGAACCAAGCTGTGTTGAAGATACTTTAAGGAGCACCTCATGTCGCAACTATTATAGGGGTCGTGAACAAACATTTATAAAGTTGAAATTTAAGCGATCGAATCATAAATTCATAATTATCCAAAACAAAAATTATAATTCTATTTTTATCAGTTTATTATTACATATTTTCCTTAAGGTATAAGCTAAGATTAAAGATTCAATATACATATCTATTCAATTTGTCTAAAATATAAGGGTCAACAAACATCATTTTCAGTTGGTTACTGCTCATCAATAACAAATTATTAATACATTCAAACACATCTGTCAAAAGTAAGAAATATTTTTCAATATTTTTAAGTAGAATTTAAAACATAAGCATATTGTATACAAATTTGACATTTTATTTTTTATTTACTCATAAAAAAAAAAAACTAAATATATGTACATTAGTATTTAACATTTTTTAACAAACACATGGACAACTATTCTAAGAAATGCACTTTTAAGATCCTTATGCTAGGCGATTGCGGAGTGGGCAAAACATGTCTTATAAAACGTTTCTTGGATAATCATTATAAGGAAGATTATAAAAGCACGCTGGGAGTTGATTTTAAAATCCATTCACATAAAATAGCCGGACAGGTGGTAGATCTACAACTCTGGGATACTGCGGGCGAGGAACGTTTCCGTTCGCTTGGAGCCACATATTATCGTAACGCTCATGGCATTATTCTGGTCTATGATATAACGCAACGGGAAAGTTATTGTAATTTGGATAATTGGCTGCAGGACATTTTACGATATGCTAGCGATGATGTGAATATAATAATAGTGGGAAATAAATGTGATGCCTTTGGACAGCGTATGGTTAGTCAACAATCAGCTGCCGTTTGGGCATCCCTTTTGGAACTTTTATTCTATGAGGCCTCCGCCAAAGATGGTTCCAATGTGCATGAAATTTTCACAAGCATGGCAGTTATGATATATAATCGTTTAATTGCACCGCATAAACTTGATTTACATCACAATTTATCAGATATGACATCTGATGATAGTGTACAACTGAATGATAATAATTTTGATCCGGATATAATGCAGAATTCATCCTGTTGTGGAAATTTTTGATTTCCGTTCATAATTTTTTTCTTTTTATACGCATAAGAAAATAAGATTGGATCAACACTTGACTCCCAACCCTTAGTTAAGCCGGCCAAGACAACAATCATCCCTAGCAATCAAATCATTTGGCAATTGCCCAACTTCAATTTGTGTGGACTTACACATTTGATGTAACTTCGAAATCGTCATCATCGTAAAAACGGGCATGATGGTCTATTCCGACATGCCGCCAGGACAGTCTGTGTCCAATCAAAAATAAGGCGAAGACAGGCATTATAACCATATGTACAGACACACACATACACACACAGACATTCATAGTTTTGGACACAATCATTGTAATTTATTGTAACTACAAATAATATTAAAGTTTTTGCGATTGCCATAAGCTGGCCATTTTCTTACTTTCAAAATTAAAGAAACTGAATTATACACAAACTTTTGTCAATTTATAATTGTAGAAATGTACATATATACAATAAAAAGTGGATGATACATCAAATAATCAAGAAAACTAAAAATATACATATAATGAACAAATACAAAATTAAATTATATTTAACTAAATTGTTCATATACGAAATAATAACATTTTCAATTTCTAGAGTTCGAGCAAATATCTTCCATGACATGCTTTGTTTGGATTTCCTATATGTAAATTACTTTAATTACACATAGATGTAGAATCTAAAAAAAAAAAACGACTTTTGGGTTTTTGAATGAATGGAAAACAATACATTTTTTTTCAACTAAAAAATATTTGTTAATTGTAAAAATAATCGTTTAAATAATAATCTACAAAATTAACGGTCAGTTCTTTTATGGATTCATATATACGTATATATAATTTTCGATTAATTCGATCTCTAAATACACCTATTGTCACATATAGCATAGGCAGCACAAGTTCAATGTGAATATTTTAACTTAGACTTAATGTTTTCACTGACTGAACATAATTAATTATGTTAGTAGGTTAAAAAAAAAAATTATTATATGCATGTAAAAACTATATACAATTGAATTTCCTGTATCGCGGATTCTTTTATGGTTTGAATCTTTTCGTACAGTTATTGGTGCCATTATTTTTACGCTTCGCTGACCCATCTATTGGCCAGGCTATGTGAGATTCTTCTGCATATCTGGCAAAAATCTGCTTCAATTTACTTTTTAGCTCATCTTGGACAACCAAACTGAAGCTGCTCATGGCATAGGCCAAATTTTTAAGAACTAGACTTGGCTTACATGTGACCATATTAATCTCTGGTATATAACGTTCTGGATATAAGGTATCCCTGTGGTCAGAAAATGACTGGTTAAGGTCATGGGCGCTACGCACCGTAAGTGAGGTATATGGCCTGACCTGACGATAGATTTCACCCATATGCCGATAATATTTATGACTCAAGGGGCATCGACATGAGGGATCACGATATTTAAGTATGCGCAACTCCCGGAGAGCATGCTGAAGGCTTAAACGGCATTCGGTAACTATAAAATAATGATACTTGGATTAGTATATGGGAAAAATATATATTCAGTTTTATTTCTTACCAGTAGTACTTAGATCTTTGGCAACCCTCACCCAAGCCGTACGCTTTTCCAGAGTGGTGGCCTTCTCAAATGTATGGGGATGACGACGTAGTACACGGGTCAATTGGAAGGGACTTACAGTGGGCAATGGGCGTGATGCACGTTCCATATGTCGAACCAAATCCTCGGCAGCTGGTTGACGTTCCCGTCTAGGATCGAGTATCCCATCAATGGGTACAACAGGAGCATGAATTAAAGGTGGAGGATCCACATCCATACTATTAACTGATAACGAAGTGCTCAGTTGACCAGTAAGCAGACGTTTGGCCTCATCTGATTCCCATGGCATGATTATTTGCTTTGGTTTATTCGTTTGAATTGTACATATTGTACTGCCCTTCTCCGGTGACCCACTCATCAGCGATTCATATATGTTGCATCGTTTTACCTCCTCCAGAAATTTGTTATGGACAATATAATAGTAAGGTTCTAGCGGATGATAGCGCACCTCGATAAGGAATTTTAATTGTTCCAATGCCTGCCACCAATTCTGTGGCCATGGATTCTCAATACCCCGCTCCAAATCTTCCATATAGGTACGAAAGGCGAACTTGAACATAGACCAAATATCACGATGATTCACTGGAACAAAAAAATAAATGGGAAATATTAGGATATAAGGAACATTATCTATTTATCTATATTCTGGACTTACTATTAGGAAACTTTTCACGTGCCGAACGCCACACCTCAAGACGATCCTGGTCTGAATATTTTTGTGGTGTTTTCAATGGCTCACCGGGACGTGGCTTTCGTAGCTCCCAATATAAATGTTCGTAACGTCCAAAATGTTGCATTAGAGCGGGCAGCTTATCCTTGTGGACCATCCATTGATATTTACGGGCAATTTCATCAAATTTACTAAACAAACGATGCGATTTTTCCCACACTTTGATGCTGGTCTTAAATGGACGCATTAGTTCCGACATCGGTGCAATGTGTGGAAATAGGGACATATTTTCCTGCAGGAAATTCCATGTGGCTCGACATGCTAACACTGCGTGCGAATGGCATACAAAATATTTTTATCATTATTCAAATATTAAAAAAATTTTCTTTTTTTAATTTAAATTATTTTTTACCTGCCATATGAAACTTTTTTGATATCTGTTGCCAAAAGTCAGCACATTTGGTGGTCAATTGGGGATTCTTGCTATGGATTTGTGGTATGGCCATAATCTCGCGTATAAATAGTGCCGTCCGGGGCATACTCAAATGATAGTGATAGGAATTATTCCAAACATGAATAGAATTTCCAACATCAACATTATCGACAAGTTCCACATTGTAATCATTTTTATTTGACGAGGATTGAGCCTCAGGAGTTGGTGTTATCTGGCTAGGTGCGATAGTATTTGTCATGGAACCCGGTGAAGATAGACTGTTCGAAGTAGCGGCATCACATCCACTATTTATGGCGCTTGGACTTTGGACTCGAACTAATGGAGCAGTAACTGTTAATTCCGGTGGTTTCGCTAATGATGATGATGTGGTTGTTGTTGTCGCCGTTGTGGGTGTATTGGTTTTTGGAGCAATTGGCACCAATTTTGGCATCCTTGTCAAAGAAGAACTTAACAAAGTGGCCACATTTTGCATTCCAGCTGTTGGTATTGTGCTAACAGGTGGAGCAGCTGGTATGGGAACTCCTCGTATTATGGCCACCGGAGCACCAGCTATCGGTGCCAGCACTGGTGGCGTTGTAGTAACATTCGCTTGTGGACGCAATATCACCTGTAGACCAGGTCTTATAACGGATTGGATTGTATTCGATGATGAGGGCATTTGAATGGGGGGCGGCATAGCCCCAAATCCAGATGGTGCAATTGTTGTCGACATCGAAGGTGGCATAAAACCGGATGAGGAGGATACAGAAATGGTACTATTTGCAAACCCGGAAGAAGATGTTAAAATAGGTGCTGTAGTCGCATTCACGTTGCTGGAATTGGAACTTATAGATGTTGGAATCTTCGATATGGTAATATTGGGATTTGTAACCAACGGGATAGCAGCTGAAGTTGTAACGATCCCACTTGTGCCACTAGTCGCAGCATTATCGTTCTCTATCGTCTCTTTTGAAGTCGGCGGATAAACTATAGCTAATGGCAAACGTGGTGGATTTGGTGACGGTAATGGATTATTTAAGGGACTTGTCAGCATACTGAATGTGGCCAATGGCGTTGTCCCACCATTTGATTTATTTGCCACCTTTGGACTCGGTGTTGCTGCTGTTGGTAGACCCTGTCTAAGCGTGTGCTGCATCTGCTTGTACATGCTACCGATGACATTCTCAAAATACCATTTATCCTGCAGCATATAGCCAGCTTTTCGCATCTCGGATAGCTCCTGATAAAAACAGCGTAGAGTTAACCAGGTTATCTCACATCTTTGATAACTGCAATTGACCACACCCGCCACCTTTTGCCAGAGTTCATGATATCGTGGCAACTTTTGGGTAACAGGAACATTTAGATCAACCAGTTGTAATAATTCTGGCATGGATTTGATAGCATTGATTAGGGTTGATACAGTGCGAAAGTGTTCAATGGGATCGAACCATCCACTCTGTAAATACAAAGACGATTTACACACCGAGTTCGGCATATGGTGTATATGGGGGGCAAGAAAACAGAGTAGATGCCATAGCTCAGAGTTATCCTTGCCATTTTCGGTACGACTCAGTTCCCATTCATAGCGTGTCTGCAGATAGAGCCATCGTTTCATCAGCTTTGTGGCCTTGTCGCGCAGCTCATTCGAAATTGAGCCCCAGATGAGTCCGCGATGTCGATAATTATCATAACTGGGACGGAAGCTATCGTACAGCTGTGGATACGATTGGACTGCTTCAATGAGACGTCGATGATCGTTGGTACAACGAAAGTCATTCACATCCCTGTCGGCCATTAAATCGACATCAATTATTTCGGTGGCAGCAATATCTGACGAATCCTGATCGTCCTCTTCATTTTCCACACTCTCCACCGGCATTTTGTTAATAAGGGATTGTTTAAGAGGCAATTTAGCTACATGCTCATAGAGAAACATCATATCCTCCTCATGAAGCATGACCGGTCGTCGTCGATGCGTCGTACGTTTGCCGCAACGCTGGACGACGGTCCGTCGATAATTGCGCAAACGTCGAACATGTCTCTGATATCTATAGCGCAGCTCTGCCCATAAGCTTAGGCATTTTGTCAGATCGAGGGATAGTTGATGAGCTATCCCTTGCCATAACTCCTCCTTGTGGGAGTCATCATGGAAGCGCGTATGACGAGTATCATAGAGAGCGGCCTGCTTACCCACCAAAGCAATCAAAGACCGTTCAAACTTAAGTTTCTCCAGCATCACTTTCAGGTTGTTGGACGAATCTGTCTTTTCTTCCGTCTCGGCCTCAGCATCAACGTCAGTCCCAGCTTTGGCGTTAGCCTCAGCATCATATTCAGCAATTATCATTCCTATTTGCTCCACTGTAAAATATTATCAATCAAGTTTTAATTTTTCTAATCATTGCAATCCACTTTCACTTACACTCCTCCATAATCTTGGCGTCCACATCAACTACGCGCCTCTTGTAGCAACGCTGGCGAGCATAAAACAAATTGATGGATGAAAAAAATTCAGATGCCTCTACCCCCCACGTAAGAATACAACACACTCCTGTAAAGTGGTAAATTTGTAGACCCAATTAAAAAAGACCAATAAAGCGAAAAAGAATTGTGAAAGGCAGGACTTTTCACTGAAGGAGATAACGAGCAATTAAAATGCTACAAACAACTTCTTTTATCTTGCGGTTTTCTTTCAAGACATCCAAGTTTCCACAGGGACGACAGTTTAAACATAAATAGTCTACCATCTCTAAATGGAGTGCGATATGTTATCGATAAGAAAACATATGATGAAAATATCACCGCGATATCTCCAGTGTTGCTGTTCTGTTTGGACTCATCAGGAAAAACTGTTACAAATCAACGGTCATGGAATAATTCCAGAAATTCATTTTATCTTTGTTTTGAGAAGGAGGGAGTGGGATTTATATATGTATCCGTGACATAAGTGTGACCCTTTCTCTACTAGAACTGGTGATGGACTAGGACTTAAGCAAGGCGACTGAGATGTGAATGAAAGTGGCGATCTGCAGGAATGGAAACGAATCTATTAGTAAGTTTGGATTGGTTGTGGACAAGTAAAAATTTCTTTTCATTCAAGTTTTTTTTTGGCGACATTTGCTTTAAGGCCAAATCGAACGGTTTGTTACATAAGTCTCATAAAATTTTAAAATATAAACAGTCATTCATTCTTTTCAGATAGGGGTGTCTGTATCTCTGTTTCATTCTTTCATTATGCTCTTGCTCTTCGGCAATGTTGCTACAGGTGCTGTGTCCAGTGATGTCATTTTTTGATAGGCCAAAACAGCTAGATCGCCTCAAGAAAACAGCTAAAAAAAGCTGAATTCTTCGGAAAAAAAGCGGGAAAAAAAGCTGATTTTTATATATTGTTTTTTATTCAAGACTGAATGTATTATACAATAATACTATATTGTCTATATTGCTTAATATAGCGTTTAACGTATTTGGTTAAATCCAAAATAAATGAACGTTGTTTATTTTGGATTTAACCAAATTTACTTGGCTAAAACCCTCTCAACTTCGTCATTTAACCAAGGCAGTGACAGCATTTGCAGAGCAGCTGAAGCCAATTCATTAAAACCGGTCGTTTCCCCCAGAATCCTGGTATTTTAATACTTCTTTCCATAACTTTATAGTGTCGTATACATTTTCCCATTGTATTAAGCTTATTTCATTGTACTGACGCTCAATTTTATCAGTATTGGGAGTATTAAAATACTCCAGGATTGGAGTGATGCTTTTTTTTAATTTTCAAAATGTTTTCAACAGAAAAAGCATCAATCTGTTTTAATATTAATACTTATAGACTTACATTTTTAACATTTCAATCGTCAAATGCGATAGAAACAACTGACCAAATTGAGAAAAAGTAAAATTAATAAAATATATATTTCAATTTGTTAAAAAAGCTAGAATTCCCGCTGCCCGCTGTTTTCAAATTTTTCCCGCAATCGCATTTCCAAAACAGCCAGATCTGGCTGGAAAAAAGCTGAAATGACATCAGTGGCTGTGTCATAGAGGTCTGCTTATCGATACTTTTACTTGTTGCTATTATTTCAGTCATTTACCGCCACATTTTCAGCAGTTTTCATGTTTCTATTGAATTTGTCATCACTGACAGAGTGCCGCTCATGTTTTCGGTTCGCATGTCCATTTCATTTCATAACACTTTTCTGGTTATTGATGAATTAAACATTTGCTGATATTGTCTTTATGTGGACTAGAACGCGATGTCTGTGGCAGGCAGTGGGGCAACAGACAGTGGAAAGGCTCCTCTGCCGACATTATCGGATTTCTGTGACCCTGTCAGCGAAGATGTTTGTAGATAGAGAGAATCAATACGCACACGGAATTCTTGAATTATCTAGTAAACCATATCAAATATTAAGAGCCAATATGATTGATCTAGATACAGTGACCAAAAACAGCACAAAGGGATGGCTGGAGGCAAAAAGCGATCGCAATCCAGATACCCTTTATGCCGACTTTCTTGGATTAGTTCAGCATTGCCAGGCCACAAATACCCAATTCAGTGACCCACGTTTCAAAGAATTTGTACGCAACCTTTGTGAGCAACTGCATCATTTCACTAATGACCAATTGATTGGCTGTTTGCATGGCCTACACCGATTACCCACACCCGAATCAACGAAGTCACCCAATTATGTGGAACTATGGAACACTTTGGACATTGAGTGCTGCGGCCGCATCGAAAACTGGCGTACCGATCAATTGCTTCTAGTGAGCGATGCCTGGTATCAGCTGGGTCTAGCCAGAATCGGTGAATACGTTTGGCAGGCTCTGCGCAAGATTGGACGCAAAGTAAGAAAACTGCCGCCAGAGCAGCTCGTCCAATCCATGTTCCTATGCAATCTGTTGCGCCGGCCTGTTTTTGAGATGTTTGACTTTGAAATGAATCTGGCTCGCTGTGTGGATGATATGACGATTCAAGAGCTAGGTGTCATGGCCATGGGTTTCTTTAAAACCCAGACACCGATACGGAATCCAGAGCTATTAACTCAGTTGTATGCTCGATTGGAAGCCGAGCTGGATACGGTGGAGGATATTACATTGGTGGCCTTGTTGAAGGTACTCCGCTATAGCAGTAAATTACCGCACGTGGAGGC
Source organism: Drosophila sturtevanti (assembly GCA_018150375.1). Classification (NCBI taxonomy): domain Eukaryota; kingdom Metazoa; phylum Arthropoda; class Insecta; order Diptera; family Drosophilidae; genus Drosophila; species Drosophila sturtevanti. The sequence continues at coordinate 1,063,388 of JAECWJ010000392.1, read as the reverse complement.
ATTACAACGATTGCTCCGTTCCCTTGAATCGCAGTTGGAGCGTGTCACCCTGTTAACTTGCCTTCATATTGCACTTCTGGGCTGTGAGCTCCAGACCTGTGATGATCAACTCATTGAATGTATCCTATTACGTTTCGAACGTCAGTTGGACCAGACCCGTCTTAAGGATTTGGAGCGAATTTGTCTAGCCATGGGCTTGTTTAATTTTACCAGTTCCTCAAAAGTGGAGGAACGCCTAGTCAAACAGCTGCCAGAGCTGTTGCGTCAACGCTTGGATGAGATAGTGCGCCATCCTCGTTGCTATACCAATTGTCTGCAATTCCTCACGATGCGCGGCATACACGATGTGGAATTGCTGGGTGTGGCATTGGAGCCTCGTTTTGTACGCCATACATATCCCAGTGGTTTGCCGGGTAGAGATTACTTTCAGCTAGATACCTTTGCCCACCTGCTGGGCAAAGAATATCAAGGATCCCGGCTAACCGACAAACAGCGCCAACAGATGGCCAAAATGTATACACAATATATACCATCGAATGATGGACGCTTCAAGTTAAATAGCACGGATCGTATTCTTGTCGAGATTCGTGATATGGCATCCTCTCTTTTTCGGGGCATTGGCCTTAAACACATTTTACCAAATTATGATAGATGCGACCTGGTCATTTGCTATGATCGCCGCCAACAGCGATCTGTGCCCATTAATGCGTCTATTTGTCCAGAGGATTATAGTGGCATCATTATCACCAGAGAACATTTATTGGGTGAGAAAATGGCAATGGATCCATATATTGATACCGTGATCATTGTGATTGCCGGCTGGAATAATGTGATAAGAGAAAAGAATCGTTTCACTGGCCAATTCGCCATGAAACTGAGACAACTCCAGCAATTGGGACATAAACCAGTCGTGGTAAGTGGAATCGAGTGCCCTCTCCAAGTTGATTAAGTTAAAATATTTTAATATTGATTGAAATTTGGCATCAATTTCAATTTGTCCCTAAACCATATTCTATTATATCCATCTCTTTCGATTTCATCTCCTTCAGATCTATTGGTATGAATGGCGGGAATTGGAAACAACAGAGGACCGTCAGGCATTTTTAAAGCGTCGCCTTCGCCAATCTGCAAACATTTAAACCCTTTGCCAGGACAAAAGTATACAAAAAAAAAAACCAAAAATATAAACAACTTGAAGAGCAAAGGATAATGGGAAAAATATACAATTTTCTTATCGTAGTCACATGGTATAACAATTTACTGGCAACACTAAAAAGATCTAAGCCTAAGATGATGTCTAATTTGGTGATAACGATGATGATGGCCGCCCGCAGCCAAGCCCACGTCCATGCCGATGGCCGTGCATACAACCAGGGTCAAAGAGTTCCATGCAATGCACGTTTCGTATATTCATAAACCACAAACAATGTGGCTGTGGCTGGTATGGTGCGTAGCACAGATGGCAATAATCCACGATAAAGGGCCAAAACACCCTCCCGTCGGACAATATCAGCGCCAACGGTGAACATGCTCTCATTTAAATTCTTCACCTGTATGCGACTCTTGATCACATCGGCCGGAAATGTGGATGTCCATAAACATACACCTCCAACGGCGCCAGCAATCATCGTACGTAACGGTCCAATTTCATCTTTGGTCTGTGTGCTCCTACAAATAAAAGAGAAATTTAAATAAATTAAGTAAAATAAATTTAAATAAATTAAAAAAATAATTCAAAAATAATGCCAATAACAAGTAATTTTAATTTAGATAAATAAATTGAATATTAAATGTGCCTTCACAACTTGAAAATCTACAGTTTATATACATATACATGTGTATGTATATATAAATATATTCATATATAGTATATTAAATATACATTTATATTTCGCTTATTGTTAAATTGACTTTATGCAAATTGCTTATTCATTACATATAAAAAGTTCATTTTTTTTTAGATATTAATGGTCTTTGAATATATATCGAATATATTTATATTTATGTATATAATTTTTTTCTTTGTATACTCACTTGCGTAGCAGTTCCCGAGTTCCTTCATAACTGCCAAAGAAAAAGAAATAGCCAGGCATCTCACGGAGAAATGTGGAGCTCAATCCACGATAGAAACCACGAATGCCTAAGAGATAGCGCAATAGAGGGAGAGAGAAATAGCGAGAGAGAGAGAGAGAGGGAGAGGAAAACAAATAGGAAAAATATTAATCAATAGCATATATGTATGTATGTATATAAATAACTTCCGATCAGCAGAGGTCAAGTGCAAATGGAAAATAACTAGTTTTGTTAGAATTTAAACGCACGTGAGGCCAAGATCTATTTATAATAATTATTTTTTTTCTTGATTAGACAATGATAAGGATTCATTACTATAGTGCACGATAGGCCCAATAACAATAACAATAAACACGTCACAATTCATTGAGCTGATCTTTATAAGAATTAGCTATACTCGTGAACCAAAACCAGATCAGGAAAACACACACACACGCACACCACTCACTCCCACACACCCCAAGTCAAGTCAATTTGAAAAGATTCAGTAAATTTCCACTTAAAATCTGAAACTGATAATAATATTTTATATGGGGGTTGACTATTCTGTTTGTTTTTGTTTTCTTTTAATTATCCATTCAAGATGAATATATATCTTAAGTTCTGCTCACTTGCAACAGTGATTCATATAGTATCTGTTGGCTGAATAAATGTAAATGTGGAAAATTTTAATTCATTTTATGTTAGCCACATATGTATGTATGTATGTATGTATATATTTATATGGTATGATTAACTAATGATTGAGTTGTTTTGATCGGTTATATATGTAGAATGATAGGTGTACTCGTCGTATATGTATGTATATGTATGTACATACATAGATATGTATAAATAGAATTGTTAAATATGAAATTTGATTTGAGTTTTCCCTTTGGCAACACCCCATCCATGAAAAGGGTATCGTCATGTGTTTATAAGTATGAAAAGATTAAATATAAATTATGAAGAGAAACCAAGATAATCTAATCAAATTCGCGTGCCTAAAAACAAACCGAGGGGGATGTTCTCGATTCCGTTCCAAAATACAATCAACTTTTTTAGATCGGAATCTAGAAAAAGTTTTTAAACGATAATAATAAATGCGAACGTGGCCTTGAATTTAACGTAAACTAAATTCAATTCCCTATCCCATCACACTCACCTTCCGTTCGCCAAATATATTGGGTTAGACTCCATGGTGTACGCAGATCCGTACCTCCACTGGGCTCCACTAAATGTTTCATTTCGCGCAAGGCCTGAAGTTTGCATTTGATCAGTTCAGTGGGACATAAAGTTAGGGTGGAAAAACAAGCGGCCAATGATCCGGCGCATGCATTCTGAGCAGTGGTCAATTCAGAGGCTGACTCTTTGCCCACTATAAAGGAGACAAATTTTTGGCAACCACCATAAGCGGCAAACAGAACTGAATTTTCGGCAACATTCGCAAATACAGCGGGCACAGAGCCGGCATAGAGACCGCGCGTAAAACCATCCTTTTCATATGTCTTCATAAAGCAATCCCACATGCCTTTATAAACTTCAGGGAAAGTTTGTAGCTTCACCTTGACTGTGTCCAGGGGCTGAGAAACATAGACCTGAGCCGCACCGCCTGTAAGTATCATTCAAAAAAAAAAACAAAGTTTAATTCCCGCTGTATGTACATACATACATATGTACATATGTACATACATACATTGAATGACTACTAAATATACAATTAAAGACCCCCTTGGCAACAAAACTTTCGTTTGCAAATGTTTTGAAGATTTCTCAAATAGCATTTGCTGATCTTTATTGAAGTCGGACCATATTTGTTTTTCCCTCACGTTTTGTAAAAATCAATTTAAAATAACAAAAAAACAACGATCAAAAGCAAGTGGATCACTGACGCCGTAGTTGTTACTCTCTCACTCCCTCCTTCTCTTTCTCCCTCTCTCTCTCTCACTCTCTCTCCCTACTCTCTCTTTTTATTTATATATTGTTAAACGTAGCATTATTTTGATTTTTAAACGCTGTCTTATGTTGAGATATATTAATTAATGTACTTACCCAACGAGCCGGCAAGAAAGTCTATGAGCCCTTCGACAAAGTTAATGTTATTGCCGGTATTGCCCCCATGCATGTCAAGTCTTAATATATATTGTAACACTTTGCCAATAATACGGAGTAGACCGTCTCGAAACGCTTGAAGAGTCGTTAGCAAACTGAGCAATGTTATTCGACGTCGACCAGCCCCGAAGTCATCAAAATCCGAATCGCGACCATCGTCAATGCTGCGCGACTTCTCTGCCTCAGCAACGGCCTTCTCATATGCCTCGGCGATTTGATCCGGTGTCATTATCAGTACACTGCTGCCCACACTGCTAGATCCGATGCTTGGTGGTGGTTCGTTCTCAATGTTAGTCATATTGTTTTTTTTGTTTTTATTCGATTCTATTGCTCCACTCTTCCATTGCGTTGCTCTTTCTTTCTCATTTAAATTAATTGTTTTTGTTGGAGGAGCTGTAGCTGCTGCTGCTGCTGCTGCTGCTGTCCATGTTGCTGCCAATATCTCTGCTGGCGTAGGCGACATGTTTGTTATGTGTGGATGAATGGGTGTATGTGTGTGTGTGTGTGTGTGTGGGTGGGGTAAAGTAAACGTGTGTCTTTTCTTCTATTTCTATTGCTCTCTTTCTATTTCTTTCTATCGCTCTCTTTCCCCCCAATTACGTCATTCTAACGTACTCTCGAAAGACGAGCACACTATTTTTTGCCACTGCTCCGTGTGGTTGCTGCTGCTTTTGCTGCTGCTGCTGCTGCTGTTGCTGCTGCTGCTGCTGTTGTTGCCGTTTCCTTTTCCTTTGCAGATCAAATTTGAAATTGTTGTACATTTTGTTGAACAAGAATTTTGGATGTGTAACTGATATAAAATGCAAAGTTTATAATTATCCTTATCTGAAATGATATATGTGTAAATTAATCATAGTTAAAAATACAACGAGTACTACGTATAATAATTTTTAGTAGTAAAAATCACAAAATCACAAAAATCGAAAACTTGGAAAATTTATAATATTTAAAACTTTAAACGAATGTAAAAGCACAAGTGATAGTTGTTGAATTAAGTGAAAATTTAAAAACTAATATCAATTATTTTAAAGTAACCGAATCACACATACATATGTATGTACATACATATGTACATACAACATATATTCAAGAGCTAAATCGAAAATCGCTTATCCAATAAACTGAAACCGAAGCGTTTCAGTGCCTTGACCCCTTAAACATTTTAATGCAATCTTCTAAAGCATTTGTTGGATTTCTCTTATCATTGGTATTAACCCCATATAATATGAACAACAATTGCATTAATTTCATTTCAAATAATTTTCGGTTTTTCTTTTTATTTTGTTATAATCGATAATTTGATTACGCCATTAATATGTATATATCATTTGGATCAGCGTGTTCCTTTGTCTTTTTTTAATTGTTTTTTTTTTGGTATAATCAACGCTGTCGTTGATCGGCATTAGTATTATTATAATTATTAATATTATTATTATTATTTAGTTTTTGTTTCATTAATCGTAATATTATGTTCATATCAAGTATGTATATATAAATATACATATATATATATATATACATATACATATATATATATATATATATATATATATATATAAATGTAGACCATTTCTCGCTTTAATATTATTATCATTTGGTTTGGTTTATGGTGTGTGTCTGTTTATATAGTATATATATATATATATATATATATATATATATATATAAACATATAAATATATATATACATATACATATATGTGTACACATTTTTTTCATATATATCGCTTGCTAATATAAATTTTAATAATTTACATCAAATTATACTTGTAATATTATGTCTATGTATATATGTATATCATACTATATATGCAAAAAAAAAAAAAAATAACAAAAAAAAGACATCGTGTTTTCCATAAATTTTGCACATATTTTTTTTCTCTCGTTCTGTTCCTCCTTTCTTTTTTTTTTTTTTGGTTTTATCGGTTTGCATGATGCTTGAGCTAAGTTCCTGATGGGTCGGTCTGTCATATATGTATGTATGTATGTATATAGTACATGAATTACATACACATATGTAATTATTCGATTCTGGTTAATTTACTTTACTTTTTGTATTTCTCAATTGTTTACTGTTTCAGTTTAGCTAGCAATATTATTATTATTTAATTGTTATTATTTATTTTGGTTTACTCCTTATCGCTGAGTTTGCATTTTTCCGGTTCTTAAATTTCTTTTTTCTTTGTTTTTTTTTTTTTTTTTTGAAGAGGGTATCAGATTAGCCGAATTATTTATTAATTTTTTTTATTCTTTTTATTCTGGTTATTTTGCGTTTTCGTTTTGTACTCGTTTATTTAATTTCTCTTTTCTCACATGGTGTAAAAATAGCAATGAATTATCTTTTTTTTTATTATCGTTATTATTATTATTATAAGTACAATATTTTATATATATTATTCTTTTATACAAACTCAGCGGCAAAATGTCACAATATAAATAATTAAATAAATAAATAAAAACAAAAAAAAATATAATAAAAAAAATTGCTTACATTTTGTCCGTGTTAATTTCGTTTTTTTTTTTTTTTAATTTTTATATTTATGTGTGTTATTTATTTTTACATCTATACATATGTTTTTTTTTTTTTTTTGTTTTTTTTGTTATTATTTTATTATTGTTACAAAATCATATATAGTATAAGTATATATATTTATATAAATATTGTTTGCCAGCCATTTAGATGAAATATCAATTTACACTTAAACATATTGGCACACATTTTGGTTGATCGATTTATAGAAATGGAAACTACACTCAGAGAAATGAATTATGGAATGAGGAGAAGATACATACATATATTACAGCGTTTAGTAAAATAATTAAGAATTATAATATAACAAAGTGTCAAAAAATGAAGTGACCTTACGAGTTATATGTCTATATCTTTGCATATACCTCTTCGATTATCGTACGGTAGGGAAGAGAATAGCCGATTCTCTATAGAAAAAGAAAAGTTCTCTCTTTATTCAATTTAATCGGAACAATTAAAAACCGAAACAAAGTCGTATAATTGCAAGATATATATATATATATATTTATATGTATATATACAAGGTTAAGATTCTTATTCTTTTAATCGGCTCTATGTGATTTGCAAAGGGTATATTAAATTCGATGTACCGAAATTTTATAAGGAATTGTTTTCATGTTTCATTCCGTCTCTTTCCCTCTGAGTGTTGTCTTCCGCTCTTGGGATTAGCTTTATATGAACAGCCGATTTTTTTTTTTAATGTCTTTCATTTTTTTTTTCGTTTTTCTCATTTTTTTCTTAATGGAATCAGGAACCAAAAAAATTGTAATTGTTACGTTTAAAACATATTTTGCGCTTGAAATTGAACTATATTCAAGGAGAGGTGGAAATGTTGGTGGAAATGGATATAAAGATGAGGGATAAGAAGTCACAATTGGCATTAAACATTCCATTGCACTTAGTCCCGGACTTCTTTGTCATTAGCATCTAACCTAATAGTAGGCAGGGAAGGGATGATAGTTTGAAGGATTGGAAGCATGATGATTGGCCGAGGGTAATACCGGCGGTGGTCTTACACCCGGATGATAGTTACTGGAAGCCACCTGATGATAGGCCCCAAAACTTCGAGCCATATGACGATTTTGGGCAGCCGCCGCCGCCGATTCACCAAGCAAACGTGATTGATCCGCTGAGCCAAGCAAACGATTATTCTGCTCCATTAGCAAATGAGCCGTAGGATCCACCAGGAGACGATGCTGATCGGCAGCCGCATTCGAGGCGGCCAAAATGCGATGTTGTTCCACAGTCGATAGCAAACGATGGTGCTCAAGACTCTCACGACTCTGATGTTGCATCTGGGATGATAGGAATGATCGATTGTTCCCCACAGTCATGGCATTTGCCGTATTTGGTGTTAAATCCAATGAGGCCATGCGTAACATATCATGATGTGGATGATTGTATGGCAATTGCGGTGGCGATGATACCACATAGTTGGCCGTTCGACTAAGATCCACCGATGTGGTCTGATCGTGTTCCTGCTCCCCCAATTGTTCGCTCAGCATATTGTGCATAGCCGCTGCCGATTGATGCTGTTGCATGGCCAATTGACTGCCATGTCCATGGCCACCATGCTCCTGCTGATGGACCACAGACGAAGAGGGACCCGCCTGCTGTTGGGCCTGTGCCTGTTGACTCTGTTCCCGATCGGAGAGTATATCATAGATATGATGATGATAACGGCTACTTGGCAGTTGGAAATTATGATGATAATTGCTGCTCGACGCATTCGAACGTGAACTCATGTCCAGACCCTGCAGATCGGACATATCATTTGCTGCGGCACTAGCAGCAGCAGCTGCCGCTGCAGCGGCACTAACTGCTGCATTGCTATTGCTTCCGCTTTGACGATATTCCGCCGGTGAGTCCAGCTCTTGACTATTATATTTCAGATTACTGGCCATCGTCTCGTACTTGGAGTACATAAGATCGATCTGAGATTGGGGGAACTTCATACGCATATCCTGACCCGCGCTGCAATTGAATATAGAATAGTTTATTAAATCAATTCTGATCGGATAAGATGGATTAGTTACCTATTCTGTGGCATTATGCTATTCTCCTCATCGCTGGACATTTGATTGTGACGCGAGATATTGTGGCGTCTATCCTGCTCATGCTCCTGTATGGCACGTTTGTGCCTCATCATATCCCCATTGAAATTATAGCGAGGAATGCTTGGCGAGGAGGCGGGCGAGATAAGCTCATGCTCGGGATATGTGCTGCCCACACTAGATGCCTGACGTCGTTGGGGTTGGAGTGCTGGTAATGGCGAGGATGCGGACATGCTATTGGTTGCACCCGCTCCCGTTGGAGGACCACCGCTGCCGCCGCTACCATTGCCACTACCGCCACCACCACCACCACCACCGCCACCACTAGAACTGCCAGCGGGTGTACTATTTGAGCCGGGGCCACCACCATTGCCAGATCCAAACATACCGCCATAATCCCGGCCAGGAGATATAGGTGGCGGGGAGGGCGGTGTTCGATGATGTGTCGACGAGAAGCCATCGGAGTCGGGATGTTGTGGTCGTTGGGGTGTACTACCCGCATCGACATCCACATCATTCTGATTTTGATTGCTCTGAGGATTGGTGGGTGTGGACGCATTTGGCGAAATGTTACACGCTCCTTGAAACATGGGCAAGGGGGGTATTTGCATGGGAAAGTTTCCAAGATTTTTAATCATTTTCAGCTCATTCTCCAGATTGTCCATATGTCCGCCAATTCCAGAGCCACCATCATTAGCGGTTCCCGAATTTGCCGAACTGGTAGCTTCTCCACCACCACCAGCAAACCGTTGCGTTTCGGGATCCACATGGGCACTCATGGGACTATCGCCACTAATGTGATTCTCGGTGGGTACCTAAAAAGAGGATAAAATAAAAATAAAAGAATAAAAATGTAATTTCAATGAGATCTCTCTCTCTCTGTCTCTTTCTTGCTCACCTTAAGGTCATCACTCTCGCTGTCAATCATATTGCCAACGGAGTTAAGAGCCGCTTCCACTAGCATGCTGGCCGATGATGAGCCAGCTCCCACGCCAGCACCACTCAGTCTTGCATTGGCATTGTTGTAGAAGGAGCTCATGAAGGATTGGGAATGGGCCAGTGAGTTCATTTGCATTTGTGATTGTGATTCTGGTGGCGCAGGACCACCAGGACCACCATCTGGTCCGCCCCCATTGCCACCGCCAGGCTCTGCACCGCCAGTAGGTGGCCCAGTGGGTGTCAGTGGACCACCGCCACTTCCCCCACTTGATCCATTGCCCGTCGCTGCACTATGATGATATTGGGACATGGCAGCTGCTGCTGCAGCGGCTGCTGCTGCTGCTGTATTCGATTCGACAACATCCAGGAATGAACTATTCTCATCCTCTTCCCGACTGTGGGTACTGTGTTGATGTTGTTGTTGTTGGTGGGCGTGGCTGGCCGTAGCACTGCTCATGAGACGGGCCAAAAAGTCACGATTCTGTCCCAATAGTTTGCTATGCTCATCGACAGCACTTGGTGGCACAGCGAAACCCAAATCCTGACCAGGCGGACCACCAGGACCCCCAGTCAATTGGCCACAGGGAACAGATGCTTCATTTGCCGCTGCTGCTGCTGCCGCAGCAGCTGCTGCAGCAGCCACATCCGCCTGATCGCTTAGATGTCGATCATCGGCTCCTATCCACTTTTTGCTACCTTTGCTAACTACCAAATTTTGTCCAAGGGCGGCGGCACTCATGGCTGATGCATGGCGATAGCTGCCCGGATCACCGGGATGCGGTTGCTGGGATTGTGGTGCCTGTTGCTGGCTATGCTGGTGTGGATGCGTGTGCGGATGGCTATGAGCTAGATGTGGATGTGTGTGGGCGTGCGGATGCGTTTGATGCGGATGCGAATGCGAATGCGGATGATGATGTTGTTGTTGCTGCTGCTGCTGATGATGATGGTGATGATGATGATGATGCGATGGTGGATCATCGTCTTCCTCATCATCATCATCATCATCGTCCATGCCAACGCCGACACCAATGTGACCCATCATGTGACCCAATTTAGCAGGATCTTCACCGGCACCGGCCATGGCCGAGACGGCTGCTGCGGCGGCCACCACTTGCTGCACCTGCTGCTGGGCACTCAGACGTTGGGCGGTTGTTGTAAGGAATGATTCAACCAGACTAAGTTGGGCATTCTGCTTGCGACGGACTTGCTCCAATCTGACAGATTCCTCATCATCATCGGGATCTGGATGAAGTTGCTGCTGTTGTTGTTGCTGCTGTTGATGGTGCTGGGAATGATGCGGATGGCCATGAAGGCTATGGTGTCCATGGTATTGGGCCTGTTGCGGTGCCTGGTGTGGATGAGGAACATGCGAATTGGACGCCGTTGGATCATGATGCAATTGACCCGTTTGTTGCTGCTGTTGCTGATGGCATTGCTGTACATGGCTGGCGTGTTGCTGCAAATGATGTTGCTGCTGATGTTGCTGTTGATGCTGCTGCTGTTGCTGATGTTGCTGCTGATGCTGCTGTTGTTGCTGTTGCTGCTGATGCTGCTGTTGACTGTGTCCAGTGGGTACCGCTGTTTCTTTCTTACGCTTCCGCTTTCGTCCACTCACTGCCGGTCCAGAAGGTACACCCTGTTGCCCTCCACCAACTGGACCTGTAGCTGATGACGCCGCTGCTGCTGCTGTTGTTGCTGATGTTGGTACTTTCTCACCAAATATGCTGGATATTTTGGAGCTAAGTAGCGAAAGATTTGGCTCATTCCGACACAGATCCTTAATCGATTTGCCACTCTTCTTTATCGCCTCGAATATGTTGTCATCGCTGAATTCAGTATCGCTCTGCATCGAGCTGCTCAGCATCGAATTCTGATCCTCCAGACTCTTGCGCCGACGACGCGGTGCTTGCTCTGTGAACGAGGAGACAACATCAACAGCCGCATTAGGCCGTACCGCCTGCGACTGTCCCTGCCGCTGCTGTGATTGTGCCTGCTGTGGATGCTTACCCAAAAAGTCAACCTTCATTCCCCCAGAATAGGCATCGAAAGTGTAGGCCACACTACGCTCTATTTTCGGCATCTGCTCCTGGGTATAGTTGTGGACCTTCTTGTAATGGAACTGCAGGCACTGTTTGGTGGTGAAGGCCGCATTGCACTCCGGTTCCGCACATCTAATTAAATGAAAAGAGAAACACAAAAGAAATCCGTTTAATATCCATACAATATTTGTGAACCAATTGAGAATTATAGTTAGGGAATGCAACAGAAACGATATAACAGGGTTAAGTTGGTTAATACAGAGTATTCGGATATTGGTTTCAATGGATTTCTTTAATTGGTTAAGTGCCAAAACTTTTGCATTTCCTAATTAGGAAATTTTTTTTTTTTTTTTAGGTGGTGGGTTATCAATATTACTCACTTAAATGGCCGCACTCCAGAGTGCGTTAGCATATGGATCTTGAGATTGCTACGATTCTGGAACAGTTTCTGACAGCGCGGACAACTCACCACCGTTGAGTTCCGACTGTGCACCTCCTTCGAATGGCGTTGCAATGCCGCACGCGATCCTAGAAGTTTTGAACATAATTTACACTGAAAATCTCGTAAAACTTCAGCCATATCTAAAATGAAATTGTATGAAGAAAATGAAATTTTCGGATTGTGGTGATTTTAAGAAAAAGGAAATTAGTGAGTACAGAAAATCCAGAGTAACGAACGAACAAACAACGAACGAACAAACCAACACAAAACGAGACCCAAAATATTGCATAATGCACTTGATTGACTAAGCTTGAATTAAACCAAAGCATAATTAAAAACTAAAAATGTGTAAAAAAAGAAAAAAAAAAGATAAAATAGGAAACCAAAATAATAAAACCAAAAACGTTTTCTTTTTTGTTTTGCGAAACTAACTAAAAACTAACTCAAATCAAATCATTCACTAAAAGCGATTATACAATGCAAGATTATAATGATGATAATGATGATTTCATATCGTACGATATATGAATATATATAGTATGTACGTGTGTTTCCGTTTTGAAGAAACATATGTATATATGGTCATATGTTTAACTTTCTGAACAGTTCTATAAGTAACTTGACATTTAATGAAGTCTCATGTTGAAGATTCTTTGTGAACTTTATTGTTTGTTGTTTTTTTTTAGTCGGAGTCCTTTCAAATGTTTTGAATGATATCTTTTTTAAGTTTTGTTGATTAATAACATAATTGTCTAAAGAGTTAACGTCAAATGATGAAAGTTATATAGATGGATCTATGTAGTTAATGTTGGATATACTATGTATTATCAAGGGTTGGGTTCAAGCTTTAATGTCCCATGTTAAGACCAATGTCGATGTAAGAGTATACGGGGTAATTAATACATACTAACAACATAATCAATAATTAAAAACAAACTAGAATGTTTACATAAATAATCATAATCAATTGGTGGGCAAAACTAAAAAAATATGAAGGCAAGGTAGATGAAATGATGCGTGTGTATGTGTTTCAAAATGGCGTTTGGTTTGCGGTGTGCTGTGGTGAGTAGTGTTGAGTAGTGGTTAGTAGTGGTGAAGCGTGGTGTATAGTTGCTTATAATACATAGTTTTTGTTACAAATATTTGTGTTAGTGTTAGTTAGTTTATAGTTAGTTAATAGGATTACAGTGTTTACTTTAGAGCTAAGCGAATGTTACGATATTGGCATTAGTAGATATACATACATACGATATTGGTTTTTGGTGTCTTGCTGTATGTGTGTTTGTGTGTATATATGTGTGTTAATGTGTATGTTGCAGGTGTGCAGAAGCAAATACGACGAGGCTTACATAAGAGAATACGGCTGCTAGGACATTTGCATTCGATGCGATGGTACTTGATTAGTTGTTAGTTACGCTTACGATATAGGCACACAGCTACGTGGTTACATGGTTTTTATTTATTTTATTTATTATTATTATTTTTTTTTTTTTTTTTTTTGTACGACTTTACGTTTACGATCTTCTATGCTCTTATGGTATGTATGTAGAATGATCATTTACTTTCAACTTACCGCTATGCATGCGCTTAATGTGCGCCTTTAATTTCTGCGGCTGACAGAACTTTCGCCCACAGAAATCACAGACGGGTCGCGAACGATTCGGATTTGAGGCACAACCGTAGGTGCGATGCATTTCCAGGTAATTGAGACGCAGGAAGAATTTATTACAAAACTGGCATTGATAGGCACCTTTGCCATCATGCTTCTCGGCAGCATGTTTCATGATATTATCCTTGCCAAGTACAGCCTCACCACATACTTTGCAATGATATTTACGTATGGTAAGACTCATCGATGGATCATGGAAGACAGAGCAATGGGTCCGATAATATAAGGGATGTTCAAACTTGAGATTACAACCGCCGCAGGCTACAAAAAGGAAATGTTATACAAGAAATCAAAAAAACAAAAAAAAATTAAAAATAAAAATAAAGAAGGAAAGGAGTTTCATATTAAAATTCCGTTTTTCTATTCAATGCTAGATCTGAATTCAAAGATACTTACTGATCTTTTCCGTATGTTTCTTACGCCACATGGTGTTGCAATCATCGCTCCAATAGAGCAACTCCATGCCATTACGCAACTCTCGACAACTAACAAAATACGCTTGCCTATCAATGGACACCAGATTAACATTCCGCTCCTCATAGCTGGGCGCCGGTCGTATAAAACGTAGCCAATTGGAAGCATTGGGATTGTCGCAGCACAGTAAATAGGATTTATCCGCACCGGCCTCACACATTTCGAATATCCATTTCATGTCGCTACCCTCACGTACCTCGCCTGTCTGCACCGGTTGACCAATGAGAGGTCCCAGTTTGGTAAACGCTCTGACTTCGGTGCGGGCAAAGACACCAGTGACATTTGGCTCCACATTGTGTAGCTCAAATTCGGCTGGTACTGATGCCTCGGCAAAGGTAATCAGTGGCTTTGTTTCCAGTTCCGATAGCTGAGATGAATCATCCATATCAAGATCCTCCATATCCTCATCATCATCGTGTCGTGGCCTACCCCGTTTTGCCTGACGCTGAGCATCCGCTTTCAGTTTAGCCAGAGCCTCCAAATTTCGTCGCTCAATCCATTCAGCAAGATCGACGGCATCGGTGACATTGCCACAGGCGTTTCGTAGTGGGCACATTTTATGATCATGCGTAATTGAACATTCTCTACACGATTGTTGGGAACGAAAGGCTATATCATGCTCATCCTCTTCCTCCACAAAATTCTGCTCCATTTTCATTTCACGTGCCAGAGCCTCCTCGTCCAGTTCCTCATCGTCATCGTCCTCATCATCATGACCATTGTCACCAAGACGACCATTACCCTCATCAGTATCATCATAGGAATTGGGAGGCAACATAACATGTTGGCTAGAGGCTTTGGCAGCAGCAGCAGCAGCTTGCAATTTTTTATTTTGACTTTTGGAGCGTACATGGAAATTGCCCAATTGTCCATTGGTGGCATCAACTGTGTCCACATTTGAACCAGTTGTTCCCACTATCGTTCCAGATCCTCCCATATGGCCGTGTTGCTGTTGCTGCTGCTGCTGCTGTTGATGATGATGTTGCTGCTGCTGTTGTTGTTGCTGCTGTTGCTGCTGCTGTTGTTGTTGTTCTTCTGTATCATAATCTTCATCACTGGCAGCTGCTGCTGCTGCCGCCGCCGCCGCCGCCGCAGCAGCAGCAGCAGCTGCAGCAGCTTTCTTTAGGCACAATGCATTAGGCAGGGCAGTGTCCTTGCTACTGGCCTCCAATTCGCTTTTTATTTTTTCCGCTATGCGACAGTCAAGCACTTCAGGTAGTGCTGAGGCCGATGCCGAGGCGGCTGCAGCCGCTTTTAAAGCTGCTGCCGCTACCTTAGCCTCTTGCTTTTTGGATTTGGCATAATTGCTGCCATTGCTGCCATTGCTTGCATTTCCATTGCCATTGTTGGAGTAGCCTCCCTTTGATTTGCTGCCACTAAAACCATTGAGGGCATCTGTTGGGAATTGTACACGTTTCTTGTAACGTTTACGTTGCGGTGGTGTGGGCGTGGCCATTGAGGCAGAAGCAACAGAAATTGCATCACCATTACCATTCTCTGCCGGCTGGGAAAAGTCCTTGACACTGAGATTTGGTTCCAACTTAAAGTTGCCATCGAAACCTTTGGTGGGCGTGTGCGCTGGCGATGGAGGCGGCAAACTAAAATAGATAATAGATAGAAAATAGTCAAAATTAGTAAATGACTCCAAAGTTTAATTGCATTTTAATTAAAACGAATATTCGTAATAGAAATAAATTAACAAATAATTCAGATTCAATGACTGAATATGGATTTGAATCATTTTAGTCAGATAATATTATAGACAAGCTTATACTAGAGAAAAATAACTATAAATGGTTGAATGATAAATCGGCATTTTAGTTTAGATCCTTTATGTATATATTTTCAATGATAAATCTACTCTTGGGTTTATGTCCTTGTAATGTACATATTCCACTGCTTATCCCTAGGGCCATCTTTCATTTGTCGCTGATTTCTTTGATTTGGATTTAATTAATTTCCCTTACGTTTTGGAAAATGCAGTTTATTTGGGTTTTAGATTGTGGGGATAATCCACTTAATCATATATACAGATATAGACATATATATCTGTATCTTAATGCCAAATCGCAATAAATCTGTATGTTTTAAATTTTGTTAAATGGATCGACGACTTATGAATGAATCCTTAGTTTCTAAGCTAAATTATTTAAAAGATTTCTCTAGTGAAAAACTAACTTTAACTCCATTTATAATACATACTTATATCCCACTTGGTCAAAGAAATTTTATAAAATTTCTTTCATTATCATTTTCATTTTTATTTTTATTTTTTTTATTTTATTGTGCAACTAGTTGTCGTTTGGCAAGGTTATATTTTGATTTTAATCTTTGTTTTGATTTTGTTTGTTTTTTTTTTTTTTTATTTTTTGCAACCCAACAAAAAAGAAAAAGGGAAACGAGAAAACAAAATTTACCAATGGCCAACGGGGTCGTTGTTTCAATTACCACCTGCGACATAGGTAGGACAAACATACATATGCATATACATATATATACATATACATATACATATATATATATATGCATATGCGTATGTGCACTGTCCTTGCAACCCAACCTTAGTTGCTTATACATACATACATACAGTTTTCATGTATTAAAGGGGGTTGCCCCTACCGCTTAGGTTCATGTACAGGAAATTCATCAGGCAGGCATAGAACAGGCAAACGAGACTCTGTGAACGTTAACTGTAATACAACGTATGATGGGGAACTGCACATGGTCTACACATAGACACATAGACACACATACGCGAAGTCTGTGTGTTTGTGTTATCCTTCATTAAATCCTCCACCTTAGGACCTTAACAACAATATCGAAAACAGCGGCACACACAACAGCCAACAACGATATCAGGCAAACGAAGCACCCCCCCCCCCACACACACACACATATATATATATATATTGCCCAACGTCCACCACCCATTCCCAATCCCACCACTTACCCTACTCTACTTTATCTTAACATTCGAACAAAACCCCCATCCTCACACTCCCCAATCTCAGCTCCTTTGCTTCGTTTCACATTCTGACCGCAGCAGGCATCAGTAGCGACACAACAGAAACAACGGCAATGGCAACGTCAACGACAGCTACAGCGGCAGCGGCATCTGGCTGAGCATTGGCCATGGTGGGTTCAGTTCTGGGTTGAATTTTACCATTTCTCTGCTACGGTTTCAGTTTCTCTTTCTCTATGTGTGTGCATGCGTGTGTGTGTCTCTACTGCTTTCCCATTAATGTGGTGCTTGAGGGCGATTTGGGGGATGGTTGGGGATTGACTTGCTATTGGGGTTGGGTTTGGGTTCTTTTTTTTTTTTTTGGTAGGTTTTTGGAATCTGTTTCGTGTGCGTTGCTCGTTGGCGCATTAAGTACACTCATCCTAGCACACACACACACACACACACACACACAGGATACATAGACATACATACAAACATACATACATAAACAGTTGGAGCCATCCCACACACACACATACACATACACACACACAGCACACAAAGACAATCGCAGAAACAGTTTTGTGCTTTTTGGTGAATATTTCGCAGAAATTGGCGACATTGCGAATACGAAATTCGAATTGGCAATAGCTGACAGAGCAAAGACATTTGCACAGTGGTTGGTTGGGAATTATCTATTTACTTGTCCTCGTGTCTCACAGTAACATAATCTCACCATCTTCTTTTCTCTATCCCCTTCCCACTTCTCTTCCCCTCTGCTCTTTTATTGTACGTGTGCTGTATTGATGCTTGATGTGGCAAATGGAAACCAATAGAAACAAAATAAAAGTATGACAACTGTCAACACATAAAAAAAAAAGAATATATACATATGTATGTATGTACATATGTATATATAAGAGTATATGTATATACATATATGTACATAAATAATAATTCCCAAAATCAGAATACCAATTTATACCCCCTACAGTGGATAAAATGTATGCAAATTACAATTACGAGTGTTTAGAATAAATTCGTAAGACTTGTAACTAAATTATTAAAGGATAATTGATAACAATATTGTTAAATTGTTTCTATATCCGTATATTTAGAATATATATAATTTATGACCAAATATTTGATTAAGTAAAACCGAAAAGTTGTTCTTTCCATTGTTCGAAAATTAGAATTGTAAATACACAATTGGATACACAGTTGGAATAGTTAAAATAAATAATAATAATAATAATAAATCGTAATAAAGCATTTCATTATTATTATTGAATATTTGTAATGAGGAATAGTTCCTTGTATATAGAGTGATATAAAGATATATATATATGTACATATATTGTGTATCAAGTCGATCCATGGGTGCTTTTGGTTAGGATCTTTTTGGTCTTGCACACAAAGCGGGCAAATTGCGTGCTTGAATGGAATGCAACAGAGGCAAGACCAACAAATTTAACAACAACAACAATTTCACATACATACATATGTATATATGGATGTATATATGTATACATATGTATATATGTATATATGTAAGGCGTGGCAGTGGCATAAGAGGCACATTGAATAAGGTGACTGAGGGGAGGGGGGGTTAAAATGGGACAAACGGTAGAAAATTCGCGACGCATAATGCGTGGAGAAGGAGGGACGGTGGACGTCAGAGGGAGACCCAAAACAGGAACTCTCTCACTCGCAATCTTCCTTTTGCTTTGCATGTGAGTATGCATGAGTGTGTGTGTGTGTGTGTGTGTGTGTGTGCGCGACATGGCATGCAAATGCATGCGAAATGCTGTTATTGCAACAACAACAACGATATTGCTTGAGTGTGTCCTGTGTATGCGTGTGTGTAGCTTTTTCCGCTTCCGCTGACACGACGTCAGCGACGACGACAACGACAACGACAACGACGATGATGACGATGCCACACAGCGGGCTATGGCTCCTCCATGGCAGAGTAGGCAAAACATGAAAGCGCCGTTGCATGCAACCGCACGAGTACCGCATTTGTGCCTTTGTAGCAGAGCCAGTCAGCCAGCCAGCCATCCAGCCAGCAGGTCCAGAAGAGACCTAAAGAGCGTAGATAAAGGGATGGTAGGGGTAGGCGGAAGAGCAATGGGCAGATTAAGGGGGGGGATAGAAAGACGGTGCCAATGTTGTTGTTGCTGTTGGTGCTGCTGCTGCGACTGCCTGATGCACTCGGGCATGAATCGCTTTTACATGGCATCGCTTTTGTGCCGCCGCGTTTGCCTTACCAACACCACCATTACCACCACCATCGTTGCCACCACGTCAGAGTCACTAGATATATATATAAACATATATACATACGTATATATGTATACATGTAGGTTTATATGTACCTTTAGCACTTAGCCACCCCTTTTTGGCAGGCAGCCCCCAAAAAGCTTTCTCCTTCTTTATAAATGTATGCGAGTGACTGTGTGTGTGTGTGTGTGTGTGTGTGTATGTGTATGTGTTTGGCAGTGTGAGTGTGTTTGTGTGTGCGACTCGCAACTATCAACAATCCTGGACCAAGCGAAGCGTTGCCATATCTTTGGCTGGTTTTACGGCTTTTGTTCTGCTTCTTCTGTTTCCCTTCTTTGACGCTTTGTATGCAGCACGCTCTATGCTCGCATTCGTAACGAATATAAAGTTCAAAGAATGAAATTGGAATCAAAGCAACATATTTTTCCATTTTCCATTTTCCTTCTTCATTTTTTCTTTTTTCTTTGATTTATAGTTGTTGTTGTTGCTGTTTTCTCAACAAGTTTAACAACTATATATGTATGCATGTATGTATGTATGTACATATACAGTGGAACACATTTCAAATGTTTTCGAAACACAAAAGTGATATAAAAATAGGAGTTTTAAATTATATTCATTCATGATCAGCATTGATAGAAGCTACGATCAATTCGATTAGAATTACAGTGAGTGAGGTATTCGTTTCGTTTCGATTGTTTTCAGTAATTTAGATGGCTTCTACATATATATCTCGGTTTATATTGTACTTTCTCAGATAACTCTCTTGTCCGCTCCAGGGAGGTGTCTGTACAATAATGCTGTCCGTCAAGGGACGTTTTACTGTATATGTGTTCTATAGCAACTAAAAGCATAACTGATAAGATACTTTACTGTCTACAGACATATTTAATGATTCCAAGAACTATTAACTATGAAATCCTTTCTCTTGCATCCTATTTTAAACATCCTTGGAATTTAATGGAATTGCAAATAAATATCTCTAAGAATATACATAACTTCATTAGTTTTTGTAGCTATTGTTGTTTTATTGATATTGCAGATAATCGTTGATTTTGAAAGTAGAAAAATGTAACTAACTAGTAGCATATAAAAAATAATATTAATCTCAAAGTAAAAAGTGACCTACCAATTAATCATTCTAATCTAAAATAATATATGTATTATATCAAAATATTTTTATTATAGTCAAGAACTGTTTAGACAAAAGATATAGATAGATATTGCTATTTTTGATATTTTTCCATTATTTGAAATAATAATGAAAATAATCAATACAAATTTTTATTGATAATACGTATAGTAGGCGTGGCTAAAGATGCTCTTTAACATTCATTTTCTTTCCATTTTATTTAGTTCCCCAAGTTGAACCGAAAGCCTCATGTCAGACCGCATTCAAATTAAATTCCAAATTAGTAGTTTTTATCATATCTGGCATACATATTATTGAATTTGAATAATCTTGAAAAACTAAAATGATAAAGACAATGCTTGGAAGGGGCGGTCGTTACATTGGCATGACTGCCACACTGGCGTTTGTTGGTTATTGTGTCTATTTTGATCGAAAGCGACGAACGGATCCTTTGTACAAGTTCAAAGTCCATCAACGACGTCTAACCGAACAAATTCAAAATAAACTAAAACTGTGCAAATCGAATGGGAAAGTTCGTAATGTTAATAATGTAAGGCGTTCGATAAATATATTCAGTAATTGTAATAATCAATTGTATGGGGAGAAGGCTTTCGAGATTTATGAAGAAAGGGGATTTTGGTTTAGTGCTCCCATTCCGGAAATTATGTCCCCACGCCATATATTGCGATATTTTTTGTTGCATGTACAGCTGGGTGAGAAATATCTTAGACGTGGTGATCATGAACGTGCAGTGAGGCATTTTGTACGATCGATTCTTGTTTGTGTGGATGCCACAATATTTCTAAGAAAATTACAAGCATTGCTGACTGAGGCACAATTTCTTGAGATTCTGTTCAGAGCTAGATTTTTGAAGGAAAGAAATGAATTCCCGACAAGTGAATCCACAGAAAGTTCCGATACGGAATATTCAAATAACAATACGTTGAATGGGACGGATCCAGCAATTCTCTCTGTCTCTCAAATAGAGAATTCCATTGAAACGATTGATGGTGGTCAAGGCTTGGGGAATCTGTTATGATTTATATGTACATATGTATATATATATATATATATATATATATATAGATTATGGTATACGTTGGGGTAGATGTATTCTATATATTGTTACATATGTAATATATTCTATATTTTATAATTTTCTGTATAAAATATACACGCTTGACTCGTTTTCCTTCTTCTATAATCATCCATAATAACTGTTAAATCTTTATTCTAAAATAAATGATAAGAACGAGCGATTGGAAATGTTTGAGGTGATGATAGCTAAATTGTATCTCGTTTATAAGAACTTGACCATAATGGATCTCTTAACTTGGATTAAAAGCAATTTGTAGCTTTTGTTTTCTTTTCTTGTAGGAATATTGGAAAATATAAATACTTACTTGTTTAGACGATCCGTATCGTTATCGGCTAGATTTAGCAAATATGCGACAAATTCAACATCATTTTTAAATTGCAGCCGTGTACGCATATGCTCCCATTTTTCAGCATTTTTCGTGCCTATATAGATGTTTTTACTATAGTTTTGATGACGATATTTTCTTCTTTCGCTGGCTGCACTGCCGCCACTTGATTGTGATTGTGAGTGCTGTTGCAATTGTTGTTGCTGCTGATGTTGTTGTTGCTGTTGATGTAACTGCTGCTGTTGTTGTTGCTGCTGCTGTTGTTGCTGCTGCTGTTGCTGTTGTTGTTGACTAGATGAACCATTTGGATTACGCGTTACCTGATCACTATTACAATTAGTTGCATGATTGCTGTTGTTAGTCGTGGAGAAACTGGCATTGCTAAGACTGCTAGGAGCGGGTAGACCCACAGTATTACCATTACCACTAACCATATCCAAAGCAGATGCATTCTGGTTATGTTGTTGCTCCAATTGAGCACTTAATTTGGCGGCCGCTGCAGCTGCTGCTGCTGCTGCTGCGGCAGCAGCCACTGCGCTCATATGGAGGCCACTACTATCGGCAGCAGCCGATCTGGTTAGATGGGCAGAGGTTAAGGCGGTTCGACTATCCAGATGACTGCTACCAGCCTCATCTTCGTCGTCATCATCGTCATCTTCATCGTCCTCGTCTTCATCTTCGCCATCATTCTCATAGTCGGTCTGTTGCTGCAGCTGATGTTGCTGCTGCTGTTGTTGCTGCTGCTGTTGCTGATGATGCGTGGGCAGGACATGGCGTAGGTCCGTGGGTGTAGAATCATGGCCATTTCCTTGTTGCTGCTGTTGTTGGTGTTGCTGATGTTGTTGCTGTTGCTGTTGCTGTTGGTGCTGCTGCTGCTGCTCTTGTTCTTCTTCATCATCTTCCTCTTCATCCTCATCGTAGTCATCATCTTCGTCATCTTCAACGGGTTGTTGTGATTGCTGATGTTGATGATCTTCCTGATCTCTTGATTTACTACTGCTGTTGTTGTTGCTTGTGTTGTTGTTGTTATTATTGTATTGTTGTTGTTGTTGTTGCTTGCCATTGTGAAGAGCATTCACAGCTGCTGCCACCACAGCGGCTGCTGCTTGAGCCTGCGCTTGCGCTGCTACCGCTGCTGCAGAGCGTTGCTCTTCTGCCGCTGCTGCTGCTGCCGATGCCTCATCATCGTCATCCTCGTCCTCTTCCTCCTCCTCTTCATCATCATCATCTTCATCGTCATCGTCATCATCATCGAGGCTACTTTGTGAACTGCTGCTACTGGAATTAGCACTATTGTTGTTATTGTTGTTGTTGCTGCAACTATCATGCTGTGTCTGTTGCTGTTGCTGCTGCTGTTGATGTTGTTGGTGTTGCTGATGTTGCTGATGTTGCTGGCGATGCTGATGTTGATGTTGCGCTCCCCCCGAACTGCTATTGCTTCCACTTAATGCAGCTGCCGCCGCAGCCGCTGCTGCTGCTGCTGCGGCAGCACGACTTAAGAATGGTGGGCGTGGCACTAATGGCGTATCGGAATTATCAGAGCTATCATTAAAATCGAATGCACTAAAATCGGCATTTGGATTTGGATTTGAATTTGAATTGGAATTTGTTGCATTCGCATTTGTGTTGCTTGTTTTGGACATGCTGCTGGCGTCGCTGCCGATGCTGCTGCAACGGCTGCGGCTACGTTTATTTCTTGTTGTTGGTGCGCTGTGCCGAACGCTGCTCAGTTTTTGCTATTTGTTGTTGTTATTGCTGGCGCTGTGGCGACGTGAATTGCTGTTATTGTTGCTACTCTGCTCTGGCTCTGCTTCCGTCGGCGCTTCTCTTTGCCTTTGCTGTTGTTGTTGTTTCTGCTTCTTCTTCATTATTCCCACTCACAAATGTCGCGCGTGCGACACACACTACACTTGTTGTTGTTGTTGTTGTTGTTGTTGTTTCTGTTGCTGTTGTTGATGTTGCTCTCGTTGATGTTCCTGTTGTTCTGATTTTGTGTGTTGTTGCATTGCTTGTTGTTCAAATGCAGCCTTAACAAGAAGAAGAAGTAGAAGTAGAAGTAGAAGAAGTGTTGGTCATGGACACAGTGATACAGGGGGGAGAGGGGATGGGGATATATCTAGCTGAATATCTACGCGCAGCGACGACGTCAACGCAGTAGCCGCGCGAAATTTTGAGAGAGAGCGAACCACTAGCAACGAAAAAAATACCGTTGTGTTACCGTTACTCGCTAAAGTTAGTATGATGGGGCTTTTTTTATTCCGACGAGTGGCAACACTGTATAGTGGGCTATATAAATATATATATATTTCTTCCTTCTTTCTTTTTTTTTTTTATTGTTTTGCCATATTTTGGTTTAAGCCCAAAAAAGTACCATATGCACCATTTGAGAAAAAGCACACAAAATTGGGAAAAAGAACTGAAAAAAGTTAACCAATTTACTTTTACTTTTTAATCGTTTCGCATGTGATTTGTTTCCATATATTCCTTCAATGTATATACTTGTTTTGCTTATATTTTCAATAACATACGTTAAGTAAACACGCACACACCCAAAAAAAAAAAAAAAGTATATATATATATATATATATATATATATATATAATATATATATGATATATATATATATAAATATATAAAAAAGAACATATAAAAGATTTGTATCCAATTGTTTTTGTTTTGTTTCTTTTATCAAAATTTATAGAAACTTATAAACTAACAACTGCTGTTATTTTTTATTATTGTTTCTCATATTGAATAATTTTCCATTTTTATAGAGAGAGAGGGAGAGGAAGTGAAAGCGAGTGAGTGGGTGAAAGAAAGAGAGGGAACGATAGAGTGGGGGGGGGGTGCTGTGGTATAATGCGGTATGGTATGGTATAATGGGTGGGAGGTTGGTAGTATAACAACACCCACCCAAATGTCTTGCTCTCAATGTGCACAACGATAAGGGAGTTGCTGGGGCTAGCTAGTGATGGTGGTGGTGTTGATGATACTGGGTAAGGGGTTCGGCTGGTTGCTTGCTTTAACTACTCAGTGGAAGATGGTTGGGGAGTTAGAGAGAGAGAGAGAGAAAGAGAGAGGGTGGGATAGGGGGGTCTGGTTTGAGTGGTCCTCTTTGTAGGGGCAGGGTCCGAAGAGGGGATTGGGCATGGGGGCTAGACGCCTCGCCTTCGCCGACGCTGCTGCATTTTTTCTTTTTTTTTTTTCCTTACTGCGTTTTTCTTTTCTTTTTTTTTCTTAATTTTTGTTCACCTTTTTTTTTTTTTGTCACTTATTTGCACACACTTTAAAATAATTTATGAAAAAATGAACTCCTGTTATTAGCTGTTGTTGTTATTATGTTTTTATGTACTATATATATATGTATATCTATATATATATATATATATATATATCTATATATTTTTTGTATGCTATTATTTTTCTTTTTGATTTTCTTTTGGTTAGCTTTTTTTGTAAATTTTTATCCGCCGTTTTTATTAGCGTTTTCTCTGCAGCGCTCGTATGCCGTTACTCGCTGGTCGCGACGGAATGAAGGACTTTTTATTTATGTGTATGTCCTCGTCGCAGTCATTCGGTCGGTTGGTTGGATGGTTGGTTGGTTGGTCGGTAGTCGTCGCTGTCCGCGTTGCTGCTGCTGCTGCCACTGCTGCTCTTCCTTTAGTCTCTCTCTCTCTCTCTCTCTGTGTGTCTGTGTGTGTGTGTGTTCTTGTGTGTGCGAAAAAGTTTCAGCGAGCAAACGGCGGCACAGTAAAGGCACATTACCTCACCCCCAAAAATTAACCGCCCACAAGGCAGACTGAGCCACTCTCATACGCTTACTCTCTCTCTTAGACCAAAAGTTCGGCCAAGTCGCGTCGTCGTCGTCGTCGTCGTCGTCATCGCTGTTGTTGTTGTGGTTGTTATTGCCGTTGTCCTGTCGCTCTTTCTAACGCGCCGCCAACAGCGCGCTTTTCCCTCGGCTCGAGTTCTCGCTAAACGTGTGACTGTGTGTTTCACTGTGTGCACACGCGAACTCAGATGACGACGACAACGACATCGACTACATTGCTGCCACTGCTGCTTCTAGTTGATACTATCCGCGACTACACTGCACAAAAGAGGAACGTTTAAGGACTGCCATGTGTCACCATGGTTAACATGGAATTCTTGAAAAATTCTTGTTACCAATCAGTGCCCTGAACTGCTTGTTTATTTAAAATAAAATTATAGTAGACCTGATTCGATGAATTATAAGTTAGAGGAAGTTCTCAATTGGTGCTTCTTATCTCCAAGTGTATGCACGCCCGTTGCTGGTGTTTTGCTACCATAGCCACACACATCGTCATCTGCGCCAAGTTCCGTTCTCCGTACATTGCTTTTCCCTTGTCGTCGTACTGCCCCACACCACCGGTTCTCCGTTTCCTTCAGCCCTGTGCTGCGTTATCGTAGTCATTATTGCCACAACGGCCGCCGCCACTGCCGCTGTTTGGTGCTGTCACATTCAGTACCAAGGCACAGGCACAGGCACAGTCACAGGCACAGGCGAACCAAAGCGAATTGTGACGGCGCCACCCCCAAAAATAAGGCAAAATGCCCAAAAACAAGGCATACTTGACAGCCGCCTTTTACCCCGCCACCCGCAACATGCTTTTGCTCTCTACTCTCGCAGTGGTCATAAATCGAATTTTTGTTTATGTAGTGGTAAGGCTGCTGTGAAGCAATCGTTCCTTCACCTCCACCCACTCCTCCTACTCCATCATTTCGTTGTCTACATCCTGTCATTCCAACAGTCGTTCGACTTCGACGTTGGCGTTGCTGTTGGCATCGACGTTGCTGCTGTGGCGTTTGGAATGCTTTACGGTTTGTTGTGTTTTCAATTCTTCCTCGTGTTCCTCTGGGTGGGTCGATGCCAATGTATCGACGGATTCATGTCTCGGTTTATGTGCGGGTGGTTGCTCTGCTAACGTAGCAGCTGGCGTTGACGTTGTCGTTGTCGTTGCCGCTTCCGTCAACGTTGCTGTGGGCGGTGGGGCGCTGTCGTTATACTCTCATTCTCTCTTTGTCTCTCTCTCTCTCTCTCTCTGTCTCAATCTCATTCTCATACTTGATAAGTGCGGCGCCTGCTCTACGCTCATCTCGCTGTTTATACTTTTGGCGCCCCCTGGACCCTTATTTGGGGGTTGAAAATGGGAAATTCCTTACCATGTCTAGGAAACTGTCATCCAAACAGATAGTTAGCTACTCGACCCTTTCTACTCGTTGCTTAACTTTAATTCATTTCGATTCTCATTATAATGCAGAATATAAGAAAATATAATGTAAATAATTACAAATAGCCATTCGAATTGACCATTTGATTTTCAAAAAAATGATTTTTCATATCCCATGAACGAGAGAATTTCAACTGTTTTATAACACTCAAAGAGTTATCGATAAATTGATGTGCCGGAAGTCGGGCGAGGACGAAATACAAGTTTTTGAAAAAGAGAAAACTTACAAGTTGGCGCTTCAACTTTCCCACGAAAAGTATTTCATTACTTACATATGTTTTAGAGGCTTTGAGTTAGTTATATTCTTATTCGATTTAGTAAGGGCTTTCTTTTAATTTGAATTCAAATTTTAAATTGTGCTTAAAATTTCTTTTTTTTACACGCCTAATTTATTATTTATTTATGAAAAACTTTGCATAAAATTCTTTAAAGAAATGCTTAACAACAATTAATAGATAAAATTCTTAAGAATAATACAGAAGGTTTTTTTCTTTGACATTAAAGATATCTGTGATCTTTCTAATTGGTCTCACTTATCTTCAGGGGAAGGTGATGAATTCATTAAGAGATAAATTATTTACCATATGATCGTTCGAATAACTTTCAATAATGGTGGAACATCACGTTATATCCATATGATTAATATCAGGTATGATAATACGGTCCAAAATTTGCAAGAGGAAGAAGAAGAGATTGTAGATATGATCGTTAAATTTATATACATATGTTGAGCTGAAAAGCTAAAGAAGCTTCAGACTTTTAGCTTTGTTTACAGTTGCATAAAAGTCTAAGCTTAATAAGGATGCAGAATATAGCGTACATGATCTAGATATTTAAAGGACCATTAAAAGCTTTCAATAGCTTTAAGGCGCCACCTAGCGTCCAAGCTGTGTAATTTGACATTACAGGGGGTTGTTTTATACGCATGCGTCTATTAACATTACACTCTCCTCCTGCACTCTCTTTGACATTCTCACATTTCTACTCTCACTCTCTCACACTCTCTCTCTCTCTCTCTTTTAAGATGACTTTTGTGGAAAATTCAGTTTCAGTGCGTTCTCTGCCTTTGGCACATCTTCGCAATATTCATCAATAGAAAGAACAAGTAAAACATTAAATCAAAAGGCTCCATACGGTACGCAGAAATACGCCAACAACAATAATTAAAAACACAAAAAAAAAAAACAAAACGAAACGAAACTAATCAATGTAAAATAAATAATAATCTATAACTTATTAAATCAAGAGAGGAAATGAAATAAATTTCGTGGGACTTTTTTTTTTTATATTGTTGTTAAATTTCCATTTGAGTTTCTTTCTCATTTCCATTTTCAATAATTTGTTTTCCGTTAGCAGAAATTGTTTGAGGCCAGTCAGCGTGTGCGGCCCATAAATGCGCGCGTGCTCGCTTCTCTGTGTTTGTGTCTCTGTTTGTTTTTGCATTTGTATGTGTGTGTGTGTGTGGGTGTGTGTGTGTGTGTGAGTGTGTGGGAGGGCCTGAGAGTGTACTTATTATATAAAATGCTCTTGCCTTATGGCCAATTGACAGGTTGCCCTTAAGTTGCTTTGATTTCCCTAGCGTTGATTGACACAGGAAGAAATTTAATTAATTAAATGCAGTGTGCCCTTAAGTATACTTCAATATTTTACATTCTTTCAATATATGTACAGACACACATACACACATACACAGAGTCATACTGCAGTGTATTGTTTGCCGATTGTAGCAACATGTCATTCGCCCACACAATAAAGCACTTACTAAAACACATGCACGCTTATAAATAGATACACACATACAGACAGACACACACATTACGGCTCATTTAATAGAATTTTTTTTAATAAATTTATTATTTTAACCGAACATCGCCCGCCCCTTTTATCATCATCGTCATACGATTGTCGCCTGTCGCCTGTCGCCTGTGGCCTGTCGCATGTCGTTCTACGCCTTCCTAATGCCAGATCACGCATCGCTCTTTTGCCCTTCGAAATGTCAAAATATTGCAGACAAACGTTATTTGTATACACATGTCCATGTGTGTGCGTTTGTGTGTGTGCGAGAGTGTTTGTAGCTCTTGTTTTTTGGGGGTTTCTAAGTTTTGAAATAGGTTTTTCCCTAAATAGTCACATGTTTTTATGACAACAAGCTTTCAAATAACAGAGAGAGAGAGAGAGAGAAAGAGAGAGAGAGTCTAAATCTCAAAGAGAACTATAGTGTCTGAGAGCCACCAAGAGAAATTGAGAGAGAGAGAGAGAGATACAATTGCACTACAGAGGCAGACCATGCAAAAGGGTTCCAATTGGAAAAAGATTTTAAAATATTATTTTATTATTTGTTATTATTATGAATATCTAATAAATCAACTATATTTATTGAATATATATATTTATTCAAATATAGTCAGTGATTTTTGAACAGCATAGATTTATAAAATCAATATGTATTAAGCATAAAACATAATTTGAACACAGAAATTGTTTAGGTAGAATTTCTAATATTGTTAAATAAAGTCGTTCTGTTAATTCGATTCAAGATCATTTTGTGATAATAAAAATCTAGTTTAATTTTGTGTTTATAATAATATTTTAAAATTAGTTATATGTTTTTTGTATTATTTTATTGTTTCATTGCTTATCAACTTTCAATTCATCTTTAATTATCAATTTTCCTTCAATAAAAACCCCCTTTTTTGACTTCTTGCTCTTACTTTGTCCTGCTGCTAGTCTCAGAGTAAAACTCGCCCTTATATTGCCTCTCATTATCCTTTCTCTCTCTCTCTCTCAGAGCTTTGCACTCAGATTGAGTTTACTGTTGCCTCATTTAGATTGCTCCAACACTCCTCATGTTAAATGACTTCATTTATTTAGTTTCTTATTGACAATATTTGGATACTAAATTTTTAATTATTTAATTTATAAATTATAAGAAAAATTATATATAAATAATCTTATTTCCTTTTCTTCAATTTTTTGGGGCTCATTTTTAAATGTGGTTGAAAAAAACAAAATAAAAGGAAAAGAAGAAAATAAAAGTTTAACTGATGTATTTTTAACCGTAACCGTAACCGTTGCCAGTTAACAGTTAACAGTGATGTTAGTTAACATTATGTAGCCGCAATGTCCTGCGTGCATTCGTGCTTGTCGTTCAGTCCTTCGTTGGGCATCTGTGGGTTTAGTCCTACTTTGAATGTTTCGATGACAAGTTGATCGACAACTTATACAACGTGCAAAACGCAACACTCAAAAAACTTTATTATAACAATCAAACAATTTTTTTTCCAGTGTATCATACTGTGAGTGTGTGTGTGTATGTGTGTGCTTATGAGAGAACAATAACAAATACAACTAACGGCAACAAAAAAAATGTCTAAAGGATAAAAACAAAAAAAAAAAAAAACAAAAAACATTTGAAAACAAGTGATGAACAAAAATCAAGCAAACGAAAGCAAAAACTAAAATTGAAGTGTAAAAAGTAAATCAATGAAGCAGATACCCATCTCCTATTACTAAAAACCCCACCCACCCGTCAGCCTCATCCCCCCTACAAACCCAAAACCCCTCCCCCCCCTACAAATACACTAACCCCCTACTCCGATACACCTCTGTCACTACATTCTCTTCTTGTTTATTATGGTGTCTCCTTTTTGTTAATTTCTTTCTTTAGTTGTTGTTTTTGTGTGTGTGAGTGTGTGTGTGTGTGTGTGTGTATGTGTGAGTGTTTTTTTTTTTTTTTGTATTTGTATTTGTGTTTGTGTTTGTGCAAACGAATATCGCTCTTTTTAGTCTCTGAGTCAGCGCCTGTCCTAAGCGGAGGGTTGATTTTTTTTCTTTTTCCTCTTTTTTTTTCTTTTCTTCATTTGCTTTTGCTTTTGCCTTTGCCACGTTGCTGCTTGCTTCGCTGCTTTTGCTGCCACTGCTGCTGCTGCTGCTGCCTTCAACTTCAACCACTTGCCGCTGTCGTTGATTGTTGTCGACGTCATCGCAGCCATATATGTATGTATGTATGTATGTGCATATATACATATATATATATATATATTTATATACAAGCCCTACCACTAATTTACCCCCCACTTAAACTATATACTTATACTTACTTACCACATACACCAACTTACTTACTTCTCACAAACTCTCCACATTTGGTGTCATTGGCATTGGTTAATCAATTTTCGATATATAACGATATTTGGAAATTGATAAGCCAAAAAGCGAACAAAAAAAAAAAATGGGAAAATAATCAAAAACGAAAGATCTTGCATATGTTTAGAAACTTTGCACCCACCCATTACCACCACTACCACCACCACCACCACCACCATCATCACCACCACCAATACTAAATAAAAACCAATACAAAAGTAAATGCAAAGAGAAAAAAAAAAAGAGAAACCACCGTCGCACTGGTAGAGCACCACCACCACAATCACCATACCACAACAACTACTACTTCTACTAATACTGTAACCACCACCACAACCACCATTAACTAAACCAAATTAATGTAAACAAAAAACTAACCAAGCACATCCAACTATATTAAACAATAAGCCTCAACTTGAACCAGGCCTAAAGAGAGAAATCAAAATCAAAAAAAAAAAAAAAAAAAAAACAATTGCCAAACAAAATATACAGAAAATAAAAAGACTAACAAAATGTCGTCAAAACGTGAGCGTCTTCTCTTATACTATATATGTTTGGTTTTCACCTAAATCTGCATACAAATCTATATATATATATATATATATATATATGTATATATAATTAAATGTATATATGTATATATAGATATATATATATATACTAAACCAATAAAACAAACAAATAATAATAGCATCCCCTAGAGTAACTAGAGTCTTGTAGTAGAGTCTCCTCTAAAATTATTCCTAACTATTCTTCAGATTCATAATGAAAAAATGCTAAAATTATTGTTAAACAACTAGTGGATTTTTTTTTGTGAATTTCCTGATGTTTCTTTTTTTTTTTTTTTGTTAATGTCCTTACTTTTCCTCTGTCATGTTTTAGATTAAAATAAATTGAAAATTTTTCAAGTGCCTTTGTTTGAAATTCTCTTTTCCTATCTAAGTCTAGATCTCTCTCTCTCTCTCTCTATCTATCTTTCTCTTTCTCTCTCACTACCTCTTTCTGTCTGTGTCTGTTTCATCTACTTGAAAAGAAAAATCAAGAAAATTCTTTCATGTATATATCTTTTAATAAACTCCACTTAATTGGCTTGGATCTGAGAACAAAATAAAAAGAGAAAAAGAAGCAGAAACGAAAAATGAAACAAAAAAGAAACAAAATTAAAAATCATTTGTATATATTGTACATATAAAGTCAAAAAAAGAAGAAATATTTATATATAGATATATATATATATATATATATATATAGCACACACACCACTCCCTACCCAACATTCCCTTTGCTCTAACCCGCTCTAGTTTTGCTTGCTTTTGCCCCGCAACAAAAAAAACCCTCCCCTTCTCCAACCCTTCCACCTAGATATTTTCGCATGCTTGTTAAAATCATTTGACATATCTTTCGGTTTTCCGGTTTCTTTTTTTTTCCTTTTTTTTTTTGCGTTCAAATTAGTTTTAACTATAGCTCTTTAACGCAAAATAAAAACAAAAAAAAAATGTTTAAAAAATTGATCGAAATTTGTTAAATTGTCTAGAGAAAAAGTTAAAAACATTTTGATTGTTCCATTGTTTAGTTTTTCGTAGTTCCCTCGTTCGTTTTGATGCGTTCGTTCGTTCGTTCGTTCATTCTGTCTCTGTTGGTTCTCTCAATTTTTCCAAATACAGGACCTTAGCTTTTGAGAAACCAAAACAGAAACAATACAAAATACTTAATAATGAATATCTTTATAAATAATACATACATATATATACATATAAAACCATTAATCTATAATAATTATTAATTTGTTTATCTAAACAATTTTCCCTTAACGAAATTTAAACACTAAAACAAAACAAAACAAACAAAAAAAAAAAAAAAATACAAAAAACACACGAAAACAAAAAAAAAATTAAATCTTAAATCAAAATCCACCAAAACAAAACTAAATAAAAAGCAGGCCAAAGACATAATTTGATTGAAAGCAAAGGTAAGTCTATTTTATAATATCTTATAAAATACATATTGCTTAATATTAGGTCTATAATAATCTACTAAACTCTTTTATATATGGTTGGACATGATTTTCTCTTGATTCATAACAGATGGAAAAGAAATATAGTTTCAATATGTTTTTTAGAGCCGATTTGTCATAGATCACTTTATACTCAAATAGATTTAAAACCATTTTAATAAAAATGTAATTAATAAATGATGTGTTAATTATTTTGAATAAACGGATCAGAGAATTAAGCTACTTAGTTTCACATAAAATAAAATATATATGATATGATAAGAAATACGAATAATATAATAAAAGCTTTTAAATAAAATAAATTATGTTCTAAATACAAAAAACAAGAAGTTTGAAACAATAAAAATAACTGATGTAACATTTATTTATTAACAATCGTTTTCTTTTTTTGTTTAACTCCAAGTTTTCTTTCTCTTTCTTTAGTTTATTATTCAAATTTCTTTCTTTGTTTATTATTTAAATTAAACATTTTCTTTTTGTTAAATCTGATTTCATCTCTACTCAATTTTTAATAATTGATATTTTCCCAAAGCATTTTTCGTTTGGATATAATTCAGTTTAGTTCCGATTTGGTCACATTCTCTGTTGGGTTGCTTTGTCCTTTATTTTCCTTTTTCTTTTTGTTTATTTTGTTTTTTTGTCGTCTCTTTATTTACACAACGAACATTTTCAATTATCTTGTTAAATTAATGCCTTGTACTGTCCCTCAAACTTCCTATTGCCTATATTTACTCTATATTCTATCTATTCTATGCTTGTCCGCCATGATTCAGCTAAAAGTTTTGCTGTTGTTGTTTTTTTTTGTTGTTGTTATTGTTGTTATTGTTGTTGTTGTCATTGTTGTTGGGTGTTGCTGTCGACAATTTTAACGGCAGACGGCGGTTTGGCTCTAAAATATTGGTTATTAGCATAGAAAGGATGGTTAGAGAATGATGACGATGATGGGGATGAGGCATATGGATGAGGATGATATAGCGAGGGGGAGTGGGGGGGGTGGGGGGTCTGTTGTGTGGTAGCGACGGCCGAGTGGTGGAAAAAAGCTGACAAAGCAAAGCAGTTCTAGCGCTTTTTGTTGCCTACTTTTTTGGGGTCAGGGACTTGTTTTGTCAGCTCTTTGCTAGACACACACACACACACAGGAACCTAACAAGAAAGAGAAGGACTGAGATAGAGAGACAAAGATAGAGACTGGTACATACAATACAGATATATATATATATATATATTTATATATATATGTATATACATAGATAGGACTCGCCTATACATCTATTTATCGCAACCCACAACTTTTTTATGCTTCCTCCTTTGTCCTCTTGCTCCAACTGACGCTGCCTCCTCTGCTGCTGCTGCTGTCTCTGCATCTTTTGTATCGTGAATCATCGCCCAAATGCATTGGATGGCATGGCCAAATGGGGGCTTCCAATGCACACACACACACATACAAAAAGAGAGAGTCCGAGGCATGGTTGTGGGTGGTGGGTAAAGAGATAAGTGCCGCACACTTGCTGCCCCGCAGCATTGTCTTCATCGTCATTGTCATCGTCGTCGTCATCGTCAGCGTCAACGTCAGCGTCGCCAACGTCATCGTCATCATCATTGCCCTCTCATCATCTATGACAGTTTTGGCTTTTGTTAAATGCACATTTCCCGCTCATCGTCATCATAGCCAGCCAGAGCTTATTTAGCGATAATCGAAGTATATTTACACTTTATCTCTGTCCATCTCTTTCTCTGTCTCTGCCTCTATCTCTTTCTCTCTATCTCGCTTTCATGCTCCTGTGCTTGGCTAATTAGTTTTTCATTTCCAGAAAGTCTCTAATGTTGCTGCTATTGCACACTCTCTGACCCTCTGGCCCTCTGGTCTGCTCTGTCATCGAATCTAATCTCTTTGGCATGATATTTTTCGGTTTTGATTAGCAATCAATTATTGGTTAAAGTTTCTTAATTGACCACTGGCCAACGAGAAAATGATTAGGACAGAAATCAAGTTGATATATCTCATAATTTATATCCACAATATTGATTGAAAAAAAAAATACCAATATATAGAGTATATGTTTAATAAAACTAATTCATCAATTTTAGTTATATTCAAAGCAGTTGGAAAACTTTTTTATTTCCATAAAATCGATAAAATAAACAAATCGAAAGATGGATTAAAGTTTAGTATCAACATTTATATTTAATTGTAATAAGTATGGTTATTTTAGTAACCAAATTTATTTTTGAATGGGATTTCTATTGAGAGTAAAAACAATTTCAAATGAATTTTAATGCAATCGAAAGAATTGAAGTAATAGAAACTTTACTACAAGTATTTCTTCTACAACTTGTGATATCTAAAAAAAAAACACACAATTTGAACTCAATCTGTGACCATGGCATGCTTCGGTCTCTGTCCATTTTATTCCATTTTGCAAATAAAAGTTCACTCTATCCGGGATATTCCACATTTGTATGTATATATGCATATATATATATATATATGCCCTTGTATTACTTTCGCATTGGTTTCGGGGTAACTCTAAATCCAAGTATTCCCTTTACATTTTGTTGAACATATTACCCCAAATGCAGCTCTTACATATATATATATATATATATATATATATTTTTTTTTGTTGCTTAATTTACATAAAAATGGCGACTGTTTAAGCCACACATGTGTGCGGTTGCACCTGCAAACTGAATGAGTGAGTGTATCCTGAACGGGATACTCATTCTGTGTGTGTGTGTGTGTGTGTGTGTGTGTGACAGGTAAGTGAATTTATGTTGCACACGCTATGCGAAACATGCCACTGCATTTGGCCATAAAAACGTTGCCGAAACCCGTGGCAAAGGCAACAGCGACAACAGCAACATCAGCAAGCAAGGAACCAGCCAGTCAGCCATCCAGCCGCAAGGCTAGAAACATCCTGGTTGTAGCAATGTCGCCTTTCGATGGTCAAAAACCAAAAAAGAAAAAAACAAAAACAAAAAAAGTGAGAGAAAAATTGGGTGAGGAATGAAAGGAAGGAAGGAAGGAAGGAGAAATGGTAACTTTTCGCCACCATGGTCGGAGGCAAAAGTATTATTTATATGCAACTGCTACTGTTACTGCTACTGCTGCACCTGCAACACCTCTGTTGCCTCCTGCAATCGTTTCCATTCTCCACTTTATTCTCGTTTCGATTGCACTTGGCCATTTTGTTGGGCCATTTCGTTTTCGGTCCTGGCCGTGCAACGCATATAAATCGTTCAAATTGCAGCCAAAAATTGCCAACAATGGGAAAATAAGAGAAAAAGTGAGTCGCAATAAGATAGAGGAAAAGAGAATGAAAGAGAGAGAGAGAGAGAGAGAGAGAAAGGAGGAAATTACAACGGTTAGAACGATTATGCGAGACTTTCGGGCGACTTTACAACTTGTGTGAAATTAGACAGACATATTTTGTACCCTCACTTCCCCCTCACTCCACACACAAATACACAGGCACATACACTCTCTTGTTTACATGATAGGAATTTTGATTGAATTATTGATTAAGCCTAATGTTTTCCTCTCTTACTCACCGCTACCTACCAATTCCATATCCGCATTCATTTCTGGTCAGAATGTACATATATTAAAATGTGTGTATGTATACTCATACATATATCTGTATATAACTGTATGTATGTATGTATATTGTATTTCCCCGATATTAAGTATACAAAAGAGTTAAGATATCCATGGATAAAGAGGAATAGGAAGAGAAAGGGGAAGTAGGGGAAACATTGATTCCATTGTCCTTTGTTTTACGCCTATGCCGCTCGCTCAAGGATATCAAATTCGTTTATATATCCTTCCTTTTACTTGTTAACCACGCGTCACACATGACAGCACAAAGTGGGCAAACCAGGGACACAAAAAAGGAAAAAGAGAAGAAGAGAAGACAGAGAAGAGAGACTGTCTTAGCTGGTCGTTGATTATTGAGTAATTCAAGTGGTTATTGGGCCAGGTCTTGGTCAGGGGCCTTCAAAAAGGTTTATTTTTAGTTGCGGTTTTTTTTTTCTTGCTTCTGTCCATCCGACAAGTTGAGAGTAAAGATATAATGTTTTTTCGTTGGCTTGTAAAAAGAATATGTAGTTAAAAAAATTATGTCTTCATTTGTTTTTTAAATGATCAAATGTTGCAGATTTGTGTAAAAAAAAAAAATTGAGATAAGTTTCATATCATATCATTATTTAATTGCAATATGATAAAACTTGACTTTTAGCAGTTTTCTTTTTCCATTGAAAAACATTTAAAAACAAATGATCGAAACTTAACTCTAATAATCAAGAATTTATATGTAAATCGGGTTTTAAATTATTATTTTGTATTTTAATATAAATAAACATTTTTCAAATTTCAATTTTAAGCATATTTTTATTGCGAAATTTCTTTTTATATTAATATTTCAAACCATAAAATTTTAATTTTTATATTTTATATTTCTGAGAATGTGATATACAAAAATAACGATAATTGTGGATAAAATATTTAACGCTATTTATTTTTGTATAGCGTCTATATATAATAGAGATATAATCATAAGGATTTCTTTGCCTCATTTTGAAGTTAGATAAATGAATAAACTAATCTATTCAAATATTGTTGAATGCATTCATAATATTGCTTTTCATTTAAACAATCCATTCGATTTTCTC
Organism: Drosophila sturtevanti; assembly: GCA_018150375.1. Lineage (NCBI taxonomy): Eukaryota > Metazoa > Arthropoda > Insecta > Diptera > Drosophilidae > Drosophila > Drosophila sturtevanti. Next base: position 1,025,211 of record JAECWJ010000392.1, on the reverse strand, counting down.
GAGATTCAAATTCTTTATCTTTGAACTTTTGTTGTATTTATCTACCGCCTGTGGTATTCCTTTCAACTTGTGGACTGTTGGCCAAGTTTAAAATAGAAATTTAAGACACAGAAATGAGTTTTGTTTTCGCTTCATTCGTTTGGCAATTGCCGCCTCACCTCATCTTCTCTTTTATGCTATTATTTCTTTTTTGTTGTTGTTGTTGTTGTTGTTGGTGTTTTTGTTTTGTTTCTTAGCCGCTTTGTTACTGCCAATTTCGCTTGGGCTTTCTTACACATGACAAACACATTTTATTTTGTCTGCTCGCCCTTTTTTTTGTTGTTGTTGTCCTGCCAACTTGGCGGCTGTTTTATTTTTTCTTTCTTCTTTTTTTTCTCGCTTGTTTTTTGTTGTATTTTTTTTTTTTTTTTGCTGTGGCTCGTGTTTTGTTTGCCTTCGAGGAGGAGTCGCCACCGTCGGTTGGCTCTCAGTTGAAAGTTAAACCCTTTTTTTTCTCTTTTTCATTCATTTTTTTCTTCTGTATATTGTATTGTGCATCCTGTGTTTTAGTGTGTGTGTGTGTGTGTGTGTGTGTGTGTGTGTGTGTGTGTGTGTGTGTGTGTGTGTGTGTGTGTGTGTGTGTGTGTGTGTGTGTGTGTGTGTGTGTGTGTGTGTGTGTGTGTGTGTGTGTGTGTGTGTGTGTGTGTGTGTGTTTGGGTTTTTTGTTTGTTTAATGTTTAGTTCTCACTTTCACGCAATGTTTTCATTAGAATACAACCCATCCGAATCCCCCCTTTAGACATCCTCACCCAGCTCACAAGGAGAACAGGATCCAAGTGAAAAGAAGTGGTGAGCCGAGGTAAAGAGCGGTTGGGTTTGTTGACGGTCTGTGGGGGGTGGAAGGGGTATAGGGTAAAGGGATATGTGGCAGCTTGACTTTGGGGTCGCTTATGTTTTCATTTGCCTGCCTGGACAACTTTGGTTATATATTTTTTTTTTGTTGTTTGTTTGTTGTTATTTATTTTTATTTTTTTTCTTTCTTCTTCTTCTTCTCTTTTTTTTATGGTGAACACATGCCGATGCCAGAAGAAGATGAAAACTCTTCACCAGTTTCTCGACTTTTCCCACTTTCAGGGTATTGTTTATTTTGCTTTGGCACATTTTAGAAACAATAAAGCAAAACTTTGAGCTGTTTTGTGTCCTGTGTATTCCTTGTCCTCTCCTGACGACCACTTCCTCTGTCTTTGTCTCACTGTCTCTGTCTCTGTCCCTTGTGCTCCTTGTGCTGGTCTGCTGCTGCTTGGTTTCCTGGGCCGTGTATTATCTTCATTTGAGCAGTTAGTAGTCAGGCATCTGGCCATAAAAAGCGAATTACGAAAAGCGTCAAAAACAAAAGGCAAAGTTGCCCCAAACAAACTCATTCATCCTTCTCCCCCCTCAGATTTACGCTCCATCACCCCCTTTCCTACACACCTCACGACATATCTCAATTCAAGCAAGTTTTTCTCAGCCCTTTCCTTTTTCAATTTCACGAATTATGAAAAGTCGCCATTGTGTTGGAGACGAGAAGGTTCTGTATCCCTTTTTCTTACTACTTGTTTGCTTGTTTTTTTTTTTATTATTTTTTTGGGGCAGTTTTATTTTTATTTTTCAGTAATTTGCGTTTATCGATTTTTTCGTTTTTTTGTTTGTTTGTTTGTTGTTTTTATAGGGAAAATTGTGTTTATCTATTTTTGGTTTGAACCTTAACTAGAATGATTAATACACAGATACATACATACATATATCTATATATTTTTCAATAGAAGATCGACTCTCACCGCACCCCAATACACACACACACACACACACACAAAGTCACACTTTCTATCTCTCGTAGGCGTACTGCCGAATCCTGGCATGTCCTGACATTGTGGCTTTTAAATTGCTTCTGAGCTTTCAGCTGTTTCTCGTTAGTCTAACCACAAATGCCGCCTCTGTAGCTTAATAACCAAGGCAATAAATGACTGGCAAAAGTATATTTTCTATAACGTTGTTTCCTTGGCATTGATAAGCCGTACAACATGTGACAAATGAAATGTGCTAAAGCCACAAAAAGCAAATGAAACCAAACTATGTAAGAATACGAAAGACAAAAAAAATAAATAAATGGGAGACCAAGAAAAAAAAAACCGAGACAAACCGCCAAGTGTTTTTCACAACTTAACAGAAAAAGTGTGACACGAAACGGAATAGAGGAAAAGAGAGAAAAAGAAAGAGAAAGAGAGAGAGAGAGATACACAAAGAAAGTAAAGATAATTAAATGAAATTTATAGTTATTAAATTTCTACTCTACTTAGCTTCCAATTAAAAAGAATATATGTGTTATATGATTCGAAAAACTGAAATTCAGCAATGATAGAAAACTAATAGAAATGCTATAATTGTTTCTAACTTACATAATAATCTTATATATCTATATATAATTATTATTATATCCATGTATATGATTATCATATGGTAAAGAATTAAAATAACAATCTATAATTTAATTTTTGTCCGTTTATTCTCAATTTAGAGAGCTTTAAATGAATGTAAATTTCGTAGATAACATAGATCGAATTTTTTAATTACTTTAATAAAATATCAAAAATGTTATGATAAATAAAATATTGAACATATTAAAGTTTTAGCAGAACTAAATCATTATTTATACAGGTGCAGATATTTACAAAATAATAAAGATTTCAAGAATTAAAAGAAAATTATTTTCTTTATTTATACAATAATTTTAAGTTATTACAAATAATTTTTAATCAACTTATCTGGGTCTGAAGTTACTTATATATTTAATTCTTGACATTCTGGTATTTGTAATTAAAGTATCTTTACATATGCATACATATATGTACATATATGTATATATATTGTTTTATATGATAAAATGTCGTTGGCATTCTTTCTCTTTATTCTAGCGTCTTAATATATATATTAATATATTATTCTTTTTTCGAATCTGTTGATAGTTTATTCAAAAAAGGACTTGTGGCAAAAGTTCGCTTTATTACATAGGAAAATGAGATATATCGACACAAAAACAACGTCAAACACTCATTGTTATTTATATACATATAGTTTGATATCCACTAGATGTATATACAGGATATTTACATACATATGTATGTATATCCAACCTATAATACATGCGACTAAAACTTTCTGCATTATTAAATTAATAGTTACCAATATGAATTGCATTTTCGTAATTTTCCGCTTAACATTTTTGGTGATTTGTGTTCAACATTTGTTCTAATATACAGACACATAAAATGCTATCCTTAATATTCAATTATAAATCAATCAATGTAATTTATTGCCCAGATTAAAAGTCATTACATGATTGATACGTTTTGTTGCAATCAATGTATATGGTGGATCGACCCCTTAGCAATTCATTCCCCTCCCTAATGTCTAGTCATCTATGACCTAAGCTTAAAATTTAATTGCAATGTCAGAGCTGAAAAATATTTGGCATATTTTTCAGTTATATTAAAAATAAGGCAAAAAGCAAAAAAAAAAAAGAGAAATAATATGCAAATCGAATGAGTGGCAAAGGACAATGGCCAAGTCAGGTCAGTTTAGGTCAGGGTAGGCCAAAGCAGGTCATGTTAAGTTCGATTCCATTCCATTCCATTCCATTCCAATTCAATTCAATTCATTCTGTACACTCTCTCTCTCTCTCTCACCCCAAGTGCATTTAATTGCCCAATGCGGCCGCATAGATACATAGATGTGTAAATGAAGGGTTTTGATAGATCGATCGAATGAATAGACAAATGATTTGAAATACATATAATTTACACAATTTCCATTTGAAATATTATGGTCAATAGAGTGAATGCAGTGGTGGTAGCTGCAGTAATCGAATAAAGGAACTGGCTAGCGGAAATTCGCCAAAATGCGCAAATGCAAATTGGACCAAAATTCAAATGTTTCTAGATGCATTTTTCCCTTCCCCTCAGTCGATTGCCAATTTGTATGCTGGCCAACATTTGGGCCATCCTCCTCAATTGATTGGTAAGAGTATTTTTAGCAATCAACAAAAATGCATAATGGTTAAATAACTTATCTTATAGTATGATGATCTTTTTGATGTGCATTGAACGGATGAACTTATAGTTCCATTCGGAATTTGCAGCAAAAGAACGGAATCATTTAGTACATTATTTTCATTCGTAGTAGATTGGAACTCTGATTACCGTTATCTTCCTTAGTTTCAATTTACTTAATATTTGTCAGATCTCTTTCCCAACATTTTGCAGTTAAACATTGAGAACTCCAACAGCGAGAGCTAAAATCTTTTCGTGAATCATAAACATAATGTGGGATATAACATTATGGATTCACGTCTATTACCCCCCACCCCTCAAGCACCAGTACCACTGGTTTACCATTTCCCTATCCATCCATTATCCCACTGTATGCGTAATTCATTTGCGTGCCTTTTACAGAAATTATCATTGCCCTCGTTTTGACTCTCGCTAGCTGATGCCTTTTTTGGCTCGGTTTTTTTCTTCTTCTTCTTCTTTTCTGCAAAAAGTCAAATAACAAATTTGCCTTTAGAGCTCAGCAGTTAAAATGAATTGAATGAAGCGCAAATGCTGCGAATGCTTTTTATACCCTATACTAATTGGGTTAAGGGGTATATTAAAATCGATAAAAGAGATGAAGTTCATAAATGGGAAATCTTAATTAGCATTCCATGGAATGAAAAGACAGTTTTGGATGTCATGGAAATAAAGTTTTAACTTTATCGAATCTTTTATAAATAGTATAGGGTATGGCAATAGTCGATATTGAAATTGATTTGCGGGTTACTTGCTCGCTTGCTTGCTGGCTGGCCATGCCGAAGGCCCAACAGGCATATACGCAATTATGTATACGCCACATAGCCTGTGTTTGATTTGGACCTTTCCCCTCTCTCTATAACACCCCCCCTCCCCCCCTCACCACAAATATGTATGTTTTTGACTGTGTGTGCGTATGTTTGAGTGTATATGTGTATATCTCTCATTGCGCTTTGTTTAATTTTGTGAAATGTTCGCTGAGTTTTCAAACTCTCAACGTTTGCCTAATTTTTTTATTTTTTTATTTTATTTTATTTTTTGTTGTTTTTTTGTTTCACTTATTCTCCATCACTTGGCGGCCTTTTCTTTTTTGAGTGCGACAGCTCAACTTGAACTTTGAGTGAAGTTTTTCTTTCTTTTATTTATATATATATATATATATATATATATATATATATGTATATATTTTTTTTGTGCCAATTTTCCTTCTTTCCTCTAAAGCTGATGAGATGTTTATTATGTAAGTATATTGTTGAATGTGGTTGGGGTTGTAAGGGAGTGGCGGAGGGTTTGGGTTAGGGCAAATGACTTTTGATGCGGGAGCAACTGAGCGAAGCAGCAACATAGCCAGCCATTCACTCAGTCATTCAGTCAGTCACTCTGTCAGTCAGTTTTATATGTAAATTTCGATCAGGTTGACAGGTAAGGGAGATGTGTGTCTGCGTAGTGCTGTGTGTGTGTGTGTGTATGTGCTAGAGGGCGAACCCATAAATTATAATAAGTTGCTTGTTTTCCCTGCTTAGCGATATCATGTATGAAGAGCAAAACGAGGGCAACCAAGAGCTTTACGGATTAGGCCAATAAACGAAATTGAAAAGTTGCTAGGTAAGTGGGGCTAAAGAAGAATTGAGATTGGCCTACAGGCAACAACGGTGCGCATACTAAATTCAAATATCAAACAATAAATACCCTGTATCAAAATGAAACTGAAAGCTATTTTTATTATCTTTATTATCTAGACTTCATTTCTTTAAATTTGCCTTAGTAGCAAAGGAATTTCTCATCATTTTACGGATCAAGGGTATATAACATAAAGGATAGTTTATACTATATATAGTATAAAGGATTGTTTATGCTAGAAACCCTAAATTATATAGCTAAATTGAACCTACTTTTTCATTCATACTTACAGGGTATAGACAACATAAAATTGAATCACCTAAAATATAGTCGATTTATATAGTCAAGAACTGTAAATAGTTTTATGCTTATTAATAAAAGATTTATCAGATAATTGAATTTTCGATGATTTCTTTAAGCAAAATTTATCCTATTTACTTTTTTGAAATGTTCCCCCCCCTATTCCTGTGTCGAGTGTCGAATTCTTGTTGAAAATCTTTCCTTGGTTTTTTTATTCACATTTAAATAGGTTCATTTTGGCGGCAAAATAGAATGGAGACGTAGTGTAAATTTAATTTGATTTTCATATAAATTTCAAGCCAGGAATAGAGTAGAAGCCATCCTGACCTAAGCTACGATACACTGATGCTGTTGACGTTGTCGTTGCCATTGCCATTGCCGTTGCTGTTGCCGTTGCCGTTGTTGATGCTAATGCCGGCGCAGTGAAGGAAAGAACGTAGCAAATTTATTTAACCTGCGGGCACCGAGCGCATATTTGAATTTATTTGCATGAGACACAACTGCCACCCCAATGGATGTAGAATGGTGGGGGTGGGCGGTAACGAAACACAGGCTCAGCAGGTGGGAGGCCTTGGCCACTGTGGCACTGGAGTAATGCCCAAAAAGTGCGCAAGCAAAATAAAAAAAAAAAAAAAAAAAAAAATGAAAAAAAAAAAAATTGTGATGATGACGACGACAAGGGCCAAGAGGACTACGAGGACAACGAAGCAAAACTTTTGCACAAAGTTGTTGCAAGTTGTTTGTCCCGGCCTCTTTGTCACTCCCTACCACACTCCCTACATATTAACTTTGTTCGCTCTATCCCTCTCGCTCTCTCTCTCTCTCTCTCTCTCTCTCTCTCTTTCTGTCTTACCGTGTGCTATACTGGCTTATTCTCTTAGGAACCGCCCACGCCATTTTTCGTTGAAATGAGCCGAGCAACGTTTGACACATGCAGTGCCACCTGGCGGCCGTCGCCATGAATTTGAATCTATGAGTAGGGGCAGCATAGTGTGGCAAAGGCAGGGTACGTGGGCGGTGGGAAGGAAGTAAGAGAGAGAGAAAGAGAGAAATGGAGAAAGCTTACTGCGGCAAGGTGTTGTATTGGGTGCAAAGAAAGTAGCTTCAACTGTTCTTTGGGAAGGGTAACTGTAACTCGAAACTTTGCCTCAGCATGGGGCGTATACGTAATATCGTTCTTTATATATATTTTTTTTGTAGCATACTTTTGTGCAACAAATTAGATTTATTATACATATACTATGCCATAGAGTCTATTAAATAACTATTTACTACATGCAACAAAACGAAGAAGAAAATCAATATTAATTGCTTTCATTCATATTTTAGAATAGAGTCGAAAAATTCGTACAAAACTAATTTTATTATAAAGCAATCTATGTGATCCCTTTTAAAAGGGATTCATTTGAATTCAATGTACCCAAACACACACACACACACACACACACACACACACACACACACACACGCACACACACAAATATACATGCAATTTCAAGCTGGACATGTCTTTGCCTAATTAGCTCTGAACTGATTCTGTGTTAGTCTGTGTGTGTGTGTGTGTGTGTGTGTGTGTGTGTGTGTGATTGTATGTGTGCCTATGTATGAATGTGTGTGTGTGTGAGCGCAATTTAAATGTCTTCATTAGAATGCAGTTGTTTGCCAGCTCCTCCAGACCAGCTTTTGAGCGCATCACCATCATGATGATTATGACGATGATGATGATGATGATGATGATGATAATGATGACCCATTTCTTTAACTCATTAGTGAGTTCTTGTTTTTGCATTTGCTGTTGATTTTGTTACTTTGATTTCGTCACAATATCCTTTTCCATTTTGATAGTCTTCTATTCGTTGGTTCGTTTACTTATTCTTTGTCACAAATTAGCTCACAGCTTAGCATTTGCAATCGTTGTGATTACATGAATATGTATAACATCGCAATCGCATACATATACATCCACATCTATGTATGTACATATATAGTCGTATATGTATGGATAAAAAACCAAGTGCATAACACTCCTTATTAACATCAACATGACTAAACTGACATGTTTGTGCATAAATCAGTATAGCAGTTACAGTTACTGACTATTCCTGCTTCTGCTGCAGGGCTGCATAATGAACACCTAAGGGTAACGAGACCCAAAGAACCTCCAGCTGCATCCACACACACACACACACACACACACAATCTGTGGGTAGAATTCTCTCGGTTTTTGTGTGAATTGTGGTGCATGGTAATGAATGAAGCTCCACTCATGGATTATGCATAGATTCGAGTGCATTTTGATTGATTGCAGTTGAAGTCTGATGTTAGAGTTGGAGTTCATTCTTAAGCCGATTGGGAATACAGATTTTATCCACAAGTGAAGTGTCATCTAAAGGTTGCCTAGATTTTGGCTATTATGTTCATTTTTCAAGCGATTTCAAATCGTTGCATTTTCTGTGTATATATTCTGGTTACTTTTGAGTTGCAATTATATCTATCATATTTTCTTTCTTTGCTAACAAATAGTTTCTCATAAATTGATAATGACTGAAGGTCTGGAACTGATAATACTTTTGTAGATATATATAATTTAAATGATTCTATATTGATTCTGTGTAAACTGAAATACACATTTTCAATCAAAATGCTATCAATTTCTAATATTCATTTATTCGAATTGCATTTTTAAATCACTTTTCGTGTTATTCGTTTCGTATTGTTTACTTCTCATCATCATTTTTTTTTTCTTTTTTTTGTTCTTTATTTATATTTCTTTTGGGATAAACACTTAGCTAACTAATTTCAGTTTGACAACGACTCTAATGAGCCTCTTTTTTGTGACCCTGATGTTGGCTTTTGTCTATCTGCATTATGCATTGCCATGATATTTTACGAGTTTATAATTTTCAAAAGTTTGACATTTTGTTTTTTTTTTAGTTTTATTTTTGGTTTATTTATTTTTTTTTTTGCACAGAAATCCTTGCCTACTTTTCGAGAGCATGCCACTTGCAACAGCAACAGCAGCAGCAGCAAAAGCAACAACAACCGCAACGACAGCAGCAGCAGCAGCAGCAACAACAACAACAACAACAACATTATTGTCAACAAGCATTGACATTAATTAAAACCCAACGTTGCATGTGGCAAGCAAGTTGTGTGTGTTTGTGTGTGTGTGTGTGTGTATGTTGTGCCATACTCCCTTTCCCCCCTCCCTATTTCGTACCTTTGGTAAAGCCCTCGCCATTTAGGACCTCGTGGCAATGTTAGCGGCAACGTTGTCGTTTGCTTTAGTTAAGCATTACACTTTAATTACTTTGCTAAAATCCATGCTTGTCTGCAGTGCCACAGAAACAAAAAACAACAACAGCAACAAAAAAAAAAAAAAACAACAACAACTACAAAATGAACGAAAAAAACTAGAAAGATGGACTAACTTCGGCCGTGCCGAAGTTCGTATACCCTTGCAGATTTTCTCTATATAATTCACCAAAAGCATTATTGTAAATTAAACATACCAAATTTACAAATTCAATATTTTGAGCTTGAGGAAAAAAATTTTTCATACAAAATTTTTTTTTGTACCGATTGTTCCTATAGCAGCTATATGATATAGCCAACCGATTCTGATCAGACTTGGTTGAAGTATCAAAAAGCATATTAAACTCATAAATATCAAATTTCGTGGCATTCGGTTAAAAAACAGCAGAGTTATTGAGGATAAGCCTTATTCATGACCGATCGTTCCTATGGGAGCTATATGATATAGTCGTCCGATTCTGATCAAACTTGGTTGAAGTATCAAGAAGCATATTAAACTCATAAATATCAAATTTCGTGGCATTCGGTTGAAAAACAGCAGAGTTATTGAGGATAAAGCTTATTCCTGACCGATCGTTCCTATGGGAGCTATATGATATAGTCGTCCGATCGGGATGATTCCGAGATATACAATGCCTGCAGCAAAAAGGAGCCTATGCTGAAAATCTCAGCTCTGTAGCTCTTATGGTCTCGGAGGAGAAGCTGTTGATCCAGACAGACGGACAGACGGACAGACGGACATGGTCATATCGACTCGGCTATTCATGCTGATCAAGAATATATATACTTTATATAGTCGGAGATGCTTCCTTCTGTGCGTTGCAAACTTCTGACCAAAATTAATATACCCTCTGCAAGGGTATAAAAAAAGAAAACAAGTATAGACCTACATACATATGCATGTGTGTGGTGTCTGTGTGTGTCAATAGGGCTTAAAGTTGCAATTTAAATTTGTTAATACATATTGAAATTTCAATTAAATACATCAAATACGAAAAAAAATAACGCGAAAAAAGTGCAAAATAATCAATTTAAAAAATTGAATCAGTTAAAAACAAGTTTTTTAAAAAAAATCCTGTTGATAATATAGGGATTTATTCGCAGATCAATAAAAGAAATCACAAGATTTGGTTTAAACAGTTTTTTGACTATTTTTGCAAATAATTAAATTATCTATTTGGACAAATTATTGTTTTAGTTTGTTTGCGATTTCTAAACATATATCGAATTGCTGGGTATATAATGAATAGAATAGATTTTAATTCGTTTAAAATATGATTCAATAGTTAACGAATTTTAAACCTGTAGTAAAAAATTTCTGAAGATTATACTAGAGTAAAAGTATATAAGGCGTGAGATTTAACATGAAATTGTCAAATCGAAAGGGTTTCCCTTTGCATGTAAGGTATTGAAAATTCGGTTTAGCTTAGCCAATTTTCATTTAAAGAAAATAAAGATATAAATACCCTTAAAGGCAGACGATATAGACAATGACAAAAAAAAGATGGAGAGTAATTCAAAAAATTGCTTGCAATTATATCACACATACACATACACACTCCCTCTCTCTCTCTCTATTTCCTTTTTCTTCTTTTAACCCCCTTTTCCTCTACTCTACCCTTGATTATTATAATTAAACAATTTACTTTCAAGTGTCGGCCTCCTTCCCATTTGTTGCACTTTGCAATCTTTTTGCCCGAGTGGCAGGAATTGCAAGCCAAATGCATTGTTCGTGTTAGTTAGTTGGTTTGTTGTTGTTGCTGTTGCTGTTTCCTGTTCTTTGTTGCAGCAGTTCTTAAATGTAAATTACGCGCTTTGTTGACTTTGCCCTGTAGCAGCAACTAAGGAAGAATCTGCACTTCATACACACTCCACGTTGCACGTTGCACATTGCATATTTCTACTGCTGTTGCTGTTGTTGTTGCCGTTGCTGTTGCCGTTCCTGTTGCTGCTGCTCTTGGTGATGTTGTTGCTGTTAATTCAACTTCTTTTATGGGCCTGTAATTGTGGCTAGAGTCCTGTTCTGATGCCACTCCTACATTCATCCTAAACACACGCACACACACACTAAGAGATAGACAGATAGAGAGAGAAAACGATAGATAGATAGAGAGAGAGAGAGAGAGTGCGTATTGTCAAAATATTGGCACAACCTCTTCCATCTCTGACGCCCATTATAGTGTCTTGTCAAGTTCCCCGTTTCCTTGACAGCCCCAAAACCCCATCTCCTCCTTTGGCACTATCACAACTTAGACTACCACAAATCTCTTCTCTTCTCTCTCCCGTCCCTCCCCCCCTCTCTCTCTCTCTCTCTCTTCTCTCGTCCTAGTTTTACTTTACATGTTGTCAGGTTGGACAACGTCTCTGTTTGTTGGCCAAGTAAAATTTTGTTTGACGTCGCTTTTGGCCTCTTGATTATGTATTGCAGTGTATGTGTGTGTGTGTGTGTACGTGTCTATGTACTTACGTGCGTGTGTGTGCGCTTGTTTTTGTGTGTGACCTTGCTGAAGCCCTTCTCTCTGGTTTTGTTTCAGTTTCTCGATTGATTTTCATGTGTATGGGGGCCACGTGTAGGGCAAAATGAAAATATTTGAAATTCAACTACCAACATATTTACATATTTATAAATAAATACATATTTGTTTAACCTTTGCTCCAAAAAACAAAACAAACAAACAATTGCTTGCTACGGATCATCGGGTATATAAAATATATAGATATTATTGCAGGACAAAATTGTTTGTATCTAATCATTGGAATATGTTCAATTTTATCGAAAAAGATTTAAATAGATTTAATAATTACCAATATGAAATATTTAATAACAAAAAAATGGATATTTATTTCATTTAAAACAGAATTGTATGCACAAAAACCTTTCATGAATTCGGTCAAATTTTGTATATTATTTAAATGTGTTTTTTTTTTATTTTACTTTTAACAGATTAACCATTTTTATATACTTGGGTTAAATAGCAAATATCTTGCTTGAGTGAATGTTGTTCACGAATTCATTTACTTAACTTCTTACTAGAATTCAGAAGATGAGTTATCTTTATCTTAGCTCAGTTTGGATAACCTTGTGACACATTGGCCTTTAATTTGAACTTTACACCTTCACTGTAACTCTTTCTCATGCAGTCTCTGTCCTGTATTTGTCCACCATCATCCAGTAAGGTATTTGTTTGCCTTTTTTTTTTTGTTATCACTTGATAGTGATATTTTACCCTACCATAACCTTCCCCTCTCTTTCTGGCAACACACTCAACTGCTTCCTGTTTCGTGCCCCTCTCAAAACTAGTATTGCCTAGTTTCCGGCACGTTTGCCCGGACAATTTTCTCATTTTTGCCTTCTGCTCTTTTGCTTTTAATTTGTTTTAATGAACTTTCATGCTATTTCATTGGGAAGGGAATATGGTGGAGCTTGAATTGTGAGGGGACGGTGAGCGGTGTGGCGGTTAGCGGATAGCAAGAAATTTTTCAGTTGCAATATGCTTGCTCACTTGTATAATTACAGGCGCCATTGCATGCCCCACAACCAACACCCCTCCCCCCCACACACTTCTTCATCTTGCCTCTGTCCCTTACTTATGTTGTCGTCATACTATTGCTACATGGACCTACTCTTTCTCTCTTTTTCTCTACCTCTCGCTCTCTCTCTCTCTGTCTCTCCCTCTTCTACTGTTTCTTTCTCATTCTTTCATTCATGGCTGCCGTCTCGGTTTCTTTCTAGCGTTAGCTTGAAGTGCGTGGCTTTCATTAATTTTAATGAGTTTTAAAAGTTGTTACCATTTTGTTTTTTTTTTCTCCTCTCTTTTTGTTTTTGTGGCACACTGCACGCGCATTTCTTACCAGCACTAACCCTTCATCGTCTTCTCTCTCCACCTCTCTCTCTCCCCCCTCTCTCTCTCTTCTCCGTAATTTTTTTTTTTTTGTTTAATTTTATTTCATTTCATTTACTTACTATTCTCTCTCTCTCTCTCTCTCTCTCTTATTTTTGCATACAATGACATTTTACTTTTTATGCTTATTTTCTTGCTGTTGGAAATTTATTGAATGACATTTAAATGGAAATGGTTGAATCCGTCTGATTAAGCTATAGCTATATACATATATACATATGTATTAATAATTCAAAGAAAATCAGAAGAGCATTTTAACATATTTTATATAAAATTTTTCCAATTGCCATTTGGCAATTCCAGCAATGATTTTTTAACAGAATAAAAGAAATAATATCTTTGATTTTGCTGAAAATTGTATTCGGTTAAACAACCAACTGAACCATAAGCTAATTTGATTGATTTAAGATAATTTAGGCAAAGATATTGACAGAGATTTATTTAAAACTATTTTTGATTGACTTTTTGCACAGTTTATTGCAAATAAAAAATATATGAATTAAAAAGATAAAAAGTGAAAAAATTTGCTGATATATAGAGACTTTCATTGTTTAATTTCATATATTAACCCCTCCCTCAACCACTTTTAAAATATCGTAAAATAGGTTTAGCTTATTTGTTTCAAGAAGTTTTCATCATGGAAAAAATTCCTTAAGTCAATTTTTCTGTGGCCATTGTTAGTTCCATTTTGGTCTATGTTCAAGTGGGAAAATGAGATTATCTTAAAGCTGGCCATTGTTGTTGATTCAATTGTCGGACTTCAGTCTCAATCTAGTACATTGTATGCCCACACTTCCACATTCTGTTGGCCATTAGTCATGGCAAATATCAACAGCAAAATGAAAATCAAAACCAAAGTCAAACATTTGCCAAAACTGTCGTGTTACTTAGTGGAAGAGACTTTACTTCACTTCAATTCACATTCTGCATCACTTTTATACATACAATTTGGTATCTCTTATTTTTTCTTCTTCTTCTTCTTCTTCATCCTCTTCTTCTTCTTCTAATTTGCATTCGTCCATATGAACATTAAGTCCTGTCAGTCTCAATCACTCTCCCTCTCCTACTGCATATCACATTCTCTTTCTCTATCTCGCTCTATGTTTTTATTTCTATCTCTTCTTGCTTTTTGTTTATTTGTGTCCTGCCAACGAGGCCTCCTTTTGTTAGGTTTTCCTCTGGTATGTGTATGTGTTATTGTGTGTGTGTTTGTATGTGTGTGTGTGTGGCTTTTGTCTAACTGCTTGTGGCATTTTCGCAATTTGATTTATGTGTTTCATAACATTCATTAAGATATAATCATAACACATAGAAAGCACACAGAAATGGCAAATGGCATAAGTGGAACAGAGAGGGAGGGGCAATGGGCAAACCTCATCATATTACACATCTGCATGTGTGTTTGTGTGTGTGTGTGTGTGCGTCCTTGTTAGTTTGCGTTTTGGGTTTCTCTGCTGCCATTTACAATGTCTCCTTTTTTATTTTATTTTTTTTTTTTTTTATTGAAAGAAGAAGAGGAATGGAAAATATGTACTCATAATGAAGGTGAAAATTGGTTGAGAAAACACATTTTAGAAATACACTTCATAGGCAAATTATATATATTTATATATATACATCTAGATTTAATCAAATGGTTTAACAAGTCTATTAAATAACTAAAGGAAACTATTTTCATACGATATCTGGATCTGTCAGATCATCAAATTCGCTTAAAAATAAAATCCTAAGAAACATTCTCTTTTTGAACTTTAATTAAAACTATTCTAGTTTTTTTTTTATTTATATTATAAGTAGCTAAAATGCTTCAATTGTTACGTTCTTGAGTCAGTGGTTATAAACGCCTTTTAATTAATTATATTAAATAACCCAACGATTTATTGTAACTAACATACATCGAGTTTTAAAATATTTTGATATATTTTCAAAATATTCCGCCATATATTAAATTTACCTCCTTTGTCAATTTTTTCTGTTTTCTCTTCAAATTTTAGTTTTACAATGTAAACAATGTTTATTAAAAAATATATATAAAATGCTTAAGCTATGGAAATCATTCCATTGAATCTGAAGTATTTTTTGTAGTGATAAATGGAATGGACCCTTTTCTTACTGATGTCACATATTCATTTCATTTTTTTTTCTTCTTTCATATTTATTTTAATTTCCTGAGTAAAAATAATTTGAAATGTTGGCATTTTAGCCAAATGTTGATTATGTTGGCAACAACAAATTTTACTATTTGTGTGTATATACATATATGTATATATATATATATATATATATATATATATATTTTATATCAAATATTCTATTTTCTATATAAATAAACTAACTTCTATATGTAAATATATGTGTATATGTGTGTGTGTTTCTTTGTTTGTGTTTTGATAGCAATTTAAAGTTATTTAGCAATTTTTCCTGTCGGCCATTTATTTATTTCAATTTGCATTTGAGATTTAGTTTTTAGTTCTTCTATTTTCTCGTTTAAATTTTGTTTTCGTTTTTGTTTTTATTTTTGTTTAGTTAGTTTTGGTGATGATGAAGATGATGATCCTTTTTCGCCTGAATTTGTTAAGCAAATTTGTTTCAAGCATAACGAGGGCTAGTTAGCTGGTTGATCGGTTTATTTTATTAAATACAAATAATGGAAAAAATTGTTAGAAATTTTATATTGTTGTTATTAGAATTAAATATTGATAGAACACATTATGTCGATCCCTTATCGGGATGATTAGTTTTGTGAAATAAATGATCAATTAGCGTTTTCTATGGACTGTCTTATTTATGAATATAGACCGATTACTTTTCAGTCTGACCACCTTAAGACACAATTATTGATTGCTCATATATATATATACATATACATAAGTAAGCAAGTAAGTAAATAACTAGAAGAGACAATTTAATTGCTTTCTTGGTATTCATTCATTTGCATATAATTAAATAAATAATTGAAAACAAATCTTTTTATCGCTCTCTTGAACTTATTGATTCACTCACTTAATAATATGGTTTTTCTTCTATCTTTTCAGGTGAGTTGCTTCAAAATGATATGCAATATTGTTTGGTATCCTTTTTGGGTAAGATTCAATTTACTGATTGCAAATGTCTAAAGATGCTCCATATGGCTTTTAACAGTGTTCTATATAAATACATATGTATATAGATATATATATATATATATATATTTGAAAATACGCTTTTCAATTTTCATCATATGTTTTCTTGTCTTTTTTTTTTTTGTTTTTTGTTCTTTTTTTTTTTTTTTTTTAGGAGCATTGTGTACTGTACATTTGTTCAATATAAGCTCCTTCTTGGTCCTTCTGGCTTTTTCTTGCTTCTTCTTCTTCTTTGTCAATCCATTTCCTCGCGAAGAAAATTGCAATGAAGGTCCCTTGTGTTGCTTTGTTGCCTTTTTCCAGGCCAAAAATTTATGTGCTCTGCTCCATTCCGCTCCACCTCTGACGCTGGCTACCCTCTTCCTCTATAGTCATGTCACTGCAGAAGTAAAACCAATATTATTTCTCTTTTCTTTCACTTCAGCTATGTTCCATCCCTTCCCTCTCCTTCCCACTTCACCAAACTATATGCTTCTCCCTTTGCTGCACTTTGTCTTTGACTATATTTTCGTTAGCCGTTTCGCTTTACTCGATTTTTCGGTCAGTGGCAATTGGCCTCCGCCGTCCTTGCCGTCGTCGTCCGGAAGTGAACGGCAGCACCAACCCTCTCCCCCCCACTCTCCATTAGGTTCCCCCTTTTCTTGTATAATTTTCCGGCTGTTTTCACGTTGCAGGAAGCTCGTGAATTTTGCGTCCTTTGTGGATAGAAGGGGCAAGAGAGAGAAAGAGAGGGAGAGCGAGAGAGCAAGCAAACCACTGTGTGTGTCAGTGTGTGTGTGAGAGAGAGAGGGAAATCAGAAGGACAGAGGTCGCATAGGAAGTGATGAAAATGAATGTTGTATTTCTTTCTCTTTTTTATTTATTTTATATTTTTTTTTTGTCAATTTGTTCTGCACTTTTCTGGGCTAATTTCTGCTCCAGTTGCAGAAGGGGTGTATTGCTCTCTCCCTCTTCCTCTCCCTTGCTGTGTGTGTGTGTATGTGTGCATCTGTGTGGGTGACACTTCGCTAAGGGGAGGTAGCTTATTAAATATAATTGACATGGCTAACAGAAGTAGGGGGAAAAAAAATAAGAAAAGTGAAACCACAACAAGTTAATTAAGTGGGCACCGACCAAAAATAAAATTGAAGTCTTAAGTTAGAGAATGCAACGAATATAAAGTGTTTACAATGGCAGCTGATTGTGGGCATTAGTAAAAGTTGAATGCAGTCTATCCTTCCCCTCCCTCAGCTCCTCAACGTCGACCAAACACTAAAATTTCAGCAATTGTCCATGGTTAAAAATTTTAACCTATTCTTCCCTCTCCCCATCCCATCCCCCTAACACTCCCCCCACACTCACACACACATTCTCACAACGTTGTGAGGAGAAGTTTTTGCTGTCTTGACCAAAAAATGCATTTGCACAATTGCACGAGGAGGATGTGTGTTTAAATATATATATATGTGTGTGTGTGTGTGTCTATCTCTATATGGTAACCGCATGGCAAGCGCAGTCATTGTGGTTGCAGCGGTTAGTGTGGTTTTTTCCAGCCACAAGGCACCACCAGCAGCAACGGCATCGGCATCGGCAATGGCAATGGCAACGGCAATGGCAACGGCAACGGCAACGGCATCGGTGGCAGTGGCAGTGGCAAACTGCTTTTGGTCGTCGCCTTTAGCCATTGCCTGACGCTGTATTGATAAGGCCAAAAGGCACAAAAAGGAAGAACAATAATAGCAACAACAATAGTTCAACCTCAATACTCACTGAAAGTATTTGATGAATAAGAGAGTATGAATTGGAATAGTTTTACCATAGTTAATTCTCTTGGAAAATACCATTTGGTCAAATTCAACCAAAATTAACTTAAGCTTAAACTAATCATATATTGATTATAATGCATTTAAATTTTGTTAAATGCAAGTGAACTAAATCATTTATTGTGAAATATTTAAAGCCTTATATAACTGAAATCTACGAAAAACTAAACATATTGAACTTTAGCTGCATTTGGCCTAGAATAATTGAAATAAAAATTTTAAATCGTTATATCCTTCCTTCGTTCGTTATATATGTATATTTTCAGAAGATTCACAAAATTTGACACACATTCTGATTAAATGTCTATATACATGGATTGTATAGTCGAAGATATGTTATTCTTATCGTAATTAATTTCTTTTTCTTTGCCAAGGGTATAAAAAATGAATAAAAATCCAAAGTAAAGACTAATTATAATTGAAATAAAAGCTGCTCCAAATGAAGTTAATTTAACTAAAGCGAACCTTGGAAAAACCTAACCATGGCTAATCTAATTTAAATTCTTCGAAATTTCTTCCTCAACCACATGCCACTTTTCCGACATCTTCTGTTAGATTATGTGCCACTGCCACTCCTTCTACTTATATCCTTATATCTATCATTGAATTTTCTATCCCTGGGCTGCTGCTGCTGCTGCTGCCGAGTCTCACACATAAACAGCAGGCGAAGAAGATGCTGGTTTAACCATTACTTGAGTTCTATCTTTCTCTCTCCAATACCCTCTCTCTCTCTCGCTCTCTTTCTCTCTCTCTATCTCTCTCTCTCTCTCTCTCTCGCTCTCTTTCACTTATACAGTTTGGCAAAAACTTTGCGTATGGCATTTGTTTGTTTCTAAATTTTTTGTTGTTGCTTTTGTTCTTTGTGCTACTGCTGTTACTGGTGTTTCTCTAAATTTTTTTTTGTTGTTGTTTTCTTTTTTCTTTATTTTATTTTTTTCAGTGTGTTGTTTCATTAGATCATTTGAAATTCTATGCCAAGCAGGCGGCGCTCGTTTTTGCTTATTTGCATACAAGTAGCAGCAACAGCAACAGCAACAGCAACAGCAGCAGCAGCAGCAACAGCAACAGCAGCAAAAGAAGGAAAGAAAAGTAGCAACAAGAGCTTTGGGAGCAGAAGGAGTAACATATACATGCATATATAAACAGTTACATGTGAGTTGCAAGCTAGCATAGTATGGTAAAGAGGGCAACAGAAGCAAACTAGATGGGAAGGTGGTTTAGGGACCAAGTGTGGCATGTGAAAATTGAAACAATTCCAAACAATGCAACAAACTTTTTCATACTGCCATATACAATGCCACACATATGCCCACACACACACACACACACACACACATACATACACCCAGAGCCACACTAATACATACATACATAGATGGTGTACTCTGTAAGTTATTAAGGCGCAAATGGCCGACATTCGCATGACTCCAGTTGGAGCCCATTGCCCTGAAAGTAGGCAATGAAATTTTACAATTTCACCCACACAAATCTCTCAAAACAAACAAAACAAGGAAAAAAAAACCACATAAATATATGCAACAAAAAATGGAAGTGCATTTTTTTTATGCTTGTTGCAGCTTAGCTCAAGTTTAAAGTGTTTAAAAACCATCACCCAACTGTGCCACAAATCTACGAACGGTATATTAAACTTTCTTCTATTTCTTTTTTTTTTTTTTGCTGTCCGTGCGGCACGTTTAAACAATTGCAAAACTTTTATATATATATATATGCTATATCGCATTTTTTCGCTCTTCTCGATTTGTTCACTTTTTGTTTTTAGTTTTTTCCGTGTATTTTGATGTCAGTATTGCAGGTCATTCGTACTTAATGCACTTGGCTGGATAACTAAAAGAGAGAGAGAGAGAGAGAGAGGGAGAGAGAGCATAAATCACAATATTTTAGCCCCTTTCTATTTGCCACCTTTCTTTCGCTAATTGAATGGAACGCTTAGAAATGTGCACCTCAAATAATTTGTTATTATTGCCCACTTGGCTGGTTTCATTTCATAAATTATAAATCATTAGAGGAATCCAATTAAATGGGAACCTTTGACCACCCATCCAAGTGACCGAAACCGCCAAAACCCGCTCCATTGCCATCAACTTTGTTGATCATGCAATTGTTGTTATGACGGGCAATTATTTGTTAGTAATTCGTTCCTTTTTTTTTTTTTTGTTTTTGTGTTTTATTGTATGTTTTCTTGGTTATTTCTTTTATTCGTTCACATTAATTATATCGTTTTGTTTATGTGTATGTCTCTCACTCTCTCTCCCTCACTCTCTCTCTCTCTCTCTCTCTCTCTCTGAGTGTGTGTGCTACAGTTTTATAGGCATTGCCAAATGACCGCCATTTTGGACACTGTTATCGTTGAAAATGGTAGCAAAAAAAAACAACATTCATTTTTATATGTTGCGGGACCCGAATCGTAAAAACTAACCCACATACACAGCTGCTGAATGTCAAATGAGAGCAAATAGGGTGGGGCATGTTAGTCAGACGACGATAATGATGATGATGACTCTTAAAGATCAAGGTATGCCCAATTCTAGTAAATATATACAACTATACAAACATCGCGAGCTATCATTTTAATGAGATCAGACATATTCCTATTTGAAATGTTATCACAAAATAAAATAATAATAAAAAAACAAAAATCATTTTTGATAGTTGACAAAAATTATAAATGTTTGTTGTTAAATACACTAGTTAAATATAAGGATTTAAAAATTGTTAATGGATATATATTAATTAATGAATTTCTTTCTGAACTATTCTCCTTTAATAAGTAAGATCTTTGGGCCATTTGTTCAATGTTTAATGCAAATATTTTTTATTTACTATTTAATAAAGAGATCTTCAACGATATGAAAATGATCTTAGTTAAAATAGCAGAACCTTAATCAAACTGTCTATAATTGATTTTAGATTGTTATGTTCCATAATCTTCTTTCCACTTTTTAATATTTCATAAAATTCGAAAACACAAAAATTGTTCAGTTTTTTTATGTTTCCTTAAATTATGTTTATATCTCTTTCTTGCTGCTTTAATTATTGTCAATATGAATTAATTGCTTTTGACTTATTCTTAACTAAATGCTAACTTTTAAAACAATGTGGCATATGAATAGGATTTGCACTTTTGAACGGTATAATTTAGTCATGCATTGTTGGGCATTTTGCATTTCCTTTACTTTGCTTTTGTCTTTTCCTTTTTCCCTTTCCTTTTCTTTCTTTTCCTATCTTTTTTCTACATTTCGTCTCGTTTCGTTATGTTTCCTTTACTCTTCTTGATTTCTCCCCCCTTCAACTTGTTATTGGCAGCATGATTATGCCAGAAGCAACAACAAAAGACCAATAAAAAATTTTTCGCTCTGCTGCTCGTTTTGCATTTGGCATTTGTCAAAATGGCAGTCAGGACTTGATGGCAAATGTATGCGAGGAGGACTTTGGGGTATGCAGCAATGGTGGGGTATATATGTAAGTGTGGCTAATGGTGTAGGTGTGTAGGTGTGGATGTATGTATATATATATACATACATATATATGTATATGTATATGTATATGTGTAGAAGGGAATGAAGGTGTAGGTTGGTTTGTCACGCAAACGCTTGAGCAGCAAATGACTATGTCGTCGTCATAGTCATCCTTGTCCTGGTCGTTGGCAGTGTACAAACGAGTTTTGCATTAAAATTTACAACAAACGCAAAACGCACACAAAATGGAGACATCAACCTGAATGTATGACTCTGACTGCGACTGTGTTTTCTCTATCTATCTATATATATATTTATGTGTATGTGTGTGTGTGTGTTTGTGTATGAGTGTGCGTGTCGTTGGGGACAGGTGAATAAACCCTTGGCTTTTGCTGCTTTTACGGGTTTTTTCTTTTATTTTTTCGTCTTTTTTTTTTTTTTTTTTGCTGTTGGCAGTGACAGTTACGCCACCTAGTTCCACCTAGTTAGTGCTTCGATTTGTTAGGGCATAAAAGAGATACTAACACACAGACACACATTAAAACACGAACACACATAGAAATACATATAAAGTATATGTCCCTTAATAAAGTAGTAGATTCTTTAGTTTATATACATTCTTAATTTATTCCCATTTTATTTTTTGCATATTTATTTTCTTCTTTTTGCCAATTAAATGCAAAAAAAAAACTAAATAAATAATTTCAATGGCGACTGCTGCTGCTGCAACAACCAGAAAAGTAATCAAAAGAGACTAAATCAACAGATTGCTACAGAAACCATGCCACAATACGGTTGGGATATGCTTGGTTGGTATACTTGCCTTCACACACACATTCACACCCTCGACCATCACCCACCCCACCCTTTGAGAGTTTGTGGGTGTTATAACTGGTCATGTGCGTGCCCGTATGGCCACAATCATTTGTGCACTTTTACGACTTTAAATGATTTATTTACTTATATAAATTTTATATAAGTTTTTCATTTTAGTTTTTTTTTTTTTTGTGGTACTTATATATCGATAACATTATTACTTAACTGAAATTAATTATTTTCATAGATTTTCAAATCTTATAATCAGCTTATAATAGATGATTAAATTTTATGTTCTTTTCCTTAGTTGCAAAGTTTATTGCTGATTGTTTTTTGCTGATATTGTAATATATTAAGTCAGCCTTATATAATGCAAACTTTTTCTGGCTTTAAAAAAATCCTTTTTGTTGTTTTTGCTTTTGTTTGAATGTTTGAATTGGAATTTATCGAAAACATTATCGATTGGCACTTACTGCTCTCAATAAAGTTTTGGGGGAAAATCGTAAACAAAATTGACTTGTTGGCCACCTTATGAACTTTGTCTCATACATTTTCTTTTGGGAGTTGGGAAAAAAGGAAGATATCTAACAAACCATTTGTTTTCTTCTCTTTCTCTCTATCTCTATCTTTCTATCTCTTTTACTCTGCATAACTACTTTGGTTCTTTCATTCCTTCACTTTTTTTTTTTTGTTGTATTCTTTTATGTGGAGGTTTGGAATGTTTAATGGCATTTTCGGACTGCGCCAGTTGGCTGGACTTTTCCTCTCTGTCTCTCTGTCTCTCTCTCTTTCCTTTTTTCTATGTATGTTTGTGTGTATGTTTGTCATGTCCAGGGTCATAAATCATTTATTTGAAAATTGCTATTGTATTGCGGTTTAATAGCATGTGATCATCATCATCATCATCATCATCATCATCAGCAGCAGCAGCAGCAGCAGCAGCAGCAACAGCAACAGCATCAGGAGAAACAGCCACAGAAATGTCTACCTCACACAATGGCAGTCAGAGTGTGCCACATTGAATGCCAGAGGCATAGCGCCATAGCCCAATGGTTCGTCACACGTTTCATGGCATATTCATAGCCAACTGTCTCGCCGTTTGCATCGTTACATTTAATATCCCAAATCGCAATGCATAATGGTAGAACGGCAGCAATGGCAGCAAAAGCACCAATTTCTGGGTAGGAGCAATGGTAGCCATAAGGCAAGGGAATGCCGCACATGCCCCCAATACGCCCATTAATTATACTGCCGCACTGCGAGAGGGCCTCAAATTCACTTCCGACTGGGCCTCCCAGGCATACCAAAAAGGCCCAACTTTACCACGATCTGCCCCATGTTACATATATGACCCCATCATGCCTCATGCATCTTTCTCGATGCCACATTCTCGTGCCAGCCAGGCAACATATGGCACACGTTTTACTCTGCCTTTGTCGCCTGTCGCTGTGATTTCACTGTACATATGTGTATAAATTTGTATGTGTATGTTTCTCTCTCTCTCTCTCTCTCTCTTTCTCTCTCTGTGTGTGTTTCGGGTAACGAGGTCACTTATATATACTAACACACACACACACACACACACACACACACACACACACACGTATACAAACAACTCACACCAAAACGGGGCAAACAAAATTATGTTATTGGTCAATGTATTTATGAGTGCGCCAGGCTGGACACTGCCATGCCCCCTCCATCCATCCACCCCTCCCTCTCCACACTTTTCCTTTTGCCTTCTTTGCAAAAATTGCCAATTTATTGTCACGCACACACACACACACACACATACAAACACAAACAAAATATGGACACAGAAAGAGGGAGAGAGAGAGCAATATATAATGAAATTTCGCTAATGACAATCCATTTGTTGTTTTTGTAATACCAAACAGGGAAAGTTATTCAGATCTAAAAATACAATAATTAGCATAATGCATGAGTCTATATATATCCTATATATATTTCTGATTTCTCTTCATTTTATCCGAACAAGAGTTAGTTGTTGTAAATAGTTAAAATCGAATAATGAAACTTTTGTGCCATGCAACATATTGAACTTTAAAATTCTCGAGTGCGTATTCGATCCGATATAAATACTTATTCCATTAAATAATTATTCTATTAAATAATTATTCTATTAAATTATTCTATTAAATTTCTTAAAGTATAATCATTTCTGTTGCAAGTTTTTACATTTTGCCAAATGATTTCCGTTTGAAGTATCGATTCGCAAACAGATCCATTTTTGCTCAATATTCTTGAGTTGATATATAGATATACATACTTACATATATATCATTTGATCTAGTCTAACAAGTGTAGACGACTGTCATTGGGATTGATTTCCTTTGGGTGTTTTTTTTTTTTTTTTTTTGCATTTGACACTTGGTTTTAATTAGAAGGAGAAAGACGTTGCTCATACGCGCAATGGCAGCTGCCAGTTTTGTTGCATTCAAATGCGCATTAACAGGCCACACGAGGCACAAACACATGAAACCCGGACACACACAGACCAGTGGCATAAGCAGAGACAGAGACAGAGACAGAGACAGAGACAGAGACAGAGACAGAGACAGAGGCATACAGCTGACAACTGACAACCGCCAAATGACAGAGTTGATGAGAGACGACTGCTAGCAACTACATACATACATACATATGTATGTATGTATGTAGGATGACTCCTATCAGATGACAATCAGGCAGAGAAATATGGTCTTAAGAAAAAGGATAGACCCGTTGGCAGTGAAAAGGACATACCTTGGGGACACTATATACATACATACATACATAAATCCCAGTGAACAAATGAACTTTAAGTAAATGTTTGAGCCGGTTTTAAATTAAATATTAGAAACATTTTCTATAAATTTCTAAAAGCATTTAACTACGTATATTTATGCCTACATCGTTGCAAGAACTTAATTTCAGTTAACAATAAATATACAAGTAATAATAAATGATTTGCAATTGAAACTTTAAAAAACAATATTTACATTTAAATATTAATAAATATTCGACCATCAATTTAAACACTTAATAGTACTTTGTATAAGCCTATAAACATACATATATTATTATAGTATTTGTTATTTAAGCAATGAGAACCCGTTTTTTATTTAAATGTAGTTCAAGGATTAACAAGAAAAGCATTCTGCATATTGAAATTTAATTTTTTTAAATTTTACAATCAATTTACCCTCATTTTTTCGTCTATGGACATATTTTTAATCAATATAATTTCATAATAATTAATTCTCTAACAATTCTAAGAAAAATTAGTATATTATTATTAAATATATTAAATTAAATAAGAAATTTGCAATCTCAAATCACCAGATACTCAATTTTATTTAAAATTTTATTTTATTAATTGATATATAAACTTAATTTGCATTAAATAATCATATGTGTTAACATTTTATAAATTTCTTAAGCTGCAGCTGAATCGATGTATTTATGTTTAGTATAAGAGGATGCGATTAAGAAAAATCATCGGCTAAATTAAAATCAGATTTAATGACCAAAAAATTTACAAATTTAAATTTTTCTCGCTTTTGTGTAATGCAACAAAAGTTTACAAAGTTACCAAACTGTTGACTTAAGTATGACATTGTTTGAGTTGGGTTGAATAAATTTTTTTGGAATGGCAAATGAACTGGCAAATGGGTGGGGCAGCGGCATCAAATTTAGCGTCTAATTAGCGTCTTATTTGCAACATTTTCTGGTCGTTTATTACGTATACGTCACATAGATACACGCACACACATACACACACACACTCACGTAGATACATATATACGTAAAAATGTTAATGGGCCAGGTCTCGGATTTCTAATTTAATGTAAAAGGATACAGTAAAATAGTGACTAGATGTGGTTGTTGGTGGTTCAAAGGGAAATGGAGAAAAATCGAGAGAGGGGTGGAGGGGGGGAGTGTGAGTGAGCATGGTTAAACATTAAATATTTGTCACCGAGTCCGCAATGACATTTGTAGATTCGTTCATTCATTCATTCATTCATTTATTCATGAATACTGAATAGCAACTGCTAATGAATGAATGTATGAAACGGTAGCTAGTTAGACTTTGACTTGAACGAATCTTTGACTAAGAACATTTACAAATGGCAAAATGTTTGATGGTAGACAAGAGGGGAATGGGTTTAGTTGCTGGATGGGTTAGTTAGTTAGTTAGTTAGTTAGGGTTGGCAGTCAAGCGTATTTTTATATATTTACATGTTGTTTGATTTTAAGTAACTTCCCTCTTCCTTTACTGTTTCCTACCCCGCCCCCCACCCACCCCCATGGCCTTTAAATGACCATTTGCTTGACTGCTTAGAGTTTTTGCTTTTGTTTTGTCATTTCGTATTTGGTTTTCTTTTGTATCGTTTGTTTTCCTAGTTTTCGGTTTTGTCAAGTATGTTTGTATACATATACATATATGTATATATGTATATATAAATTTGTTTCCTCAATGCAATTCTATATGCAGCACTTTCCCTAAGCCTAATCCTATGACTCGACATGAAGCCCAACAAGATCCTTTAAACAAACTTACAACTTGAATGCTATTCTCCTTTTTCTCTCTCTCTCAATCTTTCTATATCTCGCTCTCTCTCTCTCTCTCTCTCTCTCTTTTTATCTCCTTCTCTCTCTCTGTGGCAGGACTCATGGAAAATTTGCCATCAAATTAATTTTCATGCAATTTTAATGCAATGCAAACAACAACAGCAAAAAGTTTTTCAACAAAAAATTATGAAAAATCATTTTTATTTTAAACTAAATTGAAATTTAATTGGAATTTATATAAATATATTACTATGCTAGCGAAAATGCGATCAAATTGATTTACTCAATGACATACTCTTTGAACATGAAATAAAAAGGGTATATTAGACTAATTAGATTCTCATTCTATTCGTTGAATTTAGTTAGTATATCAAAGGAAACTTTAGTCATTGTATATAGAAACCAAATTAAGATTATCAGGAATTCACATCCACTGAAAATATAATTTAAATGTCATAAAAGAAAATCCTATATATATACTGCTTCTTTCCACTCGGGATGATAAATAAAATATTTATTTTCAACTAAAGAACAAAAGTTAAACAAATTACAATCGGTAGAGTGTCAATTTTACTTAAAATTCAAGTTTAAATTACAAAGAATATCCATTACCATTGCGATTAAATGACAAATTGAATTTTGTTCAAATTACTAAGTGCTTAATTAGTTACTTATGTTACTGCCATGTCTTAACACCATTTTGTTGCTGTGTGCCTATCATGACCGATCTGTGGAATGGCTGAAGGAAAATGTATGCTCTATATTGTGTCGAGTGGAAATGCTCGTTTATTGTTTGCACTCATTTTATTCATTACAATATTTGTTAATTTACGACTGCATTTATTTCGAGCTCCACTCAGTTGCAACAGATTTACTTGCCTCTGCAATGGCATCAATTGTGGCAAAAAGAAAAAAAAACAACGAAAAAGTAGGCAAGCGGATATTTCATTGCACTGACTTGTTTATACCCTGTAACAAGTAGAGATTTTTAATAAGTTCACACACTAGCACACCATTCGATCAATGTTTAAACCTGCAAATTAATATATGGATAATATATGCCTTAACCAACCCTAGAATGTGCACTTTAAGGATGGTTCCATCAGGATGGAAAAAGGGAAAAATAAAAAATATTATTTTTCCTTTTCATGGTAGAATAGAGTATTAAAATATCCCCTAACAAGAAGACATTAAAATTATTTTTAAGAGAAATCTTTCTTTTCATACCATATATTAAAGTATATAAAAATTTACATATATAAATATATATATATGTATGTATGTATGTAGCTTTTAAATTTTCATAATTTATTTATATGTATGTAGAGAACTTTACAATATCATTGAAATTACATTACATTTCACATATATAATCAATATCTTAATGAATAATCAATATTTGTAAGAGTATCCTTACATCAGTGCAAATGAATTAAATTCGTCTTTTGGTTTTGGGTTTTGGTGTTTTTTCTTTTTTTTTTTTGGGGATTTTATTTTTTGTTGTTGCCGTAGTTGTCGTTGTTGTTGTTGTTTTCTTTCTTGTTTTCCGTTTTATCATCAAAATTGCATTTCGGTTTGAAGGCAAGGCAAGCGGAAATTGTTCTGTTTGGTTAGTTTGAGGCTGGTAAACAGCATTTATTATGCAGTTTTCAATTAAATTGGTTTTGCAACTTTATTTAGCCATAGCAGCAATCGCTTCAAATTGTTTGATTGAAATGATTTTGTTGGCCATTCAAACAGGGATTTTTTCGTATAAATAACAAACCAACAACAACAACAACAAAAAAAAAAAAGAAAACTTTTTCATAATCCAACTATAATGCAACGCAATTTGTTTCGCTTTTACTTTTCAACATGGTAATGAGTTTTTATTACAATTTAATAGTATTAGCTTACATATGTACATATGTACATGTGTATTTGTAAGTGTAGAAAGTGTAGGTGTATCTAGGGTGTATCACTTTTCAGTTTCAAGTTGTTTAAACGGTTTATATGTATATACATATATATTCATTGATTGTGTTAGGGATCAATGTTATCTGACATTTAGGTTCTGGAAATATATATTATTATATATCTAACTTAATTTGTTAACCGATCTATATGCTTTTCCATAAGATTGTGAACTTTAAGTTAAGTTAGCACAAGTTTTTCTTTTCATTTTTCACTTAATTAATATCATTTTCTCAAACAATTTATGTACCATAATATTTGCATTTAAATCCTTTACTTTTCAATATATTTCCCAAAAAATAATAAAGACTTGTTTAAGTTTGATTTAAAAAATAAATATTTCAAATTAAATATTAATATTATTGAACACCTCCCAATTAGCAATATATGTATGTATATATATATATATAAAGACTACATAGATAAATCTAACCTTTGCCCATAAATGAGTAATAGAAATTATTCACCTGGCTCTAAATAAATAAACTCAATCGCTTTACAAATATAAAATTGGCCAAATGTAGAATATATGTATATATATAAGACATTCACATATCGCATATTGAATATATTAAAGTGTTTGATTGAGAATATTAATTTGATATTTGTGAAATTGGATTTAAACTCAATTCGTCTTGTAATAATTCATTTTATTCGGTCCATTTATATTTATACATTTCGCATCTGGGATTTAACAAAAACTTTGTATGGAAAATGCAAGTCATGTGACCACTAACGCCAATATATACAAACTGTATACTATATATATATATATATATATATATATATATATATGTTTGTTTGCTGCTGCTGATGGGGGGTTGGAAAACACTTTGCATATATTGTTATTACCAAAGCTGTTAACTGCCCAACGTATTAATAACAGTTTATATAGTGTATTCATGTGTAAAGTGTTTATATTTCATACAGACGGTGGAATATGCCACAGCACACACACACATACACACAATGTACATACATATATATATATAAATAGATTTAATGAGGATTGGAGATTGCATTTTGTTGTTGCTATTGCAGTTACTTTTCATTCGATATTAATGCAATGGCTAAAGCTTTACCCACTGCAGTTCATTTCAGTCCACTTGATATAGTTTTTGGTTTGTTTCCAAACTAAATGAGGCATCAAATATCTATCTATATATCTCCATTTCTCTCTCTCTCTCGCTCTCTCATATTCACTCTCTCTCTCTGTCTATCGTCCGTCTGTCTTCCTTTGTCACTGTCTCTTTTAATCCTGGTCCTGGCAAATTGTTGAGAGCGAGTGGCTTAAAGTAATTTAATTATAACAAATTGGATTAACATTGAGAAGTAGCAGATGGAGAAGGTAGTGGAGGTGGTGCTGCTGGTGGTATTAAACCAGGATCCCAGGCAGAGGATTGTGTATAGAGATGGTGTTCGTTGGTTGTTGGTTCGTTGCTAAGCGCTTGAAATTTAAGTACTATACGCTATGCCTTTTTATATTTTATATGTTTTTTTCCTTCGGTTTTTTCCTTTTTTTTTTTTTTTGTTCTTTCGCTTAATGCATATGAGTTTGCAGCTGCTGTGACCTTTATTTAATGTATATATATACATATATACATATATATATATATATATATATGTATATATATAAATACGCATATATATATATATATATATATATATAGATGTACAAATATGTGTGTGTTTGGCATTAAAAACAATTTTTAATGCATTTTAATGTGCCGCCTGTTAGCTTCGCTTGTTGTCTTTTAATTTATGGCATTTTAAATGCAATTTACTGCCTCTGCAGGCAGTCGCAGTTCTTGACAGACAAAGAGAGACAGTAGAGACAACCAGGACACATCATCTGTTGTCTCTTGGCCAAAAAAAAAAAAAAAAAAAAATATATATATATGAGAAGAAGAAACGGGAAGAAAAAACAACAAACTATTATACTCTTTCCGCCGAACTACACAGGACTATGGCAATAACTAGACGGCCGTGGCGAAATCTTAATATCTTTCCATTTGACAATTTTTTCTTTTTTGTTTTTTAAGCGTATACGTAATATGTAATTTTTTTGGATATATATATGTTATAATCAACCGATTTCGTTCCAAGAGATATTTATTTAAATACCAAAACTTACTTTTAACAAATTCTCTAAAAGCCTTTTTAAAATTAATGAAATTATTGATCCGAAACTCTTTGCTCAAATTCAAAATATATTATATATTGGCCTCTGGCCATATGATGGGTATATAAATTCAGGTTCACTTACTGATGTGGAATGTGCTTATATGTAAAGGTTACATAGCCAGTAATGCAGTCTTCCTTTAAGGCATTGCAAACTGTTGGCTTAAGTTAATGTATCGCTTTTGTAAGGGTATCAAATTGGATATCTCTTCCCCTTAACGAACTCTCTCTCTCTCTCTCTCTCTATAATTCTTCTTATTGCTTTGGCCCTCTCGTTCACTCACAACTCCTACAATTTCTTTGTTTTGGCCATGCCACTTGATGTTGCTCCTCTTCATTCTCCTACCAGCCTGGCTAAGTTTAATTGTTAATTTGGCTTATGGCTTCTGCCATTGTCCTCGACCAGCATCTTGACCACAAAATCATATTTCCCCATACCACGAAGGTGTTGTTGTTGTTGTGGTTGTTGTTTTCTTGTGCCTCTTAGTGTTGGTGTTGGTGTTGTTGTTGATGTTGGCGCAGTGCTTTTGCGGTTTCTTTCCAAAAATGTGGTCCAATTGAAATTGGTTAAATGAGTATTTAATTGTATTTTGTAACTTACAAAGCTACATAAAGACATATATATAGACATGCAACAGCACTGAACCATATCAGTATTTGATTTAGATATAATCTACATATATTTTGGTAATGTGAACTATAATAAAACATACCAAATATCATATATTAGTTTATTTCCTTAGGGAAGTTAAAAATTTGAACTAGATGTAAATATATATATATATAAAACATGGGTTTCTTTTTTAGTTAAATTAACTTTGGTTATATTCTGGTTTTATTAATTTTATTGGTTAAATTAACAAAATCATTTGTTTTCAAGATTTATTAGATTATTCAAGTGGTTATTTCATGCATTATTTAATTATTTCTCCAGCTTTAAATTCAATTTAGTATCGACATTTGCTTGGATTACTTTTAGGATTTCACTTTAACATTTTGCTTGTTTCTCAAAAACACATTTGAAATTTGAATATTTTCAAAAGGCCATATGCAATTTTAAAAAGAAAATGAAATATTCCTGTTACTGATTGTCAGTGAATGTGGCAAACATTAGGTAGTTGTAAAAATAACTATTTCTATATTTAATTATTGATAATAAAGTTTCAGCAATATAAAATTCTTTTCAATAAGAGCAACTTTTCTATTTTGATGTTGTTTCTGCTCTTCACTTTAGTTTTTACACAGAGAAAAATGAGACAAATTGAATTACTTTTGCAACATGGCAGCCGTTTGCAGTTGTTCTTGTTGTAATAGTTTAGGTTCTTGTTTTTTTTTTTTTTTTTTTTTTTTTTTTTTTGTTTTTACTATTATAGTTACTTGTAGTAAGTTGCTTGCAACAACACCTGGTCAGCTGCCACTAGGCAAGCTCATCCATATATATATATACTCATCCGCCTGTCTATACTATATAGCCTTATTTTCATCCTCATCATCATCAACATCCTGTCCCAGGCAGCCCTCTTTTGGTATGGTTGGGTCTGGTCTGATCTGGTATGTTCTGTTCTGTTCTGTTCTGTTCTGTTCTGTTCTGTTCTGTTCTGTTCTGTTCTGTCAGTTCAGCCAAGTGAAAAGCCATTGAAAGCTGACAAAGAGTGGACAGAGAGGGGATTGGTAGGGGGGGAGCAACAGCCGCCACCCGCCGTGCATTCAACCAAAGAATTTTTTTTCCGCTTTGCAAGCAAAAGTGTGCAAACTTCCGGAGAACCGAAGACAGAGAGCAGGAATGGATTGGGATTGGGTTTACGTCGGTTAAAGCTTGCCAACTTCTTCCCCCACCGACTAGCAGCTGCATATCAGCAGAAGCAAGTTATATTCTTGTTTTCTTTATTTTATTTATTTTTTTCTCCTTTTTCTCCTTTTTTTTTGTTGCTGCCACACAATAGCCACGAATTCCGGAGAACATTTCATTGCAGAAGTTGCAGGCGCCTCATTTGGCGTATCACCTCGTCCACCCCTCCTACTCTCCTTTCACCTTTCACTTTGCCAAAAAGCTGTTTGCTTTGTCTGCATTTTGGCGGCACAATATGAAACTTTGGCAGCAGCTGGTCCCGATGCCATCAACGCCAACAACTTGTTGGCCACTCTTTTCCTGTCAATCAGTGGCCCTTCTTTGCCATTACATTGCATTGTTAATATTAAGGACTAAATCATCATAATTGTTGAAATTTGTGTGTAATTAAGGTTAAAAGGGAAAAGTTTTCATGAAATTTTCTTTGTGAAATTTTAAGTGACATTTAAACGTACATAATGTTAATTGGGCCATTGGCCAACATTTAAACATTTTCTCATGCTAATTAAAGTATTTCACAATTATTGAAGTTTTCTCAATTAACATCGATGTTAGTTAGATAGATTAAATTCAAATTTCTAGTTGATATTTTATTTAATACATATAATATGCCAAATTAGATTAGAATTCATATATTGAGATGTTCACATCATAAAATCCATTCGTAATGTTGCACCGACATATGCCACACCAATACTAGCCAACATATAGCTGACTAGCCGCAAACGATTGCCCCATGATGAGTCATTACTTTCATTGCCAATTTGTTTCTGGCCAATGGATGGATGGCTAATTGTCTTTGTCAATGGCATAATGGGTGTCAGGGTGTCTGTTATGGGATATGATATGGGTATGGGTTTTATATCTAACTCCTCGATTACCTCCTCTTTCTCATTCTGCTCCACCTTTGCCTGTTCCTCCTTTGCCTGCTCCTCCTTTGCCTGCTCCTCCTGCTCCATGCGTATTTTTTGATTTTGCTTTTCAATATATTTTTTTTGCTGCTCTTCTTCCAAATTTACCTGCAATTTATAATGAATTTTAATTAATATTTATGAAATATACAATATATGTATTTTATATATTTTACCATATCAGAAATCTCACTCATTTCAAATACCAAACGATTGCGAAGCTGTTCTCGTTCCATTTGCATACGTTGGGTATACATTTCACGTAAATCTGTCATATAGGGACTATGATCATTATTAACTCTGACATTACCATTTCCATCGAGCACCGGATATGGATTCATCATGCTGGCTACTGTTATATCCATATCCATTTCTGGTTCTATTTTTTTTAAAGTTTTTCAAATTATTTTTTTAAATTATTTGTAATTTTCTGGCCTTTTCGCGTATTGGACCCCACTGCCAGTGTATGCAATTAAAAGGAAAAATTATTTATTTAAAGTTAAAAAGATTGATGTGGTTCCTTTTTGTTAAACTGCAATATTAAACTATAATCATGTTCTTCTCTTTCCAAAACTAGACGACAAATTTTAAAAGAATAGAATTTTTAGTTTTTGATATGCTCTTTGATTAGATTTATTTCTCACAGCTTGCTGATTATTTAGATAAAGTTTCTGTTTCTGTTTTTATTTTTTTCTTTTTTTTTTTTTGATTTTTTGTTTTTAAGATAGAATGCATGAAAGTTTATTTGGCTCCAATTGACCAATGTTGAATTTTTTTACTTGATTTCAATGGCTCTGACTCGATCTGATCGTTAAAAGGAATTGGCTTCTGTTGATTGATTTTTATATCTTTTCGATGGCTGTTTGATAATTCAATATTGTTATGTGATTTTTAATTATTTTATAATGAAACTTACTTCTCATTATTAAAATAGTT
This sequence comes from Drosophila sturtevanti, assembly GCA_018150375.1. Lineage (NCBI taxonomy): Eukaryota > Metazoa > Arthropoda > Insecta > Diptera > Drosophilidae > Drosophila > Drosophila sturtevanti. The sequence goes on along the minus strand of JAECWJ010000392.1, from coordinate 990,368 downwards.
TTCATAATCTTCATCCGCCTGCATCTCATCCATATCCTCATCTTCATTATCTTCATTGTTGTTATCATCGTCATCGTCATCATCATCATCATCATCATCACCATCATCATCGAGATCGTCTTCATCATCATCTGAATCATGTTCGGTATAATCATCGTTTGATATATCTGTTGCATCGATATCCGAACGTAGACTCTTTACCTCTTGGACAATCTCGCTAAGCTATTGTCAAAAATTTCAATCTATTTTATATCGAAAATTCTTAATTCAAATATAATTACAAACCGTTTGCGATATTTCACGTCTTTCTATTTCAAATTTAGCAAACTCTTGACGATGTCGCAATAGATTCTCCCGGCAAGTACGAAATTTCTCATTTATGGCATCGATTGTCTCATCATCCTCATCATCATCATCACCATCATCATCATCTCCATTATCATTATATTTATCTATATTTGAGTCAAAAAATTCCGTTTTCGAGTCCATGTTGTTGTACAGAGTTTTATATAGCCTTTTTGTAGGTGTTCAGTATTTAATTTGACACACAACAAACTCAAGGCCCACTCTCGCCCCCATTTGATACCAACCATGGACCAGGCAAGCGTCAACTGGGTCAACTAAATAAATAATGAATATTGTTCTATTGTTGAACTCTTGAGCCCAAGTGCAACAACACGCGCATTAAAGGGCCACTCAAAAAAAAAAAAAAAAAAAAAAAAAAAAAAAAAAAACATACAAAAAAAACAAAACAAAAATAGGAAAAAATAACAACAAACACCAACTAGGCGCCAAGAGGAAACTTCCCCCATTTTTCCGCCTCCGACACACTTGTTCTTTCTATGTCCCTATTGGGTGGGTAGGCTTACAAAATCGCAACAAATGATGAAATGCTAAAAAGCATGAAACATGAAGTATGAGAACAGGGGGCAATAAAAATGAAAAAAAAGCGAAGGGAAATGGGGAAAAAAAAGAGGTTTGGGGTTCAAGTGGACGCTTGATTACAGCGAAATGCACTTAGAAGTGGCGAGGCGAACGAGGCGACTGCAATCGAACGAGCAACAACACAGCGAGTAAATTCCACTCGCCCACACTCACAACACTAACTCATCCATACAGCTAACCAGGCCCAAAGGCTATGCCAAAAAGTTCCACAAATTACATTTAAGTGACGCAAAAGTTAAGTGAAACTCATTGCGAAAATCGCGGCATTATGTGTGACGTAGCTGGAAATGTGGACCAAAGGGTGAATGGGTTTGAAGATTGCTATGGTATGGAATGGAATGCTATGATATGGAATGGAATGAGGGGGGATTGAGAATGGATGTTAGTTGTGTGGGTGAACATTGGCTGGCAACACTGTTAAGTGCTTTGGTATGCCAAAAGTAGGCACTTGAACTATTTTTGTGTGTTGTTCGCACGCAGTTTGCAGTTTTAGTTGCTGCTGTTTCCTTCTATTTTTTTTTTTTTTTTTTTTTGGCTCGAGGGTGCATTACATTGAACACACATACACGTATACATACATCCAAACATATATGTTGTATACACACCATATAGCATAGTCTTACATTTTCGACAAATCAATAGCCTCCAGGCAAGTCAAAAAGCATTATTTAACATAAATTCAAGGTTCAAATTTTTTGACTTTTAACCTTCTGATCAAATTATATTCATTATTTTCATCTATGTAATTTTGCATGATCTAGTTTGGAAATTATATAGTATACTCAGTACTATGTCAGTTATTATATAGCCATATTATGTACATAGCAACAAAACAAATGCATTTAATTTTATGCAAATATATAAAAAAATATTCTTTATGCTTTCGTTTATAACCATCTAGAATTTACTTATGTAAAATGAAAATGTTGTGAAAGTGAAAATGAAAATGAAATTTTCCTACGTTCACCTCTATGAAAATGCAGGAAAAGTGTAGAAAGAACCAATGTCAGAGCAGCCTCTCGGCTTCAATTATGAGACAATAAACAATTTGTTTTTCCATTCTTTTATATATATATATATATATATTTACTCTCCTCTCTATGGCCGTCGGCTGGTGCTGGTGCTGGGGTACAAATTGGCTGCGATACCATTTCATCAGCCCTCTGGTTTATAATGTCCCTTCCTCCTTCACTACCCACACTGGCCATTATTTTCCCGCTGTGTGAGACAACATTTTGCCGGAAGCGGATGTTTGATAAATTCTTTGTGTCATTTTTATTTTCATTCACATTTTCCATGTGCCCGCTGCCATGATAACTGTTGATAAAATTTTTCCCAACATGCGGCAAATGGAGGCGTCGCGACGACTCCTTTTATATACCCTTGAAATGTTTAGTTGAAATTTAGTTGCGATATTTTCCAGCGATTTTTGAAAGTATCTAAGATAAGCATTAATTTCTACTAATGATATATTTAAGGCTATTTATCTATCAGTTTAATGTTCGCCTGGCAGATCGGACTAGTATATCAGATAGTAAAGAAAATATAGAAAATCTATTGCTTAGAAGACTATTTAAAGGGTATATAAGCTTCGTCTCTTTAAACTTCAATATATGTGTGGGCGTACGTGCGTGTGTGTGTGCGTGTGTGTATGTCTATAAAGCAACCTTTAAGCTCTAGGGGCAAATTTTAATTTAGTTTCAATATAATCAAGTTGTTGAGCAACTGGTAACCAGCTGTATTCCTTTGCCCTTCACACACACGCACACACACACACTCCCTCTCTCATTCACTCCCTTTAACCCAAAGTTATTGATTATTCTGAATTCAAGTCATAGAACCACTTGGTATCCTTAACAACAATATTCTAACAAAAGAATAAGAAAGCAAAAGTCAATTTGCTAGGGTTTTTCCTTCTTTTTTGTTTCCTTTTTCTTTTTTTTTTTTTTTTTTTGTTCGTGGCAGCTGATTTTAGTGTGTGGAGCTCGTAAATCTTGGCTAGTAGCCATTGCCTTAAATATTCATTTGTTCGAACTGAAAAATTGCCTCATCTTCGATTTGGATTCGTTTGCCGTTTTTTTTTTTTCCGATTTTTTTCCTTCTGTGAATTTTTTTTTGCTTTTGTTTTCTTGAAACTCGCTCAAGCGTAACCAAGGAAAAGACGATGGGGCACAGGCTACCGAAAATTGCAATCTGCTGACAGTTTCGAGTAATCGTTTTTCCTGTTTTTTTTTTTGTATTTTTTTTGTATTTTTTGCTGTTGTTGCTGTAGTTGGAGAACCTGCATTTTCTTGTTTGTCCTTGCTATCAAAGTTTGCCCAGGCAAAAACCAGACACCAACAGCACCAGCATCGTCAGCATCATCAGCATCATCAGCATCATCATCATCATCATCATCATCATCATCATCAGCATTATCAGCATCATCAGCATCATCGATGAGGTCAGTTGGATATTAACGCCTTAATTTATGCAACGATTTCTTTGCGCAACGTGTTTATCAGAAACTGAATTTCATTCAGTTTACCACAAATGACTTGCAAGTTGTTTTCCAATTTCTTTTCATTAAATCAACAACTGCATAAGGAACTTTAGTAAATGTCACACGATATAATCAAAAGAGATAGAGATAGAGACAGATCGAGAGAGAGAGAGAGAGAACATAAACAAAAACTTCGGGCAATTTGTGTGCTAGATTTTTTTTTTCCTTTAGCTTTAACTCAAAATATGTATATATATTGAGTTAAAGCTAAAGAAAGGTTGGTCTCACGAGTGCAAGGCGAAGGCGGTTTATGTGACATTTTTACTCAAATGAACTGGAGCGCAACATAACATGAGATACACAGTCTCATGGTTGTTGCAAGAATGCATCATTAGTGCAGGAAACCGACAGGAGAGGCAAACAGACCAACAGACCGACCCACAGACAGAGACAGACAGAGACAGACAAACAGCAAGACAGACAAATAGACAGAGACGAGGTTAACCAGAGAGTTAGACAAGCAGTAAGGCAAGCCATGGTAAGGCAGGGTAAGGCAAGGCAAGGCTAGGCAAGCGAAACCATGTGGCAAATGAGGCTAAAACACAAGTGTCGCCAGCATCGCCATCGCTGTCATTTGTCGTCCGTTGGTAATGTTGCAGGCATTGCTGTTGCTTTCCTCTTGTTGTCCTGGTGTCAAGTGGCAGTGATGGATGGATGGTAACCACCAAGCAACCAGTCGGTTTTTGGAATTGATATCAACACTCACACATGCACAAATTTGCAAATGCAGTGATGAAGAGATATCTACAAACATATATATACATTTTCTTTTTTTTTGTTTAATTCAATTTTTTTGGCAGTCGTTTATATTTTGTTTAGAAGGGGTAAACAACCTTATAATAAGTAGGCTCTTCATTCAAAATTCATTCCTTATACTTGATTAATATCAATTCTATATACACAAGAGAATAAATTCCAAATCCTAGTTGATAATGCCTCGTGTACCATATACGTGGCGTCAGCCAAATTATCCGCCCGATGATAGCGATAAAAGCTGGATTGATCCTAGTTTTATTGTCATTTGTGAGGATGCCAATTTAGATGAGGCAATGGTACCATTATTTCGTACATTGCATGAACCCCTTCTCAAGAATCTAATTGGCAGTGTTTTCGTCCATGAGACAATGCGGGAAAAGTTCATCGAAAAGGTACGTGCGGGCATTGGTACGGTGCATCGTCAGGTAAAGACCCATGCCCACTATACCAGGGCTTTAAAAGTATTGGATTGCCTTAAGGCTGAGATAATTTGTCAACTAAAGCCAGATGATATTGGTTTTATTTATAAAATGGTCGATGGATCATCTTTAATGTCCTGTGAATTCAATCAAAGCTTCTTTAGTCTAAAGCATCCAAGTTCTTTGGTTACAATGCACACATTTCGCAATGCCTTGGAATTGGGTAAATTTGCAGCCGAAGAACGTTTACCCTTTGTCAGTGCTGCCCTCTGGTGTCCCAAAATGGCAGCTGCTTATGAGGCAGCCCTTCAGCTAACCGTTCCCATTATCTATATCAATTGTCGTGAAGTTTCAATGGCACCCATTAAAGAATACTACGACAATAAGCAGCCACATGTTGTCATGGTGGACAATTATCATTATGAAGTGCTAAAGAATTCAGATAAATTTTATATGATTGTCTTTCCCGCGCAGGTGCTATGGCATCCGCCGGAAATGGAGAATGATCAAAGTGCAGATCCTCCTCAACCCGCAGTCAAGTCCAATAAGAAACCCAAGTGAATCTGAATGTCAATACATATTATATAATATGAATTTATTGCTTGCGAAAATTATTTTAGCTTATATGTGGGCAAAAAAAAAATAACGAATTAATAAAAAATGCATCTACCATTTTTGCTGTACTTAAAATGAAATCAAAACATTTAAATAAATATATTTACATTGTAACAAAATTATAACTTTTATGTGATAAATTATATTATATATATGTATATATATATATCTATATATGTATTCGAATTTCGAAGTCAAAATTTTTAGAAATGCTTTGCCTGAAGTAAGCTCTTCAGATTTGTTTTCTGATTATCTAAAATTATGGAACAAAATTGATTTTTTATTAAAATACGAAATTCCGCTTTGTAAAGACATTCGCAATAAAAAGAAACTAAAACTTTAAATTTTTTTTTTACAAATGTTTCAATAAATTGTTAAAAAAAACATTTAAAATTAAATTCAAAAATAGTTATACAAAGGTTAATAGTTTGGTAAACATTCAAATATGCAAAATCTGAAGTAAATCGATTTAAAACTTTGATTTTGAAAAACCGACCCATGACAGTGAATATTGTGATTGTTTGCTTTCCATTTATTTATACATTTGCTTATCACTTTGATTAACTTAAAAGCATAATTAAGGCCTTCTGATCACCTCTAACCGTTAAACATACATTCTTAATATTCTGAATTAATTTTTAAAACAAAAAAAAAAAAAAAAATTATGTTCAAAATTCTTTTTTTGAGTTATTTGCCCCCTTAAGTGTTCATTTTACAACCAAAATTTTTGCTTAATTTGCATTGTGAGGATATTAATAGCTACAGACAGAGCTACTTATGCATAAATACAGGTACACACATATACATACATATACACGCATACATATACATATTATCCAAATGAATTTTATCTTTAATTAATTTCAAAAATCCTTATTGCCTAAAGAATACAATAAAAACGGACTCACGTGTGCAGTGTTTCGCATCAATTTCCTTAGTCTAAAAAGAAAACAGAAAACGAAAGAGCGAATGAACGCAAATACGAAGAACAAAAAAAAAAAAGAAGAGAAAAACAGAGGAAAAAAAACTTCATTAAACATTGTAACAATAACATTTATTTCCATTCTCTTACACACAACACGGAGGGAAAGAAAACAAAAAAAAAAAAAAAAGAAAATGTGATGGAAGAAGGGTAGGGGGTGGGGTGAGAGGGTGTTTTGGAAGATTTATAAGCATTTTACACCTGTGGCATATCTGTTTTTGCACTCATTCGCCCAACGCCACGCATCAAATTCTTTGGATAAAACTGCTGAGTTGGCATTTACCGTTAACCTGCCGCCTATCTTTCTTTACCACCCCCTCCATGGTTTTTATATTTGTATATGAACATGTGTATGTATATAGGTATATATGTATATATGTATATATATATATATATACATATATATATATATGTGTATATGTATGTATGTGTGTATGTATATTTGTGTGTGTGCGTGCAAACAAGCTGAAAATTCATTAAACTCGAGCAATAAATTCTTTTAATTGTTTTCTTTTGCCTGCCAAACGAAACCCCTCTCCACGCTCCCTCAACACCCCTCTCCCCTCATTCCCGACTCCTCTTATATATTTTGTATTGTTTTTCGTTTTTTTTTTTTGGCATTGTCTCAAATGGTGATCCTTTTGGGCTTGTTTGGCATGTCTTTGCCTTGGTCCCCTCACACACCCTTTGTCATTAATTCTTCACAATTTTGTGTGTGTGTGTGTGTGTGTGTAAGTGTGTGTAAAAGAGGGAGAAGGATAGCATCATTAGTAGAAAGTACAGTCTTGCTAAAAACTTTGACAGTTGCATCATTAAGTGAAATTGGAGCGGCATTTAATAGTATAACAAGCTAATGAACATTTCCTTTTCAGCCTGTCAACACAGTCAAACTAATGATATACCTCTCTCTCTCTCTCTCTCCTGTCTCTTTCTTTTATCCTTCCAGGTGTCTGCATCTTCGACTTGTTTCATGTTGTAATTGGTGTATTTTCGGTAAGTACAAATACTAAATATGTATATACATTCTCGTATATACGTACATACATAAGTATATACACATAGTATATGCAATAAGTTTACCCTAAACTTTGCCCAGATAAAAGCCAAAACTACAAACTTTCCCATCACAGGACCACATGTACACCAGAAAGAGAAGAAGATGGAGGAGAAGAGAAGAGAAAATAAGAAGAGAAATTGCTAGAGATATTGTATATTGAATTGAGTTGTGTCCTATAGTAACAAAAGTTTGTCCAATGAGATTTTTCTCTTGTAAACTTTATTTATAGAGGAACCTATTTTATGTTCGCCTTATACCCCATCTATGGATGTTCTTGGGGTCACTTTGAATGAACCAGGCAGTAGGCAAAGTCTTCTCTCGTTTATCAAACGAAAAGCTTAGGTAAAAAAAAAAAAAAAAAAAAAACATTGAGACTTGAAAACGAAACGATATTATTGTGTAAAAACTACATTTCAGTTCTTTGATATAATTTCTCTGTTATTTATTTTCAACTTACTATACTTATTTCTAAAATCACCAATATAAGTTACAAAAATACAAGAAGTTAGTATATCCTTGTATAGTAAACCCTTCCGAAACTGTTGTGCAATAATTAAAAACTAGTATAAACATTCAAATTCGAAAGGTAGCTAAAGATTTAGCATAAAATTTTATTTGATACTTATATGTATATGACAGATGTATTCAAATTTTGACCAAATTATTATAAAAGTTCTTTAGATTCAATCAGATCTTCATCAATTTTATTACCAGTTTTTGTAGTAAGAAAATTAATTGATATAAGGAAAACTCCAGTCATTTTTTTTAATCTGCAAAAATTCTTTGCTTCCCGATTTCCCTGTAGTAATCTATATTAAAACTTTGAAAACTAGTTTTTAAGATATTTTCAAAACTAGAAATTCAAAAAACTTAATTTTAATTTAAGTTTAATTTGAACGTTATAAATAATTTTATGCCAATTGAAAATTGCATTTCTTAAAAGCGAATAAAGTTAGAACTTTTAAATGAAAATTGTATAAATACGTCAGCAAAATGTTATAACCCACAATTTTGTACAGTGTATAAACCAACTCAAATGCAAGCAAACACATACAACAACATATTCTTTTGCGTCAGGGACGACCTTTGATTTCTCCAACCGCCTAAAAAGTTTGAAATATTTTGGATAAGCAGCTTAAATCAAGGTACTGGCAAACTTCTCCATCTGCCCTCGTATGTTTAAGTATGTTTGTGTATAAATATTTTGAACTCATCCATTTGGACATATCTCCTTTACCCATTCGCACACACGGAAATTAAAAGAAAAGGGAATTAGCCTGACATGTTAATCAGTGGAAGGGCAGCAGAAGCAGTGGAGCACCATTTCCATGGTTATCAGTTGCATTTCGTTTAACAGTAAGCTGGCTTTTCCTGCACCTACAACATCAGCTTGAGCAAGCACATGCATTGTGTGTATGTGTGTATGTGTGTATGTACATATATGTATATGTATACATATATGTATAAATGTATGCGTATACATATATTAAACTGCATGTACAAGCCAATTCTGCCACCTGTCAATCTGTTTTTACCCCAACACCTCCCACCCCCCAATACCCGTTCTACCCATGGTGTGTTGCTTTTGCCCTTGCGGGCAACATGAAGTGACATTTCGCATTTGAGTCCAAGTCCTTCTGGCATTCCTCACAGCATTCACGCACGGTCCAGTTGATTTCTGTGCCAGGCATGTGCACTTCCTTCGTTGCCTCATTCGTTTCCGCAATCCCCCCACCCCCCCACTCAATCTCTCTCTTTCTCTCTGTCTCTGTCTCTCTCTGTCAATGTTCATTTCAGGAAATGCATTTCGTCACCGTCGAATGAAAACAAAATTGCCAATTTCAATGTGGGATAAGAATAAGCAAATTGAAAGGAAAGAAATGTTGTGATTCTCTCTGATTTCTCCACACAACACATACACAAACACAAATGACAAACACACACACACACACACACCTCATATATACATTACATAAATTGTCTTATTTTTCGACCATGGATGCGTCCAGCTGTCAAATAATCGATACATCTAATACATTACCCTAGATAAATATTCATTGTAATGAAATTGCCTTACTTGTCGCATTGACTGACCTAAATTTGATGATAACAGTTACATCTTAGAGCCGTTATGAATGCAACTTACCGTTGGTAAATCAAATTGCTCAATGGAAATGAAAGTCAAACAAGAAACGAAAAACAAAAAAAAAAAGATGAAAAACACAGTTTACTTTGACTTCTTCTACTCTTTGCATCGTTCCCTCTGTTATTCTAACGCCAACTCTTGGCCAAACAAAAGGCAGCAAACTTCTCCTTCCGTTGGGCCCATCAAAACCAAAATTGAATGTAAGAAAAAAAAGAAAAGGAAAAAAAAAAAGGGAAAAGAGAAAAGAAATCTCATCAAAAATCGATTAGAGTGAAGCCAAGTAGTTGGCAGCATTTTACCGCGTGTTAGTAAACGTGTTTTTTTTACTACCAAACCCGCCACCAATCCGCAATCCTGTCATGTTACTTCTCGTTGCCGTCGTCAGGTAAAGGTACTTCCACCTGTCGTAGTCATTGTCGTTGTCGTTGTCGACGTCCCTGGCAATTTGGTGAATTGTATAAATAACATGGCCAAATGCAATTTGGGAAATTAAAACCAAAGAAGTGTAAACTCAACCAGCTCCACCCAACCATCCAACCAAAGCAAAGGAGAAGACTCCTCAGAAAAGAAAGAGAGAGAGAGAGACCTATCCACCCCACTTACCGAAAATCTGGCTCAGTTTTGGCTTTGGCATTCTCCATTTTTATCAGTGAATGGTAATCATTTTTGTGGCTTGCCTTGCTCCTTGATGACTTGGTTAATTTTTGTGGTCCCATATCTATACCCTATATCGCCCAGATGTATATGTATATATGAAACAGTCCAGAAAGAAGCATCCACAGAGAGTGGTAGTAATAATTCCAATAGGAAAAGAAAAATATAAGCATAAAGTAATACTTCTTATGCATATATATACGAGTATGTATATAGGATATCTTAAGGTCTACTTTTTATTATAACCCACTGCATTGTTCATATTGATGATGATGATAATCGAATACTTGCAAATCGGGCCGCAAAGCAAAGCGTTCATTTGTAAAATTAATAAAATATATATATATATATTCGTTTAAGGATTTCCACAATCCCCCAACACCCACCAACCCCCTCCCCCATCCATATCATTCATTAATGATGATTTCGTTTGCTGGCAAACTTTTAGCATTAACATTTTTCATTTTCTGTTACCCATTATCCATTACTTTGTTCAATTTTTTCTACTTGGCTTAATGACATCACAAGATTGCATTGTAATCACATTCAAGTTATTTCTTTCCTTGTCAAAACCAATTTAAGGGATAGAAAAAATGCAATGCCCCCCGTTATCCCCCTCTTAGAAATTGCGACGCACTCGATGGAAAGAATTTTATTTACTTTTACTTGTACAAAGTAATCCGCTTTCGATTAAATACATTTTTCCCCTCATTGAAACAATCAGCTTTGCTGATTCTTTTCCTTTCGTTACCTTTTCTTTTTGTTTTTCAATTTGGCTTAAATCTTCACAATTCACCTGAAATGGAAACAGTGCAGTATTTTACTACTGTGATTAACTTAATATGAGTATAAGTAAATTGCAAACTTTCTTTTTAAAATGAAGAAAAAATCTAGTTGATATTGAATAACTCTATTATACAGAACATGTTGAGCGGATATAGTAAAAGTTCTAGTTTCGAATAGAATATAATTTTTATTTAAATATTTTTTTTTTCGTTAAGATTAATCAAAGTTATATTTAAATATTTAAGATCAACTTCCTAGTCTCACCATATCGGATTGGATTTCCATCTCATATTCAAAATAAATATAATATTTAATCCCTAGTATAAAGTATTTTAAGGGTATAGAAACTTCGTTGCGAATGATTTAAATTCAATGTGTTTTGTCTGTTGGCTTTGGACCCTTTCTCTTTGAATGGTAGGCAACGGCAACAGCATTTACCAATGTACACAAATGGGCAAAAGGAAAATGTGTGTGTTAGTGTTAGTGACATGAAAATCAACTGAAGCGATTCGCGCGATTTACAGAGCGAAGACAATTGAATGGCCTATCTTGAAGGGTGAAGGATGAGTGAGATGTGTGTGTAAGGAGAATAAGGATCGTGAATTTTCATAAACTGTTTGACACATGAAAAATGCACATACATACATACATACATACATACATACACATACACATATACATACATAAATACATATATACGTTCATATGTAGAAGTTTAAACGTCCACTAAAGGAACGACCGAAGGAAAGAGGAAAGCAGGGGTGATATCAAGAGAAGGGTGGTGGTAAAACAACTCAATTAAGCATGCACAATGCACACGAAATTCAGCTCCCTTTTACCTTCTATCTCACTATCCTTTGCACTAGTATAAAGGGATCAAGCTCTCTCGCTCTCTCTCTCTCTCTTTCTCTCTGTGTCTTTTCCACTTTTTCCATCTATCTCTTGGGGAATTTCAATGCATGCTGCATTGGAGCCCCAAATAAATGTATACACACACTGACACACACACACAGAAAAAACAACACAAAAACAACAAAAAAAAATACAAAATTTGTTGGAAATATCAGCACAAGTTTGGCACTGGCTGGTTAGTCCACCATGGCAATACCTACAAAGTGTGTGTATATATGTGTGTATGTGTGTGTATGAGAAAAAGGAAGCGAGAGAGTTTATGCAATATATATATATATATATATATATATATATATATTATATATATCCACATATGTACGTTTGTAGGTGTATATATATAGGGTGAAGAAAAATTGTTTTATATTTCAGTCACATCAAATTTCCATTGATTTTTCTGTGTGCCTGTTACGTGACGAGAAGCTTTAAAAACAAATAAAATAAAATACAAAAAAAAAAAAAGAAAATAAAGATGAAAAAGAAAACATTTTCCAACAGTCGATCTGAAATCTAAAATGTTTAAATTTACCCTTAACATTCATATTATATATGTACATGTATACCTGTAAGTGATATCAAAAGAAAAGATAGAACTAACTGGAGAATTCTCTCAAGTTAACCAAGTTGAAAATCATCTGACAACTAATCACACTGAACTGAAAGTTGGCCAAGTTCAAACAAGTGCTTGAATAAAAGTTCATACTCTTGAGAAGAGACCTGTCAACGAAAAATTTCTTTGGCTAAAGCTTTCAACTAAATCAAAATCTAAAACGCTTTGCAACTATACATATACATATATAAGTATATATATATATAAATTGCAACTGGTTCTGTGTAAAAAAAATAATGTAGGAAATTGTGCATAACTATAATATATATACATATATATATATATATATATATATGGATATGTATGTATAATATAAATGTATATATGTATAGAAAAATGCTTCTGACTTTGTTGTTTTTGCCTTCTTTGTATTTTCTTTTCTTGTTCATTCTTTGTTTTAATCCTTTTCACGACTGCTTGGCATCTATTTACTTTCCATTTCTGTTTCTTCTTTTTTTTTTGCATCTTTTTGCAAAAGTTTTTTTTTAACTATTTCTGTTGTGTGAAACCATGGAAACTGGTTTGGCAACTTTTTACAAATTGTCAGAAGAAATCTGTAGACCCGATTTAAACTAGAGCTTCTGTCTGTCTCTCCCTCTCTATCTTTCGGGCTGCTTTTCTCTTTATCAAGCGACGCCAACCCTCCTCCCCGCACCAGAGAGTTTATAAGAAACCCATTTTGCCCGACAAATGACATAGCAATGGAAATAAAATAAGAGTACCGACCTTTGACGCCTGTTTCTTTTCATTTTACTTTCGCTTTTTTTTTTTTGTTTTGTTGGTATCTGGTATCCCAACCCCCTGGTATACAACCATTTCCACTTTCCAATCCGCCCCGGAACCCCCCATTTAATATGAACCCTCCCTGTTGTTGTGACACTGTGTTTGTTTGTTTAATAAATGAATGCGGAAAGTGCTTTGAATATTTGTACAATTTTTATTTTGGTTTTCTTCTTATTTCTCACTTCTTTTTTTTTTTGTTTTTGGTTTATGTTCTTGTTGTTGTTGCTGTTGTCGTTTTCTTCTCTTCTTTTTTTTTTTTTTTGTTTGTTGGTTCGGTGTCTACACGTGGCATTTTCATTGTCAATTCATTCGGTTACGTTTTTTTTCGCTTTTAATATTGATTTATCGATACTGCGCATTGTGTGATTGTTTTGACCTTCTCTTCTTCTTTGTCGTTTTATTTTTTTTTTCTCTTTGGATTTCTTTACTCATGCTGGGAGTTTTCGATATACCCAAAGCTTATAATCAATCAATGAAGGGAAATGGATTTGTAGTAACGCCATCAACAAAGGGGAAGTAAAAGGTGATATCTGTTTTGTGCTCCCCTTTTTGTTCGTATACACACATACGCTTATATGTGTGTGTGTGTATGTGTGTGTGTGTATGCTATAGACACTTGGGCATGCCAACCCTCTTAACACTTAAGTAGTAGGCAATCTTCTCATCGTCATCATCATCGTCATCGTGGTTCTCGTTGTTCGTTGTCGTCTTGTCCTCGTTCATTGAACTTTCGCCTTCTGGATGATTTTACTTGCATTTTATGTGTTCCGTTTTACTTCCCTAGGATATGTGTCGTCGAAAAATACTAAAAGAAGACAACAAGAACAACAACAACTACAAGAGATAGAAAAAAAGTCAAATAAAACTTTTGCCAAAAACTTAAATGGGAATGAAAAGCGAAAACGAAAACGAAAACTCAATTTTATGCCCTTTGCCTTACTGTCTGGGTTGATTCCAATAATTCCTTAGCCTCCCCCCCGCCACCTGCCCCAGTTGCTTGTTCACCCTTACCGCCAGCAACAACAACAAGAATCGGATGAGTCATCTGGTGACGCGTATGTATTAAAGGGAAAAACCATCCTCCCCCTAACCCCCCACCGAAACACTTGGCTTAACTTGACTTGACTTGACTTGTATCTCTGCTTCAATCAACATAATTGAGCTTTGTCGCTGGCTTAACGCTAAACGTTTTGTGGTCAAAACCAACCATTAACTGTTGCTGGTTGGGACACACACACACACGCACGCACACACACACTCACACACACTCTCACACACAGTATGAGAGAAAGTGTATGGGCAAATTTAGTTTTACCTTAATGGCTATAATCCGCATCTCATCAAGTATGCAGTTAGCCATAGCATGTTGATTAGCAATTTTTTTTTTTCTTCCTTTTCTTTTTTGTTTGTCTCTTGTACGCGATTGGGGGAAAAGGGAGAAAGACAAAAGTAAAAGAAAGATTTATAAACAACAATCAGCGGACCTGGCTAACTATAGAAAGTGTTGTATATACATACATAGTTTGTTGATTTCATTCAAACTTGATCAAATAAATGCAAAAAAAAATCTCTGTTTTGATTTAAGCAAGAAAATGCTTTCTTTTTACGAACGAAAAAAACATTCAAAGTACAAACTATATTTAAAAAAAGAGATATACACGTAGAAGGAAAAAAGAGAATCTTTTTATTTTGCATTTTCTTAAAGATTCTAATATCTAATATCTAATGAGATAATATTTCGATAAACAAGTAAGCTACAGCTGAAAATTTTAAGAGTGTTTGCCTTTATACAACGCTATTCAAAGTGATATCTAAAATTTCTCGAGTTATTTGTGGTTATTCCATACAATATTAATTCCCACTTTATATGTAGTTTATTTATTACCAATGCCAGAATAATAATTAATGCTTGGCACAAAGACAAAGACTTAACTTAATCAGGTTTGACAAAGACTTAATTTTAGTAAGTAGATTAAAAGTTTTCTTTTCAAAACAATTTCCTATTTTTCGGTGTTCTAAGTGCATTTTATTTCCCCCTTAATTTTGGTTTAAATAAAAGAAAATGTAATTATAATATTAACTAAAAGCATAAGTGAAAAACTTTTCTCAAGCATAAACATTTTGATTAGTCCTTGAAAGTAATTTTTCTTATGATGAAATTCTTTTAAGTCACTTAGTTCTTTAACCCTCCACCATTTGGCTTAATTTGTCTTAGCCAAATGCAGGCAGAACTTGCAATACATAAATCTACCACACTTGACCACTGTTGGCGTCACTTTCACTCTCCCTCTCTCTTTCTCTCTCTCTCTCTCTCTCTTGAGATCCTGAGTCTTGCCTGGCTACACCAAGAAATTTCATATTTTTCTTTCCTTACTTATTTATGCAGAATGTGTAGCAATGCGAATATATCTCTAAATGTAACTACATAAATAAAAATGCGTATATATATATATATATATATATATATATATTAGAATGAGGATTCAGTTTGGGGATTGTATAGTATTGGTTGCAAGTGTTGTGGCCCAAGATTCTAGTGTTCTTTATCCTCATACCAATGGGAGTCTCTCTCTATATATATATATATATATATATATATTTATATATGGTTAGAATTTATAGTATATAGCATACACGCTGGGTGACGTTGACATTTCGAGTGTCATTTTGTTGGCTTTCTCATGAGCTTTCTTTTCCTTCATGTTCATCCTGAGCTTTAGTTTTCTTCTTTCTTTTTTCATCGGCTTTCATTTGCATTGCCAGGACACGCACATCTTCCACTGCTTCTACACACATACAGGGAGAGTTAGTCGTTCGTCCGTCCATCGTCTGTACACATTTTGTGGCAAGCGGAAACACATTACATACTCGGCAGCTTGACAAGAACAAGAACAAGAGCAGTAACAACAACAACAACAACAATAATAATAACGGCGACAACGGCCATAGA
Organism: Drosophila sturtevanti; assembly: GCA_018150375.1. Taxonomy (NCBI): domain Eukaryota; kingdom Metazoa; phylum Arthropoda; class Insecta; order Diptera; family Drosophilidae; genus Drosophila; species Drosophila sturtevanti. The sequence continues at coordinate 974,214 of JAECWJ010000392.1, read as the reverse complement.
AAACAACAACAACAACAACAGCAACTGGGCGAGAACAGCCGGAAACGGAAATAGAATAAAGTGGCTTTCTGGCTGATGTGTCGCAAGGACTCGAGGGTTTGACTCTCACCTAACCCCTTTCATTTCTACGTTCTTTCTCCTAGTCTCTCTATCCCTCTCCCTCTCTATCTCTCAATCTCTCAATCTCTCTCTCTCTCTCTCTGTCTTCGTCTTTGGTTTGCGGTTACTTTATTTTTACTTTCTGTTTTATTTTTTTTTTTCGTTTTTTTTGTAATCTTTTATGACCAGCATGCAATTTATACCAATTGTCGCCCCTCCATTAAGTTGTGGTTGTAGTTCATGTTTTTGGTTTTTCCTCTAGCTTTCACTTTAGTTAATTGGTCTCGCAAACATTAGCTAGTTAGTTGGTTGGCTTAAGTAAGAGGTATATATGTATGTGCACGTGTTTGTGTATCAAAGCAAAAGTAAAGTGTGTAAAGTAAATTAGGTCAAGGAGACTACTTAACCAAAAAAAAAAAAAAAAAAAAAAAAAAAAAACCGCTAACCATGTTAACTCGAAAACTCCAGACAAAGACTCGAAGAAAACATGAATTATGAAAAACTTGAAAGTTCCTTTTACAAAAATAGTATGGGTCTTAGTCTTAGGGTAATGCAAAAAAAAGTGAAATTACTTTCTATCTATATAAATCTTTCCATGAGTTTATGGTTATACAGATTGTACACATATTTCATTGTAATTTGTAGTAGAAAATTCTTTTGTTTGGTTTCATCAAATACTTACATATATTTTTCTCTTTTTAAATCCATAGATTTCCATTCCATTTTCACAATTTCGTTGTGATTTCCATTTACAAAAGTTTAAAAATTCACAAAAAAAAAAAAAAGAAGGAAAGAAAAAAACTTACACAAATTGGCTCTTTTTAAAAAGACTTAACTTGATCAAAGCTAACCTAATTTCTGCCATTATGAAACATTTCAGCCAGAATGTTAATTTTTGAAAAAAAAAAAAAACAAACAAACGAAAAAAAAAAAACGAGAAGATGGTAGATTAAAACAGAAATTGCGGAACTAGAGCAAATTGCAATTGAAGTTGTGAATAGAATGAAATGCAAAAAAGGGGTTTGGATAGAATGGAGAGGAATAAGGAGATGGAAGAAGAAGACTGAGGAGCTGGTTGGTTGGTTGGTTGGTTTCAAGGGGAAGAGTGAGCGTGCCTGTGTTTTTGGGGCCGTTAACTTTTTTCCTTCTTTTTTTTCAGTTCTTATTTTGGGCACAAAAATCGTTATAGTCGACGAAAGACAGCTAGAGCAACAGCAACAGCAACAGCAACAAGAATTGGCCTAAAACATACAACAAACACGCAGAGACGTGACTGGAATAGCATTCCAATAATTGAAGGCAGCCGACGACAGCATAAGAAGGCGAATTAAAGCCAGCATGAAGTATGGCATCTATATATATGTATGTGTACACATATATGTATATATACACACATACATAGGTATATAGGTATATATGTACAATGAATATGTACCTACTATATAACACACTCTATGCGTTCAGACAGACATATGAATGTACATATGTACATATGTGTGTCAGTTAGTTAGTATTGCTGTGTGAATGAAATGGGTAAGGTTTTTCAAAACACATTAGTCCGTGTGGCAAGTGAATGAGTTAGCTAGCTGGATCTCTCTCTCTCTCTCTCTCTCTCTCTCTCTCTCTCTCTCCCTCTCTTTCTCTTTCGCTCATTCTAACTTTGCTGGATGTCTTAGTTGGCTCTGGCTCTTGGTAAAGTGAAGAAGTTTATGGATTGCATGCGCTTTAGCTGGTTGAGTTGTTGCAGCTGCAACCCCATTGATAATGGACTGACTATGAATCCGAGAGGGGCTTCCTTTAACGTCGGCAGCAACGTTTACGTTCTGCTCAAAAACTTTTAACGCTATCAACTTAAATGCTTAAAGCTCAAAGACGCATTATCCTCTCACAAGGCAACAAGCACTGAACGGTGAATGGTTAATGTTGAATGTATCCAATTTTAAATATGCATTAAGCCAATAAAAACTTGTGCCATAAAACCCGCTCAGCACGCACCGACACCCGGCATCTAACAGCAACATCAAGAGCAAAGCCGTCTAGTGTTAGATGGTTTAGGATTTTATATGATGGCTAAGAATACTTTATAGTCAGGTATATCATCACACACACACACACACACACACACACATGCACGCACGCACACACACTGGCACATTCACTCTCAAATAAAACGAAAAAGGACTCATTCGTATTTCTCTTAAAAACTTTCCCAAGCATATGAAACGTTTAAAGGATTTCATGTCTATCGATTAGAGAAACTTTCTCATGTCATTTGTAATTTACGCTTAACCCGTTTTTATTAATGGTTGTCAAGAGGAGCGACAAAAAAAAAATGAAAAAAGAAAAAAGGAAAAAGGAAAAGGAGACCAAACGTGAAGAAAAAAGTAAACTAAACACTTTTACATACTCACACGGATTTGGCAGGCGATTGTCAAATGAATGACATAGAGAAAACCTCATTCCATTGCCATGCCGCCAAAACATTCACCTGGCCGGTCTTACTATACAGAGACAGAGACAGAGACAGATACACATACACACACTCACACACACATTCACATAGACACTGACACCAGCAAAATTCATGCCACACATATGAGGCAGTTGTCATCGTCATTCACTTCGAAGAGCAGCTTCAGTCAAGTCATTCAGCGTTCAAGTGTACACACACAGACGCACACACATACTTGTAAAAGCAGCATACGTGCTTGCTTGTGCTTGTGTGTGTGCGTGTCGGTGTATATGTATTTTGGGATAGCAAACAAAAAAAAACGACAACACTTAAAGCCTGCCATTTTTACATAGAATTCAACCCTTGCGAGTTCCCAAAACCGAAACCACTCAATCGGTAGTACCTAAGGGAAATTTCCAATTAACTTATATATATGCATATATGTATGTACATATATATATATGATTAAATGACATAACTCTTAAATAATGAATTTAATCCATTATGGGAATCAATTGAAAATATTAGATCAAAGAAAAACTTCTTTAGGTTGAGTACCTCTTATTTTTAATAACATTTTTTTTTATAAAAATACAGTAATAAATTGAATCTGCTCACATTAAATTAAAAAAACAATTAATATTATATATTTTAATATTAAGCAATTGAAATACAATTTGAATCAGTAAATAAATTAGGAAAAACCAAAGATTGAGTTTAAAAATTTCGAAATTGTACCCTGTACTGGGTACAGTCTATATCCTGATTTCTCCCTATCTCTTTGTGTCCTTGGATTCTCCTTCTCTCCATCTCTTGCTGTCTTTCTCTCTCTCCCTCTCTCTCTCTCTCTCTCCCTCTCTCTCTCTCTTTCTCTTTCTCTCTCTTCCTTTCTTTGTTTGCACCATCCTAAGGCTTTCACTTTATTTTGTTTTCATTGTTTTTTTTTTCTTTTTGCGTTTTTCATCTACTTTTCGTGTTGTTTTGCGTGTAACCGTTAGCATTATAACTGTTGTTGTCACCAGTGCGTTTTACCTTACCACGCCCAAGTCATTATCATCCCCATCATTATCATCTTAAATGTTGTCGTCATAGTCGGAAACAACAAACAACATCTCATTCACATTCACTACTCTTTTTAAATGGCCCAAACACATACATATACATACATATATATATTATCTTGATCAACATGAATGAAAAGCTGTATTCAGTCTTTTGCAGATGTCTCCCCGATGGTTAGGGTTTATATCATTTCGATCGGTGGTAGCTTTAATCCAGTTTTTTAGCTTGTTAAAGTTAAAGTAAAGAGATTTTATATTTAGTAGTAAAAAAAAAAAAATCAAGAAAATCTTTTTAAACAAATTTCAAAGGGTATGGAATGTTCTATATGCAAAAAAAAACTTTGATTATTTCTTTTGATTGTTTTGTTCATTCTTGTCTCGGTTTGTTTTCCTTTGCTTTTGTCACGCAGACGTTTACCCTGACGATTTCTTAGCCAAAATGGGTTTTAACCCAAATTGCTGCTGTTGCATTTATAAGCCGCTTAGATCGCTTCGTTATGCTTTACCTTCCTTTACCTTTTTTGCCCTCTATTCCATCTCCTCACTTCTTTTTTGTACAACTTAATTAAATCCATGTAAAAGACCTGAAGTAGATTTGGTAAGCAGTAGCTAAAAGTATTTGCTTCCTGGATTTTAAATACAGAGCATTTACTTTGTCTCTGTTCGACATCCTATCCCGCTTTCTCTCTCTCTCTCTCGCAGATACAATTACCTAGTATTTGCAATAATTGCAGAATGAAAACATAAAATATTTAGGTTAGAAATAAATTGCATGTTTCATTTGCTCACCAACATCGCGTGCAATTCACCAACAATGAAATAGTTAGGCAAAGAGAAAGAAACGGTGAGTGGGAAATTGGAATGGAAATGAAAGTCAATCCTCCACTCTCGGATCATAGACCCAGTCCGTGTTGTGTTTTGCATAATTAATACCATCATATACAAGAGTAATTGCATCTAAAGCGACGCCATAATGACAGTGCAACAAAATATATATATATACATATATATATATATATATATATATATGGGTTTGTATGTATGTATGTATGTATGCCTCAGGTATATGTAATACAACCTTCCATGCCACGTGCCATTGGCATTGCGTCAACATCAGGTGTAAACTGTGCACACATTCAACGCCAATTTGAATTGATTTTGATTCATTACCATTCAAACGCCCAATTTTGCGCCCAGTCAGTCAGTCAGTCAGTCAATTCTAGCAGTATGTGTATGGACTGTGTCCTTAATGGCTAATAGAATATAACCCAAGGGAGATGCATACCTATTTTGAACAAGAAGTGAATTATACTGTCTACAAATCGATATAAAACAAATCAGAAGAAATTGCCTCAAGTGATTTTGAATTGGTCAACTAACTACCTTTCATTAGATTGAACAAAAAAAAAATGAAGGTTGCTTTGATTTTTATCCAGGATGTATATTAAACGGTATCGAATCGTAGTCTCCAAAACATTCATCATTAATATTCAATCATATAATTAACTAACAGACACTTTCTTCAATGCCTTTAAAAAATAAATATAAAGCAAGGATTTTACAATGACGCAGTTTGAACTCTATTCAAAGCCATTTCAACTAAAGCCAGGATAAGCCCAGTTGGGATCAGAGTGGCCAATTATCACAATTAAATGCCAAGGCAGAGAAGAGAAAGAAAAGCCTCCATAAGTTATCGAAAAGCTGTCAATAAAACATCAGGTTAAGTGAAAAGACCTTCAAATATTCATTATTATAATTGATTGAATAATAATACTGAAATTTCTGCAGTAACGAAACTATTTATTTAATTTATTTTAACGAATTTGGCAATCTTCGTTTTAAATTAAATTACGTATACGTAATTTTACAATGGTTTTTAGAATTTCAATACTAATTAAGATAAGGAAATCAAAGGGCATTGAAATATTTGAAATGATAAGGTACTGTTTCCATTTTCCATTGTATTCCCCATTCAAATATCAAATTGGTTTAAACTACGAAAAGTTAATGTTACCCAAAAGTTGAGAATGTTCTTTAAATAGAATTATTATGTTTCAATTTACAAAAAGTTAAAATAAACCAAAGTTTTAGTAGATTCTTTAATTATAATTATTTTCATTTTCTTTTTTTTAAATTGACTAATGAAGAGACTTTTAAGCCCACAGATTGTAACACAAAATGAGCCACATACATAAAGGGTCCCCCAAAAAGTATGCTATAAAATAATACTTAGGTTTACGTATACTTAATTTTCTGACTAGTTACACAAACATACGTGTATAGACAATACACACACACACACACACACACATGCATCCCCATTAGTCTATCTTTCGCCATATATGTATTTTTTTTTATACTTTTTGATGTGGTATTATCCATGTGTGTCTAAAATGAATTTTAAATATTTAAAGAGCTGACAACGACGCAACGTTTAAGCAGACATTAAGTTAATAAAACTCCAAGGACGCAAACGTGCGCCCACCTGGTGACTGGCTCATTCCTTGTGTTGAAATTGTAACTTAATTATGCAGCTGACAGAGGAAGAGCCCTTGCCATTGGCCGCTCTCCCTACCCACCGATTGCTTCCCACTTCCATGACTGAGCCGTTACTGTTGCCTTTGCCGGCATATGTGGATCCTGGACTCTATGAAATTTTCATTACAACCAGTTGAAACAATGATCAAAAATTTACTCATATCCATATACATATGCACGAGGGCTAACCATAAAGTTTCTTTATAAATATGGTTGCACAAAAAGCAAACGATACTTTCATTTGAAAAGTAAAAATTTTAGATTTTAAATAGTCCAAATGGATTTTTTATACTTTTTCTAGTTTTATTCCAATCCAAATATATAAACGATCTATTAGTCTGTTCTATCGTCTTCAATTTGAACAATTAAAATGATTTTTTTTTAACGATATTTTATCATAGTCGAAAATCCAAAAATGTACTTTGAAACCTTTTTCTTTGTTATAGGTACATAATTTCTCTGAAACATATGTTAACCAAATTTATTGTAACTTTTGGGGCTACTGTTGACTAGTAGTGAGGTAACTAAGTAGGCATCTTCTTTATATCTGATCCGTCTTGCCTGTGTTGCCTCCATTTCCTTCATTTGTCAACGCCTGGCATGATAGCTGGAGCACGAGCACGAGCACGAGCATGAGCATGAACATGAAAGAACGAATGTAAATGAGAAAAAGGCAACAAATCCTTTCACAGTCCTGTCAGTATCTGCTTAAGCACAAGCCAAGGCATCAAATTTCAAAGTTGCCCCAAAAAGCCCGTCAAAATGGCAAAATGGCAACAGGCAGCTCAGTTACCAGCTTTTTCTTACCTACTGCCTCGACTGGGGCAAGAGAGACAAAAACGGATTCGAGGCGACAGATTGATGTAGAAGCTACAAAGATGAATGGAGTAGAGTGGAGTGGAGTGGCAGCTACTTGCCACGCTCTCTCTCTCTCTCTCTCTTTCTCTATCTTTCTCTCATTCTATCTGTATATTTCGTTTTGTGAAAGAAGAAGTGCAACTGGCCAGGCTAACCCATAAATGTCAAGGCAATGAAAATGTTTGCCCAGCTATAGCCTAACTCTCGTCCTCGTGTTGCAAAGCCATAAACAAAATCGTTGCTGTTGGTGTTGTTGGTGTTGTTCGTGTTGCTCTTGTTATACCTTGTTAGCTGGTGTGTTACGTTCTGTGTAGATTTTTTGGATATTGCCCCTTTGCTTTCATCCTACCCTAAACATTTTGATGCCAAGCGAAGCGTGTGGGGCACACGAACATTCGTTCCTCTCTGTTAGGTTCCTTCGTCTTCAGTTTGTGTGTGTGAGACTTAACTTATGTGTGTATGTGTGTGTGTGTGTGTGTGTGGCATTCCAGAAACGAAAACATATTTTCCATGCGACTGCACAAAGCGTTGCGAAAAGCACAGCAACAACAACAACAGCAACAACAACAAATTGGGGTAACATAAAGGCATCAGTATAGTCGTATCTCGCATTTGGCTGTATGCCTTGTGGGTGTGTGAATGCGTATGTGTGTTATTTTTCTATCCTTAACCAACCTACCTCTCTCCCTCCCTCCCTTCCTTCAGTTTCCCATTTTCTCTTACTCCACTGAGGATGGCTCCTTTTTGTTGCTTCTGTTGTTGCTGTTGTTGTTGTTGTTGTTAATCCTTTTTGAAATTTTTAGTTTGATTGTTGGGAAAATATTTAAAGCCCCCAGGCACAAACACTACATGCCGCACGCATTAGCATAAGGTTGTGTCCTGGCAAGATTTCGCAAATGTAATCGGCAGGGAGTTATCCTTCTATTTAAAAAAAAAAATATATATATATATATATATATAAAAAGAAATCCATATACATAGAGAAATAAACATAAATGTTTTTGAAATGATTTTCCTTTTTAAATTTTTGCCTTGCCAAAGTTTTCTTTCTAAAAGATATTTTAAATTCCAATTCAACATTTTTGATGAGTTTTATTTATGAAGAATATATGTATGTATATTAAATGAATGGCATATCTCTATGCCATATATATTGAAAAGAAGCAAAGATTTTTTGGTCTTGGGGATAAGTTAAATCAATAATTATTTAACAGTTTTAAAAGTTAAACAATTTTCCCCTTATAATATTTTTTTTATCAGTCCAATCGGTTTTATTCAAGCTATATCAGTTAGTCGACGACTTCTTTTGAAATCTGCAAGTACTTTTTCAAATAAAATACTGAACAGATATATGTAGATACTATACAGATATATATATATATATATACTGGACAGAAATATATATGTATATAGATATAAATGGATATATCTTTCATAGTCTCATATATTTCAACTTTCTGTATGGATTTAAATAACGCATCTCTGCCCCACTTACAAAAAAGGAAACAGAATTCTTTCATAAATATAAATTAAAAGCATTTAAATACTAGAATATAAAACAAATTTAAACAATGACAGGCCCCAGAGCAACAGCAGCAGCCTCAGGGCAGGTTTCCGTTCGGATTGCCCAAAAAACACAAAAAATAAAAATAAAAATTAAACAAAGGGAAAAAAAATGGCATCAATGACATTGATTGGCTGTTGTATTTTACAATTCATTTTGGGCGAACAATTAAATATCTTTCTGCCTGCCTGCCTGCCAGCCTGTCTGTCTGTCTGTCTGTCTGTCTGTTTGTCTATCGAAATAACCTGAACAACCTCTGGCCTGTAATGGTTCGGGGGGATGAGAGTTGGGGATGGTGAGATGAACAGAGTGAGGGGACAGAACTCGTTACTGTCACGCCCTCTTGCTGGTTGGACATGACAAAGGTTGACATTGTGCCTGCATTTATTAAAACAACTGCGTGGATGGCAGGATGTGAAGCGTGTAAATAAATGGCAACAAGAACCAAGTTACCAATAACTAACAGGCAAAGAACCAAGCCAGGCCAAGCCAACCAAACAAAAGCCTGTCAATAGAGTGCATCGCCATGCTTATTAAATGTTATTAAAGCCATAACTTGTCTATACTATATCCTTTCTTTTCTTTTCTTTTTTTTATTTGCAGTTTATTGGCAACAATAATGGTCAGCACAACATTGACGACATTGGCTGCTGGACAAACAACTAGTAGCAATAACCATCATCATCATCATCATAACCATCATCAGCATCACCATCACCACAACAATCACCATCCATCACATCATCACCAACAGCTACAACAGCAACAGCAACAGCAACAGCAGCAGCAACAACAACAACAGCAACATACCGCAGGAGTTACAGTAGTAAACAGTGGATCAGTTATAACTAATACACAAATTGTTGGTGGAATAGGAGGATCAGGTGGTGAAGAAGGAGGAGGTGGAGGTGGAAGTGGAGCTACTAGCAATTTCTATTCCCATAACGGCCACGAATACGATTGTGACAGCAATAATTCCCATACAAATTTAACTTATTCACAGACGCCTTTGAATTTATCACAGGCATTGCTATCGCCATCACCGCCGCTTAACGATCAGATTAGTTTGCTCTTTCCCAAGTGCCGGCCAAAGACACAGCAACAGCAACAACAACAACAGCAACAGCAACAGCAGCAACAGCAACAACAGCAACAACAACAGCAGCAGCAGCAGCAACAACAACTACAACAGCAACAGCAACAGCAGCCAATCGATGTGAATCTAAATTCGTCAACAACCACACCGGAGCCTACAGTTGGGCAAAATTCTCCCCTGGCCACACCCACCAGCACACCCAGCTATTATAAAAGTGTTAATATTATCACACAATCGCCACCACCGCATTCAGCCTCATCACATTCCTCGGAATCGTTGTCTTCGGTAACGCCTCGCATCTCAACAAATCCATTTTTGTGCGCCCCCTTGACACCGCCAAATCGAGGAACGATTGGGGAACAACTGGAGGGAGAATCGCCAACGGACAATATTGGAATTGTAAACGAAACGCAGATTGACGCGGAGGGTGTACCGACAGCTGGATATCCTGCTTCATTTTATTATCACACGGGCGATAATCGGCTCGGTTACGGCGATATGCCGCGCAAAAGGAGCAACATTATGACATTGGCCGCCAGCAGCAATAATAGGCTGCTTAATGGCAATGGCAATGGCAATGGCAATGGAAATGCTAGCAATGGTAATACAAATCCAACACAAAGTTTAAATCAGAATCCATTTATTAAAGAATCAACCTATTGGGAGCCATCGACAACGCGTGCCAGTTCCTTGTTGCACTCGCCCACAGAATATAATGATGAAACTGGCCAACAGCAAGATCAACAACAGCAACAACATTTACATGCATCATCTAGACGTGCATACCATCAACAAAGAGAGCAAATGCCCCAACAGCAATTATATAGTCAGTTGGGTCAACGTCAGTCATCCAATCAACAGCAGCAGCAACAACAACAGCAGCAGCAGCAACAACAACAACAGCAACATCAACAGCAGTCAGGTCCATCGCATATCCTACGTGTTGGTCGTAGTCCAGTTAATCGAAATTGTACACCGCAGCAACAAACGTTAGCTAACAGCAATAGCAACAGCAACAGCAATAGCAACAGCAATCCCTGTGCTGAGGGTCTAACCCCATTGGCTAGTCATTATCTTTATGGTAGTAAATCGTCCTTGGATCAGCATCCAGGCGATTGGGAAATACGAGAGCAAAGGAAACTGCGGTTACGCGAGGAACGTGGACGGGAAAGAGAACGTGAGCGAGACCACTTGTTGATGGAACAACAACAACAACAACAGCAGCAGCAGCAGCAACAACAACAACAACAACAACAACAACAACAACAGCAACAGCAGCAGCAACAGCAATTGCAAATGCAGGATGTGCTTGGGACACGCGATAATCATTTGAACCGCAAACGTTATATTGGCGTTGGACATGTTGCTGATAGTCGTGACCATAGGGAGCATCGCCTGCTCAATGGCAGTGCCAATGAGACAGTCTATAAAGTCCCAGAAGATGGCGAAAGCTGGCAACGTAAGTTCAAATTTAAAAAAAAAAAAGTACATAAATAATATATAATATACATAGTAAACGAAATGATAGTAACTAACAATGGTTAAGGGAGACTAAATAATATTTAGTTAAAGATATTTAGGCACTTATCCGAATACACTCAATTGCTTAAATTATTTAAAGAATAAGTCCCAGGTAAAAATGAATAGAATGGATATAAAAACAAATAAAAAACGGATTCAAGAGATTTTTCATTTTTAACAAAATGAAGATGAATATTTATGAAATACATAGATTAGGCAAATATTAGATACTTAGATATTCGAATGTTTTCCTTTTAAATCTTCACGAATAGAAGATTAGTTAAAATTCAATAAAGAACTAGCATTAAATCGTATATAATGGTATTTTGATAAAAGGTATTTAATTGCCATGGTATTCTATATTGAAAAAGTAGCCCCTTTTTGTTTAGTTGTTACATTAAGGGTATTCGTTTCAATATCTTTCAATTTGTTAAGCAATCGAGTGGCCAACAGTGGAGTAAGTGGAAGGGTTTGGATAATGCAAGTAAGTGAGGCTTTTGCATTCACTTCCATTTGGATGAATTAAATAGCCCAGGGATGATGACGATGATGATGTAATCGTTGTTGTTATCAACTGGGTACCGGGTAATTGAATTGCAAATCATGCGTAATGAAGTGTATGGCAAATATAAATGCGTATTGAACAGCTCAACAATGGGGCCAATCTACCAGACCAATACAGACCATTCCGGGAGTTAAAGTAGATAAAAGTGGAATTTAATTGATTGCAATTAATTGGCAGGCATTTCATTACATAAATACATATACATACATACATATATATATATGTACAATATACTTGTCTTCTATTATTCTGAATTTTAGATCTGCGCGTAACAACCGAAACGAATCCAAATGGTGAGGAGAACAAATTATCATCCGTAAAGCTAACGGATAAGACACAAGCACAGCCCATCTTACAGCAGCAGACGCGACGATTGTTGGAGCACAAATTAGATGCCTGGCAAATGGAACGCCTAGCTGTGGAATCGCGACACGGCATTATAGGTATTAACTATATACATACATACATACATAAATATCTCTCTTAATCTCACTCTCTCTCTCCCTCTCTCCCTCTCTCCCTCTTTCTACTTTGTTTATTCAGAGTATGAAGGGTCTCCAAGGCGTATTGGTGTGACAGCCAACAGCAATATGACTGCAGTAACGGACGAAAGCGAACCACCACCAACAGCAACACCACTACAAACAGTAGCTTTACCAGCAATTGCTGCTGCAACTGCTGGCCCACAATTGCCCATGGCTGCCATACTGCCCATGAGCAGCAGTTCATTGCAAAAGACAGCGGCTAGAGCAGCATTAACCGCAATGGCTCAAACTCAGTTGGCAACATCAACACCACAGCAGCAGCAACAGCAACAGCAACACCAACAGCAACAACAACTTTTACCACAATCCTATCCCGTACGTCCGGGTTTTCCACAGGTATGTGTGATCATTTCTAATTATTTTAAAAGAATTTTTTTTAAAATTTATTTATTTAAAAATACATTATTTTAGCGTATTATATCGCCGCCACGCGAACCACGCAGCGGCTCACCGGTACAGCAGCAGCAACAGCAACAGCCCCATTATACTAATACCAGCAGCAATCATAGCAAACAGCAGCCAACCAGCAGCGATAACAATGCAGAGGATACCAGCAATGATGTCTCTGAAATAGGCACCATATCCGATTTAACCACACCAGAGGCAGTGGCTGTAGCTGTCGCCATTCCAACAGCCACCGAGGTAAATACGCCACCGCCTACAGCAGCAACAGCAATAGCAACAGCAACAGCAACAGCAGCAGCAACAGCAGTTGTAGCAGCGACAACAACAATTGCACCACAACAACCACCATCATCACAACCACCGATTGTAGCCAGCAGCTCTTTAATAACAACTGGACAGGCAACAACGACTGGTCCTGGTTCTGGTCCCAATCCTTTGGGTCTGCATACAAAATCCTCAACATTTGATTATCTATATGAATTCTCAGAGACACGAAAAGTTTTGGAAGAGTTTTTCAAATGTCCATCAACAGATGAGCAACCCATTATGGAGAATGGCAGCGATGTGGATAGCATTGTAAGTAATTGTAGAAATAAAATATATAATTAAATAAATAAATATATATATATATATATATTCCTTGCAGGATATACAATATGAGTTCCATAGCAATTTCGAGCATGATGAAGAAGAACTAGATGAGGATGATGAGGAAGATGATGAGGAGAATGATGAAGCCGAGGATGAAGATGAGCCCATCGAACAGGATTATAGGCAACAGCTGCAACAGCAACAACAATTGCCTTCCGTTCAGCAACACCACCAACAGCAGCAGCAGCAGCAGCAGCAGCAACAACAGCAACAGCAACAGCAACAGCAACACCAACAGCAGCAACAACAACAGCAACAGGCACAAACTAATTCTACATCATCAATAATCAGTACAGATCATCATATGTATGGTGGTGGTGGCATTGGTGGTTATACGCAATCACATCTCCAACAGCGTTCCACTCAACCGCAAGTGGCGCAACGTCGTCATTATAGCGGTAGTCCATTAATGAGAGATTTTGATTTCTTTCTGGATTCGGCAAGTCGGAGTAGCGGAGAACGGGATTGCGATCAGGATGGAATCAATCATAATCAATTGCTTAGTACTGGCAGCGGTAGTGGTTTGGGTCAAAGTCTGGGTGGCAATCAGAGTGTTGGTGGTGGCATAACCGGACAGCATAACTATCGTTACTCACCAGAGACCACTGATTATGATTCCAATTGCGGCGATCTGGATAGTAAGTGAATTCATTTAAATTTCTATTTGTGTTTATTCCATTAACTTGTATCATTTGTAGGCCTATCGGGTGAAATGAATGGCGGTGGTGTATCCACATCCTGTTCAAATTATGCCAAGTATTATGCATCGGCTATGCCAGTTCTTGAGGATGGCCTTTCATCTGGTCATACTAGCGATACGGAGAACAATAATAATAAGAATTTGCAGCAAATAACAGTGAATCAGGCTAATTTAAGTGGCAGCACCAGCATTGGTGGTAGCGGTGGCATCTCCATGCTAATGGACATGAAACGCATCTCCACCAACAACAGTTTGAATAGCATGCACAATTTAACCACTTCCACTACAGAGAGTAATGGTGGTGGTGTTGGTAGCAGTGGCGGTGGTGGTGCTGGTGGTGGTGGTGGTGGTGGTGTTGGCGGTGGTGGCAGCGGCAGTGGCATTGGTGGACTTATGCAAGCCAGTCCCAGCAATGGACTGGTTAAGCAATCAACAAACGTTTCAGGATTACCACAACAACGTGAACTCCTTGGACAGAGTCCCAGCAGCAATAGCAACAGTAAAGTGTTCAAAAATATTGATCCGGAATTGGATTCGCTATACTCAATAAGTAAGTACAACAACAAAACACAACAAAATGATTATCAATATTATTTTCGATATCATTTACCGATCTTAAATTTTTTAAATTAAATGGCTAATTTTTCCTTTTTTTTATTTTTTTCATTGTACAGGCGTCTTTCATAGGCCGGATATGGTACAGATGACACCACCACCACCGGCACCGGCACCACATCGTAAACCGAATAGCAGTGCCGATGTCGATTTACTCCAACCGAGCAGCAAACATACAACATTGGCGGCAGCCATTAGCTCGACATTGCAACGTAGTTCGCCCACCTCAAAGGCACGCAGTGCGACCAGCAATTGTAGTGGTCCTCCACCGCCAATACCAGAACGGAGCAGCATGATGTCCGCAGTGACAACGGCAATGGCAATGGCAACGGCAACGGCAACATCAACAGCAACAGCAACGTCAACAGTATCAGCTTCCGCGTCGGCATTAACTTTGGGTCAAACACAAAGATCACCGACACCCACTTTAAATTCACCCGTTTGGTTATCACGTCATTTGGATGGTGGTGCGGGTAAAGCTCTGTTGGAATCCTCATCGGATAATCATTCAAAGAATAACAGTGCTGATGAGGATGAGGTAGATACTGATTTGGAGACAGATCGTTTATTGGGTCATCAAAGATTAGATGATCAGGGTTATTACGATGAGAATAAGAGCTGGGATCGTAAGCCACGTTCACTTCTCTCAAAAATCTCACCCAAACAACAGCAAGTGCCCAGTACAAAGACACGAAATGGTTATAATGCCTTGCTAAGTTCCACACCAGAATTACCACCGCCCATACCACCCAAAATGTCAACTATTGGCAATGGTAATGGTGGGACAAATGTTGGTAATGCCAATGGAACTGGTAGTAAATTGCTTGATCTAGTTGCTGGCGGTGTGGGTCAACGTAGTGTGTCGCGTAGCTCATCGGAGCATAGCGAAAAATCGCCAATTAAAATGACATCATCATCAGGGAATGGTTTAGACATTTGCTCCAGTGCTGTTGATGTTGTTGCCTCCACTGTACTGGGCAGTCCAGTTGGTAATGGCGGTGGATCTGAACGTTCTGTTGGTGGAAATAAATTGGATTTAGACAATGGCAGTCTAAATGGCGGCGGTGGAGTAACAGGTGGCACTGTTATCTCATCAGTAACAGGCAACGCCAGTGGCGGAGGAGGAGTGGGCATTGGTAGTGGACTAGGAAATAGTGGTGTTGGTATTGGCATTGGTGTAGGAGGTGGCGTTACCAATACAACTGCTGTCAACAGCAACAATAGTGGCAGTGGACCAGCCAGCAATAGCAACAGCGGCGAGAAAAAAGTGAAAAAGAGTAAGAGCAAAGAAGGTAAATGTGTTGGGTTTATCCTTCAATTCGTTCAGTAAATGCAATTCTAGTGGCCCAACCTATTAACCATATATATATATATATATAAGTATAAATATATATATCCTATACATATATATATTTATTTCTATATACATATATCTATATATATTAATGCATATATTTGTATAACCTGCGCAATATTATTGTTGTAGTTAATGTTGCTGCGGATGGGCAAAGCAATCATAATCAATATCAACGTTTGATTCTCATTTTCTATATTTAAAGAGAATAATTAATTGATAAATTTAATTGATTTAATTGATATCTATATCCATATCTATATACCGCTGATCTTGATTGATCTTTGTCCATCCCCCACATCGAATATTTGTGAATATCGCAGGCAACGTCAATCTAAATTATAATTCTGCTAATTGTCATTCTATTTATATATATATATTTATATAAAATATTTTTTTTCTATATTTTTATGCCTATTTATTTTTGCCGTTTATTGTGCATGCGTCGTTCGTTCGTTCCAAACCAAAATCAAAAAAAAATACCAAAAAAAAATAAAAAAAACTCTACTCTTCATTTTACTGTGTCTGTGTATGTGTATACAATAACAAAAATCAAACCAAAAATAACTAAACCAATCAACTTTGTAAGATACAATTTTCATTATGTATTAGTTAATAAGTCCTAACACATGCAAACACACACCAATGAAACAAAAGAAGAACAAAAAAAAAGCATAAGAAGAACACATAAACAATTAAACACTTCACTTTTAACAAATAATTATCAAATTGATTCCTAATCGTATTTTGGTATTTACATATCTCATCCAACAACAATAAAAACAACAACGACAATTACAAAAAATTACACCAAAAATAGGCGGAGCAGTGCTCATTGAGGGCGTACTTTTCCGGGCGAAATATTTGGGATCCACGCAGCTGGTCTGTGAGGGTCAACCCACAAAATCGACAAGAATGATGCAGGCCGAGGAAGCGGTATCCCGCATCAAGGTAATATTCTATGTTCTATGTTTAACTAAATAACGGTATATCGTATATATATTAATATATATTCTAAATATTATCCAATGTTCATTCTTTATTTTTATTATGTTAAATTAAATATAATTTGTAAACCATTTAGAGAAATGTGGCCAAGTTATTATAAATTATATTGCTAGGGTTGTGAGTTAATATTGGAAATAATTCAATAATAAAATAATAAAGTTCAAGGCAATTGTTGACTTAGATTTTGAAATCGCAATCGCAAACTCTGTATAATCGATTAATTATTTTCTATTAACAAAAAAGGAGACATTAAAACTAAATTATTGAAGCAATCAAGTCGTCCCTGCCGATAGAAATTTCGACTGCTTGCAGAACAAAGCAGTGCAGAAGTGCCGGATGTTCACCCCTAATTTGAAAGGTCAACCACTTTTAGTCTCCGAGATGTATGTAGATACAATGGTCATATCTTAATCGACTCATCTGTTGATGCAAATCAAAAATATATATACTATATGTGGTCGGAACTGTTTCCCTCCGTTTGGTTCATACATTTTAGCAACTTTAATGTACCCTTTTACCCTATTCGTACAGGGTATAAAAAATCTCTCTCTTTCTGTGATACTGGCATTTCTTCAACTGATATTCGAATTAAAAATTCTACTCAAATATTATTTTGAAATACTTTCCACCAGATAGAATATTACATATAACTTGCCACATTTGCTATTTTTATACCCCATTTCCTTTCCTTTCCCTTACCCTTACATTGTGAACACTTAACCATTGAATGGTTATCCAAAACAATTATCATTACATATATACATATATATAACTTTACTATATATAATATATACATATATATATTTTCATGCATCAATTTGTTAACCGATAAAACGATTCGTCAAATACACCTTCACATCAACTGGTCAACTGCATCCACGTTAACGCGATGATTCGCAATATCCACGTATTCGTCACACACAAATTAAATGAAAAAAAAAAAAAAAACTAAATAAAAATCGAAAAATCGAAAAACAAAAATATGATATTTAAATTCGCATACCACCAAAACTACCAATAGGCTCTGGTAAGTGAAATAATAATCTCCCCGAAGACATAACTTTAATTTAATCCAATAATTTATCTAATTTGCAAAAATGAATATAGAAACAAAATTTGACTATGTATACTTATGCTTTTGAATAGTTTTTTTGTTTTTTTTTTTTTTTTTGTTTAATGGTCAATCATAATTTTTAAATAAAATATTTTTGAATTTATATACTGAATTATGTGAATTTTATTTTAGGCACCCGATGGTGATGTCCAGCCGAGCACTGAGGTGGATCTGTTCATATCAACAGAAAAAATAATGGTTTTGAATACCGATCTTAAGGAGATAATGATGGATCATGCATTAAGGACAATATCCTATATAGCTGATATTGGTGATTTGGTTGTCCTGATGGCACGTCGTCGTTTTGTGCCCCAGGATATTGATGATGCGCCCAAACCAAATCGTACACCAAAAATGATTTGTCATGTATTTGAAAGCGATGAGGCGCAATTTATTGCCCAATCGATTGGTCAAGCGTTTCAGGTTGCTTATATGGAATTCCTTAAGGCCAATGGCATTGAGGATCATCGATTTGTTAAAGAAATGGACTATCAAGAGGTGCTCAATAGCCAAGAGATATTCGGCGATGAATTGGAAATCTTTGCCAAAAAGGAGCTACAAAAAGAGGTGGTTGTACCCAAAGCCAAGGGTGAAATACTTGGCGTTGTAATTGTTGAAAGCGGTTGGGGTTCCATGTTACCCACTGTGGTAATTGCAAATCTAATGAGCTCTGGAGCAGCTGCCCGTTGCGGCCAATTAAATATTGGTGATCAATTGATTGCCATTAATGGACTAAGCCTAGTGGGATTACCTCTATCCACCTGCCAGACATATATTAAGAATACCAAAAACCAAACAGTGGTCAAATTTACAGTGGTACCATGTGCCCCAGTTGTCGAAGTTAAAATTAAACGTCCAGAGACCAAATATCAATTGGGTTTCAGCGTTCAAAATGGAGTGGTAAATAATCAAATAGAAATTTTTAGAATTTCCAATTAGAATCGTTTTTTTTTTCATTTTCCATTTTTCATTTTTCAGATTTGCAGTTTATTGCGTGGTGGAATTGCTGAGCGGGGTGGTGTACGTGTGGGTCATCGGATTATTGAGATTAATAATCAAAGTGTTGTAGCTGTGCCGCATGAGAAGATAGTCAATTTATTGGCCACATCCGTGGGTGAGGTAAGTAACTCTACACTAGAAAGGGAAGAAACAAACAAGAGAGAGAAAGAGAGAGAGAGAGAGATGCAAATTGATTGATATTGTTCTCTTTTCTTTTCCCCCAAATGACAGATACTGATGAAAACCATGCCCACATCAATGTTCCGCCTGCTCACTGGACAGGAGAATCCCATATATATTTAAGCCAGTTGTTAACTAACACAAAATATATATATAAACAAACAAATATATATATATATATATATATATATATATATACTATATATAATGGACATGTATATGCGTGTATAGATTTAGGAACAAATCGGAAAACCAAAAAAAAAATTATCATATGATTTAGCTTATCTATATATATATATATATATATATATATATACATATATGCATACATATATATACAAACTACAGTATAAATACGGCGACTTTTTTTTCTTTATCTGTATCAGTGTCTGCATGTATGCGTGTGTGTAAGTGTATGAGTGTGAGTGTGAATGTGAATGTGAGTGTGTGTGTGTGTGTGTGTGTGTGTGTGTATGTGTGAGAGACAAAACTAGACAATGTTCTATTAATTGACAGTAGATGAGGCTGAGGATAAACTAAAAAAAAATTACGTACTTACGACAAATAAGAAGCGACAACCTTTTGTTCCATGGCACGCCTTTTTGCAACAACAAGCTTAATACTAATAGTTAATAATATTAATAACAATAATAATAATAATAATAATAATAAACCAAATGCATACTCGATAAACAAACTAATCGGTGTCCCATTCCCATAACCCTCACACAAATAATGAAACGATTTTAGATTAGTTACATTAACCAACTTCCCCTCCTCCCAAAATAAAGCGAAAATGAAACAAAACAAAACAAAACGAAACTTAAATCAAGGTAAAGAAAATTGCATTTGATTTGTATGAACCTTTAACCTTTCCCACTTTTCCTCTTCTTCTACTTCTTATCCTAATCCTAATTCTCCTCCACCTCTTTGATGAGATCGCATACATATGAAATGTAACCGCCTATGTAGAAAATTGAGCGTTTCTTTTCTACTCTATATATGTATAAACGTATATAAAAACCTATATATATATATATATATAGCTGAGAATTTTTGATAGATTATATAACCTGAAAAACATAAAACAAAAACAATGTAAATCCCCCTCCCTCCCTCTCTCTCAGAGTTTAATGGTGTTAGGAAAAAAAACCAAAAAGTAAATAAAAAAAAACAAAACAAAAAAAAAAGAGTAAAGAATTAAAAAGAAAACCAAATCAAACAAATGCTTATATAAAACTACTATATACACACATACATAAATATGTAAACATAAACACATGCACTTCACACACACACACATACATATAGCTGTGTGTGTGTGTGTGTGTATGCCTGTATGTGTTAGTCCTTTTTTGTTTTTTTACTTTTTGTTTCGCATTAAAGAGGACACTTAGACGCTTCGATTTCAAAACCATCTTCGTCCAAAAATTGTGCTACTACTCGTTAAACATGTTGATATATTTAAAGAAAAAAGAAAAAAAAAACAAACAAGCAAACATAATAAAATAACTTAAACAGAATCATAATATATATATACACACATACATACACAGACAGACACACACATATATATACTCGCACGCACATACAACACAAATACATTTACATATACAACCATCCATCCAGATTTTGTTACAAAGACATTCAAATTAAAATGTGGCTAAATTGCAAGACTCTCTAAACAAAAAAAAAAAAGAATATAGAAATTCAAATAAAATATTTTTCGATCTGATAATCTTTGTTTGTAAATCCACAACTTTAATATGAATTAGATCATGATTAACTTTTATAAGAATGATAATATATAATCGGTTGACTTGCCTAAGAAAGTTTCAATTTATTTTATTCTTCTTCTTGTTTTTTTTTTTTTTTTTTTGGTATCTCTTATTTTGTCTTTTTATATTTTTTTTTTTTTGTTTTTCAATGTCTTCCAAATTGATGGATTGGTTTTCCTTTGGTCACACATTTTTGCCTCTTAGATATCTACCACTACAACTTATACTCAATCTGTATTTAAGGGTGACATAAAAGTTACCCAAAATCTATTGAATCAATAATTTAGCTTTAGTTTATTAACATTTTGTTGAAATTTATTGTAACAGTCATCTATATAATCATCTTTAAGTCTTATCATAAAGATAAACTATGGCCCATTATGTCGTTGTCTTTGTATCATAAATCTATAAGTCGGTGATGAAACAAAGAGAAAAAATGAAGCTAAAACCAAATAAATAAAATTGAAAGAGGTAATATAAATACCAAATACTCGCTTTGCCAGCATCCACTACACATGAAATCACTAAATAAAAAAAAAAAAATTATTATTATTATAATTATAGTATACAAAACGTATATGAAAACCAGCAAAAAAACAAAAATAAATTTGGCTTGTGGAGAACAAAAAAACCAAAACAAAAAAAAAAATATATATATATATATATATAAAAATACAGCTTCAGATTCAGAGAAATCACCTCCCTCCTCCAACCCTTCTCCACCCAAAAGAATTTCAGCAAATAACAAGAAAAATATTTAAGTAAATTGTTTTTTTTTTGTGGTGGTGTACATTATTTATATATACATATATATATATATATATATATATATATATTATATACATATATATATATTATATATTATATATATATATATATATATATATATATATACAATGCCTAATAAATTAATGGATATATAAAACATTTATTTAAAACAAAAACAAACACATAGAAATTATATAAGAATGAATTAAACAAAAGAAAAAAACAAAAATTTAAATAAATAAAATAAAAGCATATGTAATCACATGGGTAACAGAATCTATATATATATATATATATATATACATATATATAACATATATATATATATATATATACATATATATATAACACACATATATATATACATATATATATAACACATATATATATAACAGCAAAAATTAACAAAAACAAAAAAAAAAAGAAACCAAAATATAAAAAACTAAAACTTGAGCAAAATAAACAACAAAAATAGTAAAAAAAAAAAAACAAAATTTACAGAGTTTCAATTGGGAAAAGTAAGCTAAGAAAATAATTCTTCGGTACTTCGAGATACCCTATAAAAAGTATAGTCTCATGGATTCCAAATTTTCTGTTTAGAATTATTTATTTATTTATCTTTTCCGTTTAATTTTTGAATGACAAAAATTTATATTTGTTGCATTTACAAACAAATTCACAGAACGTTATAAAAAAAAAAAAAGATAGAACTAACTTAATTTAATTGACCTCTCCATCTCGTTTTACTGACGTCTGTGCAGGCTTTTTCGCCTTTTTTGGCACATTGATTCCAAAATTGAGAAGATTATCTAGAAATTTGTCATTTGCTGCATCAGCATGGGCTGTGGCTAGATAGGACATTTTAAGGGCAAATTCATTTGTTATACCCAAATTCTTAAGAGTTTTTTTAATATTGTTTAAAACATCGTGATCAATCGAATATTGATTGGCAGTATAGGTAAATTCATCCCATAAATGCTGAAATATTGTTATATCTTTAATTTCAAAGACATCGAGTTGATTATTTTCATCAAGTGGAAGCTTATCATTTAAAAAGACTTCAATCTTAAATCCACAATATAGGGACAATATCCAGTCGCCACGTTTCACCACCACTTCAAAATCAGGAACACTGTGCACTGGATTCGGATTTTTAAGTTTCTTAACATATTCCCTCAAATGGTGTGGCATACTCTTGCTAATATTGAAATAGATATGAATATGATCTGTGGGTAACTCCTTCTCCAGCTCCACAACGCTACCATAGAAACGGACCAAAAAATCATTAATCATAAACGATGGCTCCTCCTGCCATATTAGATAAAATATTTATACATAATTTATTATTATTATGCCATTAACTGACCTCATCATTGACAATTGGTTTGGCTATTTCCTGCAATTGCTGTTGACACTGTTCCTTCTCCTTTTTAATCGGCTCCATCTTTTGTATTTGCTCCATTGGCTCTTTCATCTCCTCCTGTTGAAGCGGTGCAATCATTTTTATCGATGTCTTCATCTCATTACATGTACTTGTCAGTTTTTGCATATGCCAGCACATGGACGTGATTGAACGATGTCGTACTCTAAATGCCGTACTGCATCGGATAAATAATCCCGATAATGTACCTAAAAATTTCCTTGAATTTACCATTTTTCCCCCAAAAAAAAACCAACAAAAAATATAAACGAAATTTTAAGCTACTAAAAATTTTGTCTGACCTTATTGGAAAAACAAAAGTCAGATATAAAACTAAAAAGTTAGTTTTTTTTTTTTCAAATGATCATTTCATCTAAGTCTACTACATATTTTCATGTAAATATTGGAAAAGTCCACTGGAAACTAAATCATCTATTATAATACCATTATGCTATTATTATTTGTGGAATTCCTCAGGATATCTGAAACAAAAATAAACTAATGGAACTTACCTTTCAAATGGAATGGTAAATTCACATTTTTAAAACGCAAATCCTGCAAAGGATGTAATAAAATTAAACAGATGTGTGTAATCCAAAGAATGTAACGCTTTCGAGACCAATACGTTTGTGTTGTATTGTCATTCCATATAAAAAATTATTGATAATATTGTGGGACGTGGTTATACCCGTAGAATTAAATTGTATATTCCAAATACATTTGTCATCACTTTTTATGTCTTTTTCAGTTAGCAAACATTCCCAAATATGCAATATTTTTGTCTATATTTTTTCTCAAATTTAATGTCCATTAAATAGCAAATTTTCCTAAAACTTAATATGCATATATCCTATGCGATTAAACTTTAACTTGGAAAATATCATTTTATAGACTTTACGATGTTTTTACGTGGCATGTCTTACCTTTATAATTTAACTGAGTCTTCAAGTCACTTTTAAGACAATAATTTTCATTTCTTTCCAAAGACGCCCCAAAGTATGCAATGAAAAGTTGGATCCAACCAGCTTTAAAGAGCTTAGCATAAAAAAATGAGTGCAATTTTGTAGCAAATTCTATAGCTCGGTTTTGCTTCTTTTTTTTTTTTGTTTTTGTTGTGTTGAATTAATATTTATTGATGAATACTTTTACTTGCAATTGTTTTCATTTTGCATTCGCATTTTTATTTTGTTTTGCTTACTTTGTATGCCATTTATTATAATATTTATTAGTTATGCCATTTGTTCTTGTTCTTTTGGTAATATACAATCAAAAAAAAAAAAATGCGAACAAATGTGACACTTTTCTGCATATGTGTGTGTGTGTGTGTGTGTGTGTGTGTATCTCTCTGTTTGTTTCGCCGTGCCAGTGGATGTGTCTGTCTATGAGATGTTGCAGCTTCCTTTGCATCTGCATTTTTTAACTTATGCGGACTATGGATAATACATACATAGGCATATAAATATGTACTTGTATGTGTGAGTGAGTGTGTGTGTGTGTATAAGTAAATTTCCAGCTTCCACAACAATCAAAATTTGCAAATGCTGAATGCATTTATATAACTATTACTAATTAAATTATGCCGCTAAACGTTTAGTTTATATGTTATGTATAATTGCATATATATATATATATATATATATAGGTGTAAGGGTATCCATTGTCTGAGTGTGTGACTGTATGTGTGTGTGTGTGGTGTCTGTGTGTTTAAATGGTTGTTACATCAATCGTTCAAATTTTATTCATTTGTTTGTCTCTCCAATTGGTTCAATTGTTAATGCAAATTTTAGCTAATACAATACGAAGTCATTCATAATTATGTCATTCGGCTTGTTTTAGTTAGTTGCATTTAAAATTTTGCTATAGATTCCATCACTTAATATCTACGATTATTGATTATTAATTATATTTTTCTTTCATTTCTTTTTTTTTTTTTTTTTTTGTATTTGCTGATTTTCTTTTCTTTATTTGTTTTTTTTTTTTACACACTTATGCAAATTTTGTGGCTACACAAAATAAGATACAAATTTATTACCAATTCATTTCATTTCCCGACCAAGTTTCTTGGCTAAAAACAAATAATTTTTACTATTAAATGAAAATTGTTTTTTTCTTTTCTTTAGTTATTTCTTTTTTTTTTTTGTTTTGGTTTGTAATTTTTTTATAGACAAGTCAACAACAGAAATAAACCAATCAAAAAGAGAAATAACAAAACAAAAAAAATATGTATCAAAGAAATATATATTCAGATGAATTTTGTCATTACTTAAATATAAATATATATTTTTTGTTTGTTTTTGACTTAATCCTTATTGTGTTCGTAAATTTCAACTATTTAACTTAAATGCGATCAAATTTGGTTTAAATTTTCAAAAATTTGTTCTTTTCAGCAAAATGTTGCGCATATGTTTTCTTGTTGCATTATTTTGTTTCTTTTTTTTTTTTGTAAATTTTTTAATTTTAAATTTTGTTTCTTTGTATGTTCTTTTTTGGAAATTTGGTTTTCCAGGGGTTCATTGTAAATATTTAAACTACAATTTGTATGTAATGAATAATTGTTTGTTAATTTTTGTTTTTGTACTTTGTTAGAAATTCACGCAGATATGCCGAAAATTATCCAACCGAGTCCGTGTAACTACAATCCGTATCCAAATGTTATAACCACCCCATTCCAAATTGAAGACGAAAAGCGATAGACAACATCATTCCCACAAATTCCTCTATACCATGATCTTGCAGTAACCTAAGGAAACATTTTATGCAATAAAAATAATATATCGAATCTTTCTTTTATATTCTACTCTATTCTCCATTTATTTTTCCAAGGCCAATCCTATAGTTTATATATAGACAAATGGCAAGGCATTCAATGATTCTTCTTAGGGACAAGGATTTGTTTGAAACCATTGAGATAGAAGAAGAAACATGAAAATGACTGATGGATCGACAATATTTCGCAGATACCATTAGAACTTATTTCGGGATGACTCCTGATTTACCGAATTCAAACATACAAACTGACGTTTAGAGAAAAACCTAAGCCAGTTGCAACAGCAACTATTAACGAATAGCTTGCAAGTTAGTTTTGTTTTTGAATCATTCAGAGATCATTATAAAATATATATATATATAATTTATTCCCGTAAATAATGTTAAAGAATCCACTATAAAATATAAAAGAAAGCTGATAATAGAAAACTGATTGATAAATTTATCATCTGCAAACTGTATTTTATCTCATCGGTATAACCAAATTTTCGATGTGGTAATTCTAAAAATCTACAAATCATTCCATTAAATAACTCTTTGAAATAAATTGTTCAAAAAGTTTCAGTTTGCTTCACCATATTTTAAAAAGTTTTCAAAACCGTTTCTAAACAAAATCACTGCAAGGGTATACAAACTTCGACTTGCCGAAATTATTTTGCGGAATATTATTGTCTCTATCACGCATGCATTTTTCTTCATTTTGGGTTTCATTCTAATCAATTTTTTTTTATCGTTTTCGTTTATCCAATCGAAAAAAATCAGTAAATCTGGTAGCCCACAATCATTGCCATATACGATATTAATACATTCGATCCGTTTCAACTGCTAAGCCTATTAATTTGTTATCATTATCTTACATATACAATGTGTAGATTTCTAATACAATTTGTTATAGTTCTATATAGTTCAAAAAAAAAAAAGTTACCATATTACATTTCACTTTCTTTTTCTTTTGTTTTTTTTTTTCGTTTTGGTATATAAATTGCACATAATTCTGACTTAGCACTTACATAACTAGGACAAATACATAAATACATATATACATATATATATATGTATGTATATATATATATGTATTATATGGAAATATGGGAGACAACGTATGCTTCTGTGTGTTTTATAATAATTTACAATTCTTACTAGATTCTCATATATAATTTTATATATGAATATAAATATATATATATATATGTATATATATAGATATATGTATATATAATGTATGTATAGGTATTATAATGAAATATGTATTTGTATCTGCAATTGGCACATAATTACGAAAAAAGTCAAAAGTATCAAATTAATTATGTTCGTTTTATAGTTGTTGCATTTGAATTTGTTTTTTAATTTAATTTAATTTTTAATTTAAGATTTCGATTAGGATAAGGATTTGGATTTGATATTGCACATGTGTGTCTAGCGAAAGCCTAACAGAAAGTTAATCAAATTTTCAAAAATATTTAAATTAACTTTATAACCAATACAAAAACGAAATCGATTAGGGACACGATCGATCCAAACATCATTAATGTATACAATCTAAATAAAGTAGTAAAGCCGACAATTTCGATAATTCCTTTATGAATTTATCTCTAGTTTCAATTTGGATAGATAAATGTTTAAAAATTTTTAGATTAAATCCAAAAATAGTAAAATCAAAAAGGAAAACGTTTATTAGTCCTCCGACCGTTGTGCTACGAAATTACTGATCAAATATTATATACTGCGAAACGTATATAAAAATTACTTAAAAATAATAAAAAAAAAAAAACAAATTTCAGTTAACCAAATCAAATCTGAAATCAAGAAATAATCGAAACATATAAAATAAAGAAAATAAAACATTTGTATTTGTTGTTGTTTAACTAAACCATTTACTAAATATTTATTAAAATAAAATAGCGCATTTAATTGCAAAATAATAAACATTAAGCATATATGTATAAAGTAAATTCAAATATATTTAAATCAAATGAATTTCTCATTGATGACAAATTGAATGAAACTCAACTAAAAACTATTTGCATTTCACTTAACTCTCTCTCTCTCTCTCTCTCTCTTTTTTCTTTCATCTTTTGCATTTTGTCGCTTTCCTCCACAACTAAAAAAAAAAAAATATTTATATATAATTCAACAGAGAAAAACCGTAACAAATGGGAAGAAACTTAGAATTGAACTGTTAACTGTTTCATCTTACTCAAAATAAGTTTAACTTAACTGATTCACACAATTCCTACCCTTCAATTAAAGAGAAAGTGCAAAAAAAAAAATAATATATATATAATTATATATTTATATATTTATATGAAATATATAGAAACATTTCCATCTTAAATTTATTAAAGTTCATGAACAAAAAACTGTTCCGCAAACAAACAAAAAAAAAGGATACATCAAATTTGATTGATGGAATTATATGAAGATGATAGAGAGGAAAAAGAACGTGTAAAATTGAAAGATTATAATGGAACAAAACAATTCTCTATTAAGGCAAATTAGGTCGAAACGGCAATTTGGCCAAAATCGATGCAAGTCGACAATGGCTATTGCCGCCTCATTAAAAACAAAAACACAATGTGGCTCTTTTTACTTTTCCAGCTCCAAAACGAACAAAAAAATAATTCCAAAGAAAAAAAAACACAAATATTATGAGAATAAAAAAGGAGTTAACATAATATAAAGCTGCTAAGTGGCTAGAGGGTGTGGGGGGGTAGGAGGATGTTTTTAAAGTTCGCGAGAGTGTGTTCGAGTGTATATGTCTGTGTGTATCTCTGTGTGTATCTCTCTCTCTCTCTCTCTTTCTCTCTCTGTGTGTTTCTCTTTCTAAAGTGTGTGTTTGTGTGTATATCTAAATCTATGTATATATATTTATATGTATGCATATATATATATATATATATATATATATATATATATATATATGTAAAGAGCTCTACCAAAATTTGCCACTGCTTTGGCTTATACATGTAGTAGTAGTATTTAATTTTCCAAAAACTAAAAAACAAAAAGGATTCTACACATATAAATATATATAAATATATATATATATATACATATATACAACATACATATATATATATATATATTTTAAATATATCAATATTAATAGTATTAATAATAATAAAAAATTGTAGTTTTCATTTTTCCATTTTCATTTTAAATCATATAATGAAATTCCATTAATAGTTCAAATTCGAAAAATAAAAAACCAATGTGGAAGTAGTGAGTGATGGTGGGAATTTGTGTGTATGACGTGAGGGGGAAGGGGGGAATTTCTTAATTTTTCATGTACTACAAAAAAAATTTAGCTAAATTTCATTTACAACATTTAAAGAATTTCTTTTTTTTTTTTTTTTTTTGTTCGTTCACAACAAAAGAGGGAAAAATATAAGAAACGAAAAAGAAAAAGACTCGAAGAAAAAGTTAGGGTAAGGTAAGATAAGTTTTAGGATAAGGTTAGGCGATTTAGGGTAAGGTAAGGTTATAGGTAGGTGGTTATTGCTGCATCATATTGCAGTGATGTTTGAAAGTGTGTGTGAGTGTGTGTTTTTCTCTTATCTTTTCATTTCTTTTTGTTTCATTTTGTTATTTGTTTTTTTTTTTTTTGTTTTTCATTTTGGAGAGTGCTAAGCGTAGATAGATATAAGAATTGTTTAGATTAAAATTAAGAATTATAATAGGTTGTGTTGTTGTGTTGATTTTTGTTTTGTTGTTGTTGTTTGTTTAGTTGTAAATTGTTTTAAATTTGCATTCTGTTGCTTTCTATTCTTTTCTTATTCTTTCAGTATTTTGTTTTTGTTTTGCTTTTGCAATAATTTGTAGGTAGTAACTAATAAATGCTACACAAAGAGGTCCTCCCGTTGCTGCTGCTGTTCCTCTTTAAGCTGCCGTATCCACCTCTTCGACTATGTGGTTTGGTGGAACCTCGCTATTGGTATTGGTTGTTGTAGTTGTGGTGGTTGTGGCGGTTGTTGCTGCCGCTGCTGCTGCTGCTGCTGCTGTAGTTGATGCTCCGCTGCTGTTGTTGCTGCTGTTGTTGTTGTTGTTATTGGTATTGTTACTGCAATTGTTGCTAATTGGTGCCTTGGCTGTTGCTGTTGCTGTTGCTGTTGCTGTCGCTGTTGCTGTTGCAGTTGCAGTTGCAGTTGCTGTTGTTGCTGACTGCTGTTGCAGCGGTGTGGCCACTACAGCACTTACACCACTATATTGGGGAACTGTTGCCGAATCAATTTTATTAGCCACTTGACCATTCTCGGTGGGTGGTGCTGCATACGGCCCACTCTTTAGTTTGCGTGCCTCACGCTTTTGCTTACGCTGCTGCATAACCAAACGCAATTGATCCATTTTGGATTTGGTCTTTAGGTTATCCATTTCTACAGTACACTTTTGGCACATATGCTCACGCTCACCGTTACGTCCATAGCGGCAGCTACAATTATTGGATTTGGATTGAGTTGAGTTTGTGGCATTCAATTCACCACCACAGCAGCTGCCATGGGATTTTGATGAGGAGGAACACGATGATGACGTTGACGAGGACAAGGCTGCTACTGACGACGATGATGCAGTCGATGATGATGATGATGATGACAATAATGTTGCGGATGATGAGGAAGTCGCTTTGGTTACATAGTGTCCATTGCATTCTCCATAAGCGCAAGAGCGCAATGAGGCAAAAGCAGCAGCTGTTGCAGCAGCAGCCTGCTGTTGCTGCTGGGCACGACTATTGCACTTGGCGCAATTATGATGTTTGCTCGAATACTAAAAGAAAAGACAAGATAATACACTTAAAACAATAAGAAAGAAAAAAGCGAACATCAATTTATTTAATGATTACACTTACCGTTTTGCTGCTGCGTGAACCATGATGAAGTCCATGACTGACAACTGATCCATTTCCGTTGCCTCCCACAGACGATGATGATGATGATGATGTGGAGGCAGAATTTGAACTGCTTCCTGAAGATGTGCTGCTTGTGGTGGGAGCCTCAAAGCTAATCCGTGCCCCACGACTATATTGAGGCGTGGCACTGAGCAAATCATTGAGTATATGTATAACTGTAGATATATCCCGTTTGGGCCGACCAAAGCGATCTTGCAGTGCCGGATTGAGAGTACCCGAAAATGTTCCCGAATAGATGCCTTTACCATGATTCTTCATGGATTCAATGACAGCACCAGAACCATTTTTCCTTGGTGTCTCATCGTTACCCATGTTGCCGCTGGAACAATTGCTGCCACTAGTTGAACTGTTGCCGCTGCTACCGATGCTGCTAGTGGCTCCAGAGAGATCGATCTTATTGGTAAATACCTCTTTGGAGAGTTTTCGCAATGTCTGGGTTAGATTACGTGAGGCTTCGGCCAGAGTCCGTGTTTCGGAAACGGCCAAGGTTTCCAAATCTGTGGTATTGCTACTGCTGCTATTGCAGCTGTTGACATTGCCGTTGTTATTGTTACTGCTATTACTGATGGAAGCGATTTCTTCTACCAATTTGCGTGGAACTGTTGCTGGGCTAGCGACAGTTGGACTGCCTGCAGCCGACTGATACAAATGTTTTTGATGATGGTGGTGATGGTGATGGTGTTGGTGTTGGTGTTGTTGCTGCTGCTGCTGGTGATGTTGGTGTTGGTGTTGGTGTTGGTGTAGATGATGATGATGATGGTGATGACGATGTTTCGGCCGTGTAATCCGATTATTGCTAGTTTTATGCAACATGGAATTGCTGCCGAATGTCAAACTGCCACCTGGTGCAATGGCACGGGCTGCAAAACCAACATTTGTCCCACAACCGGCATCCGATGAACATTTACCAGATCCAGAGCTAGAGCTAGAGCTAGACGTGCCGCTGCTGCTGCTAGCCAACATTGAGGAAGCTGTTGCTGTTGCAATTGATGCAATTCCAGCTGGTGCTGGTGGTGCTACTGGTGGTGTTGATAGACGTGTACAAAGACACGATGTTAACTTGGCTGCTATGGGATCCTGTTGACAACCACCGCTGGTGCAGGCTCCGCCAGTTGATGAGGACGAGGAACTTGAATTGGAACTGGTGTTGGAACTAGAATTGGAACTGGTAATGGTACTGGTGCTGGTACTGGTGCTATTGTTGTTGCTGTTATTGTTGCTGTTGTTGTTATTGTTGTTGTTATTGTTGTTGTTGTTGTTGCTTGGCATGGGAATGTTCGTAATGGCCGTCGTCTTAATGGGACTCGAGACGAGATTCGAGAGCGATTTAATTGGCGATTGCTCCAGCACTGATTTGGTAACTGTGGCCGTGCGAGTTGGTGGTGCCTCCTTAAGGGCAATACTTTTCACAATATTCTGTATGCCGCGCTTAATCAAGTACTTGGTCAATTCGGGTCCCTTAATGGCATGTGCTGTTGAGTTATGACCATTTTGACCACCATCAGTAGTAGTTGTTGTTGTTGTTGCAGCAGCAGCAGATCCAGACGATGAACCAGAAATAGAGGAGCTTGTGATGGGAAAATTAGCATACATTTTGCGTAAGGATGACATTCCGCCACCACTGCCAGCAGCCACTGCTGAAGCATTGTGGTGATGATGATGATGATGGTGGTGATGATGATGATGATGTCCGTTATTGTTGCTATTGTTGCTGCTGCTATTGCTGTTGTTGTTGTTATTGTTCTGATGATATCCACCATGATGTAGACTCGGATGCTGATGACTATGAACATGTCCATGGCCAATTGTACTACGTCCACTGCCAGGCAATCGTTGGCTTGAGGAGCGGGTGCGTGATTGTGACGAGGATGCTGTTGATGTTGCCGACGATCCAGTTAACATGGCAGCAGCAGCTGAAGCTGTGCATGATGATGATGATGATGAGGCGGCAACAGATGAATGGCTTGTAGCTGTTGCTGTTGCTGTTGACGTACCGCTGCTGCCGGAGCAACCAGTAACAGCTGGCAAAGTAGCAGCCGTTGCTGTTGAGCTACCGCTACTCCCACCAGCTGGATTAACAGTGCTTAATTGTAACTGTATAAGCATCATGTGATCACCCAGACGCATGCTCAGATTAAGCGGAGTTTTGCCGCTAAGGAAGTCATTAACCTGCGAGTCGTTAAGCGATTCCAGCGCTTGCAGTACCGTATTCTCGGGACGTTGAGCCTAAAAAAAAAAAAAGAGACAAATAGGAAAAATAAGAATTAATTAATAATAAATTAATAATAAATTAATCAAATCAAATATGTATATTAACTTTAATACTTCAATATCCAGAGTATATAATAGTATTGTACCTTATCAATCCTCTTTTAAATCACTTTTCTCTTACATCAAATATATATCAACTAACTCACCCACCCACCCACAACCTCACCTATTCCCACACACCCTTCACATGGCGGTGATATTACTGATGTTGTCGTACGTGATTCAATGCAACCGCCGCCTTTGTCTTGTTTTGATAAAAAGTCAAATATTCAACAAAAATAACAATAATAACAATAAAAAAAAAAAAAGTAACAACAAACAACGGTGTCAGAGGCGCGTCGTCGTGTGCAAATGCCAGAATTTCCAACTAAATGTATACATATGTATGTACATATATGTATGTATTTATGTACATATGTACATATATATCTACATATACTTAAGATCTAAAATGGATAATCATAATTTAAATAGATAAAATGTACTGTTGTCATCTCAACTGTTTGATAAGTGATCACTATCACATCTTTAGTTAGTTCGGTGTTACATTTATTACAGTTATCAGGTCTAGGTCTAGGCAAATGCATCATCATTTTCGATGATTCCGATTCCGACTAATTAATGGCAATATCACGATGAGTATTTCTCTTGCTTCAAAACACAAACAAAACAATGAAATGAAATGGGGAAAGCAACAAAAAATAAATAAAAAACAAAACACAAAACAAAAAAACACACACAAAAACATTCAATTGCGACTTAGTCGTCTGAGCTTGACTTTATTCTATATATGTACCTAGTATATATTATATACATACTTACATACATATGTATGTATGTATATATAAAAGTGCATTAGTCAGATTCATACTTTCATGAAAGACAAAATGTCTGGGATATCTTTTTTCACAGTCGAAATTTTTTGAATAATTTTATCTCTCTTAAGCTGGAAGAGAAATTACGAATCTAATTGCTGATTTGAAAATATATATATATACATATACATACATGTATATGTATATCTGTATGTAATTGAATAGTTTTTCCACATTGCACTAGAGTTTACCCTTTCGCGAAATATCAACTCTACAGACTTTGTTCACTTGACCACCGTAAAAAATCCCAAATCCTTGTAAAAAAAAAAAACAACAACAATATATTAAAAGAGAAATGTAATATAAAGTATAAACAATAACAACCTAAATTAAAAACTAGGCTATATAAATTAAAAAAAAAAAAAAAAATGAGAAATTTAATTAAACCCTTGTAAAGTAGAAAAAAAGTCTAATATACAAAATACAGACAGGTAGTTGGGGTGGGGGGTTTGGTATACACATCAGTATATATATTTATTTACATTTGTATATATATATATATATATGGATACATATACATACACGTACATATGTATTATATGTTTTAAGGTCTGGGTCTGGGTTAATTAATCATTTCCATTGGCGAAAAAAAAAAAAGAAAATGAAAACAAAACAATGCTTCCAGCTCATACTTGCTGCTAACATACGTATAATACATACATACATACATATGTACACATATATACTTATAAAGAAAGAGATTGAAAATTATATACATATATATCTGTATATATGTGTACATATTTATTTTTTGTTTTGTATTGGAACTTTGCGCTGCTGCTGCTGCCCCTGCTGACACAGTGACCTAATAATATTCAAATTTTGCTCTGGGAATGGGGGGGGGAGGGGATATATACATACACTTGGCAACAAGTAACAAGAGCAAACCGTTGTCTCTGGAAAAACTTTCCCTTTGTCATTTGACAACGATGCGACCGATGGAGAGACAGACCGACCAACCGACCAACCTACCTGCCTACCAACCAACCAACCGACCGACCGACAACTTCTTATGCAACCCATTTTGAAGTTTCTCACTCCGAAATCAAGCAAAAAAAAAATAAATAAATAAATAAATAAAATATAAAGAAAAGCAACGCCTAGCAACGTGTAGCAGCAAAGAAATGGAGGCCTATTTGTCGGGCTTTGCTTGTTGCCAATGCCGTTAACGTTAACGTTTGCCGTTGCCATATTGTTGCTGTTAAAGTGTACCAAGGTCAATGGAGCACGCAACTTACATCATCTTCCTGCCCCTCCCAACCGCTCCGTTGTTCGTTGCTTTTGCTGTTGCTCTCTCTCTCTTTCTCTCTCTCTCTCTCTTTCTTTATCTTTATTCCAATCCGATTTCAAATTTACCAAGAAAGACGCAAAAAATTGACAGCGGACAACCGACCGCCGGCACTGCGCCGCTTCATCAGCCAATGCTGTAATTTATTAGCTTTGTGCAAATTAAGATTATCCGATGATGAGACGGA
Organism: Drosophila sturtevanti; assembly: GCA_018150375.1. NCBI lineage: Eukaryota > Metazoa > Arthropoda > Insecta > Diptera > Drosophilidae > Drosophila > Drosophila sturtevanti. The sequence goes on along the minus strand of JAECWJ010000392.1, from coordinate 938,633 downwards.
TGATGTTTTACCTGCATTTGATCGGCTGGTTAACGTTTCATCGACCGGTTTTGCCGCCCAGTTTCGGCCCACTCTTCCAAAACAAACAAAAATTTGCACAAATATATTTGGATTTCATCGTGGTAAAAAAAATATAAAAAGCAACATAAAAAATCCCCCCATTAAAGGCGAAAATAAAATAAAAACTTTGCTTAACCGTAGGCAAAAAATGAAAGAAAAAAAGTTGTCATTTTATCAAGAGTTACATAAAAGATAACAAAAATTGATGGGAGGAGGAAGGAGTGGGGTGTCATTTTGAAAAAGTATTCCAAATCTTATCAAAATATTTGCAAATCATTTCAAATTTTTAAGATAAAGTTTTATTCTACTACAGAAGAAATCTGTTTACGGAAGAGTATTGTGACATTCGATCTTAGATTAGATTGAGCATCACTCAAAAAGATAAAAGAAAAAAAATGATTTAAAAAAGAAAACAATTTTAAAATAGTAAATTTTAATTTGTAAATAGTAAATTTTAATTTTTCGAGTTGAGATAATTTATAAATTGGTATTATCTGTAAGTATCTATGTATGCACATACACCTATCCATCAAACGATCCATGCTGTTCCAAAATTAATGACTTTCCCATACTGATGATGGCTATTCGAAATGACTTTCGCATTCCAAGCAAATTTATCTCAGTGTCTCTCTCAGGTCCGCCGCTGCTTTTGCATCATAATAAATTTTGTGAAATTTTTATTAAAGATTTGGTTTTTTTTTTTTTATTGGAAATAGATGATCCTCCTCTTCCCACATCCTTCAATGCGTACAACAATCTTTGCCTATATTATGATATATATGTATAAACATTTATACATATGTTTCTACATATATGCACAAAATAGAAAGAAAAATGAAATTTTGGACAAAGCAACTGGTTTTTCTTTTCTTTTACTTTATATATACATATATGTATATATGTATATAGGTGATACCTTATGTTTCTCATATGTTATCCTAAACTCGTTCGTTCATATATGAATATTTATATATGTATATATATATTAATCCACCTATAAATCTCCCTAAATCTAGCTGACGCCGTCGTCACACCTACATATATTCGCTACAGGGTAACATAAAATCGTCACTTAAACTTTTCATATTTATGATTATTATTGGTTCCTTTTCTTTTTTTTCCTTTTATTTGTCTGTTAGTTTGACTCTTATGTTACGTTATCTCTCATGTGTGTGTGTGTGTGCGCGCGTTGCTGACCATGAAAATAATTTTATTGCGTAGCTTTTTTGTCTCCCTATGACCGCACCTTAGGCGGCGGCGCCAACTAGCAGAGAAGAAGAGAGGCAGGCAGGCACCCCCGCACTAATGGAATAAAGTGCTCTGCACTCTTCTCCTCCCTCCCACCTCATCCCACCCATCCACCCTTTTTGTGTGTAACAAATTCAATTGGCCAAACGTTGTCGCAAAAACTGCTGTTTGATAAGAAAACACACAGACCGCAACCAAGTGTTCGTTTGTTCTTCCACCACCGCCGATAGCCGCCACCTACTTCTCCTAGATCCTCCAGCAGTTCTTTATGCAGCGCAAACTGATCAACAATTTAGTTGCTGTTGCTGTTTCTGTTTTTTTTTTTTTTTAGTACGCAACAAAGACAAAGGAGACTTAGACAAGCGGCAATAGGGCGCCGCCTGACTTCTTGTGTTTACCTAGTGTATTATCTTTTAAAAACAACACACTTGGTGGTTTTATTTATTTTTTTTTTGTTCTTTCTTTTCTTTTTTACAAAGATTAGATGATGGTGGCGTTAGTGACCGTACAACTATACTATATATGTATGTATATATTCATGATCGGTTATGGAGAAGTTGGAGTCATCAAACTTGGAAAAAAGCTTTTGCTAAGATGTCTACAATGAGTGAAAAAAAAAACATTCTAACAGACGAAGTAAGACGACAAATTTCTTTTAGTTTAAGGATCTAGGATAACTCAAAGTCGAGGTGTAAATAATGCCTACTCATATTTATTTGCCTAACAAAATTGTAAAGTTATTACTTTTGCACAAACATAAAAAACACGTAACTGATTTGTCAATTGGGTTGACTAACAACAAATAAAGCCAAAAATATATAAACTATATAAATCGAGAAATTACTAATAAAAACCAAAAAAAAAGTACACATATTTTGTTCGTCATTTGTATTCACTCTCGGGATGGGGGATTCCCTTTAAGTTTTGAGTTGCACACAAATAAATAAACGTACTTGTTCATTTATATTAGTTACATATATACTAAATATTAGTATTTACATCTATTAATATGTATATATTTATTTTTATTCCAATGCACTTGACATATAAATGTGTAATGCAACAGAAGATTGATTCATTTCATTCTCCTTCCAAGTGTTAGTTTTTCCGTTTCGTCATTGGAGTTCCTAATTATATAGAATGAATAACTTTCTATATACATAATTGAAATATAAAAAAAAATAAATGACTAAACAATGCGTTGTATATGTATGCAATTTTGTATTTTTTTTTCTATATAATATAACAATTTTTTGTACTTATAAATTTTCTCTTTAATTCTCATTGAATATTCAATTTATTTTTAAGTTCTCATCATAATCCCAGTAAATATGGACCATTCTACTTATTTATATTTCTTATCAATTGTTTTTTATTCTGATGAATTTATTTGTGATTTAATAATTTTTAACATTGAAAACCCTCAACTGCATATAGAGTTAGGTGATTCATTCGATTTTATTCAAAGACGTATGTACTATATACATAGGTGTTTCTCTTCATTTTTATACCCTGTACCCATAGGGTACAAGGTATATTAAAGTCGCTAAAATGTATGTAACAGGCAGAAGGAAAATTTTCCGACCCCATAAAGTATATATATTCTTGATCAGTATCAATAGCGAAGTCGATTGAGACTTGTCCGTCTGTCTGTCCGTCCGTCCGTCTGTCCGTCTGTCTGTATGAACATCGAGATCTTGGAGACTATAAGAGATAGAGCAACCAAATTTTTTTTGTAGATCCGTATAGTGTGCAGGCAGATCAAGTTTGTTTCAAATTTTTGCCACGCCCACTTCCGCCCCCGCAAATTAGAAAAAACTATAACTAGAGTTCTATTAAAGCTACAGTATTTATTTTTGGTAGACCCAATTCTATAGCCAATATGTACCGTCTGACCGAATTTGACTGAAATCGGTCAATAAATATCGGAGATAATACGTATATATGTTTTGTACTGAAATTCTATGGGAAGCAGCAACTGAAATGTGTGAGCGAGATAGCATGCGCATGCATGTTGCTTTGTACCGTATGACGCATTAGTTTCGTTCACTGATATGAGTGAGCGAGAAAGCATGAATTTGGTGTTTGGGCTTATTGCGAGAATTTTTTCCAAGAATTTATATTCAATCAATGGGGATTTGGAAGGAGTCTGTTTAAATCAAATATCCTTTTTTGGTACAGGGTATACTCCAAGTCGGCAGAGACGACTTGCTTGCTTCATTTTATATCATTATCTCTTGGATTTTCCTTAAATTTTTTTTTATTTTTTTTTGCAAAAATTCCATTAATTCTTGTGCAGTTCCACTACGTTTATTATTATTATCGATATTGGATTATTATCAGTTGAAATGAAGGCAATTTACAATCAAGGTGAACACCGAGAAAGCCACAATTTTTTTTTTAGCGCTACTACTGGAGGGACTTTTCCCAGTTTGTGTGTTGTAAACGATTTCCCCCTGATTTGATTAGCAACAAAACACAAATGCCATAGACACAATTATTACTCATGCCGAAAGCAATTAAAATGAACTAATAATAGCAATTTGTAAATGGCAAACGGCCGGCCAAACGGGCGACAAGCGAACGACTCTAAGGCAGACACAAATATAGAAAGAGATAGAGATAGAGAGAGAGAGAAGCAGAGAGAGACAGACCAAAAGCAAGTTTTTGGTTTAATATTTTTTTGTATTTCTTTATTATTATTTATTGTTATTACATTTATTTTTTTTTTTATTTTTTCGATTGCCAATCAATTCTATAAAAAAGGAAAAGCATTACAACAACAAATCTGTTGATCATATTATAAATAGATGAAAAATTCAAATTAAACAACAACACCCAATAATAAATAGAAGCCAGATTTCTTTCAACCTTTTAAAAATGTAGATTTTTGTTGTGTGTGTGTGGAGTGTGTTAAAAAAAAATTTATTGATAAACCGGATCGCGATGAAGATGAAAGATAAAGTTGATGATTGAGTTTAAGTATTCTTCTTGCATTTCCGTTTTATAAAAAGAATTCACAAAGTTGTTGATCATGATGATCATCATCATCATCATCATTGTTATTATCATCATTTATGGTGATGATTATGATGATAGTAAGATATACATAGTTGATAAGGGGGAAGGGGGGGGGCCCCCCCCTTTGGAGTTGGTCACCAAAGAATTGCGCAATTTTCACAAGTTGTCAAGTGAGTAAGTAACGGAATGCGGGGCGGATGAATTGTCGCTAGTGACGAAGATAAAGATAAGTTTAATGAGCTGATTGAATAAATAAACACTTGTGGCAACACACACACACACACACACACACACACACACACAGAATTTTTCCTTTCAACATATAGTGTTGTGTGTGAGATGAGAAGAACGGACAAAAGACAAAGACAAATAGATTCGGAGGAGCCAATAACCTGTTCTTTGGTGTTTCCTTTTGCTTTCTCTGCATTCTTTTTACTTTCCTTACAATTCTCCGTTCTCCAATATACAAAGGACGCATAAATTTTTGGACTGCCACACCTACACACACACACACACACACACATACATACATACATACGTGCGTATTAACGTAATGTTGCGTCCATCGTTTGTAGTCATCACTGTTGTTGCCATGGTGTGGTATGTTGCTTGGTTGTTTGGTTGATGGTGCTGATGGTGATGGTGGTGGTGGGCGCAATATGGTTTTTGGCTTTTTATGACTACAGTGCGTCTACCTACCCCCCGCCATATTTCTCTGAAGCTCCCAACCCTCCCTCTCTCTCTATATATATCTTTTGCAATTGGTTGGCTTTGTCTTTGGCTACAGATGATGATGATAATGATGATGACGCGCTACTCCCCATCAGCAACACCAACACCAACACAAACAACCAACATCATTGTCAAAAATTTGTTGCCCTTTGTCTGTTGTTGGCTGCTGCTGCTGCTGCTGCCGCTTTTGTCTTTCACTCTGACAACAAATGCAATTAAAATCATTTTCATAAATCTATGCAAAAAGCGAATGAGTTTAAATGAGTGAGAGTAAAAGATGAAGCAACTTGGGAAGGGAAGCGGCGACCCCTGAGAGGCGGGTGGTGGTGGGTGGTGGGTGGTATGGCATCAGCTGCTGACCGCATCAACCAGCGAGTAATTAATTTGACAGCCAAATGCCAGCGCATCATTTAAATGACATAAATAATACAACAGCAACAACAATAATCTTTATACATAAAATATATATATATAGATATATACATATGTATGTATGCGTACGTAAATTGCCGGTCGAGCCTCAGTTTCTGTTTTGTTGTTATTTTTGCAATTGCCGCACAGTCGGTCATGGTGCATGACATATCTACGCCCACCCCACAAAAAAAAGGAAAAAAAAACGATGAAAATGAAACTGAAATGATGATGGCAAGACAAAGACATAAAGAGGGATGCGGGGGTGTGTTGAAAAAGATAGAGAGAGAGAGAAAAAACAAAGAGGGAGACGAGAGTAGAAAAAAAGTGGGAACGGATGCTGCCAAATGTAGTTGGTTGGTACGTACATACATATATTGCATAAAAATATCCAACAATAGTCAGTAAAGGTATAATCATATATATGTATATATATATATATAACATTATCTTTCCCCATGTTAACACCTTTCTTTCACCGTTTCAACTTAAAATTATTTTCACACTCTTTTCAATTTCATGCATTTAATTTATAATTTGTTATCGAAATTCTGAGAATGTTCTAATCGAGAGTTGTCATATTTCATTCCATCTAAATTCGGTTTTCAATTTCACACACACATACACACACACCCACCTTCTCGTATTACTTCCCATTGTTACCATATACAAAACTTTTAATTAAGCAGAATAATAACAATATGGAATAAATTGTTATGATTATTATGGAAAGCGCGTACAATAAAAATAGATTTTTCCTTCGAATTTTTTTTATATAATACATATATGTGTGTATGTGAGATATTATATATTTTTATGCTAAGGATATTAGATCATAATAGAAGTCTGTTATAATTTGCAGAATTTGATTTCGAGTGATTCCTCAAGTTTTGTTCATTACAGCATTTCTGATTTCATATTCTATAACATTTCTATTCTTATCCAAAATCCAATTCAAAATGCATCTTCAAAAGTACAAAAAAACTAGAAAGATGGACTAAGTTCGTATACCCTTGCAGATTTTCTCTATATAATTCACCAGAAGCATTATTGTAAATTAAACATACCAAATTTACAAATTCAAAATTTTGAGCTTGAGGAAAAAAATTTTTCATACAAAATTTTTTTTTGTACCGATTGTTCCTATAGCAGCTATATGATATAGCCAACCGATTCTGATAAAAGTTGATTGAAGTATTAAGAAGTTTATTAAACTCACAAATATCAAATTTCGTGGCATTCGGTTGAAAAACAACAGTTATTGAGGATAAACCGTATTTATGACCGATCGTTCCTATGGGAGCTATATGATATAGTCGTCCGATTCTGATCAAACTTGGTTAAAGTATCGAGAAGCATATTAAACTCATAAATATCAAATTTCGTGGCATTCGGTTGAAAAACAACAGAGTTATTGAGGATAAACCTTATTCATGACCGATCGTTCCTATGGGAGCTATATGATATAGTCATCCGATTCAGATCAAACTTGGTTGAAGTATCAAAAAGCATATTAAACTCATAAATATCAAATTTCGTGGCATTCGGTTGAAAAACAACAGAGTTATTGAGGATAAACCTTATTCATGACCGATCGGTCCTATGGGAGCTATATGATATAGTCGTCCGATTCAGATCAAACTTGGTTGAAGTATCAAGAAGCATATTAAACTCATAAATATCAAATTTCGTGGCATTCGGTTGAAAAACAACAGTTATTGAGGATAAACCGTATTTATGACCGATCGTTCCTATGGGAGCTATATGATATAGTCGTCCGATTCTGATCAAACTTGGTTAAAGTATCGAGAAGCATATTAAACTCATAAATATCAAATTTCGTGGCATTCGGTTGAAAAACAACAGAGTTATTGAGGATAAAGCTTATTCCTGACCGATCGTTCCTATGGGAGCTATATGATATAGTCGTCCGATCGGGATGATTCCGAGATATACAATGCCTGCAGCAAAAAGGAGCCTATGCTGAAAATCTCAGCTCTGTAGCTCTTATGGTCTCGGAGGAGAAGCTGTTGATCCAGACAGACGGACAGACGGACAGACGGACAGACGGACATGGTCATATCGACTCGGCTATTCATGCTGATCAAGAATATATATACTTTATATAGTCGGAGATGCTTCCTTCTGTGCGTTGCAAACTTCTGACCAAAATTAATATACCCTCTGCAAGGGTATAAAAAAAATAAAAAAATCGAAAGTGTCATCTGCCGTATATATAGATAAATATAAATACATGCACTATATGTATGTACATATATACAATTTGTTGGTTCGCCCACAGTCGAGACAACTTTTTGGGATTGTCAGGCCCCAGCATCATTATCAACATCATGATCATCATCTCGTCGTCGTCGTCGTCGTCGTCGTTGTCGGTCATCCTCGTCAAAAGTCCCATAATAAACTTAACAAAATATTATTACTTTTAATAGCTGCCGAAACATACAGAAATTTTTGTTCAACAATTTCTTTCTTTATATTTCTCAAGTGAAAGAGACAGAGTGATGTCAAGATAAAATTGGAACAATATGCAAATGTCATGACTGACAAATGGCTATATAATACATATATACACATATAAAAATAATATATGATGTATGTATGTATGTATTTATCTTGTTTCTTTTATCGTTGCATTAATTAAATGAATTAATCGTCTAGCACTTTTACTTTTATTTAGTTTGACCAACTGACCGATGATAACTGACTGGGCTGGCTATGCTATCCTTATATACCTTTATACAATTTAATTTGATTCATTTCGATTCAAATCTTGAACAACATACCGGGGGGAGGTTCAGTGGACAGTGAGACACTTGACCCACAGCGGTCATAGCTTGTCATCTTTCCGACAAGATTACTCACACAAAAATGTCAATAAATCAAGTTGTTCCATCAACTTGTCACTTGTTAACACACATTTCGTTCCCCATAAATGATGGGGAGGTGTGAGATGGTCGGGCGGGCGGGCTGCTGCTGTCTCGCCGGGTAAGAGGCCAACGACAATGGAATTGGGCACCTGTATAGGTAGCCATACCTATACCCCACCACATCCCCCCTCCCTCTCTATCTCCACCCATCTGACAAGTAGCCGAAATGCAATATTATTGTTGTTAAACATGCTCTCACGTTGCTAATTAGAGAGGAGCCAATGGCTGAATGATTCAGCAAATACATGAACTCAAAATGTTTCAAAAGCTATAGGAGCACGGAAGAGGAAAAGAAGGGACCGGGAAGAGGGGAGTGAGACAATGAGAATGGGTAAATAAAATGCACAAGTGGTGGCAGGCTGCTAAGGCGTTGAGTTGATATATTCGGTAGACGGATCAAATTTCGCCACCAACTGTTTGAGAAAAAAAAATATGGCAAAGGTGTCAAAAAAAAAAAAAAAAAAATCCACTGCCCTGCCTAAAACCAACGAACCACCCACCCACCCTATCTACCTACCCACCACCTTCGTATCGTTCACATTCCTTACATGTTATTTCATTTATTTGTTTAGTATTATTATATGTACATATACATACATATATATTAATCCTCTGAGCATCATCTTCATCTTAATTTTATAAAAAACTAGAAAGATGGACTAACTTCGGCCGTGACGAAGTTCGTATACCCTTGCAGATTTTCTCTATATAATTCACCAGAAGCATTATTGTAAATTAAACATACCCAATTTACAAATTCAATATTTTGAGCTTGAGGAAAAAAATTTTTCATACAAAATTTTTTTTTGTACCGATTGTTCCTATAGCAGCTATATGATATAGCCAACCGATTCTGATCAGACTTGGTTGAAGTATCAAAAAGCATATTAAACTCATAAATATCAAATTTCGTGGCATTCGGTTGAAAAACAACAGTTATTGAGGATAATCCTTATTTATGACCGATCGGTCCTATGGGAGCTATATGATATAGTCGTCCGATTCAGATCAAACTTGGTTGAAGTATCAAGAAGCATATTAAACTCATAAATATCAAATTTCGTGGCATTCGGTTGAAAAACAACAGTTATTGAGGATAATCCTTATTTATGACCGATCGTTCCTATGGGAGCTATATGATATAGTCGTCCGATTCTGATCAAACTTGGTTAAAGTATCAAGAAGCATATTAAACTCATAAATATCAAATTTCGTGGCATTCGGTTAAAAAACAACAGAGTTATTGAGGATAAAGCTTATTCCTGACCGATCGTTCCTATGGGAGCTATATGATATAGTCGTCCGATCGGGATGATTCCGAGATATACAATGCCTGCAGCAAAAAGGAGCCTATGCTGAAAATCTCAGCTCTGTAGCTCTTATGGTCTCGGAGGAGAAGCTGTTGATCCAGACAGACGGACAGACGGACAGACGGACATGGTCATATCGACTCGGCTATTCATGCTGATCAAGAATATATATACTTTATATAGTCGGAGATGCTTCCTTCTGTGCGTTGCAAACTTCTGACCAAAATTAATATACCCTCTGCAAGGGTATAAAAATTTCTTTAATTCAATGGATATAAAATGGAGTATATATTGGATAGAGATAGAATTTATTTGGATGTGTGTGTGTGTGTGTAAGGAACTATGGTTATATTAAATTATGAATTGAAAAATTTTCCAATCTAATTTCATTAATTTTAATATCTATTACAGGGTATCTCTACCTCTCTCTCATTAAGAGATTGAATCATTATTTCTTGTTATTTGTTTTTATTTTCTGTTGCAGCAATTTCACAAATTAAACACAACAGAGCCCAAGACTGACACTGAGACAGAGATAGAGACAGAGAAAGAGAAAGAGAGAGACAGAGAGTGAGAAAAACAAATTTGCTTTGCCAACAAAAAAAAAAATACTAAAAGACGCAAATTGTTAATTGGCTATTCAAACATTTTGCATTTTGCAATTTCATTTCTTTTGTAAATATACTTACATATGTATATACAGATGTATATATATATATATATATATATATATTTAATCACAAAACAAAGAACAAGAGATTGAATCTTAATTTTGCCCATACTAACACACACACACACACATGTCGCCTTTGGTTGTTCATGATTTTGTCAGGGGCAAACATTTGTTGATCGTCAACGAATCACTGGCAAATTAACAATGAACATAAACCAGAGGACTGATCTACTGAGAGATCAGACTAAGACATCGAATATTTAATACCCTACATTATAAGCTTTTAGTTACCAAACAATGAAGAATTTCTAAACGATTTCCAATTCATTTTCCTCTTTTTGCGACTTTTGGGGCAACAAAATTTTCCAATTTTTCAGTCGTTCAATTTGCAAATTTTCAACCTAATGCATAATACATATTTAAAGGAAAGGGTATAAAAAGAAAATAACAAACGTTTAAACAATATAATAAAACACAAAATGCAATAATAATAATTGTATCGTTTTTTATTTTTTTTTTGTTTTTTGTTTTTTTTTTTATTTTAATATGGATATATCCATATGTATATGTATAATTTTTTTTTTTTTTTTTGCATATATTTTTATTTGTGCTGTGTTTTGCGAGGGGATTTTTATGGATTTTCGTGCACGCCAAAATATTTCTTTGTTTGAATTACGAAAATTTTGTTGTTTGTGTGTGTGTGTGTGTATGTATTTTGAAATGTGCAATTAAATTGCTAGACAACAACCATGAAACAAAATTTACAATGAAAAAAAAAATGAAGCAAATGGTAAAACAAAAGATTGTATTTTGTTTATACATATATTCTAACAAAAACTACAAGTGACATCAGAGGGAGATATGTGGCAATACTCATCGATACCAATTTAAAAGTCGATAATAAAAATTGCAGAATTATTAATTGTTAAAGTTCTTATAATTTTTAATTGATTATATGTATTCTTCTATAACAGATGGAAAACCTTTAAAAAAAATTTGTAACGACAGATCCTGTGACTCTCTAAGAATATATAGACAAAATATGATCCGATTTATCTAAATCATTATTAATTATCTAATGGCTCTGCCACTGTAATGTCTCAACGTAGAGTTCTTAATGTTTCTTTTGTATTTTGAATATATTGCATTAATGCAATTAATTGTCTGTCGATCAGTTAATGATGGATAAACATTATACATATATTACAACTCAGTCTAAAACTTGTATTACCAGACAAATGAACCATTTGGTAACGCAAATGTCTACAGAAGTGTTAGTAAGACATACCGGGGGAAATGGGAACTAGAAGAAGAATGAGGCGGTGGACGGACGGTCGAGGGACGTGAGAAGAGAGCTTGGATACAGCTTGATATGGGCCAACATTGATAAACGTTATGTGGCACACACTAACTATATACTACTTTGATGGCAACAACAGGTGAGGCAATCAGTCAGAGCTTGATGAAATGGTGTCACCAACCAGCAACAGCAACAACAGTAACAGTAACAACAGCAACCACAACAGCAACAACAAACACAGTAACATCAGCAACATCAGACATCATCCGCTAATAATGTTGCTAATAACAATTAGCTGGCTGGCAACTTGTTGATATCGCAATGCAGCAACATTTTGCGCTATGTCATGCCCACACGAGTGGTTGGTTGGTTACTACCTGATTCATAATTCAAACGGTAAACGGTAAACCAAACGGTTTGCTCTATGCTACCGACATCCAGCAACAAAATGGAGCGCACATCGCGAAATAAAGACAAAGACAACCAGAAAATAGGTGAGATAGAGATAGAGAGAGAGAGAGAGAGAGAGTGCAAGTTAAATAGATAATGATAGCATAGGCAGACGCAGATGATAGAGAGAAGAGGAGAGGGGAAAAAGAAAACAATATTTAGATCAACATAATGTTTGTTTGTCTGTTTGTTGAAAGACAGAAATTTACCCTAGGTAAACACGACATCTCATTTAAGAGATTGAGCATTATTTTTCAAAATCAAATGAGGAATACCACTGTAATATGAAAACGCTTAAACGTTGAATCTGATTGCAAAGGAGAAATATTAACAAAATCATTTTTTTTTATTTTATTAATGGCATATTTTAATTGATCACTCGTTAAGCAGTTTTTTTTTTTTGGTCAACTTGATCCATGAATAGTTTTGTGATTTGAATTAAAATCGTGTTCGTTGCCAAGCAGCATCTTGCCCGTCGCCGCTTTGTCTCTTTTTTTTGCCTATAGAGAGCTACGCATACAAATGCAAACTTGACCTTTAGATGCGATTACCCCGTCACCCTCCCTCTGTCTCTCATATAAATTTTAAAAGCAACCAAAAACTTTCTCATTAAATCGCCATACACACACACATACACACACATGAATTTACATAAAAATATACATATATACCTAGACATACATATACATATAATAAAACCTTCAGAAATAAAAAAACAGCAGCAAAAGAAAAGCCAAAGGTCAGAAGAGAGCGAAATAGTGAGCATTGCCAAGGAGGAGTAAGAGGAGTTAATATAGTGGGGGAGGAGACCGCCTTGTTGATCAGACAGCTGACGGACTTATCGACAACCGCGACGACAACTGATCGACCGAAACACGCGGATCAACCACAAAGGCTTGAGCTTCATTTCGTTAAACGTTGCATAAATTAAATACCAAAAAAAAAAAACAACAAAAAAAAACAAATCAAAAAGCAATAAACAAAAACGTTTCGGCCTGCATTTTTGAAAAGAGTGTATGTGCAAAGTGTGTGTGATTGTGAGTGTATGTGTGTATGTGGAATACGTTTGCACTCAGCGTGTACAATAATTTGAAAGGAGCAAAGTAGGCTAACCAGTTTTTAACCGCGATCATCGTACAAAAAAAAAAATCACACACAAAAAAAGTTTATGTATGTAATCAAATAAATATGTAAATAAATTACAATTAATTAATGTCAAAAAATGCGTTTTTTTTTGTTATGTTTTGTTTTTCGTTTCGTTTATTGAACAGCAATTAGGCAAAAGAAAAAAAAAGTTAGTCATTGATTTGTCACTGACGCTTGCGAAATATAGAATTCCAAATTGAAATATTTAACAAAAATATTCCAAAATGGAACAATGGAATGGATCAGTGGAACAATGACAATAACAATAGGTTAACATAAGTCCAATTGGGATAGTTGTGTTCCAATTTGCATACATTTTCAACGTAATTTCAATTTCAGGTTACAATACGACGTACTTTAGTTTATTGAGAAAATCTATAACCAAAGTTTTGAGCGTTCAAAATTATGACTTTGAAAAATTGTAATCAACATATTTTTCCCATATTTCCACAATTAATAACAATGACGTTAAGTTAGAAGTATTTTAGAACAAACGAACGATATGGAAAATTTGATACTAAGCGATACGAAAATAAAGTTAAACAAATACAAAAAATTCCTGTGAATTTCTTAATTTAGTCATTTTGCATATTTGATTTGATCGGTGCGAATACTGAAATGTAGCTTTGTATTTTTTTGCCGCCTCTCTCTCTCTCTCTCTCTCTCTCTCTTTGTTTAATTCAGTTGACATTGAACCCAAACCTCTAGTGAACCCTTATAACTTATCAGCTAAGTACACACACATTTTTTGACAAAATGATTTTTTTGATCTCTTTTCGGTCGGTCTTATTATTATTATAATTTTTTCTTTTTTTCTCTTTTTTGAGTTTTGCTGTACATGTGTACATATATATTTATGCATGTATTTTGTTTTTGCGTTAAGGTGGTTGGACTGGACTGACTTACCAATAAACCAGTTTCCACATTTGGTATTAAAATGATTTTGGAACCGTCCATTAAATTGTGATCTCTGAGCGTGCCATCTTGTAGTTCTCTGTAAAAATAAAACAAGAAAATGAAAACAAGTCAGTAATAGCAAATGTAATTTTATTGTTCAATAAACAAACAATATTGCAGCAGAAGCCTCAACACGTTTATCGATATTGTTCAATTTGCCCCGTCAGCGCGTCAGCATGTATTACCTTCATTCCTTCGACCCCCTACCCCCCTCACCCTACCACCCATCCTATGCATGCGTAATGAAATTTTAGTGACTTTTTTCGCAATATTGATGCGTTTTTTGCCACTTCATCGGAAAAGTAAAACAACAAAAATAATGGAAACCAAGTCTTGCAAGACAATGACTTCTCTCTTCTGCGGAGTTATATGAAAACAATATCATGCCGTACATGTACGTGTAAGCAGTACAAACTCGATAAAAACTTCAAAAAACGAACGAACGAATAAGAACGAATTCGTTGCTTAAATCAACGAGATGAAATCATCCTGAATATATTGCGGCTGGAATAGGTTGTTAAACATTATTTTTACACATTTTTTTAACATTTAAATTGGAATTCCTCTTCTCTTCTGTGCCGATTTTTAAAAACTTTTAAACAATATCATAGAAATCAAATACCATAGAAACGACTAGTCCAAATCTTATTTGCAGTGTATATTTAAAAATTGTTTGCTCATAGTTTTTGGTTGAAATCTGATCCGATTAAATTGTATGTATATTTGCAAGGGAATTGAAATTATAACACAATTGAAGTTAGTCCGGACTCCGGACCTCTGTTTCATATTCTTCTTTTCTCTCTCTCTCTCTCACTCTCTCTTTTTCTCTCTTTCTGTACCCCTTTGTCTATAACAATAGCATAAACAGCAACAATATTAACTGGTAATTTATAAGCAAGCTCAAATAAAGGGAAATCACATCAAGGAGCATCGACAACTGGATACCATTTATTTTTAATTTTAAAGTTCATTATACATCAATTTTAAGTAAATTTAGAAAAATTATACATATTATGTACAGATATCTGTATTCTCTTTATACAGCCTCACTGTCAGATTGAAAAATAGATGTATATACATACATATATGAGGAAGTATCTATATCTATATCTACATGTCTGTTGTTTGCAATGACCCTTCTCTTTCACCCTACAATTACAGGGTATGAAAATTAAAAGTTCAAGAACTTTACAGGTTTTTTTGTTGTTGGTTTTTTTATTTTTTTTTTTTTTGTTAACAATTGGGGCCAGTTGATTTTCATTATTTTTCCACCACACACATACACACAAAAAAGTCAAAAGTTAAACGTTGTTGACACTTTTTTCCATTGTTGTTTCTGTTGTTCTTGTATTTAATTAAAATTATTTTTGATGTTTTTTCTTTTTTGGGCATTTTTGCACTTTGCAGGTGTTAAATGAGCTGCTGTTTTTACTGTTTACCCAAGAAATAAAGCAGCAGCAGCAGAGAAAAGAATTCACTATAAATATCAAGTTTAGCCACGCACCGCAGTTTGTATACCCTTGCCAATTCTCTATTCGGTAATTCAGTATTTCATGGACTGGAATGATTCGAAGGCAGAATTTCAGCTCTATACGCAGCTTTAGGGATCTCGGACTAGAGTGCCATACATAGCCATCCATAGCAATATATATATACATATACTAAACTTTTGACGAAAACTAATATACTTATTTGCAAG
Organism: Drosophila sturtevanti; assembly: GCA_018150375.1. Lineage (NCBI taxonomy): Eukaryota > Metazoa > Arthropoda > Insecta > Diptera > Drosophilidae > Drosophila > Drosophila sturtevanti. The sequence continues at coordinate 922,678 of JAECWJ010000392.1, read as the reverse complement.
GGTATAAAAAAAAAGGAAGCAACACAATACTAAGAGAAGGGGGCGGCGGCGCGTTCATTATAAACAGTTGTGTCTGCGACCACAGACAGAGACAGAAAAAGTGTCGATAAAAAAAAAGAGAGAGATCGGAAGGTGGGAAGCTTTTGTCTGGCATCTGGCTTGGCACGTGTGTTGTGTGTATCCCCCAACATGCACTTCTCCTATACACTGCTGCCCCGCTGGTTGCTTCAAATATATACATATGTACATACATATGTATGTAGTGAGTGTGTGCAAATTGTTCGTTAGGCTGAATAGTTATTTGATCATGAGTTTATATCCAATTTCAAAGTAAATAGCTGTCCCTTGGTTTTTATATCAAAGAGTTAACGTGGTTCTTCTTATCAACAATAAACGAAATACGATTCCAATGGTATCCAAAAAGTAAATGGAACCTGAACTATAAACCTTCCTAAATGTTTGTATAGAAACAAGAAACGTGGACGTACGTACAGACGGACGGACGGATGGACGGGTATTGTTGTCTAAACATGGTGTCCAAATAACGGTGTAAAACACTAAAAAAATAAAAAGAAAAGAACACTAATTTGATTGAGATATCTCTATTGATGAAAATCGACCAATCGTTGCTATAGCAGCAGCTACGTATGTATGTATGTATGTGTGTCTATACATACATACATATGTATATAAATATATAAATTTGATATCGGTTCAAAAGTTAAATAACTACATTAACTCTATTTAAAATCACTTGTCTCTTTAAAACTAAAAGGAGGGAGGGGCAGCAGCTATTTTACATATGATGATGAGCTTAGGTTAAGATTCTATACTACATATATAATTGAAAAGGTTATAAAGGTTAAATATCTGAAAATGTTTAAACAAAAACAAAATGTTAGTGCCGCAACATTTCTTTGGAATTTGAGAGGAAAAATCCAAACATTGACGAGAACGAACGAAGAAATGAACGGGTGGATGGACGGATGGTCGAGCGCGTGTGTACTTCTAAGCAGTGCGGGGTCTATAAAATGAACTCAAACAAAAAAGGGTACAGTTGCCGCCTCCCTCCTCCTTCTCTCCCTTTGCTTTCCTTTGTATTAAATTTTGTTGGTTTTTTTCTGCCTAACAACGCGAATGCCCACAACACAAAATTAAAATTAAACTATGTACATATTTAATAAATGTATAAAGTTGACAAGGGCTTTTCCAAATATTTTTTTCTCTTTTGTCTCTCGCTTTCTCTCTCTCTCCCTCTCTCTGTCTCTCTCTCTCTCCCTCTCTCTGTCTCTCTCTCTCTCTGTCTCTCGCTCTCTCTCTCTCTCTCTCTCTGTCTTTCGCTCTCTCTCTGTCTCTCTCTCTCTCTCTCTCTCTCTCTGCTCTTTCTCTTTATTTTGCTTAAATACTGTAAAACTCTAATCAATTATTTAATTTGCTGAATAAAAGAGATAGTTAAAATTCGATCGAACAAAGAAGAAAGAGTTAATGTCGTTGCAACAGTTTATTGTTTCGAGAGAGCACACACACACGCACGCAAGCAAAGAGAGACCACACATTTCCATACATACATACATATACACAAATAGAAAAAAGGAAAGGCGAAAAATAGAGGGCTCCCTCTCTTTATGCGATGCGGTAACCCGGCAACACAACAGCAACACAATCAACGGAACCTTTAATGACTGCATGCATGATTGATGAATTGATAAGATTTTTGTTTTTGGTTTTGGCTTTTTTTTGTGGTTGTTGCACGAAACTTCAAATTTGGGTCACTCTGAAAGAGGCGTGGCATAGCGTCGCGGCGTGTCGCGTTGCTTCGTTCGTTCGTTACGGGTTGCACGCAATGCCTAAAATTTTTATGTATATATATATATGTATGTATATTTATTTATACACACACACACAAGCATATACATATATATATATATATATGTATGTACATACAAACATATACGCACACATATTCAATTTGTCGCTTACGTAAATGCTGTTGGCAACACAGACAAACACACACATATATACATATGTATATACAGCTTACGCACCAACATGTTGCAATTGCCAGCCATCACAGCTGCTGCTGCTGCTGCAGGTGCCAAGCAGAAAATTCACCACTCTCCATTCACCACACACCACTCACCACACAACGGCAATAGGAGTTGCTCTCCGAGCAACGCCACAAGAGGGAAGAAAAGTGGTGGTCCTCTTGGTCCCACATTGGGTTAAAGTTACTTAAAGCTTTTTCTTATTTTTAAACTTTTTTTTCTCCATTTTATGTTAAAGCCACAAAACGTAACAAGAACAGCTTGGGGGGAAGTTTTGAGTAGGTAGGCTGAGGTGTGGTTTAATGTATGTGTGTGTGTGTGTGCGTGTGTATGTTTCTGCATGTTTGTACTTGGGCTTTGTCTGCGGGGGTGTCTGTCATGCCGTATCGTGACGCGTCGCTGCTTTTACGCAATAGGCAGACGACGACGACGACGGCAACGACGAAGGCCAAACGAACGCGCCGCTACCTTTACCTCACCTCTCTTTACCAATTCCTGTCCAATTCTGTCTCTGGCCCGGGCGGCGGCTAGGCCTGTTGGCCATGGCCAGACACAGACATACAGACAGCGTGTGGGGGCGGGGGAAGAGGAAGGGAGGATGTGGGAGAAAGGATGGTATGGGGACGAGAAAAATTTGGTGTGCTGAAAACTTTGGTCAAAGTGAAATATTGAGGGAAAAGTTCATGTTGCCGTTGCCGTCGCTGACGTCGCGCTGCCGGCGCTCGTCTTAAACGGCTTTAAGAGTTGACGATATTACGTTTGCTCTCTTTTTATACTCAATAGCTCGCTCCATCTCTTTCCGGCTTATACACAAATGTAATTTCATACTCGAAACGCAAGTTGATTGTCATAAAATTCCACCACCTTACGCTGTGCTATGTGTGCGCCAGTCTAGTGTGTGTGTGTGTGTGTATGTGTATCTATGTGCTTGGCATGCTGCGTAAATTATCAATGTTTACGGCCTAGGCTTAGGCCCAGGCAGGATACATGTCTCTGTATATATGTGTGTGTATGTGCGTATGTATGTATGTATGTATGTATGTATGTATGTTTGCTGTATGTTGTATACATTCAGGATATTTGCTTCTCGCTCTCAACACATGCAAGAAGAAGAAGACGACTAGCTGCAAGCCGGAGACGACACTTAGAGTGAGAAATTCCATCAGCAAAACAGCACTGAAACATCGCCAACAGCAGGAAAAGCAACCACCAAATGTAAAATTCTACGCCGCCGCGGCACCCGCACAAAACTCTGAAGCACGTTTTTTGGCCCGAAGCAGGCAGGAAAAAATGAAATAAAATTCAAAAAACAAAAAAAAGAAAAACCGCCAACGACGTCTAAATGTCTGGCCAGGATTTTGGGTAAAATAAAGGCGGCAGCTCCATTATTGGGGAGGCATTTTCTCGTTGTTGTTGTTGTTGTTGCTATACTTGGCTGACTGCCAAACTCAAGGGCAACTGTACAATGCCCCCTTCCCTCCACCACCTTTTTCTGCTTTCTCAATATGTATATGTACATATGTATGCTGCTCAATGTCAAAGGAAAAGCTGCCTAAGGCTAAATAGTGAAAAACTAATGCAAAATTTCCTTTTAAAAAAAATTATAACGCTATAGTTCCAGGATCATTCTTCATGCATAAGTGTATCCTTATTGAATTTAATGGAATGAATAAGGGAAAACCAGTAAGAAAACATTTTTCCATCGAAGCTTCTGAAGGGAAACTCTTCATGTATTCTTCTCTTATGCTTTACTACACTTTTTTCCGCCACTTTCCAACTTTCCACCCTTGAGCAATCAAACAGAACTCTCGATTATTGCATAACAATTTGTTTTTCGATTCTCGCCGACCCCATAAATAATGTACCCACCCACCCCCCTGACAATCCCTCCTCCTATCACTCCACTGCGCTTGTTGTGTGTGCTTCTGCACACGGAAATTCACACAGGTGAATAGTAAAAAATTTTGTTTTCTAATCTGGTTTTTTCTTTTATTTTAAGTTCTGGCTGATATCAAGCGTCACACGCATACAAAAGAAAACTACAATCTGGTTTGATTTTGTTTGCTAATTGAATTCTTTTCTTTTCTATTTTTTTTTTTTAGTTTTTTCTTTTTATTAGCTGATTAGACAAGCGAACAAAAAAAAAATCATGCGACAATGCGAATGCCAATACAATATCGAGTAATAATAATGTCTTGTTCAGATATGTGTATTATATATGTACATATATACCTACACATATCTAACATGCAACATATGTATACATATGTGTAATTTTAAGATGCATTGAGATAAAGCTACGCATTCATAATATATATATTCGTTTCAATATTCGTGCAACTTTGAGGCATTTATAAAAAATCAATATTTCTACACTTATTTCACTGAAACATAACCGGGGGTTTATATATATATACATATACCTCCTCTCATACTATAAAATAAACATTTTGGTTACGCTCCCATGTGTTTTATTTAAAATTGAGAGCTTCATTTGCATAAAGGTAGCTGCCTGGCTAGCTAGCTGGCGGGCAGACAACAGTCATCTTTAAAGCCCCAGAACTAATGCCAATTTTGATTACCGCGCCGCACCCCAAAAATAAAAGCTTCATCATAAGAGAGAATGAGATAGAGCATTCACATCATATGGATAGGCAGGCGGCAGGCCAAGCATATAGAAACTCTCCCTCCCTCCCTCCCTCCCTTCTGACTATTTTCCATCCTAACGACCAACAACCATAGAATGATGGAAGCCAACCAACCACTCATTCAACTTAGCCCTAAAAAAAAGAAAAAGAGAGAGGAGAACCTAAAAATTGTTAAAGAAGAGTTGATTTTTTATTTTCCATTTTCTATTCTATCGGGTTCATTCGGTTGGATGATAAGAAAACGGGGGAGAGAAGCTTTTTCCCTCCACCACCACACACTGTAATAAGAGGAGGCGGGGATGCAACCACCGAATGGACGAACGGACGCATGGATGAATTGATGTTTGGTTGGCAGGGTCTATACAACATATATATGTATGTATGTACATATCTATCTTTATGTATACATATATATATATATATACATACATATGTACTATGCTGGCTGGCTACATGACTTTCATTAATTTCCGCAACGATTGCTTTTTCGCGGCCTCTGGCATTCACCATATGGTCCAAAAAGCAAAAGCAAAAAAAATGAAAATCTAACACACACACACACACAGATATACACATATGCAGACTTTAGATACACACCTACCTAGGTGAATACATACACACTCATGGCTTACTTGGTCCACAGTCTATAGACTAGACGGTTTATCTACCCTGCAACCACACACATGGGTAAGACAAGGGTGACAAGTCAAAACCACACGGATAAAAAAGATTTCATACCGTTATTTTTAAAGAGTCTTGTGGAGGACATTCAGTTTAAAAAGTAAAATTTCAAACTTCCAAAATATTTAAATATTTTGAAATTACAATTTTAATCTTTAAGCAAAAAGATCACTCTAAATATTAAATATATATATATATATAGACCGTATATATTTTTCCGAGCGTTTCCTCAACGCAATATATACATGTATATATATACACACACACATACATACATGCATATCTAACAAAAAACAAAAAAAAAAACCTAAAGCTTTTGTTTTTCTTTTCAAAAAGGGTTGAGGCGGGCACAAGAAAGAGATAGAAAGAGGAATAGGAAGAGAAAAACTGAACAGAGCAGAGGAGTTAGGAAAATCGATGCCAACAACAACAGCTGAATAAAAATGCAGCTTCCCAGCAGTAGCAGCAGCAGCAGCAGCAGCAGCATCAGCAGCATTAAGCTTCTCTAGGGCGGCGACGGCAGCATCTGCCAGCCAGCATCCACAACAAAGACAAATTAAACAAAGAAATCAGCAACGTTGACGTCGACGTACGTAGTCGTCCGTCGCAACAAACAACAACAATGAAAAATCACAGTAAGCAACTAAAAATAGCAAAAATATAAAAACAAAATGCAAAAAAAAGAACTGAACGCCTTCACATCACCGAGACTCACACCAAACCCCGCCCATTTCCAAGGCAACCACCTACGAAAAAATAAAGTCAAGCGAATATGCTTCTAATTTCCAACTATTGATTCAGACTGACTCTCACAGAGGTTGTCGCTGACGTCTCTGCCGCTTGCTGCTGACAGTGTTGCGGTAATCAACAAATTGACAAGCAACGCCGACTGCAGCAGCAGCAGCAGCAGCGGCAACAGCAGCAGCAGCAGCCATCGCCGGAAGGCATTTTGCGAAAGGGCAAACATTGAAAATGCAAATAGAATGAAGAAAGAGTGGAGATGGGCAAGAGGTGGTTGAGGAAAAGAAGGAGGGGGAAGACCCCTGGTCTATCTTTTAGTTGTGGGGCCTGCGCGCGCACATATATACACGCACACACACACATATATACACATACGCAGAGAGTAAGCTCCAATGCTCTTAGACTCCCACTCTCTTTTTTCTCTTTACATACACAAACAGCAATTGCCGGCCGGCCAACACCAACAAACGACGTGATCACAGGGAGAGGGCAGAAGTAAGAGATACAGACAGCGTAAGTTAGCGGCGTTGTTGCTCTGCTGCTTGTTTTTCTCATCTCATCCGATGACGTTATGGATGCCGTAAGCATTTGCATTGAAAGTAAATTCTGGCATCGCGATTGACAGCACCAGCAGCAGCAACAGCGCAGTAGCGCATAGCAGCGTTGCGCTCAATTGAACAAAAAACAAAAACAGAAATGAAAAACAAAAGACAAAAACTTTAATAATTAAAGTTAGATATTTACTACAAAAACGAGATGTAGGAATGATCTCTCTTGATTAAATAACAGTTATTTTTGCTGTTGTTGCTGTCACAAGATTTAATTGTAAACTTCAAAATTCTCAACCAATATGCTCATTACTTCATCGAAAAATCGGTTTTAATTAAAATTGAAATACACATGCATACATACATACATATACATAATTCATTGTGAATTCGCATACAACCAGTCAACAATATAGAGATTACATAGATCTAACAATGGATGAACGGTAAATTGTTTGCATGAATTAAAAAGTAAAGAAAAGTGGCAAAATAATAATAATAATAATATGATATGAGTCATTTTTGAAGCATTTTTAGATGGGCAACTTGAAAGAATCTACTATTTAACGGCGTTTAGTGGCTGGCCACTTAACGGTTCTTTATCTTCTTCATTATACCTGTTTTACTTGGCAAAACAAAACGGAAGGTTTATGGAATTCTTGGCAAAATAAATGTTAACAAATGTAGCCAGATATCATAATAAATTTAACTAGATATTACATATGAACTATAAAATTAGTTTTATGATTTTTAGAATTTTTTTCATCTAATGTAGAATAAAAGAAAAACCTTTTATCCGTATTAACTGCTGAATCGTATTAATTTCAAGTAAATTATTCCAATCATACTTGATTTTGCTTTAATTACGTATCTTTCGATGTATAATTTATATTATTATTTATATATGTATACATATTTGTGTACATATCTAATTTCGTTGAAAATGATTTCATCGTTAAACTGGTTTACAAATTTTATTGAATCTATAAATACTTTATTTATTTCTGTTTGATGATCCTGACAAAAAAAAAATAAGGTAAAAATTTTATATAAAAACATTTTAAACTTACATATACATATGTATGTACATACATACATACATCAAACGATTTTTTATATCTGTTATCTAAACCTTTGTTTTTGCTTTGTTTATGAATGAACTCATTCGTTGCTTTCTTTTATAAAACAACTTTGGTGGTCGGTGGTGCATTGACACCACCAACCACCACCACCACCACCACCAGCACACCATCATTATTATCATCATCATCATCATCGTCATCAGCCAGCCATTGGCCATAAATAGATACAAATGGGATGCGACTGAAATTTATTCATATCTTTTTTGTTTCGCATGCATTTTGGCGTAATTAAAGCCAAATATGTACATATGTCTATGGATGTATGTACATCTATATCTATCTATATACATATGTACATATATGTACATATGTATCTCTCTTACCAGATACATGCAAACGTGCTGTTAGCTAAGATTTTGACCACTACTCTATTTATTTTTATATCTTGCAGATACAAACACAGCAACCAATAAACTGACACAGGCACACACACACACACACACACACATATACATATACAAGATACACACACCTCAAGTAAAACTAAAAAAAAATTAGAAGAAGACTCTGGCTAGCGTCTGTCAGACAGTTGTGCTTGGGGTTTCGGAGGGGCGGTGACGGGGAGGAGGGAGGGTTAAAACAATTGAAGAAAAAAGAAATCAAAAATCTATTTTTAAATAAACAAAGCAACATTGTTGCACTTTTATAAATTGTATTCTTCTTTCTCTTCATAATCCAAATGCAATCCATAACGATAATGATGATGAACGAACGCCTATTTCTCTGTCTCTCTTTCTGTTTATCAGTGTCTGCCACTCTTCTGTCTCGCTCCCTCTCACTCTTTCACTCTCTCTCTCTTTCTCTCTCGCTCTCATAGTGTCGGGACAAAATGGCAGCCTAAGGGCCGCACTTGTGGGGCTTGGAAATTGGCCAAAAGGAAGGCAGGTGGTGTAACTTTCCAAGCCAACTAAACGAGTTTCACTTACAAATACACATTCACAGAAACAAAGAGAGACAAATAGAGAGGGAGAGAGAAAGAGAGGGAGCAGAAGATAGTTAGAGAGTAAAGGGAAGCAAAGAGAGCGGTAAAACGTAAATCAAATACAATAAAAAAACCTCTTGTGTAACCTGATCTTCACACACAAGCACACACACACACGCATGCAATTGAAATACACATAGGCAGAGGCGGCAAACAATAAGCCAGAACAAAGCGCTTGTCCGTATTTCAAACAAGATCTCTCCCTCTCTTTGTTGCGCTCTCTCTCTTCCTCTCTCGCTCTCTCCCTCTCTATTACTATCTCTCTTTCTTCAAGCATAACAAACTAAACTACGAAAACTACGCAGCAAACACACAGCAACAAGAAATAGGTAATTGTTATTTGAGTTATACATACATATGTATCTACGTACATACATACATATACATACATATGTACATATATGTAGGTACATGCATACGTATCTACAAATACCATATACTAATATTAATCCACACTCATGTACACTTGTATGTATGTATGTATGTATATATTACCAAAAGTTTTCAATTCTTTACAAGGTTGCACAACAACAATAACAAAAGAAAACCAACAACAACGACTCTCTGCAGACACTTCAACAGACGCCAAAAACAGAAATTCACCACAGCATGGCACAGCATTTAATTTCAACACACCTAAAAACTGGAACCTCTCTACACTACTAATAAACTGACTGACTGACTGACTGATTGACACGCGCTAGCCGCTCCTCTACAGTTCTTAATGACGTCGATGATGCTGCTGCTTGCTCCAATATTAAGAGGGAGAGAGAGGGGTGTTAGGGGGCGGCATGTTGTCTCCCAAAGGTGACATGTGTAGTAGCAATAGCAGCAGCGGCCACACTTTACGCTTATGTCATAACGCAAACACGCATAAACATACATACATATACAACCATATAAACAGCAACATATACACACAGATACATACATACATACATACCTTGAATTGTGCGACATTTATGGCAATAAAGAGTGTAGAGAAGAGGGGGGTCGATAGGTTGGAATCTAATCTTTAATAGGGTTTTCTAGTCGTACTTAGTCTGTATAAATGTATGTACATATGTATGTGCATATACCTGTATGTATGAATGTTCGTAAATATGTATGTATGTATATACATACATACCTATGTATGTATGTACATATTTTCTACATGTGCGCACATTTTAGCTCTAGGAATGCGAATAATTTAATATATTTTCTATAAATGAAAGAGTATATAGATTATACTAACAAATATGTACATACATAGTACATGCCCACTGTTATATCACCAAATAATTGTAATTTCACATAATTTCTAACTATTTGTATAAACAAATGTCTGGTCTTGTAACCGCTACAAATATAACAGTTCTCCGCGCCATGTGAAAAAAAAACATTCCTGATTAATATGGAGATAGCAAAGTCTATTCTATTTTTATTTAAAACAACTAATCTAGTCATATAACATAATATAGTGAAGGAACATCATCTTCGCAAAAAGTGTTGAGAGAAAGCACGAAGCGGTATTACTACCACTACTATTACGTTTGTATGTATGTATGTATGTATGTACATATAAAATAATAGAAATTGGAGAGTACTTTTTTTTTGGTCGTAGGTCTTCTATGCTTTTCCTGAGGTGTTTTTCTTTTTCTTCTTCATATTTTTGATCTTTTTGACTCAGCAAGGGGCATACATACATATGTACATATGTTGGTTGAAGGGTTGCTGGTTGAGACATATGAAAACAGATCTTGTGGTCATATACATAATATGCTACAAGGTGGTGGCTAAATGGTTGGGATTGGTAATGGTGGTGACTTTTAATATATGCCATACACACACACACACACACACACGCATACATACGCATCGAGATAATATTCATTTATGCAACATTGTCTTTTAGTTTCCTTTTTAGAGTTGGTTGGCTTGGTTGGTGGTGTGAATGAAGCTTTCGTTGGAAAAGGCTTTTCTTGTTCCCACTTTATGTTATATGTATGTATGTATGTATTTTGTTTTTGCTTTTGGTTTGGTGGTGGATTTTCAGTTTTATCATCAAAAATGGTCTTCGGGTGGTTTCGTCGTGAGTGGGTGGGTGGATGTGGATGGTTAGATGGATTTCGCTTGGCTTTTGCCTGGCTTCCCAATGATGACATTTTTGGGCTGGTCATAGAACTTTTTCATTTTTGCTACCGGAACAAAGGAGAAGAGAAATCAGCGTCGCTGCTGCTGGGCAAAGTTTTGTTGTTGTTGTTGTTGGTTGGCTTGCCTTTGCCATCACCGTGCCGATAAGAGCAAAAAGCAAGCCAATTGATTGCAGCAACAGACCAAAGAACAAAGAATCACACACACACACACACGCACACACATACAGAGAAAAAGAAAGATTTTAACGCCTGCGTTGGCAGAGACACGCGGCAGGCTATATACATACATACATATGTATGTACATACATCTGTATATACAGGAGAAAAAAAATAAAGAGTAAAAAATCCAAAAAAGAGATCACTCAAATAGAAAACTACAACTAAAGTCAATACAAACTTTAATCTACTAACCGGAACTAAATTTTTTCCATTCCGGCAATATCATAGTATTGATGAGCATTGTGATTCTGGGGTCTTATCATCATATTTGTTTTAAGATATTGTTTTAAAAACATCCTCTCTTAAGGCCACTTGACTTAGCGCCTATGAACCCTAAAAATATACATACATACACTCATACATACATACATACATACATATAAATAGTTGCAGTTGTATTGATCACAACCTAAACAAAGAATCGAATAGAATTGGATAACCCCAACCAACCAAGTCAATTGCGTACTTTTGAGAGTGCGATCAAATTTAAAATCGATTTCTCTTCAAATGTGTTGAGGTCTGATGAGAGAGAGACTTTGAGAGTTAACGCAAGAGAGCGCATCGCTGCAGCACCGGTAAATGAAGCTGACGCCAACGCCGATAACTGTGGCTGGGCCAATGCAACTAGTTGACTGCGCTGCGCTGCTGCTAATGCGAACAAAAAAGTCCAACAACAGCAACAAATACATTTAAGAAATTGTTGTTGCCGGTTATTCGAATATGCACACATATATACATACATACATACATACATACATACATACATATGTACATACATATATAAATATGTATGTATATGTATGTATGTGCATACATACATATGTGTATGTAAATTGCTCATGTATAACAAGATTATGAAATTGTCAACTTTTTAACCCTTCAAGAGTATGCATACATATATGTATGTATGTGTGTGTGTGTGTGTGTGTGTGTGTATGCATGCATGAGTTTTCTTTTTCTTTCTTCTTTTTTTGGAGGTTATATCAATCAAAAACAACGTGCTCCGAGACATCGACTACACAATGCCCTGTCGTCTAAAGTCTTATTAGTCAATTTAATCTTGAACGTACATAGATACGAATGTATTAGGAAATACATACATACACACAGTTGACCAATAATGTCTTCGTACATTGGTGTCTTGTAAGTTTCTAGTGGAAAAAAAGGATGTTTTGAAATAATTTTTGTATATATGTATGTACATATGTATGTATGTATGTATGCAAGTAATTAAATGTATTAATTTCCGCATCCCCATAACTGTGGATTTCGAACTTTATCGATTTCTATTACCTTTACCATAGTTACCACAATGACAACAATATTTATATACCCTTATTGTCATAGAGAGTTAAAGGATGGAAAGAAAGAAAAGAAAAAAAACAGAAGCCATCAGAGAAAAACATTTGACTAAACAAAGGTCTAACAGCGAATTTGATTTAGAATCTAGGGGGAATTTTTTTCGCATTGGCATGCAAGTTAATTGCAAAAACATACAAATGAATACATACATATGTATGTACATATATACACTTGTCTTCCTTTCATTTGAGCTATGCTGTGTTTCTCTTGCTCTCTCGCTTCTTCATTATCACAACAATGTGAATTCCAAAAGTTGCGTCATAAATTCAAATTTGCGTGAGTGTATATGTATGCATGACTGTGTGTGTGTGTGTGTGCGTTTTTCTTTTCTTTTTTTTTTTAAATAAACTTAGTTTTTTTTTGTATTTCGTAATAGTATAAAAATATATTGTAGTCGTGGACGATAGACAAAGGCTGACTGACTGGACAATCTTTCCTTTATAATGAATTTAAACTCATACATATGCAGATACATACATACATACATATGTATGTATGTACATATGTAAATGCAATTGGATGGATGGCAATTATGTATGAGGTGACAATTAAATTTTTGATAAATATGTACTCACTTCTCACGATGCAACAAGCAAATGCGATCCTTGGCCACCTTTAGCTTCTTGGATATAATCTTCTTAAGGCTCTCCACACTGATGTGGGGCTCTACGCTGACGCCAAAATTGCCGCCGGTTGTTGTATTGATATTCAGGTTAATCATTAACGAGGATGAAGCTGACGACGACAAGCTGTTGCTGCTGCCCATAGTGATACCGTTGGAACATGCTGCTGCTGCTGCTGCTGCTGCTGCCACCGCCGATGATGATAAACGTTGCAAGGCATTGTGGTTGCTGTTGTTGGGCCTATTGCTGCCACCAACACAGTTATTGTTATTGTTGCTATTGGCGTGGTTGTTGCTGCTGCTGTTGTTGTTGTTGTTATTGCTGCTGTTGCTGTTGCTGCCACACCCAGCATTTGATTTAGCCGCAGCCGCTGACGCTGCCTCATTTTGGCCATCGGCAGTGGCCGAGTTCGTAGTTGTTGATTTATCCATAATCAGTTATAAGTAGAGCGAGAGGTGGAGGTGGAGGTTGTGAGGCGGTTAGCTATTAAGCAACTCCTCTGCTTCTCCCAAGTTTAGAAACACAGACACACACAGCAAAAAAAAATAATATTTATAACAACAAACAAACAAAAAAAAAACAGCAAAAAGTAGTTAATGTGGGGTGAAAAAAACCAAATTTCAATCGATTTTCTATATACACCACACCTTACACACAGACACACACGCACAGGCTTACGCAGATCAGACGAAAAATATAAGGAAGAACGAGAGAGCAGGACAGACTGAGACGAAGACGAGACGCGAAGCGGCAACGGCAACCGAGGTTATGTTGTATGTTTTTTATTCTTTTTTTTTTTTTATTTGTTTTTCTTTACTGTTGCACTGCTCAGGTACACATATATAAATACATACATATATGTGAATGTGAACGACGTTGAAAGAAAACGAATTTTATTTGATTTATTTTCACATTTATCTTTTAATTTTTTGCTTTACTGTTGCTTTTGACTTCAGATTTCAAATTTTCTGTTGCGTTTTTTAAACCGCACACACACACACTCACACACACACCGTCCGTCGTCGTCACCACGCCACCTGAAGTCCCAAATAACAGTAAAACGAAAAAAATAAGAAAAACTCATTTTCTGTTAAAATTCATTTGGTTCTGTTAAAATCCATTTACTGTTAAAATTTATTTTCTGTTAAAACTTATTTTCTGTTAAAACTTATTTTCTGTTAAAATTCATTTGCTTCGTTAAAACCCATTTTCTGTTAAAACTTATTTTCTGTTAAAACTTATTTTGTGTTAAAATTCATTTGCGTCTGTTAAAATTTCGTTCTGTTAAAACTACATTTCTGTTAAACTTCATTTGGTTCCGTTAAAATACAGTTCTGTTATTTACGGTCACCTGTTACAACATGAACAGAAAGCTAATGTGAAGACTCACTGCGTTACTGTTAGTAACACAATGCGCAACAGTAACCACATTAGTCAGTCAAGATAGCGACGATCCCATTTTAAAAACCTATTTTGCATTTGAGCCAAATACAGCTTACGTTTATTAATAATGATACAATCAATGATTTTTACTGACTTTTCGACTTTTTTTCAGGCATTGCGAGTATTATAATATGACAAAATTAGAGCCCCACATTTTCAGAAGTAGCTCCATTCACAGAACGAGTTGTCCCTTGCACGATGCTTATGTCAAATGAAACAATCGCTGCACAACAAATATATTGATATCTAACAGTTTGATTTATTTTATTATTTAATTGCAATTTGCGCTATTAAATACAAAATTAATGAAGAAGCTTTTGTTTTAAATGTTCGCGGCTAATTGCAGAACTACTCTAACGACTAGTTCTCTACAAATTTAAAAATAATTTAACATTGGATTAACAGCGACCGAACTTGACTTAAACAGACCGTCGCTAATGTCACGGACATATATGTATCAAAGGTCCGTCGCTAACGTGTCGAACATATATGTATTAAAAGTCCGTCTCTATCTGCACAGTTAATTTTTTCATGCGCAACAACACGTGTGTGTCGGCAAGTTCTAAGCATATTTTTCTGAAAATAAATACAGGATAATTACACCAATTGATTTGGCTTGATAATCTATTTAAGCAAATTTGTTTTAGCTTGCACTTGGTCGTGGTTTCAATGTGGTAAGCCATCAAACCATGTGCTTTGGGCCACCGGCCATCCGTCATCCTTATTTCTCATTTTTCAATGACAATGACAGTTCAATTAACGCATTTAACCTTGTTTTACATGTTTTTTTTGATTTGCTCGTTTGCCTTATCTTTTTTACAGTTCAACAACAATAAGTCTTGGCAACAAATAAAACAAAACAAATAATAAAAAAAACAATCGTTTGCGAATTGCGTTGTGCAATTTTCAAGAAATTGAATGCTTCGAAGAGGAAGAACAAACAATAGATAAAAGACTAAGATACAACAAGATAATAACAACGGTGACATAGAGAGCGGCAGAAGGCAGCAGCACCATCGGGCGCCGGCATTAGCAGCAACAGCAACGTTAAAGTTCGTTCTAAGAGTGCACCGTTATGTCAAGCAAGCAGCAGCAACAACAACAACAGCAGCAGCAGAACCATGTGGCCGAAACCTCTGGCAATAAATCGGTCAAAGTGAATGGATTTGTTGAAAATAAAAATGTTACAGGTGCCAGTGGTGATACCTCCGATTTAGAATTGCAGGATGGCCTCTGTTGTCAGGAATTGTTTCATAATGGTGATGGTCTTACCTACAAGTATGTCTATAAAATCAAAACCAAACACATGCCCAAACACATGCACACACACACACAGACACAGACACACACGATCACACGCACAGACCATAATAATTATGGCCAACCTAATTAAGTTGGAGGTAATAACAAAACCAATAATAGATAAGAAGAGATAGGGATAGGTAGAGGGGAAATTTTTTCTAAATGATAACTCCTCCTCCACGTGCTTTTTTAAGTTCAAACGTGGCCAAATTTATAAATATATATGTATATAGAATAGAAATAAAATTAATGACCGCATATACATATACATATGTATGTATATAGAATATGATAAAAGCAATGAAAAAGAATCGATCGAATGTATGTATATCCAGTTCGTAAGGTAAGGAGTTCAGTCTTATTAAAGCAAATACTTTCTATGTAAACTTTAACTCCTACGAAGGATTATAGTTTAGATTTAGATACATATGTTGGAATAACAAATATTATTATATGGCAAACTTTGACAAATCCTTATAGGAGTTATCGAGAATGCTTTGGCAAGCTTTTATATATGCTATATAAAGTATATATATTCTTGATCAGCATGAATAGACAAATCGATCTAACCCTGCCCGTCTGTCTGGATCAACAGCTTCTCCTCCGAGACTATAATAGCTACAGAGCTGAAATTTTCAACATAGTCTCCTTTTGGCTGCAGGCATTGTATATCTCGGAATCATTCCAATCGGACGACTATTTCATATAGCTCCCATAGGAACGATCGGTCATGAATAAGGTTTATCCTCAATAACTCTGTTGTTTTTCAACCGAATGCCATGAAATTTAATATTTGTGAGTTTAATATACTTCTTAATACTTCAACCGAGTTTTATCAGAATCGGACGACTATATCATATAGCTCCCATAGGAACAATCGGTACAAAAAAATAATTTTGTATGAACAAATTTTTTTCTCAAGCTCAAAATTTTGAATTTGTAAATTTGATATGTGTTATCTACAATAATGCTTCTGGTGAATTATCTAGAGAAGATCAGCAAGGGTATACGAACTTCGGCACGGCCGATTAGTTAGACCATCTTTCTGGTTTTTTGTTTTATATAAAGTAATCAAATATTAATATTTATGAAAGAGTGGGGGGGGATAAATACCTGTTATCAAATTCATTCCATTTCGCTGCATTCTGTTAGCCGCCCATTTTCCCCCTCCCCCCTTCCCTCCTACCAATTATACTATAGTTCTGTTCTGTGTATGAGTGTGTGTGTGTGTGTGTGTGTGTGTTAACAACAAAAATATTCTCCTTGTATCTACCTTCATTTTGGCCACATTTCGACTTTTTCGTGTTTAAATCATCCGCAGCGACTTTCTCATATTACCCGGCTACATAGACTTTGCCGCCGAGGACGTTGATCTCAGTTCACCACTAACGAAGGGCATTACATTGAGAGCACCACTAGTTAGCTCACCCATGGATACAGTAACTGAATCAGAGATGGCCATAGCCATGGCGGTAAGTACACATGTTAGTTAGTTAGTTACCACCAAATCCCATTTCCATTGCTCCAAACATACATATGTATGTACATGTATATATGTATGTATGTACACCACAAAATTCACTCACTCACCATTCACCATACACCACTCACCCATTCACCCACTCACTGTGTGTGGTGGTGGTGGTGGTGATAATGAGGTGACGCTCCAGTTGTGGTTGTAATTGAACACTCTTATGCGCCTCTCTAACCGCTCAAATTATTGTATCTCCGCCATCGTCGCGTCCGTCGCGCAGCTGTGTGGTGGCATTGGCATCATCCATCACAACTGCACGCCGGAATATCAAGCGTTGGAGGTGCACAAGGTTAAGAAATACAAACATGGCTTTATGCGCGACCCCTCTGTGATGTCGCCCAATAATACAGTGGGTGATGTTTTAGAGGCTAGACGCAAAAATGGCTTCACTGGCTATCCCGTTACCGAGAATGGCAAGCTCGGTGGTAAACTATTGGGCATGGTTACATCACGTGACATTGATTTTCGTGAAAATCAACCAAATCTACTATTGGCCGATATAATGACCACAGAATTGGTCACAGCACTCGATGGCATCGCCTTACCAACTGCCAATAATATACTTGAGAAAAGTAAGAAGGGTAAATTACCAATTGTTAATCAATCTGGTGAATTGGTTGCCATGATTGCACGAACCGATTTGAAAAAGGCTCGCTCCTATCCAAATGCATCGAAAGATTCAAATAAACAGTTACTTGTTGGCGCTGCCATTGGGACAAGGCATGAGGATAAAGTACGTCTACAATTGTTAGTGGCCAATGGTGTTGATGTCATCATATTGGATTCATCACAAGGCAATTCCATGTATCAAGTTGAAATGATTAAATATATCAAGGAGAAATATCCAGAATTGCAGGTTATTGGCGGCAATGGTAAGCATTTTAATTATATTATATATTAATATATATATATATATATATGTATGTTAGAAATTCAATTTGAAAAGACATATAATCTGATGATGTTCATCTCATCTAGAATGGCAAGCAAGGAATAGAAGATGAGATATAGAGAATCGCTGATATTTACGATATTGATAACATTATCAATCAATCTTTTTCGGCAGATATAACTGAAAAAGTTGTCCGTATTCATCTTTCCTTTTTCAATAGGTTTAAGAGAACCTTAAATAATAATTTCAATTAAATGATTATCATTCGTTGGTGAACTCTTCAATTGTTATTGTTAAATGATTAAATGTCTTTTCAATTTGTATCTTCTATAGCATAGATAATCATATATATTTTTCACCCACTAATTACACATTTCTCATCATCGCTATACACTTTACTCACTATGTACCTGCACCTGCACCTGCTCCTGATCCTGATTCTGCTTCTGCTCCTGCATCTGCTCCACCATCACACGAACGATGTGATCATGATCTGAACTATTCGATTTTTAGTTGTTACACGGGCCCAGGCAAAGAATTTAATCGATGCCGGTGTCGATGGTTTACGTGTGGGCATGGGTTCCGGTTCCATATGCATTACCCAGGAGGTTATGGCATGTGGTTGCCCCCAGGCAACAGCCGTTTATCAGGTATCCACATATGCCAAACAATTTGGTGTACCGGTAATAGCCGATGGTGGTATTCAATCAATTGGACATATTGTTAAGGCATTGGCTCTGGGTGCCAGTGCTGTTATGATGGGTTCATTATTGGCTGGTACATCGGAGGCGCCCGGTGAGTATTTCTTTTCGGATGGTGTACGCTTGAAAAAATATCGCGGTATGGGCTCATTGGAGGCAATGGAACGTGGTGATGCCAAAGGTGCGGCCATGTCACGTTACTATCATAATGAAATGGATAAAATGAAGGTGGCCCAAGGTGTTAGCGGTAGCATTGTCGATAAGGGAAGTGTATTACGTTATTTACCCTATTTGGAATGCGGTTTGCAGCACAGTTGTCAGGATATTGGTGCCAATTCTGTACTTAAATTGAGGTAAATTCCAAATCCCAAATCCCAATTCCTATTTCCTTCATACATACATACATATATTAATTCTTAACAAATTTCTTTGTTAACAGGGAAATGATCTATAATGGCCAATTGCGTTTTATGAAGCGTACTCATTCAGCCCAATTGGAGGGCAATGTTCATGGCCTTTTTAGCTATGAGAAGCGTCTATTCTAACATATGCCCAATGCTGCGTCCTTTCAGCAGCCACCACAACAACATCAACAGCAGCAGCAGCACCACCACCACCACCACCACCAACAACAACACCACCACCACCAGCATCAACAACAACAACAGGAGCAACAACATAATCGCTCTCGTAACAATATTACTTCACGTTCGGCTGCCAGCTGTGGGCGTGGCATTTTTCCAGTTTTTAAAACTTGAACTAATGGACAACAACACCACACACACACACATAAGCACACACAGACACACACTCGCTCTTCTTAATTCCATATTGATTCCCTATAATTCGATTTTTGTTTAAATATTTACCTCGAATTGGCTTAGCTATATTTGCCCACAGAATGTATACTTTATGTTAAGTGTTTATTACTTACTATTATTATTACTTTTTTTTCGAATCTGGAATATATTGATAATTTACCATATTGATATATCACACTCAATCACACTGTATCAATTTTTTGAAATTGCCTACTTATTCAACATTAGAACATTATATAGACACATATATATGTATATATACATATGTATATATATATATAAATATATATTCTTAGTGATTATAACGATATATTTGTGTGTAGAACACTGAAAACTTCACTTTGAAAATTTATTAAATGTAAACAGAAACTGAAAATCATCGATTTATCTTTTATTTCTGGAATAGAAAAATTACCGATGATAATCATATCCAAATATCGTTATCTCTAAAAAAAAAAAATAGACAAATTAAATGTAATCAATATTCGATTTAAGGGGCTAGAAGTTATAAGAAAAATTCAAAATTTTGATTATTTCTTCGTTCATTACTTTCAATTATCTAATCCTGCATTATTTTTTGAGAGGTCCTTTGCACTATTATACATTTAATGTCCGGAGATCTGATCGCACTTTTGTTGGACGAAATTAATTTAATATAGCAGAAAAAGTTTAAATGAATATTTTAATTTCTTCATATGTGAGAACGATTGCCAAAGAAAAAAAAACCGAATGGTGATAAAAAAAATTATATAAATCAATTCTAGAGCGAATTCTAAATTCAAGATATTAATGTAAACCGATTAACTTACAGAGGAGTAACTAGAACTCCTCAGTAGAAGTATTTCCTAGTTGTTTTTATTTATTCCTCCTCAAAAAGAACATTTAATTCCAGAAAGAAAAAAACAACATTAAATTAGTTGTTGAAATGAGAAAATAAAATGTTAAATAAAAATCAATGTTGAATCTAATTTACAGAAACTTACCAAATTAGTTTTGTTCGCTTTACGTATGCGGCGATGCCAGAGATAGAACTTTTCTTTTAACATTGGGAAGGCATTATAATTGATAAGATTTTAAATTTACTTTTCGAAAGTTATCAATATGGTGTTTATTGGTTTAGTTTTTGATTTTGTTATTTATATAAGTATTAGTTACATACATAATTATTGTATATAAATATTGAATTAAATTTCAAATTTTTTGGTTTTGGTTAGAAATGCAATTTGTAATTTGATAAACCCCTTTATAAGGACACTTAAATAAAGCCTACATGCAGTATACCAAATGTTTGATCAAGACAAAAAAAAAAGTATATATATAAGTATATAGATCTAAAGAAAATTGAATACAAGTATAAGAATATATATATATATATAAGAGAAGATTTCTTTTTTGTTGGCAAAGCAGTTCTTACACACTCTCACAAAAACACACACACACATACACACATACAATTCACACACAATTCTGGCACACTCACACTGGCATATCAAAAATATATATATTTATATATATGTATATTCTTATATAGAGATATAGATTTTTGGGTGTACATTAAGATATAGTAAGTATAGTATATGTATGTATATAGTATATGCGATTAGGTAGATAGTTATGCAATTAGGTAGTTTAAGTTAGTTTTTTTACTCGTAGGTAGGTTGGATTAGTACTAGTATATAAATACTTCTTTTCTGTGGTGGGGTGGAGTGGGGGGGTATTGGTTAAAGAGCGTGGTGTTGGTTCTGATTAATGGGTTGGATTTTCAGCGGCCAGACAATGCCATTTCTCATGGAAATGATCGGGTAAACGTATGCAATCCAACCATTGTTGTAGACGTTCACCCTTGCTTTGGGCACCCAATTGAAGGCTGCCAAGGAAATCGTTGCTTTTACCCAAATCCTTATCCCATACTGTTAAAATGAGCATCTCCTTATTGAGATCATGGGGACTGGCCTCAAAATAGAATTCCTCATTAAATATTGGATTCAGAGTGCGCCATTTAACGCTTGTCTTGTGCTTCTTATTTTTGTGCGCATCCGGTTTAAGTTGCCTTCGATATATAGATATATAGATATACAATATATATGAAATCAAATATAATTCACAATATAAATATATCATGATTCATACTCACAATTTTACAAAGGGATCGGAACTGCCATTGCTATCCATAGCTATCAAATTGATGCATTGCTTTATATATACCACTAATGCCCGTCGTTTTGTATTGTAACACAATGAGAGCAACATTTTACCATTGGGCCAATTCTGTGACATTTCAGCCACATTGCTATACTGATCCTCCGCGCCCAGCGGCACCGATATGCGATACTGTGATGTGCTGTGCACCTAAATATATTTATCAGATTAAATGTTATTTCAATTTAGATTCAATTTTGTTTCAATCACAATGCAATGTTCAATTCAATTCAATAAAGATTTTCTATTCAAGTTTTAATTCAATTTTAAATTATACAATTTTCGAAATTTATTGATCAATTCAATTTAATATTATGTATTATATTACTTACATATTTTTAATTTAAATTGATAAATTGATTTCAATTGTTCCTATGCTTCAATTTGTATTGAAAATATTTGAAATTTTTCTATCAATTGAAGTTGTTCAATTCTAATATCTTTTCAAGTACAATTCAATCAGACTTCTTGATATGTAAATTATTGCATTCAATTCAATTTTACTTTCAACCATGAGAATTTGTAAATTGAAAGTGAAAACCGAAACCTTCCCATGACTAAACTCACCGTCGACAGACAGACCTTGGCCGCACCCAAAAAATCATGTCCATATTTATCATCATCGAATAGGGCCACATAGAGCAAGGAATTGCCCAATTCCTCTGGCTCCACGCCCACAAATTGTATGGTCTCATTGAATTCTGGATTTCTGGTCTTGTGCACAGTTTTTGTGCGTTGCCAGCGTGTATATTTTGCATGAGCTTCGGGTGTAATTATATTTAACATGCAATAGGGATCGGTTAGACCAGCTGCATCCATGGCGGGTAAATCCCTTGCCCGCACCATTGTACAGTCTAAACTGTGAAAATTTTCACGATAAGTAATGGATACCTCCAGCCAACCGAGCAAAGGATCACGACAATGCTGCTGCAAATGTGCTGCCATTGCTGTTTGAGATTGGGTCTGGGATTGGGTTGCCGAATTGCCGGAACCCGAACTATCGCTAATTGACCACGATGAGCTAACCGAACCGCGTCGCATTGAACTGCTCTCCCTGCGCAATTGGGCAACTGTTGAGGCATTTGAGACACTTATATTATCATAGTCCAAACATTCGGAAAGACGTTGTTGCTGTTGACTTTGTTGGCGTCCGAAAAAGAACGATTGTGATAATTTACGTTCACCGCCATCAATAAAACTTCTTATTGACCCGTAGGCACGCAATCGAAAGCTATCCTCTCGTTGTAGTTTACCCATTGGCATTGTTTTACCCATTGCTGCCCCATCCAGTTCATCCTCTGGCTCCGAATGGCCACTGGCACTGCCGCTGCTGCTGCTGCTGTCATTCACTCGTATCGTCAATTTTTTTACCCTTCCAGCCCTTGTGGGCGTGCCATGGCAACTTTGTACTGCTCGCATATCGCCTGCGATAAGATAATGGATGATGATGATTAGCGATGCAATTTTAACCCAATTAATTGAGTCCACATTGGAAAATCGATGAAATATTTCATTCAAATTACGTATAACCTTAATTAATTTTACCATTTATAACTACATATTTGTATACTTAGAAGATATGTATCTATAAAGCATTTTCCGGATTTCAAAATCGAAAGAAAAAAAAAGGAATTCTATTAGTTCGTCTACTCTTCTCTCTTAACCTTAACTTCTGTATAACTGATATTCCAATTTTCAATTCTTATATTTTCACCGATCTGCTCACCGATCAGGTAAAGTTAATAGGTAGATATGTACATAAAGAAAGATATTCGATTGGAAGATTCTTAACTTAATAAGTGTTGAAAAATTTGATTGAAACCATGTCAAGTATTTAGGAGAAGATTTAATGGCTAAGAAATCAGTGTTGGAAAGGTCTATGCACTTTTTATCATGACTTAATACGTAATGATCTAATGATGATCTAATTCGAATGTCTATATATATTTATCAAGTTAATCTTTAAATATCTAGTTCTAAACTCCTATGGTTAATAACGGTTAAAACTCGAACATAACCATAAATGTTCACTAAACTAACGGTCAATATAAATATAATTAAGCTTGAACTTGTAAGCGAAATATCTTTTATTTAGTTAATTTAAGCCCAATTGATAAATCATAGAAGATTATTTGACTGATTCCTAACACTAATTTACTACTTGATGCTTCGAAAACGTTGGAAAATATTTTGAAAATTATATAAATAAATAAATAAAATGCTACGAAAATACTGAAAACATTGCATATATGTACATATGTACATACATATATAATAAGTTATAATTTAAATGGATATGAGTTCAAAGAATATATTTTTGTATATAGAAAAATGAGAAAATTCAATTAAAAGAGCATGAAAAACATTCCGGTTTTCACTTTCAATTATTTCAAATCTACTTAAGGAATCTGCCGATATTAAAAGTTAATAAGAAAATATAATATATATTTTTTTTTCCGTACCTGTACCCGTTCCAGTATTGAGTGTGGGTGTTGGCGTCGCACTGGCACTACGTGGCATATCATATTTGGGAAGACCCTTAAAGAACCATGCTCCCGATTTCTTCCACATTTCTCTTGTCTCGGAACAAATGCGGCATAACCAAATTTCTCGTGTCCTTTCGCTCGTATGATAACGTATATTGATATCGACACTACATTTAGTGCACACAGATTGTCGACAATCCTCACAAATGATGCGATGAGGACGCAATAAACCAAATGTATCACCGCACAGACGACAACAATTGGGTCCACGTTCAACAGCATGTTGTTTGATCTTCTCGACACGTTCCACCAGACGACCGACACGTTGCCGTTCAGCGATCTCAATTTCCTCATTCCGACGTATTACGGATATAATGGCCTCTTGCTCTTCGGGACGTAGGGGTTCACTGGTCTTTGAACTGCTCCATCCAGCTTTCAATCTGCAACAGAGACCACATACAAAAAAAAAAAAAAAAAAAAAAAAAAGTGGAAAAGGGTACTAGGTGTCAGTTAAATGGAAAGAGATGATTTACAGATGGAACTAAGGTGGTGGAGGTGGGTGTGATTGTGGGTCGCTCTCCCTAATGAGGGTCATTAGTGTTTTGGTCGTTGATGCTGTTATATAGCATAATGCGGTTTTCATGTTGTTGTTCTTGCCACTCTCATTCTCCACCCTGTCTCCTCCCTCTGTCTTTTTTGGTATGCCTCTCTAGGTCTTTGTGTATCTATCTCTCTCTTTCTAAAGGCTAAAATGTCAAGTTCAAAGTTAATTAACTCGTCCAGGCTTAGCCTTGTTGGCTTTGTCAGCATCAGCCTTGGAGTCTCGGCTGCGTTTATAGCCACTTGGAATCACTTACACATGGCGTCAAAAAAGTCAACCTCAACCCCAGCTACAACACATACTCTCTCTCGCTCTCGCTCTCCCTCTCTCTCTCTCTCTCCCTCTCCCTCTCTCGTTCTCTTTGTATGTCTCTGTCTCTGTTACTCTTTTGTTTTTAGCCATTTAACATGCGGGCACGTAACCATGTGGCTCAGTTTGGCATGCAAATCCGGGCAAAGTGTTTTTTTTTTCTCCATTTCATTTTTTTTTGTTTTTTTTTTTTTATGCCCGTCACGGGTTTATTGACTTGCCCCGTTTAAAATATACATGATGGATGATTGAATGTAGACTGAAGAGACATCTTGTTAGACATTTCGCAAATGCTCTTAGAAAATGCTCACACTTGCCTTAAACAAAGACTTAAGGGATTGCAATCGGTCTAAACCGGTAGTAGGTTTTTTTTTTGATTTTGATTTTTTTAATATTTTTCAAAATTAATTAAGTTTACATATTTAACCAGAATGCTTCACTATATAATAGGAATTGAGGAAGTTTTAAACAGAATCATTTCAAATTTCCGTACTTTGGCTTTGAATTTATTTTTTTAAAGCTTCAATCTTATTTTTACGAAATGGAAGTTTTGTCTTTAATTAAAATCAGTTTTTATGAAAAAGTTTGTATCTTAGATCTCGGATAATTCAAGATCGTTTCAAAACTGATCAAGAATCAGTATTTTTATACAATGACTGAGGAATAATTTAAAAAAAAGTTGAAAAAATGTTTAATGCATTTGGAAATATTTTGAAATTTAAAATGCTTTAAGTATTTTTTCAAAATTTTTAAATTTTAAAATATTTAGTGAAATTATATTAAAATTATTCCTAAATCCATACTTTCTATTAGATTTCAGAGTGCCCCCTTAAAGTAGGCAATTGTTAATCTGTTATTGCTTTGTCGCATGATTTTTTTTATTATTCTTACATATATATATATATACTTATGTATATACATATGTACTTATATATACATATTTTTTTTGTATGACTAATTCTGATAATTTCACCAGCATAGTTAATCTGAAAATGCTTTTTATTTTTTTTGCATATGACCAATTCTGATAAATAAATTCTAGGTAATTCTGTAACAGACCCTTAAAGTAGGCAATGATTTACCTTAAACTACTGCAGAAGTTTGAAATTTGAAATTTTATTGCTTTTAAAGCAAATATTCATCTAAGAATTAATTAAAGAATATATGAAGAAAATTGCTTACTCCGTGTAAAAAGTGCTCGGGATGCATTTGGGTTTATTTATTTTAGATAATTTTGAGAAGATTTTTTAAATATTTCTGCATAATTTTCAATTCCATGACGATTAAATATTAAAAATCAGAAATTGAGATATAAACTATATAAAGTTATTGTTCTTGATTCTTACATTTTATTATTTGATCACATTCACTTAACTAAATGAAAGAGAAAAACGAACGATTTGCTTGTGAAAAGCACGTGTATGGAAGGGACCTTGTTACTGATACTAACGTCTTGTATACGGAATTGCTGTGCGTGCAAGTATGTATGTATATATATGTACATATATATATATATATGTATATGTATATGTATATATGTGTGTTTATTTGTGTGTGTTTCTGTGTGTGTGCGTGTTTTCCCTTGAGTTTGAATTTGAATTTCAAAATACAACAGCCCCAATCCCCACCTACCATCCGTTGAGACATTTGCAAAGTGTAAATTTCCTAGGCACTTGAACTCCAGTGGAAAAAAAAAATAAAGAAGTAAACGCAAACCCCAACATAAACCGCAACCCTCCTCCCCTACCCTCCTTTCGCTATACCAGCAGAGCTTTCATGGAGAAAAGGAATTGATTTCAATACCCCAAAGAGTAGGCTATATAATATATATGTATATATATATATACAAATATATATGGATATACATAGATATATATTGCACAAATACTTATAACTGATGTGCACAATTTTGGTCAACATATGTTTCTGGCCAATAATGCCATTAAATGCTGATAATATTATTAAAATTGAATTAATCTGTCAGCGGGAGTAATAATTATGATTAGAATACATTGGGGATGAGATGTGGCTGGCCTCCTGTTGTCTCAGGGTCATACCAACCAACAGAAACTCTCCTACCATTCGATGCTTTTCCAGACATAGAAACTCTTCTCCCTTTGCCCCGTTCCCAGTTCTTTTTTTTTTTTTTTTGTTACCAAAATTCGTACAGCACTTTGTAGTGTGTATTTCATTTGATTAGGCTACAATTTTGTGCCTTCATTTTGTTTTTAGTTAATCAACCGCACGCACACACACGAGGGTACAGGCAAACACACACACACACACACACATAGGCAGAGCCACATACACAGATACAATGTTAATTAAATTATAGCTAAAGCTTTTGTCAAGTTTTTGGCTAACTGTTGCACACACACACACACACACACATACACACATAAAAAAAACAATGTTGAGCTGCCTCTTATCAGTTTTAGTTTGATTTGTCTTCCTGTTCTTTTTTTTTTATTATTTGTTGTTAACGCGGCAGTTATTAAAGAGGAGAAGGAGAACAAAAGGTAAAAGAGGTGATAGATAGATAAAGGTAGAGAAAGAGAGATGAAGAGAGAGTGAGAGTGAGAGAGATGGAGAAGAGAAACTATAGTTAAGGACACAATTGAAATTGTAGACAATTGTTGCATTGTCTCAATGTCATTTGCCTGCTGCAACTGCTGCTGCATCGTATATGCTACCATTCCCATTGTTGGCCAACTATCTGCCGCTTTCTCTCTCCCCCCCCTCCCCCTGCCCCTCCCACTCACCCTTTCTCGCTGTCTCCCTATTTCGCATCTCTATGTCGCTTTGTATTTTTGTGTCTCTGTTACTCTACTTACTTGGCACGCAAGGCCAGCTGCCTGTCACTGGGACAGACAAACTTATTTGCCGTATTATTACGATTTTGAAAGTCCATTTTGTCACATTATTTATTTTTTCTAAACTATAACAACAAAAAAAATAACCCAAAGGGAAGAAATAAGATTGAAATAATAAACGAAAACCGTTGCCTGCTTCTAGGCGCGTCGCGCTCCCTTTCTTTTATCTTAATATTTCTTCTTATTTTTTTTTTGTTCTCTCAACTTGGCGTAGCTGATTTGATTTCCGGCGATTGAGAGATATTATTTAAAATAAAAGAGTGAGACAGCGAGAGTGAGAGAAAGAGAGAGAGCACACGTCCAAATGCTAACGCAGCTGCTGCACAACTAACAACCGAACGACGATTCCATTGAGCCTTCAGTAGCTGGCTGGCTACTCAAAACAAGGCGGTTACTAGGGATGGCAACGATTATTTATCGAAAAATTTGGGTAGGATCCAAAATCAAAAACTCCACAATATCACAAACGATACAGGAGATTATGAAAGAAAAGTTTTACTTAAAAATCTGCTTAAAATATCGCGAAATATCGAAATGAAAATCATAAGGATATTAATTAACTTATATTCTTATATATATATATATATGTATATATATACAATTTGTCCTATTCTATCCTTTTATCTATAATTTTCAATTCAGTAATAACCTTAATTAATTGTTAAGGATATTTAATCTTTGTGAATCAATCATTTTTTTTCCTCTTCTGTTGTGATTCCATGTAAAAGTTGTTAAATAGATTTCGTTGCTTCAAGTTTTTATGTATATCTAAAGTTTATCGAATAATATATATAGAGTATAATAAATATTGTAGCTATATGAGCTTTATGCTTAGCTTACATTTTAATACTTCGAAATGCACCTTAAAATAAATGTTTTAATTGTAATCATTTGGCAGACAGAACATCCCAAAGAAAGGCTTCTCCATGAATGAAGTGCGATAAACTTCGATATATTTATTTAAATGATAAGGCTATCGGCTTCCCTCCTCCTTCGTCACAGGCACTCACTCTCAGCCTGTTGCACAGTGAGGCCAGGGCCAGAGCTAAGCCCACCATATGGTGGCCACAGGAAGCAGCTCAAGTGGAGCCAACGACCACGAGGAGGGTGCCGATGATATGATGACGATGTTCATAATGAATAGGGAGGGGCAGATGGTTTGGGTTTGGGTTTGTCTGTGTCTGTGTCTGTGTGTATCTGTGTGCGTGTGTGTGTGTGCGTGTGCGTGCTGGGGGATGAGTTTTCCATTGGAGAGTTCAGGCATATTTGCACGCGCATTGCCCAAAAGCAAAGCTCCTTCTCCACTGCCGTCATGGTAACCACTTGAGCACGCTGGGCCAGTTGCCTACTTGCTTTATTTCTATCTCATTTCAACTTTGCACATGCCACATAATTTCATTGCATACTTCTAGGGTTCGTAGAAGGAGGGTGACATTTGTAATGCGGGGGCTCGCAACATAAGTTAGTTTTATGACAAAAAAAAAATGAAATAGAAATACCACATATATATGTGTGTATATATATATATATATATATATTGTTGGTTTATTTTTTTTTTTATTATTTTTTTGGTTTCTCTATGCCCAGTGTCAACTAATGTCCAAGGCAACGCACGTCAGAATCACCCAAGTCTCAGCCTTCGTAAGTTAACATCACTGTCTGCATAATATAGGAGCGGGTGTGGTCACACATTTGCCTACCTAGCAAACATTCGCACCCACACTGGGCATCCGAGTGGAATTTATGTGCGTAGCCTAGGCTTAATGCTGCACAGCAACAGCAATAGTAA
This sequence comes from Drosophila sturtevanti, assembly GCA_018150375.1. Taxonomy (NCBI): domain Eukaryota; kingdom Metazoa; phylum Arthropoda; class Insecta; order Diptera; family Drosophilidae; genus Drosophila; species Drosophila sturtevanti. Next base: position 892,598 of record JAECWJ010000392.1, on the reverse strand, counting down.
GAGTAACAACAACAACAATAATAATAAATACAACAACAGTCATCATCAGGTGGACACCGACTACTCAGAGGAGCAGAGCAATCCTCTTAACAGGAATGGCATAAACATCATTGCAGGGTTTTGCCTTTAGTTTTTGGAAAGGCTACAATAAATGAGGATAGATCTTTTTAAGTCCAGGTCAAGTCCTTGCCCACAAAAATAGGCAATATCATTTTAAAGAACTTTGTAATTCTAATTGATGATATCATAAAATGATAATGATCATATTACCATATTGATCTAAGATTAAAAATCAGTAGACTTGCGACTACATTCATTCACTTTCTATAAAAATACCGTTTGTCTCCTTGTTGGAACGCTACGTCTTATGGAAGTCCTTGACCCAAAAAAGTATGCTACAAATTATCTAAAAAAACTTGATATTGAAAATAAATTCAATAATCTATTATTTGAAATCAGTGAACTTTCGACTGTATTTTTATTCTCTGTCTCCTTTTCTAAACGATACGTTGAGAGGAAGTCCTTGACCACATAAGTATGCTACATTATTTCTAAGAACTTTAAAGTCAATAGACTTCTAATTAAATTCCAATACTTAGATAGTCGGGCCCAATATTTTCTATATACGGACCTGATTGTCAGAGTTCACCCTTTTTTTTATCATTCAGTTTATAGTGAATACGGTTGGGCGATGGGCGCTCGTGTGTTACGAATGGGTGTGGGTCATGTGTCCATTTTAAATAAATGCTGACAGCTAAATGAAAATATTTAGCGTACGTGCAAAGTTGTTGCTTGTCGTTGACATTTTTTGTCCAAGTCCGAGTGTTGACATTGCCTGAAGCTAGTTGCTGTTGCTGTTGTTGTTGTTGTTGTTGTTGTTGTTGTTGTTGTTGTCGTCGTCGTGTTGTTGACAGGATTAGGCATTCAAAGCGCGTCCGGAACGCAATCGCATGCCATAAACGTTGGGAAAGATAGCAACTGGGCGCGAATGGTGCGACCATCGTCGGCAAATTGTCCTTCGTGAAGGTGTGTAGGTGTATGGGTATATATATATGGATGGTGGAGGCATTTGTGTTGGCTTTGTTTGTGCCTTCGGCTAGTTGGCAAGCTGTTTTGGCTTAATGAGTCAATGCCGGCAGCCAGGCAGCCAGGCAGCCAAGTCAGCCCAGGCAATCAGGTAGATGGTGGCAGACGGGGAGGGGGTGGGGGAAATTTGTGTATTAAGTTCATGTTGGGTATCTCTTTCAATGGCAACTCCACTCTTACACTGATTTACTTAAGATAATAACGTTGGGGTTTTAGCTTGCGAGCGAGAGAATTCTAAAAAGTAATCATAATTTAATGTTCCAGGAACTTGAAACTTTAATAATAATCAGCCTACATTTAAATTATGTTTAAAAAGAAAAAAACAAAAAATAATACTAAACTCACGACACTGCGACAGCAAAGTAAAATAAATATTAACTAAGGGTTAACATTAAATAATTATAACAGATGTGTCCAATAGCATTATTTAATTACTTTATAAAGGACACTCAAATTGGGTATAAATGGATTATGAAAAGATGAAACTAAGACAAATTCCGCTTCTTGTAGAGCAATGAAAATATGATTAAACTCAACACGATTCTCTGATCCGATGAGGGCATATCATATCATCTTTATCATATCATCTTTATCATGGTCTTCTTTATCATGATCTCAGCTAATTAAACTGATGTCATATAAGTCTTCGTATTCTAAACGCATCAATGTGACATCCGGGGTGCCTCAGGGTAGTCATCTGGGTCCGCTGCTCTTTACCCTCTTTATCAAAATCTTCCCTCCGACATGCTACATTCTCGAGTGCTAATATATGCTGACGATGTTAAGCTATGCCTTAGTTTCAAAGATATGGTTTCGCCCAGTCGATTACACGCTGACCTTAACAATTTTCAGTGTTGGTGTCAACACAATCGTTTAAATTTAAACACTGCAAAGTGTAAGGATAAGACTTTTAATAGGAACAGTCCTCAACTCATAACCTATTTCCTAAATGATTCTCCATTAGAACGTCTAAATGTATTGAACGATTTGGGTGATGATCAAAAGAATTTGACGATCCTTATACAACAAAAATCCTTCGTCACCTCAATATGAGTCACACCAAATGAGAGTTAAATCTGTGCAAAAGCAGTTTTTGCTATTTGCTCTTCGTGGTCTATTAACCCAAGTAGAATTTTCTGTACCTTTCAGTCCTACTAGAAACTATCTTCCTTTATTCCTTAAACGCTGTACTGCTTACTTTTCTTTGCATGAACCCTTTCGAGTTCTTTGTTCTGATTACAATCGTCTTTACCGACTGATCAGTTCAAAGACCTCCCTTCCCATTCTAAAAGCTTCCATTCTCTCCTTTCTAGTTCGTAAGTAGCTGTAGTTTTCGTTTACTTGTCTGTTTGTTTGTGTTCCCAGCGGTCGGTTGGGCGGGAGGAGTGGCAAATATTGAAGATATTTGATATTCTAAAATCGGTGAACGATAACCAACAATAAATAAACAATAGTAATTCATTTATGACATTCATTATAATATCAATTCTGATTCAAATTGTTGCCGTACAAAAAAAATTACAATATATGTATATATATAATTGCATTTTTGTTTTATTAATATTTTGTTTATTTCTTTTTCAGCATTTTAGTTAATTTTTCTGTTGTCTTCAATTTCCTCCTTCATTTATTTCCTTTTACTTTATGCTACAGTTTTTGTTTTTTTGCAGTTTTCTATTTTGGGTTTTTCTTTTTTAATGTAACATTTTTATTTTTAATTTTTTTTTTTTTTACTTTTTTGTTGTCTTTTACTTTTCATTTCATTTCATGCGGGACTAGTGGCATCTCCCTCTTATACATATATAGCGTATACTCCGCTTTCTCTCTCTCTCTCTCTCTCTTTCTTTCTCTGTTTCTCTCTGTAAACTTATCTTGAAGGCTTTTTCTCAAATTTTAAGCAAATTGTGTGGAATAAAAAACAAAATACCGGAAGTTAACTTTGGCACGCCGAAGTTAATATACCCTACCCTTGTAGCAGTTTTTTTCTTTTCATATATCGAAGTCTCTCAGTCTAGTCTCTGGCAACTTATTTGGAATCGGGCACGATATATGATTATTAGTATATACATATACCTACATATATCGTCGTATAATGTTCTGAATCGTATACGATCTTTAGCTTTTCTTTAGTAATTCTCTGCAATCTATATACATATATATATATATGCAATCTATATAGTTAATTTTTAATAGACGGACATGGCTAAGATTATTATGGCAACGAATCAAACATATTCAAATTAACATTAAGAAAAGTGTTAACTGTGTTTAACTAATTACCGATAATTTGATTACTAGACAGACAAGCAGATATAGAATACACAGACACACACATATATATATGTATATATAAATATATATATATATATATATAAATATATATATCTATAAATATATATATATATATATATATATCTATAAATATATATATATATATATATATATATATATATATACATGTTTTTAGACTTGAATCACATTTGGGCAAGGTATAAAAACCGGTATAAATATCTATTGCTATATATTAACAATATATGTATATATATATATACTACTACATATACATATGCATCTATATATATCTAGTCCAAAAAAAAAACATTCATTTGTATGTAGTTTAAGACTTATTAAATTTGCATTATAATTTGACTATTGAAAACAAAAAACGAAAAAAGGGGGAGGAAAAAAAGAAAAACAAATATTAAAAAAAAAAAAAAAAAGGGACAAACATAATTGAGGGAAAAGTGAAAGGCCGGGTCGGGGGGGGGGGAAATATTAACAAAAAAGTATTGTTGCATCTCATCTCTTCTTGTTGTTTTTTTGTTGTTGTAGTAGTTGCTGTTTCTAATCTTCTCTTTGTCATTTTATTTAAGCCTAATCGCGTATGGCCTTGTGCTTGGTCTTCTCTTTTTTCATACTGATGCCCGCTGAAGATGTTTGATTTGGGCGTATCTGATGAGACGTTGATGATGCCGCCTTCTTATGGAGCCGCTTGTGATAGCTTTGGGCAAGTGAATTGACAATGGATACAATAAAATAGCACACCATGCCAATAACAAATGTCTCAAATATTTTTGATAGCAAATTGCCCGAATCGCCAGTTGTACCGGGAACAGCACCAGCTGCTCCACGACCACGTTGCTGATGTCGATGTAATCGCTGCTTTTGATTATTGAGAAAGGCCTTGAATGGCTCCTGAAGTTTACTACCAAATATTGGTAATGCGGCCAATAGATCCACAGCACGTTCGATAAGTGTCTCATTGAAGGCAATTATGACAAATACCTTTTGGATGTGCATTTTAATGATGGCCTTGCCAATCAGTGTGGCACCGAAGAATGTCCAAAATGGCACCAGAAAATGGCCGCAAGTGATGCCAGCCAAATCGAATAAGGGATTAGGAATCTAAAATCAAATATAAAATTAAATATTTAATAAATGTAAATAATTAAATTTAATTAATTCATTGATCTACTTACGCTTGCACATGCCAAAATGCCAAAGAAACCAACACGTTCCACCACACGCTCCATAAACAATTTACCCTTATCCATTAAACTAAGATTCTTTTGATTTCGTTTCGCATTTAGTGCCTCAAATTCGGCCAACTCTTCGGCATCATCCGGATCATAGCCAGAGAGGCGAGCTGCCTTGGCCATAAAATATGGTGGCAATTCACCAAGTGCCGTACCAGCACCCCAAAGAAATGCCTCCATGCGTACTTTAGACATAATCGACCAAAGATTTGGCATACGTTTTACATACGGCTCATCGGGGCAAATGATTCTGTACAGAAGTGCAAGAAAATAAAAAATATGTTTAATAAACAAATACATATGGAAATATATATACATATATATATAACTTACTCATCGGGATACGGTGGTTGGGGAAAATTGAGGGAATTACATTCATAGCCAGCCAATGTAACGCTAGCAATATGGGGACCCAAATATAAAAGGAACGTATGAAGGCCAGTGCCAAGGCCAACTGATGAGAGGACACCCAAGCCAAGCCAATAGACAAAGAACCAAGTATTTCGACGTATAAACTCAATGGCCAATTGATGTGGACCGTCGAATTTGTAAATTATGCTAAATACAATGCCTAATACTATTAAAACGGCCAAAAGAAGGCGTTGCTGCAGTAATCTGTAAACGAGACAAATAAACAAATTCAATATAATTAAGAACTATATATATACATACACACATATATATATATATGTTTCATCAATCGCTTAAATCTAAAAAATTTCATATTTTACATAATTCTAAACGAAAGGATATTTATTGGAAAAGAAGTTTAGAAAAAACAACAATCTTTTATGACCTTTTCTTTAGTCGAAGGACGATATATATGTATATATATTGATTGTACATATGTCAATGTAAAACCAAATCAAATTAAAGGGGAGGAAAATCTTTCTTAACGAATTCAAAATATTATATCGAAATTTATTTACTAATTCTAATTTATAAATAAATATCTAATGCTTAAGATTTACTTTTATATATTTTTTCTGTTTAAGTTAATAAGAAAAGACTTAAATAGATTCAAAGTTCTGATTTTTTTCAATATATTTTACTATATAATATTTTTAAATTTTTTAAATTTTTTGGAATTCTATTGTTTATAGATTTTATACCAATTGTAAATTCATTAAATAGATTAAATTTAAATATAAATAAAATGACTCTTTAATTTAAAAACCAAATAAAAATATGAAAAAAAATAATTCAAATTACCAAATTTACGCTTAATTACTTTTTTTTAAATATTATAAATTTATAAATTTTTTTAAAACTCCAAATTCGATATTTATTTAAATAATTTATTTTTTTCTTATTTTTTTTACACTCGCAATTTTAAATTTATGAGTAAAAAAAAGGCATGTACCTTTTCCTATTTAACAAATTTTATAAAAATTGAATTATAAATTTCGTTTTATAGTTTAAACTATCAAACGAATTTGTATAGTATTTAGTTTTCCATATTTAAAAAAATATATCAAAGAAGCTAACGTCGGCCGTGCAGAAGTTTGTATACCCTTGCAGATTAATTGATTACTTTCTCCGTCATATCGGATTCAAGATATTTTAAAAATTGGAAATATAAAATTTAAAAAAACTTGAAGCAAAAAAAAAGAAACAGTAAGAAAAAATTCGGTTTCGCCAACGGCCGCGATTAAACCTCCGCTCACTTCATTTCTAGAATTGATCTATACCTGCTGCGCTACCAAACTTAAAATTCGCGGCCTCGCTACTTCCAAGCGTCCAGCTTCTCGCTCTCTAAATTTTCTGACGAATTCTAGAAAACAACAACACAATACAAATAGTTCTGTCTCTTTCTGTTTCGCACTCAGCTTGTAGTTTTTTCAAGCACTTGTTCGCATATATATATGTATGTATGTATGTTTGTATATATGTTGTTTGTGTATGCATATATAAAAACAAATATAAACGTATTTAATTGGCTGCATATGCATACATACTCATGCTGACGGGGGTTGATTCATTGATTTTATTGATTTATGTATGTCGATGTTTATTATCAAACTTACTGGGAAGGCGTAAAAAATTCTCATCTGTGTGTCAAATTTGGTTGAGATATCTCAAAAAAGAAAAAAGTTTTCCTCACAAGAACTGTTTTGAACAACTCACATTTTGACCGAGGTACCTCTGATCTTTCCTATTTTTCTATAACTTATAGTTGTCCGATCCGACTAATTCTTAAACTTGATTTAGATAAATGATCAATGAATAGAATGATATGACTTTGATTCACGTACATATGTAGCTCAAAATTTAATTTCGATTTAGTATTTCGAAACATATCGAAGAACAGACGGACATGGTCATATCGACTCGGCTATTCATGCTGATCAAGATTATGTACTTTATGGGGTGGGAAACGAATATTTCTATGCGTTACAAACATCTGATCAATTTTATTATACCCTCTGCAAGGGTATAAAAAACTAGAAAGATGGACTAACTTCGGCCGTGCCGAAGATCGTATACCCTTGCATATTTTCTCTAGACAATTCACCAGAAGCATTATTGTAAATTATACAAACCACAAATTTAAAAATTGAAAATTTTGAGCTTGAGAAAAAAATTTTTTTTGTACCGATTGTTCCTATAGCAGCTATATGATATAGCCAACCGATTCTTATAAAACTTGATTGAAGTATTAAGAAGTATATTAAACTCACAAATATCAAATTTCGTGGCATTCGGTTGAAAAACAACAGAGTTATTGAAGATAAACATTATTCATTACCGATCGTTCCTATGGGAGCTTTATGATATAGCTGTCCGATCGGGATGATTCCGAGATATATACAATGCGTGCAGCAAAAAGAAGCCTATGTTGAAAATCAGCTCTGTAGCTATTATGGCTGTTGATCCAGACAGGGCTAGATCGTTTCGCCTATTCATGCTGATCAAGAATATATGTATATACTTTATATAGTCGGAGATGCTTCCTTCTGTGCGTTACAAACTTCTGACCAAAATTAACATACCCTCTGCAAGGGTATAAAAAGTCTTTCCTCTGAGGAAATTTTGTTTTCAATTAGGTTTAAATTAGTTTAAAAAAATTTCATAAATAAATGAAAAGACTTTAATTAGTTTAGTTATAGAAACTATAGAAAGTATTGGTGTTTAGTTAATTAATTAATATTACCTGCTACTCCAGGTGCGCAATAATGCCATCAGTTCGAGGACACAATATTTGGTTGTTTCCCATGGCCGACGCCACAGTACAAGTTGGGCACGTTCCAAACGTTCCTTTTCGCGTTCCTTGTCTTTTTGGTTTTTCTCCTTTTTGCTTAACTGAGATTTATGGTTGCTACTATTGATCTGCATGTTATTGCCGATCGATTTGTTGTTGCTAATGGAATTGGTATTATGGTTGATTTTTAAATTGCCATTTGGCGTTGCTGCTGCTATTTTTGTTTTTGTTGTTGCTGCTGCTGCTGCGGATGCCAAATGCTTTCTGTTGTTGTTGTTGTGTTTATTGTTGTTGCTGCTGCTGCCGGTGCCTGAATGTTGTTGCTGGTCCTCGTGCTTATTACGGTGACGTGTTGTTGTTGTTGTTGTTGTTGTTGTTGTGGCATGACTGCTTGCGTTCTTTGATGCTGCCACTGCTGCTGCCGTCTCCTTTTTCGAGTGTTGTGACATTTAAGCGTTTGGCAAATGCAGCTAAAACATAAAAATAAAATAAGCAAAAACTTAATACAACAAATTAAGCAAAATTTAAACAAAACAATAAAAAAAAAAACAAACGAAAAAGTAATTTGATTAAATAATTATGAAATTGGCATTTCAAATAATATGTACACCTATACATACATACATATGTATGTATGTATATATGACACACAACCAACTAGCAAGTAACTTGATATGGCAACTAAACAAAATTGGCTAACAATGCTACTTTTTGATAACACATATTAGTGTGTGTTTGTGTGTGTGTGTGTGTGTGTGTGTGTAGGTGTGTGTATGTAGGTATTTGTGTGTAGGTGTCTGTGGGCTTGTATGTACATACATACATACATACATATGTATATGGGTTAGCAATTTGTGGCCGTGTCGGTACCAAAGTTCATTTTTATCAATTTCTGACCTTAGTTCGAATATCTGTCTTTACAATATTTTGATAGTAACACGCTCATTTATATATATGTATATATGTATGTATATTAATATATATATATATTATTGTGCTTGTATTGTCTTAGTTGTTGTTGTTGTTTCAAATGAAACGGGTTAACCGTTACCGATTCTCTAACCGATATCTGTAGTACTCACATATGTTCCTTCTCTTTTCTCTTTTTCAACTTTAAACTTGTCCACTTAATTTTTTTTAACTAAAAACGAAATCCTTTTAAATGAAGTAAAAATCGTATACTCATATGATGAACTAAAATTAATTGAAAACGTAAAGAAATAACTAAAGTGTAACGTATAATACAATTATATGATCCTTCCACATGTTTTCCCCTTGCAAAAATTTAATTCTAATGTGTTGAAAAAAAAAAAACGAATTCATTGGTTACTTTATAAAAATAAAATTTATTAATTTTACATTTGTTTGGAGAGCTTATCCTTTTTTTTTTTTAATTTTCGTGGGAATTTTAGAGCTTTTTATAGAAATTATAAGATTTGTGGGTTGGAAAAGCATAAAAATGACTGTTTATAGTTAAAATTATTGAAAGATCTATTAAAGAATTAAACGAAAATGTTTTGTTTTTTTAAGGGAATGAGACTAAATATGATTTTACAGTAATTATTATTTACATTTGCAGACATGTAATATACTAATTTTTTAAATGAAAATAATTTTTTGTGCTTTGAAAGTTTTTTAAGTGAAACTTTAAGTTTTAAGTGGCAGTGCAAAGGACTCTTTACCCCCATTAGCCATCTTCAAGGATTACGCCACTGTAAATTTCGACATACGTGTAGATAGTTATCTACATTCAGATGATTTATCTGAAAATTCGTTTCGATGGTTCTTGTACAAATTAAGCAAATAAAAGCACCGCTTTTAGATCTGGGGAAAAGCACAACAACAACAACAACAACAAGAACAACAGAAGTAAAAACGTGGAAGCAACGACAGCAACAAGAACAACAATACAAAGAGATTATCATGCGATACTACAGCACCAATAAAATGAATCCACATGCGCGGAAAGCAAACAACAAAAGAGAACACAAGAAACGCACGAGCTGGCCGTTTGCCTTGGCGGTACAAGCGGCGAGAGTGGGACCGGGGAGGGCTAGGTGGGAGTAAGGTGCTGGTACTGGCTAATCAGCAGTTTTTTCGTAATTTAATAAATGACAATAAGAACAAAAAAAAACCATATCCAACATTTTCGTTGCCTTTCAGACCCATTTTCTCCCTCTCTCTCCGCTCAGTCAGCATGTAAAAATATGTCAATTGCCTGCATTTGCTTTTAACAGTTATCAGTAGTTGTTGGAGCAAGGAGGGGTGGGTGGTATTGTTGGTGGTGGGTAGGTTTACCAACCCCCTCGGTAGGCAGCATTGACACCATAACAAAGTGCAAGAGTTCATACAAACACTCAAAATAGGGGCGAATGAAAAAAATCAATTTATTTTACAAAACTGAGCCAGTTTTTGCACTTATTAATAATTAATTAATTCTTTTTTCGTCACACAGAAAGGATGAAGCACAACAGCAACAACAATAACAAACACTATTTCTCCTCTCTCCCACACACACTCGCTCTCTTTCTTTCACACTCTTTTTCACCCCACCGCTGTTTTGTAACTGTGGGCCGTTTGTCCTGTTTTTTTTGTAACTATTGTTAATTTTTACCTGCTTCACTTAAATTGTTTTAATTTTCTATATAATTTATATATATAGATGTGTTCGTGTATGTGTGTGTTCACCTTCAGCTTTGTTTGCACTCAAGTCAGACTTTTTATATTAATAACAATAGTTTAACAAAAAAAAAAAAACAACACAGCTCTGTGGCATCACTATAAATTCGCAACAATATTACCAGATGTCTAACTCAGATGGGGAGTTGCCAGAAAACTGTAATGTTTTTTGCTGAGCTGGCCTTAAAAAGCCGCTAATTTTATATTAATGGCGCGAATAACTTTTAAATTTAAATGTTGTATTCAACTTTTAAGCATAGTATTAAGATAAACATTAAAGTACTGTAAAATAAACCTAGCCTGTTTCCAAGTCATTATTTGACTACTCTTTTTTAGCTTCTCGTTTGACAATTTTTAATAAAAGCGAAGATGCCGGATCCAACCAAAAACATGAGCTTCGTTAATTTAAAAATTTATTGCGGCGAATGCAATTAATGGACGTTTTGAAAAGTTAGTTAAAACTATGTTTCCCAAGTTAAATGAATCATCTAAAGTTTTTTTTAACAGTTTCGCATTGCTTCTTTGATTAGCCGGACTCTTGGCCAATATAGAGAAATGAATTATACTACAACAGTTAATTGTCATTTAAAAAGGTCTTTAATTTTCTTGATTTCATGAGCCATAGGATTTTTATTGAAGTGATTGAATTGTATTTTATGATGTCAAATGACATTTAAAATTTCAATCAAATGATACGCTGGATAAATTATTTTTAAATAACTGTAATACGTTCCCGCTCAAAGTAAGAATTTCCCTCATCCTGAACAGCTGTTAATCCAGTTGAGAGCGAATATCCTCTTTTGACAAATAATAGGAGAATAAAACTACCTAGTTGGAATTTGAACCAGTACACTTGCACTTGAATTTCTAGAATGTGTTATGAGATAGAACTATCTCATTGGGAAATACTTCCACAATATTAAAATAGAAATGAAAGTTTTTTGTGAATGGTTAAATTTTTAATTTACTATAAGCCTTCGTTTATACTAACATTTATGTATGTAGGATAGTTGCGTATATGCAGCATACGTATGCACTCAGATATTATTCATTTGTGAAGATAAAAGTATATAATTAACTATTTAATTAAATTATACAAGCATTATGAATCGATTAACTTTGTAATTATTAGTAAATAATTTATCTTTTTCATATTTTCATTTGTCGTACATTTCTTCCCTCCGCTCTCATGTATGTTGTCTCATCACTTCAGATGCAATGAGAATTCTAATTTAAATTCCAATTGGGCATTTATGAGAGCGATTTTGCATGTGTGTGCCATTGTCGACTTGCGTGCGGACGAGGGCAGGCAAGTTGACAACGTTTACGGAGAAAATATAGCGAAACGAACGGTCTTAGTGTGTGTGTTGGCCAGAACGTTTTATTTATTTATGCACAACGTTTTTTCGCCATTTTTTTTGTGTGTCGTATGCAAAATGTGTTAACAAAAAATAAATTAAATTAAATAAAAAAAAAGTTTAAAGGAAAAACTAAATTTACAAAAAAAATATATTATACTTATGTAAAAATTGTTTACTAAAAGTTAATTAAGATGAAACCGAAACCAGAAGAAGACAAACGATAACACACTATCGAAAAGGAGGCAAACGTACAAATTCAATTTATCTAGAAATAATGTTTAAAAGTATTATTTCAATAAGGTTATTTATTTATTTTTTTATATACATATTTGACTTCTTTTATTTTGGAGGTTCGTTGTTGTTGTTATTTTTGTTTAGTTAATTTGGCCAATTAGCATTTTTGTTGGTGTGTTGTGTTGTACGCTTATAAGAATGACAAAATATAACAAAGCGGTGCAAGCAAGAAGAAGCAGAAAAAGCCGCAACGCTTCTGACGTTTCAAGAGAGAGAGACAGTGAGAGAGAGTGCCAGTGAGTAAGAGAAAGAGAGCGCCAGAGAGAGAAAAAGAGTGAGTGAGCAAGCAAGTGAGAGCACGTTGTGTAAGTGGGTGCCTTCGTGTATAGATGTGTGTGAATGTGTGTGCGTGTATATTTGCTTGGCGGAACCTAATAAGTTAACACAAACCGACGACGTGTATTCGTTTTAGCCCAGAGTCATAGATATTGGGGTACTGAGGATCACTTCTTCTGGATTTCTTCTTAAATCTTACGATTACGTGCACGATCCCCAATTACAAAGTTCCGTTTCCTGTTTAAAGGATAACACTATAATTATTCGTCAATAAATTATCCTCGCTACAGTGAAAAATCGTTGCTACATCTGTAAAAATAAAATCACATCGTGGGAAATCGGCGAATAATGGTCATAGCATATGAGATTACAATGCAACAGTCAAAGTATTATCCTTTGCTTCTCTCTATACCTGCTGCGCTACCAAACTTAAAATTCGCGGCCTCGCTACTTCCAAGCGTCCAGCTTCTCGCTCTCTAAATTTTCTGACGAATTCTAGAAAACAACAACACAATACAAATAGTTCTGTCTCTTTCTGTTTCGCACTCAGCTTGTAGTTTTTTCAAGCACTTGTTCGCATATATATATGTATGTATGTATGTTTGTATATATGTTGTTTGTGTATGCATATATAAAAACAAATATAAACGTATTTAATTGGCTGAATATGCATACATACTCATGCTGACGGGGGTTGATTCATTGATTTTATTGATTTATGTATGTCGATGTTTATTATCAAACTTACTGGGAAGGCGTAAAAAATTCTCATCTGTGTGTCAAATTTGGTTGAGATATCTCAAAAAAAAAAAAGTTTTCCTCACAAGAACTGTTTTGAACAACTCACATTTTGACCGAGGTACCTCTGATCTTTCCTATTTTTCTATAACTTATAGTTGTCCGATCCGACTAATTCTTAAACTTGATTTAGATAAAAGATCAATGAATAGAATGATATGACTTTTATTTACGTAGCTCAAAATTTAAGATCGATTTAGTATGAAGAAACAGACAGACGGACAGACGGACATGGTCATATCGACTCGGCTATTCATGCTGATCAAGAATATATATACTTTATGGGGTCGGGAACGATTATTTCTATGCGTTACAAACATCTGACCGATTTTATTATAGCCTCTGCAAGGGTATAAAAAACTAGAAAGATGGACTAACTTCGGCCGTGCCGAAGATCGTATACCCTTGCATATTTTCTCTAGACAATTCACCAGAAGCATTATTGTAAATTATACAAACCACAAATTTAAAAATTGAAAATTTTGAGCTTGAGAAAAAAATTTTTTTTTGTACCGATTGTTCCTATAGCAGCTATATGATATAGCCAACCGATTCTTATAAAACTTGATTGAAGTATTAAGAAGTATATTAAACTCACAAATATCAAATTTCGTGGCATTCGGTTGAAAAACAACAGAGTTATTGAAGATAAACATTATTCATTACCGATCGTTCCTATGGGAGCTTTATGATATAGCTGTCCGATCGGGATGATTCCGAGATATATACAATGCGTGCAGCAAAAAGAAGCCTATGTTGAAAATCAGCTCTGTAGCTATTATGGCTGTTGATCCAGACAGGGCTAGATCGTTTCGCCTATTCATGCTGATCAAGAATATATGTATATACTTTATATAGTCGGAGATGCTTCCTTCTGTGCGTTACAAACTTCTGACCAAAATTAACATACCCTCTGCAAGGGTATAAAAAGTCTTTCCTCTGAGGAAATTTTGTTTTCAATTAGGTTTAAATTAGTTTAAAAAATTTCATAAATAAATGAAAAGACTTTAATTAGTTTAGTTATAGAAACTATAGAAAGTATTGGTGTTTAGTTAATTAATTAATATTACCTGCTACTCCAGGTGCGCAATAATGCCATCAGTTCGAGGACACAATATTTGGTTGTTTCCCATGGCCGACGCCACAGTACAAGTTGGGCACGTTCCAAACGTTCCTTTTCGCGTTCCTTGTCTTTTTGGTTTTTCTCCTTTTTGCTTAACTGAGATTTATGGTTGCTACTATTGATCTGCATGTTATTGCCGATCGATTTGTTGTTGCTAATGGAATTGGTATTATGGTTGATTTTTAAATTGCCATTTGGCGTTGCTGCTGCTATTTTTGTTTTTGTTGTTGCTGCTGCTGCTGCGGATGCCAAATGCTTTCTGTTGTTGTTGTTGTGTTTATTGTTGTTGCTGCTGCTGCCGGTGCCTGAATGTTGTTGCTGGTCCTCGTGCTTATTACGGTGACGTGTTGTTGTTGTTGTTGTTGTTGTTGTTGTGGCATGACTGCTTGCGTTCTTTGATGCTGCCACTGCTGCTGCCGTCTCCTTTTTCGAGTGTTGTGACATTTAAGCGTTTGGCAAATGCAGCTAAAACATAAAAATAAAATAAGCAAAAACTTAATACAACAAATTAAGCAAAATTTAAACAAAACAATAAAAAAAAAAACAAACGAAAAAGTAATTTGATTAAATAATTATGAAATTGGCATTTCAAATAATATGTACACCTATACATACATACATATGTATGTATGTATATATGACACACAACCAACTAGCAAGTAACTTGATATGGCAACTAAACAAAATTGGCTAACAATGCTACTTTTTGATAACACATATTAGTGTGTGTTTGTGTGTGTGTGTGTGTGTGTGTGTGTAGGTGTGTGTATGTAGGTATTTGTGTGTAGGTGTCTGTGGGCTTGTATGTACATACATACATACATACATATGTATATGGGTTAGCAATTTGTGGCCGTGTCGGTACCAAAGTTCATTTTTATCAATTTCTGACCTTAGTTCGAATATCTGTCTTTACAATATTTTGATAGTAACACGCTCATTTATATATATGTATATATGTATGTATATTAATATATATATATATTATTGTGCTTGTATTGTCTTAGTTGTTGTTGTTGTTTCAAATGAAACGGGTTAACCGTTACCGATTCTCTAACCGATATCTGTAGTACTCACATATGTTCCTTCTCTTTTCTCTTTTTCAACTTTAAACTTGTCCACTTAATTTTTTTTAACTAAAAACGAAATCCTTTTAAATGAAGTAAAAATCGTATACTCATATGATGAACTAAAATTAATTGAAAACGTAAAGAAATAACTAAAGTGTAACGTATAATACAATTATATGATCCTTCCACATGTTTTCCCCTTGCAAAAATTTAATTCTAATGTGTTGAAAAAAAAAAACGAATTCATTGGTTACTTTATAAAAATAAAATTTATTAATTTTACATTTGTTTGGAGAGCTTATCCTTTTTTTTTTTAATTTTCGTGGGAATTTTAGAGCTTTTTATAGAAATTATAAGATTTGTGGGTTGGAAAAGCATAAAAATGACTGTTTATAGTTAAAATTATTGAAAGATCTATTAAAGAATTAAACGAAAATGTTTTGTTTTTTTAAGGGAATGAGACTAAATATGATTTTACAGTAATTATTATTTACATTTGCAGACATGTAATATACTAATTTTTTAAATGAAAATAATTTTTTGTGCTTTGAAAGTTTTTTAAGTGAAACTTTAAGTTTTAAGTGGCAGTGCAAAGGACTCTTTACCCCCATTAGCCATCTTCAAGGATTACGCCACTGTAAATTTCGACATACGTGTAGATAGTTATCTACATTCAGATGATTTATCTGAAAATTCGTTTCGATGGTTCTTGTACAAATTAAGCAAATAAAAGCACCGCTTTTAGATCTGGGGAAAAGCACAACAACAACAACAACAACAAGAACAACAGAAGTAAAAACGTGGAAGCAACGACAGCAACAAGAACAACAATACAAAGAGATTATCATGCGATACTACAGCACCAATAAAATGAATCCACATGCGCGGAAAGCAAACAACAAAAGAGAACACAAGAAACGCACGAGCTGGCCGTTTGCCTTGGCGGTACAAGCGGCGAGAGTGGGACCGGGGAGGGCTAGGTGGGAGTAAGGTGCTGGTACTGGCTAATCAGCAGTTTTTTCGTAATTTAATAAATGACAATAAGAACAAAAAAAAACCATATCCAACATTTTCGTTGCCTTTCAGACCCATTTTCTCCCTCTCTCTCCGCTCAGTCAGCATGTAAAAATATGTCAATTGCCTGCATTTGCTTTTAACAGTTATCAGTAGTTGTTGGAGCAAGGAGGGGTGGGTGGTATTGTTGGTGGTGGGTAGGTTTACCAACCCCCTCGGTAGGCAGCATTGACACCATAACAAAGTGCAAGAGTTCATACAAACACTCAAAATAGGGGCGAATGAAAAAAATCAATTTATTTTACAAAACTGAGCCAGTTTTTGCACTTATTAATAATTAATTAATTCTTTTTTCGTCACACAGAAAGGATGAAGCACAACAGCAACAACAATAACAAACACTATTTCTCCTCTCTCCCACACACACTCGCTCTCTTTCTTTCACACTCTTTTTCACCCCACCGCTGTTTTGTAACTGTGGGCCGTTTGTCCTGTTTTTTTTGTAACTATTGTTAATTTTTACCTGCTTCACTTAAATTGTTTTAATTTTCTATATAATTTATATATATAGATGTGTTCGTGTATGTGTGTGTTCACCTTCAGCTTTGTTTGCACTCAAGTCAGACTTTTTATATTAATAACAATAGTTTAACAAAAAAAAAAAAACACAGCTCTGTGGCATCACTATAAATTCGCAACAATATTACCAGATGTCTAACTCAGATGGGGAGTTGCCAGAAAACTGTAATGTTTTTTGCTGAGCTGGCCTTAAAAAGCCGCTAATTTTATATTAATGGCGCGAATAACTTTTAAATTTAAATGTTGTATTCAACTTTTAAGCATAGTATTAAGATAAACATTAAAGTACTGTAAAATAAACCTAGCCTGTTTCCAAGTCATTATTTGACTACTCTTTTTAGCTTCTCGTTTGACAATTTTTAATAAAAGCGAAGATGCCGGATCCAACCAAAAACATGAGCTTCGTTAATTTAAAAATTTATTGCGGCGAATGCAATTAATGGACGTTTTGAAAAGTTAGTTAAAACTATGTTTCCCAAGTTAAATGAATCATCTAAAGTTTTTTTTAACAGTTTCGCATTGCTTCTTTGATTAGCCGGACTCTTGGCCAATATAGAGAAATGAATTATACTACAACAGTTAATTGTCATTTAAAAAGGTCTTTAATTTTCTTGATTTCATGAGCCATAGGATTTTTATTGAAGTGATTGAATTGTATTTTATGATGTCAAATGACATTTAAAATTTCAATCAAATGATACGCTGGATAAATTATTTTTAAATAACTGTAATACGTTCCCGCTCAAAGTAAGAATTTCCCTCATCCTGAACAGCTGTTAATCCAGTTGAGAGCGAATATCCTCTTTTGACAAATAATAGGAGAATAAAACTACCTAGTTGGAATTTGAACCAGTACACTTGCACTTGAATTTCTAGAATGTGTTATGAGATAGAACTATCTCATTGGGAAATACTTCCACAATATTAAAATAGAAATGAAAGTTTTTTGTGAATGGTTAAATTTTTAATTTACTATAAGCCTTCGTTTATACTAACATTTATGTATGTAGGATAGTTGCGTATATGCAGCATACGTATGCACTCAGATATTATTCATTTGTGAAGATAAAAGTATATAATTAACTATTTAATTAAATTATACAAGCATTATGAATCGATTAACTTTGTAATTATTAGTAAATAATTTATCTTTTTCATATTTTCATTTGTCGTACATTTCTTCCCTCCGCTCTCATGTATGTTGTCTCATCACTTCAGATGCAATGAGAATTCTAATTTAAATTCCAATTGGGCATTTATGAGAGCGATTTTGCATGTGTGTGCCATTGTCGACTTGCGTGCGGACGAGGGCAGGCAAGTTGACAACGTTTACGGAGAAAATATAGCGAAACGAACGGTCTTAGTGTGTGTGTTGGCCAGAACGTTTTATTTATTTATGCACAACGTTTTTTCGCCATTTTTTTTGTGTGTCGTATGCAAAATGTGTTAACAAAAAATAAATTAAATTAAATAAAAAAAAGTTTAAAGGAAAAACTAAATTTACAAAAAAAATATATTATACTTATGTAAAAATTGTTTACTAAAAGTTAATTAAGATGAAACCGAAACCAGAAGAAGACAAACGATAACACACTATCGAAAAGGAGGCAAACGTACAAATTCAATTTATCTAGAAATAATGTTTAAAAGTATTATTTCAATAAGGTTATTTATTTATTTTTTTATATACATATTTGACTTCTTTTATTTTGGAGGTTCGTTGTTGTTGTTATTTTTGTTTAGTTAATTTGGCCAATTAGCATTTTTGTTGGTGTGTTGTGTTGTACGCTTATAAGAATGACAAAATATAACAAAGCGGTGCAAGCAAGAAGAAGCAGAAAAAGCCGCAACGCTT
Organism: Drosophila sturtevanti; assembly: GCA_018150375.1. NCBI lineage: Eukaryota > Metazoa > Arthropoda > Insecta > Diptera > Drosophilidae > Drosophila > Drosophila sturtevanti. Next base: position 873,725 of record JAECWJ010000392.1, on the reverse strand, counting down.
CTGACGTTTCAAGAGAGAGAGACAGTGAGAGAGAGTGCCAGTGAGTAAGAGAAAGAGAGCGCCAGAGAGAGAAAAAGAGTGAGTGAGCAAGCAAGTGAGAGCACGTTGTGTAAGTGGGTGCCTTCGTGTATAGATGTGTGTGAATGTGTGTGCGTGTATATTTGCTTGGCGGAACCTAATAAGTTAACACAAACCGACGACGTGTATTCGTTTTAGCCCAGAGTCATAGATATTGGGGTACTGAGGATCACTTCTTCTGGATTTCTTCTTAAATCTTACGATTACGTGCACGATCCCCAATTACAAAGTTCCGTTTCCTGTTTAAAGGATAACACTATAATTATTCGTCAATAAATTATCCTCGCTACAGTGAAAAATCGTTGCTACATCTGTAAAAATAAAATCACATCGTGGGAAATCGGCGAATAATGGTCATAGCATATGAGATTACAATGCAACAGTCAAAGTATTATCCTTTGCTTCTCTCTGGTCTTTATGTACATACATACATACATACATACATACTTAAATAAAAATTAAGCTTGTTATGCTTCAATTAGTTGAATTTTGACTACGCCCATGGTTTTTAGCCATGGCCAGACAAAATGTTGGTGAAGGGATAGCGCGGGGAGGGACATCTATGTAAGAATAAGGGAAAGAGAGCGTTCTCTCTCAATTCATTGATTTTTCCACTCTAAATCGTGTGTCTAACAAAGATGAGGGGAAAATGGGAGGTGTGAACAGACAGAAACACACCGCGAGAGAGAGGGCGAGAGAGAGAGAGAGAGAGTGTTTGCAAGAGAGACCATTTATATGGTCAGGAGATGGGGGAGAGAGCGAATGGCCCAAACGTGGGAAAACAAAGGAAAAACCTGAAATGTGCGTGTGTGCAATTGTTAATTAGTTGTTGTTGCTGTTTGGTTTCTTAACCAATTTCCTCTCCAACTTGTAGGTTTCCTTTAATTCTGCTTTCAAGCAATAACAATCGCATTTTGTCCCACTGTAAATTGGTTAAAGGCGAATGCTAAAGTAACCACCGCCATGTCTCTTGCCTACCACCAACCAACCAACGTAAAAAAACTACATTAAACTGTGTGTATATATGTACATGCATACATATATATATGTATATAAAACATATATATATATATATATGTATATAAAACCCCAATAACAAAGAGAGCATGAGAGCAGAAGAGAGTCTTGAACTCCAACTAAAGGCAACCCAGTGGCAAAGTTGATGCAAACCTTTGTACACACGTTTACGACAATTCATCTAAATAACGGTTTATTCCGACCAAAAAAATAATCTAGAATATTGTTTAAAAGAACTCGAGAGAGTTTTCTACATACATACATATACAGGCCAAGTAAAATATAGAAATATTTTATAACAGATGGAAAATGCTAATGGAAAACTGTCTTAACGTTCTTGTAATGTCAGAATGTGCAAAGGTCAGAAATCACAATGATCAAATGCCTTTAAGGAAAGCTTATATTAAAATTATTAAGCAACATCAGCATTAACTCTAGACATTAGTTAAAACACCTTTGTTTATATACATATGTATGTATATATGTACATACATAGGTAGATGTATGTATGTATATTTTAAGTTGTAGTAACTTAGAATATGTCTATTCTCGAGAGGCTTAACGAATACCGCTTCCACTACTAAAGTAATTAAAAATATGGCAATGATGATTAATATCTTCAAATATACATATATATGTATGCATGTATGTATTACATATGTACATATACATATGTGTACATAACATCTAAAAGCGATATTATTTGATAGTTGCTAAGATGATTTGCATAAAGATAGTCCATAGATGTATGTATGTATGTAGATATATTACATTTGAAACTGTTATGATAGTAGATCTTATTTCAATTTTGAAACTCCGATTTACAACTTAAGGTATAAAAACACTTTACATTTTAGGTCTTCCACTGTAAGCACTTGCTGTTAACGTTTCCCGGTCAAAATAACTTTCCCAAACAATTTTAGAATACGATCCTTTTATTTAAAGTATATTATACAAGTATAATACAAGAGATAAATACATACATCTGTATGTAAATACATATTTATTCATTTTGATTACGTCAGAAATACTTATTGGATCTGTTCCTTTATTTAAATTCGATTCCTGTTCAAAATAACTTCATGGATAAAAATGCCAATAAGAATCGCTTGTCCACAGGGCAAGAACGTACTTACTCTCACTAAATTGCTCTCTCTCTCTCGCTCGCTCTCTCCGTCTAGTGATTCGCTCTGTATCTCTCTGCACACATTCGCTTGCTCTCTAGCGTTCGTTTTTACTCTCTCGCAATGGTAACGTGAAGATAAAAAAAAAGTAAAAGAACGTTAAAGGCAAAGCAAACGAAACGAAACTCGCTCTCTGCAATTGCTGCTGCAGCAATGGCAAGACGGCAGAGAGACGAAGAGAAACAGCAGTAGCAGCAGCGACGACGGCAGCAGCAAAATTTTTGTTGTTTTTTCCTTCTAGGTTTTTTTTCTTTTTTTTTTGGTTTGTTAGTTGTTCGTGCGCTTCAAGCGGCGACAGTCGACAAAATTCGAATTGGAATTTGATGTGCAATTAGCAAAGTGCGCGCCAGGTTGTGTTAACTGGTAAAGATAATAACGCCAACAGCAACAACACCAACAATAATAATAACAACAACAACAACAGCAACAACAACGAGAACAACAAACACAGAGCGTCAGTGCGACAGAGCAGAGCAAATATTTGTATGCAAAAGCAACAACAACAATAGCAACACACCTGCTATAACTCTCAATTCTCTGTTTTACAATTCTACATTCTTCTCCATTCTACATTCTTCATAGCGCTCTCTTTCCCATTGCCTCTGTCTCTCTTTTTGCCTCTCTTCTACCTCAAAATGCAAACACAAATCGAAATTGAAAACAAAACCAAATCGAAAACCGGCCGCCGTCTATCCAAAAAAAATAATAAAAAAAAAAAAAAAAAAATATGCCACGCCGGGTTTTTCTTTTGGCTTGAAGTGTCTTTCTTGTCTTGTTGTTTTTGTTGTATGTATGTGCGTGTGCGTTTTTTTTTTTGCTGTTGTCAATTGTTTTCTTGTGTTTTATTTGTATTTTTTTTTTCGTTTGTTGTGTAGTGCTTTGGAAGCAATAAATAAATGCTTAGAAATGAAGAATTGATTGAAAATATTCATCATTTATATAAGGATATCTTCAACAATGACCGCCCCCTCCCCTACCCTCGTCTTTAATGAAGCTGCCAAAAGAAACCTCCAGTGGTGTTATATAAGATGACAATTGCAATGGGAAGGGGGGGAGAAAGAGTCTCAGACATTTTGATTATATTTTCTCAATACCGATATTGAAATCGTAATCAGAATTAGAACCGCGTTTGCCAGTGTATTGTGTATTGATTTGAAATCCCTAGAAAGATCGTGAAAAATCAGAAATTATACAAATTTCTTTTCTTTTTTTTTAGAACCAAAATAAGTATTTTTTGAAAATTTGTAATTAAAATTTGTCCTAAAGTCATACAAATCATTTAGTTGACATAAAATCGAATAAGAACCGATATCAGTATTAAATTAATCTATTTTTAAAAATCTTAATAAAATTTAACTAAAAAACAAAGTTAGGAAAAGAGTAAAGATCAGTTTTCCTTTACATTTCTATAATATGAGAATTAAATTAAAAAAACAATATCTTAATCCCCTAATCCCAAGATCATATTCTACTTTTGGTTTTAGAAAGAAAATTTTTAGCTTTATAACTGAATGATATAATAAGAAATTGAATAGTTTCAGAATGATATTTATTTTTTCCTATATATACCAGACGCTTATCATTCTTATTTTATTGGGAAAGAGTTAAATATTGTGAAAAGAATCACTTTCTTTGTGACTCAATTTTATAGTCATCGAGACCACAAATGACTTTCTTATCAGTTTTCTTTTACAAACATATAGATATATGACATACAAATGTATATATGTATATACACACATTGTGCGAGAGTAAGTCTAAAAGTTTCAACATAAAACAAGACATTAGTTATTATACAACATGCACCTCAGTACATATGTACATATGTACATATGTATGTCTAAGTGTATATAGATTATTTATTTGAAAAGTTTTCTTCTTAAGTTCTTTGTAAGATGGCTAATGGAATAGATAAATACATACGTAGAATGTTACCCTAAAATATTATAAAGTTGTTTAAGTTGGAATATCAGGCTATTCGCAAATTTTGCCAACAAATTTAATAGACTCGCGTTTATCTTAAAGTCAAGCAAGTTAAGAAATAATTCCTTGATTTGTAGAATATTTTCAAGGACTTATTTAATATGAGGTACATCAGTGGTTTTATACATAGGCAATAATCGAGTATATATGTAAATCGAGTATACAAAGATCCTTCAATTTTTATTAAATGTTTGCGATCAGTCAGTGTATGTTCATATATGTATATGTATTTATATATATATGCATGTATTGGTATGAGTGTGTGTGTTTGTAGCTATAATAAAATTATGATTTTTTACAATATTTATGCATTTTTATTCAATGTATTTCTATATATATTTTTCTCTCTCTTTTTATATATAATAACAACCATATTTATGTATATACATATGTATATGTATATATATGTATATATATGTGTATATATGTATATATATGTATGATGTATATGTATATATATATTTATATTTATTATTATCTAAATGTCAACCATCACCAATAATGTCAACAACAACAACAACAACCACACCAACAAAATCGTAATAAAAACCAAATTTCCCAAATTTTTGTTAAATATTTAGATATGTTAAGTGTGCAATGCTGGCAACAAAAATATGAAAAATTCAACAACAATAATAAGAAGAAAATCAAGTGTAAAAATTAACTCAATATGAGAGCCGTGACAACAGCAACAACAACAGCAGCAGCCGCAGCAGCAACAGCAGCAGCAACAGCATCAGCAGCAGCAACATCAAAAGCACCAGCAGCAGCAACAACAACAACACGGCTCCGCAGTAACAACAAGTAAAAATAAAATAAATAAAAATAAAAGAAAGAAACAAAGCAACAAATTGAAACCTCACACAACACAACACAAAAAAAAAAAAGAGGAGAGTAAAAATACCAAAAAAGTGCAAAAGATAAAGGAAGAAAGGGAGAAGAAAAAAATTGAAAATCAAAAGTGAAAAAAAAAAAAATTAAAATAAATCCAGCCAAACAAAAAAAAAAAAAAAAAAAAATATATATATAAATAAATATCAACTGAAAAGTTTGTTTTATCCCTTTCCCCCACCCCCGGGTTCACCTACCTATAAAAAAAAGCCCCCCCCGCCCTTCGTAAAACCAAAGCAAATTGAATTACCATCCAAAACTCCCTCTAAATGTTGCCTGGCAATATTTAATTGTTTATTATGTTACATAGTATATATATATATATATTTTAATATATATCTATCCACACACATATATGTATATATATATATATATATATATTCCGTTTGTGTCCATATGTGTGAGTGTGTGTATATTTTTATTGTGCATTCCATCCATTAATTCTTATATAACTTATAAAAACCACAACAACAAATACTTATTGCATAAACAAATTAAACAATTTTTCTAATACACCCAACTACCTAACATATATATACATATATATATATATACGCATCTCTATATATATATATATATATCAAATATATATATATTTATAATTAATCAATCTATCAATTAAATCGTCAATAATTAAACAAAATCTTCAAATCGAAATCGAAAAAAAAATTTTAAAAATAAAAACAAAAACAAAAAAAACGAAAACTTGACAAAACTCATACGTAAAACAAAATGGCGGACATCATGCGTCCGCCGTTTAGTGAGATCAAACGGCCGGACGAGATTGTCAGAATGACAACTGCCGATAATTTGAAATTTGCCGTCCTCATTGGCCTAATCGAGGTTGGCCAAGTGACCAATCGTGAGGTGGTCAATACTGTATTACATTTGGTAAGTACACCTAGACACATACATACATGTCTATGTATGTATGTACAATCAATGACTTGACTTCATTTCAATTACAATTAACTTTACAATTACAATTACACTTACATTTACCTTGGCAATTACATGCCTGATTGCATTGACCCTTCTCTTTTTTTTTCACCTACTATCTTTTGCAATCTCTCTCTCACTCTCTGCCTTCCTCTAGTATATGTCTGTCTATTTGTATTAAATATTCATTTGAGTGGTTCAATTTACGGGTTTAACGACTTTGGGGTTACCCTATAACAGGGATAAGAGATTTCATCAAATTGTCCTTTATGTTTATGAAATATTTTTAGGGTAACATTCCAAAATTTTCTCATGGTGTTAAATTTGATAATTTAAGTTAAGAAGTTATCCAGCGGTTCTCTTTTTAATGTCTCTATAACTTTCGTTTAACACTTGTCGATACATCGTTTTCAACCCCTTCCCCACCCCCCTGGCCTTCTTCTGCATTGCGTGCAAACCATAGCAAAATATATTGTAAAACCTGAAGCTACACTCATGATGAAAATAATAGATACACCTTAGTAGTTTGGACATTTGTGATGTTCTTCTAATTATAGAAGAGTTAATTACATTGTCTACTTCGGATGCAATGCCTCTTGAAGATTTGAAAGGGTCAGATTTTGCGATCCTTATAAAGCGTCGGTCTAATTCTGGGGTGGGTATCGATGGATGTCCACGTGTTTTCGTTTTATTTTGCACGTTGAATGCGTTTGGGACAAAATGAAGGGATTTTTTCATTAATTTTGCAAAGTCACTCAAGGATATTGCACCCATCGTTATAAGGATTTCGAAAGATTTCGGCAAATTTACATAGGATATTCATAATTCTTCACTACATTTAACATTTAACTAACAATAAAAGCAATTTTTCTTTTTTAAAAATTTTTTTTCGCGTATAAGGTGTCAAGTGTAGCTATTATTTTCAGCAAGCATTTTACAAGGAATTGTGCCTCCTGCAAAGTTGGGGGGCAATACAAATTTTTTTTTATAAAGGATACGTTCTTAAAATTCCCATACAAATTTTTTTGGAAATATAGAAAATTAGGTAGTTATGACAAAATTATCAAAAATATATGGGTGTATCTATTATTTTCATCATGAGTGTATGTATATAGGGAATTATTTATTAATTACATAGTTCAAAACGGCAAATAGGATATGATAGGAGTAAAAAAAAGAAAAATCAATTAATGGCACTGAAAATAGACCCTTACACACATGTGAGCACAAATTCTATTAAAGGTTTGTGTACTTTGTAAATGTGTGTGTTTGTGTGTAACTCTCATGTGTGTGTTGTGTGTTGATTTAAAAGGGTTAAGTCAGGTCGTGGTTGCTTGTTATATTGTAGATTTTTGATAAATGTAATTAATAACCGAAGTATTACGAGTTGAAAGCAGGAAAAGTGATTAACAAGTGCATCTGGGAATCAGATAAAATCATTTCTTATTGCATATTTAATATACCCTTTGATTATAGGGTAAAGATTTTTTGTAATGCAAGTTCCTCACATCCGTTTGTCGCCATGGAAAAGCACAGAATGTTCATTATACATACATACATACATATATCACAAATGATTGCCTTCAAATGTATGTATGTATGTATATGTATCAAAACAGAACAGATGCTAAAGATAAATAGAAAAGGTAAAGCCAAACTAAAATCGAAGCCGCTTGATGAAAAAGAAAATGAACGAAACAAACTTATTTAGCTAACTCAAGAGCCAACTTAACCTAGACACACACACACACAGACAGACACACAGACACAGACACAGATACGAACACTCGTTATATAACTGAGAAAAGTGGCGTCTAAAATGGCTCCCCGTTCACGTTAACCATTCCACCCCTGGCTCATTAGCACAAAATTAACATTTCAAGCAAAGCCGCAACTGGGGTATATCCCCCCCCCACCCCCCGCTCTTTTCACCAACACCATCGATAAGTAAAAAAAAAAAAAAAAAAAATAAGTTAAGGTGGTGACAGCAAAGAAGAGATAGATAGATAGAAAGAGAAAGATGCAGAGCGAGAGAGAGAGAGAGAGAGAGACAGATAGAGAGAGACAGAGATAGAGATGGGTATATATATACATATTTAGAAAGGAAGATGGAAAGAAGAGAGTATGCCAAAAAATCTGGCCTTGTGCCTGGGCTGTGATTAGATCAAAAGACAAGCCCCAAGACAATAGGGTGGCACACATACCCACACACACACACACAAATACATACATAACGATACAAACACACGCACACACTCACACTCATACATTTACACGTGTAGTCAGACATTCACCTACATATATTGCATTATTAGAAAACATTATTATGATTATTATAACATATTTTCATATTTAAATTTTCTATATAAAAGTATGCATGTATATAGGTACGATATAGGCACATACGTATATATGTATATATGCATATGTATATATATATATTTTTTTTTTTCGGAAGCTTAATGAAAACATGACACCGTCGCTTATCATTACAAAAGTGGGTGGATGGGGGGCAAAGGAATGCTGGGTGAAAAAAAAAGAAGGAGCAACCAGGTTTCATATAGGTTGAAGCATAAGAAATTGAAAAGAAATTGAATTCAAGTTCGTCAACTGTTCTCATCGTCGTCATCATCATCATTATCATCATCATTATCATCATCATCATTATCTACATCATTATCATTTTTGTCGACGTTGCCTTAGTTGTTACCATCGCTCTCTCTCTCTTCTTCTCTTCACTCTGTTTGGCTCTGATAAGATAAGGCAACACACCGGCAGATATATTGTAGATACAGTCAGGTGTTATATACGTAGAAACATATACATATATAGGTATATATATATATAAATTTATATATATGTATATATGTACATATATGCATGTACATAATATTAGGGAGAGAAATTGTTGGTATGCCTACTACTTCACAGTACTTCTTCTATATATATATATATTTTTTTTATTGTATACCACGATCTTTGATAAGCGTGAAAAAATGTGTTGACGTGTTCCTATGCGACAATGTCGAAGAGTTGGAGTGCAGAAGAAATTGTTAGAAAATAAATAAGAAAGTTAGGAAAAAAAAAACACGAGATATGCAGCCAAACTGAAAAAGTCTTGTACATATAACACACACACAAAAAAAAAGAAGGAAAAAATTCAAAAATATATATACATTAATATATGTAAAAAAAAATGGTCGGTTTAATCTGCTAACAAACATTCTTGGTAAATTGAATGTAAAGATAACTAACGGCATTAAAGTTGATTTCCCTTAGATGTCGACGATTGTGAATATCTTATAATGTAAACCAAAATTAAAGACGAATTTCAATTACACTATAAAATATCGTAATCCGTTTTAATATCCAGAGTTACCTATCAAGTTTTTTAATGTAAAATTTAAATGCAACAATTAAATGCCTTCTCATTGTTGTCAATAAAATTCGCCATAATCGCCTATATACATATGTATGTATATATATCCTGTTTTTGGGTTTTTGTTTTCTTTACAAATTTTGATCGATTTTTGTTGTTTTTGTGGAGTGGAAAAACTAAAACGAATACAGAATGAATAATGGCATTCGATTGATTAATAATTATTGCATGTTATGTCATTGGGTTCACTTAGATTTACCATTTACCATTAATGTATTCCGGTTGATGATTGTAATAAGCGAACGATAATGATATAATCGATATATCACATTTTGTATTTAAGTGATATTTTTATGCAGGTGCTGGAAAAATTTGAACTGCGAATCAGAATAATAACTTTGAAACTGAGCATATCAAAAAATTTAACTATATATTTGAAAAAATTATTTTAATTTTAATTAATAATATTTTAATTGAAAATTGCTTAAAGGATTTATTTATATTTATGTATGTATATATAAAATGTAAAATCCCTTTTGACGGCAATTTCTTTTCTCTTTTTGTTTTTTTTAAATTTCTTTTTAGACAGGATCAAAATATTATATGTATTATATATTTAGTTTTTTGTCGCATAGTTCTCAAAGTGTTAGGGTGTCATTTGGTAATCAGTAAAAAAAGGGTATTAGATAAATGTGTCTAAAATTCATTCTTCTTAAAATTAAAGGTTGTGAAATATTTAATTTATTGAATGTTATCTAAGATGGATTTCCTTAGAAGCTAGTGAAAGAGATGCTAACAATTAGTTGCCTGTTGTTATTGTTGTTGTTGTTGTTGTTGTTGTTGACTTTCCTTTAAGTTCTCTGAATGCTTTATTAATCTGCTTTATTTTCTGTTTTTGGCAATCCTAATTCTTTGATCATTTACTAGTTATACCCTGTGACCTCTCAACTTTAATTATCGTTTCGACCAGCTGTCTTTTTTCGCTCTCTGACACCCACACACACACTCAACGCATTTTCTGCCTTTCAACAATCCCCAGCCCCTTCCCCTTCCATCCCTCCACACAATGCGGGAATTGCCAACTTTATACTCCTACCCCCTTCATCTTTAAGCTACTACGACTACTACTATTGCTCCTGTTGTTGAGCCATTTTGAGGGTCACTCTCCATGTTGGCTTAATCGGTCATTGGGCTTGTTATACAGCTCAATTATGTCCATTTTGCCATGTGGCGCACCCTTAAGCTTCCCCTCGGAACCAAAAAAACTTCCTGTCTCCATTGCTCTCAATCTATTTCGCTCGTTCTCGTTCTCGTTCTTCGTCTCTTCTCTCTCTCTCTTTCTCGCTCTCTCTCTATCTCCCTTTCCTTTTCTCTCGCCATCTTTTGCTATCCCTGTCTAACGATAGCTGGCTCCTTAGTGCTGTGTCACGTGCAGAGCGGGCAAAGGCAAAGCCTTTTAATCGATTTGCCTTCGTCTTCTTCGGTTCGCTACTAAAAATAAACGTTTAATGCAAATCGCTTTTTCTTTGCCAAAGAAGATAACAACAAAAACAGCAACAGCAACAGCAACAGCAACAGCAACAACAACAACAACAACAACAACAACAACAACAACAACAATAAAAATAACGATTTTAAAACTCAGTGCAAAATGTAGAAGAAAAATCCCATTCACCTCCTTCTTGGAAAAGCCTTCACTTCGATTGTGTTTGCCTAGACACAAAAATTGGAAGCCCAAAACCAAAGAGAACAAGTCTTGTCAGTGTATATGTGTGTGTGTGTGTGTTTCTCTATGAAGGACAGGGACGGAATGGGTAACTGCAATGAACCATCAAACCAGTCATCCATTTATCTTTCCATTTCCCACCACTCCCCATCGATCCATATATCCATCCATCCATCTATTAATGTTTTTGATAAGAAGAACAAGCAATAATGATATATGTATATGAATTTGGCTAAAATATTATTAGACAAAAACTGATTAATTAAAGTGAAGCTAATGTTATAAGTCATCATTTCAAATGCAATTCATTATATTTAATATCTATTTCTAACCAAAAAAAAAAAAATAAAAATAAAAATAAATAAATAAAACAAAATACAGAAAATACTTAATATGTATATGGTAATAAAAAGATATTAATAAGAAATTTAGCCATCCTTTACTTGGAATAAGGATCAAGTTTTCTAATATTATGAATTTGAAAATTTCTATAGAAAATAGTTGAATAATGAGAACTGATCTGAATAATACATCTAATTCACATCATATTTAATTTTTGATTCTTCATATATACATAATAATAAACTGTTGCATTAAGTATTTGAAAATTTAATTACAAATATGCGAATTTCTTGCATTTCTTTTGTTCCATTTATAAAAACTTTTTAGAGATATTTACATATATACATATATATGTATATATGTAAAATGATTTGAAATGTTGTTGATACTAAAACTAAATGCTTTGCCATGGCTAATTAGGGAATTCTCTTTCTATTCAGAAACATCCCTGTATGGTGTGTGCGTGTGTGTGTAGGTCTGTGTATATATGTATGTTTTTGTTTATCCATAATTATAATGACTTTATTTTTAAGATAAACATTTAGATAGGAATGAGAGAGGGTAAGGATAATGAAGGAAGAAACAATTTTAGAAACTGGTTTCATATACCCCTTCTATCATTTGAGTTTGCCTTCATTTATTGTGTATGTTACTACACAACTCTTGCCTGTTTTTGCTGATAAAGTCATTGAGCCACTAATAGAAATAGAGAATGGCGAAGGGAGAAGGGAGATAAAGAGAAAGAGAAAGAGAAAGAGAAAGAAGAAAAAAATGTCCGAAAAAAATAGAAGAGAAGGGAACTTCTTCAACTAAATAATGTACGAACATACTTTGCTACTTTTACTTAATTTAATTAACGGCCGTGTAGCCACGCAACGATGGACATGCTCCACCATACCCCTGCCCATGATACTAGCAATAACAATGCTAACACCACCACCACCGCCATCACAACCACCACCACCACTACCTGACATCAACGTCGACGCCTGTCAGCTGTTTCAAGTGTCAGAGAGGAAACAATGAAGATAGGCCTCTTCTTATATTGTTGGCATCCTGACGAAGGACTAGGACTAAGGATAAACGGGAGGCAATGTCAGGAATAGGGAATGGTCCAAAATATGTCGATGGTGGAGAAGATGGTTGGCATTTAGATGGCGGCCACAAAACAGCAGCAAACTAAATGCCAAAGTCATAGTAGAACGGGGGGGGCGGTAAAGAAACGCAAACACACACACACACACACACACTGAAAAAAAGAGTGAGTTAGATATACAGAGAGAGAGAGAGAGAGACTGAGAGAGCGCGTTAGAGTGAGAGAAAGTGAAATGATAAAGAATGAAAGGAAAAGAAAAGAAAAAAAACAAAACAAAACACAACAAAAGCTAGAAAAAAGTAAAGCCTAGACAACAACAACATGGGAAGGGAGGGTGGCCAACGTGTCGAAATAGGCTCAGGAAAAATCAGGAAAAGCCCTCGCAGTTGCGAAGCGAAACGAAATGAAACGTCACAAAATTTTTCTTCTTTTTTTTTCCCCCCCTTCTATTTATTTTAGGAGAGGGGTGAGAGTGTGGAGGTGTAGTAGCAGAGGGTGAGGGGTGTGTGTGTGTCTGTGTGGGTGTGTGTGAGGTACGGAAGAAGCAACAACAAGAAGAATTACATTAATACAAAAACAAACACAGGGATGTGCTAACTTCTTTCTCTCCCTCCCTCTCTCTCTCTCTCCCTGTCGCTCTCTCGCTCTCTTCCTCTGCTTCTGTGTGGGTGTGTGCATGTTAGTGTGTGTGTGTGTGTGTATGCCAACCCTAAATGGAAAATTAAACAACAACAAAACGTCGACGCGGCAAAGGCACAAAACGGCGTCAGGCTGTCGCTCCTTTTTGCTTTTCGCTTTGCTTTCTAGCTGCTGCTGCTGCTTCTGGAATGGAATGAAATGGTGGAATGTGTGGGAATGGCGGAATATAGGAATGATAAAAAATTGGTGGCATGCTTGCGACTTTCTATACCCTATCCTAGAGACAGAGAGAGAGTGGGTGAGAGACTCGGCGAGAAGAAGAGAGATAGAGTACATGCTTACATAATTATAATGCATAGATCCACATAAAGTTGCTCCTTTTATTTGTATGCATATATTCGAGATCAATGAATGGATATATATCAATGGATTCTAGTATTATTACTTAAGAAATTGCCCTATGTATATACCTACATAGTATACATACATATGTTAACTTTAGAATTTTCTTCTTTATTTTTCGTTGGGGGAAAGTTGTAAAGTTTTTTTCTTGCACACTTTCCCCATACATTATTGGACTTAGATTCCTTCTTTTTCCGATCATTCTTTCTTGTCTTTCTTTTCTTTCGTTACTTTCTTTTTAATATATGTAGTTTTTTCCCATATTTTCTTAGCCTTACCAATTTCTATTTAAGATGTCCCCTATCATCAGTTTGATTTCCTTACTTTAATTTTGATTTTTCACAAATTTATGCAGTTAAAGAAAGATCTTTTAGATATGCAGAGCAAAAGATGCTCTTCATTCTCTATCGTCCTTTTTTGTCATCATCATCATCATCATCATCGTCTATCCATTCCGTGAAACATGCACAAACACGAAACGAAGACACGACAACCGCAAGAGATTTAACGACCAATAAAGAACAACGCAATGTTATTTAAGGTCGATGCTGAAGGGATTCGAAATGGTACGGGATTCTCGCATGCGCCCATTTCATGGCAACGACGACAAGAAACTGGGACTAGGACTGGGAATGGGAATGGGATTGAGACTGTGACTGGGAGTGGGAGTATTGGGGTATTGAGACTGAGACAGGGTGTGAGACTGAAAACAGAAAATGGGTGGGTAGGAGATGTGTGTGTGTGTATGTGTGTGTGTGGGGGGGGGGTTGAGACTAAGGCGAGACATGGGTGGTTGGAGGCGGCGGACGACATTTTGTGTAACCGGTAGCCATTTCAACGGCTGTTTGATTGCGTGGCTCCGGCCAACTGTTTGCAAAGAATGAGGGGCGGGGAAAGGGCGTGACACATTTATGACCACATTTTGTAACGCATCGTGGCAAGCTGATGCGTCTATAAGTGTGTGTGTGTGTGTGTGTGTGCGTCTATGTTTGTGTGTGTGTGCGCGCTAGTGTCTGTCTGTACATTTGCTTATCTGTAGAACAATTCACTAATAAGGTAAAGAAGCTTTCCTTTGACCCTGGCAGAGACCACAACAAAGGATTACCTTTTTTTCTTCTTCATTTTATTACTAGCATCACTTAATCGAGTCTATATTTCAGATTGTTGGGTAATGGTTATACATATGTATGTATATATACATACATACATATACATACATATATGTGCAGTTATTTTGCTTACTACTGCAATCCTCTTCTCGTTTAGTTGGAAACAAAAGGCAAAGCAAGAGAGAAAAGAGAGAAAAAAAACAAAACAGGAAAACAGAAAGAACAAATCGAGAGTACAGTGGGTGCATAATGGGTTCGCCTTGTGCTTAAACCTGTGCAAATAAGATTTATGGCACCCATGTTCAGTAAGTAATTGTGACAGATAGAAATCCCATTGACCATACCTTTTACTGTTACGCATTCGGAATATCTGGGATTAGCCGCCTTCTTGTTGGTCTGTTTCTTCTTCATCTTTTTCTTCTTCTTCTTCATTTAAGTACTCTTTTTCATCTGATTGGTCATAATGCAAGGTTCACCAGGAAACCTTTGTAGTGGCATTCACCATACATAGTTCTGTGGCACTTGGCAAACATATGCTCCATAATGACCTAAACGATACGTTTTAACATTTATCAGAGAAAACGTTTTTACTATGCTCGTACATTTTTATCCTTACGAAGATTCTTACGGTTAATTTAGTAAATGAATGATAAAGTATCGAAACAATTGGAAGTAGATCCAAAGCCTTTAGAAAAAGTCTTCATATCCAGGATTAACTTTTCATGCTCTAGAAAATAAAGTAGAATCAATGTCGCATAGAACAAACAAATTTTTTAATTTCTTGTTTCATATTTTAAACCCGTCTGAGAACTTGACCAGACTTTCTCCTGTCAGCGCCTAAATGTCGTATAAGTTCAAGCCAAATTTGTATCGACTGGTGGACCGTGACGAAGAAAAATCGATAAAATTCAATTGGGAGGCGCACAACAAGAGCAGCGGCAAATGTTTTTATGGCTGGCACTTTGGTTTAGGATTGGGCCTGAATTTGGTTGTTGGTAACGAGGAAAACAAAAAAAAAAAAAAAAAAGAAAAGGCAAAAGGAAAAACCGTTTCCAGTTTTCTTTGGGTCGGCATTTCGTCTCCTGTTTATATATTTGTATTTTTTTTCTTTTCTTTTTTTTTGTGTGCTGTATTTCTTTTACTTGGGTTTTCATTTATTTATAACAAAAAATGTTTGCAAGTATTGTATGTATGTATGTATTTACGTGTGTATGAATATATGTATGTTCTGTGTTGTGTGTTTGCTAGCCTCAATTTATGTGCATATCCCAAACACGAAGGCGTTGACAAGGCACCAGAAGACACCACTATGGCAAGGTCAATAGCTCCATTGCTATGAACCAATTTTTGTTCTCTGTTTTCCTTGCCTGCTTTTATAGTACGTATGTATGTATAAGTGTGAGTGACTGTGTGTGTGTGTAGGTGTGTGGGTGTATGAACGTTGTTAACTAATCCGCATGTCTGTGATTGCTTTCGATATGCCAAGATGCTTGGCAAAGAAGGGTTCTTGTAGTCTGTCTTGTCAACCCACCAGCACCAGCCAAACTAACTAGGCAATACCCTCTCTCCTCCATCGTTCTTGCTCTCTCTTTTCCTTTCACTCTTTTACCCCAATCAGCAACTCATACCCATTGTAAATCCAATCTCTGTTTTTAGGCCAAATGCCTGGTATTAGACACAAGCATTCATTCATCCCCTCAACCGACTTCTTTGAGACACATTAGATGTCATTTGGCGCCATAAACAAAAAACAGGCTAAGAGGGTTATTCTGCACCAAAACGAATTTATTTGCAAATTGGCACAGGTTTTTTTTTCATTTTATATTTTTTTTTTTAAGGTTTTCCATGATCAAGCATAAAATATTGTTAATGATTTTAAGCAAAAATAAAAATAAAAAAAAAAACAAAGTAGATAAATAAAAAATTAAAACAACAAAGGTTTACAACTACGTTAAGTAGCATAGCTACATATTTCAAAAGAGTGGCAACTCTGAATTAAAAACTTGAGATCAGTGCTGCCAGAATATTGAGAGCAAGAATTGCTAGAATTTCAACAAAAAAAGTTGCTAAAATTGCTAAACAATTTAAGAAGATTGCCAAAAAAATATTAGGTAGGAACATCAATTTAATCGTACACAGAGCTACATACATATTTCTTGAAATGGGTTGTTATTTCCTGCATCTATCCGAAATTTAGTGGTATCGATAAGGGATTATCACTTTACGACATTTTTGAGTATATGTAGGTTTTTGGCATATTTAATATAACCTTTAATAAATCCGACAAACAGCGAAGAGACTTTATAGCTTATCGCACAAATGTTACTCGATCACTTTCAGATGAATTTGCGATATATTGTTCACAAATTTGTGCGATTAATCGATATTGATATGATTTTAAAGATATTGAGCTCTTTTTATAATGATTGTTTTATGATATCAGAAAATTGCTAAAAGTTGCAACATATTTTTTGCAAATTGCTATATTTGTGGCTAATAGAAATTTAGAAAATAAATTGCAAACTCAAATTCATAATTTCTAGATCTGGCAACCTTATTGCTAAAATGGCAGCACTGCTTGAGATCTCTTCTTTCCTCGTCAATATAAAGAATCAAAAAAATTGAGATTCAAACATTCTGAAATCTACTTTAATCCTTCGGAATGGACAACAATTTAATCTTTTCTTATGTTTTCTTTAAATTCAATGAATGGAAAATAGTGTGGAAAACTGTAACAATAGATTGTTTCAATTAGTGTGACTACACACACCGTCATAAAGCCTAATACCAAAAGACTGCGAAACCGCAATAATTCTAAAAGGAAATCCTAAGCAATTCCAATTGATTGTCGTCTAATTCATACGTTTGATGTGGTTCTAAAACACAGTTAGAAGCCAGAAAAAAACCACAATTTGCCATACACACACGCACACACACACGCACATCCCCACGCACATATATTGGCGACTTGGTTGCGATTTTTTCTTCATTTTTTTTTTTTTTTTTTTTTGATGGCTTTTTGGCAAATAAAATGCAAACATAAATGCGAACAGCGAACGCGATTGAGCGCAAATAAAAGCGAAAATCTTGCCAATTGAGTTAAAGAAGACACACAGCATATAGAATGAAAGAGAGGGAGAGAGAGGGAAAGAGCGATGAGCGAGAAAGATGGGAAGATATATATATATATATATGTGTGTATGTAGAGACAGAGTAATTGAGAGAGAAAGAGGGACTTAAAACCAAAAGGCGGCAAGGACACGCGGGACTTGTGCGTGGGGCCGGTGGTGGCCATTTGCGTTTAGCCAGAATTGCGTTGCCAGGATTTAATGATGACACAGCCAAGCAGAAGCGGCGGCGACAGCAACATCGTTTCACTGCCCCATTAAAAACGCAAAATTGTGCGTTTTCTTTTATACAGAATTATTGCTATATACATATGTACATATACATCTACATTCTTTTATATATATATACATATATATATTTGTTTGTGAGTTTTTATTTCGTATATACGCAAGAAAAACAACTGTAATAATAAAATCAAATCAATCATCAAATCAAAAACAAGCTAAATTTGGCTCAAATCAAAAAATTAAAACAAACGACAAAAAGAATGTGGCTGCATATTTTGAATGTGAAAATGCCAAACAATATGAAAAGCGTGTGAAATATTAAAGAAATCTATAAACTAGAAAAGTATGCAACAGAAAACTCTATAATAAATTCATAGCAAGGACATAAAAAGGACAAATACACATCCAACAACAACAACAGCGAAATTCACGTTCTCCCTGTCCCTATCATTCTCTCTCTGTCTCTCTGTCTCTCTGTGCTCTAGGTCTCAAGAGATATACAGGTCTCATATGGCTATGGGCCATAATATAGCCATGTCATATCATTTATAATTTATACAACTTTAATGAACAACATTAATATGCGAAATATGACAAGCCAAGGGTCCGCACGGTCCTTCTATCAACGCCCACACACACACACACCACCTACATATACCACCCACATATACTGAAAAAAAAATGAAAAAAAAAGAGAAGAGAAAGAGACACTCAACAACACTTTTGGGATAACATTGTAAATTTAATAATAAGCCACAGGCGGTATTACATTTACAACGCATTGGTTAAATTAACTAACAGACTAACTAAAGCAATACAACAACCATTACTAAAACCAAAACAAAAAAAAAAAGCAAAAAAGGAAGAGAAAAATTCAATGCATTCCCATGGTAGAAAAACAAAACTAATTTCGTATAAAATCAAATATGAATGTGCATATTCTCCTAGTACATAATTTATTTCAAGGGTTTTATGCCCTACAAATTGTTGCAAAATCCAAACAAACCAAAAAGAAGAAGCAAAAAAAAAAGGAGATGAATGAAACAAACACAAAGAGAAAAGGAAACCTGCAAAAAAGAGTTGTCGAAATAAAAAGGGGAAAGAGAGAGAGAGAGAGAGAGAGAGAGCGAGGGAGAGGTAAAATAAAATGGGATAAAGTTAAAATGAGTTACTATGGGTATTAGTAAGGATTAGTCGCAACTGGAACTGTATATATATATCCCTCTCTCTATCTCTCTCTCTCTCTGTAAATGAAGAGATTCGATTTAGGGAATTGTTAACGAAATAATTTTCAAGCCAAAAAATAAAGAAATAGCTAAACTCAAATATTCGTTTATACACAGGTGTATATGGTGCCAGGGAAAAATCTCCCTAGTGATATATAAATATTATATTGATAATTGATATTCCATATTGTTTATCAGTGGTAGAAACGTATCGTTTCCAGATCTACAAGCTTAGAAAAATACATTTTTAAAAATAATACAGAACCCTATTGGTTCTGATATTTCTATATGATATTTCTATATGATATTTCTATAAATATCATTAAAATAAGCCATTATAGTTAATCAGTTATGACAACAATGTTTACAAAAGTTAAAACTCAAATTTATGACAACTTTTTGGAAAATGTTCAGTTTTCGTTTACATTTTAGTTTGATTTTTCCACTTTCACTTTCATTTTTGTAACTTTGGTTCTCTTTTATTCTCTAATCAGTAGATAAAATGTAGCGTAAAAATCTTAATTTTGACACTTCAAAATCTATATATGTATTTTGCTTGAACAATCTTATTTTTTTGGTTCCTATCAATGTAACTTAACTTGTTTCTCTCACCAGTAATAAGTATATGCCCTTTTGTTTATAGGGTATGCAATAATCAAGTAGAAATTATTACCATATTTTTATACCCTTTTAAGGTGTGTGTGTGTGTGTGTGTGTGTGTGTGGCCGAGTTCGCTTTAATCGAAAAGATTGACGGGGTAACAATCGACGAGCAACCGTGCCCGACTTGCCCGTTTCTGATGACCCTTTGCATACGCCATTTGACAATCAATATATCCGCTGTATATTTCCGTTTGTCAGCTGGCCGCACACACACTTTACCGCAGACACACACACACACACACACACACAGAGACATACATATATAGACACACACACACATACACCAATATAAAATAGGTGTGTTGCCCTGTTCATTCTTTTGTGGAAACCCCAAGGGGTTGGTTGGCTGGGCCAACATTGTCGCCGCTTTTGTGGTTGCAAAGAGCGAGCCGGACTCTGGAACAAAACCAACGCCACATACTCTACATGCAGGGTCGTTCCGTTTGGGAGGGGGAAGAATAAATTTATTTCGGTGGGGGGATTTTAAAAATCTATTGACACCCTTCCCCCCCACACACACACACACTCAGCTTTCCTGAAAATTTAAATTTATTTTATATCAAAGTCATTTTTGAGTCAACATAATTTAAATATGAATATTTTGAAATGAAAGAATACCCCTTTTTGGTCTAGCTTCTCTTTACTGCCTTGTTACTATATATATATATATGTATATATATATATACATATTTATATATATCGTGTGTATATATACATTCATGTATCTGGTTTAGTAATATGGCTTGGAATTAATATCTGAGCTGCATTTGCAGTACGGTTGCCAGTTGCCAGTTGCCAGTTGCTCCTGTCGCCCATCGTCAGTTGAGTTGAGTCAGCTGTTGTCCATTGGCTTTTAATAGTTCTGTTGTTATTGTTGTTGTTATTGTTGTTAGTTGGTTAGTTGGTTTGCTTGCTTGCTTGTTTGGTTAGTTGGTTGGTTCGTTGGTTCGTTGGTCCGTTAGTCGGTTGGGTTTGGGTTTGGGGCCAAAAACTCATTTACGCTTTATCCTTTTACCAACATTCATGCCATTGTCCATGGGGACAATGGACAGGCGCAATTCATTGTATTCAATGCCTCAACGCTTTTGCAATAAAACCAGGCAAAATAAAGCAACACGAATGGTTAAAAACACGCAAAATGAAATTTAAATTGATGATGCATACGAAATTTTCCGTATACACTTTCATTTTAAAAGTAAATATTAAGTCTATTGTTTTAGGTAATTTAAGAATTAGTATTAAATGAGGGGGGGAAAAAGAGAGCTCATTGAAATCTCATCTTTGTATATAAAGTTATTAAAGAACGAAAGAATAGGTTTTTCAATTAAAAAAAATAAAATAAACTTAATTAAATGTTGGAAACTATTAAAAAAAAAAATTGTTGATTAAACATTGAAATAAAAATGTGACAGAGTGCGAAAGTGAGATAGAGGGGGAGATTGACCAACGATGAGGTCAAAAGTAAACAAGACTTTTCCGAAAGGTGACCTCAAACTGAAGTAACAAAATCACAGATAGGAGAGGATTATATTATAACAGATTAAATTAATTGAACTTTAAATCTTCCATCATATCAGCTGTAATTTATAATAAATATTCTCTAGGGTTTCTTGAAATAATAAAATGATCAAACTGTTTGAAAGGTAGAGTATAAAGGAAAAGAACAACTGAAAAACAAACCAACAAACAGCAACAAAACAAAAAAGAAAAGAAAAAAAAATGGCATAAAAAAGGTGAACAATTCAACCATATTTTTTCTTTTTTTATTTGCCATTTTTTTTATTCTTTTTCTTTTTTTTTTTATTTGCGTTTTTGTGCTGTCCATTTTCCGTTGTTGCCGTTGTTTGTGGTTAGTTTTTCTATGCTGCGCTTCACTTGCTTCTAATGGGTCTGTCTGTCTGCCTCTCTCTGTGTATCTGCCCTGTCTGTCTGTCTATCCGTATGTCTGTCTATATGTCTGTCTGTCTGTCTGTCAGTGTCAGGACACAAACTGTTGCATTCGTATTCCACTTTCTTCTACATTTTCCTTTTTTTGTTTTGTTTTGTTCCCCCCCCATTGCTTGGACAGATCAAAAAGTAGGCAATGGAAAAATATTCAAATAGAATGATAAATACGTAGCCATAAAAGATGAAACAACTTTTCAATTGCTTAATAACTAAATATCAAGTTTGGCTTAAGCTCTGGACAAATTATTTGTTAATTTTCTGTATTTTTTTTTTCTCTACTTCTTTTATTGTTGTTCGTGTCGAGTTAAAGTTTTAGTTTCAGTTTTAAGCTGGCTAATTGTTATTTGCAAAATAAGCAACAAAAGCAACAGTACCACCAATAGCAAAGGTCGTAACATTGTTGACATTGCCCGTTCTCTATAATATTAATTACAAAGTTTCAACTAAAGAGGGGTTAAACGGCAGCATAATAAACAATTTTCATTTCAACTTTTGTTACAATTACAATTTTCTTTTTTTCCTCCTCCCTTTTTTATGATATTTACAGTAGTCGGGATCTCATGAAAGGAAGCGAATATAATTACTATTACTTCAATATTTAAAATTACTTACAAAAGTTTAAACAAAAAATGGAAAAATAATTGATCAACTCTTTGAACAAATGGTTAAGCAAATGTTTGAATAAACCGATTGAATAAACAATAAAAAAAACCTTTTAAGAAATGATTAAATTGATTGTGAATGATTAAAGTTGAAGAATTGGTTGAAGAACTAATTAATCGATTGAATAGATGATTGAACAACTAATTGGAAGAAAAGGATCAATCATTGAAATAAAAAAATATAATTAAGAAAATAGTTTAAGATATAGTTAAGCGATTGATTGAAATAATGGCTATAAATCTTTTCAACCAATGCATTGGTTTAAAGTGTGATTGAAGAATAAAATGTAACAGGAAATGGTTGAGTAAGTCAATGGCTAAAGGAATATTGAAACCCATTTCGATCAATTGAATCGTAATCGTTTTAAAATAACGTTAGTGCGATTTACTTTACTTATTTCATTTTATCCTTTAAATGTAATAGGAAAAGAAGCTTTTCGTTAGTCTCACTCTATTTCTTTATCATTTTGCCAAGCCCCGCACTCGCCTCCCCCGCTAAATCTGACGTATGTCATTTATTGTCTCTTTCTTTATCATCTTCTGACTTCTTTTTGGTTTTTGTTTTTTTTTTTTGTTGTTTCTTTTCTTATGTATCTTGTTTTTTTGTTTTCTTATACTTTCTGGCTGCTGGTGGCGCACTTAAAAAGCAATTTAGTCTAATTACATTAAGTATAACAGGGCCAACTGAACTGAAAGTTGTTCGTGTGTCAATAAACAAACGACAAAGTACTCAAATATATATATATATAAATACATACATACATATATATATATATATATATATATATACATTTGTGTGTGTGTGTAAGAAAAAAAATGTTACGCTTTTAGGCCATAATTACCTGAGAACTTTCTCGTGGGCCTCTCTCTAGTCCTTCTGCTTCTCCTGCTCTTTCTTCTGCTGTTGCCCATATTCCAGTTCCTGTTGTTGTTTGAGCATCTTTTGCTTTTGCCTTATGGCCATTGCTGATGCTGCTGCTGCTGCTCGTTGGAGCTTCACTTCCGTTTCCGTTCAATGTGTATGTGTGTGTGTGTGTGTGTGTGTTGATGTCCTTTGGCTATGCTAGCTCCGTGTTACTCTCCATGGCTACACTGCTTTTCTGTGTCTGTTTCTTCATTATTACACATTATTATTACTCTGCCGCCTGTGTTTCGTTTTTCCACTTTTCCCTACTTTTCCTTTGTTTTCAGTAAATAAATCAGCGAGCCAAGTAACTTTTTTCTTTTGCCACCACAACTCAGACCCAACTCAGGGGTGTAGGGGTAGGAGCTAGGGAAGGTAAGGGGTAAGGGTAGAAGCCATAAGTAAAGGAAGCTGGGGGGTCTGTATGTCCATATTCGTGTGCGTGTGCGTTTCCGTTGCACTTTTTTTTTGCTCTCCGTTGATTGGATAATTGTAATGAGCTTAGGTCTTGTTCTCTCTGAGTTTGCCAATTAAAATGATAGCATATGAAAATTAAATTAACCATATGTACTGGCAGAAAAAAAAATAATAAAAAACAAAAACGAAAAAAATGTATAAAAACAACGAAGAGGTTTATGGAAGCTAAATCGAATTATACAGCATCGAATTATATATACCCTTTTCTATTGGAATAGTTCAAAAGAAAAGAAAAAGTCAGAACTTTGGCACTCACTGCTAGGCAGATATTAATAGATTGGTTTTACCAAATTTGTCAGGACATTTAATGCCTTATGCAGAGTTTTAAGCTGTGTTTGGTTTTGGTTTAATATAATCATGAAATAATTTTGCTGCTGAAATCGTTTTTTTTTTTTTATGATGAGCATTTATAAAAAGTAGATTAAGAGTTTACTTATTATTAAGTATGGATACGTTTTATATACTGCTTATAGAATTCATGGGGTATTATTTTTAACGATGTGACAAAGGGTATAAACATGACGCACTAAAGTATGCAACACATTTTATGCACGTTTCTGCGCCAATTGGATGTGTGTAGGTATATGTATGTATATGAATAAATGTATGGATGTATGGGTGTGCGTGTGTGTGTGTGTGTATGTGTGTACATATTTGATTTACACAAAATTGCAAAATTGCGAGACAAAAAAGGAATTGAAAAGAAAAACTGGCAAATAAATCAAATGAAATTTTCTACAACAATTCTCCACGCACACACACAGACACACACACACAGACAACCCCTAGCGGCTAACCATTTCGCCTTACCTCTCTTGTCTTACTTTAAAAAGCCCACAAGTCATGTAAGCAGAAAGAAAAACAATGTCTGTCAGTCTTTCTCATTCTCTCTCTCTCTCTCTCTCTCTACGTCTTTCTCACTCTCTCTAGTTCTATCTTTACGTGGGTGTGTGTTTGTGTGTGTATGTCTCTTTGTATTTATTTAACGTTTTTCGTATGTTGTCAAATAAAATACAATGAAAGCTAATTCAATGCGCCACTTTTTACTTCTTTCCTCTTCTTCTGGCACTCGCTCTCTGTCACTCGTGCTTTCCATTTGAAAATTATCCTTAATATCATCATCATCATCATCATCATCAGTGGAAAAACCAACATTTGACCCCAAAGTATAAGAAATTCAATTATTTAATATGTATGTATGCTTCCAGCTATGTCATTCTTATAAAGATGATTTGTTATTATTTCCAAATACTTTTTGTTTTCATTTCACTCTTGTCATACATATGTACTTATGTATGTGTGTGTGTGTGTGTGCTTGTGTATTCACGTTATTCAGCCTCAGGACTAAATCAAAAATCGAATAAAATAAATGAGAAAGAGATGACAAGAAATCCAATTGAAGTTTTTTTTTTAAAACAGGAATTCAATTCATTGAGTTTATTTGGTAAACTTTATTTCTACGGCATTCGATTTGGATTTTTGTGGTTGATGATGAAATCGCACAAACTGATTACATTCCAAAATAAAATCCTATTTTCTCTTTGTCATTCAAATTGGGTTCTAAGTGAGTGAATCCAAACACTAACATTCATTTACTAATTATTGGTCTAGTTATTGCCAATCAATTTTATCTTAATATCCATTGTTATTGGTAGAGAGTTATTTGATTGTACAAGAAGTTCTTTCATTATGTTAATTAGTATTGGTTCCGATATTTAACCGATTAGTGTATTCTTTTCTCTTCCTGATCTAAATAAAATAAAAAGCTATGAATATGTTTTTGGTATGACTCCCCAGACATTGGTATAATTCTTGACAATTAAGTTACAATTTCAAGCGGGTCTATATATAAATGTATATATATATATATATATATATATATATACTATGTTCATCGCATTACACTTACCAGACTACAAATATTTGGTAAACTTTCACTTTTTATTCGTTTCCTTCTCACGCTTCATTAGTATGACTTACAAGATTCATATATGGATGTAGATATCCTTATATACATATATATATATACATATGTATATACATTTGTATATCGTATGTAAATCAAGTCTTGTGCAATATTAATGAGCATTGCCATTTCAAGAAAACATTCAAATAACAAACTTTAAGTTTGGCAAAAATAAAAAAAAAAAACAGGCAATAAGCCATAGTAGGTGGAAGAGGGTAGAGGGGAGGGGGGTTCTGGAGAGAGAGAAAGAGAGATGGAAAGAAGGAGAGAGGGAAAATAGAGGGTGGGGGGAAAATGGATTAACATGCCAATGTATGAAAGGGAAATGATTTTAAAATTTAAATTCCGAAACTTGAATACCCTTCTTATGTGTTATTTGCATTTGTTATAAGTATTGTATTCCAAATTATGAGAACATTGAGTTTTTTTTTATATACTATATAGTATTTCGATTCTATGCTGGTGGCTCATATATATTATGTACTATATATATATATATTTGGTTGAAGTTTTTCTTCTTTAATTTGATTTCTGAATGCAAAAGAAGATAAGCCAACTTTTCGGAAATTTTTATGGCCAATCGAAGAAGAGGCCGACACTTGAATTGTGGGCGTGGCTGGAAGACTGAGTAGTGAATATGTGTGTGCATGTATGTATGTGGGTGTGTGTGAGAGTATGCGAGTGTGTGTGAGTGCTGTGCTATGCTGTGTAAGGAAGAGGATACACCAGCCAAGCGATTTGCATATAAATGATTACGGAAATAAAAAAGGAAGTTGAAAATAGACACAGAGACGACTTCGTCGTTGTTGTTCTTGTTGTTGTCGTTGCCAAATAAGATGTCATTGAAGGAAAGAGGCGTTGTGGGAAAGAAGAAGGGGAAAGATACGATGTATGGCAACAAGACCAACAAACCAACAAAAAAATAAAAAAAAAGGAATCAGAAGAAAAAAAAGAAAAAATAAAATGAACAGAAAGGAAACGCATCGCATTTCGTTTACATCTTTGCAACATTTCTGCCAAAATATTTTTGTTGCAGTGCACGAAAAGAAAAAGAGGAAAAGAGAGCAAAAACCAGAAGAGGTAGGACAAGTGAGTGAGGGAATGAGAAACTATTCGACTTAGTTGGCTAGCTGCCTGCCCGCATAAGTATGCTATGAAAAATATTTTTTAGACCAAGCCAGAAAATATTGCAACTGGAATGTGCATGGGAAAAGTTAAACATCAATAGATAGATGGCTCTTAAGAGTGAGGCACAAGCATATACATATATACCTATATGTATATGTATATGTATATGTATATGTATATGTATGTATATATGCATAAAATATAAAGAAAAAGTATAAAAATAAAATAAAAATTAATATGTATGTATGTATATATGTATAAAATAAAAAGAAAAAAAATAAAATGGAATACCTTAAAGAAATTGACTTAAAACCCTTTATATTTGCACAGAAATAACAGGGATAAGAAATTGTATACAATTTCTCATTTTCACTAGGCTTACAACTAGCCGATTACTTTATTGATTTTAGTTTACAATGGTTAACAAAGGAAATTTTGAAATTTATTATTTCATTTAAAAGGAAAATATGTTCATTTTCAATAACAAAGGATAATTTACGTGATTTATTTGGCCCATACCATTTAGCTGAAATCTCTAACGGATTAACCTGAAAATATTGCGTTAGTAGAAAATTGAGTTGAGTATCATTCATTGTTTTTATCTTTTGAATGTAACAATGAAAGCAACAAGCAGAAGTGGCAGCAACAACAAAAATAATGAAGCGAAAGCAAAAGAAAGAAAAAAAAAAAAAAAACACAAAAACAAACCGAAGGAAAAAAACATTGACATTGATGAATGAATGTAGGAAATGATAGATTGATAGATGGCCACGTGCTTGCAGCTGAATGAATCGAAATGGAATGATGTAGAACAAAAGAAAAAAACTAAAAATAAGGAAGAAAAAAAAAAAAATAATAATAATCAGAGCCTTAGCTAGCTATATTTGTGCTTGAATTGATAATGAGGCATCTTGTTTTTGTTATTGTTGTTGTTGTTGCCATTGTCGTTTTCTGATGACGATGATGATGATGGCGACTTAATTAATTTTCAGTAGACACTCTCATTTGATGGGCCACGCCCACTAATTAAACTTTCTTCTTATGAAAAAGTGACCCCCTCCCCCCCTTATTTTGACCAAAAGAAGCTTTTTCAGCTGTATCTACTCCTCTCTTTCTCTCTCTCTCTCTCTCTGTGACTCTGTCTCTCTTTTGCAACTAATTTCAAAATGTTAAAATGCCTAGGAATGAAGCAAGGTGACGACGACTGACTAACTGACTAACTGATATATTGCTGCCTGCCCTCAAATGTTGGAGAAGATGGCAAACTTTTAATTACCAAGCAGTAGCAGCAGCAGCAGCAGCAAGGCGACGTCAACTGACGTTGGCGACGGCAATGAATTGACGGCGTCGACCATAGTCACAGCCATATACAGAGTCATAGCCATAGCCATAGCCAGAGCCTTTCAATTACACTGAGTCATGGCTAGAGGCGTCCAAAGTCCAAGTTGAAAAACCACAACCCCACAGTCAGTTGTTTTTCAATGTGGGCAAAACTTATTGTGGGACCCACAAAAGGTGAAGCAGCCAACCAACCAAAAACCAAAAACAAAAAATAAAAAAATAAGAAAGGAAAAAGAATCAACAAAAATAGAATAGAAGAAAAAAAGAAAAAACCAAAAGTTTTCACTAAAACTTAAATAAATGAAATCGAATATGTGTCTACCCTCTGTTTCATGAATAACAAATAATTCCTGCAAAAGTTTTCCAAATTCGCATATACCTTCATTTTGCACTCTCAAAGAAAATTTCATTAGCTCTTTTTTCTTTCTTTTTTTTTTTACCTCCTTTTTTGGTCTAGGCCAAAGTTATTTGCTTTAGTTAGTTGAGAAAAGCCAAAGCAACTACCCCCAAAAAGCAAGATAATGGTGAGCATGAATCCAAAATGAAGCGCCCAAGTGGCTAGCCGCCTTTATTGTCGTGCTCTAACTTGACTCCATATATATATATATATATATATATATGTACACACAAAAACACACTCACACATACAACACACATAAATACAACAAAAATACACTGAAGCAAAATAAAAAAAAATATACTAAAAGTAAAGTTGCACTTAAAGTAAATGCATTAAAAAGATTTAAAATGGTTCTCAAGTAGATCTGCTCATTTGTAAATGAATTTCTTATACTAGCAAAAAAAAAGGTATAATAATATAGGTTACAAGAGGATATTTTATAGATAATAATACTACACCAAATAAATTAAAAAATAAATATTAAATTAGAAAGAAATGAGAAGTCAATTAGGAATAAATAACACTTCAGATCAATTCTTTAAAATATAAAAAAAAAAAAAAAATATAAATGAAAGAAACATTTTGAATTAGATAGAAAGAGCAGAAGAAATGGAAAAATCATCTAGATGGAAAAAACTTTTCTCTTCGCATTTTTCGCCTATGCTCCTTATAGTTTCTCTCTGTTTTGAATTGATATTAGATAATCTATTTAATTCCATTAAAAACCCAAAAATTTTTCGCCCAGTGTACGTGGCCAGGCAGTGCAGTACTTTTATTTGCTCAAAATTAGGAAGAATTTTGAAGGAAGCGAACAACGATGGTGGATAGGAAGCAGCAGCTAGAGCTGTTCAAAATTCAATATGGCAAGCCCCTCCTGAAGGTGTAAACGAAAATAGTAAGAGGCCAAGTGGCCTCAAACCCAGAAGGCGGGCAACACAAATCATAAGCTCTGCTGGCTTTTTCATCTACTGCTGCACCCATTCATATGCAACATGGACACAACCCCAAAGGAAGCAGAAGAGTCGCGGACAAGCGCCATACGGGCCAAGTTTTCTTTTGGGTAAAGTCGAGAGGAGCAGCAATAGCAACAGCAGCAAATTGGAAATTTTATGTTCTGGCCTGGATTGTACGTGAGGGGCATGGGCTATTTTTTTTTTTTTTTTTTTGGGGTGTATTTTGTATTTTTTCTTCTTTATTTTTATTTTTCCTTATAACAAAAATAACGAACTTTTCTCCGACTAAAACTGTAAATGTTTCAGCTGTGAGTGGGTACGGGAGATAAGCTGACAGAATCAAGGGAGAAAGTCAAAAGGATGAATTATATTAATATCTTGACTGTGCCCTGTGACCAAACACTAATCGTCAAAGAAGTTACTAGAATTTCATTTATAGAATTTCATTCATTTTATAACTTTGGCTTTGGCATTATATTTGAAATGAGCGTAATAATAAATCTTTGACACAGCAATTTATTGTAATTTAGTTCTTAAATTTCAAATTGAAACTTATATTTATATGTATATATATAAATATAATTTAAAATTGAATAAAAAGTAAAATGAGTTTTCTCCTTATATATAAATTTATATCTAGTATATTAACATTGATATAGGATAAACTATTTCTCTTAAATTCTATAGTTGAAAAGCATTCTTTTATTACACACTGTATTAAAGGCAACTGGTCGAAAGTTTTAAACACTATGCACGTATTCAGTCAATAGACCCCTCAAAATAATTGAATTTTCTATGCATGGAGAAAGGCAAAGTTGAACTTGTGTCAAAAGTTATGATAAAGTTGAAATCAGAAAGGGGGAAAAAAAAATTCGAAAAAAAAGACGAAATTTATCTGTTTGTTCTGTCTGTTTGTCTGTCTCCTTGTTCCTAATCTAACTGATGGCTTGTTGTTTTTCCTAATAAATTATTGAAGATGCCATGACAGTGTGTGTCGGAAAAGGTTTTCGCTTCTTTAATGTGTCCGCTGAGAGACCACAGAAGAAAAGGTTTTAGTTTCTGTTGTTTCACTTTAATTTTATTCCAACTGAATTGTCATGTGTGCAGGGGAAGTAAATATATACATATATATATATATATATATAAACCAAACCTGTTGCTAAAATATTTAAATTGTTGTAAAGTACCAATAAAATGCAAAAGAGTGAAGAGAGCGCGTGAGCGAGAAGGGCTGATAACAAAACAGAAATTGTATATAGCATACGCTCAGGCGGTTCGGGGCTGCTTTCCATAAATATTCAATACAATTTGTCAGGTTCCTTTGTGCAAAGTGAAAAGGTAAGGCCGGCCAACAACAGTCATTAGGCAACTCCCTAGTGTCTTTTTACCTGTGTACACACAGACACACACACACACACACACATACATATCGGTAAGAGTGAGAGGAAAAGTGATGGAGTGAGGATGATGTAGTTGGAAGCCTAAAAACCCTATCCATTGCGTCCTTTACATGTTAGTTTTTAAATAATTTATTACTTTTCAAGCTTGTCCAACTTTGTCTCTTTATATTTTCGTTTTTTTTTTTATCCCTCTGTGTGTGTGAGAGTCGGTGAGTTTACCTGACTTTACCTATAGAATTTCATTAAGAATTTAAATCAAGTTAACTCTGTAAAATCTGACTCGGTCAGGCAAAAGTGTCAGGATTTTACATAAACAAAAATGGCAAAGAAGCGACAGAGTAAGAGTAGAACTAAAAATTTATAACTTTATGATAAATCTATAAATGATTTCATCAGGCCACCAAACAAAAAAAAAATGTTTTTCTCTTTAAACAAATTTTATTTTGTTTCTTAAATATTATTTAAATGAAACACCTATAGAAATTATGTAAAAGAAAACTAAGTTATAGAAATATATAAAATTGAAAACTCTTCTTTTCAAATTAGTCTAAGCTAGTTGAAAACTTGTATTGCGCTTTTTTATTAGGTTTACATTGGTTGAGATCGATGCTTTTAGAACTAAGAGTAATTAGTTTATTAGAACAGTTTGCTAACAGTTTACTTCGCAAATTCTTTGCAAATCACTTATTAATTAATTTATAGCATTTGTTAAAAAATAAATTATGAATTTCGTAGTTTGCTGATTTGAAAGTGTTTCAAATCTGGTATTAATTTAGGGAAGAGAGAGGGAGAGAGAGAGAGAGAGAGGGAGAGAGCAAAAAAAAAACAAGGATTCAATTTATTCTATTTGAATTCAAAACGAAAGAACTTTGTAAGCTTCTTTTCCGTTTGATTTTCTAACTTGCATCTTACGCCTTTCATTTAATGCTGGTAAACCGAGAAAGGTAAAGGATATTAAAATCTTGCAAATAGTTTCAAGTTGTGGCAAAATTCTCTAGTTCAGCTTTGAGGTTTTTAACATGAACTGTAATTTCAATTTCTCAATGTGAGCCTGTGTATGGGTGCGTGTGTGTGTGTGTGTCCATGTGTATGTGTTTAAAACAGAAATCTCACATCCTGTTGCACATCCTGCTTAGTCCTTTGTCTGTACGCATATCTGTTCACTAACCACAAAGCTCAAATCTAGAACTATGAGAGGTGCCTAACTGGCACTCTTGTATTCCTAACCACTCATATGCATACGCACACACACTCACACACACACACACACACACATACATACCCATACATATGCATGTATGCACTAATGCACACATACATTCGCTCACTTACACAATACAAAGCCTAGAAATAGTTTATGGAAAACTAATACACTAGCCGTAAGTCGGTGAGGTGGAAAACCTATATACATACATACATAGGGGTGGGTGGCCAATATATTTTAAGTGTGAGAATCAAAGTTTTGCTTTTGGCCCGCGTGTGTATAACTGAATCATATAGTTAGGCCAAGTTCGTAGTTATTCTCGAAAAGTGTATGGCATGGCTTGCCATTAGTTTACAATAGTTATTTGTTGGCATTGTTTTGGCTGCTGCACAAACATATGAGGCCATATGAGAAGCCTTTACGAAGGCTAATCCAAAAGTGTGCCAAGTGAATTTTATTTCTCACTTTAAAGTAAATATGTAATTGGATAATGCTCAAAGAGATATTCTTATTCTTATTCCTGAAATAGTTTCGAATAAAATGAACGGGATTCGAGTAAAATGATATAGAGAAATTACCACATAACTTATATTTTTTTTAAGAAATTTTTTATATAAAACCTTAAAAAAATTGTTTAAAATGAAATTGTTTTAAATGAAAGTTTAATTTTAAATAGGAAATGAAATTCTTAAGTATTTATGTATTTCCCCCTGACACTGTTTATGTTAATTGCTTTCAAATACTTTTCGTTTAGCCCTCGTTTATGCGCATACTTGGAAACAATCGCTGCTTTCGCTCATTCTATTTGGAATGTTCAATAAAAAAGAGAGAAAGAAAGAAATCTAGAGAAAAAGAGCGAGAAAGGCTGAGAAAGAAAGAGCTACAGAGCGAGAAGGAGAGAGAGAGAGAGAGAGAGAGAGAGAGAGAGATAAAGGGAAACTGCTGTTGGGTTGCCAACATATTTTCAATTACTAATCTACAACTTTTGCAATTTCTATTTGCATAACAATAACTGAAAGTACTCGCAATTTGTGTAGAACAACAACTAGTTGGATTTTACGATAGAACAGTGAATGGAGTTAAGAGAGGGTATGTGAACGGTGTGGACCCCCCAGTAGGGAGTAGGGAGTAGCTGTAGGTAGTAATGATTGCATTGTAGAGTATGTACTTAATTCTATTGCATTTTGTGGTGTACTCAGGTGGTTATTAATTAAATTTTCTCAGTATTTATTAAGGTTTATGTTTTTATTTTTTACAAGTGAATCGCATTTTCATACAAATTTGACAACTAAATTGAAAATGCTTACTCAACAAACCAACTAGGAAAATGTAATTAAATTATCAGTTTTGATATCGGTTCTATTTGAAATCTAATGGAAATGCATATATGCAGATAGTTAGATTTAAATCAGCTAAAGAATCGAAACTAAATTGAAAAATCAACTTACACTATTTGAAAATTAAAATCGATTATAATATAAATATTTGAAAATTTTTTTCTTTTAAAACTCATTCCAATAATTCATATTCTATTCTTCTTCTTCTTCTTTCAGGTGAGTCTCTTTTATTTAACGTTTACGAACACTGTGGAAACAACCTTGACATGGTCTGAAACAAATTTAAATTCTAAAAACCTTATCACTGACAAAATGGTTACTAAGTAAGCGAATGAAAATCAATAAAACTGCAGTCAGGACTGTGTAAATATTCATATGTGTGTGCAATATATGAGTATGTGTGTCTGTGCGTGTGTGTGCCCCAAAAAGTAGGCAAGCCTTTAGAAAGCTCTAGCAATCAGTGTGAGAGAATTTTTGAGTGAGCCCATGATGATGTGCTGCTGAACACAATGGCCCAGAGGTAGTCGGTGGTGTGGGCAAGGGATTCGAAGGTGACGAATGGAAAAGGGAAACGGGCAACAATTAAACGGGTCGACGAAAGTGTAACGAAATGAATTTTTGCAACAAAAATACAATAAAAGTAGGCGCTGAACAAAATGAGAAAGAAAAGAAGAAAAAGAAACAGAATGAGAGTGAGAGGGACAGAAAAACACATGAAATTAGTCATTTATGTAAAGGATGGAGAATGGTAAGGTGAAGCAGAGGACAAAAGTGAGCAAACAAAAAAAAAAAAAAAAAAAAAAAAACAAGAAAATGGGAAAAAGTGTGAGAAAAGCACGCGTGTGTCTAGAGTAGTGCGAGAGGGGCTTCGTATGTGTGGGTAACGAGAGTTTTGGCCACGGCTGTTGCATATTCTCATCGCATGCAATTTAAACATGAAGGGGTCGTCCCTTTATCCTATTGTGTTTGCCATTGAACACGCACATTGAATGGGTGTAACTGTCTCTAGATATATACACTCACACTCTCACACACATATACACACACACTCACACACAGAGCCATATTCATTTATATCTATATGTATGTACAAGAGCTAAGCTGAACAATGGATTCTATACAGACAGACACCTTACTCGCATCACTATAAATGGGCATGGCGTCGGGGCCAAGCAACATTTGTAGTTCCTGTTGTTGTAATTGTTGCAATCGAGCGTATCTGAACAAAAGCTAAGCTTACATACACACACACACACTCACACTCGCGCTCACACTTGCACACCCACTTACATTTACTCGCATCTATTCAAACACACTTACAGTAATGCATATTGTCACGCAAGCTCCACACACGCACAAGCACACACCCATACACTCACCTAGGCAAATTATGTAGCCCCTACATATTTACTAAGATGGTTTGAATTTGGTCTTGAAATTTTATGAATAAATATGCATGCTTTTATCCTTTCTATCAGATATATCCAAAATAAAACGATAGCAAACTGACCTTAATATTACTACTATTATCCTATTATAATAAAAGAATTATCCCAACTAAGTTTCAAGTATTTATATTATATTATAATAATTATCACAATGATCTTTTATCGATTTTGTCAATCGACGTTTGTCTCTCATTATGAAAAATTTAAAAGTATTCGAGCGCGTGCAGTCTGTCTCTTTCTATGCAATTTTCGAATACTAGTTGCGGATAAAACTCGGGGTATAAGTTTTTTGAATGACATAGTTTATGTTTTTGAATTTTTCCTATCGGAGCACTATAACATGATAAAGTACTGCATCAAAAGGAAGCGATTCCGAAAATGAACAAAGTAATAATAGCTCGACGTCGATAAGTTTTATTTATGTAGATTTATACTTTTCCATCAGATTTCGTTCACTATAACATGCAAGGAGTATGCATTTTATACTTATACACAATACCAGCAAGTTCAGATTAAATCGGAAAAAGTAAAAAATTGACTTATAAAGAGATTTAAATAATATATATAAATATATATGTATATATATAAGATATAGATCGAAGAAATCCCTTTCAAAAGTAATGTGTATAATGAATCTCAATTGTGAAAGTGCATCAAAGTTGCGTCATAAATTTGATCAAATTTTTTTTGTAAAAAATTTCTTTTACTCTTTTCTTTTTTTTTTTCACTTTATTCTTTTCCTTTCCTCTTCTTTTTTTTTTTAGTTGAATTGTTGAATTGAGTATGTTAGACAGTGATGGCATTAGTGACATGTAAAAAGCAATTGACTTGAATAGGTAACTTGGTTGCTGGTTGCTTGAATGGTTGGTTAGATGTGTTTGGTATTTTAGGTTGCTGCTGCTGCTGCTGCTGGGGATCTACATTCTATGTACTACACAAGCAAACATAATTTACACGCCAATATAATGTTGTTTACACTTATCTCCCTCTCTCTCTCTCTCTATCTCTCTGCCACTTTCTGTCTTTGTCTCTATGTCTCTGTCCCTGTCTCTGTGAAAATGAAATGAGGTCAATAACAGGTAGATTATCAAATAACTATTACATAGAGACATTAAGGTATGCATATAGAGCAGCTAAAGAGGATGATGTAAAGCGTATTGCTATGTCGTAGCTCTCTCTCTCTCTCTCTTTCTCCCTCTCTATCTCTTTCTCTTCATATTTTAGCCACTTCTGGCCCGGTGTGAAGCCTCACAAATTGCACTAGGTGCCTATGCATATGTGGCTGTGCCTGTGCCCCGTTTCCGTGCCGCATTTTCATATTTCAACAAATTCTGTATATATGTATGTATATCTATGTATGTATGTGTGTGTGTATGGCACACATGCTCAAGACGTCATGAGTTCGTTTGCTTGCTCTCGTTGAATGAATGAATGGCTGGTTGCCGCCTCGCTTTGGGTATTTAGGCAAGTGGTTCGGCTTATGCGGTTAGCAATCAACGTCAACGACCCCTTCTTCATTTTCCGTTCGCTTTCACGAAAAAAGGAGAAAAACTCTCAATTTGCGTGCAATGCGTGAAGGTCAATTTATCGTCTAATGGCGTGCTTCAACAATGGGGTAAAAGTAGCAAAGGAAAAAACAGGAAATAATACGACTTTGTAATAAAGGTATTACTTGGCTATTAAATTTGAAAGTTGGCAACATATACATATGTACACTACTTGATTGTTCTTTATAAATCTTATTATATTGTGTGTAATTCGCGAATATATAGAATATATACATTGGCCTTACTTATAACACTAAAGCTAGCCTTTAATTATTTGTACCATGATTCGAGAAACATCAATTGAATTATCGAAATATTTTTTATTTCAGATAATACGAATTTAATTGTAACAGAAAAAATTGTTAAGCTTTTTATGAAGTGGATAAATTAACTTACCTAAAATCCAGCCAGAAAAATGTATAATTTTATTTTAGTATGAATTAAATTCATGAAAGGACAAACTTTTAGAAATATGTATATTTATTCATTTAAATGCTTCATCCTGGTCAATAACTAGGAGAAGAAACCACTAAAGTAATTATCAGCTAGATACGAATCAAAATCTGAAATGTTACCCAACTGGTGGAACTACTGCACACTGCACACAAGATTCTTGTTGAAGTTCTACACGGACAGTGATAAAAGCTTTCCCTTTTCCCTCCTCCCTAATCTCTATCTCTATAGTTGAAGGTCTATCCGGTTATATCCTTGCTTTGTGGCTCATGTCCGGCATGGAGCTTAACCTCTTATCTGTGAGTAGGTGAAATGACCGACCTCTGCAAACATAACCATAACCAAGTTAGCAACATCCTTGTTCCGGTTATAGAAATGCGTTTAAGCCAGCTAGCAAAAGGAATTTAACTTTCACCCCTTTCGTTTCTCCATCCAACCAACTCTGCTTTTCTTTTTATGGTTTTTTGTTTTTGTTTTTTTTTTTCTTTTTGTTGTTTTTTCTCATTTTTATTTTTCTTTCTCTTTTTCTTTTTTGCCTTCCAAACATTTTGACCATTTCACCTGAAATTCCGAGCTGCCAAAAACAAATACAAGAAACGGACAGAACAAACAACAGCAGCCACAGGTTTAAGAAGTAAAAAACAAAAACAAAAAAAAAAGCTCAAGATGAATGACAGAGCAGTAGAAAAATAAAGAAAGAGACAGAGAGAGAGAGAAAGAGAGAGAGAGAGAGAGAGAGAGAGAGAGAGATGGAGATGGAGAAAAACTTATTGCTCGGCAAAGCGTGAAATGTTTACGAGCGAATGACGATGGCGACTTGAGAGGGAAAACCAGCAGCCAGCATCATCGTAAAGAGATTTGGGTTCTAGCGAAAAACCTTATCCGCTTTCCTCTTCTCCCTACCACCCTCACTCCCTCTCTCGATCTCTCTTTCATCCTTCTTCTTCTTCTCCTTTCCTCTCACTCAATCTTTGTCGTTGTCGCTGTCTTTCTCTGCACAATTGTAAAGAAAATGTTATTAAGGATTTTCTATGCTCTAACAAAAAGGCGTACTAAAAAATATGTCCTGGGTGAGAGGCGCATTAAGCACTTGACATATACACACGGTTTTCGGTCTACATGGCATTTGCCAACTTTTCTTTCCTACCCTCCCCTCCCCCCTTCTTCTGTACCTAACCCCTATCTACTACCTAGTGCCATTTTCCCCTGCAGCACTTCTTTCATTTCACCCTTCTGGCATCATCGTCCTTATCCACATCACTGGCCGGAGTTGACATTATGCTAAGGTCTCAATGACGGTGATGTCCGGATGGTTCTAGGTCCTGGCCATCATCGTCAGTCAGAATGTTGACAAGTCGATGATTTGTACACATGCATGTACAAATGTATATGTGTATGTGACAGAGTGTGTGTGTGTGTGTGTGTGTGTGTGTGTGTGTGTGTGTGAGTGTTTTCAAGACTCAACCAACAAACATTTGTCGAACTTAGAAGCCCAAATTGTGAGCGACCACAAAAAGTGACGGAGTCAAAGTAAAAGGCTCTCGTTGCAGTCAAATGGAATGGTCTAGTAACTGTGACTAATGAATGGCTAAGTAACTAACTAAATGACTAACTATATATCAATAAATTTAATAGTTAATTGTAAGATATTGATTATGTTTCATAGAAATAATTTATGATTAAGAGGCAAATAAATTGAATTTCATAACTCGTATCAAAACAAATTGGCAAAGTAATTTTGATTGGATTTGAATATCAAAATTTATATACATACATACATATTTATATTTATTTTACATAATATTATTTTCAGTCCCTAAATTATTTTCAAATCGATTGAAATCTGATAATCATGTCATAATAAAAGTCAAATTTTCTCTTTTATTTTTTGTCATGGTTTGTTTTGTAAATTTAGACATGGCCTTTAAATCTAGTATATTTGCCAAGCTTTGTGTTCAAGTATAACTAAAATGGGGGAGGGGTGGGAAAAACAACAGACAGCTCACTGACAGATAGACAGACAGACAGATAGACAGAGGGACTGAGTGTTGAACCGAAACGAAATGAAAGATGGTGGAAAGATGTGGCATGAACGGATATTTGAGAGTTGAGAACACAAAACGAAAACTCCTGCTCATTGTGCAATGTGCAAATGCATGAGCATGAACAAAAAAAAAAAAAAAAAAAAAAGCAAAGGAAAAAAGAAAAAGAAAGAAAAAAAGGCAGGCGAGAAAATCAACGGTGAAATATATAATAAAGAAAGGCGTTGAGAGAAGTCACTCCAGGCGCAGTAAGTTTGCCCAGAGAACTTTAACCATCTTTCCATTTCAGCGTTGATTTACGCATATGCCATGAAATTTTGTTGCCGTTGTTTTTCCTTCTTTAATTGAATATATATATATATATATGGTAGAGACCCTGTCTCTCTCTTTTACTTAATCTCTCTTTCTTCGTCGTTTTTGCTTTATGGTTGGAACATCAAATTGGTGCACCGCAAATTGTCGTCCTTCGTTCTTCTTGCATCCTTGCGTGTAATTGCAACCGAGCATAGCATATTCGCTCTCACGTTGTCATCCTTGTTTGCTATAGCTATGCATAGTTGCACTCCATCTTCTGGTAGCCCCTCCATCCCTGCCATAGCATTCCCATCATTCTTGAATACTTCACCTCCAACTCTCCTCATACCATATGCGCCCCAAATTGCTTTCAAGTTTGTTTGTTTGTTATTTTCTGCTTTGAGATTTACAGCTTTGTTTGCGTTAGCTTTCGCTTTGGCTATGGCATTTTCTTTTCCTTTTTGGTCACCAATTGAATTTCTTGCTCCTTCCTTCCATTTTACTGTTCTTTTCTTTTCTTTTTTTTTCTTTTTTTTTTTGGGGGCGAACTTTGACATTTTTTAAATGTTATTTAATGGCCATTGCCTAAAGACGTTAAATTCGCATGCTCAGGCTCATTATTATTATTTTCTTTCTTCGATTTTTGATATTGGTCTCGGACCGACTGAGAGATTGGTTGGCCAACTTGGGTCAAAGCAGTTTAAGTCTGATTTATATTAGTTTGTTGAATTTATGGCCCAGCCAGCAGGTTCAACAAAATATATTCTCGTATATCAAATGATATTTTATGTGTTCATGGTGTGCGCGCGTGTGTGTGTGTATATGTATGTGTGTGGGCTTCATTTAATTGTTGTTAAAGGGACACACGTGCTGTACTAAACGAACTGGCTTAAATAAATTACATAATTTTCCACAATTTTATTCGCAAGAAAATGAAAAGAGAAAAGGAAAACAAAAAAAAAATTTTTTTTTTCATTTCCGGTTAAAAAGAGAAACCCTCGCACTTTTTCTCTTATCATAATTGTAATCTGTATGATACGACGATTATCTTTTTCTGTCGGCTTTCTTCTGTGTTTGTTCCTCAAAACTCGTTTTTATAATAAGTAAATAAATATAAGCCAAAAAAAAAAAAAAGGAAAAAAAGAGTAACCTAAATAATCATAATTAAAAAACTCAAAAGAAAACCTTTTTTCATATATAATAGCATCGAATTTTCAACACTCTATAACAAAGAAACGTGAGCTGAAATCATCCCCAATCCCGAAATGTCTAAAAATACTTATGTCAAAGTCATGAATCATTTGCATAATATTGAAAATTCAACATCAATAGATTCACAATTTATTTGAAGGGAACCCTCTTAGATTAATCGATATCAAAGTGGATATTGTAAATCGTTAAAATTCCTAGATTTACATATTTTGCGAGACGTGTTATTGGAGATATAGAAGTTGGTTATCTATTTTTCTTTGGATAATTTAAGAATAAACGCTCACAGATCTATTTGATACCGCTTATAGAGTATTCAAAACTCTTGAGAATGGATAACTCCATTAAAGGAAATTGAATTGAAGTACTATATATCATATTCCTTTAGAATCAAAAAAAAAAAATGAACTTTGAAGCGGAATTCCGTTCAAGGTGTAAAACGAAATTGAAGTTTTTGTTGTTTCTCCCCTTTTTCGTTTTTCGTACTTTGTGTTTTCTTGTTTTTTGTTTTTCCTTTGTACAACGGCCTTTGGTGGTATGTTCAACAGAGTCTGCAGCATGATTGGCAGCAGGTTTTGTTAATTTACGTATTTTTGGTCTCTGTTTGCCTCTTTGTTTTTTCCCTCCACCTCCCCCTCCCCCTTCCCACCTATTTTCGTCTCTTCCACCTCTCTTCATTTCACCATGTTCTACTTCCACCCACTCACTGTTTTCGCTGGTTTTTGGTCATGTTTTCTGTTTTCTTCATTGCCTTTCGTTTTCGGTTTTAGCTTCGGCTTGAACGGAGTGCGTGTTAGATAATCTGACAGAGCACAGCAGAGGTGTGGCTGTGGTATGGCCTTTAGGTTAGCTAAAAAAGGAAGGAAGGAGCAGCAGGATATTCCGCAAGGGCAAGCGGATATGTTGCCGTTACCCTTTCCATATCATACCATAATATACCTTCTTCATTCAGGTTTCTCCCCTTTTTTGTTTTTGCATTTTTTTTTCTTTTTTCCTTTCTTTCTTCTTTTTGCCTGCGTGTATTTCTTATGTGTTTGTATTTAGCCAAGCCTTTGACGTTGCGAGTGACAAGTCATGTATGTGGGCGTGGCAGCTTTAACAGGCGCTACTTCTATGCCATGTCGTTTGCCTAACCAAAGTGCCATTGACTTTAAGTGCGAAACGACACTGACGATGATTAAAGAACTTTTGATACGGACTTGGGAACTAAGGGAAAAAAAATATAAAGATCGAAAATGATTGCCAATTCACTTCAATTTCACAATGGCAATCAGTTTGCATACATGATTCAGTTATTTGGTATATAGGATTTTTGATTTATTAACCATTTCTTTCAGTCATTTCTTTCAAATATCTAAGGCATTTGTTTTTCCTTCTATAGGGTATCTGAAAGTTAGTGCTTTAACTGAATCTGCTAACGTTTTTTCTAACAACCAACAAATGCCAAAAGAACATCAACAGGAAAATGAGAGCGGGGGAAAAAAAACAACAAGAAAAAAAAAGAAAAAGGGTTGCGCTTGTTTGTGTGCAGGAAAATTAGTTTAGGTTGTGGGAGAAGGAGGCGCATTTTTGAAATTCATAAAGTTGAGTGCGTGTCTTTATGGGTGTGTGTATGTGTGTGAGTATCTATGTGTGTAAGCTAAGTGTGTGTTAATTTCAAGTTGACTCCTCGTTTCACTCGCATAATTGGCCTGCCTGCTTGCTTCTCGTTCTCGGTCTCGTTCTCGGTCTCGCTCTCGCTTCGTTCTCTTTCTCAGCCTGTGTACATATAACACTAAACACAAACCTAACGGAACGCAATGAAGTTCATGCTTATGAATTAATGACCAGAACGTACAGATTTAGTAGCACCAGCTAGATACAAAGAAAGAGAGAGAGAGAGAGATAGCGGGAGAGAGGAGGAGTTAGACAGACAGATAGTTAGTTAGTTAGATAGATAGAGAGAACGAGAGACAAATTGGCAAACGCTTGAAAATTGCTTTTAAATAAATTATCTCTCACATATCTGTAATTTTCTTTAATTTGTGCA
Organism: Drosophila sturtevanti; assembly: GCA_018150375.1. Classification (NCBI taxonomy): domain Eukaryota; kingdom Metazoa; phylum Arthropoda; class Insecta; order Diptera; family Drosophilidae; genus Drosophila; species Drosophila sturtevanti. Next base: position 830,955 of record JAECWJ010000392.1, on the reverse strand, counting down.
ATATTGATTAGGTAAGTGCAAATAATAATAATAATTACTTTCTATTAGATAAAGTTGATACTACAATTTTCTTATTGAAACGCTTCATTGAATTATCAATGTTAGCTTCAACTGAATTGAATTCATGAATTCACATAATTAAATTGTACAAGAACTCCACTCCAAGAAAAGTGCAAAGGTTTTTGAATAAAAACTTTCCTTCAGAAATCTTTCACCTGGTCAAAAGGTTAACCTATTCAATTGCAGTACATACATACCAAAAGTATGTCATAATTGGTAAATAAATTAAAATTCCTTACCTTTACAATGGAGAAAACAGGAAAATTTTTAGCTTTGCCTTTTGATGTTTAAACGAGTTCTAAATTCATAGCATACACTTAGGGGCACCTTCAAGTAACAGAGATAGTTTTTAGGAAACACGTAAAAGATCTTATTTAAACCCTAATAAGGCATTTCAATTTCAAAAGTTATATATTAAAAGCTTTTTCTAAGATTATCAGATCTACTTTAGTTATTTCAAATACATATGCAGCTTTACTTGTGGAAAAATGATGGGAATAAAAATGAATAAACGACATGTATCGGCTTAAGAAAGTTCATTTTACTACTTCACTTTTTTTTTTGTTGTGTTCTTTGACAATTTCATTTTCAACTTGATGTGTTTTAAGCACACAACACACACACACATATGTATATATATACATATATATGCACATATATACACACGTCACACTGACATTACGTTTGTGTGTATAATATATATATGTATGTGTGCACCTTATATGTATGCATGTATGTACATCCTTTTGTTTGCTGTTGCTTTTGCTGCTATTTACCTGTTTCCTTACTCGCAAAGTAAATTTATTGATACTGAGAAAAGCAGTCAGAAGGTTGACGTCGAGCAGAAGAGGAGTGCCCAAAATAAAAGAAAAATAAAAAGAAAATACCCATAATAAAAATGAAAATTTGCCACAATAACAACAACTACGAAAATACAAGAAAAAGAAAGAGAAGGAAAAGAAGAATAGCAAAAGTAACAACATCAATGACATGGGGGTAAAGTAAAAAGCATTTGTCAACACTTTTTTTTCAACTACCCTGTAAATGTAATTAATTGCTCGACATATTTGTGAAATATTATATACATACATATGTGTATATATTAATATAAATTATTATTATTTTGTTTTTTGAAATACCAGAAATTTTCTAATTAAATAGTTCTTTAATACAAATTTCGGTTTTATTTCAAAAAAAAAAAGGTTAAATTTTTATAAAGTATTCCATTTAAGTAAAGGTGTTGTACTTTTTATATTACATAATATTAGTATATTTAATATTCAATATTAAAATATATTCAATCGATAATGTAATACTAATTAAAAGTGATTGTCAATTCATAATAGATTTTTGTTATAAGATTTTTGTATATCCAACTTCTTAGAGAGTATGTCATAGTCGTTACCTTCGCTTACACACATTTAAGGTGTTTTATACCCTTGTGAAAAGTCATTAGCTTCCAATACATAGAAAGAAGCGTCGCCGACGATATGAAACATATACATACATACATACGTACATATTTACATGTATATTCTTGATCAGCACGATATGCTGATTTAATATAGCGCTGCTCGTATTAACACGAAATCTGCCACGAGGGCTTCTTGAGAAATTCATGAGAACTCTCTGTTCTAACAATGTTCCAAAGAAATCTTTAAGATAAGTAAAGTTTTTACATATTTTTAAATGATTTTAGAAAGTTTTTTAAAAAAAATTGTTTGATCCTGTATCCATGCCTAAATTGCCAAATGGAGAATTCGCAAGGGTATACAAGCTTCGTCATGGTCGAGTTAGCTTAGCTCTATAGTTATTTTTTCTTTTTTTCTTTAGTTTTTGATTTTATTTACTATTAGGTGATATGAGTGTGTGTCTGGTTGTGAGTTTGTGTGTGTCCTGTTGCCAAGTCACCTTTTTGCTACATTTTCTTTTCGGATCAAGAAAACGCGTAAAGCGTAAACTACAAATTGTTTTGCAGTTTTCTTTTTCCTTTCCTTATTTCTTATTTTTTGTTGGTTGTTGCTGCTGCTGCTGCTGCTGCTGTAGCAACCAGCCAAATTGCCTTCATTTTTATTGGTATTTGAGGCGGATGACCTACCCCATAGCCACCGTCATGAACAACCATCCTCTCATACCTATTCTCTCTCATCCGGCAACAATACACCTCCCTGCTTGCCACATCTGGTATTCTCAGCTTAAAGTCCCTACGCAGAGTCGATTGAGGCAACTTCGTTACGTTATTTTATTTTTATTTTCTTTTTTATATATATTTTTCTCGCTTTACCTGTCATTTTATTTGCTCCCATTGTGTGCGGGTGTATGTATGTATGTATGTATGTATATAAATGTATAAGTATCCCTGTATGTTGTGTGTGTGTGTGTGTGTGTTTGCTCACGTAATTCCCTAATTAAATACTTAAAATGTAATTGCTTTCGAATGCTTATCAGAGAACAGAACCCATTAGGTAGGTCTCAGCGTCTTGGTGAACATCAAGACATTGTCTTCCGGTAAAATATGAATGTATCTGATAAATCTATATACATAAATACATACATACATATGTATGTACATCTGTACATGTAATATACATCATATATTGATTCAGAAGTATCTGTTTCATTCCAACGTTCCCATTTGATATCTGGTAATGTTAAACCGATTATGTAATTAAATAATTGGCATCTTAACATTACACTGAGAAATATAACTTAATAACTGTTATATTGAATTAAATTTTAAATAGCCCTGATTACGTAACATCTTGGAATTATTTCTGATTGTGCCATGCAATTATTTCGTTATTTGAATAAAATAATATCAACTTAAGCATACAGTTTAGAGATAAATAGCTTGTACACCTTCTCATCTTTTTTTTCTTTCTGTTGCCCCAAGTGGCGATGTTAAGCTCCATCTAAGCCGGTCACTTTAATTTAATTGCACACAGCGGCTAAGCTGGCCACACTTAACGATGAGCCAGCAATAGTAGAGGTATCCATCGGTGGCATCATCATCAGCAGCAGCAACAACAACAACAACAACATCAACAGCAGGAGGAGCAGTACCAACAACAACAATAACAGCAGCAGTAGTAACAGCAACATCAACAGAAATAGCAATAGCAACTTGCCTCACGTTTTTATGTGCTTTTAAGTGAGCAATTAAAGGTCAATTGACGATGGCCCGCCAACAAGAAAGTTTCCTGATGCCAGGACCAATGGAAGATAACTGTGTACAAACATCAAGTAGGCTCTCATTTTACACTTAGCTACCGACACACAAAATTATATCGAAATTCTCCGTTTTTATATATATGTATTTGTGAATAATTATTTGTATGTGTATGTACATATAGTCATACAATGTCTGATCAAAATCAGAATTTGCTTGAATATAGAGCCGGTCGTATGACTATGGTGGGTAAGCGAGTTGAACCCGAAGAACGTCGAGGCTTAATCTATTTACGACGCTACGATGAGGATAATGAAATACATTTCTGTTGGGTCGATCGCAAAACAGGACTTATTGAAGTTGACATTGTGGCACAGCCAGGATATTTAGAATTTCGTCGTGTTGAACAATGTAAAACTGGACGAGTTTATGTTTTGAAATTCCATGAATCGACACAACGTTTATTCTTTTGGTTGCAGGAGCCCCACCATGAAAATGATGAAAGATTTTGTAATCAAGTGAATATATTCCTTTTAGGCAAAACTATCGACGATAATACATCTAAACCTTCACATACTGAAGATCGAACCGGTGGCGGCGGCGGCGGTAGTAATCTCAGGCAAGATCATCTCATTGGCCAAGTGCCTGGCATTTTCATGCAAGAAGAAGGAATTAAAAATTTTTGGACACAAACCGGACATAATGGCCAAGACATCAATATGGAACATGATCATTTAAGAGTTGCTAATTCTTCTTATCCATCGCCCATCAATCAAGCACACTCGATGACACCCGAGCCCGATGCATCATATATAGATTTAGGATTGGCCCTACAATTACATGGCATAAAGGCAATCTCATCTCTTCTAAAATCTACCCATCGGATGCGTGCTCTAGCTGACCAGCTGCCTCAAGATAATGGTGACGATTATGAACACGAACAAGAATCGTCTGAATCAAAGGAATCCAATGGTGGTTTAAAATCATTGATTGAGGAGCATATACGTTCACCACAATTCTATGAGGCATTTGTTCAGTTCTCCAATGGTTTTGAGGCTGGTATATTGGCTCCCATTCTGGAACCATTTGCTCTCGATGCTGAAGCAATGACAGCAGCTCGACTCGGTGATTTTGAACTTTTTTTGCGTGTCCTGCAACAGGATATAAAAAACGAATAACAGCATTCAGTAACAGCAGCAGCAATGGTCATAAATAAAATACTACTACTACTACAAAACAAAAAAAAAAAAGAATAAATAATAAAAAGTAAAAATAGAGAGAGAGAGGGAAAAAAATGCAATTGTCTTTGTCGTTGTCGTTCAGTCGGTTGCTCCCCAAAAGTTACGAAGATAAATGAGATGCCATAAGTTAGACAACAACTTGCACAACGTGTACAACAACTGCAATTCCAATTGCAACTGCAACATCGTAGGCAACAAGCCAAAAAAGCACTAAAATATATATATATATATAAGTATATATGTATATATATATGTATATACGTATATTTTCTTTTGCTTGATATAAAAGACGGAAGAAAAAAAGGCAAAAGTAGTGAAAAATGAAAAAAAGGAAAACCAAGAAATATTAAAGAAAGAAAAAAAAAACAATGAAATACTTAGAAACAAAAACTAAATAGGGGTGGTATGGGGAAAGATGTAAGACGATATGCCTCCTGCTACAGCACATCTTCTTTTTCTTTTGCTTTCTCTATCTTTGGAAAAAGCAAACGTTGCAGATAAAACACTTGAAAAGTTTACAAAAAAAATAGAAGGAAATTCCTTTGAATTAATGCTTAAATTGGTGAGTTTTCGACCATTTCGACTAAAAGTATTTAGTTCATCAGCGAACTCAAGAAATAAATGTTCGAACGTGTCAATAAGATATATTAATGTACATATATATATATATATATGTATGTATATGTCAAGTCAAAAGTAAAAGTACCACCGCAGAAAAATTACATCCATTTAGTTATATTTCGTCTTTATTATTTCACAAACAAAGTACCTATAATCATACACCAAATGGCAAATGGCAAGTTCTTCCAAGCAATTTATTAGGCTTATAAATATTTTATAATATTTATTAATTTAGTGTTATATTAACTTGCTGCTGGTCAAGCCCAGATATGACTTATGGCTTAAAATTAACTATCTGGCTGTTGTCTATATGCAAATTGTGAAACAAGAACAAAATCTTTCTGTTTCCTAAGAAACAAAGCTTTTTTTTTGGTAATTTGTGGGTTCATTTATTCCTTGAATTCTAGTAAGTTTGAATTTTTAGTTAGTTAGTTTAGTTATGTTCTCGTTATTTCTCAAGTATTTCTATGCTCTTTTTGGCTAACGCTCAAGAAGTGCCCTTAAGGCTCTTGTTTAGTTCTCGTAAATGTGTGTGTGTGTGTGTGTGTGTGTTTTTTTTATATTTTTGGTTGTACCATGTTGTATTTTCAACTAGATGAAACAAAACACTTGTTCTACTAAATGAGTGGCAATTTTATGAACTTGAAGTCAACTCTACAAAAACACATACACACACATCACTTAATGGGTGCAGAGTAACTTGTATTAATCATATACCAAAAATATATATACATACATATATGTATATATATGTACTTAAAGTGGTGAAACTATTCGAGGCAGATTAAAAGTTATTGGGATAAAAAATATGGGAAAGTTAAGTTTTTAAGCGATTTCCAATGATTTTATATACCAAAGTTTCTACCTTTAACTTTGTGAATTTTCGTTTGTTTTATTTTATTTTTTCAAGAATTTATAACATTTTATTTCGTGTAAGTTATATGGCAACGCAAATACCCAGCAATTAAGGCCAAAGGCAACCAAAAGAGAAAAAGGGTAAACGAAAAGTTTTATTTACACTTGGCCTGGGAAATGGAAATTCACTTTGAAGAAACAAATTACATACAACACATGAACACACACACACACAAACACACACACACTCACACAGAGGCATATGTGTACACACATTTTATGTATAGTTAAGATGCTGCTAACTATTACCTTTGCTGACTATCTTACCTTTGACTAGCAAAATACACACAGGAGTTGGAACATTTTATCACACTTGTTCTCTTTTTTCACTCAACTTTAATCATCAAGCTGAAAATAGAGAACAAACCAACTACTACATTTCTACCATTTGTATGTAATTTAAGATGGCAAGAAATGGTTAAGACTACACAATGTAATGGTAAATTCTTTTACATTAGTATGCAACACGCATAGCAACCAAATGAAAATAGGAACAACAGAGGGAGGTGGGGGCAGAGTAACTTAAACGAAAGGGAAGTATTAAGTAAGTGAAACCAAATGCTTGGGAACTTGGGCTCTTTCTTGTCACAAGTCTAGTACAAAACAGTAAATTTTTCGTATTTCTTGCATATCCAATGATTTCAATTCGAACAAACACAAAAAAAAAAAAAAAAAAGTTAAATTTCTTGTGGAAGCTATTGAAATCTGAATCCTGATGCCAATCAGAATCAAAAATCAATTGCTGATGCCAATATGTCGTTTGGCAGCTAACTTAAACTTTTGTGGGAACTATAACCAGATTTATGTCAAAAATTTGATATTTGTTATACCCTTGAAAAAAAAGGATATACTCATTTTTGTCAGAAGTTGGCAACGCAGAGAAAGAAACATAAATATAAATAATAATATATATATATGTACATACATATATGTATTATTGATAAGCTCAGTTTGATATAGCTGTCTGACCGTTCATCTGCTATGTATAGGATGATCTTTGATATTCTTATATCGGTATCATCTGGATCGGATGACTATATCAAATAATTTCGATTAGGAAAAACTGGTTGGCAATTGGATTTGACATAAATAATTTAGTTATTTTCTGATCGGGTGTCACAATATTAAGGATTTGGAAGGTTAATATACTTTTAAACATTTCTATTAAGTTTTATTAGAACCTGTTGATTATATCATATAGCATTTATGAGTTTGGTAACTATAGAAATATCTTTATATATACTATAGCTGCTATAGGAAAAACTGGACCAAAAACAGGAGTAGTGCGTGGAAATTTATTGTACTAGGTGTAAAAATTTATTAATTAGTCAATGTTTAACAATATTATTATAGATATAGTAGAATGACTCAACATAATTGTTGCTCGCGTTAATTTATTGATAAATTTTCCCGATCAAATGCTTAATAAATTATAAAAGAGTTTCAATAAGTTCGAGAAAGTTAATGGAAACCCTAATAAGTTTCATGCTCTCTTTGTTAGGTACTTAAAACGTTTTAAACGATTAATCGGTATTTTTGCAATCACTAAACTTCAGTTTTGAGTTCTCTACCATGGAGAACTTGTTGAAACGATAACTAACATTTTTGAGTTTTGTGTGAAATTTTTATGGAATTTGTTAGTTGTCTTTTTCGAACAAGTTCTAGTTAAAATGTCAAATGTCAAAGAATAGCAACATAGTGAATTTGTATGTATGTATGTCTGTATGGATGTAGGTATGTATGGCTCTGTGTATGTTCTAGTGTGTGTGCTTTAACATGCCAAAGACACACAAGGCACACACACACACACACACACAAAAGAGAAATGGAAGAGAGGAAGAGATGTCAAGCTTCTGGAATAGACTTGACATTGAATACTGGACATTTGTCACATTAAGGAAGCCCTCTAGCCTTAAGCATATCCTGAACATAAAAAAAAAAAAGTTCGGAAAAAAAGAAAAATTCTGCGAATGAGGGCGAAAAAAAATATAGAGAACGAGATGGTCAAATTTGTTTACGTAGCATTTCCATTTGGCACAAACAGTTGCCAAATAGAGATAGAATGGAAAGAAAAAAATATAACAACAATGGGAAAGTCGCAACTAGCGACTGACTGTCTGGCGTCATCCTTTGCGCAACTGCATCCTGACCAAAATGGAAGTGGCCTAGTTCGCATTAAAGGGCCCGCAGTCCAGCGGGAATATAACAATAACTCTCAGTCTATGGCCAAAAAAAAAAAAAAAAAAATAAGAAAAAAGTCGAATAAAAATCAAATAATAGCGTAAAAATTCACACAAAAACCAACCGAGCAAACCAGAAAAAAGAGAGGGATACAAAGGCACACAGACAGAGAGAGGGAAAGAAACAGAGAGAGAGAGAGATAGAGAGAGAGATGAATGGAGGCGAAAATAGCGAAATTGGGGAAGAGAATTTACAGCAATAAAATGTCACCAAGGATGCTTTGTTCTAGCTTACAAATGGTAGGACTGCGACGGGAAACAAAAAAAAAAAAAAAAAAAAAAAAAAAAAATAATGAAAAAAAAAATCGTTAACCCAGATGCAATGAATAAATTTCTGTCGTTTTTTCTACAGAAAAACTTTGGATCCGCACCCATCCCTTCCACCCCTTTCACAAAATGTAATGCCGAAAATTTGTTGAAATAACGAACAATGCAAAAAATTTTATACAATAAAAGCGTATCACTATAACTTTGACGTGCCAAAATGATTGAAATTGAATGAAATTAAATATCTATCGAAACTTTATAGCTTCGTTATACATTCAAGGAACTTCAATTGATCTTTTAGATCAAAAGATTCTGATGCGACTATAGCGATTTACATTTTGTAAACAATTTAATGTTTCCTTTCAGGATTATTAAAGTTAAAAGGATTGATTCTTGTCATTAGATAATTCTTGCTTACTCGGTGCAATTTCAAATAAATAAAATGTATCTTCAATTACTTGAGTTTAGCGGAAAATGTTTTGTTTTCAAATTTTATGCATTAATTCAATTTAATAAAGTTTATACGGATGCTTGATCAATGACAAATTGAAACATTAAACGGTATAAAATATACAGCGAAATGACAATATAGCTAGATAGTGGTTTAGATAAGCGATAGGAGACATGAAACAGGACCAAAGGCAGGATGCTTGGATATGCAATCCAACCCGGAACTGACACGGCAGAAAAGGATATGCAACATTTACTAATAAATTTCATATTTATGTATGTGTATCTGTGTGTGTGTGTGTGTGTGTGTGTGTGTGTGAATGTGAATGTGAATGCAGACCTTTTGGATATATCAACGTGCTGATGTCCCTTTGACCCCTCTCTCTATCTCTTTTTCTCTTATTTTCTCCCTCTCTATCTCTCTCTCTCAGTCTCTGACTCCTTCTTTTCATCTGTATATGTGTTTGCATTGGCGGTTGGCTATACAAACAACGCTAGGCTGGCTGGCGGCAGTCCAATGCGGCTGCGGCGGTTTGCAAAATCACAGCAGGACATCAAAAAGGATGCGTGGCAATAACACAAAAGCGAAAACAAACAACAAACAGTGTGGCAGACAGCAGGACGCACTCACACATATAAACACAGAGACAGACACAGACAGAACTCGTTCCGTCTGGCCACGTGGTGGTGCTGCTGATGCTGCTGCTGCTGCTGATGTGTCGTCGGGCAATGCTCTAAAGTTGCCATGGTGTTTACCTCCTTTCACGAAAAAAAAAAAAAAATTTTTCCAATATTCTTGATTGTTTTGCATTCTGCTTCAACTATTTGGCAAACAATTAAAATTGTCAACAGGCCCAACATAAAAATAATAATAATAAGAAGAAAAAAAAAAACACTGAAAAAAAAAAAAAAAAAAAAAACACAAATGCAAACCAATTAAAATCATTAACATAATCAATTTCAAATCAATTTATTGTGTGGGTGAGCGTGTATGAGCGCATATGTGATTTTGCATAATTGATCAACAAAAACTACACAAATATTTTTAAATCTAATCATTTTATCGCTATTTTCCCTATTTTTCTGACTGTCTATCGAACCATTTGGCATTTATGCATATTTAAAAGGCCCCCCCCTCACATTTTGCATTATTCATAAAATAAATGGTGTAAATACAATAACTTTAAGGGTCACAGCTAATCTTTGTTAGTTAAATGTGTCAACAGTGAGTCCAAATAAAGTGTGTGTCAACAGTGATACGAAAATAAATTCATTAATCGATAAATGAATCATATGATTCATTATTCATATGATTCAGATGATTATTAATTGCAATTAATCGCACAAAATGAAATATAATTGAATAATCCAATTATTTTTTGTTGAATTTTTTATAATAATAGTACACTGTCGACATTGCATTGATATTGGGTTAAAGAACAGATAATCGCATATGGCCTATTTGTATATATTTTTTAAAATCATTTTTCGAGTTAGGAATTGTTAAGTAATTATCTTTAGCTGGACTTGAAGTCACAAAATTATCTTTCATTTGACTTAACCATGAATTAATTAACAACTAATTAACAGACATATAATGAAAGATTTTGTCGAATATTTAAAATTTAGTTTACCTATTAACAGTGTGTTATTATACCCTTGCAGAGGGTATAATAAAATTGGTCAGATGTTTGTAACGCATAGAAATAATCGTTTCCGACCCCATAAAGTATATATATTCTTGATCAGCATCGAAAGCCGAGTCGATATGACCATGTCCGTCTGTCCGTCTGTCCGTCTGTCCGTCTGTCCGTCTGACCGTCTGTCCGTCTGTCCATCTGTCCGTCTGTCCGTCTGTCCGTCTGTCTGTTTCTACATACTTAATCGATCTTAAATTTTGAGCTACGTGAATAAAAGTCATATCATTCTGTCCGTTGATGTTGCAAGCAAATTAAGTTCAAAGATTGGTCGGATCGGACAACTATAAGTTATAGAAAAATAGGAAAGATCAGAGGTACCTCGGTTAAAATTTGTGTTGTTCAAAACAGTTCTTGTGAGAAAAACTTTTTTGTTTTTTAAGATATCTCAACCAAATTTGGCACATAGATGACAATTCTACTTTTACACCTTACCAGCAAGTTTGATTCAGATCGGATAATAAACACCGACATAAATCAATAAAATCAATAATCAACCCCCATCAGAAAAAGTATGTTTTTGTGAGAAAAACTTTTTTGTTTTTTAAGATATCTCAACCAAATTTGGTGATCAGATGAGAATTATACTTTTACATCATATCAGTAAGTTTGAATCAGATCGGATAATAAACACCGACATAAATCAATAAAATCAATGAATCAACCCCCATCAGCATCAGTATGTTTGCATATGCAGCCAATTAAATACGTTTATATTTGCTTTTATATATGCGTACACAAACAACATACATGGAAACATACAAACATACATACATACATATATGCGAACACGTGCTTGAAAAAACTACAAGCTGAGTGCGAAACAGAAAGAGACAGAAAACTATTTGTATTGTGTTGTTGTTTTCTAGAATTCGTCAGAAACTTTAGAGAGCGAGAAGCTGGACGCTTGCAATGTATTCCGAAATAGCGAGACCGTGAATTATAAGTTTGGTAGCGCAATAGGTAGAGATCGATTCTAGAAATGACGTGAGCGGAGGTTCAAATCCGACCGTTGGCAAACTCGAATTTTTTCTTACTGTTTCTTTTTTTTGGTTCAAATTTTTTAAAATTTTATATTTCCAATTTTTAAAATATCTTGAATCCGATATGACGGAGAAAGTAATCAATTAATCTGCAAGGGTATACAAACTTCGGCACGGCCGAAGTTAGCTTCTTTGATATTTTTTTTTTTATAATAGATTATTTAAATTGGGATAGCTGTTAGTAAATCATTTATTAAAATATATTCAAGATGTTGGAATTCTATCTACAGTGAATAACATTAATATTCGGTTTTTTATTTTGTTCAACTTTAAACTTGTATTACAAGTTTATATATAGTCATATTTTTACTTAACAATTGTCAAACATGTTGTAAACAATTAATTTAAAGCTATAGTATGCAGATAGTAGTAAATCTAATTAAATTTAATTGATTCTTAAAAAAGTTATTTGCTGGTTAAGTCACCATGTCTGTTAAATAAAACTTAACTCGTTATCCAACACTTGACACCTTAAAATGACCGTTACCTGACTTACTAGAAATAAAAGTTTTCATAGTTCTCAAACTTGAGTCAATTGTCACTGTTCGAAATTGTCGCCTAAAATGTTGCCACATTAGGAGACAGTTTCGTCATCTACTTGCCACTTCAACTGTTCAAGTTTTCTTCTTCTTCTTCTTTTTATTTCTTATTTACTTCTTTGACATTTAAATAAAATTGAAATGCAAAAAGAAAGAGAAATAAAATATGCTTAAGCGGATAATCCTGTTTTAAGTACTTCCTATATATAAACTTTTATTTTTTTCGTTGCACAAAAAATAAAATAAAAATAAGTAGAAGGAAAATCATTTTATTTATATTTGCCTTTATATTTGGCATTTTGTTTGCACTCATTGGGAACATAAATATAGGCAGCAAATATATATACAAACACACCTACACAAAGGAATAAAGAGAGAGAGAGAGAGAGAGAGAGAGAGAGAACAGAGAGACAGAGAAAAAGCTATGCGCTTTGGTATATAAAAACCCATAAGTTTGTCAAGCACTTAAATCAGACAATTTTCAATTATTAATTGATGCCTGCCAGCCACTGTATCCGTATCTGTCTCTATCTCTATTACTGTCGCCATCGCTATATATATATGTGTGTATATATGTATCTGTATGTGTCCTTATCGTATTTGCATTTGACTTCTTTCCTCTTTTCATACACCTTTCTCTACATCTCTCTCTTTCCTTCTCTCTTTTACTCCCCTTTTGCCTGCTTATATATGTATGTGTATGTATATATATATATATGTACATATGTATGTACATATATGTATAAATATTTGCTAAACCAAATTCAAACTTGAGCACTTGACATTTCACGCTTCATAGCAATGGCAATGGCACTTGGCATCTAAAGCGTAAAGCCAGTCAGTGGCAATTTCGTATACCATGTATATACATACATAGATTCCTTTAAATGCATATGTATATGTATGTATGTATATATATACATACATACATATATAGTCACCCACCTTCACCTAGTCAATCCTCTTACCCTACACTCACACACACTCACACACTTGTTAAAATCAACAGTAGAACCATACTCATTTTCCTAAAGTTGATGTGCTATTTATTTTTGGTCTCATGCTCTCTCCATGTTGTTGATTAAACATTTGTGTTATGAAATATATATGCATACTATACCTACATACATACATGTACATGTACCTATGTATGTATGTATGTACATGTGCGAGGGCTAAATAGAAAGTTATAATTTCTCACAATAATTTGACTCTGGTCTAAAAGAAACTAAAGAAATATTAAACATAGTTTGTATGAATTATGTACTTTAAAAGATTGCAAACGTTTTTCTATTGAAGCTTAGAATTCTCAAGTTATTTGTGTGCCTGTCAGTAACTGGTTAAAGTAACTGTACAATCTGTTGGAAAACATCTATTTGGAAGATAAATATTAATTCCTAACGATTCCAAACTCTACAAACCTGCGAATAATGCACCATTTTGGCCAATACAATTTCAGTATTTTGGAAAACTTTATACTTTTTAATCAACTTAATGTTGATCAGACATTTGCCTATCTTTGTCCGTTAAATAATTAAAGTTAAGTTACATACAAAGAAAGAGAGAGAGAGAGAGAGCGAGAGAGTTACCCTCTCTATCAATATATATATTGATAAAGTTTATTTCTAATAAATGGTTCAAATCTTTATTTTCAATGTTTCTTTTTGGCAAAGAGGCGTCAAGTCGTTGACTGATTGGAGTAGCCCTCGTTTATTTACTTTTTGCATGCAGACAGAGAAAGAGGGAGAGAGCGACAGGGAGGGAGGTGGTGAGAGGAGATGCTTTTGATTTCTATTTACTAGGCGACTGCATTGCATCCTTTTACGCTTGCAGTTTTGATCCTTTAATAGAATATTTAATTTTAATTACAAACATTTGATTTCCCCCGTTCAAGCATAGTCACTTTAAAAATGCATGACACATGCATGCATATACATATATAGAGACACGGGGAGACAGGAGAAAAAGAGAGAGGGTTAGTGGGAAAGAGGGAGAGGGCGCGGAGAGAAAGAGTTGTCTCCCTTCAATGTTGAATTCTGAATGGTTGTGTGTGTGCCTATACATATGTCTCACTCTTTCTTTCTATATATATAAATATATATGTGTGTGTGTGTGTGTGCGTTTGTGTGTGTGTGTGAAAGCATAAGCTGGCCAAGTTGAGGCTGTGTCAGAGGAGCCAACAGAGATTTAAAACTTGAGGCTTTTGTCAATGCCACCACAGCAGACAAGCAGCCCAAGCTGTGTCAAGCAGCAAGCAGTCAGCAAACCGGCGACGATGCCATCGTCTTGACTTTTTGTAGCACAGCGAAAGGCATGGGGTTTCCTTTTATTTTCTTTTCACATTTCTTTTCTTCTTCCTTTTCTCCTTCGTTTTTTTTTCAATGCTTATTTGTTGTTGATACTCGCTTGTACTTTGGGGAGCTACATTCTACATACTGCAAGCGATTAAGAGAAAGAAAGAAAAAAGAACGAGAGAGACAACAGCATGGCAATGACCCCTAGAGCGGTTAGTTAGCATAGGGGAAATGCAAAAATTATAAAACATTCATATGTACATATGTATGTATATGTACATACTTTCATATGTAATTCTTGTATCTGTAATTACAATAATTTTAACAACGATCGCTTAATCATTATCGATCAATAATTAAACTGATTCAGCTCTTGGAAAATCTTTTGAACGATTTTCATAGTTACTTAGGATATCAACACCAAATCATTGAATATTAATATTTCACTAAACTGTCAATTTATCGATTAATTTTATTTTTGTCGCTTTTGTTTTTTTTTTTAATTAAAACTAAAGCAAATTGAAGTTTTTACTTTTACTTCAAATGAATAGTGTTAAAAACCCGTTTTCAATGGTCATTTTTTGACATAATTTATTTTGCAACACTTCAGAACGGAGAACTTCCGTTTAAATTGAAAAATATGTACATATATAGGCACATATGTATCTATGTGTATATACATACATACATATGCGCATTTATTGGTGAAATATATAATTTACTCTATTTAAGTATTGTGTAGAAACATATTAGGTTTATAAAACAGAAAAGCTGAAGCAAAATCTTGTATTAATTTATATAATGTATGATGACATTTAATTAATCAATTTAACCATTTTCATTTATTTCTTGCAGGTGAGTAAAAGCTATCCAATAAGAATTCCACCCTACCATAACAATTAATCAAGTAAGTTTGGTAAAAAGTAAATATGTATGTATAAGTACATGTTGTATAAACACACATATTGTGGTAAATGCAGGTTTCATATTATTAAAGTCACTGTCGATCCATCAAGTAATCATTCCCCTTCGTCAGTAAAGGTTCGATTTTGCGCGTTTCATTTGTCAATGTGCAGCACGTAGTCAATCTTCTGGCTTGTCAAACTTGCCAATATGTTGCAACCAATATCGCAAAAAAAAAAAAAATACAAAAAAAACCGCAAGATGCGAAAAAAACGCAAAGATACACACACACACAAATGTACACTCTTTGTATATATCCTTATACATGTATGTATGTATGTTTTTTGATGTTTGCCTGTGCATGAAATTTGACTGAGAGATGAAACGTTGCCACACTTAAAAAAAATTTGTCAATGTAAATATGGCTGAGTTGTAATGCGATATATGTACATACATACATACATACATATGTATATAACATAATCAAGTATAGTCAAAGACTTCATTTTATAATAGCTGTTCAAACAAATATTTCTTTTGAGGAAATTTACGAAGTTCAAATATATTTATATGAACGAAATGCAGTAGTTGCTCATTAACTGCCTTGACAGCGAATTCGTTTTATAGATTTGCTTTTAAAAGTTTATTTTTAAAGTTTTTTTTAGTGAGCAGGAATGGTTTTGAAAACATCTTTTTTAATTCGTCTAAAGAATAAATAACTTAGAGCATTATCTAATTATGGGTGTGCCGTAGAATTTTTATATTGTTGTGATACAGAAATCGAAAATCAGTGCAGCGCAAAGCTACACCATTTGCTAACCCTTAAACTTTAAAGGTCTTAAGTACATTTCTTTTTTTGCCTTCTAACACAGTATAATGAATAAATATATTATCGAAAAGTGTACAAACATTATGGCATGGCTAAATATAGTACGACTTTTTGAGTTAACTATTTATTTAATTCATTAGCTTAAGTTCATACATATCTAGCGATAGTTTACAGCAATTTACTTTCATTGCAATTGAATTTATTTATTAATTAATTGAAATTTGTGACATTTACGTTTAGAATTTGTAATTTAATTGAATTAGTCCTCTCGCATAAATACCTACGAGTGATTATCTTTCACTTTTGGTCGTAATTCTGTGATAACTTTTAATCTCATATATAACATAATTTTTCTTCTTCAATATTCTGTTATTATTTTTATTATTGCATTAGTTGTCTCTGTTTTTGTTAGTTTGTTAGAAACTGTCACACCCACACACACTCACACACACCCAAACGCCTATACGCATGTCAAAGTGCAGGCAGGCTGCCTTCTGCTGAGTGTATTAGATTTCATCTGACATAAATAAGTTCATATGATTCTATTAGCTAAGCAAACACATCTACACACACACACATACATACATACATATATACAGTAACATATATATACGTACGCATACTTGTACGTGTATAGTTAGATTGAATCCTTGGTCCTGCGTACAAAGTGCAGCATCTAAACATCTAGAAATATCCACATATTTCATGCAAAGAGTGACAGTATATAACAGTGTGGGTGACCTTTGCTCCACCCATCTTCTTCAAGTCGTGCCTCTGTTGTGTCCCATAACAAAATTACAAAGTTCCCCTGAACTAAACAAGTTGCCAATAATAATATAAAGCAAAGACTAACTGAAAGCATAACATAACACTTTCGACCACTGGCAGTCTAGGACTTGGGACTCGGATTGGTCAACTTTCAACCTACCGAAACAAAAGACACGTTCATCACTACCTTCTACACCCTTACAATTGCTGTCGCACTGGCTTTCATTTGAGTGAGTGACTGAGTTATGCGGGTGGTCAGTTGGACACTCCTTTTCCTCCTGCTTCATCTCCTGTTTGGTTGCTTTTCACAGTTGAGTTGCTCTAATAATGCAAATACACAATAAATAAACGCGCCAAGGGCCAACCAGCTAGTCAGCTAGTCAGCCAGTCAGCCAGTCAGTCAGTCCGTCCGTCACACTGAGGAAGTCAACTCAATTCAGCAATTCAAACTCCCTTCTTTATGATCTTCTGCTATTTTTACTCCCACTCTCAATCATTGATTCCACACGGAACATGTGCGCAAAAAGGCCAAATGAAGCGAAACATTTAGAAATGGAATTTGTTATACAGTTATTTGCTTCATAGCATACAAATATTTTATATATGTATATATATGCCAATTAGATTCAGCTTAACAACGACTACAACTAGATATATACATATATATATATATGTATATATGTATGTATGTATATATATATACACGTATATTCATAGGTTTATATGGTGGCCAGTAGTGTATACCTTTTGGCATGACTGAATTTACTTGACCTACTTACTAACTAGCCAGCCGGCAGTCATGGAATACAAAAATAGAGCCAAAGGGTTCAAATATATGTAGTTAAAGTAAAGTAAAGTATTGTTTAATTGACTTGAACATTGTTAAAATAATGCATTAGTTAACTAAAATGAGATAAGGAATATAAATATATAAATATTATAAACCAAAATATCGTATATATTAAGATATATATATATATTTATTATTACACACACAAATAAGGACTAGAATCATTATGAGTTTTATTTTAAGAATAATAATAATTAACATTTACTTTTAATTTTTCTTTTAATTTGTTTACCAAATAATGATTAAATTTGAGTAAACTGTAAAACTCAAGGAATGTTTTCTTATGTTTTATTTATTTTTTTTTATATTACTCAACAGTTGAAAAATATTCATAATTTCTCCAGTTAATCATTATATTGTGAGATATTTAATAAATTTTAAGAATTTGTAAATCAAATGATATTATCTGCGTTATTTCATGATTTATTTACAAAATATTAATTGAATGATTTGTTGAACAAAAGCTTAGCAAGAATACAGGAAATTGGGGAATAAATGTCAGGTGTATGTATAAATTTAGTTGGAAAAGTGAAATGTATTTGATGTATGTATGTACATATGTATGTATGTATGTATGTATGTGTATACTGAAATCGACAAAAATTCCAATCACTAACTAGAATCATTTTGCATATACATATATACGTATTAATACGTATGTATGTATGTATGTATGTATATGTATTCATGTATTATTGATCGATCTCAAATGGAGCTGTTTTCATTGAAACTCTTTGATTTTGCATATTGTGCAATTTTTTTGTTTGCCCTTGTTTCGGAACCGGCTTAACCTTCCTACTATCATCCTTCCATACGTTTTATCCATCACATGTACGTTTGCCCCACAAAACATCACCGCCTATACACAAACGACCGCCCACTTAGGTCCAAACAAGGATGTCGTAGGCGCAACATGCGCCAAAGCCAACAACAATACCTTAAACAATATTAAAAGAGAGAAAGGGAGAGAGAGAGAGAGAGAGACAGAGAGAGATAAAGAGAAAGAGAGAGTGAGAGTGAGAAACAGAGAAGTGATGGCGTGCCAGGCATATAGGAGGCACAACCTTGAGGGTACATCTCCCCTCTCCCCTCTCCCATACCCCATCCCACATCCACCATTCACGATACCTTCCACCAACCATCATCATCGTCCGCACCACCCAATGGCAAAACCACCTTAGCTTATATGCAAATTTGCCTTGGCCGGGTGGTTATTGATTTTTCCTTCCTTCCTTCTAATTTTTTTTTTACTTTTCTTTCTTTCTTTTCCTTTCCTTCTTTATTTTTTGTTTTTAATCGTGTTGTCGTTGTTGTTGTTTTGTGTTCTGTGCTTTGTTCTTTAGCTGCTCTAGCATTATTATTATTATAATAAAATCAACACTAAATAAGTGCACAATGATGCGGCCGTTGATGACTTTAATATGTATATAAATAGAATATAGATATAGATAGATATAGATAGATACAAGTATTTCTTGTATACATATATATGTATGTATATAGATTTAGTTGCCAGAATTAAATTGAATGATCCAAACGGACCAAATGGACCAAACACAGGACCGTAGGGCAACTCAGGCGAAAGGCTCGCGTCGCGCTCTCAACTTGCAATTTCCAATAACTCACAGCAGCTTTCACTGCACAGTGTAACGAAATTATACACAAAAAAAAAACAAAAAAAAAAAAAAAATTAATAAAAACAACAAAACAATCATTTCAACATATGTATATGTATGAACTTGTCTGACTTAACATCATGATTATAATATAAAATGCAGTGCTGGTTAATGAACGAATTCTTTAGGAAATTCCAATTAAATTTTTTGATTTTGATAAATCCCTAAAGATGGACTATTAAATAAATAAATGTTGACTAGTTAACTTGAAGTTAAAACAATTTTTGTAGATAATTTTAGAGTGTAAATATTGTGAATATTTGTTAAAATTGTGTTAATTGGAGTAAATAAAGATTTGAAACTGAGTACATAAGTCGATAGGTTACTGGAGATTCTTTTCACTTTTTAACATTGGGTAAGATATTCGATCAAGTGCTAAAGTTAATAAATGTATTTAGGCTTTTTTAAGACTTCCATATATACCATGTTATTGGTTTCAGATTCTATTTAAAGAGGTTCTGAGTTCTTAGGTAGAGATTATTATTTTCGCATTTATTCTGTATTTAATACCAGATAACCAGAGATACTATCAATCACTGTCAGGAATGAAGCCAACTCAGAGTGATACAAAAGCTTTCACTTTCCGTACAGTACGACAAATTTTAATTAAAAACCATTTCATAAAGTCTTTTAAGCGTTATTTGTGTACACTAAAATACCAAGGTCATATGCATAGTGTTGGTTAACTAATACTTGTTAGTGTGAAGTAAAGTGTAGACAAACTAAAGTTTGTTAAAAATTAAGGGAAAATCTTAAAGGAATTGTAAAAGTAAAAGTGTTTTTAACCCACATACTCAATATTAGCGCACTCTTCTTTTGTTGTCATTGATTGGTTTTTTCTTTTTTTTTTTTTTTTTTTTTTTTTAGTTTTTTAGCCAACTATCGAAGGGTGTTTGACCACAGTGCAGTCTTAGTGGTTTTTGTGTGAATTGTTGGTTGGACGAGATGGAGTGGTATAAGCGGAGGGCTAGTGCTATCACAGTTTGCTCCAATTTCAAAGCATTACGCTTATGAGAATTTATGTTATGGCATACACAGGACAAACACACACACACACACACACACGCATATGAGTATAAGTATGCATGTGTACAGGACCTGCTGGCGCCCTGCTGTGCGGCATGTGGCGCGTCCTTTTGGCTGCGCTTCTTCCTGGGTCTGTCTGCAATTAGTTCAGCATGATAAAAATGCTGTATATATGCGACCCTAACTTCACCCGAACCCTAACCCCCATTCCCATTCCCCATTCTCCATTCTCCATTCACCCATCGCCATTATAAGCGTCAGCCATCGCTATGGTCCTTGTCGTTCTGTGGCTGAATGCTCATTGCTTCTGCAGTTTCGCCAACTCATTTGGCGCGATTTACCTACACACCAACACACACACACACGCACGCACATGCACACACACAGAAGACACACGCACATACACACACACGCACAAACACACACAGAAAATACACGCACACTCGTATACAAAGAACTAATAGATTTCATATATTAAATAACTTTTCCGCCCTTAATGAAGTCACCAACATCATTTTCTCTACATACAATGTACAACTTTGTCCGCATTTATTCTTCGAAGACAGCAAAACAACAACAACAACAACAAAATAAACAAAAAGTATCAACTTGCAATCAATTAATTATGTAATTTTCCCTGACATAACATAATACTTACCTACAATGGGCAGTAAACTGAGATTTCTCTTTAACAAAAGGACGAGGAAGGGTATTGTATTGTATTTCGCAAGTATCAAATGGAAATGCGAACAATCCCTCTACGATAGAAGAATTAAAGTATTTAGATAAGAATTAAATGAAATATATATGTATGTATGTACATATATTTCCCAAAAAACCTAAGAGAAAACGAGACATATATTAAGTAAAAGGAAAGCTTATCAAATTGAAAGTTAATTAGTTCAACTTTTGTGAAACTCTTTCAAAAATTTATACAAATTTCATTGTCATTTCATGCTTATGCTATGCATAACTGATTGACAGCACTGGTTTTGTTTATTTAATTCAAGTTGGCATTACCCATTATATATACTTGCATTATTAAAACCAAAAATTCGCATAACATTTTATGTACAAGACATTCACGGAGTACTTTGTATACATATATATGTATATACATATATATATATATGTATATATTTATATATATGAAGTACTTACGTTATATGTATGTACATATATTGCTACATATTAATGCATAAGTATGTATGCAGGCATGCTTTTATATATGTATATATATATATATATATATGTGTGTATGCATGTAGTCATGTGAAAGGAGCAAGGACAAAAAGTGTATGGCATATAATAATCTCCAGTTATTATGAGTTACTAAGGGCAACAATATTTCCTTGTATGCGTATCATTTTGGGGCATCTTTATTTTTGTCACGATGCTTGTAACGTAAGTAAGTTGATAAATATATAGTACTATACACTTATGTATATGTATATTTATTTATAAGAATTTGCATACACACATATCTTCTAGATCAACAAGAGACAATTTAAGCCAAGTATATTAACTCTATTTGCCTAGCATTGCGATCATTATAACTAGATATAATTAAATTCATCATTCTTTTTGAATATGTTGAGGATTGACATTTGAATATTAACCATATATATTTGCTGTTATATTGATTTAAAAATACATGAGAGACAGCAATAGCTAACCAATGTCCGTTCTTAGATTAATTTCTTAGTTAATTCTTAATTACATTTTTTTAAATATATTATATATATATATATTGTTATTATATATGTATATAATTCAGCTAGTACTGAAATATTTCTCGTTAAATATTAACGAAATCTATTTAAATATTTCAAAGAATTAAAAATTATTTTATCCACTAATTTAAAATGAATTGAAATGAAAGAAATATTCATCATAAAGATATGTGAATAAGATTTAATAATGGCTATATTCAATTTGGTTTATCTTATACATAGACTCTACCAAATGTTCACCTTTCAAATTGCAAAGCACATTTTCACGTTCCCGTTGTTAGGGTATCTAAATGTGTGGTATGCTTTCTTCAAACAGCTTTGTAATGGGTGGAAAATTTATGCTAATCATTATAAGACAGTAATTGGAGTGAGACGCATGGTGTAAAAGCAATGGCAATTGCGGTTTTTCTTTTACCTTTTTCTGTTTCTTTTCATTTTATTTTTTTTTTTTTTTTTTTGGTTGGTTTTGCATTCGGTTAATGCTGACACTGAATCAGAACAAATATAGACTATAAGCTGATCAGGGGAAGGCCAAAATGTTTTTCCCTTCTTCTACCTTTCTCTCTCCCTCTCTCTCTGTCTTATATCTTAGCAATGAGAACGTTGCGGGAAGCCTTCACAACATATGCAACACTAACCAAATACCAAAAACTTCCCTACGGGCCCCAACTGCCTGATGTTATCGTTATATATGTATCTATATATATATATATATGTATATATGTGTGTGTATGTGTGTTTTTACCACGTTTCATCGCAGTTGCAAAGCTTTTAATTAAAGCATTTGCATTTTATATCAGGCTGCCTGCTGCCACCTGTGTGCGTGGGGTGTTTTGGCCACAAGCGCGCCACAAGTTATGCAACACAAAAAAAAAAAAAAAAAAAAAAAGAAAAGTGAAAAAAAACACAAAAAAAAAGAATAAAGAAAAAAGTCAGCAAAAGGGAAGATAGCAAAAAAGCCAACTCAATAGCCTTGTTCCTGCCCGCCGTTGTTGCCCATTCTTTTTAACCCTATGGACCCCCCCTCATTGCCCATGCATGCCATGCGGTAGCCAAGAGATTTTCTTTTACATTCCCTTCATTTCGTTTTCCTGTCTCTTCTATCATTGCCCTTTTCCCCTCTGTGTACTTGCTTTGCAATTTTTTTTTTGTTGCTGTTGCTGTTGTTTGTAGATAGTTGAGGGCTTTTGTATTTTAATTGATTTTACTCCCACTACACCAAGTTACCATACCATGTTTACTTCTCCTCCTCTATTCTTTCGATGTCTGTCTGTGTATGTACGTGTGGGTGTGCATGTAAGTGTGCTAATTTCATGATTTGAATAGGGTGTATTTGTGTGTGTGCGTGTGTGTGTGTGTGTGTGTGTATGCTCGTGTCGGTATCCATGTCCGATGCCTGATGTGCGTAAATGTGTGCAATTAAGTGAAAAGTGCACACAAACGGCAATGAAGTAAGTGAAATTGCATTTGTATTTGTGCATTTAATGCATTTTGATGTTGCATGATATGAATGATGAACCCAAAAATATGATGCATACCCTCTCTCCCCACCCTGACACACACTCAAACACACACACAGATGCTCATTCCTTTTGATAAAATCTTATAATGATGTTATATTGTTCCCAATACGATTGGAATTGGAAGCCCTCTAATGAAATGTTTCATAATCCACACACTTAATCGTATAAATACCCTCTCTTCAATTTTATTTACCATTTGCTCGTTAGGTAACTTGTTTTGTCTACTTAATAAGAATGAAGTAAAGTTGTAGATATTTTTTTTTACTTTTTTTAATCTGCCTCGAAATTAAATAACAATGTTTAACGAACAATAAAAGATTGTCAACACATGCTTTAATGGAATTTAAATGTTTTATTCAGAGTTTGATGCAAATCTTTGATAAGAATTTCCATCAAGCTCTAAATTTAATTGTTTATATTTATATATAATAAATTTTGAAACCTGTTATGTCAATGAAGTGAATGGTTAAGGTTAAAAAGAGTTTAAATCGAGTGTTGATCGAATTAGCAATGTGTTTTTAGAACCAACAATCAGATTTCAATTTCTTTGTACCACGTGACTTTAAATGGTATTATGGAAATTTCATTTAAAATTATTCCAATTAACAGACATTTATTTAAATGTTACTAGTGACAGTTTAACAACTATTGATAATGAATAATAATTAATTAATCAAAAACAGCTTTTAATATTAAATATAATATACCGTAAATAGAAAATAAATTCATTCTCCAAAAGATGAAATTATTTTCATGTTTGTTTTCTGTAAGCATTTTCCCCTTTTTGTTAAAGGGAAATGCCAAACATTTTCAAACAAGCATTCCGTTGACATTTCTTCTGTCTTTCTTTCTCTTTCTCTCGCTCGCTCTCTCTCTCTCTCTCTCTCTCTCTATCTCTCTCTTTTACTCTAACTCTATATTATTTCTCTATGTATATTATTTCATCTTCTTCTTCTGGCTATATTTGCTTGTCTTATTGTTAGTTTGACCATTTAACTCTGCTTTTGACTTTGAATTCCATAGCCTAAAAGTAGGCAATGCCAAATAAATGTCGCTTAACATGTTCGTTTGTGTATCAGAGTGTGAGAAGGAGATAGGGAGAGAGGGGCAGACAGATATAGAGTTGAGGGTATATGTTCGATATTTAACCAAAGAAAAGCCAAGTGCAGCAATTGCTTGATATCATGTTGAACATGTCGCCCAAATGTTTATTTGTTGTTTGTTGCTTCTGGACTGACTCACCATATAACTAAGCGATTGCCAATGCATGCATATGTGTGTGTGTGTGTGTGAGTAGGCTAAAGACAGCAAATCTGCCGCTGCTGCTGCTGCTGCTGATGCTGTTGTTGTTGTTGTTGCTGTCGTGTATCATTTGAATAATATACATTGCACATTGTACACGATGTGAAGGCTGATTCACAGTGTCTAACTTAATTGCAACTGCGTCTCTGCCTGTGTCTGGCTGCTGAGTTATCCTGGGTGGTTGTCGCGCGTGTGTTTATGCATATGATATGCAAATATTGTGGTATCAGTGTAGACGCATACACTCAAATACACACACACACACACGCACATTTATACATACATATTTATATGGGAAATGAAATTGCCTGTGTCTGCTGCTTAACTCCCTTTTCACCTTTCCACATTTGGATGCTTGTATGTACTTGTAGCTCGTAATTTTTGTTGCCACTTTGTTGCTCTCTCTCATACACTCACATACACACACATACACACACACACACACGCCCTCTAACCACCTTTCGGCGGACAAAACAACAGCAATTTACACAACACATTTCCTTAATTTATATTTATAACTTTTTACACACACAAACATAGACAGACACACACACATACACAATCTTAGTCCTCTGTGTGTTAGCTTGTTGTTGTGCTTGCATTTGCATAATCGCGGCCAATGACTATGAAAATGCAAGTTGGCTAACAACACTAAAAAAAGAAAATCAAAAAGAAAAGAAAAAGTTAAGAGCCGGGCTAACTTCGTTCATATTAAAGTTTGTATACTCTTAGAAATTCTCTCTCATTATAAACATTAAAGCCAACCAAAAGTAATTGTTGGGCGTGCCAGAAATTAACATTAACAGTCAACAATATTAAAATTAAACTAATGCTTAGGTAGAGAAAAAAAAGCTATACATTAAAAAAAAAAAAAACGTTGATTATTTTTGTATCCGTTTTCATTCCACATTTATTTTAACAAAGTGCCTACGAAAACAACTGAGCCAAGATTGCCATCCTATTGAAATTTGAACGATAATATTTTCTAAGAAAATTTATATTAGCAATTTGTGCGAAAAGAAAGCATAAATTTAATTTATTAGGGATTCATTTACAAAAGGTTAGAGAAATTAGTCTAAAGGTTAATTTAATAAAAAAAAAAAATGAAATTGAAAAGGAAATGTTCGTTCCTCTGATTTCAGTAGCTTTAGATAAAATTGTTCTAACGAATTTTACTGCATTTTAAATGATTTTAATATCAAGCAGGTCTTTAAAGTGAATGCGATTGCGTTTCCATATACCCTATACCCATAAAGGGTAATAGGGTATATTAGAGTCGACAAAATTTATGTAACAAACAGGAGGAAGAAATACTATATAGACGAGCTAACATATATTCGCTGCTAACATTGATCGTTAGGTGCTATAGTGTGTTCTTCTGCTACTAAGAGTGAATGAGATAGCGTGTGAATGGGATTTCAATTGAAAAAAATTTAATTTCTTAAATTTGTCTGTGTAAAGTTTATGTTGTACAGGGTATACTAAAGTTGGTGTAACATCTCCTTAACTTGCTTTATTTTTAACTCAACTCGACTCCTTCAAAGAGGAGAAAATAAAAAAATTTAAAAAAAAAAAGACGAAAAGAAAACGTTAACCAGAGAGCGTCAATCCATTAGTCATTTTGGTGAGTGGAGTAGAGATGGTGTTGCTGCCTTTTACTGATGTTGTTGGGCTGGTTTTAGTGAGTGTGGAGAGGGGGGGTAAAGGAAGTATACGGATAGGGTGCATAGGTGGAAAGGGTATGCCACTTGAGACAAGACCCAGAGCAGGAACCGAACAAAAGAGTCCAGCACAACTTTAAATTGCAATTGCTGCCAGGCTGCATTGTTTATGCACAGGGGAGAAGTTTATACAGACGTAGAATCATTCACACACAGACACACACAAATACACACGAAAACACACAAACATACATACACACACACACACACACACACACATGCATAGAGAGACAAACACAAGCATATGAGATATATTTACTCTATGATAAGTATCTAAAGGTATTTGCTGGTATTTTTAGTCAACGAATCGGTGGTTGAAAATTTTTATTCTTTGTTTTTTTTTTTTTTTTAAACATTTCCTTTTTTTTTTTTTAATGTTTTCCACCAGATTGAAATTGGCATTGGGCTCCTCTAATGATGCAGCAACGTTGGCAGATGATGATGAAAGAGTTTCGTAATTACAGCACAAGTGCAATACAACAGAAAATTGTTAGCCAACTTCATACCCTACCTCAGTCCACTCCATTCACTCTCTGTCTCTGTCTTTTACTATCTCTCTCTTTCTCTTTGTTGCTATTGCTGCTGTTGGTGCTGCTTGGGCTCGGCCACAACTTTTCACAATTTTAACTTCAGTTGCAGCCGCTGCCGCAAAATAAAATAAAATCAAATTTATTTATTTTTATTTTCATTTTTTGGTTCTTTATTCGTTTCGCTTTTCGAAATAAACCACAAAGCGCAGCGCCATTGCCAGCCAGCGAGCAGAACCAAGCCGGTTCGGACCGGCCGGGACCAGACCAGAATTGGACAGGATAGAGAAGGACTTCCCGGTCAGGCTTTATTCATTCTGCATGCTTGTATTTTATATACAATATACTATATATACATGTATACAAACATATACATGTGTTTGTGTGCGTGTGTGTGTATAAATATTTTTTGTAGTTGATTTTTTGGATTTATGCTGTTGCACTTGAATTTGCATTTGGCCGCAAAAACCTCTCAGTGGCAGCAACAAAAAAAAAAAAAGAAAAAAGAAAAAAAAACATAAATAAAAATACAAAAAATGCAGCCGCAACAAAGACAGGCAGACCAACTGCCTTTTTCCTCGCTTTCCTCTCTATTCCCACTTATACCCTTCCCCTATTCGTTGATTTTCATTTCAAGTGAAACAAGTCAGCAACTTTTGCAATTAAAGCATTATTCTGTTTAATTTCGAAATTTTAATATATGTAAATTCAATGTACCCAGATATCAATTGAAATTCAACAAATTTTATGATAATTTATTATTACACACAATGTCCGTGACATATTTACGTATTGTGTGTATGTATATATGTACATATATATATATATATTTTTCTGTATGGCACTGACCACAGCAATCCCGTAATTGAATTCTATAGATATATATACATATATTTTGATTTTAATTTATTCTGGCAACAGCAAACACCTCTTTGGTAATAAACGTTTAAATATCATTCTATCTCTGGCCTAATGGCATACGTTTTATCTAATCAAAATGATTCTAATAAACGATTGATATAGAATAATATTATTTTATCCATCAAATGAAAAATATTATCTTTATAGTATAACATTTGTGTTTTATAATTTTTGACAAATAAATCTCTATATATTAGTGTCTATTCAGGATGTATTTGATCCATCTATGTATGTAAATGGATTTTAAAGCGACATTACGTCAAACTAAACGCTTTATGGCAACATTCGCCAATTTGTGATATTGATTGAAGTTTGTGACATGGCTTCATTTGTGGTAAATCTGCATAATTTGCGGTTTGCCGCAAATCGCTTAAGTTCAATTTAATTCGTAAAACAAAACCAGGTTAAAAGGGGGCAAATGGTTAATGCCCAATTGACACTTTAAATTACACCTTAGAGGGGTCAAACAGAAACAGAAGTTAAAGTTTAATCTAATTATGATAATACATTTCATTTTACAGCAATTCTTTGAACGAAACTATTTTCTGTTACTTCAAGATATCCGTTTCATTTATACAAACATATGTATATTCATCTGATATAAGAATATGTTGCAGTTATAACATTTTGATTCTTTCAGATGTAACTAAGATCTTATGATATAATGGGGTGTAAACTAATTTAAATAATTTGTTATACTAAAATGGTTAAATTTGAATGTTATAAAGTCATTGAAAGTGTTTAATCATCAATTATTATTTGATTTAATTATTTTTGGAAAGGGCTATTCTCTCCTTCTCTTTCAATTGTTTTCTTTTGCGTTTTCTGTATTTCAGCTTCTCTCTCATTCTAATGAAATTGATTAAATGTTAACATCTCATCTCATTGCTTGTTGCTGCTGTTTTTGTTGTCATTGTCAATTGGCCAACTAATTTGCAGACTGAAGTAAATGGTCCAATGTCAACATTAATTCTGATACCTCCTACAGCACCCCCCAATATACAGAGACCAAACTAATACAGATACACTACTACGCACCCATTTATATATACTTATGTATATACATATATACATATGTACATACAAATACAGATACATTGAATGTCTCGTTTTCACTTGTTTTTTTGGATATGTATGTATGATATAAATATTTGATAGGGCCAAGGGCAGACAAGAAGAATCTGTTTGTCTATTTCAAACAAAATCACAACCACTCCTCCCATGTTACACACACCGGTCTTCTCTTACTCTCTCTCCTCTCCTCTCCTCCACTCTCCTTTCCATACAAATGTAATTTGATAGCATTCAATTTTTCAATTTGCCTTCCAAAATGGTAAAATGCAAATGACAAATGAAGGTTTTTTTTTGTGTGTTTTCTCTGTCCCTGGTCCCGTTTTTGATTTTCTCAATTTTCCTTTTTGGCAACTAATTAGAAAGCGACATTTGTGGTTGACAACCGCCCAAAGGCGGTAGGCGTAGGCACCATTCCACCACATTTCCCCGATAACCAAGAAAACCCACGATTCTCGATTTGCAGCGGGCTCAGATTGGGGTGTGGCAAGTGGGGGGTGAGGTGACATCGTTTTTGTTTTTTTTTTGGGAAGGGGAGGGCGGGCATTTTCTTTGCCATTTTTCAGCAATTCGTGTGATTTAATTAAAATGCGGAAAATGAGAATTTACCAATTAATGCATAGCAAACCGATGTTGCCCTCCATTCAACTATCTATGTGTGTGTGTATGGGCGTGGCAGTCGCCTATATAATTCTCTATTTGTATTTGTATACTGCAATTCGTCTAATGCGTCTAATTGCATTTTTCGTCACTTTTTCGGCTTGTCATGATTTAGCATGTCGCCCAGCCGCATCCATGGAAATTTATTTCCCAGCAAAAGATAGAGACGGAATAGGAGAAGCAGTGACACATATGCAGATAAAGTGAGAAAGAGAGATAGGGAGAGAGAGAGAGAGAGAGAAAGAGCTGCTTATACAGGTGCCAGCATTTCTATGGCAAATGAAAATTCGCAAAGCGTAAAAGCGCACTAAATTCCCATCAGCCCATTATGTACATCCGACAAATGTGTCATACTCATTTGCTAAAGCGTTATTTATTGAACTTATACATATGTATGTATTTGCATTATATGGTTACTTTAATCTGGTCACACTAAACAATAAAACAAGGCAATTCTTTTACGTGTCCGCGCGCTGTTAAGACTTACAAGAAGTAGCCCTTAATGGAAGACATCAAAAGATCAGATATTTTAAGTTATTGGAATGAAGATTAATATATTAATTAACTTTGAGTTGATCTTAAAACGTTTCAAATAAGGTCAAAAATGTATAGAATTTTGTTTTTCCATAGGTTTGATTGTTCATATGTATGTGTGGAGTGTGTTCTCTATAAGACTATTCTTATTTCTGTGTTCTCTTTTCTTCGTTTGATATCATTAAAGGAATATAAATTATATTTTAAATCGTTTAACCAAGTTTAAATACTGAAATTTACCTTAATAGTTTGTGAAATTTTACATATTTTATTTAAAAATGTTATTTAAAAAAATTTTTAAATGTATTCAAAAACCAAATTCTGCTTGGTTAAGATACTTTCAATAGTAGTAGAAGTTCTTTCATAAACTAAAGTTAAATGTCCAATAAGAAATTGATAAAAATTACATTTTTCAACCAATTTTTAATCAGGAAAGACATGAAATAAATTTCTCCGTGAAATAAAAATTTGTATATATAATCTTTTATTAAGATATTTAAAGTATCAGTTTATTGTACTCCATAAATAATTATTAAGTATTTGATGTTATTTAACATTAATTATTTTCATTTCTATAACTTCCATTAAGATTTCGTTGTTATGAATCTAAATTTGACAATTTTGTTGGTGTGTATATTTACTTACGTTTTGGCCTTATAAAATTTGCTTGTTTGTTTTTGCTTTAGCGATTTTTCCGTTTTATCCCTGTTTTCCATTCCCCGTTCCTCTTCATAGACACATACACATACATATATGTATGTATGTATATATGTATATACATGGAGAATAAGTTGAAATCATAGACATATATGTGGGTGCATTATTTCTAATTAGTAAAGTTTGTCTGTCAACTTAGAAGGCGGCGTATGCGATGGCAAATGGGAAAACTTCTTTGACTTTAGGCCCAAAACAGGCGGCAAATCAAATTGAAGCCAATGGCAAAAGCAGCGGAAAATGAGTGTTGGGTTAGAGTAGACATCAAGGGTGGGTATGGGCGGTTATAGAAGGGTGTGGGTGTGTGCCTCAGAGTAGGAAAACCCAATTGAAAATCACAAACACAAACAGCAGGCATCAAGGCAGAGCAGGCACAAAAATGTTTGTTTGCCACATTTTGTACATACAATGTGAAAGTTAATGAGCTGATCCTGTGCCAAGGACATTTGTGTGTGTGTCTGTGTTTGTGCCTTTAACTGTGTATGCGTGTATATGTAGCAGAATATGTGAGTGCGTGTGTATATGTGTATGTCTGCCTGTCATTTACATGTTGCACAAAAGAACTTTAAACTCCCTAAAACTCAAAAAGGGCAAACTCACAAAAGGCAAACTCTGTAGCTCAAGTAGGCAAACAAAATAAAAAACAAAAAAAAAACAAAAAAAGCCATCGCCTTTGATATCTCCTATATACCAAATACCAATATTAAACTTTATGCACATTGACGCCAATTAAATTTCTGCAATCGAGATTTTATACATTCTAAAAGATGATCAAGAATTTTAATGGAGGGGCAAGTTAATATGTCCCTTGACCATATGGATAAATTCAGTGTATAGCAATAGTTAACCTTTTTCTTATTATTTCTTTTCATTGGCTTTGACTAATATAATCGGGCCACTTGCTCCGCATCTTTCTCATCTCCTTCGCCTGTGTCGTTGTCTGCTCTTTGTCAATTGTGAAATTATTAATCAAATGCTTTAAAAAGCTTTTCCCTGATCAATGTTAATATTTTGTTTTGGTTTTTCCATTTTCCAGTTCTTTTTTTTGTTTTTTTTTTCTTTCGCATTGTTAATTTTCATAATTGCATTCAGTAATTAGCATTTCGTTATTGATTTGCGTTGGGGGGATTTTTTGAATAATAAGCAGAACATTTTAAATCTACTAAATATGAATCCAATTAATGCACATTGGTAGAGGAAAATGTTTTCAAACATTTTCTGTATTTATTAATTATGCAAATTAGTTAGTTGGTTGTGGCACAAATAAATTATCTCTATAAATTGTATTCAATTCAATTCAATTGTATAATTATTGAATAGAAAATATTTTCATGTCTTTAAAAAAGACGTCCTTAAATAATCTCAAGTCAAAGTATATGAATATAAATAATATTGTTGTAAGAGTATATAGACATGTATATAATTATAGGTAGATTAACTAAATATCTGTAAACTTAATTCGAATTTGGATTCTATTCAAAAATATATTTAAAGACTTATCTTTTATTTATTAAAATTTGTGACGCTTTAGGGCGTGTCTCCACGAGCTAGAGGCAATGGTAGCTAGAGCTATCAAAGTTGGTGTGAACAATCGCCTGATATCTGAGCAGATTCAGTTATCTAAGCTATCAATTTTTTGCCACGCCCCCTTCCGGCCCTTTAATCAAGAAAATGCTAATATCTAAGGCTGCACTAATGGTATAGTAGACAAAGGCCCTAATCCAATAAGTATGTATCAGTTGGGTAAATTTTTATCGAAATCGGATAATGTATATTGGATATATACATAACATTGGATGATTAGAGTGAGCAAGATAGCATGCATTAACTGTTATGACATCTTAAGGGAAATTCTCATTAAATTAATGCGAATTTCAATGGAGTTTGACTCTATAAAGTAGTTCTATCTGTTTTAGAGAATATTCATACAATTGCATATGATGTTTTTGGGATTTTTAAAAAAACTTTATAAATTTAAAAAATAAGTATATTAGATTAAATTTTTACCTAAATGACATTTAAGTACCTTAACCTTCCATCATCATCAGACGTATTTATTTGTTATTTTCCAGTCATTTGAACAATTTTTAAAGCCAATTAGATAAAACCACACACACACACACACACACATATACTTACACATATGCAAGACCAAAATATTGCAATAATACAATAACAATATTAAGCCATGAACTCTAACGGAGGAGTTATGGGCGGGTAAATGGGAGTATTTCTATAGCGGCAGGGCGGCATAATAAATCTTGTATACAATTTATTGACAATGGCCTGTTTTGTTTTTATTTTTGGTGTGCGTTGAGCAAACAATGTCCTTCCGTTAGGACAGCGGTAACAAAAGGATATGCATCCTGATTGGTCTCTGGCTCGGGCTCTCGGGATGTTGGGTGTTGCGCTTTTATAACAATTAACGCGACCTTGATTTATGGTCATAAATGAAACCATTGAACTTAAATCCTTGAGCTTTTCTTTGCGCTTTGGAAAGCTTTTCCATCTACAAGGATATGCCAGAAGCTTTTTGTTATGGTTGATCCTATAAAAAGCTTTAGTTCGCTTTGGCTTTTAACAACTTTTACCATAAACTTTGACCGTGCTTTTATTTGTTTATAGCGAACTAAGGCGACATCTGTTGACTTTTGTTGTCACTTGAATTAAATAATATTAATAAAGAATTAATAAATTTATGTAATAATTTAAAATATTTGATTCGATTTAATATATTTTGGTGGTAAGGATATTATAAAGAGCTTTTTTTTTAACTCAATCAAATAAATTATGAGCCATTGTCTGGGGTATTTCTTATATTAAGCGTTTTTCTGTTGATTTAAAAAGTTTTATTGCAAATGTTGTTTGAAATGTTTTCAAATCTCACGGGAATTTTAGTTTTATTTCTTTTTGTTTTGTTTTGCTGTTTATTTGACTTTTAACGGAAAATTCTTGTTTACTTTCACTATTGAAACAATATACAAGCTAAATATTTAAGATTTTAATATATTTGTGAAAATGAACTCACTTTTTGGTGGCAGTGTGAGTGGGGGGAAGGGAGGGGTAAAACCCAGACTGGGGTAGAGAGTAAGATGAGTAAGAGTTGGTGGAAGGACAAAGTTAGGCAAGCGGCAATGATCTAAATGAATGCAGGCAAAAACGTAAACTGAATTTTAATTGAAACATGAAACATGATTCAATTTTATCTCCTCACTTTCTCTCTTTCGCTCTCTCTCTCTCTCTCTCTCTCTCCCTCTCTCCCTCTCCCTCTCTCTGCGTGTGTGTGTGTCTCATCCTCTATCGGTCTCTTACTCTCTGTTGCTCTCACTTTTCTCGTCCTAAGCAAAACTTTTACACTTCGTCCCTTACCCATTGCCAAGCAATGGCAACTTAAAGTTTGTTTTTGCTAATAAATTTTTCCACTTGCTGGCAGTGCTTCTAGAGAAACTATTTAGTTGTAGTATAATATATACATTGTTTTGACTTTTGTTACCAAGACTCTTGCATGTGTAAGAGAGGTCCTCTGAGCGGTTGCTGTGGTGCTGGTGGTGTCGGTGGTGTTGGTCTTGGCGCTGATGCTGATGCTGCTGTTGCGGGTATGTGGGTGGGCGGTTTTTGGCGGTGCTGTTGGTGGCTCAGTCTGCTGTCGTTGACAAGGGCATAAATAAACTTTTATTTTTTTTTTTTTTTTGGCTTTTGTTTTAATTTGTTGCTGTTGTTGTCAGTTTTATGTTGCTAGTTGGACTTGTCCAGACACCAGCAACAAAATGCAACACTATGTGCTATGCGTCGTTTTTGTTGCTGCTGTTATTGTTGTTGTTGCTGCTGGTCGTACAAAATTTGGGTCACTGCGGTAATGTTTCGTAGATGTTGCCTACTACCTTCTCTTTGCTACAAACAATTGCATGTTGCAATTGGTTTTCACTTCAAATAGAAACACAACAACCAATGCAATACATTTTTCCTATAAATCATTGAATTACCCATACTATTAACTGTTATTCTTAATGGTAAATACATAGTAGGTTGACAGTTACAGATAATAGTGTTACAGTTACTAAATAGTTTTTCATTTATATTATATATAAAATTAGTTTTTTTCCGATATTTTGTACTAACATTTATACATTTCATAGAGGGTTTTTTTTTATACTTTAACATATATATTAATGTTCATGGGGTTCTCAGTTTGTAAATTGTAATTACAGCAAAAGTTACAAAAATACTTTATTGACTTTTGTTGTTATTGTAATCATTTTGATAATAATATTTGGAAGGCATTTTGATTGCTACTGATAAGGAAATATTAATGGCATTAGCTGCAAGTTATTTGATAATGATTACGATTTAACTTCTATTTGGTAAATAATGTTGGTGATCTTTTGTTTGGTGAATTCACTCTTTGGCTAAGTGAGGTTTAAAACTATAGCATACTGTTTGGGGCTTAAAAAAAAAAATTAACAAATGCAACTAGAATGACCATAGTCTCCAACAAAGTTTATATGTGTACATATATTTAAATGTGTGTGTGTGCATACATACAACATACAACATGGGCAAAACTTGTATATACATTTATCAAATTGTTGTTGCATTTGGAGCGCAAATAAGTGGTTTATGATGAAGCCAACACCAGAGCCAAGCTACCAGTTTGTTTGTTTGTTGTTGCTGTTGTTACTGCTGCTTCATTTTGCATTTTTACGATCTGGTTGGATGGGTGTTGGAGCAATATTATGTATGTGAGTATGTGTGTGTGTGTGTGTGGGTGTGTGTCGCTGTTGTAGTTGTTATTGCTTCTGCTGCTCCTGTTGTGGGTGCCGGCTATAAATTGTTTATACGGTTCACTTGGCTTTGGGGCCATTTGGGATCAGAGAAATGCAACACACACGCACACAAACATACACATACAATCACTCGCAAATGCATATGTATAGTACATATGTAGATACATACATACGTATATATGTATATATAAAAAAAACACTCACTTTCATAGATAGAAACAGAGGCCAAACAAATTTTCATTGCACATGCTTGAAAATCTATTAAGCGTTGATAATTCTTTTCCACTTTTTATGGTTGCCTTTTTTCTTTTTTTCTGTTTTTCGTTTTATGTGGAAAACTGTAGGAATATATAGCATATATACCTTATATTGTATTTGCTATGTGTGATCAAATTTAATTGAAACAACAGTAATAATAACAAGGCAAAAGCCTAGGGAAAATTAAGCTGATTTTATTGCAAATAAAAAGCAATAATTTATATTCTCAATTAATGTTTTTGTTTTTGTTATTGTTGTTGATGAGGATTGTGTACACGGTTAATTGCATTTCAAGTCAGATATAATAATAAAAAAAAAAAAATAAAAATAATAAGTTAAAAGCAAAACAACAACAAAATATTATAGAAAAAAGTTTTTCTTTAAAGCACCGAAATTTACATACTCTTGCTACACAAAACTAAATCTATCATTATAGATTGCCCATATGGAATATAGGCTCTCAATTCAAGATAATTTTCTGTTTATGACTTGGGGACCTAAATAAATGTGTTCTGAAAATTCACTCGTGTCATACGATCTATATTCTTATCTTATCTAGGTAAAATTTTCATCCTTGATCCAACTATAATTTAAATATAAGAATACTCTATGAAAGAAATTCAAAAAGGGCATTTGCAAATTATTGTTTAAATAATATTAAAAAAAAAGAAATTTAAATTCAATTAAAATTGCCGCATAACATTGTATAATGCATATAATCGAATAAAATGCATATTGAGCGATTTAAAAGACAAAAAGGCGACAAATCGACTTAAAAATACGCTATATTGGCTCGATATATCCATTTGCATGAATACCATAAGCGGCTTTATACAAGAGCTGCAATCGATACAAAATAAGGTAGCAAAAAGAAACTTGTTTAGAAAAGCGACATCAAACAAAATGTCGTCATGAGCATACCCATTGAATGAATACAATTAAAGGGTATGAAAATGATGGTAATTGGCATATGTATTAACTTGCGAATGGCGTAACTTGATTATGGAAACGCTGGCTTGACTTGAAGTGGATTGTTGTGGAATGTAGTGAAGAGGTGAAGAAAATTGCTGTTCGACAGGAAATCGTTAACATTTAAAAGGGCAATTGTATACCATTTGACAGTTAACATCAGCCATATAATTGGATTTAGTTCAATTGCAGCGTATTTTAACCATTGTTATGAAACTATCGGCAAAGTACAGTTAGCAGTTATCAGTAATGACAATAAATCGATTAAATAAATAAATTGTATAGGCGCAATTTTGGTATATTAATGTTGCATAACAGATCATATAACAGATTGTAGAACAGTTTGTACAATTGTTTCTGTATTACATAGTTTGATTAATTCATTTATTTCTGTACTAAGCTATTATGCAGTGTGCCAATTACGATATAATTAACTCCACCGCATGTTGTGTGTCTTTTTTATATACAACAGTTTACAGTTTTGGTTAAATTTTACTAAACTATTCGTTTAGCAGTAGTGCTTAGAATTTTTTCAAAGATTTTCCACATGTTGATTAGTTGAACGCTAAAAAGTATGCTACAAATATGAACAACTGTTTTGGCAAATTGCTAAGAGAAAGAAGGAAAGATAGAGAGAGAGAGAGTGAGGAAGGGAGGGAGGGAGGGATAGAGAAGTGGTAGAGGGAATAACTTTATGGCATGAGTATATCCATTCATATAGTTGCTTTATGTGTATTTTATTTGTGTCCCAATGGCCTTTGTCCTTCTCAGGCTTTTACAATATACACAGGTAAACTATGCTATAGATGGTGTATATAGTACATATATATGTATATATTATGTATGTGGATATACTTATACATATATATATATATAAAATATATACATATACATATGTATATATAGTGTGTTAAAGCCATTCATCTTCGACCTCGGGGTAGCCATTTTGTTTTATTTGTCTGCTTGCTTTGTACAATTTCATCTCCCTTGCCGTCTCTCAATCTTTTCTCTTCTGTCTTATACCATCCCCCCATACCATTCCTCCCCCTTTTAAACATTCTCTGTCTCTGCGTCAGTGTGTTAGTCGGTTTGGTTCTTTCTTTGGCTCTGCGGGTTTTGATGCTGATTGTTCCAGCCACGACATTTCGTGCTGTGTGACAATTGTTTTTAGCTTGACAACAACAAAATGCTCTTTCTTTCGTTCTCTATCTCTTTCATTCTCTCTTCTCCTTCTCTCTCTTTCTCTCTCTCTCTCTCTCTCTCTCTTTTTAACTCTCCCTTTCTCTGTCTGTGCCTCTTTCTGTTTCTTTTCCTTTCTTAACGTTTAGTTTACAGCACCGCGAGGCAGAAAATTTTTAACCATGTCACATGAAATATGGCCAAGTGTTGGTTGGGTTGGTTGGTGTGTTGTTGGTTGCCTGTTGTTTTTGGGTTGTGTGTGTGTGTGTGGTAAGGTCTTGAATTATAAGACGTTGTCCTTCTACATGTTTCTTCGTGCCACTCTTTTAGTATTTTACTTTTGTTTGTATTTTTGCTGCCCGTTTTATGCCTTGGCCATATAATTTATATATGCAAATATAAATAACAATGAAAATAATAATAAAACATACAAAATAAAAAACGACAAAAAAAAAAAAAAAGAAAACCAAAACCGAAAACACAAACTGAAAAGAAAAGTGCCTGGCCGTAGCAATTACATCGCAATGTTTGTTCTGTTATATTTTAGTGTCAGCAGCTGTTGAATTTTCATTTAACTACAATTAGAGCAGAAACTTTAAGTTATCGTCAGCAAACAGAATAATAATTCAGCAATACATCTGGCTAATACTTTGGACAAACTTTATAATATTCTGCATTTTCAAATGTTTCCAGCTTAACAATTTTAGTTGCAAAATAACGCATAAGCAATTTCATGAATGAGATTGAGAATGAATACTTTTTAAGATTCAAGACTTTTGTATCGGAAATGGCCAATGATGATTTTCTTAAATTATTTAAAACCATTATTTCCCCTTTGTATGATCTCATCACATTTACCATAATTTACTAATTTAAAATAATAATTAGCTTTAAGTTGTATTTTTATTCATTATGGATTTATGATATTAGTTTAAGTTTATTTATTTGGGTAAGCCAAAATTTCGGGGGCTATATTTATTTCTTGAGTTTTAATCTTTAATTAATCATTAAGCAATTTTTAAATTTAAATTATTTAATAATTGATATTATAAAAATTTTAACTCGCTTTCAAATATCATTGACCTAATTTACGTCTTTTTTTCATTTTGTTTCATAAAAATTAAAAATAAAGTTCATATTTTTTATGGTATCACATTTTTTCCTCAACTTTAATATGGCCATAGGTTAAGCTATTGGGCATGAAAGTGGCAAGAAAAATATGGCTTAACTATATAAAAGTGGCAACTTTTGCTAAACACTATTGCCACATACACACACATACATATACAGCAAAATAACAGAAAAGAACTCGAATTTGAAGTTGAAAACTAACCCAAAAAAAAGAGAGAAAAAGAAGAAAAAAAAAGACAGTCGGACTGTCTCTGACTTTTGATATCTCAATCGTTTCCAATCCAACTTGTCTTGGGGATTGCTGTCCAACACAATTCTAAAGTCGAAGCCCCCAAAGATAAAAACTTTCAACTATTGCGCAAATGGGAGACTATTGCTAAACAGAAAAAAAAAACAAGAAAAAAGAGAGAAAGATTGAGATATAGAGAGATAGCTAGAGACAGAGAGATAGATAGAGAGAGAAAGGGAGAGTGAGGGAGAGAGAGAGAGAGTGAGGGAGCTGATACATAGAGAAAAATTAGTAGAAAGCAAAAAGTTTTCGTGCTAGCGACCGCTTAAAAGATAACATTTATGACCGCGAGCTATAAGGAAGGGGGTGGGGGGAGGTGGGGAATGAGATTTTTCTTGTGTGTAGAGGAGATTTTCTAATAAGTTAACTGGTCTGCAAATTGTTTGGCTATTATTATTATCATTGGCATTGCTATCATTTTAGCCATAGCAATCCATATTGAAGAAAATAGACAAAAGGTCATTATTGCATCTAATGGATTATATGGTTGAGATTAAAATAAGACAAATAAATCAAGTCCAATTAAAATTAAGGAAATACATTTCCAATTTGTTTGAATTTGAATTATAAATCAAACTCCACAATGATAGTTAAAGTAAATTTTGAATTTTAATGTGTGTGTTATTATTTCGAATTTTGATCGAATTTTTTTCAATGAATACGAAATGAAAAGCAATAGGAAATAATTTCAGAATATCAACTCTAATTTATTCTCATTGATTTCTACATTTAACTTGTTTAAGCTTACACTATTTAAATACATAGTTGAATGTATGAAATCAAGCCTCATTTGATTTCCAACTGATTGAAACTGGATAGATTATTATTATTATGCACATCAATGGACTGTAAGCTAAACAATTGAATTTGCATTGTTTGCATTTTTGGTTTGTATTCTAAAACAGCTGAGCCAATGTTTTTATATATAGACATGTGTGCATACATACTTGAATACATAAATAAGTATAAGCTATTGTAATCCAATGGGTTTTTGAATTAGGTCAGCCTGTTGTATAATAATAAGTCAATGTTAATTTAATTACATAATTAAACCGTTGTGAAGCATTACATGGACTTCATTTGTAACAATTAACCAAAGCGAACTGAAAACAAGAAAGATGGACTAACTTCGGCCGTGCCGATATTCGTATACCCTTGCAGATTTTCTCTATATAATTCACCAGAAGCATTATTGTAAATTATACATACCAAATTTACAAATTCAAAATTTTGAGCTTGAGAGAAAAAAATGTTCATAGAAAAATTTTTTTTGTACCGATTGTTCCTATAGCAGCTATATGATATAGTCAACCGATTCTGATAAAACTTAGTTGAAGTATTAAGAAGTATATTAAACTCACAAATATCAAATTTCGTGGTATTCGGTTGAAAAACAACAGAGTTATTGAGGATAAACCTTATTCATGACCGCTCGGTCCTATGGGAGCTATATGATATAATCGTCCGATCGGGATGATTTCAAGATATATAATGCCTGCAGCAAAGAAAAGCCTATGTTGAAAATTTCAGCTCTGTATCGGAGGAGAAGCTGTTGATCCAGACAGAGTGACAGACGGACAGGGCTAGATCGATTCGTCTATTCATGCTGATTAAGAATATATATATTTTATATAGTCGGAGATGCTTCCTTCTGTGCGTTACAAACTTCTAACCAAAATTAATATACCCTTTGCAAGGGTATAACAATACCAAAAATTTCATTAGAATAAGATGACTGTACACAAAACGATGTGTTTTACAATAAAATTGCAATTCTTCATCATCTTGTGCTTCTACTTAAAATTTCTAAAGTTGCAAAGAAAAAAAATTGCATTGTTTTCTCACTTCATATAAATCCGT
This sequence comes from Drosophila sturtevanti, assembly GCA_018150375.1. Taxonomy (NCBI): domain Eukaryota; kingdom Metazoa; phylum Arthropoda; class Insecta; order Diptera; family Drosophilidae; genus Drosophila; species Drosophila sturtevanti. The sequence goes on along the minus strand of JAECWJ010000392.1, from coordinate 789,191 downwards.
ACAATTTTTCCTAGTAACCAATTATCCGCCATCCTCAAAACCTGTGGCTCACTTTCTTGCCATTCTAATTAGTTTTTCAACTTTTGTTAATTGATATATATGTAAATACATTTAAACACATATACATACTCGTATATATATATACATATGTATATGAAATGAATGCTAAGCGAAATTGCTTTGGGTGTTGGGAATGAGAAAAACACTATAGATGAGAAAGAGGATGAGGATGAGAATGAAGAGGAGAAAACACCCAGTCCACCTCTCTAGAGTCAAGTGCTTGACTCTTGATTTAGGAGAGCTTGTTTCTCTGTTGCTGTTGTAATTGGCAAGCGTAACAAATTATATTACAGAAATTGTTCAAGGTTTGAATGCATTGAAGCGAATTTTTTGTAATCAATTAATTAACTACAAAATCGCAGTAAACGCTAATGAAGTTGTGGGCAAAAAAACATCAAGTGCAATGAAAACCAATTGAACTAGATTCCATTCTACAGTATTTGCATTTTTTTTTTTGTTCAACCTACGATCCTGCGAAAAAATGAATGTTACAATTCATAAATTCAATTAGTTCAAAAATGCGAAAAAAAAATTCATTTCGAGAATTGCAAAAACAAAAACCAAAAAAAAAGATGAAAACGAGTAAAAGTGGTATTGCCTTGAAATGTAATTACAAAAAGTCTATTCATTGACTGGTAACTTTACAATTCGCAATTTTCCCCATTTGCTATAGTTATAAAAATGTTTTTAATTCATAAAATTTTTTTTAGCTCTTTGATATAGTCATTGAAATCTGATTAAGCTTGGTCGGTTGAAAAGCGACCAAATACTTATTATACATATATTAATTATTCGTAAACTTTTCTGATATGGCCATCCGATCCGAATGTATCGTTAGATGTATTTATAGTATGTATGAGCAGTAAAAATAAATAACACATATACTCAAACTGAAATTTGTTTATCCTTGCAAGGATATAAGAATATTCTGTATAGGCCACAATTTTCAATTATTTATTGTGGCCTTCTCTATCCTTAGATTTTACTTTTCAATTTCTGTTTAAGTAAAATTGTTAGCTATTCTTTTGGCCAAAATTCATTTCGTGTCAATGGCAAATGAAATTTTCAATTTTCTCTCTATCTCTATGCCACAAAGTGTTGCAATTTGATGACACATATTGCCATGTGTCTCTATATCTATCTTTCTTACTCTATCTCTGTCAGTGTGTGACACTGTGTTTGTATGTGTGTGTGTGTGTGTGTGTGTATGTGTGTGTGTGTGCATGTTGGTCATGCTCTATTAAGCTGTAATGAGATTAGGTAATTGATTGGAGTGCGTCCCAGGTTAAGAGAATTGGTGGTATACACCACCAATGCCAAATACGAAAAGCCAAAGCCAAAGCCAGAGCAAAAAAAAAAAAAAAAAGGAAAAAAGAAAACAAACTAAAATTGATTGATTGATTGATGGCAACGATGTTCGGCAAAGTCTGTGTTGGAAAATGCTCCAAAGTTCATTTTGATTGAGTACCGCGGTTTACACGCATACACACGCACACACATGCATACAGTGCACTGGTCATGTGTGTATATTTTGGACCAAACAAACAGATTTCGATTAACCCGCCGCAACATTACCCTCGCCCTCTTCTGCCTCATCCAATTCGTTAATTTGTTCAAGAGCACTGGGAATGAAAGACAGAGATAGCAAGAGATTTGCATGTTAATGGGCACTCGTGCCCCCAACACCAACACCAACACCAACACCCAAAAACGCGTACCTCTTCCATCATCTAGCGCCACTTTTACATGAATAGAATGAGATTCGACCGGAAAGTGGCAAGGAATAGTTTGAAATTTGCTTTTACGTTTTGTTGCTAATTTCTAGCAATTTTCTTTTCAGCTTTTCCCAGCCACAAAATGTGAGGAAAAAAAAAAACGTTGAAAAGTTAGTGTAAAATTGATAATATGCTAGAAGCATACAGATGATTAAGATATTAAAATAAAAATATTTCGAAATTTTTGGAATAATTTGTTCGTGTTAGAAAAGTCAAACAAAAAATTGAAAATTCAACAAATTCAATATGTATTACAGGGTATAAAAAGTTTGCTATATCTTGTTAGGGAAACCCACAAAATGCGCGTTGCTTCAGCTCTTTCACAATTTTCGCTTTAATGCCAGAGGATTTTACTTGTTTCTCTTTTTTCGCTTTTCTTTTCCCTCCATTTTCTCCCTACTTCGTCATTTTAGTCTATCTATCTCTCTCTTTTCCATTTAGTTATCTGTGTGTCCAGGCGAAAACAAAAAAAAAAAGAAAACCAAAAAAGAAAATTTTAACTTTTGGTTATTTATTTTACATATTGTTCCAAGCCACCTGAAACAAAAATCTCAACTGCCAACTCGGTTCACAAAAATTGTTTTGGAATTTTATAGCAGCAGCAGCAGCAGCAGTAGCAGCATTATGGCAAATTTTAATACCCTACTAAAAATGGATATGCCAGAAGATATCAATAAATTTGCTTCCACAGTTGTCAGCAGATTATTTTTTTTGGTAAAAGATTATCCTCTCTTATGTACAAATCTCTTTTAAAACTCCTTAGTGCGATTATCCTTTTAATGTTGATTTAATTCAAGGTGGTTTTAAAAAGAAAACTGAGTTGGTTAAAAACTATCTTTATTGCAGGGTATCTCTTAGTCAGTGCGGTAATTTTTTTTGGGACAAATTTTTTCATGTCATATCCTTCACCTAATTTAGAATCCTGGACGAAACTAGATTATGGTCAACTTAGTGTTTGCTACCTTTTTTGTGGCCGCTGCTGCTTTTTACTGTTGCCTGGCTTTGCGGTCACAATATATATATATATATATATATTTCTTCTTTTTTTTTTGGTCACAATTAAAACCGCAAAAAAAAACAACAACAAAAAAAATCCAAAATAAAAAAAAGTGCCTCGAGTCTCACCAGGGCTGAAGGACAACAGGGCGAAACAAAAGATGGAATGAAAAGAAAGATGGTGGAAAGAAAAATGGAAAAGGGGTAACGTTTTCGTCTGTGCGAATGTATATATATATATATGTATGTATATATATATACACATATATGTTTGTGTATGTGTGTGTGTGTGTGTCCGTGTGTTTCCCTTTCATTTTGTGTATGCTCTTTTGTTTTGTTATGGTCTAATTATCTCTATTTATTTATGCTTTGCCTGTTACTTTGTTGTTGCAGCAGCTTTTCCTTTTAGCCCTGTATGTGGTTTTTAGCCAGCTTTTACTTTTCCACATATGCCCAAGCAAAGGTACCATGTAGCTTTTAAGAGCCATTATGTTATTTCAGCTGCCTGATACTGATGTTGCTGCTGGAAATGGATTTGGACCGTAAAAATGCAGATAATGGGCCAAGCCGGGGCTAGCCTCTTCACTGCTCTCCTTTCATTACCCCCAGTACCGTCAACACACAACTTGGTTGCAAGTCCGTTTTTTGTAAGCTTCTACTGCCCCCCCTCACCACCTCAAAAAAAAAAAACAATTAACAACTAAGGGCCGTATGCGTAATCTTGTTTTTATTGCCTTACTAAGGGTATCTCAGTTCTTACACAATGTTTGCAAACGAAGCAAAGTGTGTGTATGCGTGTATGTATGTGCGTTAGGAGATTTGGGATGTCCTTAAATACAAATTAAGCAGAGTTTTTAAAGGCAAGTTAAAAGCACATCACAAAAGTATCTGGAATTATAACGAAAACGAAAGTTTGTTACACTGTTATAATGAACATTTACTTTTAATACTTTCTCTGATCTGAAATCGAAACACACTGGAAAGTTATAGATTTGCAGTGTTAGTTCTTCATGATCGAAAAATTTCTAAAACAAGCAAATTAATCTTAAGAGTATCTTGATAAAAGTCACGTTAGCTTCCAGCCAATGTCTCTTATTTATATCTCCCTCTCTCTCTCTCTCTCATATATATATATACATATATATCTGAGTCGCTTCTTTATTCTCTCTATCTGATTCTCTTCGTTATCCCTTACTTTTGCCGTTTGCTTAATGAGTAGATGAAGCTTTTTGAAAGAGAACTGCAAATTTACAGTCAATTAAATGTAGCCCTAAAACAATTCTCACTCCTCTTTTTGCTCTCTCTCTCTCTCTCTCTCTCTCTCATACAAATGATGCCTAATGAGCTAAAGGGAGATGGTGATGTTGATGGAAATGGTAACAAGTGTGGGAAGATGAACTACATAGTTGGACGCCATCCCATAAGGATACGGGGGATAAAAGTGTGGGGTCACTCACTCACAAATACATAATTACAATCGAAAATGCTCTTCATTAATTTCAAGTACGCTTCAAGCTAAAAAAAAAAAAAAAATTAAAAAAATGAGAAAAAAAAAAATTGTGGAAATAATTTGAAATGGTTTTTGTTGTTGTTCTTGTTGTATTCTTTCGCCCGTCCCCACAGTGGTAAAAAAAAGTGAAGTTGAAGCACGTGCCCACAAACCCTCAAATGAAGGGTATGAGTAAGTGGCGCCAAAACTGTTTGAATGTGGGAGGTAAAAAGGTGGGTAAAGGATTAACAAACAGGTGGCAAGGGTAAAAATGAATGAGAAGGGTTTGGGTTTGAATTGGGGTTAAGAGGCAGGAATTAGTAAAGCAGTTTACGATTTCTTTAGGGGGATGACTTTGCATTACCTTCAAAGGATAAACAGGGAGAAAAAAAAAACCAAAATAAAATTGCAATTTTTGATTCTTTATCCTCTTCTCCTTCCTCCGAGTTTACGAGTAAAAAAGAATTAAATAATAAAGAATGCAGAAGTAGAAAATTAAAACTGAATAACTAAAAGTAAGACAAAAGGGAAAACTTAAGAAGCGAATGTAGAGTAAGAGTAAAACATGAAGTGGAACTTAAATAGAAATTAAATTGAAATAGAATAAAACAAGAAAACAACTGAAGCAAAAAACAAAATCAACAAGATAAATTTATTTTTTTATTTTTTGTTTTTGCAATGATTTAAAAGGCAAACTTTTATTTGAATTTTATACATCATTTTTACGCCAATTTGTCCAACTAATTTGCGACAAAAACGAAACGAAAAAAAAAAAAATAGAAAAAAATAACGAAATGCGTAGGGGGCGGAAAACACTTCAAAGTCGAAAATTTCATAGGAACCAAACAACAAAACTTGTACCAATTAAACCTGAAAATTAGTGTAGATATAAGAGAGGGAGGGGTGGATACTGAATGAGGGCCAAAAATGGATGATGGAGCTTAGCCAGTTAGCAATTTAGCAATAAACTTTTATTTAATCGATTTTAACACTTCACTGACAACGACCAAGATGCCCAGACAGACCAAGGAGGAGCAGGAGAAGGAAATTGGTTGGGTGGTGATGGGATGGCCTGATACGATAGATGATAAAGGAGCAAACGACAGAGGTAAACAGTGTGTGGAGTGGGGGGGGGAATACAGAGTGAGATTGTGCTGAATTGTGCGACGAACTAAAAAAGAGGTTTCGTCTTACGATTTCCAGGTTGATTGCCAAGGAATTTCAATTCGCTCCAGTTAGAGAAAAAGCATCATCCACTACCACCCTCACCCCCCATCCACTGTACGTACAAACAGACAAAAATGAAAAAAAAAAAAATAAAAAAATGTCGAGGGGGGAAAACGCGTGTTATATAGTTTTTCATACGATACCAATTAGATGTTTAAATTGCGTCAGATTCCTGGTTGCCAACAACAACCAAGTTACAAAATAGCAATATATATTTTTCTCTTATTTGTGTTATTATTGCAATTATAATGTCATCTGCAGTGCCAATCGAAATCGTCTAATGGGCCTTTATTCAGACATTATAAATTTTCGCATCTTTCTCATCTTACGAAAAATGAAAACACAAAACAAAAAGAAAAAAGAAGAAATAAAATAACTTCGGCACAAAATTATTTGATATTTCTTTAAATAAGCAAAAATTATTTGTGATTCTATTTTTGGGTATAACTAGTTCCTAGTCCTTTAAAGATAAAATAAATATCTGATAAGGAATAATAAAACCAAGAACACAAATATGCAATCGAAATATAGCTATTTACATATTTATGGATAATATCAAAATGTATATATATATATATATATACTTCTATAATAGAGTAAACTATTTGCAATAAAAATTCTCATTTTTTTTTCTCCTAAATGTTTGACTTAAATTCAATAAGTCATTTTTCGGAGATGTCATAGTAACAATCCTTTTTAAATTGCTCTCAAGGTCAGTCTCATTTTGTATACCTATTTTAATATTCAATGAAACATTTTATCGATGAAATCAAAAAACATGTCGAAGGGTATCATCAAATAGAAATAAACCAAAGTTGCAGGCAAAAAAAAAAAAATTGAGAGAAACAGAAACAGAATAAAAAGGGACACATGACGACAAATGGCAGCATTCTGATTGCCTTTTGTGTGCGTGTATATATGTCTGTGTCGGTGTGTGCCCTGTCGCAAATCTAACGATAATTTTTTTTGATGCTTGATTTTTGGTCTTGCTGCTCCTGTTGTCTGTTGTTCTCGAACGCTTGACCAATGAACCCAACCAACTATACATAAAACTCAAATCGCCTTTACCGTCTAAGTTGATTTTTCTCTTTCCTGTCAGTCTCCCTCATATTATTATTATTATTATTATTATTGTTGTTATTTGTACATTTTTTAAGGTCTTTAAAATGCCAAAGGTTGACTTATAATTCCTTGAGACTCGTGTGTGGAATGTGTTTACATGAGGTACTCTTAAATTGAGAATTGTTATACGATATATAATCAGATCAATTATTTAATAGAAAAAAGATTCTTTAACAGTTTTTAAAGTAAAACATTTTCACATATTGCAAAAGTTGTGAAATATCCTTAAGATTGAACTTTTCATTCAATTGCTTCAATTAGTAAATTTAAGTCGATGAACTACAAATTTTGGAGGTAACTTTAAGGATCAACTGTTAAGACATACAGTATCCTATGTCTAATATTTTATATACTTTTTTTGTGACTATTTTGAAATTGTTGTGTAATGCTCATTTTATAATCTTCTTTTTTCTTTTTTTTTTTCATTCTTGTCTCTTTTCAGGTGAGTAAACGCAATTGGAACAGATAAAGATGAATACACATATACGGTCTTAAAGAAGGGGAAGTTGAAATCCCTTTTTTTTTTTCCCACATACTCAATTTTTTTTTGGGGTCCTTTTTTTTTTTTTTTTTTTTTTGATGTTGCTCAATGTGAGTTCAAGCAAGAAATACAAATACAAATCTATTAATACAAGAGGCAAATAGGGGAGGTTGCGGAGGTGTGGGTGGCAGCATTTACTTCGAGCACCGTCACGGCTTAAATCGGAAGTGAGTCCACATAATATACGAGTGTATATGAACGTATTTATATATAGAAGTCTATGGGATACTTAATACTTTATACCATACTTACCGCAAACCGCATGAAATGGAGATAAAGTAGAGCTAAGGGTCTGAGGTAATGTTGGCCAGGGCAGAGGTTTATGTAGGAGTATAGAGTTTGGGGTCATAGGAGCAGCTGCCAACATTTGCTAATTGCTTCATTAAATGTTTGCTTAATTTCGTTCAAATTAGCTTGAAGGAACAACACGAGTGCTTTTGGTGGCCATATATATATATATATATATATGTGGTGTTAGAAATAGGGAATCAGGGGTCGGGTAAGAGTGCGACATATATAAACATGTATATGGATATTACATACCCACACCCACACACACACACACATACACACATCTATGTACAAACGTATAATGACCATCATCATCCAAACAAACCATCAACAATAGACAAGCACTTTCTGCAGAAGATGGTTTTCTTCGTAACTGTTGCAATTGTCGAAAAGCTTCTCCAAAAAAAGCTTTGCTCTCACCCCACAGCCGCTCTTTTTTCCGTGTTGAATTATATGGTAAAGAGAGGCAAAGAGAGCGTGGGAGAGCCAAAGAAGAAACATTTAAGAGAACATAAATTATCTCGGGTAAGAAAAGGTTAACTTTATTATGTTTTTAAATAAAAAACGATATTTTTTTAAGCTGAACTTAAGTCTTTCGGTGTTGATTATAATCTAAATTAGTAAAAAAACTTCTTTTTGTTTACAATCAGATTCATTGCTTATCTGAAATTCATATGAAATATTACGCATACGCCATGCTGTTCAAGAAACCTATGGACATCTTATGTAGTTTAATTAAATTGAATTAATCAAGATAATTTGTAATTTTTTGTTGTATTATTGTAATGAATAGTGGAGAAATAATATTATGTATACGCCATGATGTCCAGATAATGTTTAGATCATTGTTTTATAAAATTCTCAATTTATTAAATTATTAATTTAACTATTTGCCATCTTTTTATATATTCTTTTTATATCGATTTGATGTTAACAAGTTCTTGTCGCATGCACAACGTGTCGTATCAGTAATATACATGCATATATATATATATTTATAAAATATATGTTCAGATTTCATCACATATTTATTTTACTATGAAATTAATCTCAAAACCTAGTTTGCTTAAAAGCAAAAAGTTTATCAAAATATTATTAATAAATAATATTACACATACGACATGGATACAACATGAATCTTTGTAATAAGTTTGATTTCAAGATGGCTTTAAGCCGATATATCCCTTAACCGATCAAGAGCTTATATTTCTCTCTTCAAGTATCAAATAAATCTCTTTAATTTGATCTTGGCGGTGAAAATTTCTCTTTTGCCAACACTCATATTAAAATTCTCACCACACCTGTGCTTGAGCTTTCTCACCACTAACATAGCATAAGGTATGTCTATGCGTGTGTGTCTGTGTGTGTGTGTGTGTGCGAGTAGTGCGTGCGCGCACACACACATTGGTAAATAAAGCGGATGCTGACTGTTTGCTCCATTGACGAAAACAAATTTAACCACTATACGGACAACGTCGTTTGCCGTCGGTGGGGAATCGGCTTTAGCCACAGCTTCAGCTTCGTTATTCGCATCGGTATCCGCATCGGCATCATCGGCCGCACATCTCTTCGTGTCCCGTGTTCAGTTGGGATAAATCTTGCCTTTACTTCTGCAGTCTGTTTTCTATACGGGCGTCAAGCGGTTGTCGTGAACGCTTTAAACCAAGAAAAAAAAAACAAATAAAAAATATACAAAAAAACAACAACAAAAACAACAAAAAACACCTAAAAAAAAAACAACAAAACGAAAAAAAAAACAACAGCAGCCACAAGAAGACGAACGAGGAGGAGGCTAAACCAATGTAACAACAATACAAAAACAAACCAACAATAACAAAAAAATATTTAAAAAAAAAGAAACAAAAATTGCGCGCGCCCAAAAATATGCTAATTAAAATGAATTCATGATTGAATATATTGTATATAATATTTTTTTTATATATTTTTGTTGGGTGTGTTTAAGAAAAACAGTGTAAAGCTTGAAATCGAAAATAAAGAAATCAAAATCTAGAGTTAACAAAAAAAAAACATTACAAACCAAACAAAGGCAACAGCAGCAATAAAAACAAAAACACATAAACAGAATTCTGTGTGTGTGTGTGTGTGTGTGCGTATTTCCCGGTGATTGTGTGTGTGCGAAAGTGTGGGTGTGTGCGAAATCACTCAACAATAAAACAAACCGAAATAAGAATAAATAAATAAGAAAATGAATATAAACAAACAAACTCATTTATATGTATATCATCTATTCTCTATTAAAATATAAGCATATATCTAATTTACATACATGTATACACCTACTTACAACATAAAATTAGATATGAAATTTTTGGGAAATTTCTTGTATCCCTGTTGATCAGTTTTTCCCCTGGACTTAAGATCTTACACTTAATATAAAGATATAAAATTTGGCGTAGTTTCAAGTATAATATATATACAATACATATTGACTTTAATAACCTTTTTTTTTTTACCAACTAGATTGTATTTTCTATGTATGTACATAATTTAGATATCTGTTCAAACCTATTTTCAAGTTATGCTGCTTTCGCTTAAGAAACGTGTAGTTTAGCGCTTTATTATTTTTTAATTAATTTTAAATTCCATATCTCAGACTATTATCACTTCCAATTAGCATAGAGAAGTAGATATTAAGAAGCCAAATTGTTTAGTTTATTTTATATATAAATGAATATCAGTTCTGACTTCCTTATTAATCAAATGAATTAAGAGTTTTTCACAGAGCACTGTCAAATTTAAAAAAAAAACTGATGTAAAATAAAACTAAATTTTTCATTGATTTGACTGAAATTTGATAGTTGAAATTTTAAGAAGGATAAATTAATTGCAAGTTGCATTTGAATTGTTTGCACTTGGAGATCGAAAACTTTCCTTAAATAAACGAACTCATTGAATGATGTTGTCACATTCATAATCTTTATAGTCGCACATTGGCATCTTTAATTTAAATGTACCCTAGCATAATCTACTGAACGTTAACAACAGAGTGGGTATAATAAACAAATAAATAAAGATACTCCAAAGAAAATTTATTACAAACTTTAAGAAGAGTCGTAAAAACATTGTAATATTGAATTTTCAGTTTGAAACTCACGTTTGTCATCATTATTTTCTAATTAGGAATTTGATTGAGAATCTATTAGTAATCCATTTAGCTGCCAAAGAAACAAATTGATGAATAACAAAGAATGACAAATCGTTTATGAACGAATTTCATTATTAATAACATACATTTATAAGCGGCTTTGTTACTGTGAAGGGAGCATTTTACTTCTAATGTATCTTAACATATCGAATATTAATATAAAATGTATCAAATCAAATCAACACAATTGGGAATACATTTAAAGCATTAATTTTTGATAATGTTTTCAATTAATATCAATATACTGAGAAAGAGTGAAAGCCGCAGGGAGAAAGACTGGTTGAAAGCAAGCCAGAGTTAACGAGATAGGCAGAGGGAGAGAGAGAGAGAGAGAGAGAGAGAGAGAAAGGAGAAAAGGGGAAAGAGTCAAAGGAGAAGATTGAGTTGATTGTAGACATAGAAAAGAAAAACATTCAGAACAGATAACGCAGCCAAAAAGTAGGCAAGGTTAAATTGTTGAAGTTAATTTCTTTCATTTTTTATATTCTTGCCAAAAAAAAAAAAAAAAAAAAAAAAAAAAAAATTTTTTTGTTCTTTTGTACTTTTTTGCTTTCCTTCTTGGCATCCTTTTGGGTAACTTTTATGTGTTCTGTTTTCTTTTTAACCTTCTTTTTATTGTCGAATGTTTGTGTTGATGTATGGACCAAGTGTAAATAAAGCAAAGTCGTGCCCGTTGTACAAGCACTCAAAAGTGGCTGCACACACGCATACCCACACACACACACACACAGGAAGAGAATTCTTGGTTGTGGCTCACCTGCATCTGTCTTCTTTCGGCACATGGCTTTTTTATACCCTGCTAACAAAAGGGAATATACATAGAAAGGCTCACATTGAAAGCGAAAAAACATTTTGCAAATGAAGAGTATAAATATATGTACATACATACATATATATTTATCAATAGATAAAGCTGATTTGATAAATTTTCCAGTACAAAAATATTCCATTTTATATATTTTACAATTTTTCTTCATTTAATATTATTCAAGATAAAACCATTCTAAATGTGGGGAATTATATAAAATTTTTAAAAAGAATTTTTTATTTTATAAGTAACTATTAATACTTTTATTAAATTTATATTTAAAATATTTCTGATTACAAATTTTAATCAAAAAAAAAAAAAAAAGGAAATGTAAATGAAATTATAGAGCATCTGTTCAGAGTATACCAAATTCAATTTAAAGTTATTTTAGGCAAGTCCTCTTGATTTTTCTCCACTTTTACCTGATTTACACTCTGAGTGTGCATATGGGTATGTGTATGTGTGTGTTTGTGTTTGAATGTAGGTAGGTGTTGATGCAGGGAGAAGAGAGAGAGACAGAGAGAGGTATGTTAGGCTAAGATTTTAAACAAGCACTCGTCATCGATGTTTGCACGTTTCTTTGCCTCTTTCGCTTTGACAATTTCTTTTGCCCACCATGCTACCATTCCTCCTCCCCCTCCCCCTCTCTGGAACTCAAGCTTTATCTGGTTCTCTTTTGCTTTATATCTGTAAAAACGTATTTGTATTTGCTTAAAAATCAATTACATCATCATTGTAAAATGGCAATTGGTTTGGATAGTGAAAAAGGCGAGATAAAAAGAGATAGAAAGCGATAGGGGACTGCAAGTGAGAGCGAGTAGGAAAGATAGCCCACTGATTTCCACACATATTTGTTTGCCACTTGTCACCGCTGGAGTTCGTTTTGCTCTTCTGCTCCCTCCTCTGTGTCTTCTTCCTCTTGTATCAATACTTATCAGGCCATATTAACGTCATTCTCTGACAGCATCTTACTCTTCATTCACTCACTTATATTACCCTTTATTTTTATCCCCTTTATTTGGGTCTCGGGATGTCGCCCACCTGACATCTGTCTCCATTTCTCCACTTCTCCATTTTCCATTCTATGTTTTTTTTTTGTTTTTTTATTTTTCGTTTCTTTTGTCATCTTTTGTGCGTGCGCCATATTTTATTTATATACTGATTTTGTTGTGTCAATTGTTGTGCAACTTTTTCTTTTGGGAGTATTTGGTTGAAGTTTTCTATTTCCCATCTGGAACCCCTCCATCATTCTTTTTTCAAGTGCTTGAGGCAATCGCAAAATTTGCAGTAAAACTTTGAGTATAAATATAACTAATCTATCTACCATCAATTGCTCATATGTTCTACCTAAAAGAAAAATGTCAATCGATGACAAATAGAAACGTATTTCTATTTTCCTACAAATAAATATTTTAATAATGAATGAATATTAAAATACATTTTCATAATTATATATAAAACTCTTATATAAATATACATAAATTAGTTTATTTTCTTCGGTTAGATAGTTATATATTGATATCTAAATAGCTATCAATACGTATAGTAAAGTTCTTAATGACAAGTTTCCTCAAATTGAGGCTTATGGAAAGTAATGAAAAAAACATAAAATTACTTAAACAAAGGATAAAAAGGATATATATGTATGTCTATATATATATATAAGTTCTTGAAAGTTACCAATTGAACGCTTTAAACTATCCTCTCCTTTACTTTAGCATTCTTAATCGTTTGCTTTCCCTTCATCTCTTTATATCTCTGCCAACTCTGTCTTGTTTTCTTATTCAACTTGTTTTTTTTTTCTTATTTTTGCCCATTTCTTTATCTCTCATTGCTGACTCGCGGCTTTAGCAGCTTTGAACTTTGTTTTCGTTCAATTTGCAAATCAAACAACTGAGCCATTAGGACATTTTCTCTCAAGGCGTTGCCATCGTCATTGAGTTTATCTTGAAGTGCGAGACAGAGCGAGAACGGTTCGATGAAAGAAAATAATTAACCAAATACCCACGATGGAAGAGAATACCCAATGTTGACAATGTGATTTTGTGTGTGTTAAAGAGTTGCATTTAAGTACATTTAATATGCAAATTTAATATCCTTTTTATACATACATACATACATACAAATGTATATATATATATGGATATACATTTATGTATGTAGATATGTATATATTACAATATAATTTTTTTTTTCTCCCCTCTCTTTTAAATTCAAATTCTTTCGATTCTCTTTTAATATACATGGTATGCTTTTACATATTGAAGTTTTAATATATTGTACTATGCATATACATCGTATATACATACATACATACATATATACATCTTTATGTACATATATCCTTTTTCACATTTTGTTTGACTTTCGTTGCGTTCCGTTCTTGTTTCGGTTTGGTTCACTGTTGGATGAAAAATTGTTCGAAAGAATTCCTTCTGTGAAAGGAACACTCTGGTGGCGCTCTTTTATTGGCTGGGCTATTCTTCTTTTTGGCCATTATAAATATGAAATTTCATGTGGAGACACACATAAATGAATTACTTAACTCTCTGATTGTGAAAGGTGGCAATGGTAATATACTGGGTATGCTCACAGAATCAGACAGATTTATATTATTATTATTCCATTTATGTGTGGCAACCAATTTAAAATTAAAATTTAAATCTTTAAAATATGTTTATGTTTATTTTAAATGAGAATAAGAAGGTTAATTTAAGTAACAGTTAGAAAACTAAACCTAAACAATATAACATTTTGATTTCGATTTATATTTATATTTGGAATTTGGATACATTTCCATTGTGGTTTCTATACAAACAAAAAAAAAAAATAAAATAAAAAAAAAGGAAAAAGAAAGAATTTAAATAATTTATGATTGTCAACGTTTCCAAGTTTTCGTATACATATACATATGTATATATATATATGTTCTCGATAAATTGAATTGAATTGAATTACAGCCAAATGGGGTTGAATGCCAAATATGTTGTAATTGTTTTGTCACTTTGGTTTATTATCTGATGTGTGGGTGGGTGTTGGCGAACAAGGTGAAGGTTGCTGCAGTTGACAAGCCGCAGTGTAAACAACTTTACAAACATACATATATATAGGTATATATATATATATATATATATATATATATATATATAGTAGGTAGATAAGTCTATGACTGTGGCTAAGAGGCAAGCAGGGGAAAAAGAAGATGGTAATGCATCACTCTTCGTTTTTTTTTTCTTTCTTGGGGTGGGGGTAGGCAAAATTTAAAAATTTATGCTGCAGGCAAGGCCAGCAACAATAAGAGAATGAAAAAAGAGGTTAACATGACCTGACCTAGCCAGGGACTATGTCCGTGTCCATGTCCATATATCCGGTCTTCTTCTGGTCTACTCTGGCTGGCCCCATAACAATAACGAACGGCGCAACACTTATGTTGGTTTACTTATTTTTGTCTTCCTTTCTTTTTTTTTGTTGTACTTTTTGAACACACACACACACACACAAAACAGACACAATGAAGTGGTTGTGGCAGTCAACAACAGCAGCAACAACAGCAAAAGCAATAGCAGTAAAACAGCTGCAGCAGTTACAAATTCCAGCAGAAATTCTAGTACGTTGAAAATACTGCAAAACTGTAGTAGTTGCAATAGTTTTTAATGCCCTTCTATTGGGTTAAGGGGGAAACAAATTACCAATTTGAAGTCAAAAATTATATGTATATAGAAAATGCATTTAATCAACATAATTTAAATCCGGAATATAAGTACGTATGTATGTGTAGTATATATGTACACACACATTTTGAATTTTCTATCAACTACAACTCGTTCCATTAGACTTGAGTTTATATTAGACTTTAATTAAGTACTTTGGTGTAACTTGTTAGTACTTGTTACTAGAGTTTTTCAACTTTTAACTTTTTGAATTAAGTTTATAGACATAATTAAAGCCTTCCTTCGCTAAGAAAAGTTAAAAATATATTATAATAAAGTCTTTAAAAAAAATAGATTTTAAGGCACTTTTGTTTTTAAATAAAAAGTGTCTTATGGTATTTTAGAAACAAAGAACTTCAAGGAGCTGAATAGTTTTTGATAAAAGCTGAAAGGTTTAATTTCCTACAATTTTAACAAATTAAGAAAATTTAGAAATAATTGAACTAAATAAATACAATTTTTACAATTACCCAATATACTCCGTTCTTATGTGATTCTTTTTCGTTGTAACTATAATTCTCAATTGGTTCAAGCGCAGTGATTGTGGTATGGGATTGTGATCAAGAAAGGGAGATGGAGAGAGAGATAGTAGTCCAATGATGTCTGCCTTAACCCCAACTTTATTTGATAAAAAACTTTTAAATTAGGCGAAAGATATCTTCAGATTTTCTTTTTGCATATTGAATCCGATGTTGCCTTAGGGCATCTAATGAGTAAAACAGATGTTTCCCCCTACCAATTTCTCCTCCTGTTTAATATATTTTTTTGCTCTAAAATTTAATTTCATAACAAGATATAGAAGCAAAAAAAAAAAAGAACAATAAAAAAAGGCAGAATCAAGTTAACGGTTTCTCTAACTCTTCTCTCCACTGTTGCTGGCACATTTCTCTTATGGCCAAAACCCATAATCACAGCTGCATTGTATGGCAATTACAACCTCCGTGTGGTGTAAGACTGTTGGTGGGGGGATAATTCTGGAATGCGATGCCAAATGCTAACACAAGTAGCTATAGCTGCAGTTGGAGCTATAGCTAAGGGCGCCAACATAAAGGGAAAAAGGAAAGAACTAAAAACGAAAAAAAAAAAAAAAAAAACAAACTGAAATACTTGAGGAAGAAAAAAAAAAAGAGAGAAAGCAAAAGGAAATCCTTGCCACAGCTGTTGTTGTTGCTGTTGCCAGCGTTGTTTGCTTTTCTTTTAATGGCTTTTAATGATTAAATTGTTGAAAAATGTTTGCTGCCAGTGCAATCCTCCTCATACACTTTCTTCATACACCCTCCCTGCCCCCCACCACCCAACACAAAAAAAAAAAAATGAAAAATCAGACATCGACATCAGTCTCTGGTCTTGTTTCGCCTTGTTATTGTTGCTTGTTTCGACCAAAACTTTACACACACTCACACACACAAATAAAACATGTAGGAGATAGATAGAGTGAGAAAGAGAAAACTCTGACTGGTCCATGTAAAGTTAACGTGAGCATAACAATGTGCCCTTAACTTGGCCCTGACTGCAGCTCTGCCATCTACTCCACCACCACCGTTATCTGTGTCTGTTCCTTCTGTTCCATCTCAATCTTCTTCTTGTTCTCTGTCAATTTCAATGTGCAATTACTTGGAATTTGTTTGAAGTTGCAAATAAAAAATAAAAAAAAAAAGTTTCTTCCTCTGTTAGACATTAAAATTTAATTAAAGAGGAGCGCGCAACAAAAAAGAAAAAATAACCAATCGAATACATAAAAATTGAAGAAAATAAAATGACAATCGACACAAATCGAAATGAGTAAAATTTAATAAGAATTTAATTTGGAGAGAGAATATGACAATACGACATTTTTGTCTCCGCTAACAATTGTTCCATTATTAGGAACAATTGTTAATTATTTTATTTATTTATTTGGTCTTTATTAATGAAAAATGTTTACCATAATATTTCAGAAAATCAAAGTATCCACTAAAACAAAGGGCATTTTAAAATGTTTTGCTGTTTGTTTGTCTTTTTATTTTATTTGTAGCCGCGCCCCTGAACAATTGGTCAAATTGCATAATATCTAGAGAAAGAGGGAGAGAAAGAGAAAAATGTAAAGAAAAAACAAAGAAAAACGAATAACAAAAACAAAAAGAGCAAAAAGAAAAACTGCAGTCAATGCTACGGTTGAATTGCTTTTGTGTTACCTTCTTGTCCCATTCTCCTGGACAATTTCCAATTCGATTTCTCGATTTCCTTGCCTGCTTTGTGGCTTTAACGGAATGTTAAGACAGACAACGGGATGTGGAAGACTGGGGACAGGGACGCATAAATAACGACACGTTGTGCATTTTGATGGGCAAAGGCAAAAAAAAAAAAATAAAAGGGATACGGTTTGGGATTGTTCTGTCCAGTCTTGGCCTGGCCTACCCTTTTCCACATCATTGGCTTGTGGTACTATATTTATGTATGTATATCCTCACTTCTCAGCGGTAACATCGTTTGGGTTCAGGTTCAATCGGTATCGTCTCTTTTTTTGCTCTTTCTCTCTCTGCATGTATATTTATATATATGTATTTGTATATGTATACAATTGTGTGTGTGTGTGTGTGTGTGTGTATTTCACTGTAAAATGTTTCAATTTCAATTTTCTGCTTTTTTTTTTCTCTCCTTAAGATTGTTATTATTATGATTATAGCTGTTAAATTGTTGTAAATGAACACATTTTCTTTCAATCAAAACTGATAAATCAGAAAAAAAATAATGAAAACCAAAAATGATAAATTTTAAAGTGTAGTCAAGTAGAAGCTTAGCATTTTCAACCATTACTTTCTTAGTTAGTTCAAGGCTATAAATTTAAAATAGAGAATCAAATTTAGTTCACAACTAAGTTACAATTTTCTTTGAACCTTTTTAAAATTTTTTCTTTCCTTTGATATTGATTGGCTACGATTTCTTCAAATCGATGGTTTTATGAGACCATCTAACTTGAGCAGGTCTTAATAGCGAATAAAAGAATAATTCAAAATTCCAATTCGATCTTGACTCATTCCCAGTTTAATGCTATTTTGATTTGAATTCTTCTTTACATATCTATATATATACATATGTATGTATGAATATTTATTCAAAAATTTAGATTGACCTTTTGTTTGGTATTGTCTTATTTTTTTCGATTTGTTCCCAATTAAATGATTTAAAATTGTTTTCTTTTTTCATGTAAAATTTTATTGCAATTTTATTCAATGGGAACAAATTGTGCAATGCATGTTGTCTTCCTGTTTCGCTCTCTCTCTCTCTCTCTCTCTCTCTCTCTCTCTCTCTCTATCACACTCTGTCTATGTCTATATGCACTCTTTGGCTATGCCACATTCTATAAATCTATACAATGCAACAATTCGGCAATAATAGTAGTAATAATAATGACAGCAGGGTGTAAAGTACAAGCTTTATAGTAAACAATGGCAGCTTTGGGATATACAACAACCAAACTGCCAACCAGTCGACCCGTTTTTTTTTCCCCAGTTTTTATACCCTGTACCCATAGGGTACAAGGGTATATTAAAGTCGCTAAAACAGGCAGAAGGAAAATTTTCCGACCCCATAAAGTATATATATTCTTGATCAGCATTAACAGCCGAGTCGATATGACCATGTCCGTCTGTCCGTCCGTCCGTATGAACACCTAGATCTCAGAGACTATATGAGCTGGAGCAACCAAACTTGGTCTCAACACCCGTTTAGTGTCTACGCAGATCAAGTTGTTTCAAATTTTTGCCACGCCCACTTCCGCCCCCGCAAATTAGAAAAAACTTTAACTAGAGTTCTAAAGTTGTAGAACTAAAGCTATCATAATTCTTTTTGGCAGACTCAATTATATAGCCAATATGTACCATCTGACCAAATATGATTGACCGAAATCGGTCAATAAATATCGGAGATATGTATACATATATATGTTTTGTACTGAAATGCCATGGGCACCAGCAGTGTGAGCGAGATAGCATTAGTTTCGTTCACTGATATGAGTGAGCGAGAAAGCATGCATTTGGTGTTTCGGCTTGTTAAGAGAATTTTATGAAAAATTTTATTCAATTAATGAGGATTGCGAAGGAGTCTGTTTAAATGAAATATCCTTTTTTTGGTACAGGGTGTACTCCAAGTCGACAGGGATGACTTCATTCCTATTGCAGATTTGGATTTTATTTATTTTTTTTTAATGTTGCTTGTGATACCCTCTTGACCCCTCCCCACCCTCGAAATATACCCATCTACCCCATACTATGAAATACGAAATTCAAACGACCATAATAAAGTGGAGCACAGAGAACTATAGACCAGAGGCAATGGCAACAAACGGTCGCCAGAGAACCAGTAGATGGGAGCAGAGTTAAACAAAAAACAAAAGAGAAAACAGAAAACAGAATACAGAAAAAAGAAAAAAAAACTAGAAAGATGGACTAACTTCGGCCGTGCCGAAGTTCGTATACCCTTGCAGATTTTCTCTATATAATTCATCAGAAGCATTATTGTAAATTAAACATACCAATTTTACAAATTCAAAATTTACAGCTTGAGGAAAAAAATTTTTCATACAAAATTTTTTTTTGTACCGATTGTTCCTATAGCAGCTATATGATATAGCCAACCGATTCTGATAAAACTTGATTGAAGTATTAAAAAGTTTATTAAACTCACAAATATCAAATTTCGTGTCATCCGGTTGAAAAACAACAGAGTTATTGAGGATAAGCCTTATTCATGACCGATCGTTCCTATGGAAGCTATATGATATAGTCGTCCGATCGGGATGATTCCGAGATATACAATGCCTGCAGCAAAAAGGAGCCTATGCTGAAAATTTCAGCTCTGTAGCTCTTATGGTCTCGGAGGAGAAGCTGTTGATCCAGACAGACGGACAGACGGACAGACGGACATGGTCATATCGACTCGGCTATTCATGCTGATCAAGAATATATATACTTTATATAGTCGGAGATGCTTCCTTCTGTGCGTTGCAAACTTCTGACCAAAATTAATATACCCTCTGCAAGGGTATAAAAAACACAAAATGCGAAATATCCTCAATGGTGCAACCAAAGAATAACCATGGAAAAGGCAACAATAATAAACCAACCAACAGAATGGTACAAAGAAAACAAAATATTTTTGCGCAAATATTTAATTTGACTGAAATTCCAGTATTGCAATGCAAATCAATTATAATTCAAAATTAACGAAAAAAAAAGAATATATGTATATATATATATATATTTGTATATCCTTTGTCTTTTCTCAATTATCCAAAAGCAAATTAGATAAAAAGTTGAAAACAAAGTAAAGAGTTATGTAAATTATTAATAATTCTGTGCAGCAATCAAAAGAGTTGTCCCAAAATGTTATTTCTTACCGAATTTATTTACATATATGTGTTACAGAGTTATTAAGTTCAAAAATTTCTTAATATCAAAATTATTTAGTTAATTTAATTAAGAATTCGTTTGAAGCAAAAAAATTTCTTTTAAAACTTCTAAACAAATGAAACACAGTTATAAATTCTATTTACTGCAAATTGGTTGCTTTTCTATGTTGTTCCACACATTGATCCTATTGGGTATAGTGGCAAATAGTAGCTGTTTTTCAAGAAATTATATACACCAAATTTCATTATAGCGAAATTGTCAATTTATACAATAACATGATTTGTATATAGAAATAAAAAATTTTGATTTCCAAGCATAGGGAAATGTCTCTCCATTGATGTTGTGGAATCTAAAATTGATTTATCTTTGTAAAGCAAACATTGAAATATGACAGGATAACTATACATACATATACGCAACTGATCTAATAGATATGCTTATTTAATAGGTACTAAGATACCTCTGTACTAACAGAGATAAATAAATCTAAACAGTTAAATTTTCTAAGCACAATCAAAAGTTCGAAGAAGAAATCCATAATCCTATGTAGCTGAGGTTTATTATGATTAAAAAGTAGTGTCCTTTTGGACTCTGCTAATACTTTTTTAATCAAAAAGGTCTTTTGAATTTTTTTTATTTTTTTCTTTCTTACTTAAAGTTGTGTGTGTGTGTGTGGCAAATGTTAGATATAAAACTCATTTCTATAAGAATTTTATGAGTTTTCATTTGCTGTTGCTCCGCACTGTGGTTTTGTGTTCCGTTTTCTATTTTCTGGTTCTTTTTTTTTTATTCTCTTTAGTGGTCTTATCGATAAGCTCTGCAACAAAGTTAGCTTCTTGTTTTATGGTTTTCTTTTTTTTTTTTTTTAGTTCGTTTTGAAGCTTTCCAAAATACCACACAAATTGTGCTATATACATATTTGTATACTCTCAGACTCACAGCACCAAAAAGAATAATAATAATAATACATATAATAATAAAAAACTAAACACAAAAAAAAAATACTAAAAAACAAATGGAAAGTTATATATGTGTACTTATAATTCATTATAGCGATCTTATTATATACATATATATATATATATATATATATATATTTGTGTATATGTATAATTAACTGTAAATAGTGTACAATACCTACGTATGTGTCTGTCTGTGTTTGCCTGCTGTGTTCCATAAGCACAATGTTTCACTTTGCACACACACACACACATACACACACACGCACACACAAAACAAAATTTCGCAATGAGGGAGGGGCGAAATAGAAGAAAAAAAAATTGGAATTTAATTCCCAATTGGAATAACAGAAAGCCAAAATGCGATATGCTCACAATTCTCAATTTCAGCAGAAAGTTTAGTAAAACAGAAAATGAAAGAATTAAAAGCAAAATAATAAAATGAAAATGGAAAACAAACCAAACAAAATGGAAATGAAAATGCAAATGCAAATGAAAATGAAGTGGCAAAGTGTTGAAAGCAAACAAATTGAATTTAAATAGACAAAAAGAAAACCAACAAAGAAAACAAAAAGAAAAAAAAAAAAGAAAAAACCAAAAATCCCAACACAAAAGAAAACCGAAGAAAAAAGAACGAAAAATAGCTGAAAAGACAAACGCAGTCCAAAGAAAAGCCGTGAGTGAGTGTAAGCGAGAGCGAGAGCGAACTTACGGTACGCGTTTCAGTTTAGTTCGTTTCGTTTCCGTTTCCGTTTTAGGTTCGCGTTCGCGTTCGCGTTCGGTTTCCATTTCGTTTCGTTACGTTTCCGTTTTGCTCTCGCTTTGTTATCCTCTTAAGCCAAATGGCTGTCAGCATTTACTTATGATGGAGACATTTCTTGTCCTGGGCCTGTGTTTTATCCTATACGAAGCATTGGATTTTTTTCAAGGCTGCATTCATAGTAACACACCCTCGCCCAGCGATCAAATTGAGGCCTATCGCCGTGAATTAGACGAACAACGCCAGCAACAGCAGCAGGAACAATTCCTGGCCGGCCTAACACCGCTGCTGGGTGCCCAATTTGCAGCCGCCGCTGCCGCAGCTGCTGGTGGTGGTTCACAATCATCGTTAACTAGTTCAACAACGCCTACAGCTTCAACGGCAAGCGTTATTAGTGATTCGTACGATCAGGAGCAGTCGCAGTCGCAATCGCAGTCGCAGTCACAATCGCAATCACAAACGCACTCTCAATCGTATCAGCAACAACAGCCGCATTCATTGAGCACACCAGGACTATTTCGTCAAGGATATTACGATCCGGAGGATCCAGTGCATGCCACATCATCATTGCCCCGTGACTATTACTATCTACAGCAACAGCAATTAAAAAATAAAGCCAGCTCTAAATCATTATTATCGAAATTTAGTTCAACTGCATCCGATAATCGCATCTATCCAGAGGCTGGAGCAGCCGGTCCTAGCAGCGTTTTGGGTGTAATAACCACACAACCCTTGCCAATTACAGCTGTTACATCTGGATTAGCTGTTGGTGGTGAGGTAACATCAAGTCTTTTCGATTGTCAACCACAGCCGGTAGTGCCCACTTCGCCTCTGTTGGTTGAATTAAAACGGGCAATTATTAGCCAACATCAACATCAGCAACAGTCACAGCATCAGCATCAGTATCATCAACATCATCAGAGGCATTTCGACGAGGACGTGGATAATATTTGCAATCAGTGTGAGAAGGAAGAAGAATTGCATAGCAATAATCAGAAGCAGAAGCAACAATATCGAGATCATCAAAAGGTGGAATCAGAAGACGACGAACCTGTAGAGGAAGAGGAGGAGGATTACGAGAACGAAGAGGATCATTCATATAATTGTAGTACAAGCAGTTCGAGTAGCATCAATTCACCAATTGCAGCTGTAACTGGCGGAGCATTAAGTGAGCCAAATATTTGTGCAGCGGCATCTGCCCGCATTCATCATATTGCCATTGATGATATTGGCGGTGTTGTTGGTATAGGAATTGGCGTGGGTGGACATTCACAGGGAGCAGCATCATCGGTATCATCATCAACAGCTGCCAGCTCCAATTGCTTGGCAATTGCATCATCGCATGCTGATTTCCGTGAGATTGAGTGCGAGCGTCTGCGACGCAAGTGCGTGAGCGTAAAGCGCATCTATAGCATATCGGAGAAATTTTAAATTCCACCAAATACCACCACTACCACCACCACCACCACCACCACCACTACCACCACCACAACCACCAATCTACCATCTCATTCAATAATTAAATCTCACAATTGCACCGAATTTGAATATATATACATGTACATATATATGTATATATAAATTTTAAAAAAATCTGCAAACAAATCAAATCGTTAATCGAAAATCTTCTAATCAAAACATCTAAATTCAGCCTCACCAAAAACCAAAAAAAAAAAAACTAAATCGAACAATATGCAACCAAAATCACAAAATTGCCCAAAGAGAATTACCCCACACAAGGTTAGCAAACAAAAACTACCAAATGGATCAAAAATGGATAGAAAAAGCAAAAAAAAAAAAAAAAAACAAAGAAAGAAACCCAAAAAACAGTACATAAAATTAAAACAGGAAATTGCAAGAAAAAGAAAAAAATTACCATAATCAAATACAAGAGAATTTGCACTGCATTTATTGATTTTTTTTTACCATTTTTATTTATTTAAAACATTTATTTTCATTTAATCTTGAAGTTCTTTCTATACTCACGATTATCACCTTTGCTCGTTTTTTTTCACCACTATTCACCACTCGCAGTTTCGCAGTGCATTTAGCACCATTCCAAATTGAATCACTCGCTCTCTCTCTATCGCTCTCTCTCTATCGCTCTCTCTCTCTCTCTGTTTTCTTTTTCTCTAAATCACTCATCACCTAGCCTGCTCTCTATGGATAATAATTTACTTGTATTTTCTAAGTATAAACATTTTTTTTTGCAGCTGCAAAACTGTACTTCACAGCAAATGCACCAAAGATTGCTACTAAATAGTAAGATTTTAAGTATTTATTTACTAAAAAGCAACAAAAAAAAAAAAAAAAAGTTAATTTACCCCCTCCCCACTATCCCACTTTAATCATATAATGGAGTTCTAAAACGTTGAGTGTAAGTCGTAAACTTTACATTGTGGGCATAAAACCGATGTGAGGCGTTTGTATGATTTTGACATCATGATACAGAGGCGGATTTTAGTGGGGAATATATCCTTAATTGAGACTTTTATTGTTTTGTATCTCGAGGCCAAATGTGAAATATTCTTATTCATTCTATATAGCACATTCTTTTTGTATGACTTTTACAGGCACTGATATTGGCGGCCAACGTGAGGGCTTCAGTAAATCATCGTTAGAATTGATTTAATTACACAGATCCAATTTTGTAAAAGTTTGTTTGGACTAAGTTTAATTCCATAAAAGTTTGTTTAGATATAGTTTGGAGCTTCAGTTCATAATTTATGAATGGAGGCACACCTTGTATTGTATGTAAATCTGTGAAACAACAATTTGTAGGATGTCCTTTACCATTTTCTTTATGCTATGCTAAAGTCCTAACGTTCTCTCATAGATATGTTAACTAGTTGGTGTTTCTCCCTCTTCTATCTACCACTACTTTACCTTTACTCTCTACCGCATTCCTTCAACATTCTCTGTTTCCCTTCTTCTGGTTTGTTATTTTCCAAGCTCTGCTGTCGAGTGTTATGCAAAGTAAATTGTACATAATTGTCAGGGACTACAACAAACAATACCCATCTTTACCTTCTCTCTTTCTCTCCCCATACACACACACACACACACACATACCACACCGTTACATAGAGGGAGAAAGCTAGAAGGTCTATGCAAATGGCAGAAGCTGAAGCCGAGGACAATGACTAATTTTGCTGTCATTTTTGAACCTCAACCGCGCTCAGCTCTTAGTCCTGGCTTTTGGTTGCGTTGTCATGGAGCATTACTATCATATCTTACAAATTGTCACAGTACTGGCCAGCCTAGGCTAGCCTCCACATTTCCCTTAGCCTTCCTCTGCCATGTCGCATTTAGAGTAAAGGGACGGACCTATGCCCCACTTCACTTCCTCTCATTTTCCCTCTTTTTCTCTCTCTCTCTCTCTCTCTCTCTCTTTGAATCTCTTTCAATTATTCGATATATGTATATGGATGTATGTGAAATCATTTTTACCCTCTGTTCCTTTACATCCTCTGCCTCCTTTTCCTTTTTTCCCCCCTTTACCCCTCCATTTGTCGCTGCCCTCTGTTCTTTATTCCTTTTTTTTTTTTTTGCTATTCTTTTTATTTTTTCGACCAAATGCTCTCTCTCAACCCTCAGCTTTTGCTTCGTTTTCATTTCTTGGCCCGCTTTAGCTCCACCATTTTGGCTTTTCTCTGTCCATGTATGGGTGTGTGTGTGTGTGTGTGTGTGTTGGTCGTAATCTTTTGGTCTTTTTCTTCATCATCGTTTAGCTTGATGTGGTTTTTCCGACTTAATCAGTTTTACTATTGTTTGTTTTTACCACATACATGTACATGCATATATACAAACAAACGCATGCAATATGTACATACACTTACATATATATATATACGCATATGTGTGTATGTATGTGTATGTGCGTATGTGTGTGCGTATTTTTACGGATTTTACTTGCCTTTAGCCCAGCAGCTGCTGTTCCCCTTTTGTATATGCGGGATGATGGGCAATTATCCTTTATACATACATACATACATACATACATATGTATGTACATATCTCTATGTACATATATACATATATGTATACTTATATATACATATACATATAAATGAATATCTGTATATGTGGTAGGGTTACCAAGCTTCTTCATAAAGACCACATCTTGGCAAATATTTGCATTCCACATGCATCATTAAACATATTTGCAGATTCATTTTTTTTTTGTCTACTTTTCACTTCCATCATATCTTTATAATTCTTTAAAATAAAACTATCAGAATTTAAAGGGAGAAAGAGAAACTGTGGATCTGATGGAGAGGGAGAAAAGTAGAAAAATTTCACCCATTCATTGGATTAACTATATTTCATTTGGATTTTCTAGCAACTCATCTTTCCGTAATCATTCATTTTGGGGGCTTCCTTTTGTCTTTGTTTTCCATCATGTCTGGTTTGAAGTTAGCTAGGCTTAGACTTGGCCATGGTTGGTTTACGTTAGCCAAGGCTTGCCTTGGGTTGAATTCGATTGGGTTGGGCATGGTCTCCTCGGCCTGGTTAATCAAGACAACAAGACATATTAGCTTTGATAGAAAGAAAGAAGCAAAACGACTAGGCTAAAAATCCAACTCAATTAATCAACAACGAACGAACGGAGCCATCTTATACTTTTTGCTTAACTCTCCCACAGATATGTTGAAATAATCCATGAGCGTAGTGTCGTTCCCTTTCTCTCACAAAAACGTTGATTTTAAATATTTGTAGATTACTTTAGATATTTTTATTGAATTATGGCTATTTAAGCTACATAAATTAACTAAATTTGTCATCACTTGTGAATTGAGGTCGATCCCTTTTTTTCCTTTTTGCATTTTTGATTACGCCCTTGGGTAAAGACGGATTTACTCTTAACTAATTCCCTCTATGTATAAATAAGGCCAAATGCTTAATATCCATTTTCCTCATTATATTGTTAATCTTTTGATATGCTCTTTAAAAACAACCGACAGTATATTTTCAAAATATTATCCAGCAAATTAATGATGATGCCCCTTTATTATTATTCTTGTTTTTGTTGTTGTTGTTGTTGTTGTTGTTATATTTGATGTTGAAGTTGAAAAGTCTGCAAATGACAGAAGAGAACAAGAAAGAAAGAAAACCCAGAAAACAAAAAAACAAACAACCCACACACACACACACACACACACACACACACACACACACACACACACACACACACACACACACACACACACACACACATGCACATGTATAAATAGAATAAAAACAGAGAGAAAAAAGTTTGTTTGCCACCACAAAAGTATGCTTTAAGTTTTAATGCCACACTGATTCAAAATGTTTTGCTGAGGGGGAAACACCAACGATGTCATGGTGTGCGTGTACGTATGCATGTGCGTGAATGTGTACGGGTGCGTGTGTATTGAAATAAAACGAATAAAATATAATGGACCGAAAGAAAAAATTCCACATTTCAACATTTTCCTAACTAAAATTGGCGGCCAATTTCTTTTGGCCAGCATAGGTTAAACGTCCGGTTAATGAACGTAATGTAACATTCGGTAGACAATTTTTCTTAGCCAAATCATCTAATTTAACAGCAATAACCATATCGATTTCCTTTTGTCGCAATGCCTCGGCTGCCCGTTGTTTCTCATTGTTTAAACGTTCTTCCTCCTGATCTCGGCGCCGGGCTCTTTCACGTTCCTCCATTTGGAGGGCCACAGCAGTGCGTAAATCACCTTTCTTTGCCAATAGTTGTTCCTCCTCTTTCTTTTTCTCCTCCTCAATGGCTGTGCGCTCCTTAAGTAGTTCTTTCAATTCCTTTTCGCGTTGCACATAGTAACAGGCTTTCATTTTACTTATCTTTTCCATTTGATCGAGATTGGCCTGTTTGAGTTCAGCCACCATGCGACGTTCCTTTTCGGCAGCACGTCGCTCTTCATCACGATATTTGCGCTCCAAGCGTTCACGTTCGGCCAAGAAACGCATCTCATCCCGATTGTCTTTGGCATCAATTATCTTTTGTTGCACAGCGAATAATGCATCACGTTTACGTTTGTGATCGGCTTCGATTGCCTCTTGTTCGGCTTTATCCTCTTTCCGTTGCTTCTCCTTATTTAAGACATAATCATAGGCACGCCTCTCGTCACGCTGTTCCTGTTCGCACATTAAACGATAAAAATCCTTGTGCAATTTAATATATTTGTGCAATTCGTCACGATATTCCAATTTACGCGTATTGTGAAGGATTGCCTGTTCAGTCTCACTGCGCTTAAACTCATCAATGGCCGCCTGCACTTGTTTGGCCTCTTCTCTGCTACGGTCCTGGGCCAGAAAACGTAATTTCTCACGATCGCTTATCTGTTGACGTACAGCACAACCAAATTTCTGTCGTTTATCAATCTCATTTTGATCTCTTTGCTCCAGAGTTCCCCATTTTGATTGATTGTATTCATTATTTTTATTATCCTGGTCCTCATCATATTGGGCCTGAACACGATCAATTAGATGACGTTCTTGTATCTGTGCTGTCCACATGGCACTGCATTTTGCTTCATTAATAGCCCGAGATGCTTCTTTAACACGCACATCCGATTCGTAGCGAGAGTTTAGAGCCTTATGAAGAACCTGTAGAATAACCAAAAAAAAATGGACAAAAATTGAAAATGATTTGACAAAATATCGATAGATGCGATATTTACCTGTAAACGCTTTGCCTCTGCTCGCGTCTCCTCATCGACATTTTCGTCAGCCAGAGCATCCTGTTCACGTTCAATTTCCCTCTCCTTTTCCCTTCTCACCTCGTCGATATCATGAAAATATTTTCGAATGCGTTCAGCCTCCTCATTATAACGACGCTGTTCATCTTGACGTCGCTCCTGCTCGATTAGTTTCTCCTCAGCAGACCGTGGTCGGGCGGCACGCATACGTTCTACCTCGTCGGGATCAAGTTGTGCGAATCCCTTTGATTCCCACGATTGACCCTCGACATGAAAAAATGTTGCCTTGGCACCTTCATTACGTTTCTGTGATGGTGGCGGTTTATTACCACCTCGGCCACGACGTGTTCCAGCAGCAGCAGCAGCGTTTGTACTACCACCTGCCCTTGGCACAGATCCGGGTGCCCGTGTACCAGGCGGTAGACTACGTTGCTGCTGCTGCTGCTGCTGCTGTTGTTGTTGTTGTTGTTGGTGGTGCTTCTGGCCTGGTCCTGAAACGGAATCGGATTTGCGTTTATTAAGACCCAAATTGCCACCACTACAGGGTGGTTTGTCCGATTCTACTGGTGGTGCCGGCGGTGGTTCCACATAAATTTTACGCCCACGCTTGTCATAACAATCCGGATGCAGTGTCAATGTACTGCGTTTGGTAACGCATGGTAATGCCATGGGCATCTTTACTCAATCCTTTCGTTTTTTAATAATAATAATATTAATAATAATGATAATAAAAATATATTCTTTCTCTACTTTTTTTTTTTTCTTTACTTCTCGGTCTTGTCTGTTGCTGTTGTTGTTGTTTTTCTTGTTGATTTTGTGTTACTAACTTTAAGTGAAATTTTTTCTCATTTGTATCAATAAATGTATGTACGTGTCTGATTGTTTGTGTATGTATGTATAGAATGTGTGTGAGTAAAAATAAAAAGAAAGTCTGATAGCCTAAAATTAAAACTTAAAAATCTCTACCGCATAGTTTTGATTTCAAAATTTAAAGAAAAAAAAATGACTATTTTTCCCCCATTTACCTTTTAGCTGTTCATTTTTTAACCCTTTAATTTTTTTTTTCGAGGGTCCTGCCCTGTTATTCTCTATGCCATCTCTCTTTTTCTCTCTCTTTCTGTCTCTATCGTTACTGAAGTTGTTAATGCGAATGAGTGGGGGAAAAAAATATAAGGGTCGTTGCATTTATTTCCGCCTGCTTTGGTTTTTTTTTTGCGTATGGAGGTGTTGCAGGTGTAAATTGAATTACATGCTTCGGTGTACTGTCAAGAGGCTTATGGAAATTTACATCTGATAGCTACGTTGGTTATAGAATACCCTACATCACGATATGTTAAAGATACTTTCTACAATCATTCTCGTTGAGGACTAGGCAAATGATCATCCTTAGTTTGCAACTACTCGACTTTATGATAATAAAGTGTTTGTGTAATGCATTATGCAATTTTCTTAATACCATTAAAAGAATGCGTTTATTAAAAGGATTAAAGGACAGGACGTTAACTACGTTATGAGAAATTTTATTCTCATTGCTTAAATTTTTGTAGATTCTTGTAAAATATATTTTAAATTGTTTTTTATCCATTAGAAAACCATGAACAAATATATAAATGAAATCTACTCCGAGACTAAGATTATAAAATTCTATACTCCTACTATTTCTTTTGTTTGTTAAAATCGTTTATTTTAATTTTTTTTATAGACAAAGATAAGCCTTAGCAATATATATATATATATATATATACATATATACGCATCAATGTGTATATAAAAACAGAAGAGAAAAGAACCCAAAATTAATTGTTTTGAAGGATGTTTTTAAATTTTTTCGCATCAGCACGCATCGGACAACTTTGAGCTAAATATTATGTACGTGTTGATACTTAATAATATTTATTTGTTTGTTCTGACGGTTTTTTTTTCTTTCTTTTTGTTTTGTGTCATTTTAAGCAAAAGATTTTTCGCCGCTTTTCGCTCAATCCCCCCACTTAGTTCTGGCTATAGACGGGTCTTATATTGATTTGCACACACACACACACACACACACACACATACAGTAAAGCCCAAAGGCAAAAGAAGAGACAACAGTTTGTTGTGCCCCGTTGAAGAATATTTTCTCATTGCTTTGCCAACAGAATTTTTGCTTGTGGCAGCCTCATTTCGTGGCGTCATCTGTCTCGTATTGTTTGTTTTGATGTCGGTATTGTTGTTATTGTTGTTGTTGCTGTTATCGTTGTTGTTGTCAGTCACTCCACTCAGTGAGCTTGAAGCATAATTCCAAGAAAGCCAGCCA
Organism: Drosophila sturtevanti; assembly: GCA_018150375.1. Classification (NCBI taxonomy): domain Eukaryota; kingdom Metazoa; phylum Arthropoda; class Insecta; order Diptera; family Drosophilidae; genus Drosophila; species Drosophila sturtevanti. The sequence continues at coordinate 757,909 of JAECWJ010000392.1, read as the reverse complement.
CAAGCCCGCAAATATCATTTACTTTCAACATTGATGATGTCCTGCCGCCCTCGTCCCCATCACCGTCTCGAATGTTGCCTGCCAATAAATTGAGCAACCGAAAACAAAACAAAAAAAAAAGAAAAACAAAAAAAGAAAGAAATGTTAAAGAAAAAGCTAAGAATCATATTACGTATACGACGCAGCGTCCGTAGCATAACACAAGTGGGTGTGGTCATGGTTGATTTGGTGAGAAACTTTAGCACATTTCAAATGGTAACAAAAGTGATTTAATAAGGCAACGCAAAATCCTCACGCAAAAAAAAAAAAAGAAAAAGAAAAAGGGAGAAAAGTAATAATAAAATAGAAAAACAAAATGAAATCAATTTGATTTGTCGCCTTGGTTATGGCTGGATAATGGTTAGGTTGGCTTTGTGGAGCGTTAGCGAGAAGCAAGAAAACTGAAAATGGAATGGGAATGGTAGCTGCTGGGCTCTGCATTTGGGCGTCTAGCCACGCCCCTATGCGTGTGATTAAGTGTGCGTTTAATGTGCACGCCAGGGCCATAAAACAAATTGTATGCAATCCCCAGGCCAGAATGCTTGGCTCTAAATTTAGTCCCCCAGCATTCCTCATTCCCCGTTCCCCGTTTCCCATCCCCATTCCCATTCCTATTCCCATTTTCAATCCCATTCCCATTCACATTCCCATTCCCATTCCTTTTCTCTATATATGTACCATTCTTTATACCCCATATATATTCCTATACCTATGCCCTTTGCTTCTCTGTTGCTCTTCGGTTCTGCTTTTATCCCTTTTTATGCTTTGTTGCCGCTTTGTATGCTTTGAAATGTAAATACGGCTCATTATTTCAATGCCTTGCCATTCATTTGCAAAGTTTTCAGTTTTGTCTCAACAGCATAGCACCGTCAACACCACCAACCGTACCAACCCCCTTGCACCTAATGCTCAAATACACGAAGTTAAAAGTTGACTCCGACTTTACTAGAAGGTATAGACTACCATGGGCGACCAAACTTACACTAAAAGTTCACTTTTCTCTGTCTCCTTCATGCAAAACATATATATATAAAGTACATGCAACCTTGATTTAAAAGATTTACAACATTATGTGCTTATATATAGATATATACATATATATATATATATATATAGATATATACTACATATGGAAAGTTGCATCTATTTTTGATCTAAAAAGTAAATACCAAAATAAGTACAGACAAAAGTTAATCATGAATTCAAATCTTTATGTTCTTTTTTTTTTTTTTGATGTTTGTGTAAATGAAAGCATTAACTAGTGACACAAGAGATTAAAAATAAATGTCTCTTTAATTAACATGTCTTCTTTTTTCTCTCCTTTTCTTTCGTCACTCATCTTTTCTCGTCCTTATGTTTCCCTGTTATGTTATATTGAAATGGCTTTTACTCTTGTTAACCATATTTGTTTCGCTTATGATATATTTTATTAAATTACTTTTTAACTTTTATGTGCAATTTTATCTACATAATATTGTAATTGTGTGTGTGGGTTTTTTTTTTTTAAATAATTTGATAAGTTAATCAAAGTAATTTTGCTTTAATTTTTTTTTTTTTTGCTTCTTTTATATATGTTTGGGCCATGAACGTCCCTTAATTAACTGTCTTTCATTACAGTAAAAGTGTTTGAGAGGAAAGGCAGAGGAGCACTTATTTTTGCCCTTTTGGTCAGGTTGCTGTGTGTGAGTGTGTGTGAGTGTATATGTGGGTGTATGTGTGTGTTGTCTGTTTTCCTCTTGTTACCGCCCAAGGGTTTATTATTTTCACTTAATTTTTGCTCCATTTACCTTTTCTTTTTTTGTTTTTTTTTTTGTGCATATATATGTATGCATGTATGTATATGTATATGTATATGTATATGTATTTGGATATGTGTTTTGTTTACTTCTGAACTTTTTCTATTAAATTCACCTGCCTGGAAGTCAAATGGCATATCATCTAAGCTAGACAGAAAAACCTTTTTTTTCGTTTTGCTATTTTTGTTTTTTTCTTTGTTTTTTTTTTCTATATTCTATTGGCCATGCTTTGGGCCGGAAAAAGTATGCTGTTGCTCAAATTGACTTGGCTAGAAAATTATGTACTACTGGACAATGACTAGGCAGGTAAAAGATATAGACAGAAAGGCAGATATAGAGGGGATGGGCAAATAGGGGAAGATATAGATGGGTGGAGAATAAAAGGAATATTTAGTTCGAGCTAAGTCAGAGATGGAGAGACAATGGCAAATAATTCATAACTTGGCTACCAAAAAGTTTGATTTAGCTGCAGTTAATACACTTTGGTTCCAAGCAACTCAACTACAATATACTTACATACATATATATAGACATACACACACACACACACACACACAGACACACACAAACACATAAACAAAGAAATGCTGAAGTATGTATAATGTGTGTACGTATGTATGTATGTATTACACCAGCTCATCCTGTTTGGGGCCATACGTTGAGGCTGCTGCTGCATAAATTTTGGGAGTCCTGTTGACAGCAGCCATGTCTTCGTCTCTATGGCATTTTTGCATGCTGTGTGCGTGTATTTGATTGTGTCTGTCTGTACGTGTGTGCAAGTATGTGTCGTTTGTGTGTATGTGTACATCCTGTGGCCTGGCAGATAAATTACGCTTGAAGCATAACGGAAAGAGCCAAGAACTGAGCTGAGTAGGACTAAGAACTTCACTTCTCTTTCTCTCACTTGCTCTCTCTTTCTCTCTCTGTCTCTCTCTCTCTTTGTCGGCTGACTGTCAAGCAGCTGTATGCATATTTTTCTACAACTCTAACTGTAACTGTAACTGTAAATGCTGCCAAAAGAATGAAGGAAACTGGAAGTAAGCAAAAATGCGGCAAACACACAGAGAGAGAGAGAGAGAGAGAGAGAGAGTGAGAGTGAGTGAGAGTGAGAGAGCAAGAAGTAGAGAGCAAAAAATTGAGTGAGATAGAAACACTTGGAAATGGCGACAAAAATTGCAAGAAATGGAAAGATTTCATTAGTAAAATAGAACAATTCTTTTTTATTTTTATTTTCATAATATATTTAATACAAATTATAATGCCAAAATTATTAAGAGTTATTATCAAAATTATAACTGATATGGGTTAAATAATAATTACCATGACTTTACTTGTAAAATATGTATATACACAACATGCATACATTTATATTGATCTAAGTCAAAGGCAATTTTCTCGTTAATTCATCAAAGAATTTTGATCAATATTATATTTGAAACATTTGTCGCCTGTGCACAGAAAATATCTGCACCAAAAAGTCTTCCCTTTCCACTTTGAGAAATAAAAATTGCCACACGGAAACTTTGAGGCGGTCCTGGAATTGACTTGACTCGACTTGACTTGACTCGACTGGGCAACTGGTCTGGTCTGGGTGCTATAAATTTTTAACAACCATTTAACTTGAATTTTATTAGTCCCTTGTCAGCGGTCAGTTGGAGTGAGATAGATAAACAGAGTCAGTCAGAAAGTGCGAGAGAGCGAAAGAGCGAGAGAGAGAGAGAGGAAGAGAAAGATGAATTTGAAAATGGAAATGAAAAGAAATGCTCTAAATAACAACAAAATGTTTCAAGTCATTCGCACAATGACACAAAAATATTTTTGCATTCGCCTTTGCTACCTCATCCTTCTCTTTCCTATCCTTCCTTCTTTCTTGCTTACTTACTTCTTCTTCTTCATCATCATATTTTACTATTCCTATTTGTCCTTCTTGTCCCATTTTGTTGTCTTCGGTGCTCTCCATTTTGGCCCTTCGAGTCTCAGTTGAAATTTACTTGCTGGGTGATAATCACATCAACCAATTTTGGTTTTGGTACTCTGGTCAAATTCTTTTGATTTTTCTTTAAAACAAAATGTTAAAACAAATCAAAAAAAAAAAAAAAGAAAAAAGAACAATGACAAAATAAAAAACAAGAACGAATTGCAAATTCGCAAAACAAAAATCCATTCAATATATATTTTTACAGTTGAACAAAAATGTGCGGTGAAAATAAAGTACATGAGCAACAGCAAACTGACAAAACATTAACAATAATTACATTAACAACAACAACAACAACATCGGAAAACCAAGTGAAATTAATTAATGTACAATACGAAAAGAATCAATCAAAACAATAAAAAACATAAATTTTAAATTATTTCAAATACAACAACAACTACAACAACTATAATAATACGAAAAAAAAGAAAAAGAAAAAAAGCAAGAGAAAGAGAAAGAAAAATGGACTCTCTGGAGCGTCTAATGCGAGCGGCTCCATTGCCTCGAATGTTAACCAGCGGTGTGGTTGCCGCTGCTGCTGCAGCAGCTGCTGGCAAAGGAGCCAATGGTCAAGTTGTGGGTGCTGCCATACAGCAACGTGCCCTGGTCCATGCCTCATTGGCAGCTGCCACAGTTGGACGCAAGGGACGCCATCTGACTGGGACATTTTGCCTTACTGGCGATACCATGGAGGGCATCATACAATGTTTGGTATTTCTCAAAGCATTCTCGGTAAGTGGAGGTACAGGAAGAGATTCACAGAGAGATAGAGACATTAAGGCAAAGAGAGATAGAGACAAAGAGAATGAGAGAGAGAGAGAGAGAGAGAGAGAGAGAGAGAGGTAGAAAGAGATGAAGAGGTTGGGTAATAGAGATTGCAAGATTGACTGAGAGCCGGGCAGGTTTCATTTCTCATTCTTTTGCACAAATTCACAGATGAGACAGAGTCTGATGGAGATAAAAAAAGGGTGATTGAGTTAGATAGAAAATTTTACTACTTTAATTCCATATAAAACCCTTAACCCACAAATCTATATATATACACTTATATATGCATTTATACACACACACACACACCCACAAAGACAGACATGGAGAGAGAGCTTGAATTAAGCCTCAAGATATGCTTTAGAAATTTTCTAATTTTTACATTTTGTTTCTTTTCTTTGCAGGTGAGTTACATCATCATCAATGAGAGGATAATTAAAAGTAAATGCTACAAGATTTACAAATTGGATTTGTGGCTTAAATGATGGATATTTCATAATACCAGAGTGGTGTATATAAATCGTATTTAGTCAATGTTCTCCTTATCTGATCAATTTAAAGTCATTAATTGGACATTTAATATTTCTATGGAATAACAAACTTAAAAAATGGGAATGCATTCGTTATAGACACTGATCCGATTATGCCATTTTTCGAAAATGGTGTTGAAAGTTAATACCAGCGGATCGGAATATTGTCCTTAAGTTAAACAAGTCTTTTAAATAGTAGTCAGGCTAAGCCAGATGAAAGGAAAAAGTAAAAAGTAAATTATTTTTTTTTCTCTCAAAAATAATGTGCTTAATGTAGCAAATGGTTAAACTTGTTCGACGTAACCTTTTATTCGGCATATATGCAAAATACGAGAATTAATTTGAGACAAATATACATATAAAGCTATAAAGTTTTTTTTTATTTATATTAGACAGTTTTCATTTCATAATTAGTCATACGTAAATGATTGCAATTTTATTTCACAAAGTTGGTGTTCATTTTCATAATATAATATTGATGTGAAAACTGATATGCAAACAATTTATTGCATTTCGAATGCGCTATATTTATTAACTTATTTAACCTTTTATTTTATTTGATAATTTTACGACTTTCTAATACATATATAAACGTAACACACGGGGGCGTATACATTTGAATTATTTTTCAGTTTTAATATAAATTTTTATTTTTGTTCACTTTCAATATGTATTTTTTTTTTTTGCCAACATTTATTCATAAATAATATTATATTATGAATATTTCATGTAAATTGTCAGTGACATTTTATTTTCTACCTATCTGTATGTTTTTCTGTCTTTGTCTGACTCATTCTCTGGCTGATAACTCAATTTCCTGCAACAACTGCTGCTGTTGCAAATTGATTGATTTACTGCAGTTTTTAATTAACTTTGTCTCAGTTACGGTTTACGGTTTATCGTCTGTTATAATATTTATGTCATTGCCAGTTCTGTGTCTGTGTCCCTCTTACTTTTTTTTTTTTTTATCTTCTTGCCACATTTCTGTGCCGCCAGCTCTTGCCCTCAGTTGGTGTAAATTACATTTTTATGTTTGGCATCTTTACTTTCTTGCATATTGCCCTTTGCCTTGGGCTTAATTGCAGACGGTGGAGGTGGTTGCGATGGCTACAATGACCGGGCTGCTTGGTAGGTAAGAATCGGTTTGGGTTTGAGTTTGAGTTTGGGTTGCATAAGGTCTTCAGTACAGTGGGCCTTTGCACTTAACACCCAATCGGTTTTACCTACCAAATCCCTACTATAATTTCATTTTCTCTCTCTCTCTCTCTCTCTCTCTCTCTCTCTCTCTCTTGCCGTCTTTCCTTCTTTTACACTCTCTGGCTTTTATCCTACTTTTGCCATTCAGTACAGATAGATAGATGGATAGATAGAAATGGCAAGAAGAAAAGAAGGATGGGTATAAGGATGGAGACAGACATCAAGCGCCTGCGGCAATTGCAGAGCCATTAAAACTGACACATTGCGATTTCATTTTGCTGGGGCTATCAAATGAAGCGCCAAGGCTGAACGCTGACAAACATACAAACAAACAAGAAAAAAAAGGCAGGCAGGCAGACAGACAGTCAGTCAGTCAGTCAGAAAGATGGTGAGACACAGACACAGAAATGGAATATAAACAAAAAAAAAAAGCACATATATATGTATACTATACATATATAAATATATACATATATATATAAGTATATATCTCTATATATATCTGTATATAAAAAAGTCACCAAAAGGACTTTTTACGCATCGTTAATTTTTCCCTGTAGACGGCAATGTGATGATGATGCCCTGGCAACATTCTGGCTGCTAGCTTGCTACTGTCTGTTTCATTCTTTCATTCACTCATTCATTCAGTTTGTCATTTATTCACTCTTTCATTCAATCAACCATTGGTTATATGCGATGTGGTGGGGCTTGAAGAGTTGGTTTTTGCCAATGGTGGTGGCGATGGTTATAATGATGTTGGCGTTGTTGAAGCTTGAAGGCCTTTACTTTGACATCAACACCATTCACCCAAAACCAGCAAGACAGAGAGTTGTGATTTACGTGGCCTTCTTTTCTACCACTCCCCACCAACCCCCTCCACCGCCCCACTACCCCATTCGCCAAACATTGCCTTTCAGTTGTCATCCGCTTATACAGGGTGCGCCTATATTTATGTGTGTGTGTGTGTGTGTGTGAAATTTAAATGTTGCACAAATATGAAAAGGAATTTACATAATATCCTACCAAGTGTAAAATGATTATCAATTCTGTCTCCTGAATCCTTAAAATAAAATTAACAAAAAGAAGAAAAAAAGAACAAAATGAAACACGAAAAAGCACACAACAGGCAAACAGAAATAAAGATAAGCAATCGCATTTAACCAATAAAACCTCTAGACAGGAGAAAACCAGTTAAAAAGTTGGCAAAGAAAACAGTGGTGAAAAATGAGTTGACATTGGGGGTCGATTTTCATCTCAGTTTCGTTTTTAATAATTAATTAATTAATCAATCAGTTACAGTCATCAAGATATACATATATATATATATATATATACACTATTTATACGATAAAAGCCTTGGTAAAATATCAACAAATTTTTAAAGTTTATCATTTATGACGTTTAATGAAAATGCGACAAGTTTGCGATATTAATAATCGTCTGTATGTCAGGCAATCGAAAAGCATTTATAAACCTTTATCTCTGCAATAAATATTAGATGAAATTTCGTTTAATTTATCTTTAAAATTTATGTATTCTAAATGCACGTATATACCGAAGACTATGTATGTATGTATATGTACATATATAGAACTCCCACTTCCTCTTATTGGAACCGAAACCGCCATTATTTGCACTGAGTGCGCGTCAACATTTTCAAATTGATGATGTCGTCGCACATTATGAGGTTCAATATCCTGGATAATGACGACAAATTGCGCAATATTTGCGCCAAAGACCAAAAGGAGCTATGAAACTGGCACCAAAATAACCAAAAGATAGAGAGAGAAAGAGAAAAAGAGAGAGAGAGAGAAAGAGAGAAATGGAGACAGAGCTAGAGTAGTAGAGAGAGGCACGAAACATTTGTCCTTGACTAAATAGACCTTTGCACTTTATGCGGTCAAACATGATTGATGAAGGCTAATTAATGTAACTCATTTCTCTGCATCATTTCGCTTTTTTTTTCCCCCCCTTTTTGTTTATGTAATTAATTTTTGGCTCAAGTGCCTGTGGTAATTATAAAGCACGAAATGGCAATAATATCCATGTCTAACATGAATCAGTTGCTTGCCTATCGATAACTTTGCGTGTTACTTTTTTGTCTATTTTGCTTTTGTTGCCTTTTGGGCGTGCTTGTTGGTTAAGCTCAATGTTGATACAGGTGAGATGCTGGGCTGCCTCAGATCAATTCCAATGTTGTGCACACAAGCAACATGACCTGACATGAGGCGACATGCACAAATATGCACACTGCCCACGCTTCCTCCCTCATGTTGTTGCTTGTGTTGTTTGCTATTCAGATATCATACACAATCTCACGCTCATTAAGCAATGGTTTATGGTGATACGATATATGTCCAATGTACATACATTTATTATAATATATGACCTGCGATATGCAATATACGATCTGCCATATATATCCATAGAGATAATGAAACATATATCTTTATATTTTGACATATATTGAGAAAAGCAAACCACATTATATTAAAATAAAGAGATTTCTTTAATGAAACAAACTAATACATTAAAACATTAAACGTATATAGGTCTTACATATCCTCAATTAGTTAGACAGAACGATATTATCAAGTTGAACGGAATTTTCGAATGAAATGTCAGTTTTTCAGTTTAAATTGAACTTAGTATTAGAAACAAAAGAAATAATTTTAATGACGAAATAACTAATCGCATATTCAAATTTGATAAATTTTAATTAAAATGACAAATATTGTCGTTAAAAACAACAACAACAGCATAAGCTTACCAACATTATTTGTGTGTGTGTGTGTGTGTGCGTGTCTTGGTGTGCTTTTTCTTGCCAAAGGGCATTTGAAATTCATTGGCTGTCACTTAAATGGAAAAACAAAAATGTTACTTTTCAGTATGCTAGACGATGATGGGAATCTGACAATTTTGCTAGTTTACTGGCTTGCCTGTATGTGGGTGCGAGTTGGTAGGTGTGTGAAACGTGAAAAAAGCTGCTGCATATGCCTAGGCGTTTTTTCCTATTCTTCCTCGTGTCGTTTTCTCTGTTTTCTCTATTTTAACAGTTGTGCACCATCATCTATCTAAATGGATATGGCGCGCCCTCTTCGTGACAACAACAACAACAACAGCAACAACAATACCAACAACAACAATAACAACAAGCATGTTGTCAGTCTTTGGGTTTCTGAGTCTTCTTTGTGCTTTCTACATGTGTGTGTGTGAGTGTGTGTGTGTGTGTGTGTGTGTGTGTGTGTTCGTGTCTGTGTCTATTCACTGTATTGTTGCACGTACATGTCATAGACTTTGTCGTTTTGGATAAAACTTCACTAAAAAATGAGCATGGCATAGCGTTGAGCATTTAAACTAGCTACAAAACACCAGCAACCAAACCCCCTTTTCCCCATCCCCTTTCTTTTGCCCTCCCCCCTAATACCTCTATCCCCTTATTCTAAAGCACCACGTTTGGAATAGGTAGAAGCGGCATTCGTTACGTGAGAAGCATGCACAAATGGACACGTGAATGTATGTGTGTGTGTGTGTGTATGATGTGTATGTGTGTGGTTGCCAAGACAAAATGCGGCTAATGTTCCTTTTTTTTTTTTTTTTTTTTTTGGTTTAGATTTACTATAGAGCTTAAAATGTTGTCTTTGTTATTGTTGTTCCCCTGTATCGTGGTGTTGCCGCTTTTTAGGCGCTGTTATCGAACAACGGCAGCGTTTCTTTTTATTGCGTATATGCATATTCCATTTGCTATTTTTAAACAATATTTTTTTTCTCCCCATTTTCGTTTACTTTATGACAGCTTTGCCCATCGAAAACTTAAAAATAAATTGACCAACATGTTGCCTAACGCTTCACTTGTTATTTTCATTGAACAAACACAATGTTCCTTTACTATAAACAAAAAAAAAACATCTTTTTCTTTATGGATAGACTATTTTTTCTTGTAATTTAAAACTGATCAAACAGTAAACAATAAACTCCTCCGTTCAGCATTGAAAACTAAATATTTAATAAACAATTTAATATTTGTAAATTCTGGAAATATACATATTATATCCATTATTAGGATTTAGAAAATTCTAGTTGATTTTTCTATTATTTTTAATAAATAAATTTTGGGTAAAGGTTTTTAGATCTTAAATCAAATTTAAGATTGAATGTTTTTATTTTTATAAGTATTACATTTTCGATTTTGAAAAGTTTCCAGAGTCATATCGTTTTACTTTATAATAAATAAAGTTCTCTAGCGCTTTTTAACTTTCAAACTAATTTATGTATGGTTAATTTAATTCAATTTAAGATAAATTTTCTATACCTTTAACAAAAAGTGAAAAGGAAAAACTTGTTTATACTTCAATTTTTTTTTTCACGAATCCCCCTCTTTTTTTCGCCATCTCTTCTTCTCTTTTCTCTTTCTGTCTCTTTTACACTTGGCAGCACTTTGTTTTGGCAAATGTTTTTTTTTCTTTTCTCTCTATTTTTGTATGTTTTTCTTATTCTTCTCTAGTTGCTAGTTGACATTTATGTTGTGTACAGTTGATGTCAAGTTTTTTTGTTCTTGGCAAACAAGAAAAAGAGACAATGTACTGGAGAGAGAAAGAGAGAGAGAGAGAGAGAGAGAGTGAGAGAAAGAAGGGAATGGAGAGTATAGTTGCTTGAAGTTAGTAAGAAACTTATGCCAATTCATTAATTAGTCTGCCACTTGCCACAGGAACAGCAACAACGACTTGACAAACTTTATCCTGACACACAGGCACAAACAACCACATATAAACATGCACACGCACACACACACACACACACAGACACAGGCACACACATAGTAAAGTCTGGCATTGCCCTCTAGTTTTACCACCAAGTGTGTAACTTGATATTGCCTTCTACTTAATAAAGGCTGTTCATATTGCTGCAAACACTGGACACTAAATTCATGTTGCTTGTGTTTTGACTGGCATATTCTATATTCAATACGCGTGGCACTATATTCCACTCTCTCTCTCTCTCTCTCTCTCTCTCTCTCTCTATCTACAACATTCCCTGCCCCTCCCCCCATCTAACAACTTTGCCCCATTTTCTTTGCTAACCTATAGCAGTTTATTTGATTAGTATGTGCGTGTGTGTGCTGATAAAGTTTCATCAGCTGCAAATATGGCAAACAATTTCACAAAGTGGCCAAAGCAAAAGTTTCCCCATTGCCAATCGCCATATTAGCTAATGGTTCCAAATGTATATATATATACTCAAATATATATATATATATATATGTATATATAACTATATATGTAATCTAACTATATATGTATTTGGCGGAGTTTTTCTTATTTGTTAGCTTATTCTTCTACTCGTTGTTCTTTAGCGTTTTTCACGTTTTCCTTTTTGTTGGACACATAATTAGTCCGACTTGTAAGGAAAAACAAATGAATTGCTGTATTCATGCGCAATATAAGTATATATGAATACATATATATACATATATATATTTGAAATCTTTTTCAACTTGATTTTAGGTTGACTTCAATTTGCAAATCCTTACAATTAGCTTCATATGAATGCTGTCAAATGAACAATTCGATCATTAAAATAATTGACAAGTGATACACTTATAAGAGAATTAAAGATCAAGTGAACAATAAATTGATCTACAGCTGCTGTAGACTTCAAGAGACTATTATAATATTTCGAAGAAGTTTTCTGCAATGAAAATATGTCGAAAAAAGATTATCATAAATTCTCTATGAAGTTTTAGAGTGTCATAAAAGGATTTATTTCAATTATATTAAATAAAATAATTGATAATGACTTACACCTTACATTAGTTTGATAATTCGCACTCTGTTTGTAGAAAATAGAAAAAGAAAAAAGTTTCTTTTTGTTTTCAAAGAAAAAAAAACCTCAAGTTCCTTTGTTTAAACAGTCTTCCATAAATTTTCAGATTAAACTTTCAATAAGCATCTCTTAGTATGGAATGTTTTGTTTTTAAAGCTTATCAGCATTTCATTTACATGGATTCTCATATACTTTTTCAAAATGTTCAGATTTTTAAATCTTGGATTTAGTTTTAGTACGTGTTGTGTCGCTCACTTTACAAAAAGCCTCCGCCTCTAGCAGCTGAGTGAGTTTATCGAAGCAACACCATCTCTAGCTTTAGCATGTTCTAGGCATGCATGAGATGCGTCCTTATCTAATATCCAACATCGGAGCCAAAGCTCTGGCAATTTACCAAAAAGAAAAGAAAAGGAAACCATATCTAAGGCTGCTTAAGGTGCCTTTAGTCCTGCCTCTGTTTTTTTCCTTTTTGCTGTTTTTTTTTTTTTTTTGGCTTTTCATTAAAAACTGTGCAAGCCTATCTGACCGTGCAGATCTTTGACTACCACTAGTTACTGTTACAGGGTGTGTAAATTTGTGTGTGTGTGTGTGAGTGTGCGTAGAAAAGCTGGGGCTTGTGCCTGGCTTACCTTTTGCCTAAAGCATAGAAAATTGTTGAAGTTTGCAGAAAATTTTATTGCTGAAAGGTGCTAAAATGAAATGTGCTGATGCCGTGATGAAAGATGAAGGAGAATAGCGGAGGGTGAGATGCAAGGGGGTGGCATCTAGTCGAAAGCCATGCTGAAGTGAGAAAGGGGAACTGTAGTTGTTGGTAGCAAAAGTATTAGTATGATAGTAGTAGTTGTAGAAGAAGGTGTTGTCAAGGAATCTCATATCATGGAAAAGAGTTCTTCTTCCGGTTACCCGAAGTGCTGGTAGCTTTATTCTCGTTTTTTTTTTATCCCCCTTCCCAGTCATCATATAACCCGTTTCTTGCGTTCTTTCTTTAATTATTTAAATTAAAAATTGCCACAACTTTGTCTATGTGAGCTTGTGTGTGTGTAAGAGTGTGTGTGTGTGTGTGTATGAGTGTGTGTATGTGAGTGGGTGTGTGACAGCGCAGTCTAAAGTGTAGCCCACTTGGCACAGTTTTCAATCTCTAGTCTTCCATCTTTTTTAGCTATGTTGCTTCAACCAAAATGGTAACAGTAGCGGCAAAAGCATCAACAACAACAACAACAACAACAATAGCAACAACAATAACAGCAGTGGCACGTTTAATTAAGCAAAGTGGCTGCTGCATGTTCTGTGGGTATTTGAGGTTTGGGTTTTAAGTTTACTGAAGAGAGCTTACTTCGTTTTGCCACTTCCTTTTTCTTCATTATCATCTTCTTTTTATTTATCATTATGTTGTTGTTCTCTCAACTGTTTTTCCTTTTCCACTACTGTCTAAATTTTTGTCTAATTTTTTTTTTACTCACCCCCCCCCCATAATAATTTCGTGTTTATTTTTCTTTTTTTGCTTACAAAAGTCACAACAGACACTCATTGCAAGTAGTCAGGTTGTTGGCTTTTGACTTGTGCCATTAAAAATAAACAAACAAACAAATAAGAGAAAAAAAAAATAACAAAAAAAAAAGAAGAAAAACTTTAAAAGGAGTATTTGAAAGGAGAAGGAATTACATTTTCTTTCTGTATATCTCTCTCTCTCTCTTTCTCTTGTTTTCTCTCTGTCTGTCTGTTGAAAATATTGCATTTCTTTGTCTTTACCACTTTACTTACCTGTGGAAATATTATAAATGTATGTGTATGTGTCCATGCTACATACAAATGAAAATGGCAGAGGGCCATAAAAGCAGCAGCAAGAAATGTAACGGCAAAGGCAAGGAAGGAAACTGCAAATGGGCGCCCGTAAAAGTATGCAACTGTTATATATATATATATATATATATTTTTTTTTTTTTTTGTCTGCCTTTTCTCATAGTTTTTATTTTTATTTTTTATATTTTTTTTTTTTTTTATCATTGCACGTGCCGGTTATGCTGCAAGAAACGTTGCACATTTAGAGTCGACACAGAGACGTACTAAGTATAAGTATTAAAGGGAAAGAAGGGGATTGTTGAGCGTCTATATTTTTGTCTGACAGTTTTTAAGTTATTGAAATGCATCCCGTAAGAATTGAGTTATGTCCTTACTATTTTTGTAATGTGTCTGTATGTGTGTGTACGTGTATGAGTGGCATATCTGAAAATTGGAAAGTAATCGGAGAAGTTTATTTTCAAATCGTTTATTGTCAACACTTAATGAAAACTTGACACAAATTATTTAGTGTTGATAATACCACACTTTGTTTGCTCAATTTTTGATATGCTTTTATTTAAATAAATGTCCACAATGATTATCTCTCTTGTGGCAATAAATGCTAGTTAAATCCGTTTACATTGCTCTTTCTCATGCCAGCTTTTTTTTTTGCGTGCCAGCTCGTAAAATGTAATTAAATGGAATACATAAATTTCCCAATCTTGTTTAAATATTTGAACATTTTCATCTAATCCCTAGCTAAAACCAATTGCAATTTATTAATATCTTGTCTATAGCTATATCTAAGTAATGGGAAAAATCTACTTGATTTATTGCACGGTAGAGAAGGAAAAAAAAATGGAGAGTAGCTGAAATTGCCGACGTCGGTGCGGCCGCGCCGCCACTGACTGCCTTTTGGTTATCTTTTATGGGCATGGCAGTTTTCATTACTTTTATTATTTTTCTTCATTTTTTTCTTCTGTTTTTTGTTTGTACTTTCGGTTATTTTTTTCCCCTATTTCTCCCTCGTACTTGTGATTTTATATTTTATTTTTGTGGGGTATTTGTGTAGATTGAAATGCGCAGTCAAGCAAGATGTTACGAATCTCTGCCACCCTGTAGCAAACTTCTGACTCTTTCTTTTGGGTTTCCATTTGAAAATTGAACTGTGCCTGCAATAAATTTTTGGCAACATTATCCGCAAAACTCAGTCCAGTCAGTTGGTGGCAGACTGTCAGTCAGTGAGAACAATGAAACCAACTGTAAGCAGGTGCCCGTCCTCCATTGGCATAAGCCCTTCCTTCGTCTTTCTCTCTCTGTCTCTGTCTCCCTCTCACTTTTCCATTTGTCTCTTCTATTTTTTGAATCATCTATCTATCTATTCATGTTGCTGCTCCGACAAATGCTTTACAATTTCTTTTTTCTATTGCACCCTCTTCATACTCTAAATCATATTTTACGCTCAATTATTGGCGTTCAAAGTCGACAATGTCACAGACAATGCCAAACTAATGGCCACCTTGGGGGATGGTGGAAGAAAAAAGAATGAGATTGAGCGAGGCGACAATTGTGGTGGGGTAAATGGGGAAAGAAGTAGACAGTCAATGTCAGTCGAGTGGGCTCTAAGCGCTGCCATTTGGCACTTAATAACTCTGCCCTCTCTTTTAGCCAACATCAAGCACCAGCTCTGTCTCTCCTTCTTTCTTTCCTGCTCTTTCTGTTTGTCTCTCCCTTCTTTTACTCGCTTCTTTTGCTCAAATGACAATTTGTAAAGCTTTCAATGAAGCGGCCTATAAAATATCTCCATGTGATGAAGGCAAGCACAAATGACAGCCACTTTGTGGTGCTGCTGGTAGTGGTAGTGGTTGTGGTGGTGATGGTGATGTGGGTGTTATAGGTGGGTTTGTTTTCGTTTGGTTTGGCCTCAGTAATCAATCACTCAATCAATCAGCAAATAATATGCATTGAAATTTTCCTTGTTCATTTGTTTTTTTTTTTTTTTTCGATAAAGTTCTATATGAGAGAAAAGTAGAGTATGAAAGAGTCTTAATGAAATTTTCTTGTTGTCATAAAAGAAATGATATATGTATGTGACTACAGTTACCCATCCCGAAGCTGGAAAAATTATATATATATAAGTATATGGTATACAAATATCTTAGATGTTTAAATGAAGGAAACATATAAGTTACATTTGTAAAAATTTATTTAAACTGAAATTCGTATTTTGTAAAATCTTTTGAAAACCATATTAAGTCCTTTAAATAGATCTTTGAAATACAATCGGTAATATAATTCATCCAGTACGTTTATCTAGTTACGCTCTATTTAATCCTTTGTTCAAATGGAAACGTTCGGAATTCCTATCATTTTATTCAAAATGAGCAATGATAATAAATAAGCTTACTATGGATTAGATGAATATATATATATATATATATATACATATATGTATATACATATAGATGTATTTATTCAATGGCCACTGATTTATTGGTTACGGTTTGAAGCAGTTTAAATGAAACATTTGGATTTTATGTTCTGATTTCTAATCTATTCTGTTTTTCGTTCGCTCCCTCTTTCTCTCGATTCTCTCTCTGTCTTTCTGTTTTGCTCTTGTGCTTTGTGAAATATATTTTCAATGAGCCAGCAGGTTTTGTTGCACAAAACTTCGATGATTAACTTTTTCGATTAACTCAAAACACACACACACACACACACATACACACACAGCATTGGCATAGGCATAGACACATGCGCCCGCCAAAGTATGCAATGCGAAAAAAATATGGCAAAATGATATAAACAACAACAAATAGGCAAACGAGGCAGTGCAGAGATAGATAGAGGGACAGAAAAAGAACGAAAAAGTTAAAGAGCAAGTGGAAAACTTTTCTCTCTTGTCCTCTCTCTTGTCCTCTCTCTCCCTCCCTCTCTCCCTCTCTCTCTCACTCTCTCTTTTTTCTGTGTGTTTTTTATGGCATAAATTTTATTTTAATGTCTGTGCTTAACAATTTTCAATGCACAAATCTTTTCTTTCTCCTTTTGCCATCTCTTTGGACTCCACTCAATCAGCTTTTGCCTAGTCAAAGTTTCTTTTTGTTGTTGTTTCTTCTTTACCCCTAGACATTTCGCATTTCGTTGCTTGTTTTTTGTGTTTTTGAACTTTGCATATTGATAAGGGAAAAACTGTGGAAAAGCTGTAGATTATTTAATCTATTTTCTTCTATTTAGATGAGCAGAGTGGAAAATGTATTTTTTGGCCTTTTTTCCATGTTCCCTGATTGATGTGTATGTGCTATCAGCTATGCGTGCTGATGGGTGGGCGTGGCATATTGTTGTTGTGTGTGTTGGTTGCAATAATTATGGGGATGAGCCGCCTGGTCGTATAGCAATTGTTTGTAATGATAAATGATTTTACTCAATGGCAAAGAAAAGGAAAAATACCAATAAACACACCTCTCTATTTCTTTCTATATCTCACTTTTCTTTCGATCCTCTGTATGTATGCGTATGACCATGCATGTATGTGTATGTGTGTATGTGTGTGTGTATGTATGTGTGTATTTTGGCCATTTGGGTCATCAATAATTCAGCTTTGTACCTAATGAGGCCACAAACCACATTTCTTTATCTTTTCTTCCTTTGGCTCCATCTATCTTCGTTTTCAAATATTCAAATAGAACAATCAAAGTAATTTCCCAAAGACGAGAAGGTGCCAAAGCGTAAAGAAACAATAAAAAAAAGAACCAGAAAAAAAAAAGAAACAAAGAGAAAAGTTAAACAAGAAAATTTCCCCAACGAGCAATTTTTCGCCAGCCGAAGCAAAAGCATTGCCAAATAAGCAAAAGAATGCCGAAAACTGAAACTTAAAAGTAGGCAAATACCCCAAACAAAAACAACAAAAATAAAAAAAAAGGAATGGGAGAAAAAGAGGAAGGGGACAAAATGTTGGCAAGAGTCGGCAGTAGCATTGAAAGTGCCAGCAACAAAAAGAGTAAAGAAAAACTGTTTTAAAAGCTTAACCACGAAAAACTGTGAATATTCCCTAATGACAGATGCTTTCCAGGCAAAACGCAAGTGAAAAGAGAAAAGAAAGAAAAAATAGAAAGGAAAAAAATAACAAAAATGGTAGTGAAAGGTTTTCCCTTTTGCGCCAGAAGGCAGTCAGACTCTCTGATAAAGCATCATTTCGGCATTAGTAGCCGTAAAAAGTAAACGAAATTGAAGTGAAGGAGAAAAAGAAAACAAAAAAAAAAGGGCAAAAAAGGATCCATCGACAAAAGTTAACCATTTGCGAAAGTTAAAGTCCAGCAGTATATGTATGTATATTTGTATAAATCATGATACAGAAATTACCTTAAAAAATATTTTGCTAACCGATTCAATTTTAATATATTTTATTTAATTTTCCTTTTTAATAGAGGTAACGATTTGAATTCGTTTAATTAAAACCAAAATTTTAATTCGAATTTATTAATGTCGAAATCAATTTAGGAATTTTGAAACAAATTATTAATTATTTATATATTCCTATGATGTGATTTGAGGTAGATAAACTTCTGTTCTTTAAAAAAATTAAAGTAAATTGAAACGATAGGTAACCGCTTCAAATGAATCCACAAATTATATATATTATATTATTCATGCCTTACACAAACATTTCAAATCGTATTTCTCAGTAATCAAAATAAAACTCAATCTCTATTTAAACGTTTACCCAAATTGGTGAATCATTCGCTCAGGTTTGTTGAAGAATTCTTACCTGAAGTAATGAAACAATTTACTTACTATAAACTGGGTAAGCTTCGTTTTTCGCATTTTTTTTTCTCTCTCTTCTTTTTGGCAAATATTTAAATTGAATTGTGTAAAGTAGAAAACTTACCCCTCACTTTTTTTTCCAAACATTTTCTCTTTTCTAACAATGTCTTGCTACCTTTTTAGTTCTCTTTTGCTTTTGTAAATTGTAATTTTTACACCTTCACGGTGAATTTTCCAGCATTGCGTCCCACCATTTACCACTCAGATGGTAAAAAGACCCCCTTAGGCCCCACCCTATCCCAAGCGTTTTCTGTGTCGACACACAAAACGCTGCCACTTGAGAACTTTTAGTGCGTCTCAATGCGCATTTGAAATATAAAATAGAAATTCAATTTACTTTAAATAAGCGCACAAAAGCAAAAGAAACATGGAAATCTAAAGAAAGAGAGAGAGAGAGAGAGTGAGAGCAAGAGAGAGAGAGAGAGAGAGAGAGACAGATAGGGGGCAAGAAAGTAGACATCAGGCAGGAGGCAAACAAGTTGACACGTCACTGCCACCTCAGAAGAGCTCTCTGTTTTCCACAGCAAAGGAAAAGTAGAAGAAAGAAAAAAATAAACTGACAAAAAAAAAAAAAGGAATAAGAAAAAACTTTTTAAATGAACTTAAAATTGACTAAATGTGCTAGAAAAGGTGCGAAATTCGCTGGGGAATTGAAACTGGAGAGGCGAGCGGACAGCGACAACGCCGACGACGACGACGACGACGACGAATATAATTAAGCGGCGTTTAAAACGCTTGTACTAGTAAAATAAAGACGAAGGCGAATGAAGGTAGGCGGAGGGTGGAGGGGGAGGGAGATGGAAGTATGAAAACGAGTGGGTGGTAAAATTTGAGTGGAATTGGGGAAAAGGTTGTTTGGCTTTGGCCTTAATTAGTATGAGGTGGGGCATCGCGCCAAAACTTTCTCTAAAAGTTTAATTTAAATATGAATGAGGGAAGACCGAGTTTTTCTCGATTTTCTTCTTATTCTTCTAGTATGTCTCTTCTTCTTCCACTTTCGATTACAATTCAAATTTTTGGAATTTTTGATGATTTATTGATGGCCTTCTATTATTATTATTTTGTAAAAGAAAATCATTAATCGAATTATATGAAATCAGCATTAAAATTTTTGACAATTTGAGTGACTTAATGAAGGGCACTTAAAATTATCGAAAATAAGTCTCTCACTCTTAGATCTGTTTTCTATATTTCATATTTTCTTTTAATTCCTTTACCTTATTGGTAACATTTAAAAAATAAATGTTAGTGAGAAGGAAGTACTTTTAGTTTTAAAGCTAAATCATTTACTTAAATATTCTTAGTTAAGAAAAGTATTTGATTTATAATTAATGCTAATAATTCTCAACCAGTTATAGACAACATTAATTTACGTACTTCTCAAGATAGTTGTCTTAAAAGATCATAAAAGATTTTTCAAATATTACTAATTACCGACTTAATCAACAGGTAAATGAAGTAAAATTATAGGAGTATTCTACAAATATGATTTTCTCTATACTCACATTTTTGAAAATCTTGAAAATTTAAATACTAAAAGAAACGAACGAGATGAAAAGAAAACAGTTGTGCTTATCGCTTATACGTACTGTTGCCGGCACTTAAATGAAACATGAATGAAATGAGAAGGTGGAGAAGGATAAAGATGATGAGAAGGATGAAAGAAAATCATGCAAATTAGATTGCAGCCTTGGTAAAAAATCCAACAAAACCCCCACTCACATTTTATTATTTCACTAAAGATTTTCATTGTTTCGGTTTTTCCTTCTTGGGAATATTTAAGCCGCTTAACTTAGCAATGGCAGCAGCTTTGTTTTTATTTTATAACCTGAAAAACAGCCGCATAATTATAAATCTGTCAAAATGTGTAAGAGGTAACGACAATAGCTGCTGCCTCTTTCTTCTGCCCTTTTTCTCGAGTGCAGCCAGACAGAAAGGAGATGGTGAAGGAAAAAGAATGAAGAAGCCTGTAAGGATGAATGAGAGGCATCGATAGCCGGTTGGGCGCCCAACTGGCGGACGCCAGTAAAATTTTTATTCCTTCCGAAAACCAAATACAAAAAAAAATACCAAAGAAAAAACCCAAACAAAAACAGTCATAAATAGTGGGAGAGAGTGTGTATGTGTCAGTGTGTGTGTATTTGTATGTGTGTGTGGACACTTGTAACACTTGTTCTCTCCATCTCAGTCTGCTTTTCCATTCTCTTTCCCATTCTTTTTGCTCCTTTACTGTCTAATCAATTTATTGAATTTATTTGCTGATTTTATTAAAGCGCGCAAAAAAAAAATTTCGTCCCAAAAAAAAAGAAGTAACAAAATTTGAGTGAAGATAAAACTTGACTGTCTGTGTGTGTGTGTGTGTGTACGTGTGAGTATATCTGCTGGTGGTGGTGTGTAGGCGTGGCCATGAAAATTCCGTTTGCAGGCTCAATTGCCTGTCAACAAACAACAACAACAACAACAACAACAAGAGCAACAAACGATGTTTCGGTTCTTCTATTATCTCGGGGTTAGAGCGGATTTTACTGGCGCCTAGCATAATTAAGTTAGAACCTTTTTTTCTCCTCCTCCTCTCTCCTCGGATTTTCGTTTTTTTTTTTTTTATTTTTTTTTTTTTTTGACACTGTGACGTGACTCCACATTAGACGCATTTCGATTTTGACTCGTCTTGACTCGAGTTGAAGTTGAGTTCTGGGTGAAAAGTGCTGTGATTGCTGCTGCCACTGGAATGTGACGGCAGGATGTGCCACTAAGCAGGACACGCCCCAACTGTTAACACAATGCGCGACATTTTGTATTTAACTTAAGCCTCTTTAGCAAACTGAAAGAGATAGGCTTTTGGCAACTAAACTAAAGGAACTAAATGTTTCCTCTATTTTGCCACAAAAATACTAATCCCAAAGACAAATCTAAGAAAGAAGATTAAGTAAATTGAAAAGTTTAAGATATGAAATTGCTTTTTTGAACTAAGAACCAATTTAGCCATATGTTTATGGCCTGAAATTCACATTACATTTCAGTCTTAAAAATTCTAGTTGTGTCATGTACATTTAAAGAATCAGATAAAAATTGGGGCAAAAAAAAAAAAAAAAAAAAATATTAAACAAGTTTCCAATATCCCTCGGGTTATCTTTTACATTTTCCGTATATACATGAATGAGATTTGAATTTGGAATTAAATTTAGCTTCCACTTTATGTTTGCAGTTGAATAAAACACACAAAACTTGTTGGCTATGGTATTATCTGTTCATTTTCCCTTCTTTCACTATTTATTGACCGAAAAATATAAAATAGAAAATGAAATTTTCTCTCTAATTGCCGCCAAATAAACAAAATTGTATGCTATGCAGATATGTATGTATAAATACATATATATGTATAGACATATAAACGAGGTTGGTTTAAAAAGAATCAAATAAGTGTTTGTCTATTATTCTATTACCGGCTAAAAGTTTTCATTTGATTAATTCAAATGAAATTTATAAAACTATATTGTTCATATGTTAAGCATATTAAAGGTCATTTCTATGATATTAATTCTGGTTTTAATAATATGATAATATACATACCTATTTTAATGTTAATAAAAAAAGTGTTTTGCGATACTCGGTTATCTTTTTGAGCGCACCTCGTATTGTTGATATTTTTCTATTACCTATTTATTGAATTGTGTGAATTTTTATCTCACTAGTTTTCTTTCTTCTTTTTTTTTTTTGTTTTTTTTTCCATTTTTGCAGCTGGTTGGCGGTGAATTCGATATGGAATTGAATTTTGTGATACAGGATGCGCAGAATATCAAACATATGCTGGAGTTGTTGGATCATTGTCCGCCCAATTTGCAGGTGAGTCAGATTGAACAATGGTTGATTATATGTATGTAGTTAGCATGTAAGAAAGAGTGAGTAAGGGTGAATGAGTGCGAAAAGTACTCATATGATGCCATTTTTAATAGAATTTAATTCAATTTTCACTGTGGCATCAAAAGAAAATTAACAAGGCAAAAGCAACAATAAGACAAGAAGGAGCCACATGTCGCATGTAGCATGAGAGGCGTGACAGCACAAATTGCGCGTAATGAAAACGCAACATCAACATGAAATGCCTTTCAACTGGTTTTTTACACCCTTTCAAGAAAGGTTATATTAATTTGGCTAAGAAGTTTGCAACGAAAAATCACCGACTATTGAAAACATATATACGCCTGATTTGTCATTTCTATCTGTCTGTATA
This sequence comes from Drosophila sturtevanti, assembly GCA_018150375.1. NCBI lineage: Eukaryota > Metazoa > Arthropoda > Insecta > Diptera > Drosophilidae > Drosophila > Drosophila sturtevanti. The sequence continues at coordinate 734,947 of JAECWJ010000392.1, read as the reverse complement.
TATGTATGTTGAAATATAACGGATAGGGCGACTATATCATATAGCTGCCATATCAACCATCGCTTAAAAATATAGATTTAACTTTCTTGCTAATAAGACTCTTAAAAAATTAAATAATTATTAATTTGACATTAATTCCACAAACGGTGAGGTATAAATATATCTCTATAAACTTCTGATGGAATTACCTACGGTGAAATTTGGATCTTTCGCTTTTCATGGAAATGTTTACCAATTCAAAATTTTGCTAGAGTATGCAAACTTCGGCACAGCTTCAGTGTCAGCTTTGCCTTCTAGTTCCTTTTTTTTACGTTTTACTCTTCCGCCTGGTTTTGTGTCATCTGTCAGCTCCGCCGCTTTTAACTTCCTCCTGCTACTTCGTCGACTGGTGCTCCCGCTGCTGTTGCTGATTTTTTTTTTTTTTTGATTTGCATATGAATTTATATATATGTATATATAAATGTATATGTATATACATATATGGACGTGTGCGTACGTGTGGGTGTGTGTGTGTGTGTGTGTATTCATGTGACTGTGTGCGCATGTTAAACAATATTTTACACCTGACGTTGTCACTGTTGTCGTTTGTGCGCTCGGGCGCCATCAAATTATTAGCATGACTGCTGGCAAAAAGGATCCGACAACGTCATCATCATAATCTTCATCATCATCCTACTCCATTATAGAACTTCCAGCATCTGACTGGATCACGTTCTCTTATAGTTGTATAGAATTTTCGTATGAAAATCCTTTTGTCATTCAAACGTATCGGTCTTAGCTACTAAGTATATTTGTGCTCTTTCTTAATGACACGATCTTAATTTTCAATTAGATTATATTTTTGATTTATAGTATTATTGCAAATTTTTGTATAGACGAAACTGTTTTCGTAATGCATTTAAAAGTTGCCATTAAATAGGTACAAATAATTTTGATTAATTCTTAATATTGCAATTAAAATTCACTTGTTGAAATTCATACATATTAAAGAAGTCACAAAACTGTATTTTATTTTATGGTATTGAAATTTTCCTTTTCTATAACCTACATACTATAATGAAATTGTTTTCGTGAAAATTGCTTTAATCTTTGTTTCATTATATTGTTTAATTAATTGAATATTTTACAATTACCTGTTAATTAGGCGGAAATGAATGAATTCACAATGGCTCATATTGTTGCTAAAGTCAATATTCATTTGGTGCGGAAGATGGATTTCATATACTGCGAGTACAGTACAAATTAATTAAATTTATTGTTAATATTATTTGTTAATTGCTATTGCTTTCAATTGTCTCGAATACCTTTAAAACCGCCCTCGTACATACAACTTGAATTTCGGCGAATTTTGATAACCAAATAATGAAAAACTTTCTTTTAACTCTTTTGTTTTTGCCGCTATGTGAAATGTCTTGAGTTTGCTTACTTTAGCTTCAGGTGGCAGATGATGATGATGGAGGCGTATGTGAGTGGGTGTACGTGTGGGTGTAGATGTGTATGCGAGTGTGGGTGTGAGTGTGAGGCAACAACCCAAACAGCTATCCATTTAAAAAGGACTTACATATGCAAACCATTAAAGTGATGACGCCTGTTCCTGTTCTCATTCTCTTGTTTCTCATCTGTATATGTATGCGTGTGTATGTATGTGTGTGTAGCTGTGATTGTGTACATCTATGTGTCTGTGTGTGCGTGTGTGTGTGTGTGTGTGTGGGATATTTAATGATATGCAGAGTGTAATAGTTGTTATTGTTGTTGTTTTGCATGTGCCAAAGAAATTTATTTGATTTTCTTCTTTACTCGTTTTGTTTTTTTTTTTTTTTTTTTTTTTTGTTTTGGAAAATTAATGAATATTGCCAGTAACAAATTTTTTGGTGTGCGCTTTGCCATATGTAAAACAAGCATCAAATATGCCTTCTCTCTTGAGTTTTCATTTATTTTTTCTTTGCCTGTTTTGTGTATGCCATTTGGCGTTTGCCGTCTTTGTTTCATTTGACATTCTACACACACACACACCCCACACCCATACACACAGATACAGGTGCAAGAGGAGACCGGACCAGAGACCGGTACTTAAATGATTTATGTCTTCTGTTCTGTAGCGTGAAGTCTTCCATTTTGGCATTCATTCAATTGATTCGGCACGTAAACCATGGCAAGTGCAAATAACTGTTTCAGTCCAGTTCTATTCTTCTTGTTTTTTTTTGTGTTTGTGTTTGTTTGTTGATGTTGTTGTTGTTGTTGTTGTTGTGTTTTAGGCCATAACATTTTATACTTGACAATAAATTTGTCGCCTTCCACCTCTACCACTTTTCTCATTCACCTCACGCTAAATCAAAGCATCTTTTGAAAATTAAGGCCGTAATGCGGCCTACCAGCAGGCATCCCATCCGATCCCCATCATCCATTTTCACATCCGTCTACTTGGGCCACTAACCGCATATTTGTCGTGCCTCGGTGACCTGGCTGGCAGGCTGGCTGACTGCCTGCCTTCTTTGCCAGCCTCCTTTGTATGGCCAATAAAATTTTACAACCTTTACCAGCTCAGCAATTTGCGTAACTCTTTCCTATCCTTTTTTCCCCTCCGCATAGAATGTGCCACAGTGAAAGCATCAGGGGGCAAATTGACAGAGTGAAGGAGCAAACGAGAAAAAGAGAGGGAGAGTGAGAAAGATAGAATGGAATCAACAGCCAACAATACAACTTTCACCTTTCATCATGCCGCGGCCTTTCTTTTTTCCCTCTTTTTTTTTTTTGTTTTGTTGTTGTTGTTTTTTTTTTGTATTTTTTGTTTTTCCCTTGTTTGTTGGTTTTTCTTCACCAGGTGGCAGCTGCTTTGAATAACATTGTTAGATCTGGTCTGGCCGCCAGAGTTGGTCTTTGCCTAAAGTCATTCATGCATCCTGGTGTGACCCAGTCAGTCGTATATCAGAATGACATTTGAATTCATGAATATCATAAAGAGTTCATAATTGAATTGCTTTTTATCCAAACATCATTTATACCAATTAAATCTGTGCTAGAATATATCTATATAATATATATGTTTATAAAAGCAGCTGTATACAATCTAACTAGGAACTTTACTATAAGAATTTGTCTTAAATCCAGCAATATTGTAAGGCTCTAAATTTTTTTAGTTTAGCTTATGATATAGATATATATATACATATATAGATATCCAGTATTCCGGACAGAAATACTATAAATTGATTATCAATCGATACTGCCACAACAATATTCATAAAAATGCCAAAGCGCATCTCTCTCACTCTCTCCCTTTTTTCCTATCTCGCCAAGGGAATTCCCTCAAGTTTTCTTGTCTCATTTATATATAGTATACATATATATATATATATATATATTATGATGCTGCGATCCTTTATAAAGTCAATAAAATGCTGCATAGTTTCTTTTTGCCTCTGAGTAAACCACTTCAAGTAAAACTATGCAAGTTTACTGTACTGAAATTCTTTTTTTTCCCTCCTTTTTTTTTTGCCACTGGCGATTTGTTTGGTTTAGAGCTGCTGCTGTTGCTGTTGCTGTTGCTTTTGGTAGGGAGTAGGAAGTGGTAGTAGTAGTGGTGCTAATGCTTATCTACGTTCGAACAGCATTCGCTTGCTGGAGCCATTTGCCACCTTCCTTCCTGCTATCATCTTCATCGTTGTCCGTTTACATTTCCCTTTTTGGCTTCAAGTTCGAAAGTTACACGGAGGATTAACTTGTGATTATGTTGCCAATGTGAACGGTCCGCAGCCCATCGCCCACGGATTCCAGACCCCAGAACTCGCGACTTCATATCCAACCCAATGCCAGAGAGTTTTGAGTTGATTTGGCAGCGCCAGTTTGAAATTGTGAAAAGTTTTGCTAGGCAATGGCATTCGTTTGGCCGCGGCTTAGCTGCAGCTTAGCGGCATGTTAAAGCTTGAATGCCATACACACACACACACACACACACACCTATACAGAGGGAAAAATATATGTATATACATAGAAAGGGAGAATATATAGTAGGTGCAAAAATAGGTATACATAGGTACATAGCACTTTGTTTAAAGTCTAAACCACACTGTAATTATCCGAGAGTGGTGGTAAATCATTCCTTTGGCACAAACATTTATACAAAAAATATTCACAAACTGTGGGCAAAATGGTTGAGGGATTAGTAGGATGTTCTCAATAGGGCGATACAGAGAGACTGGTAGATAGGGAGAGTGGGGAGAGAGAGAGAGAGAGAGAGTGAGTTAGAATAGGAATAGGAAACTCACTGCCTGGCAACAGCATATAAAATAGCATCAACAGCATCGACAGCAGGCAAAACAGCCAAAGGCTATATACATAATATTTATTCATGAATTGAATTTGTATTCTAGGCAGATATTTTATAAGTTATCCATTTCTGTGCTTTGCCATCTAGTTATCATTCTCTCTCTCTCTCTCTATCTCTCTCTGTCTGTGTCGCTGTTTTTCCTGTTTTCCCTTTCCATGCTCCTTCTGGGGACTCTTGTTTTTTTTTTGCTATTTTTTTACTCTTTGGGCTTGCATGAAGTCAATTTCTTTGTAGTCTTTCTCCTTTTGGGCCTGTCAATGACCTATAACTGACATATAAAACTATATATATATATATATATGTATATATATATAAATATACCTATATGTGTATATGTATTTATATAAACTGATAAAGTGTGACCATATTGAAGGACATTATTTGCCAAATTGTTTCTTTTGCAGGAAGAAAGCTTTCTTCAGAAACAAATTGTTAAATTTTAATCAAGTTTGGGCACATTTTAACTTTTGTTTGAATTGATATGCAAAACTATGGCAACTGAAAAAGCCACTCCCAAAGACTGTAAACATTAAATATGGAATGATTGGCAATCAATAGGGAGAACATGTACATAGTACACACGACATGAACAGGAGGGGATATGAACATGGATATGTCTGAACGATGAAGACGAAGGAGGAGATGTGCATTGGAACTGGATAGAAAACGCTGGCCAATCGATGTTTATAGAATATATACATACATACATATATGCGTGTGTGTGTGTGTGTATGTGAAGCAAAAGAAGGAAGTGAATTGGATTGGTATTGATGGGCGAATTGGGTGAAACTTGGAAACTTGGACACACTTTGAAATGGGTTCAACATTAGTCTCGGGCCTGGCATTTGTATTTGCAATGTCGCCTTTTGTGTGTGTTTTTTGGCCTTTTGATGCCGTCTTTTATTACATTTGTGTGGTGCTGCTTTATTTTTTTTTCTCTCTCCCTCTCTTTCTCTTTCTGCCTGTCTTTTTTCTGTTCCTTTTATTGGCTACCAGTGAAGGGAAAAGACAGGAGTTGAAGAAAGGGCCAAGGACCTTGTCGCCGTCACGTAGACGAAAAAAAAAGAAGAAAATAACCTAGCGTGAACGATGACGACAGCCAAACACATTGGCTTGACCTAAGCCTGATCCTGATCCCATTCGTCGCCAGTTTAAAGTCTCATTCTCTCTCCTCTCTCTCTCTCTCTTTCTCTCTCTGTGTCTCGCTTTCTATTTCTCTTTATGTGCGTCGTGTATGTGTGTGTGTGTGATGTGAAAAGGTCATTTAATTTCTTTTTGATTTGTTCAGCCTGGCCCATTCTGGCCCCATTGTGTTTCTGCTGCTGCTGTTGTTATTGTTGTTGTTTCTGTGTGCGAGTTCTCGTTTGGGTTGTTCGTCATTAAAGTGTAAATGTATTTTTAAGTGGAAATCGTGGGAGCAAAAAAGAAAAAAAAAAGGGAAAACTCGCTAAAGCCAAGAAAATCTACAAGAAAAATAGAATTACCAAAGCGGCGCCAAAAAAGCCGCTCAAGTTTCACTTTTCGTCTTTTTACTCTCCCCCATCCTTATCTTTTCGTTTGTTTTCATTTCATTTCTCCTTTCTTAGAGTTAATAGCATTTTAAGTACAGCAAAAATCCAGCAAAATAAAAAGAATCAGCGGATGAAGTATTTTTCTTTCTTTATTTAAAAAAAAAAAACCTTATAAACTTGATCAAATTTATCTTTCTGTAAAACGGCGAAAATGAGGAACAAAAAAAGTACCAACATTAAGTAAGAAAGAAAAAGAGATAGAGAGAGAGAGAGAAAGAGAAGGATAATGTTCAATTGAAATTAAACGAACATTATTTGTCTTATTTATTCAAACTTAAGTTGGTTTTTTATATGTCCAATGTCCATTTTACGTGGGTACATTTTGAACAATCAGAAGATAATTAGATATAATCAGACTTAAATTACTAACCTCATCAATGAACCATTATAAATCGATTAAAAAATAAATATTCAGTTTCAGCAAAATCGAACTGATTTGGTATTAGAAATGTGTGATATAACGTATGAATTCTATTTTATGTTCTATTATAGTACCTTTAGTTTATTTTTATTATAATAATAATTTTTTAATTGCTTGTTGCAAAATGTAAAATTAAGATTTTTAGATTAACCAGTTCTAACTCTGGAACTATTTTATGAAGCTATTCTATGAAGCCTATATAAGAATTTACTTGCCTTTTTATATCTAATACCTCTAAATAAATATCTTTCTGAAGGTTTTTCGAAAGATCAAGGGACTTAATCATTATAACTAATGTCAATTATGAACTCACAATCTAAACATTTAATATTATTTATTTTTATCTTTTGAGTTCGGTTTGGTTTTCGAAATTTAAGTTAGTTCATTTTTTTATTTGATTGTCAATTGAAATGCATTGTATTAAGAAGAAATCACACTTTAAATATACACACATTTAAGAAATATAACGACAACATTCACATATATGTATGTATATACATTTTTATTTATATATATATATAAGTGTACATATTTATATACATATACATATATATAAGTATATTTTTGTTGATTTTATTATTATCATTTTTTCACTTTTTGTTTTGCTGTTGCTATTGCCGAGGCATGAAAAATGTATAAACTTTTTGGCACAGCCTAAGGACAAACAGACATGGATTGGATGGAAAGGCAATGGGAAGATGGCGCGTGACATGGGTGGTGTTAGTAACAAGGGGCAGGGGTAAGGGTAGAAGTAGGGGGGAGGCGGGGGAATAGGATATGAAGGACGTAGGATGTAGGCAGGCGAACTGTTTGGAATACTTTTTTGAGCTGCTTTGCATTTTTGGCTTGTGGGCTTAGCTCAACAAAAAAAAAAAAAAAAAAGAAGGGAAAAAAAGTAACACCGAGAAGTAAAAAAAGCAAACTCACATGATGGCAATAGGCAAGGGCAAAACATGTTAGGATTGGGACCGGGGCGGGGCGGGGCGGTCTTTAATGCCACACATGAGGTTTGTCATTCAATTTTGACGCGAACGCGTTGCTTGGTGATAACCCCACGCTTCTGGGTTGGGCAGGCAGTGGGAGAGGAAATACAGAGACAGTTTCGGATTTAGATGCCAGATCCCACATGGCATTGACTCCTCCACCTTCTCCTTTCCGCACTCATCAATATGCAAAAAAGGCAACAACAGACACAGCAGTGGCAGGCTCATCTGAAAAGGGGTTATCAATGGTCATCCTCCTCCTTCTCCTCCTCCTCCTCCTCGGATATTTCTTCCCACTCCATTTACATTACCCCCTCAACTTTTCCGCACTTCCGTTCAACTCACAATCAGTCGTGCGTCAAAAGCAATGCAAACTTTTCCAAAAAAAAAAAAAAAAAAAAAAAAAAAAAAAATATAAAAAGAAAAAAATGAAAGAAAATTATTTTGGAAATGTCAACGTGAAACTTTTGCACAAATGCCAAGCTTCCGTTCTAACCTCAAACCCTTCCCCCCTCTCTCTCTCTCTCTTGCTTACCAGCTTTTCCGCTCTCCGTTTTCCATTCTTCATTCTTTGGCACCTTCTACACTATACCAGACGCATATGGTTCTCGTTTACCCAGGCCTAGGCGTCCATTTTTGTTGGTTCAAATTCCAAAACACAATTGAATTTCATGTTTGACATGCTCTAATCCTACCCCCCACACCTCTATACTCGATATGCCCTGCCCCTTCCACTTGGTTCCCTCGCTCTCTCTTTCCCCAACCATTTTGGCACGGGTCTAGGCGCCGCAAAGTTTTCTTTGTTTTGCTAGCGGCACTAAACGAAACAACAAAAACCAAAAAAAAAAAAAAAAAAGTATAAAAAGCAAGGAAATTTATTGTGATTTCCATTGGCTTCAATTTCGAAATCAAAGCTACGTTTTTGGGCCATGTTTGAGACCTTCAACCTCGTGGTATGTGTGTGCCTTGAGGGTACAGAGTTTTGCTAACCGATTTCGATTTAACAAGCCAGAAATAATTAAAATGCAATGAGAGATATTCAAGTAATTTTTCAGTTCAAAAAATTTAAATAAAGAAGAAAGAAAAACACTGGACTTACAAATAATTTTTAGTCTGCAATTAAGTCAAGTTTTTAGCCAAATTTTATGTTTTAATTTTTTATTTAAATATTTGAATAAGCAACCATTAAGAACTAACTAAATAAATACCGATCAAGTCGTATAAATAATTAGTATATTATTTCGGGCTAATTTACAAGGGTATATAAGGGTTGACTCAAAATTAGCCTCTCTCGCTCTCTCTCTGCCTCTCTATCTCCCTCTCTCTTTCTCTCTCTCTTTCTCTCTTCCTCTCTGGTTGTATATAATTCAATTTAAAAGCACTTTGCACCAAGCAAAATGCCGGCATCAAAGGTTTTTGTCAACCATTTTTGAAGGGTTGCTGCTGGCTCCCAACGTACATTTTCGTTTCGTTTTTCTTTTCTTGTTGTTTTTTTTTTTTTTATCACAGCTTCCATTTGCAATTTCTCACACCTTAATACGGTTGAGTGAACGAGCGAGCCAAGGGTAGAAATGGGTGTGGGAGTACGGAGCATGGGCACTTCTTCTACTTAATTACAAGTCAGCCGCTTAGGTGACCCAAAGCAACACCAAGTTCTCTCACACTTGGTAAAAGCAAACCCCAACCCTATTAACACGACCAGCCAAGCATTCCCCCTTCCCCCCCCATCCTCAAAAAGGATCGCAAAATCAAATTCAAACTGAAAATTGCTCTCAATTAACTTGTTGGTGGCAACAACAACAAAAACAACAACAACAGAAAAAAAAAAATAACAGGCAAAAAAGAAAAAAGGATTGAATCCTTTATGCCACTCCCTTTTGCTTTGTTCTTCTTTTCTTTTCTTTTTTTTTTTTGGACAAACAAAACTGTCATGCGGCAAAACTTTTAATTTGTGAAATTTGCCAACATGAAAAAAAAACTCTTACATTAGATCGGACTTTCTAATGCCCTGCATAAGGAAAATTTTATACTTAAAATTTTTTTTGGGATTATTAACAAAAAAAATAGTAGAAAGAGATTTTAAACTTTTACTTCTCATTCCCATACTTTATATTAAATCACAGCCTCTATTTATTTTATGTTTTTGGTATATACATATATATATATATACATATATATATATATATATATATAGATATATATATATAGATATATATATATATATATTAAGGAATATTGAGAAAGTAAGTTACGTCTGGTCAACAACCTTTTGGAATTGTCATTTTGCACTTAAACATTTTGGAGAATACCAAGTAATATACCCATTTATCGAATGTTAATAGGGTATAAAAAGAAATATACAAAAAAAGGCATTAAAAGTTTGCCACAACAAAAACAAAGTACATAGATTGGGATGTTGCGTCCCATTTGTGGGTAAAGAAGAAAGGGAGAAGAGAAAAAAGAGTCGAGAAAAAAAAAAAAACAAATAATTAAACTTGAACTTTTCATTTATTTGTTGTTTAGAAAAATAGAAAATGCTCCGTCGATTTTACATTTTTTTTTTGTTCACCCTTTTGACCTTAAATTAATTAAATAAATTAGAATTTTTGGCCAAAAATCAAATTGAAATAAAACACTTTTGACAGTGTAAATGTAATTAACTTGATACCAGTGCCGCCCATTGAACGCACCAAAGGGAATGTGAATAACAAAAAATAAAATCAACAATCAGCGAGTTGAGGGTTAAGGATAAGGTTAGGGGTCAGTCACAAGTGATTGCCCTTTATCACTTGCCACTTGAGTCGTCTCTAAGCGATATTGCAATAGAGAGGAGAAACAGCAACAGCAGCTGCAAAAACAATATTAACAAAAAAAAAAAAAAAAAAAGAGGAAGAGGAGAAAAAACAATGACAACGACAAACGATGACTATAGACAAAGAATGAATGTTGGTTGGCCCATTAAAAGGCATTGGCAATGACAAAAGCCAGTTGGCAAAACGGCAACAAGAGATATATTCTATATAAATACATATATGTGCCTGGTGACAAAGTTGTCAAAATCCATTTCCTTCAATATACGTAGATTTTTAAATTGAATTCACTTTACAATTAAAGCCAAGCAATTAAAGCAACAAATTTAAGGGAATTAAATATATATTAATTATTTGTATACCCTTTACCCATAGAGTACAAGGGTATATTTAATTTATATTCGATTAATGGGAATATGGAAGGAGTTTGAGTTTATGAAATATCTCTTATTGGTACAGGGTATACTCCGAGTCGGCAGGGACGACTTGCTTACTTCATTTATTTAAATTTTACTTCATCTTCATTTTTTAATTTATTTCAAAATCAAAATCACATCGTTATATATATTTTCAATATAAAGATTATTCTATACACATGAGTTAATTGATTAATGATTTTTTGATTAATGCTAGTTTATCAGTTAAGTTTAAGTTAAAATTTTGCAATATTTCAATGTTTTAACTTTTTCTGGTAATTTTTGAAATCGTCGTTCACTTAATGCTTTGATTTTTTGAAATTTTGTCACCTGGATGTGTCTGAACTTTGTGCTTTTGCTTAGATGAAGCACAAGCTAAGCCAATGCCTGCACTTTGTGTCAATGTTATGCACATCGGAAGACAGTTTGCCGAGAGGTAGGACAAAATCATATACAGTAAGAAGAAGGGTAGAAAAGGTTGTGTGTGTGTCTGTGTGTGTGTGTGTGCAGGAGTAGTGTGGATGCTACTTAACCCGCAAACTGCTGACGCTGCCACTTTTCCATGTGCGTGGAGTTAAGCAGCTCCTTTTGGTTGGTGGGTGTGTGTGTGTGGGGGGAAGGTTTGAGTAAAGGTGAGGAAGGGAGGAAGGAGGTAAGTCTGGCAAGGAACTTCTTGCCAGTTGTTTGCATTGCAGCGGCAGCTGCTGTCAATAATAAATTTCCGTTAGAGCCGCAGCAGATTTGCAAGAGGAAAACCAGTTGGCTGGTCTGACGGCACGTACCTAGAAAAGCAAGGCACAGGGAATGCGAAAAAGCAAGAGGAACATACACAAATAGACAGACACAAAGAGCGACGGAGAGAGAGAGAGAGAGAGAGAGAGAGAGAGAGATAGGGAGAGAAAGGCAGTCAGAAAGGCATAGAGAGAATAGTGTGATAAGGAAGGAAACACATAAGCGCATTGCAAGACGATGAGCATGAGGAAACGGAACAAGATTGCAGCTCCTCTTCTTGGTTGGGCACTAAAAAGATGACATAAAGATAGGGCCAAGCGGGTGTTGAAATTGAATCGGGGGGGTGGTATAAGGTATTGGTATTGGTATTGGTATCGGCGGTGCAGCAGAACGATGTGCCAGCATGCAAAATAGGCAAACGTTCGTCTTATGACTTCTCCACCATCCTTCTGTCATCTCTTTCTACTCCTTGCAACTTCTGTCGCCTAGATAAAGTATACGACCGATTGCGCGTTTTGCCAAGACACAAAGACACTCAGCAACCGGGGCGACACGTTAAGAAATTTATTGAAATTCTATTGAAACGAAACGATTTGACTGCAAGCAAAGAAGAAGCAAAAAAAAAAAAAAAATAAAATAAAATAAAGAGAAGGAATATAAACACACATACAGACATCCACAAATTGCTGATAAAGTGGAAAATGAGTGCAAAAACAAGACAAAAAATTTGTCGTAAATTGCAAATAAATTGCCATCTCGCGCGGTATTCAATTCCAACTTTGAATACTTTCCTACAAAGCAAAAAAAAAAGAAAAGATAACTGAAAAAAAAAACAAAAAAATAATCTTAACAAACTTTGCACTTAATTTTTAATTTCTTTTTTGACTTTCCCGTTGCTTTTGGACAACGATGCTCAATTTAACCTTAGACCAATCCAATCCATGCTTGACTGAGCTCTTTTTGCCCTGCCCCCATTTCATTCCCTCTCGCCCATTCAACATTTACCTACCAAAAAAGAAACTCTCATTTCTATAGCATACTTAAGAGGGCAGAGTGTAGAAATGGAAGGGAAGAAAGGAAAAATGAACGAAACGAAGAAATAAAGCAAAAATTACAACCAGAGACAAGGAGAAAAGGCCAAATTTAATTTGTGCTCAGTGGCTGTGGCGTCCTGTTATTGTTGTTGTTGCTGTTGTTGTTGTTGTTGTTGTTGTTGTTGTTGTTGTTGTTGTTGTTGTTGTTGTTGTTGTTGTTGTTGCTGTTACTGCCGCTGCCATGCAGAAATTGCTACCCAATTACGTAATAACATCTTACTGAAGTTGCTTCTCTTATTATTTAATTTTTTGTTCTTTTTTTCCTTTGGCTCGTCTTTCTCGTTTTCCTTCCATCATCTTCCACTTGGTAACTTTCTTTAAGGTTTAACAAGAGGAGGAGAGGAAGTGAGTGGCAGCGGCTAAGCGAACATTGAAGGGCGGCAGGTCTGGGTTGAGGGAGAGGGTGCAGTACAAATTGTGAGGAGATTTAAAACATGATGGGTGCCGCTTGGCGCTTATTAACACACAAAAAAATAAAAAAGAAAGAAAATAATAATAACACCAACAACAAAAACAACAACAACAACGAAAACAAAACGCTGTAAAAACAAATCGCAGCGGCGTCAAATCAACTTTATATTTTCCTTTCTTTCCAGCCCCAAAGGCAACATTAGAAGATTCAACAGACAGAAGAATACGATGGGCATTTGCTCACTCCTATTAGGAAATATATGTATATATATATATATTTACTTATAGGATTTTCTCAGAAAATGAATTTCTTGATTTTAGAAAAAAATTGGTATACGAACTAGTTTAAACAATATATAGTCCCATGATTAAAATGCAATTTGATAAGAAGTAATTAGCAATTAAATATTTTACATTTCATTGGATCTATTTTTATAATGTTTCTCAATTTAATGTTTCTCTTATAATGGAAATATGCTTTCACTTTAAAAAACTTTCGAGAGCTACTTCTACAAGTGGTTAATGGTACTGTGAACTAGTTCACATATATGAAAAAAGTAAAATGTATCAATCAATGAACTAGTTCAACGAAAGCTCAACTAAAGTAAATGAAATCTTTATACACAACACAAAAAACACAAACTGCCACAAATAGCAGTAACAAAAAGAAAAGGGAAAAGGGAGAGAAGCAAAAAAATGGGAAGAAAAGGAAATAAACAACAACAACAACAACAACAAAAAGGCCATGGGCATTATGTCGAGCGTAATAAGTGCCCTGTGGTGCAGCTTAAGTAGAGACCAGCAGAACAAAATTCTCAGTCAAATAACATAAAAAATCCAGCCTGCTGATAAAATTACCTAAACACACACAGTTTCACACACAGGCACACACACACACGTTCTACATACATACATACGTATAAGAAATCCTGGCTATATATTATTTAGAAATGTTTGTATATTCAAAAGCCGCTTTCTCTGGTACACGGAGATTTACCAACTAGGGTGAAGCCAGCCATATACTCCGGTGTATCCATTTACAAGTACCTTGTACCTTGTACGACCCCACAAACGAACCTACCTACCTAGAGGCATTGGATGAGTGAATTTTTGTTGGCAATTTATGAATCGACGAATTAAATTATGCGTGCAGTACATTAAAAATAACAGCAACAAAAATGTTATAGACGAAAACAAGCAGCAAGATAAGAACTGGCGACGACCTGTGTGTGTCTGGGTTTTCGTAAAAGTAAAAAAAAAAAAATATATAGTATATATACATATAAAAAGAAAAAGAAAATGAAGCGTAAAACGAGCTAAGCAACAGATAAAGTAGAATGTGAAATGGGAATTTAAAGACTTCTTACCCAACAAATTTTGTATAAACTAAGGAATTGAATTGATTTAATTCAACTTTTTTAGAAACTAACTAAGTGATGTTATTTTATCACAAATTTAGTTCAAAATTTATTATTGGAGCTAGATGAAATACATAAAAATGGATCGGAACTAGTTAAAAATTACAGACACTTTAAAGATTGGAGTGACTTTATTGACTTACAAGCTAACTTAATGAAGATTGATTCTCATACGTTTTAAATAAAGCTTTAGTTTCTTTATCAGTTTTATTTTGGAGAAATTACAATGAAACATTCGCTTGACTATAATCTAATGAACCTCTTACACATATTATTCAGAAAGGAAAATTGTTTTCTATTCTGTATATATTTAGTTAATATGCTTTAAATTCAATCATATTCCATTTAAATATGTTGGGGATATTTAAATAAATTCAGCTTTAAAACATAAGAAAAGCAATCCCTAACATAATCCTTTTGTAATCATTCTATTTAGCAATTGTTTCTTCTAGTTTATTCATATTCAAATGTACAAGATTTTTAATCTCTCTCTCTCTCTCTTTCTCTCAGTGTATGTGTGTATGCATTGTAAAAATCGATGTATAAAATCGCTTGCATTTTCATTGTTCATCACCCTTCGTGCCTCTATCCTTCTTGGTATTTCTCCCTTTTAATGCTCGTTAGCTAGCTCTGAGTGTATCTCATCTCATTATATCCCAAATCCCAGACTAAAAACCCAAAATCATATTCATTTCTTGCTCTCTCTTTTATGCAATGGCCAATCAATGTGCAATTGTCATGTATATGTACATATGTATGCTTGTGTTTGTGTGAGTGTATATATATAAGTATATATATATATTATTGCCATAGCAATAATCATAAAAACCGCCAAGCGTTGCTCTTGCTTTTGTTTTGCCAGAAAATACAACAAAAAAACAAACGAAACCAAAGTGGAATGAAATTGAGGCAATAATGCTGAGAGGGCCAAACTTTTGCCTTGGCTCGAGTTTGCGATTATTTTGCCATTATTTTCCATTATTTTACTTTATTTCAATGACTGTTTACATTAGGCTCACACATACACGCACACACACACACACACACACACATTTGTACGCATACACAGACAGACAGATACGCAAACACACATACACACACACACACGCACACACACATACATTTGGCAAGTGCTTGAGCTCTTTTCGGGTTCTTATTTGTTCAACTTGCTTATTTAACTGGGCAAAGGGAAGAGATGTATGGCACCAGCATCAGCAGTGGTAGCATCCACACCAGCAGAAATGGCAGCAGACAGACAGCCAGACGGACAGAGGGACAGACAGACACACAGACTTGATTCTTTGATTCTTTGATTTCGCAATACATTTGCCTGGACTTCCTTTCTTCCATACCACATCCTTTTCTTTACCAGCACCCATATATGCAAGCACACGGGAATTCATTTGTACTCGTATATACATATGTGTTATGTACAAATATATATGTTAAGACAAGTGTTTTTATATACCCCCATATAAAATATATGTGTAGATATATATATATATATATATATATATGTATAAATGTATATGTACTCACTTTCCTTCTTCTCTTTCATCATTGCAGGCTGAAATCTGGAGCGTTTTTATTGCGATTCTACGTAAAAGTGTTCGCAATTTGCAGGCCTGCACAGATGTGGGACTCATTGAACATGTTTTGGTTCGTTTGCAGCGCTCTGAAACGGTTGTGGCAGGTAAGGCATCCAACCAAAATAAGATTTATTTCTAGTCAATATTAAAAGTTAATAGATCAGTATATATATACATACACACATATATAAGTATTTTGGATCGTTAGTCGAATAAAGTAAATTAATCTGTAATATTTGAAAAGGTATTAAATTTATTATATAGTATTGAAAATAGTAGAGATCGATATAGATAAAAAGTTAATTTTAATAAACTTTTAATTTAAATGCCTGAACTTGTAATTTATTTTGGTTTCTATTGGGCTTTTATTTAGCACTTAAAAATAGAAATTATATTATTTTATTTTGTATTTTAATCAGGAGTCGAAAATTAATACACTTTAATCTAATAAAACTCGCTACTAATTTGTCCACTGTTTTTATTTAGAAATAATGTTAAACTATATAAAATGAAGTTAGAACATTTGATTTGATTTGAATTTGAATTAACTGACATTAACATTTCTTATATACATATGTACATAGTATGTATTTATACTCTCTGGAGAATAATTGAAGTCTTGGCAAAAACTATGCCATCATTTACATCAATGGTGGGCGGAGAAAAGTGGGGAATAGAAGATAGATATATGGGAAAAGAAGAGGGATTCATATTCATCGACTTGCCCCCAGTCCGAATTGTTTTTCGATTAATTTCACGCTTGTCAGCAACGCTGACACGCCCAGTCGACCTACCAACAACTGCCACAGAAGCAACATTACCCGACTCTGACTCTGACTCCGTCACCGCTCCAACCACACAACCATCCATGCGCACACATACATAAGAGGAGAGAGGCAGTGAATATGTGTGTGCTGATGGTGGTATTGGGTGGTTTGGGGTGTGGCGTGGTGTGCTGTGGTGGAATAAAGGCATGCGAGAATCAACGCAAGCAGCAAATTTGCTCTTCATTAGCGGGACCACCAGCGACCCCATCAGAGAACGTTTGCCTTAAGCATGTGCATGCCTTTGGCTTTGATTTTGATTTTATTAAGTCAATGACACATCTGTGGCATAACCTTTCCAGTTGTATCCCCACTGACACACTGTCTCTGTGTCTCTATCGCTCTATCTCTGTTTCTCTTTCTCCATCTCTATCTCTCTCTTTCACTCTCCATTCCTTTCTTAATCATTCACCACCATCATCTTGTAACTTCTCCATCTCCATTTCGCATTTAACGAACTGTAACTGCTGTCAATTTGCAGTCGCTGACTTTTGAGCTTCTTAGCGGGATGAAGGAGAGGTTAAAGGAAAAAAGGGGGATTCCCTCCAGTTGCAAACAAAGACATAATTTCTCTCTCTCTACGTCTGTGTGTCTCTATGTGTGAGTGTGTGTGTGCGTTTGTGTATGGGTCTGCGTGTGTGTGCGTGTGTCACCTGACAAATGCCGAAACGTGACACTTGCCAAGAAATTAGATAAGTTAAAAGTTCGTTGAAGAAGTAAGAAGAAAAGTTCTCCGCACACACGCACACACGCACACCCACCCGCATGTGTGTCTGACAGACATCGAAGTGAAAATTGTTTTAGCCATATTACAACATATCACAAGAAAAACAAAAACAACAGAAAACAAAAGGAAAATTCACTATAAAATTCTTTAACCAAGTTTTTTTTTTAACAATTGCTCTCTGAGATGGTTTTGTTTACATCCAGACAAAAAAAAAAGAAAAAAACAAAAAACAGACGAAAAGTTGACACAACTTATCATCAGATTTTAAGCATTGATGAAACATTGAGTTGTAAAAACTTTTGGTAGTTAAATGCCAATCGAGAGACTGTACAGGGAGAAAAAAGGAAGAGGATGGAAAGGACAGTATCTAGGGATTGGCATGGTCTGTGGCCTTTTAAGCATTATAAGGTATTTGCTAGTCCTACTCCTACGCCTCCTCCTCCTCCGACTCCTTTTTCTCAACGACCACACACTTTTCATCTTTTTTGTCGTTTCTTGTTACTCAATTTCCTAATTTACGCAACCCGAAACGTGTTGATGGTGTATATACATATATATGTGTTTGTGTGTGTGTGTGTGTATATGTGTGTATGTAGTGGGGGGGCATTCGAAAGTTTTGGCTCTAGACTTTGTCTTGCTATTCGTGGCTCCACTCCTTCACATCCTTGGGGGCCACCGTCCAAGCATTAAAACGACCCCTGTGTCCCATTTCAATTAGTGTGCATTACAAATTAAGTTTGGGAATAGCGCAGTAACCAAAACCCATGGACCCCAGCAACAGGGCCCAGAGGGCAGTCAGTCTTTGGCAATCAGTTTGAACTTTGGCATTAATAACTGTATTTGGTCAAGCTTTACAAGTTCGAAGTTCAACAGCAGCTAACCAAAATGATTGAAATTTATAATGAATTTGGTCACCAAACTAGAGCGATTTGAAAATGTTGACATTTATGCTTTAAGATAGATTTAATTAATTTATCTATAGGTAAAATTCGTTTAAATCGATGTATACTCCTTCAGGTTAAGTTACTTTTTCCACTCTTTCCATTTTCAAAGTTTAAAGATTTTAAATAATTTCAAATTTAAAATTCATTTAATTTCAGATTTGCTTATCGAAATGTTGGGTGTATTGGCCAGCTATAGCATAACGGTTAAGGAGCTCAAATTGCTCTTTGGCACCATGAAGGCCAACAATGGTAAATGGCCGCGACATTCAGCAAAATTATTGAATGTTCTAAGACAAATGCCACATCGCAATGGACCCGATGTGTTTTTCAGTTTTCCAGGCCGCAAGGGTTCGGTAAGTATTCATATTCATTTAATGTTTGCAAAAAAAAAAAAAAAAAAAAATTATTACGCTTTTCCACCACAATCAAAATGGATCCATAAGCGATGACATTTATCTATATCCTGTAATAATTTTTTAATCTCTTTTAACATATTGAAAATAATGTCAGTTGTTATTTAATATTTTCTATCGATATGGGGTATCCTTTTTATTTGTTTTTCTTATTTGCTCTATAACTTGGATATATAAAAATTGGTTGGTTGCAATTGTTTTTATCCTGACAATGCAACTGAATTGACCGCACCCACAGAGTAAATGACACTGCCCACATTCAGAGATACTTGTCGATATTCATATATACAATGATGCACCTAAGGGGAAGAAGGCAAACATATAAATATGTATATACATACATACATATAAAAATATATGCCTTTGAATATATATGTATACAAATATATATAAAATTATATATATATATGGACAGTTTTCGTGGATCTCGCAGCCATTTTTACTCATCTTTTTGGTTATTTCCGGGGGCTTTTATTTTATTGCGTCGTACTTAAATCGAATTCGAGATGAGTGTGTGGATTTTTTTTACTTTTTTTTTTTGCCTAGGTCCATTTGTCGTTTCATGTCCTGTCCATCTGACAGTTAATATGAGTGTGAGTGTGAGTGTGAGTGTGAGTGTGAGTGTGTGTGTGTGTGTGAGTGTGTGTGTGCGTGTGTGTTTGTGGGAGTGGATGTGAGTATGTGCATACATATGAGTGTACATGTGTATACACCACCCCTCCCTATTTATCGAGATGTCTCCATCTACCCATAAATACATAAAAAATGCTATAAAGTGAATTGGAAGTCAAATGCGAGATGTCTATGTAATCTGTATTAGTATTAGTGTTGGGCGTATGTGTTTTTATGGGAGTGTGTAATGACAAAATTCACACAATTGTCGCAACATGTTTAATAAACAGACTCTTCTTCAAGCAATTTCAAAAATATTCCAATACAAGACCGAAAAAAAAAGGTTAAAGAATTTTCATTTAGCTTTTGACTTTATCTTCATCTGAATTCCATCTGCGTTTCCGACTAATGACATTGGATGACGCTGCCTGATTGCAAGATGCTCGAGAGAAGGACAAAAACGTACAATAAGAGAAGGAGGGAGAGAGAGGAAAGAGAGACCGAGTAGTAGAGTGCAATCTGCAATAAACAGACATTTTTCCTTTTATTTTTCTTCTATTTTTTTTTTTTTGGCAGTAAAAACCGTTGTCACGTGCTTACCCGTTCTCTGACCCATTGCCAAGATACGCTGGCACTTTATTGATTTAGGACCACAAAATGAACATCAAGTGAATGAATTTAGTGTCATTGAATCGGCAACGAATCAATAAAACTATTCAAAATACAGATTGAATGAGGGGAAATAGACCCAAAAATAAGACGAGCGAATAAATGCATAGATATTTATATACAAATGAGTTTAATAAGCAAAACATATTGAAGAACTTTTGATATTCATTCATATCTTAATAATATTTGAGTACAAATTAAATGTACATACTTACTTCAATTTTACTAAAGTCAATTAGCTCTTGAACTAAGTCAAGGGCTATGATTGATAGATACATAGATCAATTGTTTTACTTAATTCACATTAGCAAAATTTTCCCATAAATATTTATTTCTCAAATATTCAAAAAATTGAGTTAAATATAAAGGAAATGGAAAGAAAATATTCATTTGCAATAAATATTTCATTTTTATATACATATATGTATATTTTTAAATATGTATTGTAAATCAAAGGAAATCAATTTACGGACTGGAATATTTCTTTTATTTATGATATTTCTCTCTTTCACATTTCTAATCCACTCTAACCATCTATAGACGGATGTGGTTGGTGGGTGTGTCTGTGTATGTCTATGTTTGCACTGGTTAGGCCACAAAATTCATGATAAATCAAAAGTACTCATTTCCTTTTAATTTTCAGTTCATTTCTGTTGCGGCTTGAATAACTTCTTCTTTTTGCCATTCACAGCCCTGTGCTGTGTCCTGTCCTGTTCTCTTTTGCGGCTGGCCATGGACATTCAAAATGGCTTTGAGGTTATGTGTGTGTGTGTGGGTGTGTATGTGTGTACTTCAAGTAGAAGTGGAGAAAATGCCACAAGTAGCTAAAGTCAAAGCTCATTCAAAAATATTTCGAAATGTTTTGCAGACTTTGATTTATGTTTGTGTGCGTGCGTGTGTGTGTGTATGTGTGTGTGTATGTACGGGTTCTTGGCTTAATCATTCAGGTGCGGTTTTTCAGTGTTTGCCTTTTGACTTTTGTCATGATAGTTTTCTTGGGGTCGGTCTTAGGTATTTTTGTTTACTTTGCCGTTTATTAATGAGTTTTGCGGCCAATTGCCACAACCAGCATATGATTGAGATTTAACCATTTGAAAATACAAAAGTTTATTTTATCATTAACCAAACTCATGAAGAACTAATCAGGCTGAAAATGTAATAAATATTCTATATAATCTTATGCATTCATTTTTTTTTTATTTCCTTTTAGGCAATGGTCCTGCCACCGTTGGCAAAATGGCCATATGAGAATGGATTTACATTTACCACATGGTTTCGTTTGGATCCAATTAATTCGGTCAACATTGAGAGAGAGAAGCCATACCTCTATTGGTATAATATATATAACTATTATTTATTTTATATTCTATTATTTCCATTTTATTTTCGATACAGTTTCAAGACATCAAAAGGTGTGGGCTATACAGCTCATTTTGTAGGCAATTGTCTTGTTCTTACTTCAATGAAGGTAAAGGGCAAAGGTTTTCAGCATTGTGTCAAATATGAATTTCAGCCACGAAAGGTGAATATATATATATACTATTTACATATATATATATATATAGAAACATATATTAAAATATATATTTCAATTTATTTTTATAGTGGTACATGATTGCCATAGTGTATATATACAATCGTTGGACGAAAAGCGAAATTAAGTGCCTAGTAAATGGACAATTGGCCTCATCAACCGAAATGGCCTGGTTTGTTTCTACAAACGATGTAAGTAATTAACGATATATGAAATTAAAAACCAAAAAAAGAAATCTTTAATATAGAAAATGCAAATTTATATAGCAGAGGAATAGATATTTAAAATGGGAATCTTATAGTCATGTTATCCGTTTGTAATGCCAGATGAATGCAATATATATATCCTCTTTTTTGCATTAAGGTACATCATATCTTATACGAAATGACATTAGTTAACGCAGAGGTTTGTTTTTTTTTTTTAAGAAGTTCCAAGAATTCGACAAAAATCCTACAAGAATCCTTTAAAAATAAAAGGTTAAATTCACAAAAATTAACTTTTTGGATCTCCCAATTTAATAATGGATTAGATTATTAATTACTAACTAAACCAAAATTATATCTAGTTAAAGAAGGTAGAGTGTAGAAAAATCCATCTTATGGTCAGAATAAAAGAGTAATAACTGAAATTTATTAAATATTTTTGGGTATGTAATTAAATCAGTTAACCAAATAATGTAATAGATAAATATTCTTGCTTAAATGATCACACAAAACTTTTTTCTTCGCCTTTTCCTAATTTCTATTACCATTTTTCTTGTATTATTCGTTTTCCTTTCATTTTTTAGCCCTTTGACAAGTGTTACATTGGAGCCACGCCCGAGTTGGATGAGGAGCGTGTTTTCTGTGGCCAAATGTCGGCTATATATTTGTTCAGTGAGGCACTGACCACTCAACAAATCTGTGCCATGCATCGTCTGGGGCCCGGTTATAAGGTACGTATATATGTACATACATATATGACCACTGTCTGTGTGCAAAAGTGTGTGCGATAGTGTGTGCACGTGTATATGCCCAGCTTTTGCTCAATTCTTAAGACGCAAAAAAAAGAAAATTAAAAGAATAAAAAAAGAAAGAGACACACAAAGTAAAAGAGAGAGAAAAAAACTAAAGCGCTCTGCACTTTGTCACTTTGCACAGCCGCCAAATCACCAAATGAAATTTTCGTGTCCCTTGTCTTTAAAAAAAAAAAAAGAAAAATTATACAAAAAAAAAAAAATTAATGTAATGTTCGTTTTTTCTTCTTCTTTCTTTTGTCTTATTTTTTACACTCTCTTTTCTCTCTTGATCTCTTTCTCTCTCTCTACATTTCCCTGTGTGTTTCGCTGCGTCTTGTTTACTTCAAAACTGCACCACTGCAACAATAAACAAAAAACTAAAAACAAATATGCAAATCTAAATCTAATGCACTAATACTAAAAAAAAAAAAAAAAAAAAAAAAAATACGAATAACAACACATAAACAGTCACAATTTCGCTTCGATAACGAATGCTATCTGAATCTGCCGGATAATCACAAGCGGGTGAGTCACTTTCAACTTCTACCAGCCACAACAGCAGGTGGCGCCACATTGTCATCCTCAACGGATGCGACCACATCAGCTATTGCCAATGGGCAACAGCAATTGC
This sequence comes from Drosophila sturtevanti, assembly GCA_018150375.1. Taxonomy (NCBI): domain Eukaryota; kingdom Metazoa; phylum Arthropoda; class Insecta; order Diptera; family Drosophilidae; genus Drosophila; species Drosophila sturtevanti. The sequence continues at coordinate 711,824 of JAECWJ010000392.1, read as the reverse complement.
AATTACAGTTCCAAACATTGGCCGCCGAGCAGGAGGCACGTGCCATTGATTGGTCCGATGAGCGTTTAGATTTGAGTGCGGCTTTTGTTAAAATTCGAGCAGTTTTAACTGCCCGCAATGCGGTTGCAATGGCAACGGTGCAGGGAACGGGATCGGGAACGGGAGCAACATCTAATGCAACAACTGCTACAGGTGGTGCAGGAGCTACAGCAGCAGCAACAGCATCAGCATCAGGAGTAGAAGGAGGTGGTGCTGGTGGTGGTATTAGTGGAAGCAATGTAGAACCAACAGGCTCCACGACACCCTCAACACCTTTAGGCGGTGGTAACAACATAACGGATTCAATGCAACAGTCGGATGATCCACTTGCCCATTTGCCTACTGGAAATACTTCTTTTGGTATTTATCATTTCTCTTTGTTTTTATTTAATTTAATTTTGCTCGACACTTTTTTTGTTTTTTTAATTTTTCATATATCTTTTTACCATTTTCTTTTCATCATCCCCTTTTCTTTCTGTTTTAATTTTGTATTTTTATCGTTTTATTTTCATTTGATTCTCTTTATGGCGATTGCATGCAGATCAACTGCGTCGCATGTCCAGCTTGACCAGCCTCAATTCCATGGTCGCTGCCGCCATTGGAGCCGATACAGAGGAAATCAACCAGCTAAAAGCTGTAAGCAATTCTTTTTGTTCATTATTATTTTCTCTCCCCTTTCTCTTTTAATCAAGCACAGGAGGAGAACTGTGAACAAAAATATGTTAAATTTGTTAACCGTGTCTCTCCTCTTCTTCTTCTTCTTCTACTTCAATTCACCCTACTTTAAGATGCTTGGTTAACTTAAAAAAGCTAGCAAAATTGTAGCGAACAGAAATGAAAACAAGCCAAACAACACAAGGAAGTCTAAGTGTAGAACTATTGTATATCGGGTTGCTCTACCATATCCCCTTCTTTTAAGCCTAACGTAGCTCGTTTTCCCTCTAACCTATTTAGAGATGTTTTTTTTTTTTTTTTTTTTTTTTTCCTTCAGAATTATTTAGCTGCGCACTCTATTTTGTTGCCAAAAGAGAGGTGCATACACTTGAAAAAAAATATAATAAAATTAGAAATTCGTAACTCGCATTTTAATAATCTGTATTCTAAATTTCAAGAGATGAATCTATTCACGATTAATTTTAATAATACCTTTCAAAGTGTACAGATTTGTTGCTTACCCTAACCAGTTGTGAATTATTCTGCAATATAACTGTGAAAAACATTTTCAATTGTCTTTTTTTGAGGAGCTACTTACACATCTTATCCAATTTATTGTAGTATCTTGTATACTTTTACTTCCATTGAGCACTGTTGGCCGTATTTTTATGGTCATTGTCAACGTAAAGAGTGATAGACTTTGTAGACATAATAAATATATACTCGTATTTACGTATACACATACATATATACATTTTTGATCGACAAGACAAGACTAAATTGTATATATGTGTTTGTCCGTTTGTCTATCTGTTCTTCTCTAAGTGCTGGAACATTTTTTTCTGTAAACAAAATTATAGTACAGTGCTCTTATTTTATCCAAGTGTATTTGGCTGGGTACCTATGTAGGTAGGTAGCTACCTATCCCTTCTATCCGTCTACCTCTTCATATGCACATACACATGCACATAGATGTTTGGCATAGCGTGAGACCATTATGTTTTACCCGAGATGTGCTATATATTGTGGATTGTAAGCTGCTCTTTTACGGGAACGTATATATGTATGTACCTATGTATATAAATATACGTTAAAGAAAAGTAGGATAGAGTAAATTTTTCGTACTTCCACTAAGTAATAATGGGATAGTTTTTACCTTATACTCGTTTATATGATGAGGATATGTGTGTGTGTACAAAGTACAATACATGTATACTTACTTACAGGTATATAAAATATATACATTCTTGTATATGTATTTATATATTTTTTTGAGTTCTTCTTTCCTTCTCTATATATATTATTTTGTAGTTGTTGTTGTTGTTGTTTTCTTTCGTTGCTATTTTATTTTGTTTTTTTTTTTTTTTTTTTTAAAGAAGTATTTTTAGCAGCAAATTATGCAGCCAACAGGAGTGTGTATAACAACAGCAAGAACAATAAGCACAGCTTCTACACACATACACATACATATATTCGCATTTAAACCAACACACCTACTCACACATAAATATTTATATATACATATATATGTATATATATATATATATATATGTATATACACCTAGAAATACATCCGCATCCGCACAGCAGCTGCAGCTAAAGAGAATATTGCGCATACGCCTAATGCACCAAACTCCATAAAAGAAATGAAGCTGCCGCCAGCCAACGTGCCCAGTCGAGGCTAACAAAAACTGCGTCGTCATCTTTGTTCTGTATATTTCGCCTATATATACAAATACATATGCATATGTATCTATACATATATGTTTGTTATTTCTGTTGTATCTGTGTGTGTGTGTGTGTGTGTGTGTGTGTCTGTGCGTGTGTGTGTGTCGCCAGCTTAAAGCCAAAAAGCCAATTGCAAAAATTGTCTACGTTTCTTTGCTTTTCTTCAACACAATAATACACAGTGATGATAATTATTATGATGATTATGATGACGATGATGATGATGATGATGATATTGATTTTAATAATATTAATGATAATAATTCTAATGATTTTATTGATTATATTCAAGATAATAATGATAATGATATGGATGATAATGAAATTTTGCCAAAAGCCAAATCTAATCTTAACCTTTACCATTCTCATATACTTCCATATTCATTTAGGTCTTGTACGATGGCAAACTATCGAATGCCATTGTCTTTATGTACAATCCGGTGGCTACCGATGGTCAACTCTGTTTGCAGTCATCCCCCAAAGGAAATGTTTCATATTTTGTACATACACCGCATGCGCTGATGCTGCAGGTAAGCCAATTTCTAGCAAGGAAGTCCTTGAACAGGACAACCACTAAAAACGACAACAACAAGAATGCCCACACACATAAATTCCATGCAAGATTTTACGACAGAAGCGCATGCTTTGGCATTTGTTATTAGCTCGCGTCACTCTCGACCTACCCACAATGTACATACCACCCCCCACATTCTCCTTGCCCACAGTCATGCCTTTTTCCATCATTATGATTCTAGCCAAGACCAAGTCTTGGTCCTGGTGTAATGGTCATATAGATATTTCTATAGAGTCCGTTAGGCGCCAACAAAATTATTCAATAAATTTTGTAGTAATTTCATACACAAACAAAATACAAATCATAAACAGTAAACAACAACAACAATGAATTACAGCTGCACAGTGGTTTGAGTACTGAGATCAGCAAAATATAGTAAAATTTAATTTAATTTTATTATTTATACAATTTTTGCTATTTTTTTTTCTCTTGTTTCACTTTGCAGGACGTTAAAGCTGTGGTCACCCATTCAATACACTGTACCCTCAATTCAATCGGTGGCATACAAGTGCTCTTTCCATTATTCTCCCAGCTGGATATGGCTCATGATGGTATTGGGGATATTAAACGAGATCCAACATTATGGTAAGTGGGGGTAATAGATGTTGGGTTAAATATGGGAGGAGGACTCATCATTGGCATTCACAGCTCGAAACTGTTGGGATTCATTTGTGAACTGGTGGAGACATCACAGACAGTGCAACAGCATATGATACAGAATCGTGGATTTTTGGTCATATCATTTATGTTGCAACGTTCATCGCGGGAACATTTAACGCTCGAAGTGTTGGGCTCGTTTCTTAATTTAACCAAATATTTGGTTACATGCTTATCGGCCAATAGTGATCTGCTGCTTAAGCAGGTAAGTTTCGGGTTTAATGAAATCAAATATTGCTTACATTTTTATACGTACATATCGACAAAAACTAAGTTCATGTCAGACGTACAAAAATGATAAAGAAAAAAAAAAACAAAAACAAAAACAAAAAAAAATATATATACATATATATGAAAGGAATCACGCTGCGTATGCGCAATGTCTGGCAAGCATGTTATCCTTGTTTGTTTGAATATGAATTGAATTGATCTGAATGTTAAAAAACTAATTAAATAATTTAATTGTATATCTCATATTATATGTCTCTATGTATTTAAATATATTTATGACCATCATTAACTCTATATGTATGTAAGTTTGAGTTAAGTTTTAAGTAAAGATAATCGAAGTCAGGCATGAAAATTATATTCAATATTTTTTATTTCACTTTTGTGTAAGTTTCATTTGAGTTAAATTCAACAAGTCATGGGAAATATTCTTAAAACTTTAGTTTTTTTTCACACATTTCTCTACGAAAAAAAAAAGAAAAACATGTATGTACTTCTATCAATATCTACCTCTCTATCTATTTTCTCTCTCTCTCTCTCTCTCTCTTTATCTCACTCTCTTCCTTGTTGTTGTTCTCTCTCTCTCTCTTTCTCCCTTTCCCAACCTGTGGGTGTTTTTCTTGGTTTTCTGTTATTTTCTGTTCTTTTTTTTTGTTTTGTAATCTTTTTGTTTCACTTTTTACCTTTTGCGGCATGCTAACACCTCTGCAAACAAATTCAAAATGATATGTTCTATCCATTTAACTGCATCCACTCACCCTACGCTCACTTCACACCAATCCGTGTGTTTGGGTGTCTGCGTGCGTGTGTGTGTGTGTGTGTCTGTGTTTGCCTTGTGATGATGTGATGGTTAACAGTTGAACACGGGCCTTCGTAATCCCTTCAAAAAAGTAAACACCAAAATAAAAACAAAATGTATATGCACATAAATATATATATATATATATATATATATACCATACCTATATACTATATACATACATGCCTACTAATATCTATATATACATATATGTTCACACAATTTTTGTATTAAGTGCACTTACAAATCTTTTAACCAAACATTTAACCCGTGTGCCCTTTGGTCTTTATTTTCAATGGCCCCCAACGAAATATTGTTGGGATGCGGCAAGTAAATTTAAAATATAATCATTATCCAAATGGATAAAGATAATGTTGATATTTACAGAGATCTATAATAATTGTATTTAAAAAAGAGAAGCAAGTTAATACTTACAAAAAATTTAATAACAAAGTTTGCACTATACTTAATCTGGTTTTACTCCATTCAGATAAATTTATATATTAAATTACAATGAATTATTAACAAAAGCCCATATTTATTTAGACATTTGAATACTCGATAATACATAGCTTAATCTATTATCAAAAATTCAAAGGATTCGACCATACAAAATACGATTTTCAAAATTCATTGCATACTTTGCAGTTCTGAAATGAAAGAAATATTACTTCTGCTTCTCGTTTTATGATTTCATAATTTTTGATTTCTATATCCGTTACTCATAGATAATAAAATTGTCGAAATTGGAATATAACTTATGCGATAACATAAAGTAAACATTCAATTGTTATTTAAATGCTTTATAATGGATGATCAATTGCAACTCCTTTTGATTCGTTTAACAACAAGATCGTTATCGTTAAATATTTACATTTATGTCAAATGTTTATTATTAATGAGGCTAAAGCCAAATGGCTGATATATATAGTATTTATTGAGCTGAGTTGTATTAACTCTTAAGGTAAACATTTTTATTGGCTATGAGTAGCGGGTAAATGTATGTATATGGGTGCAATCGGAGTTATTCGATTTGATTGTTCGTTACACGGCATGTTTTAATTCAGGCACTACCAATAATTTTTGCATGTATTTTGGCTATAGCTTTCGGTAAGCTTCTCTTGCTACATTCAAGGAATAATTCAAATAATTGGCTTACTATAGCTTTTTTTCAATTTTCGTTAACGCACTATATTCTTGAATATAATCTAAGCTTCGCTTTTTTTTTAGCAGCGGTCAAAATTAATAAAAATCTCAAATTATTTTAGTCATTACTAAATATAAAACAACAAAAAACAAAAAGAACGTGCAAATTAATTACAACTTTACTGTTCTTCTTCTACTTTGTCTGCTCTCTCGCTCTCACTCTCACTATTTCTCTTTCTTTCTCCCCCTCGCCCTCTCTCTCTCTTTCTCCCTCTCTCTCTCTCCCTCTCTCTCTCTCTTTCTCAAACTCGATCTCTACCTTTTGATCTGGCTCTTCTTTCATTAATCCTTCATCATAAATACACATACACACACACCACACATACGCCTCATATATATAATCCTTTTCACATATCGATAATTTCTGTCATTACAACACAATAATCGATCGATCGATACAACAACAGTTCTACCAGGTGAAGCTCAATTCTTCGATTTTTATTCTACATAAGCTCAATATAACGTTTTGTTCCATTTCCGTTCCGTTCCATTCCGTTCCGTTTGTGTCGTTTTTTGAGTTATGTACTATATCTATCTCTCTTGTATATGAGAAATTTAAATGTTAAACTTGTAAAACTTGTAAATCTTGTAAAATTTGTGAAATTATTATTGTATAACCAATTGCTATATAAAGACAACCAGAGCGAGCTCTGTAATGAGTCTTCAGTTGTAAATAGTCGTACATACATTAATAGAAACATTCATACGTATATACATAGATCAATACATATACATACATACATATACCTATTGTATACCTGCGCTCTGCATTACAATCCAAAAAAAAAAATAAACCCACATGAACCGCATAATCTTTGAAAGTTTAGCATTAACCACATAAACCACAAAACCGCAACACCTCCGCGCCGTCTCGTTGCCTCCTACAAGCAACTTCAACGCTAATTTCCATTCATCTCTTTTTACATCCATATACATACATATACTGCTTATTCCTTCTCTTATTTTGTCTTTGATAGGACGTCATGTCAATTTATTCGATGTGTCATTTGGATAATTGAAAGAAATCGTTTGTCAGTCTCGCCCTTAATTGCTATATAAAACAATCAGAGACAATCAACTCCTCCTCTCTATCTATACAGCCATTCATTCATCCAGCTCACCATCCAGTCAGCCATCCATCCAACCAACCATCTCACCCTTTATTTCTTTTACGCTCATTCTCATGCTCGCTTTAAATGAACAAAAAGAAAATAGCAAGCAAATAAATACATATACATATATGTATGTATGTATGTACATATGTATATATTTATATATATTCATGGCAAACTTTTTATGAAATGTTGTTTTTCATCTTTCTTTTTTTTTTTTAAGTTGAAAAACAATTTTTAAATTTACCACTCACATATCGTGCACAGTTTTTAATTGGAAAAACTTCTGTTTTACTTTCTGAGAGGAGGTGTTGCATAGTTGGTCTTGTTGTTGTTGCTGTTGCTGTAGGAAAATAAAATATAAATAAATAAAAATAAACAAAAAATGAAAGGCATACATCATATTAAACTATATAAAAATACTGAATATCACATAAATACTTGTTCAGTTAAGCATTAAGGCGTTACAATTAAATGATTTAAGTGATACATATATGTATACATACATACATAGTTCATATCATACATACCTGCATACATACAAACATACTTACATATATATACTACAAATATGTATGTAAAATAATCATGAATATGATATATAAATTTATTTGAAATAATTTTAAAATAATTATAATCTTAGCTTAGCTTAGCGTACGTATATCAATAGTTATTTTGGAAAAGTAAATGATAAATCGTTTCGTTTGTTTTACTCGTTACTCGTTGAAATGTGTTGGATCATTGGTTGAAACATTTAACGTTCATTTCTCTGTTTCTTTTGTTTTATATATATTCGATTTACTTTATGGAATTTCGTTTCGAATGCATTGATTGATTGCTGTTTTGCTGCATGTGTTCTCCACCGTTTATCCAAATATATATATGTAATCGAATCCTACTACTATCCCAAAACAAAATAATAAAAAAAAACCCCAACAAAAACCAAATATTAAATCAACGACCATAAAAATACTACAACAATCAACATATGAAACTCATGTATAACCGTATGTATACCAAAAAAAAAAAAAAAAAATTAAAAATATAAACCATTAACTCGTTAAACTTTACTCGTTACTACTACTACTCGCTGCTACATTCCTATCTATTCTGTCTATCTATCTAACTTGCTCTATTTAAAACACATTTTAACTTTTCCCAATATCACACACACATACCTACGCATAACTATGTACACCACCAACCACCAAATCCATAATCATTATTATAATCACCACCACCACCGAGTCTCTTATGTCCGAGGGCAGCATTAGTTACTTGACTAATTTTTTGCAGTTGTTCTGTTTCTCGTTTCTTACGTGGCAGCTGCTCGATCATGTTCTATTCAATCCAGCATTATGGATATATACACCAGCCAATGTACAGGCACGCCTGTATTCATATCTGGCCACCGAATTCTTGAGCGACACTCAAATCTATAGTAATGTACGTCGAGTGAGCACTGTACTTCAAACAGTGCATACTCTTAAATATTATTATTGGGTGGTAAATCCACGTGCCAAAAGCGGCATCATACCAAAGGGTTTGGGTAAGCATTTAACGATATATATTCACAATTTAAAGGGCTATAGACATAGAACACTTCGATTTAAATGTAGATGGACCGCGACCAGCGCAAAAGGATATTCTTGCCATACGCGCTTACATTCTACTATTTCTAAAGCAACTGATTATGATCGGGAATGGCGTCAAGGAGGATGAACTGCAAAGCATACTCAACTATTTGACGACCATGCATGAAGTAAGATATCGAAAGAAGAGCAAAGGAAAAACATATATAGAAAAATACAACTATGTAAAATTCCATTTCTTTTTTTTTTTTTTTTTTTTTTTTTTTGTTTTGCCAAGGACGAGAATTTGCACGATGTTCTGCAAATGCTCATCTCACTTATGTCCGAGCATCCAAGCTCCATGGTACCTGCCTTCGATGTGAAGCACGGTGTGCGCAGCATATTTAAATTGCTGGCAGCCGAAAGTCAATTGATACGCTTACAGGCCCTTAAGCTATTGGGTTTCTTCCTTTCAAGAAGTACACACAAGTGAGTAGATTCCATCGCTGGTGTATGCAACAGAGCAATATGCCGATTCTCATTCATTCAATTCCAATTTCCTTGGCACTATGTCCATATTCTCTTTAACCATAGACGTAAGTATGATGTGATGTCACCCCATAATTTGTACACTCTACTGGCCGAACGTCTGTTATTGTACGAGGAGTCGTTATCCCTGCCCACATATAATGTGCTCTATGAAATTATGACTGAGCATATATCACAACAAATATTATATACACGACATCCGGAGCCGGAAAGCCATTATCGCTTGGAGAATCCAAGTAAGTTAAATTTATTTATTTATCTCTTTTTAGTTTTAGTTCGCTTACTTCTTCACCTAACACCTAACCACTATGCCCATGCCATATTTAGTGATCCTTAAGGTTGTGGCGACTCTGATACGGCAATCGAAGCAAACAGAATCATTGATCGATGTAAAGAAACTGTTTCTGCAGGATATGACTTTGCTGTGTAATAGCAATCGAGAGAATCGACGCACTGTACTCCAAATGTCCGTGTGGCAAGAATGGCTTATTGCCATGGCCTATATCCATCCGAAGAATTCGGAGGAACAGAAGATCAGTGATATGGTTTATTCACTATTTCGCATGTTATTGCATCATGCCATTAAGCATGAATATGGAGGCTGGCGTGTCTGGGTGGACACGTTAGCCATTGTCCATTCAAAAGTCTCGTATGAGGAGTTTAAACTACAATTTGCCCAAATGTATGAGCATTATGAACGACAACGGACGGACAATATTACAGATCCGGCATTGAGACAGGCAAGACCAATTAGCACGATTAGCGGATGGGAACGAGAGGAGTTACAACAGCAACAGAATGGAACTACCAGTCCAAATCCAATTTCTAATTCGCAACAACAGCCGGCAATTAGTATGGCATCTCTGGAAGATGCTCCCGCTGTCGAAGAAGAAGTTGAGGAAATGGAAAGTCTTAGTGTTGAGGCTGAAGTTGAACCTGAAGGAGAAATGGATGCCGAAACAGAATTGGATCCCGAACCGGAAGCGGAGGGGATGCATGTGTTTGCACTGAGCAAACTGAGACGGAGGTTACGTCAAATAAATCGGTTATAGCTAATATTTCCGATGTGTACAATGAGCAAATCAAAACGGATGAAGCCCTTCAGCAAATACCTGCACCCACATGCAATGGTGGTAGTCATGAAGATATGGAAACGAGCACTGAAATTCGAACAGAACCCTCAAATGGTGGTCATTCGGCACTTAAGGAAACCCTTCAATTGGGTGACGATACGGATGTTGAGGAACTTGAGTTGGCTACAGCCAAGGATTCGCTTGAGGCCGAGCAACATGTGGCCCAGGTGCTTAAATTATCAGAGGCTGCATTAACTGAATGCAAATTGGCTGTTGATGATGTCCTGCAAGAGGCATCTTCAGTGCTTAAGGATGAGGAAATCGAATTGGCTGTCAATGAGGTAGTTCAGGGTGTCCTTAAAAGCGAGAGCAAAAAGGCGACGTCACAAAATCAGGAGATGGATGATAAAGATACAAAAACGGATTCAAAACAAGATCATGATGATGATGATGATGTGTCTCGGCTAAATAGTAAAAATTTGCTCAATAATAACAACGAAGAGCAAGAGGTCCTTGAAACGAAATCGGAGACAAAGACAGCGACTGCACAAAATCCAACATCGGATATTGAGGTCAATGCCAATGAGATCACCCAATGTCAATCCAAGACCAATGAAGACATTACAATCGAAGCGAAAAAAGAAGCGGAAAGAGAGGAAAAAGTGGCCAGTAATCAAAAGACTGAAGATTCAACAGCTAATAAGCTAAACAATAATGATAAATTGGAAAACGAATCAGAGGAAACCAGTAGTGAGGTTCCCGCGACGATCAAATCAATGAGTCCAGCCAAAACATTGCCGGCGAAGGAGACAGAATCGCAACCCGAACCGGAACTGGAATCAACATCAAAAGAATCAGAATCGCCATCAGCGGCTCAGCCAGAAATGGAGGAGAATCTATTGCAATTGACTGAAACGGAACCAGAACAAACAGATGATGTGGTGGCCAGTGCGGTGCGTGACATTGTTGAGCAACTAATTGATCAAGTTATTGATGCCACAGAAGCAGAACAGGAAACGAATAATAATGAAGTGCCAGTGGCTGCTAAGGAAATTCCAATAGAAATTCCAGAGATTAGAGATGTCACAGCAGCGGCAGCAGCCAAAGAAATTGTCCAAGAAGTGGTGGAAGCTGCTCTTAATTTGGCCGTAGAAAATCAAACACAAGAACAATCGGAGCCAAAAGATGAGCAGGAGGAAGTAACGGAGATTGTGAGCAAAGTTCTGGACCATCTGGTCAATGAAACTGTCAAAACTGTTGCTGCCGAACAGACCACACAAACATCACCCGAACCAGAAGATCAATTAAAGGCGGAAACAGAGACACCACCGCCAACACCGCCACCAGTCACAACAGCAACAACAGCAACAACAACAACATCAGCGCCATCTACAGTTAGAGTAAAACCCCAAGAAGTTGATTCTACCACACAAACAACACCAAAGAATGAGGCGGGTCAACAGATTATAGACACAGCCGGACAATTGCAGCTCCAACAGCAGCAGCAACATCAACAAGAAGAACAACAGGAGGGAGATGCCCAATTGGTAGACTCTGGCGAACAGCAAACATCAGAAGTTTCATCACAGATCAAGGGAAATAATTATGGTAAATTTTACACATTTAATAATTCATCCATTATCCCTATATATATATATATATACATTATTTTTTCTATTAGCTGGCACTAATTCCAATAGCGTTGAGATTAGCGTAAATTCGAAGCAACAACAGCAACAGCAACAGCAACGTAGTAAATCGGGATCAACACGTCCCATGTTTAGTCCTGGACCAACACGTCCACCATTCCGTATACCAGAATTTAAATGGTCCTATATTCATCAGCGTCTACTTAGCGATGTACTCTTCTCGCTGGAGACGGATATTCAAGTGTGGCGTAGCCATTCAACAAAAAGTGTCCTTGACTTTGTCAACTCTAGTGAGAATGCCATATTTGTGGTTAATACAGTGCATTTGATATCCCAATTAGCTGATAATCTAATCATTGCCTGTGGTGGATTATTACCATTATTGGCAAGCGCCACTTCACCGAATGTAAGTCAATTTAATGTAGAATATAGACTAACTCAATTCTATATGTAAGTGTATGTATAATTATTCCATTTTCAATATAAATTATATTTTTATATAGTCTGAATTGGATGTGTTAGAACCAACACAGGGTATGCCCTTGGAAGTAGCTGTATCTTTCCTTCAGCGTCTTGTTAATATGGCCGATGTTCTGATATTTGCTACCTCACTGAATTTTGGTGAATTGGAGGCAGAGAAGAATATGTCAAGTGGTGGCATATTACGTCAGTGCCTGCGTCTAGTTTGCACATGTGCCGTACGCAACTGTTTGGAGTGTAAAGAGCGAACGCGTTATAATGTGGGAGCTCTGGCACGTGATGTACCCGGAGCGGCACATTTACAGGCGTTAATACGTGGTGCCCAGGCATCACCCAAGGTGCGGATATATCCATCTTAAATCAATAATCATGACCATAACCGAACAAATTTAATTGAACATTTTAGAATATTGTGGAATCAATAACTGGTCAATTATCACCGGTCAAAGATCCCGAGAAGCTACTTCAGGATATGGATGTGAACCGTTTGCGTGCTGTTATCTATCGTGACGTGGTAAGTTCATCTAAAACAAATAAGTAGGAAAAGAAAAACAAATGAAAATAAGGGTGATTAAAATTCTATATTTCACTATCCTCACTTTCCCCTTTGCTTTTGGTCTATCATTTGCAGGAGGAAACTAAACAAGCTCAGTTCCTATCGCTAGCCATTGTATACTTCATTTCAGTATTAATGGTATCCAAATATCGTGATATATTGGAACCACCAGCGGAGCCACAAATTCAACGTCAATCGCCAGTGCTTCAACGGACATCTGGCAGTGGTAATAGCGGTAAGTTTTAGCCAATATATCTACAATTATATCTACTTACATACTTGCATAAACAAAATAGATTAATACATATATATATATATGTATATATATATGTATCTACTTAATATGTATTGGTTTTTATACCCTTGCAGAGGGTATTTTAATTTATTTTTTCCTTTTTATATTTCTATTATTATTATTTTTTTTTCGATGGGGATGCATTGACCCCATCTCCATTGAGAAGCCGTTAAAATTATACAGTCTGTCTGTATCTGGGTTGTTCCGATATCCGTTTAGATATACATTTAACAGTAAAATTGCGTTATATAATTTCATAAATAAAATTTCTATTTACGTATATCTGAAAACGTACAGGATAAAGTACATACATACATAGGTCTATTTGATACTGCAAGGGTATATGAACTTCGGTGGATCGAAGATAATATTTGGTATATAAATTCATATACAATATCTACATATATATTTACATCTTTGCTTTCTTAGTCAAATATGTCATGACGGGGGAGAGGGGGTATTATTAATAATAAATAATTTCGTTTGCCTACCAAATACCTATTAAAGACTTTTCCACTTGTGTTTTTGCGGTTTATTTTTTGGTTTTCATAATTTTTCTTTTTTCTTCGTCTTCTTCTTTGTTTGCATCTGTTACTGTCTCTGTCTCGCTCGTCTTCGTCTTTGTCTGCGTCTTTGTCTTCTTCTGCTTCGTCTTTATCCATTGATTTCGTTATTTTTGATGTTACTTTCTTATATCTGCTGCACCAAAAACTACACCTCGATTTAACTATATTTGAATAATCATTGTTTCCCTGCGTTTCATTAATCCATGTGTGAATTGTCCATGTGGTTTTTGTTTCATTCCGCTTGTTTCTTTAAGTTTTAATTTGGGTTTGGTGATATTATTATTACTATTATTATTATTATTATTATTATTATTGTTATTATTACATGTTATTTATGTGATTATACAGCTAAACAAAAGTGTGTAGTCGAACCCTCCCCCCGGCCCCGCTCTTACCCTTCTAATAATCAAATTACAAGAACAACAAAATAATCCCAGCTAGGCGCACTTTCATGGCTCTTCATGTTGGTTTTTCATTTAATTTTTCTGTTCCCTTACTTATTTTATAAAAAAAAAAAAAAACAAACAAACAAAACGTTTCGTTTTAAACTCTAATCACTTAGCATTTAAGAACACAATGAAAAAATAAAAAAAAAAAAAAAGAAAAAATAAAAACATTAAAACAGAGAGAGTAAAACTCATCATGTGTTGGTCCGTTTTCATTTTTACTTTTCTTTGTTCCGTTTTTTATTCTGCTGCTTTTTCGGATTGTACAAATAACAAAAAACTCAATACAATTAATCAACAACAAAAACAAAAAACCGCTCGCCACGCCCAAAAAAAAATAAATAAAATACATACATATACATATGTATATACATATGTGTGTGTATATATATTCCTTGTAAATATGCATATACAACCACAAAACAAAATATGATATGAACTTTAGAAGCTGCCAGTGCTCGCCCCTTGTTCCCCCAATGGTCGCATCATGTCTATCCACAATTTTTACCCGAGTCGCATCAAAATCATGTGGCTGCCGCCACCATGCAACAGCAACAACAACAACAACAACAACAGCAACAGCAACAACAACAGCAGCAGCAGCAACACTATTACCAACAGCAGCCAACTCATAACAATCATTCACATCATCATATGGCTGGCAACTACTACCAACAGCAACAGCAACAGCAACAACAACAGCAGCAGCAAGTCGGTGTACAACAATTGGGTGGCAATATTTCACCCACTCCTTTAGCCACACACTCGACAAGCTCATCGGCCAGCTCGACAGCCACTTCGCAGCCAGCCTCAAGTTCTTCACTATCCAGTTTGGCATCGCAAGGTCAGCAAACGCACAGGCAGCTTCATAAGCAACAACAGCAGCAGCAGCAACAGCAACAGCAACAGCAGCAGCAACAGCAGCAGTATCATACACACCAGCAACAGCCACACTATGCCTTGATCAATGGCCATCAACAACAGCAACAGCAACAGCAGCAGCAGCAGCAGCAGCAGCAACATTTAAATGGAAAACATAGTGGTGTTGGTGGTGGTCACTATGAGAATGGCTCTACAGCAGCTGGCTATCATCCGCATGGTCATCCGCATTCGCATACGCATCCGCATTCTCATGGTTATATGCGTAATGTTGAGCAGCAGCATCAAAATGGACATGTTTTGGCTGAATATCTAAATGGTCATGGTAATAACAACAATGCCATAATGAACAATATGAGAAATCTGAGGAATGGCCATAATAATCCAAACTCATCAACGGCAACTGCTGTTTCTACTGGTGGTGGCATCCCAGGCATGGGCCCAGGAATGGGCATGGGCATGGGTATGGGCATGGGCATGGGCATGGGCGTTGGCGTTGGCGTCGGTGTTGGCATGGTCGATGGTAATGTTGGTGTTGGTGGCGGCAATGTTAATGCTTACAAGACAAATGCCATAAATAATAATTACCGCTACAATGGACGCAACGGCAATGTGTCTGGCTCTGGAACAGGTATCGCTCGCTTTTGCTCTATAACAGCGAAAATTTCTTTGTCTTTGTGATTGTATTAATGAATGTGTCTGTGTGCGTGTGTGTATGCCTATACGCCTATGTATGCTTGTGTGTGTCTGTGTGTGTGTGTGTTTGAGTAGAGTAGAATTCTATATATCTTTCTTTCTCTTTTTCTATCTATCTATCTATCTATCTCTCTGTATATCTATCTCACTCACTGTCTCTTGTATTCTCTGTGTTTAGCATAAGTTAAGGTCTTTTATAGGAATTTGTATATATATATATATTATATATGTAGTTACTTATGTATAAATTTACATACATATAGATATAGATATATATAGCTTTAGATATATATGTGCACCTTTATAAGAATTTATAGATTGGACATTTTAAAGTTATCATTTAAATGGAAATTGAATGTTGCTCAATTGTCTTTCTTTTTATTATCTTTTATGTTGCATTCATTTGCCTTGTTCTTTCTTTGTCTCTCTCAAATTCTCTCACTCTCTCTCTCTCTCTCTCTCTCTCTATCTCTCTCGCTCTATTTCTATCTTTAATTTTATGCAATTGATTTTGTTAGTTTCCACCATTTTCGATATATTTTTGTTTTTTGTATTTACCATTTAACTTCATAGATAAAATCATTACATATAAAATGTAAATATTTATTAGGCAAATTTTTGCTTCCGCTCCCTTTTGCTATCTATCAACTCTTTTTCTTATTGTGTACCAAAATAAATGAATAACAATTTATTAAACTGTAACAACAAAATAATGAAATGCAAATTAATACTAATTCAACAATTTCAATGAAACTTACACGAAAATAGTTCAACAACAAATAGATTTTCCACAATATGTTGGACCAAATGAATTGGCTGCAATACAGAATATTTAACGAAAAATAGAAACAAATATTTTGTAGTGAAAATACCATTTAGTTTAGTTAGTCAAACAATTTACCAATTGTAATTTGACTAAATCAGAATTCCCATTTACAAACAACAATATATCAAACATATATATACGAATATTTGAATTATAATTTGCAACTCTGTATGTATATATGTAGATATACATATGTATATATTTTCATAGAGATATTGCCATACCTGAACAACTTAGTTGGCATTTAATCTGTATTTAAGAAGATTAACAAGTTTCCAAAAGCAGTTTAGGATATAAAAAGCTGCAATATGTTTACACTTTTTGTATATTAAATTCTAATATACTCTATCTACATACATACATATATAGTCGAAAAGTCAGGACTTCAGAAATTCAAATTTTCATTCGTATATAAACTAAATAATAATTTTAGTATTTTCCATTGATTAGTTCTTGTTCAACATTTCTCTACGAAAATAAATGTCTTCTCTTTCTATTTGTCTAAGGAAAATCGATAGATTTTAAATCTAATTAAGTAAATAATATAATTCATATCTCAATCGAAGCTCAACACGTTCAATCCGAATTCACTATTTGCATTAACTATTTATAGTAATAATGCGCTTGTAAACAAAATATTGAGACAAACCACAAAACATAATTCCATCGATCTATCGCAAGGAGATTAACGTATTAAAGTATTAAATGAGGAATACAATTTAATGTTTTCCATTTTAAATATTTCTCTTTTGTATCTGTGTGTGTGTGTGTGTATGTATTTGTTTTTCAATGCTTTTAAAAAGTTAAACTAAAATTTTATGTTTTATGCACAATAAAGCGCACATACATACAAACATATATCTATGGATATTCAGAATTCCCTTTTATTTTAATTTTCTATATATGTATTTGCTTTTTGTTTTTCTCTTCGATTTTCTTTTTTGTGTTTTTGTTTTTTGTTTTTTGTTTTTTTTTTTGGTTGCGCATGTTGAAATTTTTGTTATACATATTTTTCATATGATTTTTGAAGAGAAACAGCAGGAGCAGCAGCAACAACAACAACAACAGCAGCAGCGACGGCGACGTTGGCTAATTTGTTTCAAAAAATATATGCAAACACAGGCAGATGTGTGTGGGTGTGGGTGTGTGTGTGTGTCTGGGTGCGTCTGTCTGTGTGTGTGTGTGTGTGTGTGAATATATGTATTTGTCCATGTTTAAAAGGTGGTAAATGTAGTAATCCATATATGCTTTTAAAAAGTGCAATTTATCTTTGTAACACACACACATACACAGTCTTTTTCTCCTCCTTCCCTCTCTCTCTCTCACACACACATACACACCACCTCCTCTCTTCCTCTGTATATCTGTATATCACATAGATACCAAGCTAAATGCCGACCACAATGACAAAAGCAAACAGCATTTTTTGACAGATTCAGGCGACGTCAAACTAAAATAACTTACATTTCCCCCCTCTCTACCTCTATTACAACACTTCCTTGACATTTCATACCTCGTCCTCTACCTCCTTTTGCTTCTTTTTTTTTGGGGGGTTCATGACCAGAACTCGTCATTTTACAAGCCGTGTCAGCAAAAATTACATTCAATTTTTCTTCATTTGCCACACAAACACACACACACACAGCCATATACACTCACTCACTGAGCAAGTGAGATAGTAAGATAGAGAGAGCAAAAGAGAGATGATGATCATCAGGACCATGAAGCGCAAAAAGTTTCCTTTTTTTTCTTCTGCAATAAAACATAATTCGTTAATTTTACATTTTATGAAAATGAATTACATGAAAATTATACAATTTGCCATCTATGTATATACATATATATATATATTCGCATATATATGTATATGTAGATGCTCTGTGTGTGTGTGTGTGTGTGTGTGTGTACTCGGGCATAAAATATTTCACTGACAGGCCATAAAATGGCATTCGGCACGCCTGCAATTTTAAAAATTGCCTCTGGACATGGCCATACCAAAACGACTATTCAAAAAAACAGAACAGAACAGAACTGAACTGAACAACATGGAAAGAGAAAAAAGGAGACCAAAACAGGGGGAGAGAAGGACAGAACAAGAGAGAGAGAGAGAGAGAGAGAGAAGAGAGAAAAAGATAGGCAAAAGTTTTACCACTTGTTTTTGTTCTTCATTTGCAACACATATTATTAATATAGATGGATAGTATACTCTTCTTTTTCATATCATTCAATTGGTATAAGAAAACTATTCATTTGCTTAGACAAAATATTTGAAATATTCGAAATACAATTTGGAGACCTCTTTTATACATACATATATCTAGTATATCTATCTGGTAATTTAATTTAAAAATCTATATATTCAAACAAAACTTTGCGAATTACATTTTTACCTTAAAATTTGCTTTCTTTTTGATTATTTCTGCTTCTTTATACAATTTGTATAGTTTCTATTTAAAATGAAATAAATATAGTTTGTTTTTTTTTTTTAATTTGTTGAACAAATTCCATGACTAAATATTAACTAGAAGTTTTTAAAAGGTTTTTGTTTGTTTAGGTATTCTAAGGATAAATATTTGCTCATATATTTTCCAATTTTTGCATTCCGTTAGAATCAAATAACTATATTAAAGTTAGCAAACTAATTAAAAACGAATAAATATCTTGGACTCTATAATAGAGTTATATTCATCAAATTATTCAAATCTTTTTACTATTTTTTAATATTTATTACAAAAGTTACTCAATCAATTTGATATATATATATATATCCATTAATATTCTGATACGCTCTAGCCAAATACCTTTACAATTCGCATAAAAATACCAAACTTGTAGAGTATTGCCAAAAAATATTGACCAAACAGAAAGAAAAAAAGAGAAAAAAAGAAAAGACAAAAAATAAGAAGTACTGGCAACCTTTCCATTATTAAATTAATGGCAGCGACAAAAATGTAAATTAGTCGCAACAATAAAAAAAAAAAAAAAAAAAGAAACTGAAAAAGGAGCCGGGATAATTTAAAAACCAAAAATACAAAAAAAAAAAAAAAAAAAAAAGTAGAAAAAAACGTAAAGGAAAACGACTAAAAAACAAAAAAAACACAGTTTATGCAACTGTTGGAGCCGATAAAATGTTCCAAATGCTGTACAAAAGTAATTTGTGGTCCTCCCTCTATTTTTCCGTGTTCGCTTTCTTTATATGTGTGTGTATGTGTATGTGTGTGTGGGCTATGTGACGGGGTGGAAGGTTAGGGTAGGCACGGCTGGAAAATTATTGCAAAAGCCGTAACAAAAACCTGAGTGGAAAAAAGTGTAACACACTCATAAATTTCAATTAAGCCAGAGCGCAAAGAAAAAAGCCGAAAACGAAATAATAATGAAAGGGAGCGAGAAAAATAGTCAAAATGTTAAACAAGGTTAATTTGCTGGGGATAAAGGCCAGAGACAGAGAATATACATGCATACCAACACACATAGATATACATACATATATATATATATACACAGATATTCCCCATACTAATTATTTTTGGTAAGAACCAGATAGGAAACAGGTAGAGACAGTTTGACTTGACAATAGGAAAAAGCTTTCATAAGTAATTGACTTTATTTGAAGCCAAAAGAATTCCCTAATCATGAACTTGTGCACTTAGAATATTTATAATATCTTCATTTCTAAGTAATTTTTATATCTATGTAATCACAGCATCAGTTTGAAAACTCGTTTATCGGGTACTTATTAGTATATAGTCAGTCTGGTTTTACGCACTTAATATCAAGGATGTTTAAAGTTTCTTGAGCGTCTTATAAAAATTTATTTCGGTCACCAATGAATATATATATAGGGCATTGGAAAAGGAAAGATGCTATAGAAGATATAGTTCTACAGGGCTTGATTAGCTATGGATATTGATTAAAGGATATGACTTATATATGATCTAAATTAAAGTTACCTATCTCCATAATTCTTTAAAATATTTTGTTTTCCATATAATACACAAAGTCGAATAAGTTTGTTATTACTTTTTTTTCTATCAATTGTACAATTCAATGAAATTCAATGCAGATCATAAAACAGATGAATAAACCACAGAATCAATTATTTTGAATAAATTTACGTAGAAATTAACGAAATTTTAAGGAACTTAAATTGAATCTAAGGACTTGCCAGAATTTGATAAAAATTATTCGCATGTTTCATAGTAGATATGAAAATGTTACGTAGCGTAACTTTTAACTTGGATTTAATAGAGCTTCTAAGGATAAACAGGATTATTGAAGTGCTTAAGGAATGCTTAAACTTTGCAAAAGTCTGATAAAAATGTTTGTGTGTGTGTGTGTGTGTGTGCGTCTATATGTTTATTGCTGTGTGAGTGCTTGTATGAAAATTGAAAACTGTTTATATTAAATTAATTTTTAATTTTTCTGTGAATTTCATTTAAATTTGTTCAGTTGAAGCTTTTCAAATTGAAAACTATATACATATATTTAAAGTATGTATTTTGTATTGTAATGACTAAACAAGAATTTTATTTGAGCAAACAAATAGAAAAAAAATCGAATATAAAACTAAAAGCAATTTCATTGACTTAATTTAACAATGTGTGTTTTTTTTTTGTTTCGCTTTTATTTGTAATTTCTGCAGGTGGACGACAGATACAGGATAGCGACTATGAGATAATTGTTGTCGATGAGAATAATCCCTCAGTGCTGGCAGATAATGATTCTCATTCTAGTGGACCGCCATCGATCAAGGTAAGAATAACATAATTATACCAATACATATATATTACTATTCAACTTTTTGTCTATATACATATATATATATATATTTATATTTATATATATAAATATATATATTTATCATATCTATCTATATTTGGTTAAGGAATATTAATATATGAAAATTGAAAAGTAAAGCTGCAAAAGCACTTTGCATGCCTAGATTAACATTTAAGTAAGATGTGTGAATGTCTTATATAAACTTATTAATATATATAAATATATATAAATATATACATATATATATGTTTATGTATTTAAATTTATATATATATACATATAATATATAGATTGTGAGTGTGTGTGTGTGTGTGTGTGTGTGTGTGTGTGTATGTATTATATGAAATTATATATTAAGTTGTTAATCATCATGAAACTAATTTTCTAACTAATTTGAAACGAAACAAAAACAAAAAAATATATATACCTTCATTTGCATGTAAAACAAAATTCCGACACTCAAAATCGAAAATCAATTGAAAACCAGACAACAACAACAACAACAACAGTTCATAATAACAACAACAATAATAATAACAGCAACACTAAGACAACAACAATAACTGCTACAGCAACAACAACAACAACAACAACAACCAAAGAAACAATTAAAATTCAACAGCAACCATTGTCACCACCCAAGCCAATGTTGCCACAAAAATTGCCAAAGGTAAAAATCGACAATACAAAAACAAACAAATTTAAATATATCAAAAAAAAAAAAAAAAAAAAAAAAACTGAAATATGAAGATTGAAAAATTTGTGTAAAATTATCCACTGTACTTGTTGTGTAAATTCATACACTCACTCAACCACTCACTCTCTATCTCACTCACTCACTCACTGACTCACTTGGTCACACTAATTCACAGTGAGAAGAAACAGCTAATAATAATCAATTGTATTCCAATATTTATGTACTTGCATTTCATGACAAATATTGACGCACCACCAATGCAAAGTTGAACCACCAAACAACCACCATAACCAATAAATCACTAACATACTAACACAGCGTTCCAATACGAAAAGCATTAATTAAATTTTCATTAAATATGCGTTCTCATATTGTGTTTAATTAGTGCATCGAAAACAACAATCAACCCACCCTCCATCGACCTCTCTCCATCCTCCAACCGCATCCCTCCACCCACCCTCCACGACTCTTTACTTGTTCAATTGTCAAAAAGTTTTGCATTTTCATTTTGCATTGTTCATAAATATTTCATTTTCTTTTTTCCCTTTGTATTTCAAATTAATTCAAATTTTTAAATCAAATTGAAAAGTTGTTAACAATAAATACAAAAAAAAAAAAAAAAAATATGTTTACTAATTGAACAACAAACGAAGAAAATATGCACATATAAATAAAATCAATCAATTTACATATGTATATATGTATATATAAAACTATCAATAAAAAAATACGTTGTATGTAAAAAAAACAAATTAAAAGATAGGAATACAATCAAAAAGAAACTCTGTTAGAATTATTTTTATTAATTAACTAAAATGCATTGTCAAGTTAATTGACTTAAATTCTATTTGAAAATCAATTGAAAATGCTATTGCCAGTAGATTTTTTTAACTATCTAAACCCTACGAATTTGCTGTTAATTTATATTAAATTTAAATGCAGTCCCTAAGAAACTCATTTAATATTTCCTCTGAACTCTGATAAAAAAGTTAATCAAAAAGTTTAAAAACCAAGCAGATTATTATTATTTTTTCTTTATATTTTTACAATGAACAATCAATAATTTAAAATATGATCAAAATTTTTTAAAAATATTAAATATTTTTTATTTTTATTTTTTAATAAAACTAATTCTATAACTAATAAAAATTTAATAAAATGTTAAGAGTCATATTACTTATGTTCAGATAGAGAAATATGTTATGAGATTCAACAACAGCCAAACATGATTGCTTATTTAATTAGTTAATTAGTTGGGCCTAGTTCGAAGATAATCAAAGTGCAAATTTTTCTTCGTTTCTTGATTTGCTTTTTCAATAAAAATTTTTTTTTTTTTTTGCAAATGTTTTTTGATTATTTCATTAACTTGATATCAATTCAATTTCATTTTCATTTTTATTTCTATGCAAGTTATATAAGATATATAGCTCAGTAAAATGATGTATGTGTATGTGTATGTGTGTGTGTGTGTGTGTATGTGAGTAGTAATCCGATTTATGTGCAGATGTAAATGTAAATGCTAATGTAACCGTAGATGTATGTAAATGTATGTATTTTACTTAAGTATATTTGTGTGTGCGTGTGTATGTGTTTCTGTGTGGTTGTGCGTCATGTGCAATTAGTAAAATGTGCCTACAATATGTAGACCCATCAGTAGCATCCACAAGCCGGCATTTTTCTTGCCATCCAACCCCCCGTACACGCCTCACCACTTACTCTACACTTCACTTCCCTCTGTTGCTTGTGTTCTTTTTCGTTTTAGCGTTAGGAAAATCGCCCTTCACTTAATGAACTCTGACATGGTGTGTGTGTGTGGTGTGTGTTTGTCTATCTTTCTCTCTCTCTCTCTCTCTCTCTCTCTCTCTCTCTCTCTCTCTCTGTCTTTCTCTCTCTATCCCTCACACTCTCTTATGGCAACTTCAAACTCTTGCTCCTACTACTGGTATGTGTGTGTGTTTGTGTGTGTGCATATATCAACTTTTGACATGACCAACGAAGGGCGAATGGACTGGGATACTATGGATATTGGGTTACAGATTTCAATGGAGCTAGGGTATTCGGGTATTGGGCGTGTTTGGTCTTGGCTTTGCTTTTCAGTTTATACTGGGTCTGTGGGGTTATCGGAGGGTGGTGGGAATGTGAGGCGTGTGTGTGTGTGTAGGGTTGGGGTTGTGTCAAACAATGAGGCGATTGATTTCATGTTGATGACATGCTGTACGCAAGCAACAGCTGAGGACATACACCTAGTTAGATTTGGGTTTAGTTGAGGTACAAGACGGAAAAGACAGGAAGGAATGATGGAGGGGAAGACAGAGAAGAGGAGCGGGATGTAGGGGCTAACATGCATCATGCGTCACCGCATCTTATACACCTCCCTCTTTTCCCCCCTTTTCATCTCACTCCTCGGGTGTCCCTGTCATTTTGTTGTATTTGACAGTTGACATTTGTCAAACGCTTAACAAAATTTGTCATATGCCAGTGCCATTTTCGTTCCATTCCAGGGCTTTTTGCCTAATGTCTGGAAACTGACGCCGACGGTGACGCTGATGCTGATGCTGATGCTGATGCTCCCGCTGCTCCTTTTATGCAAATCACTTGACAAACTGTCGCCATGGTGGGCATGGCCAAAAACCGAGTGACAGAATGGACATGAGTTTTGTTTGGGGGAAAGGGGCGGGGGGAAAGGGATGCTAAGGTGGGGGGTTTGGAGGTCGGAGGGTGATGACAAATGCATCATGTGTTGACACGGCGGAAAGTGTGTGCGGATTGTTGTTAGGGGGGTGAAATTTTGATTTATAGTCCAATGTCCATAATTAATGCGCAAATGATGGGCATATAGCACAAGCACACACACACATACACTAACCCAAGCCCAAACACATACACACACAAATACATACATACGCACACCCTTCCACAATGACGCACACACCTGGCTAGAAAGTTGACATTTCCCACATTGATTGCTTGAGAATATTTTTTTTGATTTATTTTTCTAACTTTAATTTCAAATCATATATATATATATATATGTATGTATTATGTATATCCAAAATTATTTTAGAGCGTCGATTCGGATGTTGGATCATTAAATATGAACTCAACAGAGAATGAGGTGCCGGAAGTTGAATCATCTAGCGAGATACTGATCGATGATCATAAACCAAACAATTCCAATGATGAAAGCTGGACGGATGTCAATTTGAATGAAGATGCTGCCGTTCAGGCAGCAAGTGCTGGAATGGTTGTTGGATTAGTGGAAGCTAATAATGCCTCTGGTGGCGTTGATATGGTTAAACATGATATTGTTTCTGGTCAACAAACTGGACAGATGCCACCGCTTCATCATCATCATCATCAGAATCAGGAGCGTGGAGATAAACCAGATTCAGAAATATCTGTAGTTCGTGTACCAGATGGATATGGTTCATCAACTGGTACTGGCAATAATGCACCGGGTAATAATGCTGTCGGTGGTGGTGGTGGTGGTGGTGGTGATGTAAATACCAATAATGCCATGGTACAGCGTCCACGACCCGAAGAGTTGCCAATGAAAGCACCCGCTCTGGTTGCCCAATTACCATTGAGTACACCATCACGAGAGGCAAGTCTTACACAGAAATTGGAAATTGCCTTGGGTCCAGTGTGTCCTTTGTTACGTGAAATAATGGTTGATTTTGCTCCCTTTCTATCGAAAACTCTTGTCGGCTCTCATGGCCAAGAGTTGCTAATGGAGGGCAAGGGTCTGACCACATTTAAGAATTCCCATTCGGTGGTGGAATTGGTTATGTTGCTTTGTTCCCAAGAATGGCAAAATAGTCTACAAAAGCATGCCGGTTTGGCATTCATTGAGCTAATCAATGAGGGTCGTCTTCTCTCCCATGCCATGAAGGATCACATAGTACGTGTGGCCAATGAGGCAGAATTCATATTGAATCGCATGCGTGCGGATGATGTCCTAAAGCATGCCGATTTTGAATCCCAATGTGCCCAGACTTTATTAGAGAGACGAGATGAGGAGCGTATGTGCGATCATTTGATAACAGCGGCTCGACGAAGGGATAATGTGATTGCCAGCCGATTGTTGGAGAAAGTGCGCAATATAATGTGCAATCGTCATGGTGCCTGGGGTGATGCAAGCGGTACCGGCAATTCGAGTATCAGTGTTAGTGGACAAGGCTCGATTTTGCCAAAGGGTACATACTGGAAGCTAGATGCCTGGGAGGATGATGCTCGTCGACGCAAACGTATGGTACAGAATCCACGCGGTTCTTCACATCCTCAAGCTACGCTGAAGGCAGCACTAGAGAATGGGGCACCGGAGGATGCCATTTTGCAAACACGCGATGAGTTTCATACACAAATTGCCGTATCACGTGCCCATCCCTCAGCCCAGCATAGCGGTGAACTGTTGGACGATGCCGAACTTCTTATTGAGGATCGTGAACTTGATTTGGATCTAACTGGTCCCGTCAATATTAGCACTAAGGCTCGTCTAATTGCTCCTGGCCTAGTGGCACCTGGCACTGTGTCGATTACCAGCACTGAGATGTTCTTTGAGGTCGATGAGGATCATCCGGAATTCCAAAAGATTGATGCCGAAGTGCTTAAATACTGCGATCATTTGCATGGCAAATGGTATTTCTCGGAAGTGCGAGCAATATTCTCCCGTCGCTATTTGCTACAGAATGTTGCACTTGAGATATTCCTAGCCAGCCGTACCTCTATATTGTTTGCCTTTCCCGATCAGCATACCGTGAAAAAGGTAATTAAGGCACTACCCCGTGTGGGTGTTGGCATAAAGTATGGCATACCACAAACTAGACGAGCCTCCATGATGTCCCCGAGACAATTGATGCGTAACTCGAACATGACCCAAAAATGGCAACGACGCGAAATATCAAATTTTGAATATTTGATGTTCCTTAATACGATTGCGGGACGAACATACAATGATCTTAATCAGTATCCCATATTCCCATGGGTACTGACTAACTATGAATCGAAGGATTTGGATCTTAGCCTGCCATCGAACTATCGCGACCTGTCGAAACCCATTGGCGCTTTGAATCCATCGCGACGTGCCTATTTTGAGGAGCGTTACGAAAGTTGGGACAGTGATACAATTCCGCCCTTCCACTATGGCACACACTATTCGACGGCTGCATTTACGCTAAATTGGTTGGTGCGTGTGGAGCCCTTCACCACCATGTTCCTGGCCCTGCAAGGCGGTAAATTTGATTATCCGGATCGTTTATTCTCATCTGTGTCCCTATCGTGGAAAAATTGCCAACGAGATACATCTGATGTGAAGGAACTGATACCCGAATGGTATTTCCTGCCCGAAATGTTTTATAATTCGTCCGGCTATCGTCTTGGCCATCGTGAAGATGGCGCTCTAGTTGATGATATCGAACTGCCGCCATGGGCCAAGAGTCCTGAGGAATTTGTACGAATCAATCGTATGGCTCTTGAATCGGAATTTGTATCATGTCAATTGCATCAATGGATCGATCTGATATTTGGCTATAAGCAGAGGGGTCCCGAGGCCATAAGAGCCACAAATGTATTTTACTATCTAACCTATGAGGGTAGTGTCGATTTAGATGGTGTTCTCGATCCAGTAATGCGTGAGGCAGTCGAAAATCAAATACGTAATTTTGGACAAACGCCCAGCCAATTGCTAATGGAACCCCATCCGCCACGTAGCTCTGCCATGCATTTGTCCCCAATGATGTTTAGCGCCATGCCGGAGGATCTATGCCAGATGTTAAAATTCTATCAAAATTCGCCGATAATACACATATCGGCCAATACGTATCCGCAACTATCGTTGCCATCGGTTGTGACTGTCACGGCTGGACATCAGTTTGCCGTCAATCGCTGGAATTGCAATTACACCGCCTCCGTCCAGAGTCCCAGCTATGCCGAATCACCGCAATCGCCGGGCTCCAATCAGCCGCTGACCATCGATCCGGTACTTGGTAAGTTAACAGAAAGTTTTCCCCCCTCTGACTTTTTAGATTTCACTTTTCCCTACATTTTTGCTTCTCTTTTATTTTATTTTTCCTGTTATCTTTTTACCTTACTTCTTACTTAGCTGGTCATGGAACGAATAATAATAGCAATGCAGTTAGCCGACGACATTTGGGTGATAACTTTAGCCAAATGCTAAAGATTCGTTCAAATTGCTTTGTGACCACTGTGGACAGCCGTTTCCTGATTGCCTGCGGCTTTTGGGACAATAGTTTCCGTGTGTTTGCCACTGAGACAGGTGAGTGCTTGGTCTCAATCCCCTGTCTCCCCACCAATAGCAATCTAAATATGCAACTTTTTCTACATTTTTTTTTTTCGTTTTTCTTCTATTTTTTTTTGCAGCGAAAATCGTGCAAATTGTCTTTGGGCATTTTGGTGTTGTTACTTGCATGGCCCGATCGGAATGCAATATTACCTCCGATTGCTATATAGCTTCCGGCTCGGCTGATTGTACAGTCCTGCTTTGGCATTGGAATGCACGCACACAGAGCATTGTGGGTGAGGGGGATGTGCCGACACCGCGTGCCACTCTCACGGGTCACGAACAGGCAGTCACTTCAGTGGTTATTAGCGCTGAATTGGGTCTGGTTGTCTCAGGGTCAACAAGTAAGTAATGATATACGTACATATGTATAAGGGATCGAAGGGCATCGTTTTAAGGGGAAATTGCTTAACACACACACACATATTGTAATCTCTTCCAGATGGTCCTGTATTGATTCATACAACATTTGGTGATCTATTGCGTTCGCTGGATCCACCAGCCGAATTTCATTCACCGGAATTGATAACAATGTCGCGTGAGGGTTTCATAGTTATCAACTATGATAAGGGTAATGTGGCAGCCTATACCATAAATGGTAAAAAGTTACGCCACGAAACGCACAACGACAATCTGCAGGTAATAATAAAACTATATAAAAATAATCCCTCACTTGCTAAATAACAATGTGATTTACTCGTTTGTTCTTTTTTGTTTTTTTCTTGTCATATTTGTTGCTTTACTCGTTTGATTATCAGTGCATGCTGCTTTCACGGGATGGTGAATATCTGATGACAGCCGGTGATAGCGGTATTGTAGAGGTATGGCGTACCTTCAATTTGGCACCACTTTATGCCTTCCCCGCCTGTAATGCGGGCATACGTTCGTTGGCCTTAACGCACGATCAAAAGTAAGTGAATTAGAATCTCAATCTCAATTTAGTCCAGTAACAAGTATCTTTTATATGGCTCGAAGCATCTAAATAACTATTTTTTCTAAATCATTCTGTTTTTGTTCTCGTTTCTTTTCTTTTCTGTTTGATTAATATAGATATTTGCTGGCTGGCCTTTCTACTGGCTCGATTATTGTGTTCCATATTGATTTCAATCGGTGGCATCATGAGTATCAGCAGCGCTACTAAATTAAAATAATGTGGACGAGATAACTAAACAAAGCTGAATCAAATTTAGAAAACAAACGATAAAACCTAACCATATAACGAGTGACGATGTAGCGAGTGCAACTAACCAACTAATGAAAATAACAAACTGACGAGTGGCCGGCAGAAGGTAACGAGCGCATTCGTCTTTAATATTATTATTATTATTATTATTATTACTATTATTATTATCACCACTTTTTTTTCTATAGACATTTTACAAATTCTAGGTTAGTAAGCAAAACTAATTTTTTTTGTCTAGTTATAAATTACATATTTGGCGTGTTGGTGTTAACGAGTAAAAGCAACAACAACAAACAAATAAACAAAAAAAAAGGAAACATTTTTTTCTAGCATTACAACAAAAAAACAAAAAAAAAAACAATTAATAAATAAAAAAGAAAAGAAAAGATAACAAAAAGGAGATGATACTAAACGAATGCAAAGGCTTAAGTAAGTAGTTAAAATAGAAGAGAATAGAAAAGAATGAAGATGAAAGTGAAAAACAGAAAGTGAAGAAATAAAATGAGTTAGTGTTTATAAAACGCAATAATCAGTTATGATAAATCTAGCAAAAAAAAAAATAAACAAAAAATAAATAAAAGATAAATAAGTTTTCAAATAGATGGAAAAACAAACAGAAAAAAAAACGAAACATACCACACACACACACACACACAAGACACAACAAACGCAACGACAACACAAAAAAATAAAAATTATGAAAATGAAACTAAGTGGCCAAAAAAAAAAAAAATAAAATATTAATAAAAAAATTAAAATAAAATATCAAACAAAATAAAACCTACACAAATAAAGCCAATTTATGAGAATAAAATAAAAAAGAAAACAAAATTAAAATTAAAAAAAAAAAAAGAAAATGAAATGTTTGCGATTAGCGCGCAATTTGAAACCAACAAAAATGAAGACAACAAATAAAATGCATAGGTACTTATGAAGCATGGCAAGATATTTTAAAAGAAATATGTATTAATACATAGATATATATATATATATATATATATCCATATATATATAAATAACACACTCCCACATCCACACTAACAACAACAACAATTAAACTTGCAAAAAACAATTTTAGGCAAAACTTATCAGCCAAAGGCAAAAATTTCATTTTCAAAAAAAAAAAAAAAAAAAAAAAACATACAAAAAAAATATCAGAAAAAAATTTAAAAATTTCATTGCGTCCAAATAAAAAATTCGTGAAAAAGGCTTAATTAAAGCTTAAGTATATCCCTCCCTTTCTACCCTTGGCGCCCTATCCTTTAGCTATCCCCTTTACACATGCTGAATTCACATTTTTGGCCTACCCAAAATCAAAACGAAAAAAATTAAAAAAAAAAACTAAATCCTAAACATCAAACGTCCACTAAAATTGAGATATTTACTATACATGCATTTTAATATACACGCATCTATATATATATATATATATACATTATATATAACTATATATATATATATATATGTACATATATATACAAAAACTGGCTTTTACAATTTCTGAATATTTGGTAGAGAATTCACAATTTTAATTCGGAAAAATTACTTTTCAGCATTGGTACAAACTAAGCAGTACAGATCACTTGAATTCATGATTAATCTGTGGAAATAATGTCTGATGGATTTTTATTTAAAAAAAAACTCGAAATTCAAAGAAGCGTATTTAAAACGCTATCAAATTTGATTCGTCTCAGACAACAAGACTTTCCATTAACTTTTCCTCAGCAAGCATATTCTAAAAATTATCAGGCAGTGCTTTGTAAATCTATTTCCAATTATTTCGATTCAATTTTCAATTGTCCGTTTTTAAGATTGGTTTTCACTTCAAGGACTCCGCTTGTTTGTATACCAAATTCAGTTATTTCATTCATTTAACAATTTTGCCAGTCTTTTATACCGATAACATTTATCGAAATAAAGAAATCGTTTAATATATATGTACCTACATATATATATATATATATATATGTACCAACATATATATATTTATATACAAATATATATATATATATATATATTGCATTTTCGTTAATCAGTTTTAATTTGAAAATCTATTTTGCATTTGGCATTCGATTGTCTGGAAGACAAACTTTTGTTTCACGATTCCATCCCTGGGCAGGCATACCACTTTTGCACTTAATGTTTAAATTTTGTATATATATATATATACTTACTTACAACAAATAATTAAGTACTTCAAGTATGTGTAAATTGTGGACAGCTTGATGAAATAATTAAGATACAAATAACAGATAAATTATATATGGTTAAATATTATTCGAAACACACAATCAGAGTAATCAAAGGGTTAATCAAAATGTTTGTGTGTCTATGACAATGTGTTTGTATGTGTGTGTGTGTGTGTGTGTGTGTGTGTGTGTGTCTTCGTGTGTGTACGTGCGTGAATGCAAGTGTTTCCTGTATATGTTTGTGTGCGTGTATGTGTATGTGTGTAAGTTTGTGTGTATAAATTATCAAAAGCTGTCCACATTTTGCAAACATTTTTAAAGCAAACTATTGCACTTTTCTTTTCAATTTTTCTTTTTTGTGTAAATAATCTAATCAGCATTTAAATTATTTCATTTGCAACTTTTACATTTCCTTCTCTTGTTTTGGTTGTTTCCTTTCGTTTTTGGTATTTTTTTTCTTTCTTATTTTTGTTCTTCATTCTGTCAATAATTCAAAAGAATAATACAAAACAGAAAGAAGAAAACAAACGAAAAAACTATGTATTAGTAATTTAAATGTTGTACATAATTTAAGGGAAATCCAAAACAAAAAGAAGAAGAAGTTTAACCTAGCCTATTTTTAAATATAAAAAAAATAACAAAAAAAAAAAAAGAGAAAAAAGAAAAACTAACTAACTAAGCTCAGCCAAAATATATATGCAAGAACAACAAACAAACAATTTAAATCAAATAAAACCATAAACTAAAATTAAAAATTAAAAAATAAAAAACAAAAAAATGCAGCAGTCAACTAAAATATTTTTTTTCTAACTAAATAAAGTTTAGCTATAATGAAGTAAATAAATAAATTTAACAAGGAAAAAAAGAAAGAAAATAAAAAAATGCGAGCGCCAACAATTTTTAATTATGCACTTTTTATAGAATATAATGAAACTAACAACAACAACATAATTTAAACCTAAGCAAACAAAAATAAAAAAAATAACAGAAAGATTATTAACAAGGAAAAACAAAAAGCAAAAAAAAAAAAATTTAGTAGAATAAATCAAAAACAAAAAGAAAATAAGATAACGCAAAATGTTTTTAAATAAAAAACAACAAATGGCTGACAATTTTAAATTTATACAAAATAAAACTCAACAAAAACCAAGACAAAAAACAAAAAAAAAAAAAATAACGAAACGGAAAATAAAACTATCGAAGGATAACTTTGGTACACCGAAGTTTATATACCCTTGCGGCTATAGATCGGACAATTAACATTTATTCATGATTATATCACAAGAAAAAAAAATTGAATTGCTGCTGCAGGGGAATATGGAAAATGAAAAGAATGTTTCAGAATTTATTCATGCACGTGCAAATTATTGAATATAAATAATTTACGCACACACACATATACACACACACATATACAAGTTATTATTCTATGTCACCTGCGCGCTGTCACTAGATAGAAAGATTTAAATGTTTGGTCAACCGAATCGATTTATTTACTCGTAAAAGACTAAAAACTAAAAGTACAGAATATTCTTATATTAAGCTAACCCTGACCTATGATCGCTGTGTCAGCGATTATGCTGCATGGATCAAGTTTCGTCGTCAGGCCGGATGTGTTAACTCCTCCCTTGCTAGTTTGAAGGCCGTCCCCGGTTTTCCTCAGGGTGTCGATGACGATGCGGAGCGATGCTTGTTGTCTGATAATTTTCCATTTTTGGAAGGCTTTATAACAGATGAATCCAGCGGCTAGGGTAGTGAAAAATAGTGCAATCATTATTATAGGCCACATTTTTATGTTCTTCTCGATGTTGCCAATATGCTGAAGGTTATCAAAGTTAAGTCTTTGAATATATGGAATGCTAAGGATTTTTTTATGACTAGTAATATTTAATGCTGTTGACGTCCCGTCTGAGCCCGGGTGCCTTTTGACAAAATTTTTGACGTTTTCGTATAAAGTCCCATTTACTCGTATTTCTTCGTCGAACGTCAACAAGAAGGTTCCGTGAATAGTTGTGTTAGTGCCGCTCTCTGTTTGAATTACGGCCGTATCTTCATTTATGATGATTATCCCGTCGTCAATTATTTCCTTGTTCGTCTACTCCTTTCTTGTCAACTTCCCATAACGGGTTGTTATAAGGAGATACTGACGGCCTAATAATGTTGTCCCTCAGCATGTCTCTGGTTTCATTCTTAACGAATTCTGACATTCCTGGGGGATAAGGATAATGCCTGGAATATATTGGGTTTTCATCTTCTGTTCGGATTGTGGCTATGACATTCGTGTTGTACGGGAGAGCTTCATTCGGGTCGGCAAAGACACTTATTCTTTTTCCTAACATTTTCTTAAATTTTTTCTTTGATTTCTGGGGGTACTTCTGAGTCTTCGATTTCTGTAAAATTTACATTGGAACATTTTTTAAAATGAATTTTTTCGGATCCGGAGTGAGTTTTTAATGTGCTGTTTTTGAAGTCCAAAGTAGCACCAACTTTGTTTAATAGGTCGAGTCCTATTATGCCATCAAAGGTTGTCAAATTTGGGAGTAGAAAGAATATGGCATTGTTGCCAAAAAGATGCATATGGCATTTCTCTTGGACTGGGTTAAAGCCATGAAGCGACTTAACCAAAATTTTTTTTTTCAACACTAATTACGCCTTTTAGTTCGGGCATCGGTTTGATGTAATTTTTTGATGCACCTGTGTCAATCAGTAGTTTTATGGTTTTCCCTGCTATCGATCGTTCTATGAATGGTAGCAGGGAGCTATGCCGAAAAAATTTACTTCTTCTAATTGTTCTTGTTCATCAATTTCTGACACTTAATGTTCTGCTAGTGTATTATGATATTCTTCCTCTGACTGCATTGTTGGAACTTCCTCTACCGAAATATGATTTATCCTCTGCTGTTTAGGCCCGGTATATCTGGCCGTTCCACTATTTGGTCTTTTTGGAATCTGGTTTTGGTATGAATTATTGCTTTGGTTTGGAGAACTATCAATATCCATGGGCTATGGGGGGGGGAGGGGGTGTTCTTGTCTTACATTTGGACTATTACTAAATTGTGATTTCTGTTTAAAAAATTGAGTTTTTATAGGATTTGGAAAACTATTCCCCATAATATTTCTTTGTTCGTTTCGCTGAGCTCTTTCTTCAGATTTTTTGCAAAGCTATTTGCGAATTGGAAGCGTTCGTGATTCGACTCGATTTCCTGGCAAATCCTTAGGTCCTGCAGCAAATAAAATATCGCAAAGAGATTTTTTCGCATTTTCATTTTTTTATTTCTCATTAAGGGAAGCAGCTAAGGTAGAATCGTATGTCATAATTGTTTTGTTTATTAGAAGTGTTAACTTTTTCTCAATTTCATCATAGTACTGAATTATTGTTAAATTTCCTTGTCTTAGTACGGACAACTCTTGTTCAATTATGTAAATCGGTCTTTTGTCAGAATAAGTAAAGTCAAGTCTGTTTATAATTGCTTTAAAATTTAATGGTGTGTCATAGGAATAGGACAGTAACATATTGGCAGGGCCTGGTAATGCATAGAGCTTCCATCATGACCCTCAAAAATTTTGTACGCGGTATGCGCAGCTTTTCGCCACGATACATATGTTTCCAATTTTCCCTCGAAATCGGGTACCGATTTCACAGTATCTAAAGTCTCATTACATTGAATTCCCGGAATTATCTCCTCATCCTTGAAGACTTCTACTTCTGGTACGGACGTTGCTAGGTTCTTGAATTCCTCTCGGATATCTTGCATTTTTCTCTCGAATATTTGTGCCTGACTTTGCAGTGCACTGGCAACTGCACTATTTTTTTTTTTTCTTTTCTTTCTTTCCTTTTTTTTTCTTTATAAGTTTTGTGTTGCAAAGAGGTAATTGTAGACGCACTCAATAATTTGGATCAATAATTCTTTGGATTTATTTATTTAATTTTTAGATTAAAATGATGTTATATTTCTAGATTTATTTTCTAGTTCTATTTGATGGAATCCAGACATAAGGTCCAGACA
The DNA here is from genome assembly GCA_018150375.1 of Drosophila sturtevanti. Classification (NCBI taxonomy): domain Eukaryota; kingdom Metazoa; phylum Arthropoda; class Insecta; order Diptera; family Drosophilidae; genus Drosophila; species Drosophila sturtevanti. The sequence goes on along the minus strand of JAECWJ010000392.1, from coordinate 676,088 downwards.
CGAAAAATATTTTGCTATTCCTAGTTGATCTAATATTTCTTCTATTCTAGGTAATGGATATTTGTCTGCTAAAAGTTTTTTATTTATTTGCCGATAATCCACTACTAGACGCCATTTTTTTTTCTTTCGAATTTGGTAGAGATTTCTTGGGAACCAAGAGGAGTGGGCTGTTATATTCAGATATAGATGGTTCAACTATGCCATCTTTTATTAATTTTTCTACTTGTCTATTTATTTCTGGTTTTTCTGTTTCTGCATTTCGATAATTTTTTATATATACTGGGGTTTTGTCTGCTAACCTTAATTTTTGCTTGTAAAAATTATTACTTGATATTGCTTCTGATTCGAGACTAAATATGTCACTGTATCTGGTACACAATTCAGTAAGTTCTGTTTTTACATGATCTGGGAACTTTAATTTATTTAAGACTTCATTTGTTCTATCGGTTTTCTTATTGCTAAATGATTTAATTTCGTAATTTTCTATTGGTTCAAATTTAATATTTGGGTTTTTGATATTTATGTTGTCACCTGTTGTATTTAGAATTCTAACTATTGCATTGTTACTCGTTACGATGCTGTTAGCTATTAATACCCCAGGATGAATTTCCTGATTTGGTATTAATACAATATCTTCATTTGTCTGAAGTGTGATTTTCCTTAAAACTTCCGACCTTGCCGGTAACAATATGGAATTGTCTATTTCATTGTTTAATAGTGGAACATGTATGTATTTGGTATTTAAAAGATTGGGGTTCATCATTGTGATAATCTATTATGCAATTAAATTTTCGAATGAAGTCAAGTCCCAGAATTCCGTCACATGGTACTGGAAATTCATTATGGACTATTTGAAAGTCGTGACTGATTATGAAATAATCGAATAAAAGATCAATTGTGGCTAATCCAATTGATTTTATTGTTCCCTGACCAATTCCTGATATGTTTGTTTTGAACTTTTGATTTATTTCCGAACATAGTCTATTGTCTTTTAGTATTGATATGTTAGCTCCAGTATCCACTAGTAAAGTTAAGGGTTTATTATTTTTTTGATTGTGTATTTTTATTATGCTGCTGAGATTTAGATTTATTTTAAAGACTTTTGTTATTAATTGCTCAAGGGGGTTTTGCGTGTTTTCCGAGGTACTTCGTGTAATTCGTACCTGGTTGTTACCTCTGTTTCCTCTATTTGAGCCGCCTCTTCCCGAGCCGCCTCTAGAGTTGGTATTATTGTAGTTACTATTATTGTTATTATAGCGTTGGGCGCCTCTGTTATAGTTACGTCCCATATACCTTCCACGATCGCGGTTTCCCCCGCGATGTGGGTAGTTATTGTAATACATAATAGTATTAGTTTCTTCAGCTACATCATTAGATGTTTCAATGTAAGCAGCTATTGCTTCGTCCATATTGTTGAATTGACGAGAACGCATAACTGTCTTAACTTCTTTATTTAAGCAATTTTTCTTCATTGCTGATACCGCCTGTTTGGTACTAAGGAATTTTGCCCCCTCTAGAGACTTAGCTAATTTTTCGATTTCCTGGGTATAAACGTTAGGTGTCTTGTTTTTGTGGGTAAGATTCAATAATCTTGCCGATAAATTATCAATTGATTCACCTTTAACGTTAGCTTTGAGTTTGTTGATTATTTGCTCAACTGTATTCTATTCTCATTGCTCATTATATTTCTAGCTTGTCCTTTCAGTTTTGTTTTTATTAAAGACACAGCTAATAGTTCATGTTCACCCTGTATTGTTTTTATAATCTCCAATGCATCCAGAAAACTACGTAAGTTTTCTGCTTTACCGTTGAAATCCGGTATAATCCTTGATGCAGTATTTATAAATTCAATATTGGTTTGCGCCATGATTACTAGTTTTTGTTCTACTATTCTCGAAGTTGATCCTAAATCTGATTCTATTGTTTCGGGTAATCTTATAACAGCAGGCATTGTTAAATCTTGTAAATCTTTCTCTTTTATTTCAGGGCCGATGCTGCTTTCTGACTCATATTCCTCTGAGGAATCTTTACTTTCCTGGTCTTTATCAGTTTCAACTGTTAATGGGGTATTTAGAATAGTTGGGATTGATATTTCTAATCTGTACCTCCTTTTGACTGATACTAAATTTGATCGAAATTTGAGCAATAATTTGGACACTGATGTCCACTGTTTTTGATTTAGTTTTTCCCTATTGTTATGTATTAGTATTCTCGCCTCATTAAAACATGCAACTAATGCCTTCGCGTGTTTGCTAACAGTGTCCTCAAGAATATTCCTATTTTGCGAGATACATTTATATGACTTATTGAACTTCTCCTTTATTTCTAGCAATGTGGCTTGTATTTGCTGCCACTCCATATCTTCTATACATTTTCTTAACAAGATTTTTTATACTATCTCTTGACCTCATAATGCCTTGTTATTCTCAGTTTTTAATTTTTAATATTCTTTATTTATTTAAAAAAAATTTTACTCTTTTTATTTTCATTACATTAAAAAAATTTTATGTTTACACTTTTATATTGTGTCAAGGTCATTTGCCCTGCTTAAGTATTTCTTACTGTGCAATTTGTATATTTTATAAATCAAGCTAATGGACATCAATACTACTATTATTATCAATAATATAGTGATAGTAGTTAGACCTTGCGTCTCTACTTCTACTTTATTGATAACATTAGCAGTGGAGTCCACTGTCTTAGTGTCTACTAAACCCATTTTTGGGATTTTTCGGGATTTTCAATTTTCTTATCAATTTTATTGTCATTCATTCGTGAATGACTATTTTCCCATTTTTTTTCTTTTTTATTTTTCTTTAAACAAAAAATTTTCTTCTGATCGAGTTTTTTTTTTTGTGTTTAGTTTGTTTTATATTATTTTTACATAATGGCTTGACTATTTATATTATCTTTTTTCTTTAAAAAAATTTTCTTTGTATGGTAAGTTTAAATTTTAATTTAGATCAAGTTTTATTGTATTGTTTTTACATATTTCCCTGCCTATATTTGCGTGTGGTTTTCAGGCCACACTCTAATCGGGCAACTTTTATGTCGCTCAATTTTACAATTGGTTACAAAATTTTCATTATTTTAGTATGCAACGCAGTGCATTTAATATTAAGTTATGCAACGCAGTGCATTTAATATAATTATAGATATGTGTATAGATGTGCGCACTTGGGAGCGCTGTCGGTTCACTTTTCCGTGGTCCGCTTGATGAGCTGGACGGTGCCGGTGCTGGCTGCACAGGCTTCTTTTTTTATGGTGGGGTGCCGGTGCTGGCTGCACAGACTTCTTTCTTTTTCGTGTTGGGGGACCGGTGCTGGCTGCAGAGGTTTAGTTTTGCGGTGGGGCACCGGTGCTGGCTGCACAGGTGTAATCGCAGAAAGGCGAGTTTAACGGACCCTCACAGTCGTTGGGGCATTTCTTGTCCAGCTTCTGGATCTCTTTAAAGGGTGGTGGACATTTGATTAATTTTGTTTTGGCAATATTGTTTATTACAGGGTATATGGATGTGGGCGCGGTGGTTTTCAAATGTTTCCGATTTGACAATTGCTTTTTAATGTGTCCAACTTCGGCATGAATTTTGACCGAGTTGTTCCAATTAATTGTATTTTTGCTGTTCAACAGCTTTAATAGTTCCGTCTTTCTGGCTTTTAATCGGCTTACCATTCCGCTTCTTTTTCCGCACATCACACTGCTTTGCTGCTGTCTTTAACATGAGCTCCTTGTTTTTTTTTTCTTTCGCTGCTTTAAAATGGACTTCCTTCTCCTTAGTCTTCCTGGTCGATCCTTTCGACCACTGTCACTGTCGCCATGTACTAAGTATATTTTATAATACTTCTTTTGATTTATTTTGGATGGGAGCGACTGTTGTTGTCGCTTCCAATGTCTTTATTGATCTGTCTTTTGCATATTGAACTTAGATATTACTTAGCCTAAAGCTGCGCGCTCTGCAGTAGCAGCGCAGCAGAGTAGAGCGTGGTTTGCACATATTCATATAAGCGTGTTGCGCAAGTGGTCATTGCATGGGACACATGCTGACTCAGTACTTGCGGCAGGTCGAAGTACCTGCTCCTCATATTTCGGACATGACCTGTATTTATACAACCAAGACTAAGTGTCTTGTGTTTACGTTTGATAGTATATATGAAGTATATACTGAACATAGTTCTGAGCACAGTGAGCTCTCTATATATGCATACCACAATACTCTAAAAGGGACAATTCACCCTGTCTGAGCACACCCAATTTTTGTTTTATGACGCGAGCTTGTGTTTAATCTGCATACGTGAACTCTAGTCTTGCTATTATAGGATCAAAATTTAAAGCGGTATTATGGGATGAAAGTGTTGAACTTGCCGTACCTTTAATTTTATTTCTGCTTATTCCCAATGCTAGATAGTGTGCTGTACTGCCGTTGTATGGCCGGAACAGATCGTACGCGAATGTTGCTGCTGACTGCCACGCAACATATTCTGCCTGACTACCACTAAATTCTGGAACTGATCTTACTATATCGAGTGGCTCCTTACACTCGACTCCTGGTACTACTCTAACTGTTTCATACACTTCCACGTCCGGTGTGGAGATTTTTAAATCATTAACCTGTCTGGTTAACACACCAATTTTTTCATCTAACTGCTCTGTAAATTTTCTTTCTAGGTTTTCAGCTTGAACAGCTAGAGCAGATTTTACTGCTTCATGCATTATATTAATTACTTCTTGCGCATTCATTTTTCCTGTTTTATTCTTTTTGCTTTCTGTATAAATATTTAATCCCTCGCATAGCTCAACTAACTCTTCGTCACTGCAATTATCACTTGTCATAAAAAATTTTTCATTATTAGACTTTGTTAAGGCAAATTGGGTCTATAACTAAAACTTTATTAAAAAGGGAAAAAAAGGAAAAAGGAAATCAATAACAAAATTCTCACTTACATGAAATACATTGACCGCAATTCCTAAATATTTCTCCTTATTTAGTTATAATAGAGTCCCCAGGTGTCAGTCGGGTGTCGGAGTGATGGGCGGTGATGACGATGTTTCGATGTTGTTTGCAACTTTAGTTCTTCTAATTTTTTTTATTTATTTTTTTCAATTATTATTGTTCACACGCGTTATGTTTTCCGTGGATTCGCGTTTTACTTTTTCGTAGGCTTTCGCCTACGGAGTTTCGATTATTTGTTTTATTTTCTTTTACGCGTTGGGCGCCAGTTATTCTTTTAAGGATTATTATGGTTTTATTGGCGACCGACTGGCCGACTCTAAGTATTACTAGAAACTAAACTTATAATATCTTATTAATACCCAAGAAACCCACAGCTAACCAAGAATAGCTGAATCAGCGCCTCGTGCCATCCAGTTGGTAGCCGCTGTCAATGCGCCTCAGTTGGGGAAGTCATAACTTGTACAAAATTATGGTCTAATATGACAAGTATATTCGATACTTCAATTAAATCTGTAATGGTTAAATCTGTAGAGTCCTCATTTCAAATTACGCTTAAATCATTAGAGTCAAGGATTACCGGATTAACGACTTGAATCTTTGCAAGTGTGTTAGATAAAATCAATGTTTCAAGTTCCTAAATTATTATTCTATTTCTTGTGAGACGTTTATGTGGTTAACTTATGTAAAGTTGACATTCGGACATTTGGTAAAGTGTAACCAAAAATTTATTTTTAACGTTTACTATGCCTTTCAGTTCTGGAATTCAATGGAGTGTCGTACGAAGATAGTACCATGTCAGCAGGGCCCTTGATTTTATTTCGAAGTATTACCAATGTTTGAGTGTTTCGAGCTTTCTTAATAATCTTCCTCCATGAAACATATGTCTCAAGTTTCCCTTCAAAATTGGGCACCGACTTTACAATATCCAATGTTTCACTACACTCAATACCTGGAATTATTTCCGCGTCTCTAAACACTTCTACTTCTGGTATGGACACTGATACATTTCTAAACTCATTTCTGATGTCTTTTATTTTCCTTTCAAACATTTGTGCTTGCCTTTGGAGTGCAAGCTCCACCATTGCTTGTAAATTTGCTTCATTTATTGACATATTTTTATGTTTTTGATGTGGCATCTTTAAGATCTTCTATTAGATCGTCTAAGTCACTGTCGTATTCCTTGAATTCACAATTGCTCATAAGAAAAGAAATATTTATTTTCCTTTATTTACAAGGCTATATTCTATTTAGGAGAATTTGTGAGACGTAAATCTCCAATTAACGTTTTGTTATTCCCGCGTCGTCGCTGGATTCGTATAATTCTCCAGGCGTCGTCGTGGTGGTATTGCCGGAGTAATTTCCTAGGTAGATTACGGTGGAGGCTTGACTTCACCTTAATCACTGGCCTTGTGGCTCAGCAATATGTTTAATATATGAAAAACAATTATTTACGGCTGTCGCCGGAGTAGTGTGGTTTATTTCGAACCTTGACGGTAAACTTTATTTACAAAACAGACAGTAAGACAAATATTTCTTACAAAGATTCCATTTCTCCACCGGCAATTCTTTGATTTCTTTTATTTCTTTTGTATTGTATCTCTTTTATTTATTTTTATTTAAATATGCACTCTACTTACATGTTCGTTAAGTGACTGCTTTGGGATGTGGAATTAAAAACTATAGTTTTTTAATGTACTGCTGTTGTTGGTTGGATTCTTCCAGATTGTGTGTTGATTTAAAAATTTGTCTTGTTATTTGTTTTTTATTTTGGGGATTCCTGTTCTTTGCAATTCCAATGATGTCGATCCAACTATCCTGGTTTTTGGTTTGTATGATATATCCTTTGTTGTTGAGTAGATTCGGTTAAAGTTGGGCGCCAGTTAATACAATAAAGATTACACTCGATTAATTTGTTGTATCTTTATTATCTAAAAGTGAACCTTCAGCTTTGGTATGCCGAAAAGACTAGAGAAAGTATGGAGTAGAAAATGTTCTTAAGCTAAGCTAGCCCTCAACTTTAGTTGATGTGTCAGGAATAATGTTGTGCGGATCAAGTTCGGTTCGAACGTTACATTGGCCTACTTAGCATTGGCTGTTGGAGCAACTCCGCTGAATTGCAGTCGTTGACTTGTGGGAACCCGGATGATGTAACTTACATAGTTTATAATAAATATAATTTTCAATCGTTATTTATTTATTCGTTATAATCACAAATAATATGGCTAAAATCTTATGAAAATTCTAGATCTACGAAAACAAATCTGCGAAACTAAATATCTAAATTATAGCTAACTTTTAAAAGTTATTTCAAAATTTTCAGTTACAATTTACTTTTTATAGCTAACAATTTATCAATTTGATCACTTGATTACAATTTCAGTACTTAAATCTTGAAAAAGAGTATTTTTAAAAGATTGTGCACAGAATATTTTTCAATATTTCTTTGAAATAAAATTCGAAAATTTTTCAAATTTAATGCCAATCAATAAAAGCATTTCGAATGACTTTCTCTCTTTTCTTACGTATGTGAGATTTTCCATTCTTATCGGTTTCTACCACTTGATTTTCCTTTGGATTGTTGAGGTTTTCAGAATGGATTATGGATATGGATATGGATATGATCTATCTGGTGATGAATGACAGCCACACACACACACACACACACACGCACACGCACACACACACTCACACACACACACACACACCTACAGACACACATATTTAAAATTATTAAATATATTTTGTCAATAAAAAAAATGTTAAGTAAATGGCAGACACAAACACATCTCAACAAATACAAAATACAAAAATAAAAATGCAAAAGCTACTACAATTAATGTTCATATTAATATTGCTAAAAAAAAAAAAAAAAAAACATAATAAAAAATAAAATAAACAAAAACCTTTTTTTATGCTGCAAAAGAAAAAAACAAAAATGAAGCCAGTATGAAAACAAAAATCACAACAAAATTTATTGCATATTAAAAATTAAAAATAAAAAAAAAAAAAACGATATGCAAAATACAAAACAAGAAGAAGAAATGATAAGCTAAACTAAAAATAATACAAAAAATGGAAACTATATGCTACGATTCTAATAGATAAGTTTACACAATAGCAACAACAACATGAAACAGAAAACACATTTGCATTGGCAATAACAAAAAATAAAAAACAAAAACAAAAACAGCGACAAGAAAAAACAAAGCTGCAACAAAATGAATTGCATAATAATGATTAACTTTAAATAAATTAAAATTAAATTAAGATTAACAAAAGCAAAGTGAGCAAGCATTAAAAAGAAACAACAACAAATTATTATGTTCAATAAAGAAAAACAAAATGAAATCTGACAGAAATGCAAATGAGTTTCATTTTTTTTTTTTTAAATTTAATATATCGAAAGTGTAAAAAGACGTAAGTATCCAAGTAAGTTTTAATTTTTAATCCATTTTGAAAAATTCCACTAAGCAATACTATAAGGCAAATCCAAGTAAAGCCTACGAAAAGTTAGAAAAAAAACATATCAAATTAATTATGAAATTGGACTTGATTAAAATAAATAGAATAAAAAAATACATCAATTATTTATTTATTTATTGTTTTTTTTTTTTTTGTTTTTTTAAACTCACAGCTTAAATGTTCTTTACAATTTTCTAATGTTGAACTCATTTATAAAGGGCAATAAAAACTTGAGTGGTGTCAAATTTTGTATTCAAATTTCCTTTCACAAAAATTTCACAATATATTCAAGGAACTAAATGAAATAAAATACTTGATTTTGTCTGAATGGGGCACATGAATTACCACCAACTTTTCGTCTTCAATTATCACACAAATGTCCATATAGCTAGTCCATTCAAAAGACAGATCTTAAGCATGAAAAGCGGTTCTTGCAAATAAGGTCACTGTAGTGGCATTTAATTCCAGTTGACAGCCTCGACATCTGGCTAAAATGCCAGATATAGAAGGAAGCGGTGCCAGAGTCTGAGCAATCGGTTTTACTTAAGACGGGTTTTTCCTTTTTCTTTTTTTTTTTTTTTCTTTACTCTCCATTTTTTTTTTTTTTTTATTCGCAATTCCTTTTTGACTCAAGTACCAACATAATTTAATTTTCCCAACAATTGAACAGGCTGCTGAGGTCATACAACAAGTGCAGGGTAAAAGGGAAAAAAAAAGATGAAATGAGGAAAGGGGGCGTGGAAGGGGAGAAGGGGGAGTAAGGTAAGGGAGGGGGGAGAGGTGGTGTGTAGATTTGAAACAGCAGTACAAATTAAAGCGTCACATTTCGCGGTTGTATATTTCTTTTTTTTTTTTTTTTACCATTTACCATTCCTTTCGCTCCAGTTCCAATTCAAATTGCTTGGGCTCAACTTTTGGCAGGCCCAGCTGTCTAAACATGCAAAATGCTTCAAATGCCTTGCTGCAACTGCTACAGCAGTAGCAACAACAACAACAACAACACTCCAATAGCAAGAAACAAGAATATCGCCACCGTCGTCAGTCGTTGGTCGTTGTCATCGTCGTCGTTGCTTGTCATCAAAAGTCATATCTCTGGTATATTATTCGGTTGGAGCTGGTGCTGGAGCTTGAAGCTTGAAGCTCGCGTCTCTCGTCTCCATTTGCTCTTCAGTGTGTTTTCTGGAGCGTGTAATATCCGTTTCCTGCATTTCCGGTTGCAGACGATGCCAACAAAAATGGTTGCCTGAAAATTGCTAGCGGAAATGCTGCAAAATTAACGAGCAATGTGAAGCAAGCAAGAGGGACAGAGACAGAATGAGTGAGTGAGGGAGAGAGAGAGAGAGAGAGAGAGAGTCAGTGAGTATAAGACTATGCTGCGTTAGTGAGACAGCGAAAGAGAGACGTAGAAAGAACCACCAGGTGGCATGTGGCAGATGGCAGATGGCTCTTCCATTACTATTTGCCCTAGCTCAAAAGTAAATGCAAATGTAAAAAATTGTAAAGGGAATGGGAATGAGAATGGGAATGGCAATGGTGAAATGCAAATTCCAACTGCAAAATTAGACGCATCGCTTAACCAGTAGCAGTAGCAGCAGCAGCAGCAGCGGCAGCAGCAGCAGCAGCAGCAGCAACAGCAACAGCAACAGCAACAGCAACAGCAGCAGCAACATCAATGACAGAAAGCTGCCAAGTGGCAGCTGGTGTGCCAACAACGTCCTCAAGTTACATGGAAGGAAGCAAACAAAAAATGAAACCAATTTGCCAACGGCATAGCAAATAAAGTATACAAAATTAATGAGCTCGTCACGTTTTGCCCCAGCTAGTAGAGAAATAGGAGGAGGAGGAGAAGGACAAGAAGGGTAGGTGGATGCAGGCGGTGAAGTAATAGAGTAGGGAGTAGGAGGTCACCACCTTAATTATGGCCACAATTAACAGTTGTAACTTGCCCCATCTCTTTTTCGTTCTCTTGCACTCATTCTATCTCTTTTTCTCTGTGTCACACACATTTCATTTGGCAGGCCTTGTGTGTAATCTCATTACAAATTCAAATGCTTGCCGTCATACATACACACACACACACACTAACTCAGTTGTGTGTGCTCATTTCCATAGCCTTATGCTGCACACACATACATTTACAGAGACCACCCCCCCACACACACACACACACACACACACACACATGGCAAATGTTTCTAACCACGTTGTCACTCAATTATGTGCCATGTGCGCTAGGCATATAGCGCAACCTTTTCAGCGCAGCCATGCCATGATGCTGTGCCACCTCATCGCACCGAAACGACACTATACGACAGTCGGTCGACATTCGACATCCGAGATCCGAGATCCGACCAACCACCCATCCACCATACTGCCATTGAGCCATTCCTCATCTCAACCAGTGGCCATGTGGCCAACTGACCAGGGTGACATAATTTCCCAAAGATTTGCATATATATAGATATGTGAAATTTTCTGAAAAACATTTGTCCATCACAGAGAAAAGGCATTTGCAATGGACACACATCAATTTTCATTGAAGGTAATCTGACTAAATTTCATTTTCCAAGACAAATTTGCAATGTGTAAACTCATTAACAACTATATATGACTAACTGACTGACTGACTAACTAACTGACAGACTGACTAACTGACTAACTAACCAACTAACTAATCTTTCACTAAAATTTACTCAGGGGTATTAAATTGCAACATGAATCCTTTTAACAAACAAATGTCAACACAAGTAGAAGTTATAGGAATACTGATAATATACTTATAGCAAGTACATATGGGCAAACAACATAATAATTATGGAAATCAGTTGTAGATATATGTGCATAATTAGTTTCAGAATGTAACATTATGGGTTTTCCCTTTTCTCATTTGGTTCCTCTTTCATCATGGTCCGTTCACATGTTATTCGATCTTTGTTCAAATTTAATGGATTCATGAGAATCCTTTTGCTTAATTGGAAACTAAATTTAAGTTATATGTACATATATAACTATGCAAATGATTAAATACAATCACATCTGGTACGTCAATGGAGTAAAACTAAAATGGAAACTACATATATTAAATATTTTATAATAAATGAAAGAGTATTAATCTTTTGTTTACAACATATATGTCCTTGACTTATCATATAGATAGTGCTAATAATACTGATTATTGATGGATTTTTAAGTACTTTGACATTATCATATATTTTTCCCCCTCTTTATTTGCCAACAACAAGCAACTCGTGTTGGAAGTTTATCGCAGTTTTTTTTTTCGTATGCAATCTGATAGCATAATCATTAGCTCACTCACTCAAACAGACACACACACACACACACACACACATGATATATATAAGTGTGTATATAAAACAGATATGGGTGGGTCTGTGTCTGTGTGTCTGTATATATAAACATACTCAAATATCATTAACACATTCGAATGGTGATTATCCTCAGCTAGCAACTGCTCCTGTTACCAGTTTACCTCGTTTATCCTTCCACATTTCGCAGTCTACAGTTTGACGAACTTTGTCGCACGATAAATAATGCAATTTGTAATTAAGTCAGTCAACCAGTTTGAAAGAGCAAGGGGGGTGTGTGAAGGGGACACACGAGTGGGAGCAATGGATAGCAAATGGAGATGATAATACAAAAACCTGGCCAAATACAAATAAAAAAAAAAATATATATATATATATATGTACGTATACATGTATATATACAAAAGGCGAATGTGAGATAAAATTGCAAAAGGCAAAAAATAAAAACGAATTCAGGTTGGTCTGGTTAGGGGGAGGGGTTGGAGAAAATTGCAGAGAAGCTTAATTGAAAACGAACTAAACACCTGCGTGTCCGTATATGTGTGTGTGTGTGTGCGTGTGTGTGTCGCCTTGTTTGATAAATTAAATATTTAGCATGTTAATTAAGCTAAATTAGGTTAACCACAAGAGGGGACCAGGACCATAGTAAGGAGGGTGAGAAGAGACGAGTGGGTGACGCTAGGTTTAACGCTTGAGCAGTCACACATACTTAAACGCACTTATTGCCAGTAATAGAATGAGATGGAGAATGCAAACAGAGTGGAACAGGAACAGAGATGCAGATGGGTTGAGGGGGAAGAGAAAACAGAGAAGTTGCAAAAACAATAGCATACATTTTTGGGCAGATGTCATCCTCCATTCGCATTGTCATAGTCTTTTTGTCTGGGCATTTGGCTTTGTTCCTATTTTTAGTCCGTACAGCAGCATCATTTGTTGCAGCTTACGCTTAATGCACAAACCAGACAGTGACTCCCACTGCTCACACCTCCCCTCCCCCCCGCGCCATCGCCATCAACATTTTGCTTTTGAAGAGAAACTTTAACTCCCTGGCTCTCTAACACATTCTAACGTCCAAACCCAGGCAACAAAACTAAACGCATTTGTGCAAATTAATTCTTTTTTATTTTCCCTTCGTCCATTGTATTCCAACTTGGCCATTTTCATAAAAAACGATAATTAAAACAGTAAACCGTTCGAGCAGAAGCAAATTTTCTAATGGCAATTGTTGAAAATAAATATTTTTCTTGCTGGTAAGCACACAATAATATAACTATATAAATAGGAAAAGACATCTCAGGGTACAAAGATTCTACAGTATAATGCTTAAAATTTGTCTGTAGAATAGAAGCTAAAATTAAGATTACGAAACGTGAACAGCAATCCAAACAGTTTAAGGACTTGAGCAATATATATACACATATAAAAGATAAGTGACCGTTTAATAGCGTAGAAATGATTTTGGCAATAGAAGACAACAACTAGTAATTTTTGATGGAAATCATTAAAAAATCAACAAACGCAAGGCAACAAAAAACTAGAAATGTTAAGACTTTAAGGAAGAAATAATGCTGGAACCAAAGGAAAATAAAAAATATGTATAGATATATGTAAAGAATGAAAACATTTCTTTAATTAAGCATACTTTTAACCTGAGAAATTTTTATATATATATACGGAATTTAAAGCCATGTCTTTCTATCCTTATAAGGAATACATAAAAAATTGCATAAATATCCCATCTTTCCCTTTTCCTACATTTCGTATACATAAGTAAAATTTATTAATTTTGTCCAATTTGTCAGCGTAATAAAAACAATAGGAATAAGGACACTCAAATTCAAAAAAAAACTAAAAAAAAAGAAGGAATAAGAAATGTAGAGTGCAACTGCATTCAACTTTATTGAACATAAAACAGAGTAACACAACTGGATGCAGACTGCAGGTGTCCATGTCCTGGTGTATGGTCGTCAAAGGAATTCAACAGAGAGAGAGAAAAAGAGAGAGAGAGATGGAGAAACGGACAGAAATGTGTTACATTTAAAATCAAATATTTAAAGAGAGTGAGTGAGAGATATGGGATCGGGGTGGAGGATGAAAGGATGACAGAGAAACGGATACGGAAATGTCACTTTGTGGTCAACAGCAGCAGCATCAGAGCATCAGAACCACCAGCCACGCCCTTACAATTTTACCCACCTGGCCTTGGTCTCCTCTCTGACTCTCTCTGTGTCTCTCTCTCTCTCTCTCCCTCTCTCTCTCTCCTTCTGTGGGTTACTTGTTTCCCTTTCTATCTCTGTGTATGTTGCACGTTTCATTCAATTTATTTACCATTTCCCATTTCAATTCGTTTCGGGCCGCCAATTACACAACATGGCCCTGGCAATGGGCTCTTCTCGGCTCACCATGGTACCATGTACCTACATACATACATGCCTACATACAGACATACATACATACATGCATACATGCATACATATAGCATATGCATACACAAATACACACATACATATGTTCTGCTTCTGTTCGTACCTACTATTGCTGTTACTCTTTCTGCCAAAAATTTTGTGTTTAAAACCTTTAACACACTGCCGCTTGTCTAGCTCATGTGAGAAACAATGCCAGAGATGAGTTGGCCCCCAAAACGAATGATGCTGATGACTGGTGGGAGGTGGTCGACGGGGATGTGGCAACTGATGAAGAAAAGTAGTGCCACATCATCATTAGCATATTGACATGTGGCCGAATTTGGTCACGTTCCATTTGATTTCAATTCATTTCAGAAGAAGCTGATGAAAATGACTTTGAATTCATTTCATTTCATTACATTTCAATTTTACGTATTTATCCCAGCGTTTCCTTTTAAGTTGAAATACTAAACTTATAGATTTGACTAGAAATTTAATTACGATTATTATTATATACATATCTGTGATATACATACATATAAAATAACAAAAAGTAAAAATTGCTTTAAAGGTTTTTTCAATTCTTTGATTACACTTATTTTATTTTCTTTATTATTCTAACACACGATAAAATTTAATTAAAGATGTCTTTAACATTCTAAAATTTAAAAGTTGACAAAGGATTTCGATAAGTATTAACTCTCTTGTGCAATGTTGTTGTTGGATTTTTGTTTATTATTGCCACGACTTTGCTGCTCGACTGATTTCTGGCTTTGGCGCTATTATAAATTGTAGCGACTTTAGGAGAGCGAAATAATATTTGCATAATGGTAAACAGACAAAACTGTAAGTTCTTATTTTTTGGATTTTTTTTTTTTTTGTCTTGTTTTTGGTTCCGGGTAGAGGACCCAATCCAATGGCCTGGCCAAAAGATGACAAATGACATTAAAAAGGCTTAGCTGGGGGTTGAGCGCTTGGAATTTGACTTTCAAAATGAATGCAGTCGCAGTCGCAGTCGGACTAGCAGTAGGAGCACCTACAACACCATCCACGTCCACGTCCTCGTCCTTGTCATCGTCCTCGAGCACATCGTCGTCATCGTCATTATTATCATCATCATCATCATCATCATCATCTGTACTCTGGTGGTCCATGTCCTTTTGGTATAGCCGCAGACAGCAATTATTTTGTGCAACAGAACGCGGAACGTGAAACGCGCTCTTTGATCCCCTTTGGCCATATATTTGCTAACGACAATGACGACAACGACGACGATGTCTAGCAAAGATTCAGGTGTACTTGCTGGTGTGTGTGTGTGTGTGTGTGTGGGGGGGGGGGGTGTGTAAATCTCTAAGCTTATGAAAGTATCTATGTGTGTGTGTGTGTGTGTATGAGTGTATTTGTTTTATGGCCACGCCCGCCACTTGGCCCAAGTGCAACTGCAGCCAACTTTTTGCACGCCGCTCAGGCAACACTTGAAAATTCTCAATGGCACTCAGCCTCCGACTCCATCTCCTTTCGCTCACTCCCTCACTCTCTCTCTCTCTCTCTTTGTCATTCATGCCACCTTGCTCTATCTTCCCCTTTCAGTTCACCATTCTACTACTTTGCCGCGACATCATCATTATCATCATTCCTAATCCTAGGATGCTGCATATTTTTACTGCTAAGCACGTCGATGGCTGCCAAATTAGAGCCGAAATGCGAGTGGAAAAAGATTCAATCGATTTGGCTTCACTCTATCCAATGAATGCTGAAATGGCTAAGAACAAGGCGGCAGATAACGAGTTATAGAGAGATAGAGGGGGAGAGAGGGAGATTGACAGAGAGAGAGAGAAAGAATGGTGATAAAAACCATTGCCAACTCACTTTAAGAGTCTTGCAATTGTCATATACTAGAAATCCAGTTGATTCCTTAGGTAAGGACATACCAGATAGAACATTCAAGAGGATTCTGCATTCATTATTTGTCTTTGTTAATACGAGAGCAACTGCTTATATCTATATATATATATAGATCCTGTAAAAATGATTGTTCAAAAATATCCATCAAGTATTAACAAGTGTCGAACGCCGTGCAACAATTGCCATTTGAATTTGCAACGCAACTGTAAATAATGAATTAAAATAATATGGTACTGACATTGAGAAAAATACAACCCAATTCCAACCCGTTTTTCTGAAATTCGATAAAAAAAATAAATCATTAAATTAAGAGATTATCTACATAAATCGTTTCCTTTTGCTTAAGCATTGTTGCAGCACAAATCGATCAATGGAAAATCATTTCTAATCATTAACACTTGACATTTATAATTGCACAAGATTTTCATTTTTGTTTTCACAAAATGAAAGTTTAATATATTTATCAAATGTAGGTACATATTTCCGATTACCAAATGTTCTTTAACATTTCATAACTAATTTCTGTAATAAAAAAAAAATACATTGAAAACTTAAAAACCTAAAAAAAAGTCTAACATATTTGACATTATTTGAAAGAATTTTAAAGAACAAGAACTTTAGCGTTTGAAAATGTTTTTGCAAATATTAAAATTTTATTAAATATCGTATGAAGTAAAATTTAAAATAATTTAAATAAAATACCTGTCGCTTTATTAATTTAATTGCTTATGCAAAATACCCAATAATATTTACGTATCAACATTTACAATATATGTCAATAATATCCTCTTATTCTTGTTATCTTGGCAATTTGTTTGGCAATTTTCAACTCAAGTCTCCTCAGATGTCGTGCCATTTAATAGCTTTTCATTGACCATATACCATTTTGGTTTTTTTTTTTTTTTTTTTTAACAATTGTAACCGCCAACCTGCAACCTGTAATCGAGAATTGCAATTGCAATTGCAACTACTCGTACAGTGGCAACAAAATAAATTCAACTTATATATGTAAGTAGAATATACATTTGCCGGTGTATTTCATTTTACTCATCGGTGGCACGTTTGATTTGATTCTTGTTGCCGGTTTGTTGTTGCTTGAGTGCAATTTTCCAATTTCTAGTTAATCTTAAAAGCAGAAAAGAAAAAAAAAAAGCGAAGAAATATAGCAAGAAAATTGCTACAAGAAAAAAAATGAAAGAAAAGAAAAAAAATTTGGAAAAAAACGCAGAAGCAACAAGAAGACGGGAAAAAAAAGGAACGAATGAAAAGCACTCACATATTTTCCAATTTGATGAGGATGCGAGATGAAAGGCAAGCCAGTTGCAACAAGGGAAGTGAGAAAGAGACAGAGAGAAAGAGTGTGAGAGAGAGAGAGAGGGAGCACCTATTTGGCCTGGCTATGTCAACGCTTGATGAGTGACAAAGTATGTGTGTGTGTGTGTGTGTGTGTGTGTATGTTCTTGCAATTGCCAAACGTATGTACGTTGCATTCCAGCAATGCCATCCTGCAATCCCATCCAGCAGCAACCATCCAGCAGCTTCTTCAATGCTCAAAGTTACCATTTTTCATTTGCCATTTTTGCGTGCATTTTGTTGCTGTTGCCTTTTTGTGATTCTTGTTGCTGATGTTGTTGTTGTTGTTGTTGTTACTGCTGTTGCACGATGGTCATTACCAGGCCAAGGCAGAGTTGCAACAGTTGCCGAGTTGGCGTCACACTCCAACAGCTTCCATTCATCATCGTTTGGCCTACAGCCGTAAGGAAAAAAAAACTAGCAAAAAACCAACGAAAAATGGTTAAGGACAAGGCAACAAAGCTTATAAGCATACCTATACACACACCCACACATATACCCTGTATAATTGTAGTTTTCTCGGCCATATATCTTGCAAAATAACTAAAAAAAAAAAAAAAAGAAAAATTAAAAAATACATATTGCTAAGTGTTCAATATTTCACTTTTTATTCAAAAATTATAATTATAATAATAATGGAACTTATTTATTGTTTATATTACAATTTTGTAAATGTGAATAATACCATTTTTTGAATACAACAGATAATATATAATCGTTATATAAATTTCAGACAATGTCTCTTGCATACTTTTGGGGGCCTTGATAC
Organism: Drosophila sturtevanti; assembly: GCA_018150375.1. NCBI lineage: Eukaryota > Metazoa > Arthropoda > Insecta > Diptera > Drosophilidae > Drosophila > Drosophila sturtevanti. Next base: position 657,917 of record JAECWJ010000392.1, on the reverse strand, counting down.
CGTATAATCATTATACCCTACAGTTGAGAACAAAAACAAAACAAAAAGTAAAACCTACAGACCGAAGAACTAAAAAATAACGACAGCTGTTGGAATAGAAATGCTTTGGTTCCTCAGATTTTTGCCTGCTACCACAAGCAGCCAACCAAGAGAATTAGCCCGAAAACCCGACACGCCCACAATGACTCCTCCTTCGCCTTTACTATAGATGCTTGTAGTATAGTTACCTGTTATCGCTTTCAATCCGGTTTCTATGACCTTTTTGACGTGTTTGCTTGCATTTTGTGGGCTCAGTGCGATCTTTTCTTTGCACGTAACAAACAAACAAAAAAAAAAAGCAAAACTATAATGAAATTAGTTTGTGAAGAGCAGAAGAACAAAAAATGAACGGAATTAAACTCTTCCCATTTTTACGATACTCTCTTATAATGTTAGGAATTTGCCAGGAGTTTGGCTTTGTATTAGGTGGAAATAAGTCACAGTTGAATTTATATCTCTGTTGAATTAATAATAAAACAGAAGCAACAGGATATCGCAATGAATATAATATGGTACAACACTTTATTAAATTGAAAATTGAGAATTTGTAAATTCAAAATTTACAATGCAAAATAAATTTTTTATGGTCTCGTCTTTTTATACTCCTGCAGAGTGTATATTAGGTTTGATCAGAAGCTTGCAGCACATAAATGGAAGCATATCCGTCAATATAAAGTATATATCTACTTGAACAGCACGAAGAGTTGAGTTGATATAGTCATGTCTGTCTAGATCAACGCAATCAAGTCGCTCAGTTATAAGGCTATTATTGTATAACTTTGGACACAATTTTCTTTCTGCTTTACAATGTTAATATGTTTGAACCACGCCAGATCGAACCACTATATTATATAGCTCCCATAAGATCAATAAAATCTATAACTTTGTTTGTTTTTAAACGTTTGTTGAAATTTAATATTTGTAAGCTTAATGCACCTTTTCAACATATCCACCAAGCTATCCCAGAATCGGTTGATTATACAGTTCTCATAGGAGAGATAGTTTCAAAAAAATGTTGGTATAAAAAAGTTGATATGTATGTATTTATCAAGTTTAACAGATCTGCATTTATAGAGATGAACAATTAATTTACAAAATACGGAGACAAAAAATCTTGGCCATCAATGAAATTAATAGAATTGGCATATATGTATGCACATACATATATGTATATATAAATATATATATATATTCATGTGGATATCAGCATTTTTTGATTGTCATATTGTAATTTGTCAGCAATCAATTCAAGAGACAGCACACAGTCATTGCCATATATATACGTATATGTCTCTGGTCTCAAGGCCGCTGGCATTACGGTAATTGTACGGATTTGTCACAAGCAGACAACAACAAAAAAAAATAACCCAATACAAAAAAGAAAAAAAAACAAAACAAGAAGAAAATACTTGTGAGCAGGGAGAAGGTTAAAAAAAAAAAGCAAAAAATCAAACAGACGATGAGCCGCAGGCTTTTGTGGCACAAATGCAAATATTTGTTTAATCAATTCTATACGATAACGTGTATATAATGCACTATATATGTATGTATGTATACATGTGTAGAGATTATATACTGTTTTCTATAAATTTGAAATGTACATACATCTTGCATATACACACACATATACAGATCTATATATATATATATATGTATATACATACATATATTGTATATATGCATGCCTGATGACTATGCCTGCAGGCAATTTGCATTTGTTATCAAGTTCTATCTAAATTTGAGCTCAGAAAAAGACATTTTCGTCTTTTTAATGTTGCATCAATTCTCTTGCTTATCATGGCATTTAAAATTTGTAAAAATATTTGAAAAGGATGCAATTTTGCAATTGATGAATGAAACCTATTCTTAAATATTTTCTTTCTAAACTATTAATTAATATATAAATCTTCTGGTCATTCAAAATACAAATAATATTCTATTTACATAGATATATGTATATACATAAGGTAAGTTGACTTTTAAATGCATTTATCCATTATTAACTTAATTTAATACATTCAATAACATTTTTTGAGTAACCAAATATATGTAGGTATTAATACTAATGTCAAAAGTCAAAGTGTTAAATGAAAGGGCATGTAAACTTCAGTTTTCTACTATACTAAGTTTTGTTTAAATCAAATGTGCAGCAAATTGGGGAAAAAAGTAATAATAAAAATCGTATATGTATATATATATATATGTATATATATATATAAAATTTAATTTGAATTTCTTTTTGCACAATAGTTATTTGAAAATGAAGTTGGAATTTCAGTTTATAACTATTTAGATGGATTGCCAACAGAGCATATTCATATATGTATATGTATATGTATGTATATATACACAATGAAAAGAATGTACATGTTATGTATGCATATATGTATATACATACATACATACATACATACATAGTTAGTGCAATTTCTCCTAGAATATATAGCTAACATATGGCGTTTTGCTTTATAGCCATCACCCTTGCAAACTTCTGGTTGGGCTCTTACTCTGCATGGCTTAAATTATGCGACGACTACAATAACAACAACAACAACAACAACAAAGGAATAGCAGAAGCCACTGTAGCAACAAACACTGAAGCTTCCTTGTAGGTGTCAATGCCATGAGGCAACAGCAGCAGCAACGACAACGACAACGACAACAACGGCAACTGGTTACCCCCGACTACGGGGACTAAACTAACTCCGAGCAACAGCAATCGTTGGCAATGGCAACACCTCATGGGCACATGCCTGCAACGCATACAAACTGAATACATAATCAACACTGAGCAAAAAAAAAAAAAGAAATATTGTTTATCTTTGTGATATCGGTTAAAAAGAATTATATTGATTTAATTCAATTCATTCAATTTCATTTATTCCTGTAAATGTTTTCACTTTATTCAAACGAAGATCATTTACAATTTATAGCCAGATGTAATATGTCTTCTCGATCTATTTCAAGATTTACAACTTCATCAATTCTCTTCTTTATTTTTTTGTGTGCATGGAAATGTTGTTCATGTAGGCCATGTCCATGTATAGTCGGTCGGTGTTTTCTTTATTTCCTTCAATGTCAGGCATCAGCTCCACCCATCAATCCAGCCTGAAGCTGCAATTTTTTTGATTTTTGTTTTTATTTTGTGATTCTTTCTGTGTGATGCCCTATCTCGTTTTTTTTTTCTCTCCACCGCCTGACTCTTTCTCTCTTTCTCTCTCTCTCTCTCTCTCTCTCGCTCACTCTTTCTCTTCATGTGTGTTGTTAGTCGTTGGTCCCTGTTGCTATTGAACATTTTGTTAGCTTCCGCGAATTTTGCAATTTGAAAGCCACACAAATCACAACAACAGATGGATAACAACAGCAACAACAACAACAGCAACAACAACAACAACAACAACAACAACAACAACAACAACAACATGGGTAAAGTGAAGCGCAGTTTCGCATGCAAATGTTTTAATTTTTTCAACCAGCTTCTACTTCAATCCAATTCAACGGATTTTAGTTTGCCAACCGGAAGCTACAATATTGTTATGGATTATTCTTCCGAATTGTAAAGTGAATATCTCAAGTCCTATATATAACTATATGTATGTATACATATATAAGTTAAATAAATAAAATTTGATTATTTACTAAACGAACTTCTGGTTTATTTGAAGATATTTTTTTGACTAATTGTTCTTAAATCAAATCTACCCTAGCTAGCTAATTCTTCGTTGATGACGGCGGCATCGCTGCAACGTGACCGGCATCCATCCGGTGGCTATTCAATCCTTTAGAAATGTTTATTGTTGACTTTGCAGACTGCTGAATCGATATATTGTAGCGGTTCTTGACCGCGACGGGAATTGTTGAAATAAATTCTTTTTTTTAGTTGTTAACTCTTCCCGTCTTGACTGCTGCTTGTCCTCTAGCAGAGTTTTTTTTAGAAATATGGAACATCATTTATAGGGATTTGTAGGTGTCGTCTCGACATTGTTTGCGGAGCTGCGACGATGGATACCCTTTTTCCTTCCAAGGTAACTTGCATCGGAGTCTGGCTTACTGGTAGTGTAATGCCTTTTTTATTCTTCCGTAGCTTACAAAGGATGAAGCTTATGCTAACCGCAAGTAGAAATAGGGATATTACTGCTATGGTGTTGGTGTTGGATCGGACACTCAAATTACGCAGTTGCCCAATATTCTGGAGGTGTAGTGCTTCCAACGACTGCAAAGACAGCACCTTTATCCGTTCCGACCTCTTCTGGAGTGATTTGAATAATCGGGACTCTTGGCCTCATTATCGTTATCTCCGTGTTATCAAATAGTTGGTTATTGATGCTCACGGAGTCGTTGTTGAAATGGATGAGGTAAGTTCCCTTTATTTTTTCTATCACTCCATTCCATGTTAAGTTTCCATTGAAGTCGTTGAGGATGATGATGCCGTTGTCAACGTCGTCTATCCTGTTTAGATGATCTGCGTTGCTAAAGTTGCAATTGGCCCTAATACCCTTCACTAATTTTGGTAAACAATTGGTGTTACTTAAATTAACAATTTTGTTCTTATGGCATATGGTGATTCTATTAAATGTTTTACAGGTTTTGGGAATTTCGTAAATTTGGTTTTTATTAATAAAAAAATCATTATTGTTTAAATGGATAATTTTGTGTTTTTAGCTTGGGTATTTTTACCAGATAAATGATTATAAATTGTGTAAGATTAACATTTGAGAATTCGAGAATTTCCTCGATTGAAAATTGAGTCATATTTTGATCCTGGAACATATTATTGATTAAGTTTAATTCCTCTTTGCTCATAATTACTGAATTGATGATATTTAATCTCACCCACTAAATGGCATGTCGGATGTTGATGATTTCTACTTTTAACAATCTTACTTTATTTTGGATAGCTCTAAGTGCTATTTTGTTACTAAAAATATTTTCCTTTTTTATGGAATTTGTTAAATCATTTGAGATTTTAGTTAATTTGTCAATTCTTTGTTATTATGATTACTTATTTATGATTACTTGTTGATTATTATTTGATACTAACTTATCATGATTTTCTGTTAACATCACTAAGTCGTCGTGGTCAGGAGTTCCCGCCACGTATTTCCAAGCGGATTCTATCTAATTTATTGATCTAGTCTTTCTATGATTTAATGAAGATGTTATTGCGTACAGAGTGGTAAATGTTTGGGTTATTTAATGATGCAAAGTGGGATACAGGTTAAGTTTTCCCATATCTTTGTCGATAGTGATCGTTTGGGCATAAGTGAAGTTAAGTATTTCCATAGAACACGAGCTCATCCTTATAATAATAGTGAGTAGCCTGAGGAAAGGAAGTTATCGATTTTTTATATTCTCACTTCCTGTTTTGGTTAATATAGTAGTACCTTTGTCCTCTTTTACCTTTTCTTTCATATATCTAGCTGTTAATTTGGACCCCAACCGTATGTTTAATTTAACGAATATTTCTTGGCCTTTTGTTTAAGTTATTATAGGTTTCTTTTTTTTTGTTATGGTTCTTTAAGTCCTGTATCTGTTTGTTTTTGATTTTATCTATATTGCCTTGTCTAGTTTTGTCATAGGGTTCTGGATCTGTGGTAATATTTCTTCCGAAGAATATGTCTAGGGGCCTTTTTTTAGTAACTGAATGGATTGTAAAATTATATTCGTAAATTGTCCTGTCTAATAATTCTTTAAAGTTTTTATGTCTTTGTTCACTTTTTAGGCATCGCATTATCTCGGACAGAGTGGAATGAAACCTATCTACTTGTCCATTTACAGATGGGTATATTATAGGAATCAAGTACCCTATCTACATGTTGTGTTATTTTATTACGAATAGTTTGCAATATGCCAAAGTATCTTGGTGAAGCAATAGTACTGGAGTACGCTTCTAAAATCCTATCCACATTTTTCTTCCAGGAACTAAACTCTGCTGGATCCCCTGAGAACTCTCTCATAGATTTCACTATATCTGGGATTCGATCTAATTCTGTGACATCACCTTTATATTCAGGGTTTATAGCGTAAGGTTCGGCGTTGGCAAAATCATTCAGTAGATAGTTAATGTCTGTTCTGGACCAGGAAATGCCGTTACTGATAAGGTTGTGGCCGGAAGTGTGTTGACCGCATTTTGTTGTGATAAGGCGTGTGTGTGAGTTGAAAGTCAAGGTTCTTGTGTGTGGTTTTTGTGATAATGTGTGAGCGTGTGCAAAAAATGCTCGATCTTGGAAAGAAATTATACATTTTATTTTATAATTTGGTGTTTTTTGTGATAATGTGTGAGCTGAGCGTGTGAAAAAAATGTTTGACCTTGGAAAGAAATCACATTTTTTTATTTTTTAATATTTATACCCTTGCAGAGGGTATAATAAAATTGGTCAGATGTTTGTAACGCATAGAAATAATCGTTTCCGACCCCATAAAGTATATATATTCTTGATCAGCATCGAAAGCCGAGTCGATATGACCATGTCCGTCTGTCCGTCTGTCCGTCTGTCCGTCTGTCCGTCTGTCTGTTTCTTCGCAAGGAATCGAACTTAAATTTTGAGCTACATGAATAAAAGTCATATCATTCTCTTCATTGATGATTTATCTGACACAAGTTTAAGAGTTGGTAGAATCGGACAACTATAAGTTATAGAAAAATAGGAAAGATCAGAGGTACCTCGGTCAAAATGTGAGTTGTTCAAAACAGTTCTTGTGAGAAAAACTTTTTTGTTTTTTAAGATATCTCAACCAAATTTGGCACATAGATGACAATTCTACTTTTACACCTTACCAGCAAGTTTGATTCAGATCGGATAATAAACACCGACATAAATCAATAAAATCAATAATTAACCCCCATCAGAAAAAGTATGTTTTTGTGAGAAAAACTTTTTTGTTTTTTAAGATATCTCAACCAAATTTGGTGAGCAGATGAGAATTATACTTTTACATCATATCAGTAAGTTTGAATCAGATCGGATAATAAACACCGACATAAATCAATAAAATCAATGAATCAACCCCCATCAGCATCAGTATGTTTGCATATGCAGCCAATTAAATACGTTTATATTTGCTTTTATATATGCGTACACAAACAACATACATGGAAACATACATACATACATATATGCGAACACGTGCTTGAAAAAACTACAAGCTGAGTGCGAAACAGAAAGAGACGGAAAACTATTTGTATTGTGTTGTTGTTTTCTAGAATTCGTCAGAAACTTCAGAGAGCGAGAAGCTGGACGCTTGCAATGTATACCGAAATAGCGTGGCCCCGAATTTAAAGTTTGGTAGCGCAATAGGTAGAGATCGTTTCTGGGAGTGATGGGAGCGGAGGTTCAACTCCGGCCGTTGGCAAACTCGAAATTTTTGTTACTGATTCTTTTCTTGGTTCAAATTTTTTTTAAATTTTATATTTCCAATTTTTAAAATATATTGAATCCGATATGACGGAGAAAGTAATCAATTAATCTGCAAGGGTATACAAACTTCGGCACGGCCGAAGTTAGCTTCTTTGATATTTTTTTATTTATTTATCGTTCAACCAATTCATATATATATATATATATATATATATTTTTTTTTTTTTTAATTGAATTTGAACGTTATTCAATAACAACATTTACTGAATAAATTAATTAGGTTATTTCTGCAGTCAGATCAATACATACTTATAAAAAATGGAACAATATTGCGATGTGTGTGATGTCTATGTGGCGCAAGTTAAATGGAGTAATCATTTAATAAGAAATACGCATAGAACAAATGCCTGTTAAACTTTTGATGTAAGTATGTATATGTAAAGGAAATTTCTAGTGGTTTCCGGAATCGCATTGTTACATATCGCTATGAGAGTGATAATAATGCTAACACCAGTGAAGGAGGTCTGCAAATACCTGAAGACATTCTCTCGGAAGCAGGATGTTCTTTGCTTCCAATATTGGAAAGATGGCTAAGAATTAATACAGCATGTAAACTAAGTAAAGTGTAAAGTATATTAAGATGAATGATGATGATGATATGACTTTAATGGTTAAGTCTCATCGTACACCAATGATTTTGTTAACACTTGAAAGTGATTTGGTAGAAATATTTGTCAAGAAGTCAGGCTATGCTGATAAGTACTAAAATAGATGAGTTTCAAGAGCCTGATAGTGGATAGACGCTAGTAAAAATACTTTATGTTGAATGAACCTCTAAGAAATTCAATGTATATCAAACTGCCGAAAGCGATTCCAATGAAAAAAGCTATAGTGAATGTTCAAAACACGGATGATTTTTGCTTTAAATGGGCTTTAATATCAGCACTGAAGCCTAACGCTAGCCATCGGAATAGATCATCAGCATATAAAATAGCTGATATAAGAAGATATAGATGATTCACAACAGCTTAATTTCATCAATTTGCAATTTCCACTTAAATTGAGAGACATTAAGAAATTTAAGGAGCAAAATAATATTAGTGTCACCGTTTTTGGTCATGATGAGGATGGTATAAACATAATTGGACCACTATACATAACATCATAGAAGCAGATTTAACACGTAAATCTACTGCTTATTGATGGAGAATATAACTCCCACTATACATACTTGGATTAGGAATTTATCAAGGTATGTTATTACATTTTGCATAGATGAACTATCTATAACTTTTATCAATAGACTTGTACGCAAACAGCTGACTACTAATACATCGAAGTTATACTTTTACGAACTGTGTGTCTTAACTATGCAAAGAATGCTGGTGACACACTCTGAGGACTGCAGCAAAATGGTTTCGATACTGCCAAATGAATCACGGAAGCATATATAGTTTTCTAACTTCAATAATAAAATGCAAGTACCGTTGTATATATATTAAAACATGTCAATCAAAATGTTAGTGATAATGTAGTTAATATTCAAGAGCATATTCCAGTAGCATAATCCTATTACATTAAATGCTCATATAACTACAATTTCAATAAATTTTCATTACATACAGAAAAAAATGTAAGTGAAACTTTTATCAAATCCCTAATAGAGGATGTAAGTATGTTATATACTAATCTCTTTGCAAACTTAAAAATATCACTAACTATGTCTGCAGAGGAAGAAAATATATATAAGAATGCAGTTAATTGTCATATATGTAACAAAGTTTTGCTAAATGATAGAGTTCGAGATCTCAACGCTTGTAATCTTAACTATAAGATCCCAAATTTTATTCCAATTTACTTTCACAATTTTTCACGATATGATTCACATTTGTTTGTACGTGAATTATCTAAAGTTCCAGAAGATATTAAAGTTATACCGCTTAATAAGGAGATATATGGACATTTCCATATCAAAATTCATAAATGTTGGAGAGAATATTATAGAATTAAGGTTTTTAGACTCCTTTCCTTTTTTTACCTGCAAGTTTAGATACCCTTAGCTCAAATTTAGAGAAAAAAGATATGAAAGTCACTTCAAGTTTTTTCCCTGATGATGGTTGTCAACTAGATTTAATGTGTAGGACAGAAGTATTTCCATATGAGTAGTTGACCTCATTTTCAACCCTACATGAGAGTACATTACCGACTAGAGATAAGTTCTTCAATAAACTTTCGAATATTGAATGCTCTGCTGAAGATTATCAGCATGCGCAAAATGTTTGGAATAATTTTCACTGTCAGACACTTTATTTAAAAACTGATGTTCTCTTATTAGCAGATATTTTTGAAAATTTTCGTGCAATATGTGGAAAAATTTACTCACTTGATCCTGCACACTATTATACAACAACAGGTTTATCATGGGATGCTATGTTAAAATCAACTGAGATAATCCTAGAATTATTTACTGATATTGATATGCAGAGATTTATTGAAAAAGGAATTCGTGGAGGGTTAGTGCAATGTACGCAAAGATACTCCAAAGCTAATCATAAATATATGAAGGATTATAATGATGCAGAATCATCACAATTTTTATTATATTTAGATGGAAATAATTTATATGGTTAGGCTATGTCTCAGTATCTACCATATAAAGACTTTAGCTGGATGAATGATTTGGAGGTTAGCACATTCAATGTTTTAAATATTCCAAAGAATTCTGAAGATGGATATATTCTTGAGGTGTCTTTAGAATATCCATCTTCTTTACATGACTTACATAACGATTTACCGTTTTGTCCAAGTAATCAGAAGCCTACAAAATTATGTGCAGTCGAAAAGCTAATCGCGGACTTAGAGAACAAACATAATTATCCCATACATTATAGAAATCTTCAGCAATGTATACAAAATGAATTAGTTTTAAAAAATTCATAGAATTTTTAAATTCAAACAAGCACCTTGGCTTAAGAAATATATTGATATCAACACTCAATATAGAACGCAGGTGAAATCATGTTTCATTATGTTTACGTTGATCGTGGAATTACATTTATATAATTTTGATTGTTGTGGTTTATTTTCACAACTGAAAAGCGCTGAGTACTCGATTGATCAATGAATGCATCACTAATCATGGAATTATATTTTTTTGTTAAGTATAATACATTTTCAGGCAGCTTCATTGCGATAGATTCGCCATATCTAGTTTGTGCTCGCCAACCTCTTAGGATGGGGATCGCTACATTAGCCGGCATTTTTGCTATGGTTAGAAGTGGGATCACTCCATTCCACGACATCTTTGACAATTCATTAAATTGATTTGCCATTGCCATATCATCCTGGATTATAACGTTTTCTGGTAGCAGCTGTTGCTCCTGATATTGCTGTTGTTGTTGTTGTTGCTGTTGCAGCTGTTGTTGCTGCTGTTGTTGTTGCTGTTGTTGTTCAATCTGCAGCTGCTGGAGCAATTGCTGCATATGCATCCCATCAGTAGCTTCAAGAACTGGCACATCCAGACGTTGCCGGGATCTGCAATTCTGCTTTGATTGCTGCTGCTGCTGTTGCTGCTCTTTAGATTCCATTTCTCCGTCCATTTTAAACAAAGCTTAGCAGTCGACTAATTTAGTTTCCAGTAAATCTCACGTTAGAAGTTTCTCAGCTTATACCACCCCACTGCCTTTCTCAAATTTGATAAATAATGTTGGATATTCTTGCCTAACCACAAAGCACATCCTGTCCGCATGTTTATGCCTTATCATTGTTTTATTTTTAGTTTGCACTAGTACTCTTTATCAATCTTGTTTTTTATTTTGAGTCTACTTCAACATCATCAAATTTATTAAACATTGAATCCATTAAACGAATATTTTCTTCCTCCCGTTCTCTAGAGGCAATGTAATTCCGCAAAAGACTGCTATTACTATCAATTGTATATATTGTACTATATTCCGCCATATGTTTGGGGATAAATTCTTGCAGCTTTTCCCAATCATTGTCATAAAAATAAAACGGACAATCCTGTTTGTATCTTCTTAAGCTCCCACGTAATACTCCCTCCAATAACATAAAATGCAGAGTGCTGACATTCATCAAATGAAAAAGTTAGTGTATGTAAAAATGGATGTGTTTCTCCACGTCTTAAAGAGAATAGAAGAGTTTTTTGTTTGCAGTGTGAAGGATGTGGGTTAACAAACACCTGAAGCAGAGGTGAAATAGCCTGTGCCTGAATAATTTGAAATGACTCCCAACCCGCTTGACAAGTGCAGAATTAATCAGATGATCCAATCTGCTGAATCCAAAACATAGTTTATTATGCTAGTGCAAATAAAATATAAAAGTTTTGTTAGATGTGAATTTTATGTACTACAATTGAGTAATAAAAATTTCAAGCATAAATGTCCACAATTATAGTCCTGAAACTTTTGTTCACGTTGATAGTTATATAGTATATTGCTACCTAGATAGCGAAAAAATGGTAAAAACCGTTGGAAGGGGTGAGTCGGAAGCAGATTGATTAGAAACGTTGCAGTGAGCAGTACCTCCATCTACATCATATTCATCTAGAAGAGTATTAACACCATCAAACAAAGCATTTTTAAAATCAATAGGACTTAAAGTTCGAGATTAGAAAATGGAGAATCATATCTTAAATGTTCGTGAGAGTGTCTACGAAGATAATAGTATAGTTAGGAAAGAATATCACACTTATCAACCACAGCAGCACACATCTTACAACGCTAATGATGAAATTCGAATTTGTATACAAAACCAAGATTTATATGTATACCCTCACAAAAGTATCATTTATATTGAGGGAACAGTCACTCTAACTGATAACTGATAACAAGATGACTTTAGCAGGGGTACTCAAAAATAATTGTATGGCATATTTATTTGATGAAATACGATATGAACTCAATGGAACTGAAATAGATCGTACACGATATTTTGGGATGACTACAACAATAAACAACAACATCAGGAGCAACAGTTGCTAGCAGAAAACGTTTTAATCCATGATGACCTGGCAATGGCAAATCAATTTAATGAATTGTCAAAGATGTCGTGGAATGGAGTGATCCCACTTCTAACCATAGCGAAAATGCCGACTAATGTAGCGATCCCCATCCTAAGAGGTTGGCGAGCACAAACTAGATATGGCGAATCTATCGCAATGAAGCTGCCTGAAAATGTATTATACTTAACAAAAAAATATAATTCCATGATTAGTGATGCATTCATTGATCAATCGAGTACTCAGCGCTTTTCAGTTGTGAAAATAAACCACAACAATCAAAATTATATAAATGTAATTCCACGATCAACGTAAACATAATGAAACATGATTTCACCTGCGTTCTATATTGAGTGTTGATATCAATATATTTCTTAAGCCAAGGTGCTTGTTTAAATTTAAAAATTCTATGAATTTTTTAAAACTAATCCATTTTGTATACATTGGTGAAGATTTCTATAATGTATGGGATAATTATGTTTGTTCCCTAAGTCCGCGATTAGCTTTTCGACTGCACATAATTTTGTAGGCTTCTGATTACTTGGACAAAACGGTAAATCGTTATGTAAGTCATGTAAAGAAGATGGATATTCTAAAGACACCTCAAGAATATATCCATCTTCAGAATTCTCTGGAATATTTAAAACATTGAATGTGCTAACCACCAAATCATTCATCCAGCTAAAGTCTTTATATGGTAGATACTGAAACATAGCCTAACCATATAAATTATTTGCATCTAAATATAATAAAAATTGTGATGATTCTGCATCATTATAATCCTTCATATATTTATGATTAGCTTTGGAGTATCTTTGCGTACATTGCACTAACCCTCCACGAATTCCTTTTTCAATAAATCTCTGCATATCAATATCAGTAAATAATTCTAGGATTATCTCAGTTGATTTTAACATAGCATCCCATGATAAACCTGTTGTTGTATAATAGTGTGCAGGATCAAGTGAGTAAATTTTTCCACATATTGCACGAAAATTTTCAAAAATATCTGCTAATAAGAGAACATCAGTCTTTAAATAAAGTGTCTGACAGTGAAAATTATTCCAAACATTTTGCGCATGCTGATAATCTTCAGCAGAGCATTCAATATTCGAAAGTTTATTGAAAAATTTATCTCTAGTCGGTAATGTACTTTCATGTAGGGTTGAAAATGAGGTCAAGTACTCATATGGAAATACTCCTTTCCTACACATTAAATCTAGTTGACAACCATCATCAGGGAAAAAACTTGAAGTGACTTTCATATCGTTTTTCTTTAAATTTGAGCTAAGGGTATCTAAACTTGCAGGTAAAAACCTTAATTCTATAATATTCTCTCCAACATTTATGAATTTTGATATGGAAATGTCCATATATCTCCTTATTAAGCGGTATAACTTTAATATCTTCTGGAACTTTAGATAATTCACGTACAAACAAATGTGAATCATATCGTGAAAAATTGTGAAAGTAAATTGGAATAAAATTTGGGATCTTATGGTTAAGATTACAAGCGTTGTGTGATGCTCCTCTAAATTTACCACTTAAATGACAATGATCTCGAACTCCATCATTTAGCAAAACTTTGTTACATATATGACAATTAACTGCATTCTTTAATATATTTTCTTCCTCTGCAGACATAGTTAGTGATATTTCTAAGTTTGCAAAAATATTAGTATATAACAGACTTACATCCTCTATTAGGGATTTGATAAAAGTTTCACTTACATTTTCCTCTGTATGTAATGAAAATTTATTGAAATTGTAGTTATATGAGCATTTAATGTAATAGGATTATGCTACTGGAATATGCTCTTGAATATTAACTACATTATCACTAACATTTTGATTGACATGTTTTAATATATATACAACGGTACTTGCATTTTATTATTGAAGTTAGAAAACTATATATGCTTCCGTGATTCATTTGGCAGTATCGAAACCATTTTGCTGCAGTCCTCAGAGTGTGTCACCAGCATTCTTTGTATAGTTAAGACACACAGTTCGTAAAAGTATAACTTCGCTGAATTAGCAGTCAGCTGTTTGCTTACAAGTCTATTGATGAAAGTTATAGAGTACCTATATTATTATTTTTGTTTTCATCTATGCAAAATGTAAAAATATACCTTGATAAATTCCTAATCCAAGTATATTCTTCATCAAAAACTGTATCTTCAACTGAACTATGCAAAAACTTAGAAAAAATAATCAAAACATTACATTCATAAACATATACATATATATATATATATATACATATATATATATATATACATATATATATATATACATATATATATATATATATATCAATAAAACTCCTATCCCAAAAATATATTCAAACTATGAATTGGATTATTCATATTCATTTCAAAGGTATCTGAACAGTCTCGAACTAGCCATTAGTTATTTAAACAACTAACAGGTTTTTTTGAATTAGTTTATCATCAGTTATTTAACTGATAACAGTACTATCAACTGCTTATTATTAGCTTCAAAATGGATAAAGAAAAAAAAAATGTATTGAAAGAGCTAGTGAAAACTAGAAATATTTTAAAAAGAAAATTTCAGAGTATTAAATTAGGGAAAGCTGAGGCAGATTTACAGCTAGAAGAATCATTGACACCAATAACAACTTCATTAGAAAAGCTTATAAATAAAAGTGATTCACTAAATAATCATTTGATTACCATCAAAAAAGTAGAAGAAGATGAAATAGATAAAAAGCCTAAAGTTAGAAGAGAATCAGCTATAAGCTCAATTCCTGTAAAAGAATCATTCTTCAACACCGATGTTAAAAAAGAAGATGAATCATAATAACGAAATAATATCAATAATTGAAGAACATCGAGAAGCTAAAATTATATACTAGCATATAAGTATATGAATTAATTTTTCAAAAAGTTAAGCATTTTCAACATGCCCGTTGATGAGTTTGGACAACACTCAAATGAGAAATATAATTCAGATAGTTTCAAGAAAATTGTATATAAACGGTTGGGGTTGTGTTTGGACTACGATCAAAATATTAATCTTCAAAACAATTTTTACAAAAACAAATAAATATGATAACTCCAAGATATATTGCTTCATATAAAAAAAGAAAATTCATCAGTTGAAAATAAAATTAACGAAAATATTAAACTCCATAGCTAAAAGTGAAGAAAATATTAAAACCCTCATATTATCAAACATAATTGCCTTAACAGAAAAACTAAACACTCTTGAAAATTATATCTTCAATTCGTTTACACGTCCAAATTCTCGAGTGAAAGAATAGATTGAAATAGAAGAGAAGCTTGTAAAGAATGGATATTAAGACAAACTTGTTCAAGAATGAATTTTATGTATTAGATATTCAGCCAATTTAAACTGTATGCAGACCACTGTAATTAATTTAGTTTGTTATGCCTGTTTGTCTTCCAACTCATTCGTGAGCCGCTTGAATTGGGCAACGAATAAGAGGAGCAGATAGAAAAGAAAAGTTACAGTTTGACTAAAAGCTCATGCCGTGATTAAAGCACTTACATTTTGACAGCTTAGAACGTTAGACATATGTATGTACATCTATTTTGATCGTGAATTTCTGTACAATAAAATTCCAACCGAAAAAAACATATAGTAGTTTAAAAGCTTCAATTGTTGAAAGATTTAATCGAACTATTAAAGAAATGATGTGGAAAGAGTTTAGTTTTAATGGATCATATCATTGGATTGATATTTATCAAAATTTAATTGATAAATACAATGGGAAATTTCATTGAACAATTAAAATGGCTCCTTGTGAAGTAAATCAAACAAATGAGAAAGAATTGTTGAGTAGTGCATATAATTATAGAAAAATATTTATTGGATCACGATTTCATGTGGGTGATTATGTTCGAATAAATATATATAAACATGTTTTTGAGAAGGGTTACACCCCTAACTGGACAACTGAGATTTTCCAAATAGCTCAAGTGCAAAATACACGTCCTACAACATATTTATTGAAAAAGTAATACGGAAGAAGGGGGGTAAAGTATTCGTTAAGTGGTTAGGCTTCTCAAACGAACATAACTCGTGGATAGATGAAGGAAAAGAAACGAAATAAACAAAAATGATGTAATCAAAATGCTGTTTTCAAAAAAATGATGATAATAAATGCTCAATATCAAAACTTGGTTGTTGAGAATTTTGATCAATATCAAGCAGCCAGCTCTCCATCAATGGAACTGATTCATTTTGTTGTTGAGTAAGTATAAGTTCTAGCTCAGACTCATTCAACGTTTCTTCTACTTTGTTATAAACATCAGCAATATAGTTGTTGTTGTAATCAATAAACATAGAAGGAGGAGGGGTAGGGGAGGTTCTGCAGCAACTGTTGAAAATGACTTTGTATTAATGTGAAAAAAATAGGAGTACTAACTCACTCGCATTGGGATTAATTTGTTTCACATTGTAATATAAGTTGAGCTTTCGATGAATAATGTCAAGAGGTTGATGTTATAATACATCATAAATATTTACATCCCTTCCGTCTGTCCGTCCGTCTGTCCGTCCGTCTGTCCGTCCGTATGAACACCAACTTCCGCCCACACAAATTAGAAAAACTATAACTAGAATTCTATTAAAGCTATCATAATTCTTTTTGGCAGACTCAATTATATAGCCAGTATATACCACTTGATCGAAATCGGTCAACAAATATCGGAGATATACGTATATATGTTTTGCATTGAAAAGCGATGGGCAGCAGCAGCTGAAATGTGTGAGCGAGATAGCATGCGCATGCTGCTTTGTACCAAATGACGCATTAGTTTCGTTTACTGGCATGAGTGAGCGAGAAAGCATGCATTTGGTGTTTCGGCTTGCTAAGAGAATTTTATAAAATAATTTATATTCAATTAATAAGGATTTGGAAGAAGTCTGTTTAAATCAAATATCCTTTTTTGGTACAGGGTATACTCCAAGTCGGCACTGACGACTTGCTTACTTCATTTTGAATATCAGACAACGCTTCACAATCCTTTAGAAAAATAACTCCTTCAAATGCAAATAAAAACTGCTTGATTCTATTAATGTTAGAAGAAAGCATTTTTAAAATATATCTTAATTGACCGATTTCTTGAACTTGTTATTAAATATTATTTCTTAACACAAAGCACACTCCTTATCACAACACAATTGTTATCACAACACAGCCGCACGCAATCACATTTTTCTTTCCAAGACCAAACATTATTTTTTTTCCCCATGCCACAAAAAAAAGCAATGTAAACATATATATATATATATATATTAAAAAAAACACACACACGCCTTATCACAACAAAATGCGGTCAACACACTTCCGTCCACAACCTTATCAGTGACGTCATTTCCTGGTCCAGAAAGAAATTCTCTATCTACTTCTAATGCTTGGAATTGTTGATTCATTATCTGAATTATGCGATTCTCATCTAACCCGTTTGCGTTTGCAGCATTGCTTGTTTGGGGCAAGGTTTAATAATGAGGGTCGTATAAGATTATTTGGATTGGCCATGATTAGTTAGTAAGGTTATTTAGTTATGAGCAATTAGTTTGTATGAGCGCTAAATGTGAAGCGATGTGTTTAAAAAGCAAAACTTAAAAATAAAAAAATGAAGATAATAATAACTAACAATACTGAACAAAAAAAATTAACTTGTGAAATTATGTATTGAGTTTTAATTTTATTTTGTATAAAAGTTAAATTTTACTTTGGTTCGATTGATTACTTTGGTTGATTGTAGGATAAAAGCTAGTCGATATTTTATCTTAAAATGCACTTGAATATAAACTTGGGGTTGTTTTATTGTTTGAAAATAATTGAATAATTGAATTGAAATTAATTATTTTTATGAAATATTTATGTTATGCTTATATTTAATTTGGGAAAAAATTTTTCTTTTTTTTTTCTTTTAAATTGATTTCTGATATTTTTTACTTAAAATTTTACTTTCTCACTTAATTTTGTTATACTATGCTTATGTTTTATTTGGGAATTTTTTCTTTTTCATTTTTACATTGATTTCAAATATTTTTAACTTAATTAAAATTTTCTTCTTACAGCGCTACAAATGTGGTCGACGTCAACTTCGATAGTGCAGAATTCTCCCGTTTGGATACCCTACTAATGGTTCCGCAGCTTATACGTTGTATTAAGATGTGTTCTGCGAACGGATCATACAGAACTTACGCCCACGTTGTGCAACTTTAGTTGCGGTTTATAGTTTATGTTTTTCCTCAAGTACCAATCAACTGATTGGGAGTCTCACTGAAGATATTGGACCGAAAACGTAAAACGTTTTGTTCTATCGCGATTAATTCGCCTGATTCGCACACTTAGATACCATTTTGCACTTTCGTAACACGATCAGGTCCCTGCTCGGGCGCCAGTTAAATAAATAAAATTTGATTATTTAGTAAACGAACTTCTGGTTTATTTGAAGATATTTTTTTGACTAATTGTTCTTAAATCAAATCTACCCTAGAGCTAGCTAATTCTTCGTTGACGACGGCGGCAGCGCTGTTGGCATCGCCGCAACGTAACCGGCATCCGGTGGCTATTCAATTCTTTAAAAATGTTTGTTGTTGACTTGGAAGACTGCTGAATCGACATATTGTGACGGTTCTTGACCGCGACGGGAAATGTTGAAATAAATTTTTGTTTTTAATTGATAACTTATACATAAACATATACAACTATATATGTATGTATATGTGTGTATATACATACATTGTTTGTAAAGAGTTTTAAGAACATTATATCAAACTATTCCGTAGAAGTATACAATTGGCATTCTATTTATCTCTATTTCTATGGCTATGGGGTTCATTCGTGTATATACATACATATATGCAATTGGTTTCGTATGGCTATGCTTGTGGTGCCTTTAATAATCTATCAGATTAAAATATATAATACTTGCTGTTGATTAAGTCAATATACATATTATCATTATCGTGAAATTTTAATCCATTTTGACTAAAATTTAAAGTTGTCAACTAATTTTCTAGGTTAATTTTTCAATATTTTCATTTCGACATTTTTACATTTTATTAATTATTCTTTGTAGTTTTAATTTAAATAATGGTAAAATGTTTTTCGTGTAGTTTATGCATTGTGAAAAAAGAATTCGCTCTAACTTATGCAAAATATCATGTTAAAATATGAACAATTTCGTTGCTTAAACCTTCCAGTAGAATTTTTATAACTAAAACTCTTTTATGTTGTCTTGTCCAGCAAGTTTTTCTTATCTAAGGCAAAACGTTAAAACAGACAAAAACCAACGTAAAACTAAAAATCAGTATATTAATCAGAAAGGAAGTTTACTTTCTTTATGCTTAATTTTCAACAGACATTTGCCACAGTTCTCATCTCTTTAGGATCTTCTACTTTTACTGCTTTCTTCTTTTCTCCTCTTTCATTGTTGTGTTCTCATCTTGACCAATTAAATACTATATGGAAGCATATTATAATAAACTGCTCGTTAAGTTTGCCTCGGTTTTTTTTTCCTACATCCTTTTGAGGTATGAAGATTACATTTACTTTTCTTGTTGGTTTTAAGTGTTTTGTTTTTTCTTTGTTATTTTGTTCTGTTTACCTTTTTTGTTTTTTTTTATTTTTTTTATTTTTCATTCTTTTGTTATTCTGTATCGCACTCATTAGCGAGCATTTTTCTCTCTTCTAACCCTTTCGTAATCGCCTTTCACTTTTTCCTTCATTTTATCCATTTCTTTTTGCACTTGGCAATTTGATTAATTCATGTTGTGCCATATCGAGGGCATTATCCTTTCGGGTTGTGGCAATTAAAATGGTAGAACAACGAATCGAAATCCAAAGTCGAAATCCAACCCTCTACCCCATCTCTCTCCCACTATACTTTCCGAGAATACTCTTGCTTCAGGCTTACCCCAACTCCATAGACAAAAATACTTATAGGCTATTGCCTGTAATCGATATCTGAAAGCTTCGCAGTTGCTGCGCTATTTGAGCTGTCATCAAAAGCTGCTCAATTTTTGATTTTGATTTCGGTTATTGTGCCATTGCGTTGCTGTTCCTGTTCATGTTGCTGTTGGTGCTGCTGCTGTTGCTGCTGTTGTTGCTGCTGTTGCTTTTGCTGTTGCTGCTGGTTGCTGGTTGCTCGCTCCATGCGCAACAAACATTTCCCCTTTGCGCGTTTATCAATTTCCGTCATCAACAGCAGCAGGAGCGGCATCAGCAACGATGACGATGGCAACTAGAAGTTGAAAGGAAGGAGATGCCATCAACGTCAACGCAGAGATTCCATCCACCTAGGTCATCCCAGCCCCATCTTTACCATCACCAATGCCATCAGCATCATCCTCACCCTTACCCTCACAACTACTTCACCATTCGCATTCGCCCACTTGAGAGTGTAGGTCGATGGTCCGCATTTTGATATGGAATGGGATTGAGGGGTATGGGGACTTCTTCTTGGTCCTGGGGCATAGCTGCGATTTCATGTGTTCGTCTTGTTTCAATATCTCTCAACAGAAGTTGCCTGCCTCTCTATCCTTCACTTGCTACTGTCACCCCCCCGGTCCCTTAATCCATACTATCTACTATTAGCCTTAGCATAGATCGATCCTGGGGGAGCTCTTAAAATGGTTTGCATGGCTTTTTTTTTTGTTTTTTTTTTTTTTTTGGTTTTTTTGGTTTTACTTTTTAGTGTTTTCTTTATTTTTCTCTTTTTCTTTTTTTTGTTGCTTTTTGTTGTTTTGCTTCTTCTTTTGCTTACAGCCTTTTGTTGTATGCCCCCCCCCATCCCCCACCATCCATGCCAAGCCTTTTTGTGTGCAAGAAAGAAGGGGGACAAAAAAAAAACGCTTTATGCTTTATCCACTTGAACTCTTTCAGTTTTTTATCTATTAAATCATGATTGGCTACAATTTACACAAGTGGGCGACTGGCAACGGCTTAAAGAATTGGAGTTGCAATCATGTAAAAGACTTTGGCTTCTTTTTCAAAAGAAAAAAAAAATGTTGTCCAAAAATACGGAAAGGTAGTTGAAGTGAGCATTGAGATGGCAACCAGTAAAAGTATTATCCCAATACTAAACAAATACATATACATTACATTATACAAAAGGAACATGAGCCATAACAAATGTGAATTTATTCAGGTATCAGGGGTAAGTTAGAGAACTATCGTTTAATCGTATGTTATTAAATTTATCGTAACACAAATATCGGTGAATAGAAATTTGTTGCAATAAACTTTAATTTGACAAAATGTGTTTTGGTATCATATTGAAATATGTACATATATATGATAATTATAAGTAAGTACAAAAATTAAGAAAACTTTACCTTCAGAACAAACGATAATATAAATATAAAAAATTAATACATTTAAAGTTTGAATTAGACAATAATTTCTCTTACTTATATCTCATCATTAGATAAATTTTATTTCACATATTCTCGTTAATAATGAGTATCTTTAATTCGTTTCTAAGAGTGAATGTCATCAATTTGTATGCCGATGTTTCTTTCTTCTATTTTATTTGGGATATACTTAGAAATGTATATAGTATATCATTTCTGTTCTCATATTCACATTCAGTCTCATTCATTCAGTCATGCGTTGACGTCGTCTTGCGTTATTCATTTTTTTTTTTTTTTTTTTGGCTATGGCTTTTTTGGTGGGCTTCATTGAAATGCCACCGTAAGGGTTCCATTTCGTTAGCTTTGATTGCTTTTCAGCCATATAGTAACCAAAAATTCCATTGCCTCGTCCTTATGCTAGTCGTCGTCATCGTCATCGCCATCGCCATCGTCATCGTCTTTCTCGTCATCCTCTTCTTTCTCTTTGTCCTTGTCGTCATTGAGATGAAAAACTGCAGCTGTTGGCAGTTCCCTTTACAGCCATACATATACATACATATGTATATATATATATATATATATATATATATATTGATGGATACATACATACATGTATATGTATGTGTATATATACACACTTGTAGATATATGTTTTAGCATTGGTCGTACTTATGTCTGTCTATCAATATTAAAGTGCCATTAGAGCGGGGCCAAGGCTCACACAGGATGTTAGGATGGGCCTCTTGAAGAAAACGGAACTCCAAAACGAGAGAGAAAAAGTGATGTGTCAATTATACCCAAACAGCTTAAGCAATCTGAATTCAATTTAATGGGATTTCTGAAACGAGATACTAAATGCTGGAAACTCAATGCCTTCGAATCAATTAAGCTAACTGTTATATTTTTATCGATCGGAGTACCTATATATACATATACATATGTATATTTATATAATATATAAACACACATATATATATAGTATTTTGCGAGTTTTGCTAAAATTGAGGTTTGAGCTTTAGAAAATGACGTAGCATAAAAATTGTGTTACAAAAAGTAGCTCAAGTGCCTGCAACTTGCAATGCAATGCAGCATAAAACATATATATATATATATATACATACATATTTGCATATATATATACATACATACATAGGTAGTATAATATATACATATTCTCATATACAGGTATACCAAGTCTATAGAACTTCTGTGACATAGTTCTTAGTACTTTAAATTTATTGAATTTTGATGTTTTACAAACAAAAATTAAATACTAAAAGATTATAAATATATATATCAATATGTTACTAGGACTGATTCTTGAACAATTCATAAATATTTATGCCCTTTAAATATAAATTGACATATTGAAAATTATGCAAGTTGCATCAAAAAAAAAAAAACACAAATTAACAGTTAGAGAAATAAAAGATTAAGAAAATAAAAAAATCTATTAAATTAATATGTGAAATTTAGCGCTGTCTCTATTTTGTGTGGATCAAGTGATATACAAATATGTATGTTTATGTATATATATTATACACACATACTTATACAAATATAAATCGTCTAGAATTATTGAATTTATAACTTTCTTTTGGGCTATGGCGAAGGATTCGGTAAAAGCAACTGTTCAACAAATATGCATATGCATATACATATACAGACCTTTATATACTCGTACATATATACAAATATATTTATATGTATGTATATGTGCATTTAAATGTATATGTATATTGCTGCTGCCTGAACTCACGTTGCAAATCGCATTTTGTGTTGTAAAATTTATTAAAGCGGAAATTATTCATTGCACGATCGAATGATTTTTACGATTGCCTGCTTGGTTGCCTGACACACACACACGCACACACACGCACACGCACAAATGAAACACTTATAAACACACCCACACACACATGCACAAAACACACAGATACGTCATACACACACACACACACACATGATATAACAGCATCGATAAACCTGCTCGTTGATGTGCCATAATTAGCCTTAAATGCGACTATAAAAATAAATACGAATCGAAGCAAGTAAGCTGAATATCCACATTACTCATACGCCATGACTGTCAACTGCAATTTGATTTTGATTTTATTTATTTTATTCATATGAAATTTAACAAAGAAAATATAAATAAATTATACAAATAATTTCACCAGAAATTTTCCGATTATATATATATATATATATGTGTGTGTGTGTGTATGCATGTTAGTAAGTATCTTTATATACATATGTATGTATGTATATCCGTTTCCGCTATTTCGGTCACCATTTTGAGTTGTCAATTGCCGGGACTATTGCGGACTTTTTAATTAATAAAAAAGAATACTTTACATTAATGCTAAAAAGCCGACTTTAAGATATCCTACTCTATGATATTATAAATCTTCTTCTTAAATTAACTCAAACCAACAGACAACTAATTGTTCGTCGAACCTACTTAATAATAGATTGCTAGTTAATGCAATTAGGTAATTTGTAGATTGTCAGCTTAAAGTTTTCCAACTGCGATATATATATTCGATCTACTATGGTTCGAATCCATATAGTTTTAAATAAATCTATATAATATATACAATAATCTTCTCTAATACATTTATATTTATTTTAATTTAACTAACAGAATTAATCTAATATATACACCTCTTTTTGATCGTATATTAATATATTAAAAATATATATACGAATCAAAAATCATATTCAAAATATTTATGATCAAATTTGAAAGCATTAAGTAAGAGTATATTAAATGGCATTTTCGTCTCGATTATAAATATTTAATATTTAGTGTTTGCCATTGTTTCTATCTCTCTGTCTCACCCTCTCCTTCTCTTTCCTTTTAGCTGTCTGTCTCTATCTGTATTAAATCCGTTATAATAATGCCAAAATGACATGACAATGACAACAACAGACAACAGAGAGAGAGAGAGAGAGAGTGAGAGAGAGTGAGAGAGTGAGAGAGAAACGAAGAGGGAGAGGGCAGACAGAGAGAGTAAAAGAGAAAGAGAAATGAATAATAAAAGTGAAATGGCATGGAAAGAAATGTACAAATAAATAAAATAAAAAAACATAAAACTGCGGTTGACATTATTAATACATACTTATAGTACATAATATGCACATACACATACACATACACACACACACACACACACACATAGGCGAATGTGTTTAAACAATATCCTGACCCAATCCGAATCCAGGATGTGTGGTCAATCGTTTCAATTAAATTGCATACTGGTTAACCCAAGGAGATATGTATATAGAAAGAGAGAGAGAGAGAGAGAGAGTAGGAGAGAAAGAGAGAGGAAATGAGTAAATCTCCTTCCCTCCCCCTTACCACTTACCGCTTACCACACACTGTTATTCAATTCTATACGAAAATTGGAATAGTTGGAGCTCAATTTGGTAATGAAAGGACTCCCATTTGGCCACCAATGACCATTTAAGCAGCTAGATTTTAGGAGAAAAGCATCTTCAATGCAACGTAGACCAAAAAATGGCCAAAACTTAAGAATGAATTAAATTTATAAAATTATTTAATATTTCGCCTGATATTATAGCACTTTAAAAGAATTGCTAGTCGTTTAAAAATTAATGGCAATAGATTTAGAATGGTTGAAAATCTTGGCTTAATTTAGCTATTATAATAATATACAGCGTTTAATATAATATATTAATAAATAAACAGAGATTAAATATAGTTTTATATATAGGTAAATTTACTATATTAAATCAATCAAAATGAAACTGAAATTGTATCTTAATTTAGATGGTCTGTTAAAATCCGTTGAAATTTAAAGGAAACAATCTTTTTTCATTTCGGAAATACATTTTCGGAAGTGTTTATAGTTTTTTTTTATATTCCTTAAAAGGTTTTCCTTTTGATTGTATTTAGTTTGATTTGATATGATTTTAATAAATTGTAATAAATAAACAAAAAATAAGTTCTTTTTGTTACTCGAATTGTTCCTTCCAAAGACTTTCCGTCAATTAATCCCCGGGGAAATATATTACTGGACAATAGTTAGATAAATGACACCCATAAGGGTGACCTCCTCTACTTGGGCACTATTTATGCAACTACGATTCATTCAGTCAAAGTCAACATGGTCCTTGGATGGTTGTGCCAAAATAAGAAATAAGGTCATTTACTTCTGTGCAGTCTGTGATACGGAAATTTTCAACTAATTTTCAGATTCTTCAATTTTTCGCTTGAAATATGCTCTCACTGTGCATCCACATTAATGCGAAGCTTAAGTGAGCCAAATGACGTTGATAATGGGTGCAGGGTCCTTTGTTGTCCTTCTTGTCCTTTTACAGCTGGAAATGGAGATGGAAGTAAAAAAAAAAAAAACTAAAACTAAAGCTGGACCTGCAGCTGCATCTGCTTCTACTGGGTCGCTTAATATGTAATTTATAATTTTTGATTACGCTGCCAGCGTTGACGTCACTGCATTTAATCCCAGCGGAGAAATGTGCTCGGTCTTCTTAATACCTAAAATGCGGTCAGTGTTGATGAGAGTGGGTCAATGTGCCGCAGTTTTACAGTGGTACAAATATTCAATATCTATAATAAAATTAGCTTGTTATGAAAGTATTTCGTTTATTCAATATTTAATGAAAGTGAAGATCTATTTGTTACTTCTTATCTTTGAAGAAATATTTTAAAACTTATCTTTCTATCACTCTATCACCCTCTCTCTCTCTCGCTCTCTCTCTCTATATCCTCTGACTCTGTCGCTCGCTCTCTCAGATTTTTAATTCTATATATTTTTGCTTACATTTGATTTTAAAGTGTTTGAATTAGCTGGATCTTGCACTTGATGGACGGTCAGACCGGGTCAAGTTGGGGCGTGGCCCTTTAGAAATTAATGGTGTGTAATTTATGAAAATTATACAATTGCTCGACTGCTGGACGGCCACGCCCACCAGCCCAACCATACCGCATACTCGCACAATTGCAATCCAGTTGAAGACGATAATGACAATGATGATGATTATGATGATGATTATGATGATGATGATGATGATGATGATGAGAATGTTGAGAATGATGATGAAGAAGATGCCTTGGCTTCTGCTTACATTGCCAAAACTTTGATATGAAGAAAGTTTGGCCAGAGCAAGAGAGGAAAAAGTCGGATTTTGGGCCGGTAAGAGTGCCCGGTATGGGTGCAGTGGGAGGATGAGATGAACAACATTTCATCGTCTATGAAAAGCTTAAAAAACAAAAATTAATTTAAATTACATATTTACCCACAAACAATGTATGCGCAGTAAGAGAGAGAGAGAGACAGAGAGACATAGATAGAGGCAGAAACACACAAAAAAAGAATGAGACAGAGAGCGAGGGGGGAAGAGGGAGTCGGAGTGTGGGAAAGGTTTGTCTTAGCACAAGAGGAATATGCCACACCCACCCAAAAAAAAACATTGTTTATATCGCTCTCCTGTTGGTGTTGGTGTTGGTGTTGCTGCTGTTTGCCAACATCACCTCCTTCCCGTTAACAAAAAGGAAAAAAAAAAGAAGAAACCTCAAATTATATAAATTTACGATGTTTTGCCTGAAACTCTCTCGCTCTGCCAAAAGCCAGCCCGCAATAGCAACAACAGCAACAGCAACAGCAACAGCAGTAGCAACATCAACAGTAGCGACAACAACATCAGCGACAACAGCAGCAACAACAGCAACAAGGGCAAAAGTACATCATATAATAACAACAGAACATAACGAAATCTTAATGCAGTAACTCGACTAACATATACCCTAACGTTTTCATTGCTTAGTTAATAATAAATAAAGATTAAATATTTAAACTCCTTCTAGCATACTTTTAATGGTTATTCTACATATGATATTATATAAAGCCAAATACATATTTTAAATTCAAAATGATCTTAGATCTTGCCTAAAAAATTTCAATTTTAAACTTAGTACGCCACACCCTGTATATACATAAATATTACACCTTTCCATAATCCTTATGTTGATCCGAAAATGTTTATCATATTTCTATTTAAATTTCATAATTTTGTCAGGGACATTCAATGAACTAGCACTTACACAGGTCCGGACTAAGTAAAGTACGGCCCTAATAATCTGTAGGTTAGCATAAGTAATAACAAAAAATAACATTTAAGACAATAACAACAATAAATGCAAGAAATTTACCATACAAAGGATAACTTAGATCTTAAATTTATATCCTCCCCTCAACAATTGCAGTAGAAAGTAAATACAAAAATCGAGATATTTCATTTTAAACTTTATAAAATTGACATAAATTAGGATTGACGTATAAAAATTCATTAATTACAATATTTAATTATAATAAAGTAGATCCCTGCATATATAAATCCAACCCTGCAATATATATGTAGTATTCGTAATTGTAAACTGTCACAAATCGGTTAAAAGTCAAATGGAGAATTTCGCATAATGACATGAAATTTTCGTCTTTTTATAGCGTGTGTCACATTTTTCTTCTGTCAACTGAAATGCCTGGAAAATTGTTGTTGTTATTCCATTCCGTATGCGTGAAGAGTGCAGATGCGTTGAAGGAAAAATGTTGTGCGCGGGGGTTGGGGGGAGTGGAGATTGTGGAGAAAAAACAAAAAGCTAAAGCCAAAAACTTTTGTAGCGGAAAACGGAAATGTTTTACATGCACGCGCATCTGCATGAGGAGGCGGGGAATACGGAGGGGAATGGGGGATGGTTGGAGTGGCACGAAGAGGATAAAGACGAACCTACCGTTAGTGGAGACAGGAGACAGGAGCCGCCGGAGAAGTTATGGTAGACTGTTACAAAGTGTAGATGCCGAGAGTCATGTCAAATTGGAGTAGATTTTCTTAACAAAAATTCAAGTATGCAATAAAAAGCATCATTTACGCACCTTTTAGCCTACTCTCGACATCTCCCTTTCTTAGTGGCTAATTAGAGATTAGACGCACACACACACACACATACGCTCACACTCTTACAAGCTGACACCCACATACTTACTTTCTATTTCCTTTTGGTACAGTCACGTTGGTTTGCGCTATTTTCCAAAATATTTCAGAGAATAAGCAACCATACGCACGGTTGTACACACAACTTTATGACTATTAAACAGCAAGAAAAAAAAAAAAACCAAAAATTCTTCATTTTTTTTTTTTGTTGTTGTGTTATTTTACAACAAATACCTGTACAAATTTTGCCACAAAAGATGGCAAAATGAGCGAAACAGGACCACAAACAAGAAACAAGCCCAACGGCCAAATGTGCCAGTTAATTAGCTCATAAAATATGCACAATGGCGACCAATTCGCACCTTGGCACACAAAGTTTGTTGTGTGAAAAGTTGAATCGGATGGGAGGCTACCAGTAACAACAACAACAACACCATTACCAACATCAACAGCAACACCAACAATAACAGTAGCAACAATTAATGGAAGACGCGTGGGGGTAACCCAACAAAATAATTGAGTGGCAAACCGGTAAAATTTGTAAACAGGCAACAAATAATAATAAAATATATAGAGAAATACCCTGTAAATCATAACTAGAGCTAAGAGCTGATTGATTTTACTCAAAATTAAACGACAGACAATACATTTTATTTTGTAAACAAAAAAAAAAACTAAAAACTAATAAAAAATTGAACGAATTATTAAAAGTTAATTAATCTACTTAATTTCACTGGAACTAAAAGAATTGTTTAAATTAGCTTATTTAGTATCGAATGAAGAAAAGGATAAATCGTATAGTATAATTATAATAAATTTTATATTATAAATTACAATATTAAAATTTTTTTTATTATTATTGATTTACATTATATTTTACAACTTGCGAGATGATGAATAATTTTCCAACGCAAAATAAAACATTTTTATAATTGTTTATTAATTTTAATTTTTTTTTTGTGTGCGAAAGTTTAATTAAACTCAGAAATAATAATAATAATTATTAATAATTATTATTTGCAGTCTGTGATTAAAATATAAAATTTTCTATAAATCAAATAAAACCCGAAAAATTTTGACATATTATATTACCTTTATATATAATATTTGGGTCATTAAAATCAGAAATCGAAATGGAGAAAAAATTACAAGCATAAATTTTTGAACAATTGTTTCACTATATAAATTTTCTGTAAATTATTACGGTAAACGTGGAATCATTAACCTCTGAGATATATTTCTTGAAAACTGTATACCCGAAAAAAGCCTTTAAAGATTTTCCAATTATTTTTTGTATATTCTTTTTTTTTTTCAGGGGGTGGTTTGTTTTTTATTTACAAGATATCGAGTTCGTACTTGTTGGTGGCCCTTTGTCTTGGGTTTAAACACAATTGCCACCAACGAATCCCACAGAAGATGAGCTAAACTGAACTCGGCTAAGGCATATCTGAAGTTTATGAACTTTGTAATTACACACTTTATTAATTTATGCGCTGCGGGGTGAAAGGGTTTGTCTTGGAGTGAGAGTTGATTGTGACACACGAAAAACTTGTAGACAACGGCAACATGTTAACGCTTTATGAGCCGGGACAAAGCCAAATGACGATGGTCCTCTACCCCCCCCACACAAAAATATGGCCAAAAGCGACAACCAAGACCAAAAAAAAAAAAAAATGGAATAGAAGAAATGGCTATGGATTTCGAATTGAAAATGTTAAATTGTGGTAAAGTTGTTCAATTTTTTGCTTTGCTTTTATTATTTTTTGAAAAATAATTATTGCCGATTTTGTCATGGCAACTTTTCCTCTGCTCTGCGCTACACACGCACACACATACAAACACACGCAAAACTCATACATAACTTATTTGGCGCAATTTGATGACTTAGAAGCAAAGAAGAAAAAAAAAATGGAATTAAAAAGTAGCAACAAGAAGCGAATACCCTTTCATTCGGAATTTAAATTAAATTTTGAAATTTTAATTTAAACTTTTTCTTCTCCTTAAGTTACAAAAGAAACTGCTAGCTGAAAGATAGTTGACTTATGAATAAAATGACTTAAATGTTTATTCTGATCAAAAACATATAAATATATATATATCTGCATATATACATATTTATATGCAATGTATATACGAAAATATATGTATTCTTATATAAGAGTGTATAAAATGTCGAATAAGGCACCAATTTACCTAAAAAAAAAAAAGAAAACGAAAGACATTACCTCAACGAAGAACAAATTTTTAAAAAAATTGTAAAATTTTAACCGATTAATTACTATATATTGAAACCGTTTTTGGTAAGTCCTTTCTCAAGAAAATGCATGACAATGAACTTGAATTAATAAATATCCCCCCAATTTCAATTCTGACTACACCTATGGAAAGAACTTCAAGTTCTAAGCACGTGCCATGTTGCCAAATGTTAAATGCACTTTATGACACTCAATGGACTCACTTTCTTTCTTAAAATTCATACACATACCTACATATTATATGTGTATATATATATATATATATATATATATATATATACATGTATACCCGAGAGCAAGAATAAATCATATAGGTACATTTATATATAATTTAAATTATTATTTTTTTTGTTATTTTGTTGGTTTTGTAGTCTTTGAACTTCTCTTTTCCCACTTTCAAATATGCAATGCGACAACTCTCGACCCTTTTCAACAACTCCTTTTTGTATTTTTTTGGTCATCTATTTGTAACCCTTTTGCCGGTTGCCTGTTTTCGGCATTTTGACCATTTAATTAAATTGTAAATATTTTACTAAGTTATAAAAGAAAGAAATGAAATCAAATAAATGGAGACACATTTTTTTTTAAATGCTATTGCATTCAAACAGAAAATATATCAATTTAAAATGTAACTTTCCGAATTTAAGTATAACAATTTAGTAACTAGTAAATAGCTTAATATAATATATACATCATTGAATCACACATTTTTAAAATAAACTAAAGTGTTATTGATTTGCATTAGAAATTTGTTTGGTTTATTGTTTTGATAATTTGAAAGTAATATTAACATTAAAATTTATTATCTTTCGGTAATTTTCTCTCAATTTTTATATATGCAGCTAACAAATTGTTGATTTTCTTTTGAAATTGAAATCATTTCCAAACTAGTATGTATATAGTATTTTTGTATATTTTATACATAAAATTGTTAACCGCTTTGTATCAAATAAATTGAAATGAGTCAGCAAATTGTTATACAAAATGAAAAGAAAAAGAATTGGACAGAACTTGATGAGAAGGACTAATAAGTCACTGACACACACACACACACACACACACAAACAGCCATGTGTGACATCAACAACAACAACAACAACAACAAGAACAACAATTGTTGTCAAACAACAAAGTGACAAAATAAATTAAATTGACTTGCCGTTGACTACTCGTTGTGCGGTGGCATCAACTGCTGCGCTTTTCCATAGTCTTTTTTCTCTTTGTCACACACACCCACACACATGCACACACACAAAAACTTCCTCAAAGCAATAAGAAGAAGAACAAAAACAACAACAATAAGAGCAAAAACACAATGAAATGAGACAATTGAAGCACGCACTGTGTGGGTGTCCAATGGGCGGATTGGGTGTTAGACAATAGGGAGATGTGGGCGTTAGGGGCGGAGGGTAGAGACAATAGAGACGTCAACATAGTCGTAGTCAAACGTCTGGACTCAACCGTCACGTACTCAACTGTCAGTGGCAAACGCAAACGCAAACGCAAACGCATCTCAGTTCAACTTTAACTTCAACTCATTTGAACCCCTCTGACTAGATGACTGACTGTCTGTCTGACTGTCGGACTGAGTGAGTAACTGACTAACTGACTGACTGAATGCCACACTAACTAAAAGTCAAGAAGCAGCAAACTAAATTAAAACATACCGGAAGCTTAAATCTAACACCAAATTATATATACCCTTACATTAATGATTAAAACTCACAGCATTAAGATTTATATACTTTAATCTAAAATAAGAACTTTTAAAATTTCTATGAAACTATATAATTAATATAATTGTTGGAACTGCTTATGGAAATATATATTTGATAAATCACTAGGCCACTAGGCGATCAATAATTTGTAATAATTTTAATAAATTTTTCTATTGTTTTTATTGCAATTAGTTAGTTACAATTCGATCTATACTAATTAATGCCATTGGGTCTAATGAACTTTACATTTTGATATGCTCAATTGCATTCCGTAATGGAACGTGTTAGCCATATTAGACAGCTTACTCTTAGCAATTTAGTTAGAATTTTAGTGATGTGAGACTTTCACGTTCACATTTGTAAAAGTCGGCAAATTACTATGTGTAGGTCATACACATGCACATATTGTGCTCATCTGTCAGTCAGTCAGTTAGTCAGTTCGTCAGTCTGACTATAAAAGGCAAAACCATCAAGTTTGGCATATGTCTAATAAAAGCGCAGATAAAGTTTGTTTTTAAATTGTTTGACGATTTGAAGCGGTTTAGTGCAAATCAGATTAAAATTAGCTGGTTAAACTAACACATTTGCGGGCTAAGATAGCATGAATGAAATGTAAATAATGATTTGGTAGTATTCATTTAACTTAATTAACTTAATGGTTAAGTCAACTTCTAAGGCAAAATTAATGGCATGATATTGCATTAAGGATTTAAACATAAATCAGTCATGAATCAAAGAATATGAGATTAATCATAATAATAATTTGCAATATATGCTATTGAAAGGTAGATATTGTATATATAAGTCAATCAAATGGAAATATAATAAGTTTTAGTTCATAAAGTAGCAACAAAAAAATTAAAAATTTATTTCATTAATATATTTGATTAGCTAGTTTTGAATTTATATTGTCTTATTTGTATGGGTTATCGTGTTATCGATAGTTTTATATACATTTCATGCATACAAATGTATATGCATTGTCTATTTTATTGAGACTATTTGTGCATGTGGGAGATGTTTGCGTGTGTGTGTCTGTAGATATATATATATATATATAAATGTGTGTGGGAGTGTTTGTGTGCTTTTCCGTTACTTTACTTTGACTTCCGCAGCAATTGGTGTGCCAAACATTCCAAGTTGCTTTTGTGGTACTTTGCATTGAGACAGAATGTAAAGGCGACTCCTCCTGCTGCTGGCATCTCTAACAAAGGTTGTTTGTGTTCAGAGACATAGCACGAGAAATACGAGAGGGATAAGAGAGGGTAAATAACCGACAGAGAGAGAGAGAGAGAGAGAGAGACAGAGTGTGAAAGAGAGATAGAGCATAAAGCCTTATTCAAGTTGTTATTTGGCTCGACTTTACTTTTGCTATTGCTGCTGCTGTTGCTGCTGTTGCTATTGCTACTGCTACCTCCGCCTGACAGCGACAACTGACATCGAGTAGCTGCTGATGATGATGCTGCTGCTGCTGTTGCTATTGCTACTGGCTTCATGTTGTTGCTGTTGTTGTTGGTACTTATTATAGTCACATGACAAAAGCTGACGCGTCATCATTATCTATTGTCTTTCACTCTTTAGTGTTGCCATTGCTTGTGGTTCTCTTGTTATTATTGTTGTTGTTTGTTGTTGTTACAGCTGATGGTGTTGCTACTGTTGTTGTCAGCAACAGAACAAAGAATAAACCAAAAGTTGCTGCAACATTTCTTGCTGTTACTGCAAAAAAATTACAAGAGGTGACAAAATAAAAAAGTAATTGACTAAAATCGCAAAAAATAAAATAAAAAAACAACAACAATTTGCCAACCACAACATTTGTACGATTTGACCGTTTTGATCCAGCAATGCAACTTAAGTTGTTACTAGTGATTTCAGCAAATGACAAGAAAAATTCCTACCTTCCAGTGAAGTGGTAGTACTCCATTTTAAAAGCTGAATAACGAACCAACAACACGCCTTTTAGATTTAAGTTAAAAAGTTTATGTTTGCATTCGTGTTGCCTACTTTTTCGGGCAACTAAGCAATTAGAAAATTGTTACTTAAATCAAGTTTGCACAACAAACGATGGTCGTACATACATACATAGAAACATTAATCAATTATAAATGAAATTCTATTAGAAGTTTTGGGGGAAAAAGTTTCATTTCATTTTATTTCGAAAATTCTCATGAATTTTGCAGCCCGTTTGCTTTGCTGCCTGCTGCAACTGTTGCTGCTGTTTGTGATGTTGCTGCTGCTAATGACATTGACAACTTAAACTTTCGCAACTTCAATTTGCACCTCTCACTGCAACCTGATGTAGTACTTGATTATAATTTCAAGACAGATTGTCTAGGCCAAAGCAAAGCCTTAAAACTTAACCCTTAGCCACCCAATTGTCGCCCACGAATCCTTTTTTAGCCCGCTTTACTCTCTGACTGCCTTGTCGTGTGAGTTGCTTATTATGCTTTATTTATTTATATGTTTGTTGCTGTTGCTGCAAAATTTCAAGTTGAACGCCTTGCATTGTCATGGCCAGGAAGTTCTACGAAACAGTCTCTCTCTCTCCCTCTCGCTCCATCTTTCTGCCAGTATGTGTTGTGTGTGTATGTGTATATGTGGGTGTGTGTGTGTGTGTGTGTGCATATAGGTATATGTATGTGTGTGCTTGTGTCTACCAAACTGACAGCAATGACACACGTACTACATGCATGCACCTCCCCCTTCCACAATACTCTTGCTGTGTCCCTCAACTGTCTCCAAATTTGTGATGTGCATTTATTTGTTTTGTGTCAGTTTCGGTTACATAAGTAAATTAATTAATTTTCAATTGTTTTAAATAAACAAATAGTATGCCAAAAGCAGCAAAAAGTAATAGATACAATAACAATAACAACAATAGGTACAAAACATTCTAGTGATATATATACATACGTATATAGGTATTTAATCTGTTTAAAAATTAGCAATCAAATTCTTTTATTTATATCTAACTCTGGCAAAGTGTTTGCAACAGTTTTAAATACCAATATCTATAACCGATTCATTATTATGACAATCACTATAACCAAATATAAAATATTTAAATATATATGCAAATAAGTTGCAAAAATTTAATTTCGGAACTTATATTGAAAGAGAACTTTATAAAGTGAAATAAAATAAATTAAAAAACAAGACATCTGAAAACGGATTATCTTGGCAGAAATTGCCTAAAAGATCTAGTTGTAGCTGAATTATAATTTACTTTAAAAACTTGAAGTAGATTTAGTCCAAATTTATTAAATTATTGAAGTGTTCAGCACAAATGCCAATCAATCGATATAACCCAAATACATTGTTTCAATTAATCCTTTATTAATCCGACATTGCAAATAAGGTTTTGATTTAAAAATCTGCTGAAATCAGCTATAAGAGAATACTGAAGCAGCGGCTTACCATGTGATTTTGTGATTAAAAATTTATGTAAAGTTATGTACTTAATTAATATTCTCAAATAATCGGTTATTAAAAGATTAGTGTCAAATATTGGCATTGCCTTTGTGAGAAAATAATTTAATTTAATATTTTAATATGTGTAATTCTGCAAAAAAAAAAAAAAAAAATGGCTAACATCTTTTATCTGAATTGATTGGAACAATCTTTATTATATCTAATCTCTATGATCTATTTATCATTTAATGATAGATTCCTAACCCATTCGTATACAGATCAAGAATGGATAACGATAAACAATTTTATCTTATATGTATATCTTTTACACTTTTTCTTCGCAATCGCTTTTCATTTTTTATTGAACTTTTAAGTGGCTGGCCAATTTGGGGGTGAACGTTGGTGAAAGGGGGTTTGGGGTGATTGGCAAACTTCTTGAAACATTTCTGATATCATAGCGAAGAGCAAAGTTGGCATATTATTTATGGCCCATAGTTCAATTGGTTTTTGAGTATGCCGCCAAGCCGCCCCACTTCAATCGCAAGACAAACGGCAATTAGCAAAGGCAAACCAAAACCAAAAACCAAACAAGAAATACCGAACGGAAAAAAAGAAACACAAAAAAGTAAAAGCAAAAAGTAAAAGAACAGAGAGAGAGAGAGAGAGAGAGAAGTAAAACCAGAAAGAAATTGCTTAAGAATATAAGTAAAGTATCTTTAAGTTTTCAAGAGTTTTGGCTGCTTCAGACCTTCTGCATGAAAATTCAAACGAAAAGTGTGTGTTTTA
This sequence comes from Drosophila sturtevanti, assembly GCA_018150375.1. Taxonomy (NCBI): domain Eukaryota; kingdom Metazoa; phylum Arthropoda; class Insecta; order Diptera; family Drosophilidae; genus Drosophila; species Drosophila sturtevanti. The sequence continues at coordinate 620,995 of JAECWJ010000392.1, read as the reverse complement.
TTAGCAAATAAAGCTTAAATCTGCCATACACAGATGCACACACACACACACACACACACACACATATCTACACTTAAAATGAAATACTCTTCCAAGGACAAGAGCTTTTCCTTTTGTTGAGGCCAATTCTCTTAGATTTTAGATGAATTCTCAACCATATTTTAAATTCACCACGAAACTGAGCATATTTTAACATTATCTGCGCAGTCTCCCCACAATTTTTCGCTCTTTACACAAGTACTACTTCTCTCTCCCCCCTCTCTCTCTCTCTATCTCTCTATCTCTCTCTCTCTCTCTCTCTCTCTCTCTCTCTCTCTTGCTATCTTTCTCTCCTCCACTCTCTCTATCTCTATCTCAATTCCTTTCTCTCTCGCTCTCTCTCTCTCTCTCTCGAGTGTTCTGTGTCTTAGTCATTCTCTCTGTGCTTTCCGTGCCGCCTTTTAACTTTGTTGCAAATAGAAAAGAAGAAAAACAAAAACAACAATCGTAAGAACAAAACGTAAAAACCCCCCAAAAAAAAAAAAAAAAAAAAAAACCTAAAACCTAAAACCCAAAACCAAAACCAAGTCAGACCCACGCTGTTTTGCATTTAAATGGCAACTGTGGCGGCGGCAGCGGCGACGACGACGACGACGACGGCGATGACGATTCCTTCTTCTTTCTTGTCATCGTCCTCATAGTCGTCATAGTCGTCATCGCCGTTGTCGACGTCGTCGTCTTTTGTTGCAATTGTGTTGTCTTTACCATAAAGCAGTTGCAGTTGCAGTCGCGGTTGCAGGAAATGGTGGATTGGTGGCACGGTAGCAAGGAGGGACAGTTCTCCTAGTTGGCGACGCATGTAGGTCACTGGGGCAGCAATCAACAAAAACAGTCAGTTTAGTTTAGTTTAGTTCAGTTCAGTTCAGTTCAGTTCAGTTAAATATATTGCAAATGAAGATATCCTGCTGCGTCTGTGCTGACGTCATTAAAGTTACTCCTTCTGGTTGATTCGCTCTAACCATCAACATTAGAAAATGTCATTTCAAGAATACAATTTGAAATGGAATTTATGCAATTGTTCCATATGTGTTGCATTTTCTACTTAGATCACTTATTTATTCTCAATTGTACCAATTGTGTTTCAATTTCAATTTTCATCTGCTTATATTTGAATTTAGTTTCGACATTTCCTTTGAATTTAGTCATTTGTTTTAATTTTGAATATTAATTCTTTATGCTTCATTTATTAAATTTCGTAATTATTTATTTTTCGCTTCTTCTATTTGTTTTTTTTTTTTAACCTTACTTTCTTCACTGTATTTTCCTTTTCTTTGTCATTATTCTTTGCAGTCTTTGGTTGAATATTCTTATGAATAAGAAATATATAGAAATACATTCATTTATTTATTTCACTTAAATTTAATATTATTATTAGCAACAACAATTAATATTACTAAATACATATTATTAAACTATTATTATTATGTCAATCATTTTAATTTTATAATATAATTTGTGAGCTTTACATTATAGATTTTCAAACCAAATACGTTTAACTACTTAACTAGTTATAATATAAAATGAAGTAAGCAAGTCGTCCCTGCCGACTTGGAGTATACCCTGTACCAAAAAAGGATATTTCATTTAAACAGACTCCTTCGCAATCCTCATTAATTGAATAAAATTAATTTTCCCATAGAATTTCAGTACAAAACATATATACATATTATCTCCGATATTTATTGACCGATTTTGGTCAAATTCGTTCAGATGGTACATATTGGCTATATAATTGAGTCTACCAAAAACAAATACTGTAGCTCTAATACAACTCAAGTTATAGTTTTTTCTAATTTGCGGGGGCGGAAGTGAGCGTGACAAAAATTTGAAACAAACTGGATCTGCGTATGGACTAGACGGATGTTGATACCAAGTTTGGTTACTCTAGCTCTTATAGTCTCTGAGATCTAGGTGTTCATACGGACGGACGGACAGACGGACATGGCTATATCGACTCGGCTGTTGATGCTGATCAAGAATATATATACTTTATGGGGTCGGAAAATTTTCCTTCTGCCTGTTACATACATTTTAGCGACTTTAATATACCCTTGAACCCTACGGGTACAGGGTATAAATATGTATAGATATATGTATGTATATATACATATGTATTAATTAAGTTGTTCTATTTTTTTTGCTTTTTTGTTCCATTGTTTTGTCACATATTTCATTTGGCTTTCCACTTCTCCTATTTTTCTGATAAACCAATCAATGATATATGATATTTGATTAGGTATTAGATTTACCTACATATTCTATCATTTTGATTTATAGATAGAAATACATTCAAGATCAAAGAAATATCAGCTAAAAACCAACCCATAGATCCGATTTAACACCTTTAATTAATATCATCTCATTTTTAGCAATTTTCTTCTTATATTCCTAATTCAAATCATGAAATCTGTGACTAACATGGCCAAGATGTATTCCAGCCAGATATGTAGACCAAGAAAAAAGATGTTGATATTGCTGTTGTTGTTGTTGATGTTGTTGTTGTTGTTGTTGTTGTTGTTGTTAACTGTTTAGCTGTCGCGACCAGCTCTTACAACGTTTGGCTTGCAACGAACGTAAGCGAGTGGCTGATGCAAAATAAAAAAGAAAAAAAAAAAGGAATGGAAACTTCTTGTTGCATGTTGGTGTTCGTTGAGAACTTTTGTACATATACCCTGTAAGAGGATATGCCTCTAACAGAGAGAGTATATAATTATTCGTAGCATACTTTTCGGTACTACTATATGAAAATTCTTTACTCTTCCAACTTTCAATTACTTTGCCAAGAATGTCGAAATAATGAAATTTTGATAAATTGTAAATGGCGACACATGAATATTTTTAGTCTATTCCTCGTATTAGTTATTGCAAGGTATCTCAAAGTTGATACTATTTATTTTTATTGTTTTCTGCTGTAAACTTTGTTATTATTATTTTTGTATTGTTGCCTTGCCGTCGTTGTCGACGTTGTCGTAGTTCTGAACGTTGTTTTTATTGTTGATGGCATAATAAGAGTGCATATTTTTTGTATTTTGCATTATGTTTTTTTTTTTGCTCTGCTTCTTTTTCTTCTTCTTTTTTTTGTGTATTATTAAGTTGAAGTTGCCAGCAGTTTTGAAGCAAAACCATGCCAGTGGCAGAAGTTAAAAATGCAAAAATAAAATGGCGACTGCCAGGAGACGGCTTTGATAATGATAATGACTATGATGAGGATGATGATGATGATGATGATGATGATGACAGCGATGACGATGGCAAATCGAAGACATGGCCTCATAGCACCCATTACTAACTAAAACAGTCAATGGACTTGCATGTAAATTAGCGCGATGTAAAGCAAAGCAAGGCCAGTGTGGATAAAAGGGAGAGAGAGAGAGAGAGAGAGAGAGAGAGAAAGTGCTTTTGGGTTGGCTGATTGAGGAAATCTGAGATTGGACATGCAAATGATGCAGCATGAGCTGATGGCCAAGTGATGGACGACAGGACCAGCAGCTGGTTAAGGGATCAGCCTGTCAGTAGCAAACACTTGCAAAAACCTTAACTGAATGAAACAAGTTGCTCGAGGAGTGATGGAGTTGGCCTGCAGGGAATGAAACAAAATCCAGTCAAAGAGGAGTCCGCCCGCCTAATTGTTGTTGGTTCCCCAGAAATGTGACATATGTGTGTGTGTGTGTGTGTGTGGGCGTTTGGATGTGTGTGCAGCAGTGGAAGGCTATACGAGTTTTGCTTTTTAATTATTTTCAAAATTCCTAGACGAAATATAGAAAAAGTCTGTGTAGGCATTTTTATAATTAATTTTTATAATTAATTTTAATAATTAATTTCTTTATTTCTGATTAGTATGTATTTTTATTTGTTCAATTATTAAATTAAACTTTAGAGTGTTATTTAATGTAAAAAAGAGATTTCTTTTGCAGTGTCCTTTTATTGAAGACCGAATGACATAATGTTGTATAAATTTGGTTAAGTATTTCTATGCATTTCTCTATTAGATAATTTTAATATATATATATATATATGTATATGTACATTAATTGATGAAATTCCATACATTCCCTTTCACTATTTGATTTAACATAAACTTGAAATTTCAAGAGGCTTGAGGGCTGTTAAAGCTGTTTTCGTTAACTGGTCTCTGAATGTTGTTTTAATTGAAATCAGAATAGTTACCGACTTCAGATTACCCACTTAAATGTATATACATAGATGTTCCCAGTTTTGGGCCCCCCCCCCCACACGAAAATTTCAGTCATCAGCACTCATTCTCAATTTCAATCTCTCTTCCTCTCAATTTCCTTGGATACTTAAGTATTTTACGCATATTTGTTAACCATCCCAAAATAATGAAACTATAAATTGATAAAGGCTTGTACCCGAATAGCCTGTTCTGTGTGTGTGTGTGTGTGTGTGTGTGTGTGTGTGTATGCATGCATGCCAACATTCATTGCTACCCTTCTTTAGAGTGTTGTATGGCTGTGTCTGTATGTGTGTGTGTATATGTATGAGTGTGTGTCTATGTGTGTGTGTGTGTGTGTGTGTGTCGGAGGCACATTATTAACAGTGGCTGAAAGCGCTTGGGCATGACCCAAGGTCTGGCGCCTCCCGTTGAGGGCTTATTACTCGTTTTTTGGTTTGGTTTTGCCCTTCGGCTCCTTTTAGAGTCCAAGTTCTGAGTTTGTTCATTTCATTTTTTGCAGAGGGTTCGAGTTGGAAGAAAGCAAAATTCTCGTATGTGTGTGTGTGTGTGTGTGTGTGTGTGTGTTGGTTTGGCCGACGGTTATTAAGCTCCCTTTTCAGTTCTTGCTTGTTGTTGTTGTATGAGTGTGAGTGTGGGTGTGGGTGTGAGTGTGAGTGTGGGTGTGGGTGTAGATGGGTGGGTATATGTGGTACATTTAAGCATCGTCTGCCTGCCATAAAAACAAATTTAATTTACGTAATTTTCAGTGAATGTCTACATCAAGTTCAGTTTCAGTTTCAGTTTTGCTTTTTCTTTCCCTTCCTTTTTTTTATTCTTCTTTTTTTTTGTGTTTTCTTTTGTTTTTGTGTTTCAAGTGCGGTGAATGGTAAAGAAGTCGGTAAACAAAATTTAAGCTAAAAACTGAGATCTAAACTCAACGTTTCGTAATTTGAAGTCCTTGAAAGAGTGTAAGCCACAAAATACTTATAAAAAGATATTGCAATTAAAATATTTTTCTATTTAATTGTTCTTGAGTAACATTATATGCTCAATTAAAAGATACAAGAATTGCTAAAACAAAATTGCTTAATTACAAATATTATCAAATTTACCAAGAAAAATATATATATATTAATAGATTTTATACATGAATTAACTCTTTGATAAGTTTAATCTGAATAAAAGAATTCAATACCTAACTTGCAAAGTCTATCATTGTTGTAAATAAATTAAGTAGTATATATAAATTTAATTTCTTTTCTGAAAGTAAATTATTAACATAATTAACTTATTATATAAGAAGTAACAAATTTAATATTGCAATTTCATTAATAACTTTTTGGCTTTATTTATCATTGACAAATATTGTCAGTGCCTTTTATCTAGTTTAAATATCTTTTCTATTATAATGAATATATCTAATTTACTTAGCAATTTATTGACAAATGAAGAGTAAAGAGTAAGATTCATTCCCATTCGCCACCTGTAACGAGTCATCATCATCATCATCATCATCATCATCTCCTTTTGTTTAGTGGATTTGAGATGAATCCTCCATCTTCCTTCTAACCAGAATCAAATTGAAGGCCTCTCGTAACTTTTTTCAATGCCGTTTGTGCAAAAACTGTCAAAAGTTTCATTTACAAGGAGAGCAACAACAATAACAACTACAACAATAACATTGACAATGCCCAGCGCAAAATATCATTGATATGTTTGTTAAAAAATACAACGACAACAACCAGCCTGAAGGACAACAGCAACAACATCAAGAGGCATAGCAATGGAGTTGAAAAATTTGTGTTTTATTTTTTTTGTTATTTCGCTTTCAGTTTATATACTCTTCCAATTGTGATATATATACTTAAACATGCATATATCCTTAAATCAATGTCAGTTTAAATTTAGATTTTTTTAGAAATCGAAGTTGATCTTTGTTTTACTACTTATGAATTACAAAAAGGACTTTTGTAATTCATAAGTAGAACTCAATCAGTTTAGAAAGAAACAATCATTAAAATCGAGTCATAATAGTTTATGTTTAAAAGGGTATACAATTGTCGACTTGGTCCAGCTGCACTTGAAAACATTCTCGGTTTTTGTTTTCGTGTTTTTTTTTTCTTTTTTGGTCTTGTTTTTAGGTATGTCATGTACTTGGCCCCTTTTTTTTTTTTTGTGTGCAGCCGGCATAAGAATTGTCATGGAGCAGACAACTTTTGGGTCATGAATCCTTTTTCAGTTTTGTCTGAGTTCTGTGTATCCATTCCCCCCCCTCAACAACCAAAAAAAAGGGGAACCAATAATTGTAAATTAAAATTGAAACGAATAAAGGGCAGCCCCGACAAAAAAAAACCAAAAAAAGTATTCCAAAACTCAAAGATTTACAAAGCCGAAGGTTAAACACCCTACTGAATGTGCTAGGTACATATACACCTATACATACCTATACTATACTACTATAATTGAATTAAATTCTTTAGTTAACTTATACAATTACATATATATATATATATACATATATATCTAAGTAACTAATGAGGTTTGCTAATCCATGAACTGCAATCACTATGGCATAAAGCATTTCAAATTCGTTTTATTCACAAAACATACGGAAAATTCTTTTTTTTTTAGGGTTTATCCTTCTAATGGCTACAAAATGTTTCCTTCCCCCTACCCCTTCCCCCCCTTTTTTTTTGTTTCTTTCTCTTTTATTAAATTTGACTAATGCATTGTGACTACGCATAATGCCCGCATATATACATTCATGTACTGTGGTCACTCCCTCTTGGTCACAGTGGGTTAAGACATTGAATACCAATTTCCATCCTTGTATCGTTTCAGTTATCCAAATAATCATTTTGGCAAGTGTCATTCAAATGTGTATCCAATATACAAGTCAACCCCTCCCCCACCCCCCACCCCCATCAGGCGGAACAACTGCGAATCTTTGGTTAACCATTGTAATTAGTGGGTATCGAGGGCGCAAAAAAAAAAAAGAAAGTGCTTAAATGTGGCAAGGGATCCAATTTCAATTTCGAATACGAAATCCCCAATGGTAAACTCAAGCTGGATACCTCATTGGACTACGGTATTAGATTTCGATCCGGAAATGTGAATGTGGCTGGCATCAATCAATTTGGGGCCAAAATAGGGAGAATAAAGTCTGCCACATCTCGTATATTGCATGTTAACACTGAGTTTATCAATTCAATTTTGATTTTCTAGTGTGAAAATCGACACGCGATTATTGTACGTGTGTGTGTGTGTGTATGTGTGTGTATATGTGTGTGATTGTTGTATATTGTTGTTGTCTAAGTGCAGTGTGACAAATTTCAATCACTTCTTGTCGAATGCTCGTAAATCAATTAGCTATACCCTCAAAGGAAAATGCAAAGTCAGCAAGTGGTCGACAAAGGGTATACATACGAGCTACAACCAAATGGCACTTAATTGTATCAATTTATATATGTACATATATAGTATAGACATATGTATATATATAAAATATATTGTGTAAGGGTAGCTTAATTTAGTCTACCGAAGTGTATACACTCTGACGATTTTAACCAGATTCATATTTATGTATATTGCCATCGAAAATTCACTTCTACATATACTAGCGAGCCATAAAAAATGTTAGAGTAATAATAAATAAAATATGGTGTCATCTCTGAATTACGAAGAACTGTCATTAGATAAATATAGTTATTAAATTTTCTATTCAAGTTTTGAATTAATTAATCCTTATTGGATTGCAATGGACATCGGACTTTGTACTCTGGAGTCTCTATTCAATTATATGATGGACCAAACACTGGCAACTGCAATAAGATTTACCTGAATTCTGTTCAATAGAAATACAGCCACAAAATCCAATCACAACCCACCAACCGAAATAGCTTAAACTCTTCATTTACCTGACCATTCTACCATATTGTCACAATTGAGTGGGTGTATGTGAGAGGGGGAGAGAGATGTAGAGAGTGAGTGAATCAGCGCATCACATGTAGCTACAAAATCTGTGCCCCAAGCGGCTCAATACACAACGTTAACAAATCGGCTCCACTTCTAAACCATCCAGGAATAATGTAAGCTTATGTGTGCATGCGCTGATATAGATACAGAATGAAACATCAATCTGAACTAAACTCCCCTCAATTAATCTACTTTTGGGTAACTTTCCATGCAATATATACTACTACGTATAATAGAAATGATGGTTGTGAAATGTCTAGTTTACCGTACGTATCAATTTTAAAACATTTTCCATTTTTCTCCATTAAGTTTACTATTTACTTTCCTTCTTTAATTGTCTTGCTTTCGACCCGATGGTAGAAAACTTGTACAAAAGTCGAGTCAATAATAAAGATCAAAGCATTAAACAAAAAGCTGTAGTTGAATATAAATATAATTTGAATGATTGAGAATATGTATACTTGACTTATCCTAAATATTTCATCATTTATTGAAGGTATATATTGAGATGAAGTTTTAAGCTATTATTAATTTAATAAGTGAAATTTTAAACTCTTTAAAGTAACAATCTTTTTGTAATAAATTCCTAGGTAAAACTATTGCCACAATTACAAAGTTCACTAAATCTTTTTGAAGTCAAGCATATGTCGGAAATTGCCACTGAATAAAGCACAAACCAGATCGATAGGAAGGACACAGATTGTTAGAATTTCCCATTTATTTTTCATGTCCTGCCAATAGAGAAAAAAACAAAACTTTATATAGCCTTGAATATTCGGAATATGGTATTAAAAACAAGTGTATATAAACTTCGCTGAGATTTACATACATGGCTAACAGTGTAACATAGTGGGTACGTTTTTAGGTGTTTTTTTTTTTCATCTTCTTCTTCTTTTACTGTTTTTGGACGGGGCACTAATAAAAATAGAAATAGGCAGAGCTAGCCGAGGAGATGAATGGACTGGATGGATGCTGATGTTGTTGATGACAACGTTACCAAAGATTCAGTCCATGGGGCCATTAACAGGAGCAACAACAATGCAAATATTCAAAGCTCGAAAGACATAGACAAGCATATATGTATGTACATACATATTCATATACACATACACACACACACACACACAGACACACACACACACACAGACACACACACAGACACACACACACACACACAGACACACACACACACACACACTCACACACACTCACACACACACATGCACATGGATGCAAATAAGCATTGACAGGAGGCGACTTTTGCATCACCTCACCGCAACACAACGCAACACTCAACCAACCCCACTACACAACACTAAAAACTCAGGGCAGCGCCCACCACGTGCAACGCAATGCAAACACACTTATGCGTAAAGTAGCGACATTTATGCGTGTGTGCGACCCATCCAGAAAATGAAATGGTGTCACTGCGATAGGAAGGCGGCAGGCTATACAAAGTAATGGAAAACGTATGGGGGGGGAGGGAGGTAGACCAGATAATGGTATGAGTTTTCAGGAGCGAAAACCTTCAAAAACTTTCTACGAAAATTGGGGACTGCCGCTTTGGACACGCATTTTATGTATGTATGTATGTATAAAAAAACCGATAATACAAAAAATATATTAAAAAAAAACTTCCTCAACCCTCCTGCATTCGTTCTCTTTAAATCCGCACCACCCTTGGTTGTTTTTTTTTCTTGTTCTTCATCTTGTTTTCTTATGACAGGCAAACGCTTATCTATAAATTAGTAGGTACACACAAACAACGACAACAAATCAGTTGGTTGTCGTCATCATCTCCTCAATTCTTATAGGAATGGAAAATCTATGCCAATTTATGTAAATCAAAGTTTAAATAAATGTGCGATGGCCAGACCAGACCAGACCATAGTAGATGTACAGTTCGTTCCAGACCAGCGACTAACCAAAAAAAAAGAACCTTAAAAAATAACAAAAAAAAAAAAAACCTTATTTGCTTTTGGCTAAAATGGGAGTTGATGGTGTTGTTGGGTGGATTGGGCTTTGAGGGAAGACAGACTGTTTTGCCTGTTTGTTGGGCGCATAATTCAATTGCCGTTGCTTGGTTGGCTTTGGCTACAACTGCCACCATTTTCTTTTTCCTTTTTGCACTCCATTTTCTTAAGTTTTTTTCTTGTTATAATTTTTGGCAGCATCACCAACAAATTTGTTACCTATGTATGTATGTATGTAAGTATGAATGCATCCTATATACCACACAGAACTCCAAAAAAGTTCATAGTATATAACTAAGTACATATATACAAAGTCATCCACCTATGTACAAATGTATGTACATATGTAGATAGTTTAGCTATGTTGTTTGTGACACTGTTGGAAAAGTAGTTCCTTTTGTTGACTTCGTTTTTTAAAACGGTTTAGGCCATAGATCACGACTGTTGGGGGACTAAATTTTAAGCTTAACTTTTGTTATTTATCTATTACAATTTAAATCAGTTGCATTTATGTTGAAATCATCATTATTTTGGTTATGCGAATACCATTTAAATTCACAAAAAAATTTAGCAATAAGTCAGTTATATACATACATATACTTAGAACAGATTCACGAAGGAAAAACATTATGACCAGCCAGATCTGCCTCAACCTTTTTGTGTTATTTGAACTAATTTGAAAATCATTTACATACTCGTACTTACTATTTTTTAAAATATAATATTTTAAAATACTAATAATAATAATAAATTTAAATTTAACAATAATATACTCATATATGTACATATATAAATAAAATTTAGCATAACTGGTTACACGATAAATGTTTTTTAAATCAATGTATTATTATTAATTGGATTATTCAATTTTTTAAATACTCCCTCTTGTGTTAAAAAATATTTTCTTAAAATTACACATACGCCGCCTATCGACACCTATGTTTTAATTTTTATGGCAGCTTTTGCTCTGGCAATTAAGTATATGTATAAGCTTAATGTGCTTTCAATGTGAATTAAAGCTGTCGAAGCTTTAGAGCTTAGGTAAGGCTTCTGGTTAATGCTTAAAATAAGTTAAGAGTAGTTCTTCAATGACTTTTTTGTTTGAAATGTTACCTAGAAATAATTTTATCATTTTTGCATGGTTAAATAAAACTTCTTATTCAACAAAAAATAAATCTAATATTAAACCGTTAAGGCAACAGTTTATCTTTTCTTCTGTTGGCAGATGTTAAAAATAAATTAATATATTCGGGCACATTATACATATGTACATAGATTCCAAAATCGAAGTCGAATATAGATATATAGGACTCAATTGATACGACAAATAAATCAAATACTCCGACATTGAGAACATAATAAAAATGGCAGAAATGGAAAAAAAAACAAAAATCATTGTTAATTATTATATTATAATAATAATAATCAAAATCAAAATCGACACGTCCATTGATTGCGAACAGACAAAAAACACTCATTTGCCAGCAGGTTCATTCACTCAATTTTTAAGCCAAAAATCCTTGATTTGTGTATGGTATGCATTTAATTAATGTATTCATTGATGTTTTTTTAATGATTTTATTAGCAATTAATTGTTGTGCCAAAGTAATAAACAAATAAATCATGATACCTGCTAATGTCATTCACAACAATGTGGACACTCGAATGCAGTAGCCAAATGTTGATGTTAACACAATTGTAATTTGATCTTTTTCCTATATCTCTGTATCATATTTGTACAGATTGCAAGCCAAATGTATGTACAATAAGATTCGATTTGACATATCCCTCAAGCAATACTAAAAGTTTCATTTTAGGTATCGAATTTAGAATTCTCTTTCATTCACCACAGATATAAATTATAGAATGGGGGGGGGACTTGAAATGTATTTATTTTAAAAAACACAAATTTAATTTTATCGATACATTGGAAGGATTAAGATAATGAAATATAGGATTTGAAAATACATATCATACATATCGGCATCATTCAAAGTATTACCAGCACAACAATCCCACAAAACAATAGCCGGGAATTTCACTTATTATTGTGGATATACATATATGTATATATGCATACACATATACATACATATGGCATAGGTATTTGTGTACGAACAATAGAGGTTCGCAGGTCGGTAGCCAACGCGTTGGCGTCAATACATCAACATCGATTCCAAAACCAAACAACACCTTCAACAGGGCAACGCACAATGTTCTACAAATACAATGCAAACAGAAACACTGACGATTAATCGATTAGTTGATATTTGACATATGAGCAATTATCGCTTACGAATTTTCGACAACAATACTATTGGTGGGGGTCCGATTTCTAAGTGATTGTGATGAGATGGGGCGGGGGCGGTAGCAGGTGGCCAATCTGGTCACTAGAGTGCCAATTAGCAGTATCGATGTCGAATTTACACTCTTGCATACACAGACACACACACATACACACGGATGCTGAGAACAATCAAATCAAGTGAACAGATAATTATGCATAGGTAAATGATTACGATGAATCCACTCGGTCACGCTGACGCCGCTGCTGATGCCGATGCCAACGTCAATACCATAGCCAAAGCCAATGATGTCGTCGACATCGAAATCAACACCGATGACTACTTTCCAAATAAATGTTAAACTTTTTTCCATACCCTGTAACAGTTAAACGAACGGGCATATCAATATATACAGCAAACTATTTAACTTGCTTAATCACTCAAATAAACTAACTAAAATAATAACAAGACCCCAAATTAGTTTCATATTAAATACATACAATTAAATACAAACTTAATCAATGTCTTCACATCATAAAAGGATACAAAAAAAGAATATTCAAAGAAAAATATAAATATATACAAGATCGAGGAGTTAATTATGTATCATTTCCAGGGTATCACGGCTAAAATTTATCTTAGTCATAAAACTTTTATACGGATATCGTACTGGATGTTTATTTATCTATTTAAATATTTCTTAGTCTCAAATATTATTAGTTATCATAAGTAGCAGCATAGCAAAATTGCTTCAGATAAGTCAAAGGATGAAATACATATATACATATGCCAAAAAACCTTAATAAGTGACTTCGCTGCATATACCTAATGGGTATAATCAAAAAATAAATATTTTATATCCTCAAAACGAAATCGATGTAGGGCTATGAATATTAATTATGTATTTCTTAGCATCACTTGGAAATATTTGTTGTCAATCGAAACGATTCATAGAGGGTATCAAAGTAAATCTGTTCATTTCATTGCTATTTCTATTTCAAATTTCTTTTCCTATTCGCTTTATATATTTTTTTAATAGGCCCAATCTCGTTTTCTGGTTTCCCAATATCTAAATTATGACAGTTTTATAATGGCGGCTGTTTTTTATGATACCACAAAATAGAACAAAACGCTCCAATCAATGCCAAACTGCGATCGACTTTCCATAGATCAAAATAAACAAAAATCAAAATAAAATAAAAAAAAAAATATATATATATATGAAAGCAAAAACAAAACTAGGCAAAAACCAAATTTTTATGGTACTGGTGGGAGGGGGAAGGGGGATAAATAAATTTGCACATAAAATGTAAAATAACTGAAATAAAAATACATTAATTTGCATTTAATTTGATCTGATATTTTTTTTCTCTCTTTTTGTTAAGCAATAATAGAAAACGGTGGCACCCTGCCACGTTTTTTATGATCATCGGGCGAAGGTGTATTGAACCTTTTGTTTAAAAAATTCCATATTGTATTTGTTAGTTGTTGTTTTAACAAATTTTTATCGCCAAAAGAATAGAAATAGTGACGTTAAATTGTAATTGAAAATGATTTGGATATATTCTATCTATTTATCAGATCATTGAGTCGTATTCAATTTAGAATCAGTTGGTAAAATCTTTTATTCATCTAAAATTAAGATGAATAACCTTAGTTAGATAATTTTGATGATTCTCTTTGAATCTAAAGAAATGTCTGAATAAAGTTTAGAGAGTTTAGATCTGTAACTAAAATATATCTAATTCCAAGAATTTGCAAGTGTTATCAGTGTATCCTTAGAATATCCTAGTTTTCTATGAATATTGCATATGTCCTAGAAAATGGTAAAAACTATCAACTTTTTTTCTTAACTAAATGCCTAGTTCAAGTTTCCTACATCCTCTCTCCTCCTTTTTGGTCTCTACACACTTATTTGTTTGCTTTCTGTGACATTTTTATTTATATTTTCTTTTTACTATTTTTTTAGCTGCCTTTTTGTCGCCTTTTCTGTTGTTGCTGTATATTGTTGTTGTTGTTGTTGTTGTTGTTGTTGTTGTTGTTGTTGCTAGTTTTAGTCTGTCACAAAAACACATTCACTATGAAGAGGCATTCCCCCCCCCTCCACCTCCTGGGCTCCACCTTTCTTTACCATATCCTCCAAAGTCATGCATATGTATATATATATATTTATGTAACTGTATGTGTGTATAAATAAATGTATATTTGTACGTAAGTATGTATGCATGTATGTGTGTGTGCGTGTGTGTGTCCGTGTGTGTAATTCTCTTATATTTTTTGTAGTTTAGAGATGCGTTTTTGCGCTTTTTTGCGGTTGCTTGGCTATGTTAATGACACTTACGAAAAACCACGCACACATATACACATATATAGTTTATATATACTTATGCATATGTGTGTCAGTACAGTTATCCATCTTGGCATGTGTTTAGATCTTCAGCGCCCTTCTTCCACACTTCAGACTCTTCTACCACAGTGAAGCTCACTTTTCATTTACATAAATTAGCAATCAAAATAAACTAAAATTATCAGTTCCATTAAAACTGAATGAGAATGATTGAGAAATCCATAATGAAGTTTATATACCCTTCCTTAATTTCAAGAAATGTGAGTAGGATCTGTGCAAATATATATTAAACTAACCGAAAAGACATCAACAGATTAAATTAAATTTCGTAAATTCGATTTAATTTCAATTTCCCTGAAATTTGTCAATCATTTTAAATTGCATTGACTGTAGTTGTATTAGTGTTTGTATATTCGTGTATGTGTGTGTGTATGTGTTTTTCATTTTTTTGTTTTTGCTTAGAACATTAACATTAGGCAGCTAAGCGTTTCTGGCCCCTGTGGCATCCATGTTCCATCCATGTTCGCCATCCATCTCCTCCTCCTCCTCCTCCCCCTGCTTCTCCTCCTCTCGTTCCCTCTAATGGGACATTTGCAATTAAATTACTCGAATAAAGCATGTAAATTGCCAGTGAATGAAGCAGGCCAACCAACAAGCTAAACAACCCTCGTCCCCCTCCACCAAATCCTCCTTCTTGAGCAAGAGCCTCTGTTGACTTTCATCTAGATGTAAGTACATAACTATTCCTTAGCAGAGGTGACATAACATATGCAAAAGTACATACAGTTTTAAATATGCTAATTATGTGCACACACAGGCACACACACATACATACATACATACATACATTCATTCATTTCAACATTCCTTCAAATATTCTGAAATAAAAAAAATAAACTCTGAATATATAGTACATATTTCTGATCTGAAATGGTAAAGGCAATAAAATACGCCATTACCTCATCATTAAAAGGAATCAGGAAGGATCGGAAAATAAAGGAAATTCGTACTGTAGTCGTGGATTGGCAGGAGCCGGAGTCGGACTGCCTTTAAGTGTTAGTCATAGTCAAAACATTCTCGATTATGTGAGAACATTTTCACAATCCTACAGGAAATACTCTCCATTCTCTCACTCTCTCTTGACAGTCCAACGAAGTGGGCAATAAAGAGAGAGCTCTCTCTCTCGGTCGCTCTCTCTCTCTCTCGTTCGTTCGTTTCTTCGTTCGTAATGTCCTGCTCCTGCGCATTAATATGCAAGATTTGACAGTTCGAAAATTTCCCATCAGCTGTTCGATAAACAGTTGTTCATCAGCTGATAGGAACAAACTGTTATATAGCTGTAAAAACAATTGGCGGTCTATTTAAATTCAAGTTCATTGAACTAGCTTTTAAAAGACAAGACAAAAAGTTCTTGGACCTAACCACAAAATCGAAACGAACCAATTACATATATACATACATACATACATATGGGCCTGCGGCTGGATTGTCTTATCTAAAGCTTCAAGTCACGATTTCAATTTGCCAAACAGCGAGCCTAAATCGATCTATTGATTTCATATTCAGCACTCAAAGTGGACAACATAAATCAAAATCTGCTTAGACAAATGGTGACATAAATAAGACAATACAACAACAGAGAAGTAGAATGGAAGAGGGAAACCGAAACGTGTTGGATATAAATCTTTTATATCTAAATTTATTATTTAAACTAAATGACATATCAAATATATATTGTAAAAGGACAAAAAAAAAAAAACGCAGATGACATAATACGATTCAAATTTGAGAAAGCGGTAGGCAAAAGAGGGAAAAAAGAGATATAGTTATTTAACTGGAAAGCCCCCCTTCAAAACGCCACCTCTGTCGGGCTTACGGAAATAACTTAAGCTTATACCTAGACCTATTTTTTGGCATGCTACATGTGTAGACCTCCTGTTAAAGACCGATGATTAATCAGCTGATTGTTGCTGTTGTTGCATGTGTGGCAATTAGCGCAAATACACAGACAATCACACAGACAATCACACAGACAATCACACACACATACACACACATACATACATGCATTCCTGAGTGGTGAATTAAGACCAGTTTCAATGATCCTAGATGTACTATAACAACACAAAATTAGCATGCCAACTATTAAATACTCTTTAAGTGATTACAGTTGGAAATCTTTTGAATGCTTATTAGAAAATATTGTCATCCCTTGGAAACAAATGTTTGATTCATGAAATCTTAAGTATCAATCTGGTTTTAAAAGTATTTTCATCACTTTATCCAAGAGAGAAACTGAAATAAATAGAGTTTTTAATTCATATATAACGATATGCTTATAAAATTATTTTCATTATCTTATCTAGCAAAATAAAATGAATATGGTCTTTCTACTAGTTACAAAAATGTTTTTTGGTAGCAATCCATATATTGCCGATGGTAACTGATAGATACAAAAAATTAAAAATAATGATTAGCATATATGTACTTTAATTCCTATATATGATTGTAGCTTTCCTTCTTCATCTTTTATGTTGCATATATATGGTTTAAATGGATATACTTTGAAATTGAAAGAGTATAGAAATATTCAATTGCATTGAGCAAAAGAAGACGATACAATGAAACTGCTATCGCTGTTGCTGCCAACGCCAACGCCAACGCCAATGTATCGCACACACACACACACACACACTCACGCACAAGCTTACTCAGCAACGGCTTCCTTTGCATACTAAAACGCAAAATGCGTTGACGCTGACAGCGCAGTTAACGCAACGGCTTCAGCAGCGACGACGCGACGTCAACGTTCCAATATTAAAAAAAAAAAAAAAAAAAATAAGACGGGACTCGGAAGCGTATTGCTTTCTTTAGCCTTAACTTGTTGTCGTTGTCGTTGTCGTTGTCGTTGTTGTTGCCGTTGCTGTTGTTGGCGTTGTCGTTGCTGTTGTGGTTGTCGCTGGCGTTGGTTTTGATGTTGCTGTTGCCGTTGCCGTTGCCTCTCCTCAGGTTGCGTTAAAATTCGTAAGCAAAACGGCAAACGAACTCAGAACATTGCCGCTGCGCAAGCGCAGAGCACCTACTTGCATACCTACACGAATTGTACCGTACGTCCTCCAGCAACGACATCGAAGAAACCATTTAAAATTTTTCAAAAATTTCAAATTAAAATTAAATTAAAATAACTGCATACTGAACGAAAATTTTATAAAATATCTTTGTTTTTTTTTTTTAAATACACGGCTTTTTTTTGTGTTTATGGTGTGTGTGTGTAAAACAAAGTAAATAAAATAAGTAAAGCAAGAAAACGAAAATAATTGGCATATACATACGCAACAACAATAACAACTTTAAAAAAAATACAAAAATGCAGGTAATTTTAATTTTATAATGACCTTGCCCAATGTGGATGAAGTGAAAAATGGTTTAAAGCAAAACATCGCCAAAATTAAAGGAAAAAAAGAAGTGTTTAAACGTTTTTGACGGCAATTGCGTGTTAACAAGATCCAAAAATCGTTGTGTGTGTTCATATTTTATTTTTATATATAAATTGAAATCAGGGTTCCACCCTCAATATGGTGTAGATTATGTGAAAATCGATTATATGGGAATTCAATCAATATAAAGTCGAATAAATATCATTACAAAAAATCTACGAATATTTATCCTAATCAGTTTTCGGTTTCAAATGAATCATTTTAAAATTTTGGTTCGTTTGAATACTCTTCTGGATTTTTGAACCAGCTTGACCTATTTGATAAATTTGCATTTTGTTCCAATAGAAATCCCTCTTTATATATATATATATATATATATATATGAATGTGTATATATATATAAGTAGATCAATTGCAGCACCAGTTGCCAAATGGACTTCTCAAACCATTATTTTTATTTGAAATTTGTTTTTTTTTTTCTTTTACCTTTCGGTTCAACAATTGGTGAACGCGCTTTGCATACTAAGAAGAAAGAGATGAGAAAAGT
The DNA here is from genome assembly GCA_018150375.1 of Drosophila sturtevanti. NCBI lineage: Eukaryota > Metazoa > Arthropoda > Insecta > Diptera > Drosophilidae > Drosophila > Drosophila sturtevanti. Next base: position 602,218 of record JAECWJ010000392.1, on the reverse strand, counting down.
GTGAAAGGGAGGCAAACTGAAAAGAATAAAGAGAGAAGGAGAGTGCAGTTGAGACTAAGTAGATTCCGCTATACAAAATCAACAATTCGTTTGGCTTTTTTCTTTTTTTCTTTTTATTGTCTTTGAGTAATTATTCCTTTAGACGGGGCTTTGACTTTTAATGTCCCCATGTACACACACAAACAGAGACACACACACACACATATGTGTGTGCATTACAATAAGTGTGTATGTATGTTTAAATTGAGTGTCGTAGAGTTTATGAGTAATTACGATAAATTCGATATAATCACTGTTTATTATTGTAGGTCCGTCACGTTGTCACTCCTTTTTTGGGCAGAATTTGTTGTTTGTGGAAAGGGCGTTACTTTTAAAAAGAAAGCAAAAGTAACTTACCCATTGCCGTAAATCAATTGCATGCATGCCAATGCATTGGGGGAAGGGGTAGAAGAAGTTAACAAATGTATTATGTAAGAAAAATTCAGTTTTCATTATTGATTTTCTACTTTCTATCTTTAATTGAAAATCTACGCAACTTTCCATTTCATTTTGATATTTGTTAATAGACACAACATTCAAACGCATTGCATACTTTTGGGAGTGGAATAATGAATAATTTATCAATATGTACTTTATTAGTTGCATTATTTACATCATATTTTTCGGTTTAAGGTTTTCTTTGCTTATCGTATTAACGAACTACTCATTGAATTATTTAAATGATTATAACCTACAGGTCGTATAATCGATTTTTGATATCGGTTAAGAAGCCTTTTCGCCTGCATATAGAAAACCCGGAAATTTTAACAAAAACTTAATGTAGATTGTATTATTAAATTCCTTTCTTCGAGTGTATTTCTTGTTCACCTTTTTAATTTTTTTTTTTTTTTTGTAAACGCAACGTGACCTTCAATTGCGCCATTCCAATCCCCACTCTCTGGAGCCAGTTAATCTGCATTTCATTTTAATTCGATTTCATGCTCTTGCCAGATGTCTACAGTTAAGATATTAACCGTTTTTGGGTTAAATACCAAAAGTTGACACCAGGAGATCTCTCCAGTTTTTGTGTATAGCCAAACAAGATCCCCCCATTTTCAACCACATCTAAAACCACAGCCACATCCATATCCACATCCATATCCAGAGATGCGTTACGTCTTGTTCTCACGGCTGTCGCTTGATCACATTAATTTTAATGCAAGAACAAAAGAAATTTCATTAGAAACGGAAATATCTGATGGATGCACAACATCCTAAATTCAAAAAATCAAGTATCAAAAACTGGTATTCCGTATCTTTCTACATTTTATACATTTAATTGGAGGTTGATTTTTGTGTATTTGTTTAGTTTAGTTTGGCGATTGCAAACATTTAGATTTATGTGCTTTGCGGTTTCTGTGAATAAGTGAAAAATCCAATTGACACATTGACACATTTTTTTGCCTTGACAAAAAAAAATAACGAACACACACACACACACACACACACAAAACATAAACAGAAACATAAAATGACGGTTCAATCGATCGATTCGAACCGATTCGTTCAATTTCATTATAAAATTTACGCATGTTTTTTTTACGTGAGCAGCATAAGAAGAAATTTGTCATCAAGTTCAGTGCGAATCAAATATATATAAATATATATATTTACATATACATATATATAAATATCTTTACATTGGTACCAACTCAATTAGAACAAGATCATATCAACAGTGTCTGGCTTAATAGTTTTGAAAATTTATGCCAAATTTATGTTTATTAAGTCCATTTAGTCAAACATAATTTGGTGTAAACAACAAATGCAAATTATGTATATTTCTGTTCCCAATTCTCTACATCTTTCTCTATCTCTGCCTATGTATGTTAGTTTCTCTCCAGAAATTCCAATTAGGCTAAGATACGAATTAACATTTACATTTGCGTTTTTGCCTTTTTCAGTTTCGGCTACTTTGCTACTCCAATTTGCAAATCAGTTTTCGAGTTCCAAAAAAAAACTTCTTAAGCATTAAAATGTTATTGGGTGGAAGGGGGGGGTATAGAGGGGATTTGACAATTTGTCATGCTGCCAAACAGAAATCGTGACTTGTCCAAAAAGAATAGATAACAAAAGAATACATAAAAATAAAAATAAAAAACATAACAATAATTATTATTTATTATAATGCGTATCAATATCGTTAATGTTATTTATTTCTGTTGCGCATTTTAAATATTTTATATATTTTATTCTTCAAGTTGACAATGGACTTCCTTCTTACTTCTCAGGTCTATGACTTGATTGGAAACTCAATGTTTCTTTTCTATATACGAGTATAATCCGATACTCCCCACAATCTCAATCTATTTATATCGACAAAATTGTTAAACATCTTAACAAGAATTTAATTACCAAGCATTGAAAATCGGCTTAAATTTCAACAACTGTTATTTCTTTCCGATATTCGTATATTGCTACTCAAGTCACTTAACTTTGCAAAAAGCCTTTCAATTAACAACTAAATTAAAGTATGTAATTTACATACTTGGATGTCTGCAATTCAATCAATCGTGAAATCTGTTACGAAGTTTGAATTAATCAATTAATGGCTAGAACTCTGCAAAAAGGAGTCCGGAACAAGTCCCTTTTGCCACACTCTGCCATATAATTAGGCATGAAAAACTTGATTTTTAATTGGAAGCTCTCTGAAATCAATAAGCCGTATGTGTGTTAAATGAGCGTGTTGCATGCAACAAACCGCAGGCAATATGAAGTAAGCGATTAAGTGTGCGACTCCTCCTCCCCATGCAGTGCAAAAGCATCGTAAAATCAAACAAAACAGCTCCAAAACAAAAACAACCAAAACAAAAAAGGCGAAAACTGAACAAGAAAATAAGAAAAAAATACAGGATACTTACGTCCTTGTGCCCACAACGTTTATCATAATTGTCCCGACGACCACCAACTACCATTGTTGGATAAATTAAAATGTACGAAATTTTCAACTGGCCGCAACGATAAATTGAAAACCATCGACAAAAATTAAGTTGTAAATTAAGCAAATTGCCCCCCAAAAAAACAACTACAACAATATAAAAAAAAAATAAAAATAAAAAATAAAAAACGATACAATGAAGCGCCACATGCGTTTTTTGCTGCTGCCAATGATGCACGGATACCCAACAGTTGCCTTTGGTCACCACGATGTAATTGAATTTCGTTCGCATTTCTTTTCTTTTTTTTCTCTCTCTGGCTCTTTGACCATGCCCTGTTAAACATTGCGTAATTGACAGGTCCCGATTTATATGTTAACCCAAAAAAAAATAAAAAAGAAAAGAAATATTTAAAATATTTATGCAATCGAAGTGACTTGTTATGTAGTTATTCGATTGCACATTGTACAGATAGATAGAAGCTCGTGTTCTCTTAATTGTTATTAATTTTTTAAATATAGTCTAGACAGATCATCTAAGTAAGGCCAAAACAAATTAGTCAGATTTCTTTAATCGTTCAATGTGAAAATCCTTTTAAGTGGAGAATCGAGAGGGAGAGAGAGAGAGTGACAGTAAGCATTTTTACACTATTTGTTTACCAAAATTCTTTCATCCAATACCTGCAGTTGGCATTCCCTTCGATCTTTCGAATCTTAATATATGCATATCCAATGCCTCTTTGTGTGTTTCTCATTATGAAAACATTTGATAAAGTCAATGGCCAAAATATATCACCATCTCATTCATGTATATACTATATATACTACTCGTATATGTGTGTTCTTTGATTGGCAAATGATATGCGACAGATTTCAAATATTTTCTTCACAAAATAAATAATCAAAACACCAAAAAAAAAAGCACCTGCTCGTTTCTTATAATAATATTAATAATTATAATAATAATGAACAACATTGGGTGTATTTTTAGCCAACATATCCAACTTGCTTTTACACCAAAAAAAAAAAAAAAATAAAAAAAAAAAGAAAAAAAATAAAGAGGGGCCCGACCTCGCCTCTCTCTCTCTACGCAACAAGAAATCGAAACTTGTTTTCGTAATGCAGCGTGTAAACTAGATGATGGCCACAAAATGAAATGTTGAGCTCGAAAAGAAAATACAAAATAACAAAAAACAGAACGAGACCATTGACAGTTTTTTTTTTAATACCCTTTTGGCTAAGAGAATACTTAAATTTTGCCAGAAAGGTTGCAACACCCAAAAGAAAACTATTTTAAAATTCACCCTGACAGTTCCAAAAACTGAAAACTAACCAAAGTTAATCAAAAGAGTTAGAAAATTAAAAAATTCTAATAAATCGATGTACATAAAAATTACAATAGTCAACTAACATGTGATATTAATGCAGTTTATTAAGTTTTTGGAAAATTAAATATTTTCCGGTAGTATCCATGAATATTGAATTGATTAGATTAACAATATTAACCCTTTAGAACGTAATCTTCTTAATTTCGTTTGCAAAATTTAAAAAGCATTTTAAAGAATTTCGAGCCTTTTGTAAGATTCGCTAATCTACAAAATAGGAAAATGAATCTTGTGATAAATAAGCCAAACAACTTTTATGTTATAGAAATATTATTCCATAAGGAACTAATATACATAATATATATATATATACATATGTATATATATAGGTACTATAAAGCATGCTAGATTTCAACCCAAGTCTTTATACCCTTACTGACAAAGGGAAAAATTCAAAATAAAAAAAATAAAGGGTACTAGCCATAAAATCATAAAGCAGATCAGGTGGACGTCCTTGCTATATTGTTATATGAATATGTTTGCACAGTGGCATAGACTTATTGTGGATTCCCTATAGATTTGTATTTAATTTTAAATTTAAATTCCAAGGGATTCAATTTTTTGATTTAGATAAAAGAATTAATAATTTATTTTATAAAAAACTCCAAAATGTAGTAAATAAATATATTATGATTCCACTGTAATTTTTGATTGCCCAGAAACCCGTTTTTTTGATAGTAAATGCATTTCATTTAATATCCGATGATATCTTGTTAATATGTATAAATACATATATATATATATATATATTTTTTTTTTTAGTTTCGCCCCACACCCTTCCAGATGTGGCGGCGACATTTGACAACCGGAATTATGATGATGTGCGTTCTTGTGATAATTTTGGTAAATAACATTGCATCTGCGTTCCATTGAATCCTTTTAAGCTATAAGCACCTTCACTTTTATGCACAGGCAACGTTAATACCCACAGTGCTGGGACATGGTCGTCTTATGGATCCACCGGCACGAAATGCTATGTGGCGTTTCGGTTATCCCAATCCGGTTAATTACAATGACAATGAACTATTTTGTGGTGGCTATGCGGTGCAATGGGAACAGAATAGCGGTCGTTGCGGTGTTTGTGGGGATGCCTATCATGTGAAGTCACCTAGACCCCATGAGGCAGGTGGTGAATATGCAAAGGGTATTATTTCCCGATATTATACGGCTGGACAGGAAATTGATGTAGAGGTGGAGCTAACTGCCAATCATTATGGACGCTTCGAAATGCATCTCTGTCCGAACAACAATCCGCGACAGGAGGCTAGCCAAGAGTGTTTCGATAGGTATCCATTGTTAATATCGGGTAGCCGGGAGCATCGTTTCCTTATACCACGGGATGCCAAAAAGAAGGATATATTCCGATATCGTTTACGCTTACCGGCATATGTTACCTGTACACAGTGTGTCCTACAGTGGACATATTATACGGCAAATATGTGGGGAACTTGCGCGAATGGAACCGAGGCTGTTGGTTGTGGCAAGGCGGGTAAGTGGATGGATATACATACATATATATATATATATCCTCATTAATAAACTCATTTCTGATCCTGTAATTGCAGAAACCTTCCGTAATTGTGCCGATATTGCTATTATTTCGAATACAGGAGGTGGTGTACCGCCCATTTTCGTAAATAATAAATCGCCATATTTGCTATATTATCGGGATTATCGTGCACCTGAAGATAATAATATCTTCCCTTTGATTGTGAGGTGAGTTAATAATATACTTTAATTTCATGGATAGTTCAGAATTTCTATAAACGTTTGAATACGTTCCCTATACTCTTCAATCTATGTTCAAATTATATACATATTATGAAATCGTTTAGTCCTTTATCAACGAACGATTATAGAAATTCGTAAAGGTGGAAGTTTCATAACCGATTCATAAAACGGTTATGCTTAATGTAACAATAAGCTTTCTTTCTATCGCTTTGATTTTCCATTTCAACACCTGCTTATCTCTTACTTCAGCAACGTTATTCCTTCTCCTAAATTCTGTCTGTTTCTTCAATTATCTTTCACTGCTTTTTATTCACTTTTCTTTCTTCTTTGAGAATCCGAATCTAACTATTGATTTGCCTTTTAGCAATGCCACGCATCGGCATGCGCGTAAACGCAAACGTCCCAACGCTTAAACGCTTACCCGCTTACCTGCTTAACCGCTTACCCGATACAAAGAAACAAAAAAGTAAAGCAAAAAGAAAAGAAAAGATTTACCGATTCTTCTAGCTCCTAATTTGCAGCATTCAACATATTAACCACAGGTGAAACGGGTAAAGTTATACATACATACATAGGTACATACATACATACATATATGGTACATACCTCGTCCTAAGATAAGTATTCTGAAAACAAATCAATCAAACGGTTATGGTTAGAAAATAAACACATACAAATCTATATATAATATCTAACAAAGCTGTATATATATAAAGAAAATGCTTAAATAAATCAAACAATATATATATATATATAATACTCAATTCATATATTTCATCTTTTGCGTTTCGAGTACTACTTGAATAGGGAATTAAAGGAAATCTTCGGATACGCTTAAAATATAGTATAGTTAAAATCAGATATTAAGAGCTATATAACATTAAAGGCATACTGATGCATATTTATATGTATATAGTATGTAGTTACGCCATATAGCTACGATCTCATTTTCGAAATATTGGAAAAGTATAAAACATTTCGAAATATATATGTATCTCTGCTTTTAGTATTATTTATATGCTGATCCTAATGGGTGAGGTAGCTTTTAATTAATTGAAATGTAAAGATGTTTAGTTATTCATCACACACGAAATTTTATTACCATTGACTCATTGGCTTATTCTCGTTGTCACCAAAAACAGAAAAAAATATTTGATGTGGAAGAACAAAAAAGTTATACCCTAAAATAGTCGAAACTTTCAAATAATTTTAATTGATATTCTGATGTAAGATTGTCTTGAGGGCGGTTCATTTGTTGGGGCACGTCAACAACTTATATCCGGATAGGTGAAGGCCATAATGAGTACAAGAAAGACGGCAATTTGTATGAGGCCGACGACAACGGTTTTAGCCAAATGCATATGAATTTTGGGTTCCACATCACGACCACAAGGACCCACTTGTCGAGGCTTATGCTGGCGTCGACGCCCTGCCTGCTGTGTGCCTGATGAAGCTGCTGGAATCGATGTAGATGTGGACAAAATTTCTTTTAAAATTTTTGCTTGTTCATTTGAGAGATGTGGCTTCGATTTGCGTTTCAGGACACGTTTTGTACGACTGCCCAATGAAGAATAGGAAGAGGATGGTCTCAATTTTTTATGACCCTCATCGGTCTGTGTGGTGGCCGCATGAACTGGAGTTTGAAACTGATTCCAACTGAAGGTCTGCGAACTAACCGACAATCGGTCATGAGCCGACTGGGTTATTGTAGTGCCAGCACCGCCCCCCATCTCACGATGTTCGTTTCCAATTGAGGTTGAGCTACTCAATTTAGCATCGTTGGTATAGGCCAGACTATTAATAAACATGGTATCCTGTTCAAGCAAATTGAATGGAAGCATCGATGTTGTTGGACGCAATTGATCGAGTAATACATTTGGATTTTCGCGCAATTTGCGAAAGGATGTGGAACGCAATTCTTTAGCCTTGGACAATATAATATTGGCAGCAGCTTCGGTTTCAGCTTTCGTATCGATATCATATACGATTTCGGTATTTGTATCGGTTATTGTTTTCGTTTTCGTTTTAGTTTTGGTTTTGGTTTTTGATTTCGATCTATTTCTATTTAAATTATTTGGTGGCATCGGCATATAAAAGCATTGCGTATCATCTCCAGTCTTTATTTCATTGAGAGTCTTCATCTCGATGCGAAATTCCTTAATGAAACCAAAATAATGGACTGCAGCCAATATGCTTGCCCTCTGGCTAACTATTGGAACTTGCTCAATGCGAATGCAGCCAATTTTACGTATGACCAATTCATCGGGCAATATGGAACGGGGAGTATAGTAAATGCTCGACGATTGACTGGCTGCACTATTATTATGATCAATATTAAGATTATTTTTTCTATTGATATAATTAACATCGCTTAGGCTACTTAATTCAATATGTTCCCTTTTAATGCCACCGTTATTAATATTTCGATTATCGGTTGGACAATTACCAGCCGATACCCGTAATGTGGCCTCAAGTTTCTCACCCAATTGTTGCAATTGTTTTATCTCATTTTGCAATGTTGGTATATTATGGCATACCAATTTCTCCATATCATTTTTACGATGTCTATTTACCAATTGTATCACATCCTCACCACCTGTACCACCTGTACCACCTGTACCACTTGCCATTGCCTTTTTTGCCAAATATTGCAATTGCTGCTCCTGTTGACGTACATCCCTCAGTTGGGCCTGAAGCATCTGTTGATAGTTTTTGTTTGGTAAAACCCCATAATGTTCCACTTCATGATGACGCTGCTGCAATATCTCTAAACTTTCATATGGACTGGATGTTGTTGTCGATGATTGATCACTATTATTATGATGTTGATTATTTTTAATATTACTTTCAGTTAAAGTACGCGTCGAATTATTATTGTTTATTTTCTCAACCAGAATGTCCTCATTTACCACTGGGTGGCGATCCAAATGGTCATTACTTTGACGCAATCGTCGAGCCGTTAGCAACTCCTTAACCTTTTTCACCGGTTTACATAGATAGACAAAACTCTTATTCTGCTCATCGGGCAGACGTATAGCATTGGCCAATTTAATCCTATGACGATGCCTACCAACGCTGCTACTGCTGGTGGTCTGATCTGGCACACTTCTGCTTTGGTTATCGCTGCCACTGGGCAGATATGGTGATTTGGTCAATGCTTCAACTGGCACTGCATCTGCAGGAGGAGAAACAATTGGGGCCAGTGGCTGTGGCAACGTCGCGGCAGCAACTGCTGTAGGTGTCGTTTTATTTTGCCTACCCGCCAGTTTTGCCACACGAGGGAGCAATTGCTGTTGATTACGTGGCTGTGGTGCTGCTCCCCGCCGTCCCATATTTTGATTTGTTTTTGCCATACGTGTGCCCCAATCCCCCGCTATGGGTGCACCAGCCATAGCCGTACCTTTACCACGTCCTCGACTCACACACCTCTTTTGGAGTGGGGCAGCAGCTAAGCCAAATAATATACAAGGGTGGGAGGAGGGGGTTTGTTAGGAAAGAAAATCCAATTTATTATTAGCCCCTTTTACATCTGAGGTAATTTATTTAACTTACCTGGCCCCGTCGTTTGCTCCGGCCGTGTATACGGCGTCTTTCGACGCACTGTCAATGCCTGCGGCGATGGAGGTTGTCTCGGTGATACCTCATGACCACAGTCCATATGGTGCAGATGGTATTGGTGGTGATGGTGCTGCTGCTGCTGCTGCTGCTGCTGTTGTTGCCTCAAAGGATTTAAACGTTGTCGATTCATCATTCGACATCTGCAGCTTTAGATTTTTCCTATTTGGATGATGGGTTTTTTTTTTATATAATATATATAGTTTTATGTTTTTTTTTTCCCTATTTTATTTTGAATACAAAGGCATTCACTTGAATCAAAAGTTGCTGACCCTTAAAAAAATATATCTAAATATATACAGATCTACATATATATGTATTTCTAACAGTTGAGAAAATTAAGAACAAAAATTCACAAAGACATATCCAATCCCTCAAAATCCTGATGACAACGAAATCAAATCGTTAGATACAAAATTTTTACATATGTATTTATATAGAAAAATCAAAAGAAAAGTGACTAAGCTAGCTGCTAACTTATACGTTCAAGTAACATCGTGTTTGGGAACCCCCCGTAAACTGAAATCGGGAATTAAATATTGTCTCCTAAGGAATCGAAAAAGATCAATAACAAGAACAAAAATTTAAAAAAAAAAACTTTTAAGAACTCATTTTTTTCTTTCGTTTTTCTAATTTTCTTGTACTTTAATTTACATTGCAATTCTATATCCCGTGCGTGTGTTTTGTATAACGCAAAATATCATTGATTATCCATAAATTGAACTCGATGTGGTTGCTTCTCGCTTTTATTCGATGTCCCTTGATCCTTTTCCATGATCCTTGTGTTTTCCTGTGCACGCTTTTGCAGGGTCTGATAGTGTCTAGCAATGCGATCGCAATTATTCACTGCCGGATCCCACATACCTGCCGATGGTGCTGGAATTGATGGAGTTGGTGCTAATGCCTGAAAACGTGGCGAACTTGAAGTGCTCAGCTGCCAACTATAGGCATTACTTGCTGTACCATAATTTCTGGGTGCAGGAGTTGAAATGAAATGAGGCTGACGTCTCAGAACGTTGACTACGCCATTATCCGGCCGATCATTTCCTCCGACATGCTGACGCATTTGCCGTAAATTGCTTTCTGATAATGCATTGCCATAGGAGATCCTTAATTCTGCATTACGACGACGCTGCTCGTCCTGTCGTTTCAATTCCTCAGCGGCTCTCATCGTATCAGAAATCTCGGGAATAGCTTGCAACAATTAAATGTCAAGTGTGAAAAAAAAAAAAAGAAAAACCAATTTATTCAGATTTTTGTTTGTTAAATCCAAAATAACAAACACAAATATTGATTTCAGAATCTTCGACATACTGTTACGAGAAATCAAAATTTGATTCCATTTAACTGCTATTTTTACAGAGATCAAAAGTGTATAGGAGCGCCGCCATTCCGTTCATTGCCAGGCATTGATAACTGGTGTGAGATTAACTGTTTACGCTATCCACCCAATTGCCCGGAAACAGCTTGCCATTGTCCGTAAGTAATACTAGTTACTAATTTGGGTTAACCAAATATAGCGAGATTCATTCTTTTACTCGTTCATTTCTTCTCGCCATTATTTTAGTCAAGAGTGTGTAGCGATTGGAGAGCTAGCTGGACGTGAGGGAGCCGATACCTATTGCATGGATGAATGTCTCAATTACAAATCGAATTGCCCACGTGACAGATGCCGCTGTTATTAGAATCCAAGATGTTCCCCTTCCCTTATATGTATCTCTTATATATGTATGTATATACATGCATATGTGTATAATCATAGATCCTATATATACAAGCTGTGCTGCCAATTTGCCCATTGCCTAAAGTGAACAAATAAACCCGAAATAATAATTTTGAAATTGAAATGCAAAGTTGAGGATTGTTGGTGGATGGGAAGGATGAATTATATATGGGATAGTTTTATTGCTGATTGTTTATAGTTAAAATAGGCTGCATTATACTCGTTGCTATTCTCTTTTCATTGCTTCATACAGAAAGGGACGGGTGAAGGCTTCCAGCAGTTCTCGCTGCTCTCGCACTCGTCGAAGACGTGCCATAGGCGACTCCTGGATATCGTTGCAGCGACGAGTTCTAAATAGAGCTGATACAGTGTTCCCCAAGTGATGCCATCGCTCAGTGGCCCGAGTCTCGATAATTGGAATAGAGAAATCATCATCATCATCTTCCCTGCCAGCTTTTGCTATTTTTACGGAAGGCGGCAACAATGATGTCGGTGAAAATTCTGGTGGTGGAAATGATTGCGATGACAATGGCGGTGAGGATGAACGCACCGGCATGGCCTCACTTTTAATTAAGACCTCAGCCCGCTCTTCCCTGGCATCTTCTTCAGTATCCTCATTGGGAAGAGCCTCGGCACAACCCATTTCCGCTTCACATACATGGGCATAGCTCGAGGCAATTCGTCGCAGCGACATAGATACCGAAGTCGATAGCTTTAATACCTCTTTAGATGCTTTCTGTTCTGTTGGTGTCATTAATACTCCTAATTGAAGTGGTTCCGGCTCTTTTGTTAATGCTAACGGACCCGCCGCAACATGCATAATTTTTCCCATAAATGGTTCCGGATCTATTGCAGTCACATGGGGATTGATCAGGACTGTGCTCTGACGATTACGCATCCGATTTAGATTCATGTTAGATAGCTTATTACCATAGCTAACACGTTTTTCGGCACGTTGGCGGCGCGCCTGTTCCGAGCTATTGGACACCACTTGGCCACTTTTGGCCTTCTTGTCCGACATGTCGCACGGGCGGCTACCGCTCCACAGTTACACTAACACTTGGACAAGAAAAAGCAAAAAAAAACGAATATAAAAAACTGTAGCCGAAACGTGCGCTATGAATTTTGAGTAGTGAATGATAAACAATTCACTAACTAGAACTGTGGGAGACGGAATTGGGGGATTGTGGGGACTAAAAACTTTAATGAGAGAAGCCAAACGTTTCCTTTAACAGTATAAAATACAGGGCACTCTAGGATTTCGAATGTTAGCAACCCCAACATCTCAACCAACAGACAATTTCCAAATATTTGGATAATAGACCAAACGTATAAGGATTAAATAAACTTTAACAAATTTTACAACTAATATGTTTTTTCTGTCTCTCTTTATACCTTTAAAAGATTTCTCTCGCATTCCTTAGTTGACATTTGGCAATTACAAACTATTTTAAAGATTATGACTATATATAACTAAGTACCTATCTAAAATATAGGGCCGAGGTAAACTGCGAATATTCCAATGTTTCGAAATATTTTACAACTTCTTTCTCAAGAAAAACACAACTTTTATCGTAAAAAATGTGCAAAGTTGGAAAAGTTATCCTTTGGAAAATAAACTGATGGAGAAGCGGGCAATACTTCTTTTTGAGTTAACTTAACACTTAAAACTGCAGCCTCTTTTTTTGTGGTAGAATGTTGCCTCTCACTGTCGTCTCCACTAGTTTACGCTTTTGACCCGCCGGTTTCTCGGTACCCTCCGTTTGGGCCTGGGCACTTTCCTTTGCTGCTAATATAGCCGATGGCATGGGCAATTTCAGGCCAACTGTTGGCGCCGGTTTATTGCCAAAATATGGCATACTCAATGCCTCACGGCATGAGCAACGCTTGAGGGGATTCATGGCGAAAAGGCGACGCATCAATAGAATCATGTCATTGCCAGCTGCCGTGAAAATATTTTGTAAAGGATTTCCAGGGAAATTACGAAATTGAAGATAATCATGAAGTTTGCTAATATGCGGCCAATCCGCTTCAGTCGGTGTACCCAGTGTGGCAAAAATGCGTGTCAATTGATCCAAATCCGAATCGCCCGGCATGAAGGGAACACGCAACATAAGCTCGGCCAGAATACAGCCAACTGCCCACATATCGACACCGGTGCCATATTGACGGGCGCCAAACAATAGTTCGGGAGATCGATACCAACGGGTGACCACATGGTGAGTATATATACGATTTGGTGAGCCATACACTTTGGCCAGACCAAAATCACCAATTTTCAGCACACCATCGCTATTCACTAGTAAATTGTTGGGCTTTAGATCACGATGTAGAATCCAATTTTGATGCAAATATTCTAAACCACGCAATGTCATTATGGCGTAGGCCTTGATATTCGCTTGGGTCAAAATTATTTTTGTATCCTTGATAATCACCTCAAGATCGGTGTCCATAAAATCAAATACCAGCGAGACATTGGATAGCTGGCCAAATACATCGACCAGGCCAATGATATTCTCATGCTGCAGCTCTTGCAGAATTTTAATCTCCCGTAGAGCCGTTCGATTAATGCCATCGCGTGCATCCTCACGGCTACCCTTCTTAATTTTCTTTACAGCCACAATTTGACTGGTTACCATGTCCCGGGCTTTGTATACAATGGCAAACTGCAACAACAATAACAAGAGCAAAATGTTTGGCACGACTTAAACATTTTATTTGAAACTCACTTGACCCTCGCCCAGGAATGACAACTTGGCATATCGATCCTTTTTGCTATTGGCATCGTTGCGAAACATTCTTGTGCGTTAAGACGGCGAACGACATAAACAAAAGCAACAAAAACGAGAAGAAAATAAAATAAATGGTGAGGTTTTCCGGTACAAGCCGCTCTGTCAAATATGAGCCCTTGGCACAATAAGGCAATTTAATGAGTCTGTCATTTGGAACTAGTTCACAATAATTCAAATTGAAAATTCGATTGCATTATTATTCGGAAGAAAATGTATGTTTCAAATTCATTCTATTGCATTATATTGGTTTAAGAATTAAGAAGTTACCAATTAAAATTATTGGTTAGTTCATCCTATTCTTTTAACTGCTTACTTAAATATTTTTACCTGCTGAAATTACAAAAACAGTTCTTATGTGCTCTGTATATTTTTAAAGAACCAACAGCTTGCCATTTGTGGTTCCTAAGGGCCCAGATACCGTTTAATTAGTAGTGTTAACCAACACTGAAAACTTGTATTGACAATTTCGTAAATAGTTTTTTGCTATTAGTATTAAAATTCCTAAGTAAAATCCAAAAGATTGTATAAAACCCATATTGATTGTATATTATATATATAATGGCCATAGATACTGAATTGTTGAAATGCAGCAAATGCGGCGAAATGCGGATTAAGCAAGCGAAACAGCCAGCAGATGATGATGGGCGGGAGACGGAAACGGTGAAGGAGGAGGTGGAGGAGCTAGAGAACAGCAGCAGGACCAGTAGCAGCAAGGGCGATGCTGTACTCAGTAGTTCAACAACGTGTGCAGCTTGCGAAGCGATAGACACAAAGGAAGAGTCAAAACAAAAGGAACCAGGAATGGCAACGATAGAAAAAGATGCAATACAAACGGAAATTAACATAGATTTAACCACTACAGAAGCAATGCCCACAATCAATGAACTAATCGACGGTGCAGATGATTCAAAGGAGCCAAGAGACGATGAGCCAAAAGTGAATGATGAAGACAACACGCAAAAGATAAGTGCAATAGCCACAACAACAGTCCAATTGCCAGATTCTAGTGCGAGTGGGAATCAACAAATAGTAGAGAAAAATGAAACGGCAGCAACAGCAGCACCACCACCGCCACCTCCGCCACCCCCGCCGCTAGTTTCATCCACATCACCACGCAGTTCGCCCGAACGAATTTCTGCACCACCACCACCGCAACTCCAGCAACGCTCTGGAAAAATTACACGAAGTAGTCTAAATGGTACTACAACAACAGCGGGTCGAGCACCAACAATAATGAAACGATTACGCAAAAGCACTCGTTCCACGCGCTTTAAATCGAAACTAACTGGCCGCCCAAATCTCTCCAACGACCGAGATCGTTCATCGAATGGTCACAATGGTGCTGATGGCACCGGTTCCTATAACTCCAACAATCATCATCATCCAGGCTTCTCTCAATCCAACAGCAAATCTCAGGGCAAATCATCAGCGAGCAATAGTCTCGGTGGCAATTCAAGTGGCCCACCTGGAGGCGGCTCATCATTAGGCAGAAATCGTCGAGCTCTTTTTAAGCGTCCTGCCCAAAAGCAACCCAAAGTCCAGGCCACAACCCGATTTGTAAAAAGTGTTTTCTACAAAGGCAGCTATATGCAAATAGGAGACATTGTTAGCATTGTGGATAGTCAACAGAATGTATATTATGCCCAAATTCGTGGACTCTTAGTGGATGCATATTGCGAAAAGTCGGCATTTCTCACATGGTTAATACCCACACAAGATAGTCCGGATCCCAAAGATGGTTTTGATCCGGCAACATATTTGATAGGTAAAAAGTACAAATCGAACCGATCTAACAATAATTATTTCAATTTCCATATAAACGTATACAGTATATAGAAAGTTATCCATTCTGTATTAAATAACTTACCAAATATTTTCGAAAATTTGATTCGATTAATATTAACAGAAATGAATAACTATATGCCATAACCTCAACGATTATACGATATTCTTTTTCTTGAGGAAGTCAAATTTTTCTAAATTATTTTTAACATGTTTGTTTTTATTTATTTATTTTATTTGCAGGTCCTGACGAGGATTTATCCCGCAAATTGTGTTATTTGGAATTTGTTATGCATGCTCCAAGCAATTATTATTATGATCGAAGTACACCATTTCCACTGCCCGATATGGATGAATACACGTCACAAAGATCCGGAGGCTATCTGTGGACACGTTTGCCCTTTATCAAGCGTGAGAAAAGGGTTAACAATAGCAACAATTGCTAACCCATAGATTGGACAATTGGAACCGATTGGCATAGAATTGAACAGAACAATGAGACATTATGATTGACACGTTTGTATGCCCTGTGTCCTTTAGGGTAAAAGGGTATATATTTCAAGTTGTCTAAATGGAAGCTAGCCATTGCGTTACCCATGTCGTATATACGTTCTCTTAATGAACAGTCGATAAGTTGATAATACGAATGTCTGTCTGTCTGTCCGATGACCGTATGAACTGATATTTATCATCTCTTATATATCTTGGAAAGATATAAGCCAAATGGTATGTGGTCTTCCTTTGATGTTGGCATGTTCATGCTCCAATATAAAGGTGTTGTCTTCCTATCTTCATGTCCAATATTCGTCTTTCGATCAAATTAAGTTAAAAGCGGAGATGTGCAAAACTTTTCCTATTGTAGGAGCCGTAAATAGTACGTTGGAGCCCAGTGAAGATTCCGGGTAAAGAGTTGACGGGATGCATTTGTTAGTGCGGCTGGAGAAAATTTAAGTTAGGAATTAGTTGAAACTTCGAGTGAGTTTAATTTTAATAGTTTTAAGTAACATCCCCCTACTTGGTACAGGGTATATCAAAGTCGGCGATTCGACTTATCGTACAGATTTTTTTTATTTGTAATTTATTGGTCAAAATGAAAATATAATAATATACATATGTACATGTACATCTTCATATGATTTGCGTTGATTAAAAAATTATAGAGGGTGGATGGTGAAATCTAAAATTTGGATTTCAAAATAAATTCTTCATCTATTTAAAAGGAAACGGAAATTTCATTTTCAACATTGAATAATTGATGCATATTCCAACACTGATATATTTTATGCAGTATTTTTAATACTCATGTTTAAGCAATGGATAACAGGTCTAAAAACTTTATCGGTTTGTTATCGCCATTTGTGCTCATCGCTAACTGTTTCTTTGGATAGTCAATTTCTGTCATAAAAGGAGCTAATAAGTCAGCTTTTGAAATAACCTGTCAAAAATTTGAGCATTCAAATTTAATCAATCATGGAAGTTGATGAGGAGGAATTCGAGGTGCCATCCAGCAGCAGCAAGGGCGAAAAGAAACGCTTCGAGGTCAAGAAGGTAAAACGTTGCCAATTGTCAAATTTGAGCACAGTCATGCCGCCATCACTACTACTACTAACATTTGTTTCATTTTCTTTTTCCTCCTATAAACACACAACACAAACGAAAAATAGTGGAATGCTGTAGCTCTTTGGGCCTGGGGTAAGTAATGGGCCACCCATTTCATATGATTTCAATTTATTGAGATTCTAATTCAACTGTATTGGTAGATATCGTTGTGGACAATTGTGCCATTTGTCGCAATCATATCATGGATTTGTGCATTGAATGCCAGGCCAATCAGGCATCTGCTACCAGCGAGGAATGTACCGTTGCCTGGGGTGTCTGCAATCATGCATTCCATTTCCATTGCATTTCCCGCTGGCTGAAGACTCGCCAGGTTTGCCCGCTGGACAATCGTGAATGGGACTTCCAGAAGTACGGTCACTAGACGATAACGAAGTCTACACCAGTACACAGATATATTCATACACACACACATACACTTCAGAATTAAAAAAAAACCAATCATACAAACACATAGGAGGTGGGAATCACAGAATTGTTAAAAAAGATAAGTCCAGTTAGCCAGCACCAAGAACTGATGCATCAACGCAACAACTAGATCTATGTGATTCTACTGTCATAACAACTAATAAATAATAAACAAAAAATTGTATGAATCCTTTGTTGTCTGTCACCTCCAAAGGATGGTGAAAGCTGCCCTCCTCCCACAAACACAACCGAATAGAATTTACATTTCGGATGAATGCTTAAAAATATTTGATAATTATAGAAGTAATATTAGTAATTTACGAACCTTAAAAATGGATTATTAAATTGATTTTCAATTTAAAATTATACATTTTTCATTAAATGAACTATTGTGCTCCTAGAAGCCTCAGATTAAGAGTTCAAAGGTGTATTCAAGAAGTTTAATTTGGGCATCTTTGAGGTCGTAAATTTGGAACAATTTGAAGTAAACGAATAAAATACTCGAAAATAAGCTGCCACTGCATATTATATTGATATTGATCTCTACTTGATATCTACTTTTACCGGTAAATTTTTTCAAAAACAAAAATATAATTCCACTCGACACTTTCGTCTATTTTCCTATTTAAGATGGATTTTTTAACTCTTATGTTTAAATCCTTACCAAAAAGTTTTCAAATGATGCCGATGGACCTTCTTTTCTAGATTGCCGCACATGGGACCCAAAAGTTGCTCAATGCAAAAGATGTATACATACAAACATATGTATGTATGTATGTATGTATGTATATGTAGCTCTTGCATAGTAAGCAGAAGATGAAACATGAACATATATGCCTACATATGTACATATGTATGTATATATGATCGATATTTCTTTCCCTTTGGCCAAGTGGAAATGTTTAAATAGTTGACAGATTGACAATTGAAGAATTAAATTTTTCTCTTGTTTTAGTTTATTTATAATGAATGTTTGTTTGTTGGTTTTTTTCTTCTTTTTGTTTAAATTTTGTTTTCTAGTTTTTTCTTTTTTTTTTTTTTCTTTGTTTTTGTTTTTTTTTTTGCTGCGGCTGCTGCTGCTGTTGTTGTTGTTGATTTTCGGATGGCTTACAAATTAAAATACACAGTATGTAAATTACAGTTACAATTATATATGAATATAAAGTGTATATATGTATATATATATATATATATTTCCACATATATCTATATGTTAAACTAATATATAAATCGTTTATATTGTAAGAATGCTACAATATATGCACACATATATATATATATATATATATATATATATATATATATATATATATATATATGTATGTACATATATGCATCAAAAGAACGAACTGAAGCGAAAATACAAACTAAAATTGAATTCAATTTTGTCAATATGCAACTGGGAAGGAGATGAATATGTATGTATGCACACCTTTCCTGTTGCACAAATTAAATTAATTAATTATGATTACTAAATTATGAAGTAATACAGCTACGAACACTTATGAACAAATTCTAATTATGATGATGTTGCGGGTTAGGGAGTGTGGGTATGTTGATGTTGATGGTAAAATCAAAGGGAAGTGGAAAGTGTAAGAAAAAAAACAAGTAGTTTTATATAAATAATTTAAATGTAATGCTATATGAACGAGGGAGTGGATGTGGGCATGGTCTACAACAATTTCCTTTTAATGCCATAGCAAATATACACATATGTATATATGTATGTGTATATACATACATACATACATATGTATATGTAAGTCGTATGTATTTTTTTTGGGAAATTGTTGTTTTAAATTGGTTCTCTTATTTTGTTTGTTTGTTTTCTTGCTGTTAGTTTGTTTTATATACACAACTGTTTTATTGGCATTTTTTCTGGATTTCTTTATATATGTATATATGTATATATATATATATATATCTGTACTTATGTGTGTTTGTAATGTATATATGTATATACATACATATATACATATGCATATATTTAATATTCTATATATTTTGTTGTTGTATGTGTATAAAATAAAGTTAACTGTTAAATTGTAAGGCTGCTAAAAACCGCTGCTAGCTTGCTTCGTGTTCCGTCCTTTTTCATCGTCGTGCATCATTTATATTTTGTTTCTTCTTCTTTCTTTTTTGTTACACTATTCAACAAAATTTCAATTCATAGAATTTTTTCTCAAATGTAAGTGAAGACATATTCAGTAAGTAAAATACCTTAAAAAGGAGTTTTTTTTTCAAATATTTTGCTCCTAGGCAATTGCAGATAGAACCACAATGACAACAAAAAGAAAAATTAACTCATACAAATATCAGTATATATATACATATATACATGTTCATGCATATGTATATACTTATATACATATATATATATATATATATATATATAAAAGAATATATTCTGAAATATAATCCAATAAACTTTAACAAATTTTCAGCCAAAAACCTAGCTTACTGTTCTGTTTGAGTTATTGAAATAGGAGAACAGTGGTAAATAGATCTTATCGTTCCATAATGCAGATCAGGCATATTTATATATATATATATATACTCTATCGAATTTTTAATGGAAATGGTATAATTAATTGAAAATCAGAGTCAACTCTTTGGTTTTCATTACTGAATATATCTACTTAACTTTTTTGTTTTCATATTATGGATATGAAATATGTTTTGCACAGTGTGATTTGAACAATTTGTATGTGTCTGTCTGTCTATATATATATATATATATATATATATATATATATATATATATATATATATGTGTGTGTGTGTGTGTGTTTTGTTCTCAACTATACATGATTTAATTCTAATGTTGTTGCTATTTTGTTTGTCTTCCTCAATTTGCTTTTCAAAAACTTGATATACATATATATATATATATACAACGATATACATATATATATATATATATAAATATGTATATATATATATCTTTTAAAATCAATCCAAAGTACAATCGAAATGTGCAACAAAAGGCAAGTAAGTTGGTTGTTTCATCGACAGTTTTTCAATTGATTAAACAGAGATGCATGCAACAGACAGACAATATGTCCAGCAACAGCAAACATTGGTAGCGGCGGCGGCAGCAACAAACAACAGCAACTGAAGCAGCAGCAGCGGCAGCAACAATTTTTACCATATTTTTCTAGCCACATTTTGATTTATATGGCAGCTTATAATGGTCAGGAGATCAGTCAATGGTTATTTTTGTTGTTGTTGTTGTGAGCAGGATGAAGTGGCAGTATTTTGCTGATGCTGCTGCTGCTGATGATGTTGTTGTTGTTGTTGATGATGATGATGTTGCTGCTGCTGTTGCTGTTGCAGGCTACCAAAACTTGTTGGTGCCATTAAGGCACAAGTGCCAAATGTATGCTTGGGCAAACTAAAAAAAGCTCCAGCAGCAGTACCACCACTTGCTCCTCCGCCACTGCCACCGCCACCGCCACCTCTTTCGATACCGCATCCACTGCCACTGCTGCTAGACACAATCGCCTGACCCTGTCCAGGACTGCTGGCCAATTGTGATTGCTGCTGTTGTTGTCCTTTGGCTGCATATTTACTTAAATAATTATAATAATTATCTGTACGACCATTGGGGAAATATAAATTATTCATGGAAGTTGGTGGCGGCGATGTTGATGTCGTCGAGGATGCCGGCATAGCTGAGCTGGTGCTAGTGCTACTATTGCTATTGCTGGTGGAATTGGCCGAGGTATTTACAGTCATGCTCGTACCACTGCTGCTGGTGTTACTCTGTTGGCTGCTGCTGGCATAGGAGGCATTGAATGATTCATCACTGGCACTCACTCCGCTGCTATTAATCAAATCATCCACACCGCTGGCTCCTGATCCATCTAAACGATTATTGCTACTGCTACTAGTAGGTGGAATGTCTATAGTATGCGTCTCATTGCCAAATATGAGACGTAAACGTTTCTTTTGTGGTGTCCCATAAGATGCTGATGATGATGATGTTGCTCCTCCGTTAAGGACTGGCATTGGTGATGACCGTCGATTGCGTTGCTTTTTATTCTTTTTCTTTTTAAAATTTTGACGCTGATGCTCATCTTCCTCTTGTTCGGGGACCAATGATGATTGATGATGTTGCAACTGCTGATGCTGCTTCTGTTGGTGAATTGTTACCTTTTCTACAACTGATACATCTTCGATCTCTTCTTCGCCAATTTGCAATTCATCATCGTCGGCATCTGCTTCTACATCATTGTTGTCATCTCCATCTCCATCTCCATCTAAATCCTCATCATCATCATCATCCACATCATTGTCGTCGTCGTCATCGTCATCATTGCCATGTTCGGATATGCCTTCCATGCGTAAAATTTCATATTCTATGCCATTGCTAGTAGCCGAACAATTAACACCACTTCCATCATACTCATTTTCATTTTTAAGCAAACTCTTTCCTCCTCCTCCTCCTGCTGCTCCAGTTACTCTTCCCGCTCCGCCGCCGCCACCGCCTACTACTGAAAGTCCTGCTGCCAATGAAGATATTCCACCGCCACTAGCCTGATTGCTTTTATAATTGGCACCAGTTGCTCCTGCTGCTATTACACCATTCTGTCTGCCTATTAAATGCCTGTTATCATTACTCAGGCTAGTGCCCAATTCGATAACCTCATCCAAAATGGGTGAACGCTTCATGCGTAAGGTCAACTTCAAGCGTCGTTCGGGTGTCTTGAGCAGAGGCTCAACTGTACTGCTGCTGGAAAGTATTGAGGCACCACCTGATGATGTTTTGTTAGCTGATTGGGATGAAGTGGTGGCGGCGGCGGCAGCTGCAGCGGCAGCAGTTAAACGTTTGCGTCCACCACTAGCTCCAGCTCCTCCTCCGCCACTACCAGGATAAGCATTTAGAGCATCGCTATGTATATGTTGGGCAGCAGCTAAGGCGGCGGCACGACGACTGCGTTTATGCATGACTGTGGTTTCAGTTGATTGTGGCGATATTGCTGCTGCTTTTGTTGCTGCTGTTGTTGTTGCTGCTGCTGCTACCGTTACTGTTGCTGATGTTGTTAAGGGCGTGGCCTGCTCAAAGCTAGCCAAAAGATTCTTCTTATAAGCAGGCTCCAAATGTGCCTGCTGCTGCTGCTGATGCATCTCCGAGGCCAAAGTTATCTTTTTATGATTAAGTCTAACATTAAGATTAGTATTAGCAATAGAACTAATTCTACTATTATTATTATTATTATTAATATTATTACAATTTGTAATCGTTGCTTTGTTGCTGTTGTTGTTGTTGTTGTTATTAATATTATTAATGTTGTTACTATGGGCAGTGATTCCGGATTCCTCATGCAATCTGCCTAAACTATTACGCGTCACACGCTGAGACTGATGATGTTGCTGTTGTTGTTGTTGTTGTTGTTGATGCTGTTGCTCCATCAGTTGCTGTTGCTTTTCCAGCTCCTTTTCCTTCTCCTTTGTTAACTGCAGTTGCTTTTCCCTTTCATCGCATTCATTATTTTGCTTTTGCCTTTCACTACGACGCAATTGTCGCTGTTGCTGTTGTTGTTGGCGCTGCTGCTGCTGCTGCTGCTGTTGTTGTTGTTGTTGTTGTTGTTGCTGCTGCTGTTGCAAGGCTGCTGCTGCTGCCGCTGCTGCAGCAGCTGCCATGGCCATGGCTGGCTTATAACGTGGCACCAAAACCACAGCCGCTTTAGCAGTGGCTATAACAGCAGCTGTTGGAGTCAATGGAGGCGGTGGTGGTGGTATTGTTGCCGTTGTTGTTGTTGTTACTGCTGCTCCTGTTGTTGTTGTTGCTGCTGCTGCTGTTGTTGTAGGAACTGCAGCTAATGATGTTGTTGCTGTTGTTGTCGTTGCATCTTCTGTCGAGGCTGTAGAAATGCTGCTGCTGGTGCTATTTACACGCATGGATTTACGTAAAGTGCTCGATCGACCACTGACAACGCCATTCAAATCCGTTAAATTGGTTGTGCTGCTGGCGGTATTGGTGCTAGTGGTAGCCTTTTGCATATTGGCCATTTGTTGTACTGCTTCCGCTCCAGTACTGGCATATTGAAATTGTTGCTGCTGCTGCTGTTGTTGTTGTTGTTGTTGCTGTTGCTGCTGATGATGGTGGTGGGGATGATGATGGTTATGTTGATGCTGGTGATGATGATGATGGTGGTGGTGCTGATGATGATAAGCATTATTAGCCATTATCATTTCAGCATCATATTTGGTCATGCCCTTTTGACGCAACTCCTTCATTGTTAATGGCGAGACAACAACATTGGTCACTGGCTGCTCCGTTTTGTTGTTCTTCTCAACTAAAGTGATTGTTCTAGCAGCAGCAACAGCTTCAGACTCTTTCGATAAGACACCACCACCGCCGCCAGCGCCGGGTCCTCCTCCTGCCGCTGAAGTATTGCTCTCGTTATTGGACTCATTGGTGGTATTGCTGCTATTACTATTCGATGTACTATTGGTGCTATTGGCTCGACTTTTAATACGATTAATACGATTATCGGTTTCACGCAAACGATAGCCACCACCGACTGTGGTGCCACCGACTGTAGTGCCACCAACTGTGACCAAACCCAATCCAGAGCTTAGACCACCCAATAGACCCATGCCAGTGCCATCATCATGTCCATGCCCATCATTTTTGCGTTTGCCGGCAAACGCACCAGTGCCACGCCTTTCGCATGTCTCGCACTCGCAATACCGATTGCTATCGCCAAAGAAATCTTCACCATAAAAGCAGGTAATCTCTTCACCCACTTCAATGTCACGCAATACCTTAACACAAGCCGTATCACGACCCGTGGCCAAAAACTTACAATTTGCCCGACAATCGTGATTAATATATGCCGCCGGTCCAAGCCAAAGTTGGGCGCAATTCTTCCGGCAGCTATACATCACAGAGAAATCATTTTTTCCCGCATGTAAAAGGGCCGCCTCCTCGGTTTCAGTCAATTCGGCAATGCATCCTACAAGGCATTCAATTTTCTCATTTTTTGACCAACGTTTTGTCGAATTAATTTTCGCACCGCGTTGCTCTTCCAATGAATAACGATAGCATGCCTCAATGGCGAAACCGCTGTCCTTGTCAAACACACGTAAATAGCGCACAATCTAGAAAGAGAAAGGATAAGAGTGTTGTGTACGTGATAGAAAGAAAAACAAGGCAAAGAGAATCTGTAAGGGGGAGGAGGGAGGCATTATAATATAAATACATTCAATTTTGATTCCCATCCAATACATCGGTGCATCAGTTTTAACTAACAAATTAAAGAATTTAATTTTTTTCTGCAGTTCCGATAATACGAATTATATTTGATGCAGTTTATGCATATGGAGATATTGGAGAATGTAATTACCAGAAAAGTGGGTTCGTAAATTGCTGTTGAACAGATAATAATTGTTTATACATATGTACATATGTATGTATGTATGTATGTACATACATATGTACATATGTAAATAAAAATTGAAATGGAGATACATAGATTAAGACATTAATAAATCGACTCTTTGATTACCGCTTTAACCCGAGTCGACTGTTTGTTTATGCATTGGAAGTTCTGATTTTGAGCTGTTTAAATAGTTTAATCATGCATCATCTACAGTACAATTTATATCTTTAGTTACATTCTTCAAAAAATGAAAACTAGAATTGGGTTTCTGTAGGTTGATTCAAATTTGCAAAGATTTTTCTACGTCATTTTGATTCTTTTTTTTTTTTTGATAAACACAAACAATAGGAGGGCATATTGAAAGGTTTCCACTCGATAATTGCTTGAAATACCAGAAATATATAGATATATTAAAATATATGGCTTAATTTAAGCAAGTTTAATTAATACTATAAGATGGATGATATGACACTTCGTTAACGGAGTTGCCACCTATATGTGCATATACATACATATCTGCAGTGTTAGTTAACATGATGTAACGGTGCAATTACAGCAAACTCTTACTCTTTCTGTTTCGTGGTTTTCACATTTTTCTACTTACATGATCGTGAAGTCGCTTGGTGCCTATTTTATTCTTATTCTTTAAGTGCCTTGGTATCCATGGACCATCGTAGATCTTCTGTATGGCCACATCGTAATTCTGTGTACGAATAAAATCGTCGACAATAGTTTTTAATTGCTGTGTATCCACTTTAAGTGGACGAAATCGGATATTCATTTTATGGGTCTGAAAACCTAAATGAGGATCTAATATTAACGATGTGGCGAGGTCATCATTTTCAGATAATTCTCTGGGTGACATTCCAGTTGATTGGGATATGCGATTAACGGCGCTGGCATTGCTGCCATTGCATCCATTGAGAGTGCCAATAACTCCACCTCCGCTACCACCACCTCCTCCTCCTCCTCCTCCTGTTCCGCTTCCATTGGATTGATGATGCGAATGTTGTTGCTGCGTTTGGTTTTGGTAATGGGAATGCAAATGGTGGTGTTGTTGCTGTTGATGGTTGTTGCTGCTGCTGCTACTATTTGTGCTTGTTGTTGTCGGCGTCGTCGTTGTCGCTATTGTGGGTTGCTGCTGATGGTATTGGAGATGGTGATGATGGTGGTTGCTGTTCGCTGTGGGTGCATGTACGGCGTTATGGCTTTTGTGTGACATTGACGACAACAAAGCCGCCGCCGTTGATGTTGATGTGTTTGTAGAGTTGCTGCTGTTATTGTTGTTACTGGTGTTCGTGTTGCCGCCGTTGGTGTTGTTGGTGATGGCGGTGGTGGTGCTGCTTGAATATCGGCTGCCAGTTTCACCACGTCGTGTGTGATTCGAACCAACGACCATTCTGTAGGGCAGTCTGCAAATTAAAACAATCAAAAATATAATTAACCGGCCGTTGCAAATTTAAAATTTCATACTGTTTTTTGTTTTTTTTTTAATAAACAGAAGGGTTGCCCCATCGATTTTCCTTTATTGAATTGCCCAACACTAGTGTCTGAAACCGCAATGGCAACTGAAACAACTCCTCTTCTTATTTCTCTCTCCTTGCCGCACCGCACGGCACCTTCCCTAAACCTCTTTTACGATCTCTCACTCTCCTTTGCTTAAACTCTCTTTACCTCTCTCTCGCTCTCTCAAACAAAGAAACAAAAGATGTGAAACAAAATGAGAAGCGAAACAAAAATGGTAAGGAAAATTATTCGCAAAAAAAGAATTTAAAGTTCAAAACAAAACGACCAAACGGCTTCAATTTCCGGCTCAAAACAGAACAATACGACATAAAATTTATACTTCAATTTACTAAAGCCAATCCCCCACACCTCCCTTCTAAAACGGCCACCAAAACATTATAAACTTACCACACGACAACGACGACGGCCAGCGTGCGTATGTATGCACATATGTAAATTTGTATGTCTCGTTTCTCTTGCTTTTTTGCTCTTTCTACTTTTTCATCTGTGCTCCTGCTGCTGTTCTTTTCTGCCTCTGCTTCTTTTACTGCTGCTGCTGATTTAGTTCTTGTCGTTGTTAAAGCGCGCACATGTCGGTTTTTGTGTATTTTATTCCTTTTCTTTAATTATTCCGACATTTAATTCGAGTTTAATCAATTAGTTAAGGGTTCTTCTCTCTTCCTTTTTTCGGTTTTCCGCGTTACAAACTCACTTCACACACAGAATAGAATAGGGTGAACAAATAGGGTGCCCAAGCAAAATAGGGTGTACACACTTAATAGGGTGCGCTGACAAGAATATGGTGTGTAATAGGGCGAACAAAAAATAATCACTTGCGAGCACTGTTTATTAAAAGCATCAATTGCGAGCACTGCTTATTTAAAAGCATCACTTGCGAGCACTGTAATGCTAATTTACAGAAACGCTTGCTAGTATCGTTTCCCAACACTTATTTTCTAAAGGAAAAATAACATTTTAATCCGAAATTAGCAGGCCACTTCAATTGAAGTATAAGTAAGCAAATTTCATATTGGTATTTGCAGTCTTTTTATTTTGACAACTAAGGTGAGTTTTTGCAAGTGGCGCAAAAAGATGCAAGTAAAAAAATGAAAACTAAAAAGGCATTAAGTTGCCGTCTGACGCATTTGCGACCATTGCGACGTTTTCACATACACACATTCATACCCATATATGTATATGTATGTATGTATGTGCATACACATAAAGACGCATAATACATATATATAAATGTATAGACGTAAGTATGCGTATTTGTGAGCGTATCCATTTTGTATATGTATATGTGAGTGTGTGCGGGGTCGCAAAGCGTCAAATTTCCTCCAAAAAAGAAAGAAAAAAAATTGTGGTCCCCCGTTTTTCTTTTTTTTTTTTTGGTATGTGTTTTTCTGATGATTTTATTATAATTTTCTTTGGTTTTCCCTTTTAGAGCCAAGAAAGAAGCATTCATCATGCCCAACATTAAGTTACAGTCATCGGATGAGGAAATCTTCGATACCGATATTCAAATCGCCAAATGCTCCGGAACCATTAAGACCATGTTGGAGGATTGCGGCATGGAGGATGATGAGAATGCCATTGTTCCATTACCAAATGTAAATTCAACCATTTTGCGCAAGGTGCTCACCTGGGCCCATTATCATAAGGATGATCCGCAGCCCACTGAGGATGATGAGAGTAAGGAGAAGCGCACCGATGACATTATATCATGGGATGCCGATTTCCTAAAAGTCGATCAGGGCACTCTATTTGAATTGATTCTGGCTGCCAACTATCTGGATATAAAGGGTCTACTCGAACTGACCTGCAAAACGGTTGCAAACATGATTAAGGGCAAGACTCCCGAGGAGATACGCAAAACGTTCAACATCAAAAAGGACTTCAGTCCCGCCGAGGAGGAACAAGTACGCAAAGAGAACGAGTGGTGTGAGGAGAAGTAGGACGGACGTCCAAGTCCTCTAATTAAGTTTATCTAATATACAACAAAAAAAAAAAAAAAAAACAAACAAAAAAATGGACAAAAAGTAGCCCTCTTTTTTTTTTGCGCTTGTCATGTGATGGATGCCCACATACGGATCGATGGTGCATTTGAAGGAACGCACTTCTTTGTATAAATGTAAATGTACATGGGTATGTGTGCGTATGTGTAGCATAAGAAATCAATTGAATTTGAAAATTTTTGTTTCATCTGAATAATAAATATACAATATTGAAAAGTATACCAAATTCACATAAAAATCATGCATTTCGATGATGACTTTTTTCCCGGTTGTAAATCAAAGCAAGGGCTTAACTAACATTAAGAAAAATTGACTTCAGAGTTTTTATGGATATCCCCTATATTATGAACGATTAGATAAAACCCTTCACTACGATTTTATCAAGGAATTAAAACGGATAAGGTTTGATCCAAAGCCAAATTTTGATCAGAAATTCTGTTATCTATTAGCAAATTTATTTATGGAATAATATTCAAAGACTATTCGGGAGTTGCGCCCTTTGTCGAGTATATTTTGCAAGTTGTTGATTAGTTTTTCCTATGCTAATTTTGTTTAAAATTATTTGATATCTTTTAATTATTTTTTGCTACCGCTAATCCAGTTTGGATGACGGCTATTCGATTTCATTGCTGGTTTGCGTCTCCGATATTCAGCAAGATTAACATGATTAAGCGCCATCTAAGTCACTGTTAAATTTTAACAGCATACTTTGTCGCCATCTAGCAGCTGAAAGACGCAAGATTTATTTCAAAATAAAATTGGGACTTTAATTTCAAAATGTCGATTTTAAATAATAAAAACTAAATTGGTTTTATGTGATTTTAAAAGTGTTTCAATTTGCATTTATAAGCATCTTAAATAGAAACACTACAGCGGAACAAATCATATTGCAAATTGTATTGTTTATGACATGTTGGCTTAATTAAAATTGTTGTGGCACGTACAGCACACTTTTTGAGCACATGCATGCTAATTGAATTTTGTTTTGTTTGTTATCACCAGCTAAATCGGAATCCTTGGCAGTAAATGATGTGTAAATAGAAAATTGGATTGTGAAAACACTTGCAAAATTAATGAATTTTAGGAAACTAAGAAAGTTAAATAAAATCAATACATACATAAAAGAGATCAAATACACTGATAGCCTTTTATTAAAAAATTTTGAAACTTGTATTTGTTTGGAATAAATTCATTTTAGTTCTATCTATCTGTTCCTTTATATAGTCCTTTATTTATTATCTTCTATTTAATTACAGTGGCTAAACCTAACCTAGTCTTATTTTGATATTATTAACGGGACGCTTCTCCCGATCGTGGACATAATGAAATACCTGGGTCTCACTCATGACAAATATCGCAGCCAGGCGCGTATACAGGGGGGGGTTTCGGGGGTTCAAACCCCCCCGAAATAGTCGAAAATTTGGAAAGATACTTTTGTAATAAAATAATTACTTTATTTATTGTAGAAAATTCTGTGAAGAAAGTACTATTGATAACAACGCTTCCAGTCTCTGTTGCTCCGAGCGAACGCTCTTTTTCTTCACTAAGGAGGCTGAAAACATACCTAAGAAGTACAATGGGTCAAGAGAGGTTAAACGGACTAGCTTTGCTCAACATCCACTCTAAAATTAAAGTCACTCCAGAGGATAATTTGAACGAAATGGCGAAAACAAGTCGGAAAATAGACATTCTTTTGTAGAAAAAAAATTTGAAATAAAGGTCATCCATTATATTATTAAGTATGAATATGTGTATTTAATATTTGCTGAAAACCCCCCCCGAAAAAATTTTCTGGCTACGCGCCTGATCGCAGCTAAATTTCAAACTGTCAAAATTGCAGTGGCTACTCGTTGTTGCTCTATAAGTCAATACTGAAGCCTGGATGTACATACTTATGGCATTCAGCTCTGGGGCACGGGGTCAGTGTCAAATATAGAAATTCTCCAACGGCTTCAGAATAAACTTCTCCGCAGACTGATGTGCGGAACTCTGTCATCCACAGAGACTTATGTAGCTGTTCCGTTAGTTAAGAGTGAGATTCGGAAGTACGGTATTCGGCACTGCTCCAGGCTGGAAGCACATGTTAATAACTTAGCCCTCAACCTGCTGGACAATAGAACCCATACAAGACGCCTTAAAAGATGTCACCCTCTAGACTTACAATTCAGACCAGAGATGGACTGGTGATTCGTCCCTGAAGTATTGAAAAGGTAACACTTACCGTAACCCCCCCTCTGTCAGATTCAAAACTTATAGAATTTTGCTTATTCTGCATCTGGACAGATTAAAAATACATATGTATATGCCCAAAAAAAAAAAAAAAAAATTAAGAAATATATAAATACATGCATAC
This sequence comes from Drosophila sturtevanti, assembly GCA_018150375.1. Classification (NCBI taxonomy): domain Eukaryota; kingdom Metazoa; phylum Arthropoda; class Insecta; order Diptera; family Drosophilidae; genus Drosophila; species Drosophila sturtevanti. Next base: position 570,983 of record JAECWJ010000392.1, on the reverse strand, counting down.
ATACAGATCATACATACATACATATAAGTATATAGATATAACTTTCGAGGGTCAAATATAGTTTAACTATTGCCTACATTTTGATGTTTTCATAACTATTTATTTGGTTTTATTTGTATATCTATCGAGCATTGTAAATGCCGATTAAAATATTTTATTTTCCTAATAAATAAATTTGAAATAAATTCTAACTTACTATTTGGTAATGGATTTACTTTTTAATTTAAAACATATTCTTATTGTTGTTTTAGTTTGTTTTGTTTAGTTATTTTTGTGTTGTGTTTTTTTTTTTTTGTTTCCTTTTCGTTTTGGTTTATGTTTATGATATGCAAATTTACCTAAACATATTCGAATGGAAATTGCAATCGGCAAAAGCGTCTGTCTATGTAAAAGTGTGTGTGTGTGTGTGTGTGTGTGTTCGTGTGTTTGTTATGATTGCTCAACATGGCGAGTTATTAAAATTCTTATTTCCTTTAAAACGACAATACGCATAAAGGAGTGAGATAGAGACATGGACAAAAAGAGAAACAGAGATTGGGAGTGTGAGGTCTAAGTTGCAAATGATTCTTCAGATGCTTCTGTTCCTCGCAAACAAAGGCCAATCATTTCATTCACTTGAGTACGTTCCGCTTTTCTTTCTCACTCTTACGCCCTTTCAATTATCATACACACACAGACACACACACACATAAACAGTTACACAAAGCAAGGCAAATAAAACAGAGAATCAGAAAAAAATTACAGAAGGATAGAGAGAGAGAGAGAGAGAGAGAAGGAGAGAAAGAGTGGAAGGAATTTCAGAGGTAAGTCGATGAGTTAACCTAAGGATGAAACGTATCGAATTTCGTATACACTTTTTCAAAACATTCTATAAATTATAAATTCTTAAGGCTTTCCATATTCACACAAGTTATATTAAAAAAATAGTTACTTTAACTATTCTTATATATAGGTTAAAGATAAGATATAGTCAAATGAATATAATCATATTTTGGCTATATTATTCAATGAGATGATTCTGTTAAGGAGAGGTCTAATATATAATTTATAGATTCTAGATTACAAATCTCTATACCTATATGTAAGTATTTATATATGCGAGACCCTAAAATAATGTCGTCTGATCCTACGAATCGATAAGCAAATGTCTTGTATGTTTTATTTTTCTTTAAATTGAGTTACTAAAGTAATATAGAACTTTAGCATATCGTGAACGAAAATATATATTTATAGATAGATATATACTTATAGACTGGTACATAAAATTGAAATACTCATTTTTGGTAAGCGTATTAAAAAGGATTCCATTTTTTGTGCCTTCTGCCCAGGAGTAATTAGTGTGCATTTCCGTTTTCTCTCTCTCTCTCTCCCTCTCTCTTTCTCTCTCTGTGTGTGTGTGTGGGTGTGTGTGTGTGTGTGTGTGTGCAACATTTACTTTTCCACTTCGTTTGCAACAATCAAATGTAACAAAGAAGAAGAAAAGAAATCAAGAAAGGAATTGTACAAGTGGGAAGAGCTAGAGGAAATCTGTTCACCTAGGCAGCTTTTCTTTCAGTCCTTCTTTCATTTTTATTTTTGTTTTTTCTTTTGTTTTCTTTTTCCATTTTCCATTTTGTTGTTTGTTGTTGCTATTGCGTTTTTAGAACGTTGGGGAAAACGTGACATTGAATACAAACGTTGTCTGCACTTTGTCCTCATCCCTCCCTGTGCCACTCCTTCGTCTCGTTTTGCATTCGCCAAGGTTCTATCTTCCGACTCATTCTCCCATTGCTAATCTTTCTGTAATTAAGGCTGTCACTCCATTACAGTTTCCTTATACATACGTATATACATAAATATATATATATATATATACATATATACATATCTCGATGACACTGTCGAAGTGAATGGCAGGACATTTCTTGCCATCAATTGCAATTTTCTTTCTTTTTTTTGTACGACTGTTGCACATTCCAGGGTCAGGGTTAAATTACCAAGAGACTCTTCATTAAGCAACTAAATAGAAGAGGAAATTAACCTTTCTAATAAGCGAAAATGAAGTCAATGACATATTGTGAGTGGGTCCTTTATATTATCCTGCCTTCCATCTTCTTCTTTCCACTTTGGAGGTATAACAGGATTTCATAGCTCTTTGAATAGTTGATTACCTTTCCAGTTGCATCTCATCCTTTATTGAATTTCATTCCCATGTGTCATTTCTTTAAAAACTTTTCTGTAAAATTTTTTCTATTTAATACAAAAATTAAATGAAAATTGAAAAAGTCAAAGAAATAAAAATGCAACTTTAAGAAAGTGAAATATAATTTTTGGGTAATAAATTCAACAATATCTTCATCTTATTTAACCAAATATCTGCCCCATTATTTATTTTCATTTTCATTATTATTTTTTATTTTATTGTCTTTTGTTTCTTTGTTCATTTTTGTCTTACGATTCCTTATTCGGCATTCACTTTTTATATACTATTTTATTTAACCAAATTTCTTTCATACTTTTACTTTATTGTTTGTTTGTTGTTTTTTTTTTTGCTGTTGCTTGTTGCCTTTTGCTTCCATATTTCGTTAATTATTTATTTCTTTTTGTTGTTGCCATGTCCTTATTTGTACATTCTTCTTTCTCTGCGTTTTCCTTTTCACAACTCTTTCCACCTTGATTGTAATTTCATTTTTCAATTTTTCAATTTTTAATTTGGTTTTATAGACTCTCTTTTCTCTTTTCTCTTTCTTTTTTGTTATTTCTTTTACATTGCTTTTGATTTTTGTTTTTCTTTTGCTGCTTTCTTTAAGGAGAAGAGATTGGAGCTGGAAATGAAAAAGATTTATGTCTTATGATCTGCCAATGGGGTCATAGGGGAACTGAATATACATAGATGATGTCGTAAGACTAACTAAAATTCTCTATCCCTCTTTCTCTTCTTCTGTTTCTCTTTTACACAATTTTTATTTAGATTTATTTGCATTGAGTAACTAATCTTCACGACTCTCACTAAAGCATACTACATGCAACATATTCTGTTTATTTAATGTTGGGCAAAAAAAAAAAAAAAAAAAAAATAATAAAACGGAGGAAAGAAATTTTGCCTATGAAATGAAATTTGATGCAATAAACTACAGCCACATGACCCCTACTAGAAATACAATGTTCAGTTGGCTATTTTTATAAAAACACACCACACAAACACACACACACACACACACACACACACAGATGTACATACATATATGGATAAAAGTACTTAGATATTTTTATGTGGCCATACACAGAGGTGTAGTCTATATTCTAAATTAAGGGATAATTTTTTATTCTTAATTTCACTTTAATTTAGTCTTATTCCCTGATATAGACATATGTGTAATATTTTGAACATTTTTTAAATTAGAATCATCATTTAATACTTTATGGCTACGCCCATGATTGTGTGCACAGCTGTGCTCCACTACCTACTCCTTCCTCCTTTCACTTATTGTTATTGCTGCAGCTAGTCTTCGAATCTTCATTAGCACTTGGCGCAAGTAAGTTTCAACATGCCATTGGGGCCATTGACATTAAAAAGAAGAAAAAAGAATATATATATATATATATATCAAGAAGTTTGTATACCCTTAGTATATCCATTTGGAATGTTTGAGATTTCTGGCATCCATTTAATAATTAAAAATCTTTTATCATCAGTTATTCTTATCTGAGCATTGCAATATTATGTAAATGATATAGTTAAAAGATATTGATAAAATTTATTAGAACTGTTCAATTGAGAAATCTCTTTAGAATTACAAAGCTCTGCAAAAAATGAATATACTCTTTATATTAGAGTATGAATATGTATAAGAAAATGGAAGCTATGCCTATATATTTTGCTGCTATGCATCAGCCAGTCCATTAAAAAACATAATGCTTAGTATACTTATTCTTATATAGTCATTAAAAATCAAGAAAACAATCGGCATACATGTATGCATATACTCGTATATATATATATATATATCATTTAAAGGCATTTTTACAGAAAGTGTTAACTTCTGAATTATAGATAGATAGATTGATAGACAATTCCAACAATTGTTAATATGAGTAACATGACCTAATCGTAGATTTCTACAGTTATCAAAATTTGATAAAAAAAAGATCATTTATTAAATGAAAAAGAAGAAGAACTGCTACGTATAAATAAAAAAAATAAACATTTAGTAAATGATATAGTAGATCAGTAAATCAATAAACGTATTTAAAATAATATTTAAGATTAAATGAAGATCATCTAATTAGAATTTGCAAAATGTTGTCCTTTGCCCCTTATAGACTCCTTCTAAGATTTATCATATTAAATGAATATTCAAAATATGTAATTAATGACTAAAAATATTCAAAGTTTACTTTTTCATTTAATTTTTGAAATGTTTTAAATACATAAAGACTCTGTTCACAAATTGTACAAAAATGTTCCCAACTTTTTTCAGCACATTAAAAAATCGATCATTCATTAATAGGAAATCACCAAATTTGCTTTCATTGGTGTCAGAGATTATTCTACATATATATTGAAACAATTAAAATTCAATTTGAAGCTTTTAATTTCCCCACCTTTATAATTTCATCCTGTCACTTTGATCCATAAATAGTCACGAGTGTGGGTGTGTGTAAATTTGTTTCTGGTTTAGAGACCACAACAAACGTCAAGTTTCTAAAGAAATTCGCGTAATAGCAATCGATGGTATATATGTATGTACGTATGTATGTATGTATGTATGTACAGAAAGTTGAAAATCTGACAGCAACAGACCATTAATATATGCAACAGGAATGTGTCATAATCCTTACTCCTTGGGCTTTTCTCACGCTCAAGCATGATTTCTTAACCACATGAACGACTCCCTTACGCCCTAACACATGCCGCCGTCTTTCCATCAGTTTTGGCACATCAATTTCACTTTTATGGTTTATGCGGCGGCAAGTTTATGCGGTTAGCCAAGGGTGCCGTGCTAATTTTAAATACACTTTTTTTCATTCTTTCTCTTTTCTATTTTTTATGAGCTGACAGCAAGCGGCATTCGCTGTCGGTTGGAAAGTTTTCTAAAAACTCCGGGTTTAAGTTTGAGAAATGAGCTGACTTTGTGCCTCTATGTCTGTATGTCTCTCTGTCTGTCTGTCTGTCTGTCTGTCTGTCCGCCTGCCCGTCTTGCTGTCTCCCTAATCACATGATATGTAAGCGCGCGCGCGCGTGTGTGTGTGTGTGTGTAAGCCTCTTATCGATGGGCTATCACCTTCATCTATTTTGGTCTTTTCCCATTTTTCCCCCGCATAAATACATATACATACATTTATATGTATTTTTTTTCTCTTTCTTTCTTTCATTTTTTGGTTTTGTTCATGCAAATCCTGTGGCAAGCTGGTTGGGCACGTCCAATCTACATAGACATCCTTTAACCATTACGCCTTACCCCTTCCACCATCCCATCTTTCGTCCACCCTACAAGTACAGTTTAGTTCTTTTGCATTTCGCCATTGCATACTTTTCGGTGCCCGCACTTTTGTCCTTGTCAATGCCTTGTCCAGTTGCCAGCATATAGAGTATACCATACATTATGTACATATATATGAATCATGGACAAATATTCACACACATTCACGCACACACACGCACACAAGAGGGAGATAGAGAGAGCGAGAGAGCGAGAGAGAGAGATAGAGTGGCAAAAAGGCAGAGAGATGGGTAAAGATTGAATCTTTATCTGCAATTGCTTAAATGCTTAAAAGACACCAACAAGCAAATTTTCAGCAACTGCTCCTATTCCTATTCGTATTCCTATTCCAAGCTGTTGCTTCAGCTACTGTCAATCTCAGTGTCCCACAGTTGGCATTTCTTTTTCATTTTACTGTTTTTATGCTCTGCTACTATCATTTTATAAATAAACAAGGTTATATTGGACTATACACAAAAGACATTGATGTAAAACCAGCTTCTTCTTCTGATGCCAAACTTTGCCTCTCTCTTCTCTTCAGAATTCTTAAAACATCATCATTAAGATCAAGTATATTATGTTATATAATTCTTTGATTTGAACAAAGTTCATTGATTTAGATTGTTCTGAAAATTTGAGAAATTTCAACCATTAGTATTTCAGAAAACTTAATAATATAGAAGTGTAATTTTTGCTAAATTTAACAGGTACAACAATTTTTTATATTATTAGTCTTACAATATTATAATTCTTAATATCAGCTAAAGTTAATAAAGTATAATTTCTATAACTTTCATTGATAAATGTTTTTTTTTCTTCTTGAAATATAGAAATATTTTGATCTATTTTCACTACGATATAGATCCGTATAGAACAATGTATTTCAACATTTTATACAGGGTATCATACAATCGAGGATATGAGTGCCAATGATATTCTTTTCTTTTTCTTAAATGTAAATTCAATTTTATCCTCTGCATTTTTAACATTTGCATTCCACTCGGTTGAAATGTCCTTATTCTCAAGTCGGACAGTCAACATCTGTGTGCCAGTTAATTGGCCAACACAATATTAAATCGTATTCAACAAAAAAAAAAAAAAAAAAATGTATATCTACATATATAGACATAAATACCATTTCAATTGGATGTAAATACTATGGTAATGGTCAAGTGAAATTGGTTTAGTGATTCATTATATATCCAATGATCGAATCGAATTTTCCTTTTGTAATAGTCATTATCCAATATAGTGTCGATATTTGTTTTTATTTTGAAGAAATTGAAAAATCAATAGACTCAAGTATTTTCATAAATATGTAGGTATATATTGAATTGTTTTCGAATTTATTATTGAATTTGAATTGAATAGATTGTAGATGTATTTAATTATACTATTTAACCATAGTATGTGGTACGCAGTAGAGCAAAGAACTGATATGACATGCTGATAACCTTCATAAAGGTATTAAATGATATGGGAGGAAATGTGGGTGGACGAATCGAGGCTGGCTTTTGGCTGCGCATTATAATGTATTGCAGAATCCTCTTATATCCAGTGCTGCAGGGCAACCAATTTTGATTGAATGCAGCATGACCAATCCGAGTACTCTGAAAATTAACCAGACCAATTTGTAAAGGATTATATGAATATATGTATGCATATGTATCCTCTTTAAGTTAACAAGAATTTCAATAGATACAACAAGTAAATTATATGTTAGGCGAAAAATTATTTCAATAATCTCTTCTTCTGTATATCATGTTTGATATAATAATATTGTTTTGAAAATCAGGTATGGATTGGATATAAGACTTACCGATGAAATCATTTCATCACCATAATAACAGACGACAAACACCTGAACAAGTGAGGCCGAAAAGAATATAAAATATAGAACAATATCCTCCACATTTGAGGCGGTTATTTGAAAGCCAGCAAAACAAATGACCAAAGATGCAGCAATAAAGTTCCACAATATGGTAAAGCTAAAAATATTATTAACTTCCTCGCTAAGACTGAGAAAATATACATATATAATAGATAATTTTTAAATATTTTTTTGTTTTTTTTTTTACTATAACTTACTCCAATGCCCTTGAATGATAGACAACAAAATTATGTAGAAATTTAATATTCTCTTTATCAGTGTGTTGGCCACCATCGTAATCTGCTAGTGTATCGGCCATATAACTAAAATGCATGGTCAATTGGGTTATTGTTGTGATGAGTAACAAATCGACACAGACATAGGAAACACCAGCCACATAGGCACAATGAGCCAATCCCCAATAGGAGAACCAATATACAGTTAAATCCGTTTCAGCATCATATGGAAAATATATGTGAAAACCGAAATTTCTTTCAAATATTTCGGAACCCATAAAATAGTATTTAATTGTTGATTTAATAGCCGGATAGAAACTGAACGATGATGTATATGTCATACATAGTATGGTAAAGAGTGTCATAACACGATTCATATGCCGTTGATAGAATGTCACATGATATGAACGCTGTTGTTCCAATGTCATTGGAAATATCTCTTTCAAATCATCGAGAAGTTTAACCAAAGTTTTTCGATTAACCGTCAAACCAAATTGTTTAAAATCGGCCATAAAACTGAATCCGATGCATGGTGCCACCGCTGTTGCCTCCAATAATGTTGTCGTCGATGTTATATGGACTATAAAATATGCAATTTCACCTGCCACATAGGCATTGAAGTTGAGAAATCCCAAAACAAGATAAATACGCAATAAATATCGTCGTAGAAGATTTTTATCCCGTTCCGAATACAAATCCTCGCCAATTGTCTTATAGAAGGTCATGGGGAAACGTGTCAAATCCTCAAATGTTCGCAATTCTCGTACTGCATGGGATTTCTTTTTAAACCACATTATGATGATTATTTCTTGACCACACCTTGCCAAACTTTGGCTACAAAATGGTCAAAAGCAATCGCTTTTATACATACATCCATATATATCCACCACAAGTGTTGACCAAATGAAATTCTTATGAGGGAAGCGAGTCACTTGAAACCATTCATCATCTATGTACATATATGGTAATAATTACTTAATTGAATTTTAGTATAGTTAATTACGCACACCTGCATTGGGTCACCAGGCGTTACTACATAGTAAAATATTTAGGCAACGATGCAGTCAACTTTTCCCAATAATTTTATTAAGGAATATTTCCCATTCAATCAAAAGTAGTTAACTAAAGCTGACTTAATGCCTTCATTTTATGGCATAAGAGGTTCTGTTCGAAGATCTTTAGAAGCATACGTTTGGACATTTTTCCAGCAGTGGAAATGTGGAAGAAATCTATGTTTTATTTTTGTTATCCAATACTGTTATATGGGAAAGGTAATAGTATATATAGAATCTGGTATAGCACAACTGTTATACAGAAACCGACTTGTGCTACTGTTATACACCATTGTTATACATAAACGATACACTAACCGTTATACGTGAACTGTTATACAGCGACTGTTATACAGCAACTGTTATACAACAACTGTCAGACATCAACTATTATGCAGCAACTGTTATACTATAACTGTTATACTATAACTGTTATACAGTAAATGTTATACAGCAACTGTTATACAGGAACAGTTATACAGCTACTGTTATACAGCAACTGGTTCAAAGACAATTTAACTTGTCACATGCGAAAACTTGCAATAACCCAACGAATAATTTACAAACTCCTTTACACACAAAACTGGTCATCAAAAATAATAAAAATTAGAAAGATGGACTAACTTCGGCCGTGCCGAAGTTCGTATACCCTTGCAGATTTTCTCTATATAATTCATCAGAAACATTATTGTAAATTAAACATACCAAATTTACAAATTCAAAATTTTGAGCTTGAGGAAAAAAATTTTTCATACAAAATTTTTTTTTGTACCGATTGTTCCTAAAGCAGCTATATGATATAGTCGTCCGATTCTGATCAAACTTGATCGAAGTATTAAGAAGTATATTAAACTCACAAATATCAAATTTCGTGGCATTCGGTTGAAAAACAACAGTTATTGAGGATAAACCTTATTTATGACCGATCGTTCCTATGGGAGCTATATGATATAGTCGTCCGATTCTGATCAAACTTGGTTAAAGTATCAAGAAGCATATTAAACTCATAAATATCAAATTTCGTGGCATTCGGTTAAAAAACAACAGAGTTATTGAGGATAAAGCTTATTCCTGACCGATCGTTCCTATGGGAGCTATATGATATAGTCGTCCGATCGGGATGATTCCGAGATATACAATGCCTGCAGCAAAAAGGGGCCTATGCTGAAAATTTCAGCTCTGTAGCTCTTATGGTCTCGGAGGAGAAGCTGTTGATCCAGACAGACGGACAGACGGACAGTCGGACAGACGGACAGACGGACAGACGGACATGGTCATATCGACTCGGCTATTCATGCTGATCAAGAATATATATACTTTATATAGTCGGAGATGCTTCCTTCTGTGCGTTGCAAACTTCTGACCAAAATTAATATACCCTCTGCAAGGGTATAAAAATATATATACATAGCTGCAACTATATTATTTTTATTAAAATCGAAAGATTTATACTTCAGTATCTGTGTGTATGTGTGCCTGTGTGTGTGTGTGTGTGTTTGTGTGCCCGCATGGTAAAAGTTTTCCAATTAAAATGAAATATTCAAACACTGAGTAAAACAAGTGGAGCTAACATGCATAAATTAAATTACATTCAACAACAATAATGTGCAAAATTACTTACCACAAATTGCTAAATGAATTTTCCGATTTGAGACCATGACCATCGTTGGGGGCAGGGGTTTCAAGTCCATTTCCAACCTTACATCAACAATAAAAAAAAAAAAAAGTCACCCGACTTTGGGGCGCTACTTTACTTTGGCAGTTCACTATTGTTGTCATATTAATTAGTTGAATTTATATTCATACAAGTTGAAATAATTTAATTTCAATAATTAAGTTAAATTCATACTTTCTCACACACACACACACACACACACACACACACACACAGATAAAACGTGAAAAAATAAATGAACTAATTAAATGACAATAAAGTCGTGTGTCTGACCATATGACCAGAATTAATGCAAATTGAATATACATTTTTTTTCCTTTTTTTTGTTTTTTTGCTTTTTTGCATGACAAATGCAACAGTTTGTCAGCTGATCGAATATAACATGTATATACATATGTATGACTGGGGAAGTATGAGGATGGGCAACGGAAAAAAATGGGAAAAATGAGAAAAATTGAAATATTATACAAATTAAAAATTGAATGCATTTTGCAGGAGCAACCAACTGAATAATAAACATTAAAATTATGGAAAAATAATATACACATTTATGAAAAGTGAATGTGGATTACTTAAACAAACAAATCTCGGATAAAATTGTGTTGAAGCCTTTCTCTCTCTCAATCATTTGAATATGTTAATACCCTATAAGAAATCACTTGAAAATAACTAAATTTTACCTTAACATAAATAGCAATTTGGTTTTTTAATTGTATTAATATTATTACATTAAGTTTATATAGGAATCGTTTTACTAAAATCATGCAAATATCATTCAAGATTATTTTGTTTTTGTTTCTAGATTTTGAATGAAAATGTACTTCATGTTTATTTTAAATATTGGAAATGGGTTGTAAATTGATTTGTATAATGCAGTAAGATAATGGATCTGAAAGGAAAAACATTATCGGTGAAAGGAATAAATTATTCTATTTCTACACAACACTTGTGTGTTAATTAATCAAAGGAAATGTTAAATGTTGAATTAAAGTAAATTTACCAATGCTATTTGACGCTTTATTAATAAATAATTAAAATTGTTGTGTGGCTAGCTTTTGAACTAAGCACCAAAACATTAATTTATACAATAACGAACAGCTTGTACATATTTACATGTATGTACTTGTATGTATGTATGTATCAATGGGAATGTGTATTTATTTTAGTTATACATATATTCTTAATGTGTAAATACTGCTAATTCAATCTATATTAAGACACCTTTTAAAGTAAATCAATGTCCTTACTATTTGTCCTTTTAATAACTTAAAAACAGATTTATTAATATTTCATTGACCCAACTATGTATTTACGGATATATTTTATATTTTTTTTTTCACAACTATTCTTCATATTTGAACAATATTTTCTAAAAAAAAAAAAAAAACAAAAAGAAATACCAAAATTCAAATTTCAATTGAAGTTTTCCTTTCAATTTTTCCCTCCTTTACTTTATTGTTCGATTTCATTTTACAGTTTGAAACTATCAAAGGAAAAAGGCTAACCAACGGGTGTTCAGGTATGTGTGAGAGTGCTTTTGTGTGTGTGTGTGCGTGTGTGTGTTAGATTTCAAAAGAAGAGTAGCCCTTCTCGTTCTTGTCTTCACTATCCATCGGGCACACATACATACACACATGTGCACTTGTATGTGTACATACAATTGGGATTCGGTTTTTTTTTTATTTATTATTTTCTTTTCTTTTTTTTTTTTTGTCATCAAAAGTAAAAGAGTTAAACCAAATGCCCTATTAATTTTTCCATATGAATATTATTTCGTTTCCTTTGCGAAGTTTTTCATTATTTTTTCTTTGGAAAAAACAAAACCTAATGATCAATTCTTTATCACTACGATCTCGATAGGAAATTTTCTAATAAAATGTTTTGTTTTTGGTTTAATTTGTTTTTTTTTTGAAAAATTTTGTCCTTGGATTTTGTTTGTTGTTTTCTTTTTAATATCTTGCATGATCGATTTGTCCTAATTTTCTTTTTATAAAATTCAATTGAAATTTTATTGTATTTTGGTTTTATTTACTTAATTTAATTTTTAATTTAAATTATTTTTTAAAACGAATTTTTGTTTAGTTGATAAATTTCAAGCCACGTTTTTTTCCCCTTCCATTTGTTTTCTATTGAAAGTTACAAGAAATGACGTCGATTTGTAGTGTATTTTAATTTCGGTTAAAACTTTGTTTTCCCTTCAGATTTCATGTTTTTTGTTTTTGTACATTTTTTGTTTTTATGCACCCCAAACTATATTCAAATTGGTTTGCCCTGGTACAGAAGATATGCAAACTCAAAGAAGTCCTCGTCTCCACAGGACTCCCTCCCCCTCTCTCTCTCTCACTCTCTCTCTCTTTGGCCAACATTCACCCTGGAGAGCTGTTGGAAGGAATTCTTCTATTTTCAATTTTTTCATTTTTCAGTTTTGTCTAGTTTTCCATGTTTTTTTTTTTTTTTTTTTTTTTTTGTTGCTGTCCAACACCTTTTTTTGTGCTTTTGTTATAAGGGAAACGTCATTCTTTTGGTATGCAAGTTACAAAGTAAGGTAAAGAAAATGCAAAAGGGAAGGGGGGAACTTTACAAATTAGAAGGGAATAGAGAGAAATCTGCCGACAAAGCGTAAGGAAAATCGTTTAATGCATGATTTCAAATAAGGAGAAAAGCACAAACAGAGAAAAGAAATGGAGAAGATAACCAATGATTAAGTGGGCGTGGTTGGTTACATTAATTGCCAAAGGCAAAACAATGCAAAAGAAAAAAGGTAATGCAAAGAAAATTGACTAGCCAACTAGCCATACCCTCTCCTCCTATCAACCCCTAACAATATTACTTATAAAATTCAATGAAATTGTAACTCAGCCATATCAAAATGGACTCGGGCCCTGGTCGAACTCGGACTTCGTTATTGATACTTAAAGCCAGGAGGCAACCAAACTATGGTATCAAGTCCAACTCTGAGTTCGAATCCGAGTCCAAGTTCGTAAGCTAAAAGTAGAAATGCTTGCAATTTATTGTTACTGTAAAGGAAGGACATCGCCTTGATGGTGAGTAGATGGCTTGGCCAATGGTCATAAGAGTGGGGCAAAAAAATATACTCATAGTGTAGTTGACTCTAATGTAGTTTACCCAGGCAGTCATTGATTGCCAACTGATTGTCGAGTGGCAATGGTTGCCGGAGGCGTACCCATTTTTTTTCTTCTTCTCTTAGTCGAAGAAAAGTTGAAAAACTTAAAGACTCGATTGTTTGGGCGTGGCATTGAAATTTCACCAATTTCACCAATTTCGACTGTCTCAACAATTTGCAACAATTTCAAAGTTAACTTACAGCCATATATGTATAGTGCATATATATCTATGTATGTACAGATGTATGTATGTACATATGTACGTATATATGACTTTGCATATTTGTAAAATTTACCGCAGAGAGAATTCTGATAGGCGACAGACCGCATGGTTTATGCAGACGAGACCAAGGGACCCTAACACTTACTCCTCATCTCACATCACCGAGGTTTATCATCAGTTGCCGGACATGAAGCCGGCCCAGAAGCCGGAGCAGTATCTGCCCTATAAGCATTGAGTTGAAGACAAGTGGAATGGTATGGCAGTAAGACCAGCCGCTTGGTTAGTTGCTAGTCATCGTTCCTAGACAAAAGACCACGCAAGGAACAAAAAAAAATGTATGTATGTATATATGTATGTATGTATGTATGTATATGTATATAACCAAAACAAAAAAAAAGAAACATCAACTTTGTTGCAAAACACTTAACAGGCATACAAACCTACACACACACACACACCATATTGTTGTGCAGGTGACAAAAGTTTCGATTCAAATTTAATTTATTTCGATTAAAATATAAATTTATAATTAGCATATAAGGGGAAAATTTTTAAATTCAAAAGAATATATGTTTTAATAATAGATAAAACATTTTACATTAAAATAAGAAATTTTGGTATTTATTATGTAGGAATTTAAAAAAGTCTTTATAGTGCTTAGTTATTATACCAGAATTGTAAGCTTTTCCTTATTTCACTGAGCTAGTGTAAAGAATTTCTTATCAGATTTCATCACTCCTTCGACTATAGTCCGCGAAGGTCAAGAGAGAGATATCCGTTTAAACTAAGAATATTGCCTTAATATTGTCGTATTCATATCCGTGAAACTCACTGGGATCAGTAAAAGAATATGTGTTCATTTGGCCCATCTCCTATCTCTATATATGTCAGCATATTTATGGTATGGACATTCAATTTAGGATACTTTTCATACTTAGCTAGTTTTCATTCACTTGTAATTTTCCAACACTACATCAAGCTATTCTCCCTATTATTACTTGAAACGAAATGGAATGAAACTGGCATTTTCAAGTCATACAAAAGATCGGAAAAGGAATTTCCATTTTAGTAATTGATGTTTATTCCAAATCTAAGACCAAGTTTATTATTCAGAAATAAATAAATGGTATCGACAGTTAAATGTTTATTGAAATATTTGTCGCCTGGATTTTGACTTTTGTATGTAAAATGCGCGCCGCCACATTTCTCACTGGATATCTCCTTCTCTTTCTCTCTCTCTCATTTTCCGTGTCCAAGTGTGTGTGTGTGTGTATGTTGTGCATTGTCTGGTTAGTCCTTTCCGCATATATTTGAAATAAAGTTACGACAAGTTGCACTCAATTTTCAGCATTTACTGTCAGCACACTGGCATGCCACAGTAGAAGGCATAAGGATGAGTAGAGTAAGAGAAGGCCATTCCACACACACACACACACACACACACACACACACATACACTCACACACACATACCCACACGCACACATACACATTTTGGTAACAAAAACTATGTCAGACCCAAATGGTGGACATGGTTGGGACATATATATGTATGTATGTGTCTGTGTGTGTCGACATAGGACGAAAAAAAAACCGAAAACAAAAGGCTGTGTGGGAAACGCATAAAACGCTTGAAATGAATACGTGTAACTATTGTGAAAAAGCTGGTCGGTCCATCTGGCCAACTTATGTATATAGAAGCTGGCATATTCCTTTTGGTTCAGTATTCTCTCACCTCCATTTAACTACATATCATTCCATTATTTGGACACTGCTCCAACTATGTCCACTATGATGCTTCCTTTCCTGCTTTCCTTTTGATTTGCAAACAATTTCATTTTCATTCACATTGCGGCTAACTAACGTTTGCCGCTGATGTTGCCACTGTATTCTCATAGTTGCCACTTTCTGACCGTTCCCATTTCTTTCCCTCCCCCCCATTTTCCACAATTTTCATCTCTTTTCTCTTTTTTTTCCTTTTGTCTCCACAGAGAGATAAGCTTCAGGTGGCTGGACCATTTGCATATGGAATTGGTATTGCGTGTGTGTGTGTCTGTGTGTGTGTATGCGTGTGTGCGTGTGTGGATGTGGGTGTATGTGAAATTATGAACGAAAGAGATACAAACATCATGAAATAAAGTGAAAAGTGAAACCAAAACCATAACCAAATCATAAAACCTTAATGAGAGCTCAGTTTACTGACGGTAATGAAATTTGCTTTTCAATACCTAATTTAAAGCAAATTTTTATCTTTTATTGTTGTTTATAAGTATGACTAAACTAATTACATATATATATTTTCTATATGAGCTTTCATCATTTTTCAAAATAAAAAAAAAAGAACAAAGATTTTCTCTTTAGAATTAATTCAAATTTTTAGTCCTCTTCGAATGACTTTGATAATCGTTTAAACGGCAAATTAAGAAATTAATTAAATTTTAAATTAAACCTTAAAGTTTTTATTGTTCAGTTAGTTAGTTCCAATTTGACACAAATAGACAGACATTTATCAATTGGATATATTTTTTGTTTAGTTCATTAGGAGGATTAAGAAACTTTTTATACTCTAGATATATGTATGTATAATAGATGTGTATATACATAAATCTAATGTTCCATTTAAATCCACCTACATACTAATGTATGAATGGATCGTGTTCTTTTCTTTTTGGTTTTTTGTTCAAATTTTCTGTTCTGTTTTGTGTTGGAAGAAAATCCCATTTGAAGTAAAAAGTGTCACAACTCGAGCATAAAATTGTCACAGCTCTTTGGGGGCAAAACGGAGGCAGTTGGCCAAGTGTAGTACATAGTATATGCCACTTCCCGATGCCTAGTCAACGAATATATATTTAAATTTCAACAAATTAGCTTGGTAAATTAGCTGCTCATAAATCTGTTGGCCCATTAAAACACACACACACACACACATACACACACACAGAAAAATGAAAACGAAAGAAAATTGTAAAAATAAAATGTAAGCAGAATTGGGGAGATATAATTCTGTGATGGGGAAAGCAACGTTTCAATTTTGTAATATCATCAACTCGTCAAGTTCTTCATACTAATTAACAGGAATGGCTATGAATGATGGTCTATGTGGGTGGTGGCACGTACATCCTCATCTCCTCATCCTTGATGACAGCACTTATATGTATGTATATATAATGGAGTTGGTAAAGGTGCTCTCTGTTTTTGGCTTATATTAGATGCGGTTAAATTTCCTTTACCGTTTTCCGTATCAGAGGTCAGCGTCATTTTCAGTTGCAACTGTCCACCACTCAAGGAACATCATGCTAAGTGCATGCGGTTCAATTGTAAATTATAAAAATCCAATTTAAAAGTTAAATTCAAGTTTCAACTTTAGTTTTTGCGTAACGAAATTTAAAAGAGTGATTACTTCTCCTTCAATGGCAAATCATATCTAATAACTAAGACAATTCTATAAAGGATATAAATAGGCATTATGTTCAATAAATGCAAGTGTCACATAAATCATTTCGTCCTTCTATGTCATTGGACAATGTTCAATGGAAATGGAAGGGAACTTTTGAATATGAATTCAAATTCCAGTTGATTACACATTCACTCAATAATAATTTCAAGTAATTAGAACTTTAATGATGGTGTAAAATTAGTAAAGAGGCGTGGCAGGGCCATTGCAAACAATTTAGAGCAAGTGCACTGCCACAATCGCTTCTTGAGTAGTTCAAATATGCATGCAATTGGCTAGTTTGGGGCATAACAACAAAATTTTCATACACTCTAACCAAATGCACAGCAGGGTACATGAACTATAGCCAAAGCAACATGATATAGACCGGAATGAAAGTTCATATAAATATTTAAATTTGAAATTGATTACCTGAATTCAAAGGATACCTTTGAAACGCAAGTCAGTATCTAAGATTAGTTCCATTAAACCATTCATTTTGTTAGCCTTAAATCGAATTTTGACTTTAAGTCAAGTTTTTCGTATAAGAAACTCATAACTCATCATATATTAAAAATTTCTTTTTCTTTATTTAGAGTATGAAACATTTTTGCGAAAGGCAAACTTAAAATTAAAAACAAAAAAAGAGTGTGAAACAACAGGGAAAGAAAAAGAAAGAGAGAGTGATAGAGAGATAGAGAGAGAGAGGGAGAGTAAAAGAGTTGCGTGTGTCACGCGCTCGAGTCCTGATGATGGCAAACGAAAAAAGGAAAACCTCATAAAATAAATCACTCATACGACCCATATGACTGCGGACTATATTGGAGTGGACTTTATGTTAGTTTGTTACCCCCAACTGCTGTTATCCCATTTCAAATAATTATAATTAAAGTCGCTGCAGCTGGCCAAATGTGTGTGCGTGTGTGTGTGTGTGTGTGTACATGGCAATATTTTGAAAAATAATCAACGTCAAACGGAGTCAATCGTAGGAGCAGCTTGAATTTGATCAATTGTATCAATTTTTCGCTTAACCTTTTATTATTTTCTATTTTATATATATTTTACTTTTTCTTTTTTTGTTATTTCAGTTTGACTTTGGCTCACACAGATTTTCACTTGGCGATTCGATTGCTTAAAAAAGTAGACAACGACAAAAGTCGCCTTTGAGTTTTCCTTTTCCATCGGTTTCTTTCATCCTTCATTCTTTGTTTGTATATTTTCTTGTGCTTTTCCAGTGTCGTGGTTTGATATTAATACTATGAGCATAAAAACTGTATACATATATATATATATATATTTTTTTTTTTTTTGCCATTTTTCGTTTTTTTCCCCCTTTTTTTTCTTTTTCTTTTTGCTATTTGTACTCTAAACGTGCCCATTGAATTGAATCTTCTGTGGGTCTTTAGCTAAGACGACAGCAGTAGAAGCAGCAGCAGCAGCAGTAGTAAAATGGTTGGCGCCAAGTTTTTCACACATTTTCCGCCTATTGAATTCAAGTTGTTGAAAAGTAACAGCATCAGCAGCAGCAGCAGGAGTGGAATCTGCTTGTCATGGCTTAGAGATGTAAGCCATCGTCTTATCCACTATGAGAACCTGACTGTCACGGAGTATAATACACTTACATACCTTATCTACATAATCAAAATCTAAAATGGATTTAGCTTGACTTTATAAATTTTCATTAACAACACAAATATGGAAAGTTCCTTTGCAGGTGTTTATCTGTATAAATTTAAAAGTTTTATCTTAAAAAATATGTATTTAAAAATTGTCAACAGTTAGCACAATATTAAGAAGTAACTAAAAGTATTAAAAAATTATATGTTACAAACTTTAACGCTCTGACAACATTTCTTAACTACAAAAATATCAAAAGATAGATATAAATTTCCTCAATTTTCTTAAGTAAAAAGTTAATCTTATTATGATATGATTAATAATTTTGCAATATGATTCAATTCATTTGAAAAAATGAACTAAAATATTCAAAACTTAAAAGAAAACTTATATTCTTGCTTAAAATTGATCTAGTCAGTATATATGTTAGCATTTGAGATATGCAGATGATCGAGAAAATTATAAAGAAAAAGTAAATGGATCAAATAGATATATCAATTATATATCTCTTTTTTTCTTTGCCAGCTAAAAAGGGACATAATCAGAGGGTATCAATTCGCTAAATAAAAAAAGAAAGAAAAAGCATTATTGTGATGCTAAAGTCAAATTGTAAACAGTCATTTTTGCATCTTTTTGAAGCACTTTCATCTGTTTAGCATTAATATGGAGCAATTCAACCATTTCATTAACATTCAGTCAAGCGATAAGTTGATTTCAGTTTCCCAATAGCAAAATGTATTAATGCTAAGACTACTAATAGGACTTGTTAACATTTTATTTTGCATTTTATCATTTAAAATCAAAAAAATAAATTCTCATAGCTCGTTTCTGATCAGAAAATCCCAAATAACTTTTTAAGGCAACGACAGATAGCACTTAAGTGATCAGAAATTTAACTTATTTATTCTAAGGTTTTGGCTAATTACAAATTACTTATTTTAGTTGATATATAATATTCAAAATATATAAAATTCAAAATATATTTTACAAAATCTGCTTTTTTCGTAAAGGATAAAACTCAGAAATTTTCAAACGTTTAATTAAAAAATTTTGCACTCATCTTTACCGCTTTTTTTATTTGCTTGTTTTGCATTAACCAAAAATTTTCTAAAAATTATTATGTCAATTCCTATTTCCAATTTTCGTTTATGAAAAATTATTGTTTGTTAATTTGCTATAATTACAATGATCTAGAGATTGATATTTTCGTAATGTTTGTTTATGTTTTAATTTTTCATTTGAAGGACTACTTTAATGTTTATAAACCAATCATTTTGAAATTTTTTACCATAGATAAATAAACAGAGAATCCAAAGATTGTTAAATTCAATTGTCTAAACGATACTTTCAGTTTTCAAAATTTACAATTTACTTAGTTTACTCTTGTTGAAATTATGTTTAGTTATAATGTTGCTTTTCTCTGAGTGTAGACACATTTACATATACATGCATATCTATATACTATATGCTATATCAAATTGAAATCTATCTAATTGTTGCGTTCACAAGAAAAAGAAGAAGAAAAAAAAAAAAAGAAAAAGAATCTATTCACACAATTCATATGCATCTATTTTGAATTGCATAGTTTTTCTCGATTCACGATTCTCGATTTTCATTTCTTGAATCTCATTCACATTCACATGCAGTTGGGGCTTAGCCATCATCGTTGACGCCATTTTGTTAAACTGTTGAGTGACTTTCAACGATTTTTGGATTCATCGTCGTCGTCGTCGTTGTCAGTTGGCAGTTGACGGAAGCATCCTGGACTGCCACTGCCTGCACAACTCAAGATAAAACCAGACTCATCTCTCCATCCTTCACACTCCATCTTCCATTTCTTTGTCTCTCCCTCTTTCTCTCTCTCTCTCTCTCTCTCTCTCTCAGTCTCTGTCCCAATTGCCATCAACCTTTACCTGTACACTCAAATTCTCTTGCTCTCTCTTATGCACAAAAAAAAAAACAAAAAAAAAACAACTATGTTTGACGAGAGTGCAAGGGAGAAAGGAAGAATGACTGTTGCTGCAGCTGGTAAAGCTGATGTTGCTATTGCCGTTACTCCTGCTCCTGCTCCCGCTCCTGCTCCTGCTCCTGCTGCTAGTCCTGTTTCTGGTCCTGATCCTGGGGCATAGCGTTGCAAAAGTTAAGCAAATCGCATATTTTATTCATGTGTTCATTAGGCAGCTACAATGTGCGACCAAAAATGTTTAAAGGAAACGTCAGGCGAAGGAGTTGAAAAAGTGGGTGGCCAAAAAGGAGATGGCTATGGTTAAAGAATTCATATGTGTGCGTGTGTGTGTGTGATGCAATTCATGAAGCAGCAAAATGGGTCGACAAAAACTTCAAAAGGGAAATGGTAACAGCAACAGCAAGGAGCAAAAGCAAAAGCGGCAGCCGGCACCTGCTGTCGTCGTCCTTCTCCCTGCCAATAGTGCAAAAAGGAACTAAAGTTCCAGTATACATACATACATATATAGGTAGGTGTCAGCGTGAGTGTGTGTGTGTGTGTGTGTGTGCAGGCGTGATAAAGCGTCTATATGAAACTGGGTTGATCATTGCCCAACTAACCGTTTGGTAATTCACCAAACAACCTCAGCAGCTTGGCCTTAAAGCAACCATTTCACCTTTTCACATTCACTCCATTGGGCCATAAATTCTTACTTCAATTATATTCTGCTATGCTACAAAAAATAAAAAATATATATATATATATATATATATATACACGATATATATATTCTTGTATATAAGAAAAAACAACAAACGACCGACCCCTGCATAAATAAAACTCTTCATTTAAATGCAAAGGCTAAGCCGCAGAGTAAATGCAGCAAAACTCCTGGCCATCTCCTTTTCGTATGTGAGGAGGCAATCTCTTCCTCCATGTCCACCTCTACGTCCACGTCCACGTCCATGTCCTTTTCCTTTCCATATTTTTTGTTGTTTGTTTCAACTTATTTTTCCCATTTTTTTTTTTTTTTTTTGAGTTATTTTTCTTTTTTGTTGCACGCTGCGAGAAAACATTTTTGACGTGGTCAAACGCATTTGCATGACGATGTTGGCCAAAAACTAAATGCAAACAAATTTTTTTTTTTCGTTTTTTCTCATTTTTTGGTTTTACGCGGTTTTAGCGACTCTGAAACACTTCCAGATGACCCGCGGACCCGTTTCCAGATCCACATCCTGCTCTCGTGTTGCATGAAAACAAATTTTTTGGTTTTGATAAACAAAAATGTGTACATATATATATACATATATACATATATATATATATATATATATAAATTGTAGGTATATACAATTTTGGAAACCATCAAAAAATCCGAGGGTCATTCAAAAATAATACAACAAATTTTTAACATTTTGATAAACGGATTTATCTAAAACGATTAAACACACAATTATTATTCGCCATTAATGATTTCAAAAATTCAAAAATTTATTCAAATATATATTTCAAAAATTTAAGAAATTAAATTCAAGCAAAAAATAATCGAGCGTTGTGTTACTTTATGTCTTAAATACTGTTAACTTTATTATACCCTGTACCCATAGGGTACAAGGTATATTAAAGTCGCTAAAATGTATGTAACAGGCAGAAGGAAAATTTTCCGACCCCATAAAGTATATATATTCTTGATCAGTATCAATAGCGAAGTCGATTGAGACTTGTCCGTCTGTCTGTCCGTCTGTCCGTCTGTCCGTCTGTCCGTCCGTCTGTCCGTCTGTCTGTATGAACATCGAGATCTTGGAGACTATAAAAGATAGAGCTACCAAATTTGGTCTCAACATCCGTCTAGAGTGTAGACAGATCAAGTTTGTTTTAAATTTTTGCCACGCCCACTTCCGCCCCCGCAAATTAGAAAAAACTATAACTAGAGTTGTATTAAAGCTACAGAATTTCTTTTTGGCAGACCCAATTATATAGCCAATATATACCATCTGACCGATTTTGACCGAAATCGGGCAATAAATATCAAAGATAATACGTATATATATTTTGTACTGAAATTCTATGGGCAGCAGCAGCTGAAATGTGTGAGCGAGATAGCATGCGCATGCTGCTTACCGAATGACGCATTAGTTTCGTTCACTGAAATGAGTGAGCGAGAAAGCATGAATTTGGTGATTCGGCTTGCTAGGAGAATTTTATAAAGTAATTTATATTCAATTAATGAGGACTTGGAAGGAGTCTGATTTTATGAAATATTATTTTTTTGGTACAGGGTATACTCCAAGTCGGCAAGGACGACTTGCTTACTTCATTTTTTAAATACTATTAATAACCACACACACACACACGCACAGTACAGACAGATAGACTTACAAAAACGCATACACACACACACACACACACACGCACACACACGAAGTTTTTCCGAGTCATTCCAATTACACGCATATCTAATTACTGTCGCTTTTCATTAGCCAAACGATGAGGAAAAAATATTATGTTGATAAGTAAGCAACTCGACATGGGTATACCCTGTATACAAAAAGAAATTTTTATTTAATTTTCATATAAATTGTAATCGTAGAGAAGAAACTTTCATTTCTTTTTTGTATTTATAATTAAATTTTTGCATTCCTTTTTTAACACAAAATCATACTCTGGTAGAAGGTATATGGAAAATATATAGGTATATAATATGAATGTCCACAAATATATATATTTTAATTAATAAATGATCTCAATATTACCCTATATTCTATATATGGGATACAAAATAAAAATATGAAAAATATTATTCAGACGATACATTTATTGACTAAGAGATTGTTATAATTTTAATTTTGAATGTCTCGTGTCATTTATTTATTTATGTTATTATGTTATTATAGTATGCATAATGCATATATACACATACATACATATGTATACAGACAGATACATACATATGTATGTATGTATGTATATATGTTTTTTCACCAAAGAAAATGATATACTATAGGTATAATATATAAATCGCCGCAACATTTGTTTCATTGCATAAATTAAATGTTGCATTTATGCACATCAATGACCATTTACCATTTAAATTGCACAAATTGATCGAGAATAGTATTAAATTCGGATTCCAATTGTTGTTGTTGTTGCTGTCGGTCGCCTTGCTGACAAATGATGTGAAAATCAATTAAAATAAATTATCAGACAGGCAAAAACAAAAAACAAAAAAAAAACCAGGAAGAAGAAGAAAAAAATAAAACAAAAAAACCAACAAAAATAAGAAAATATAACCTTTAATCAAATAAACGAAGTTTTTATACTCTATCTAGTTATACATATATTGCAATCTAAAATAAAGTTTATTATTGATAAATATATAATAAATTAAAGATAAACAAATATATTAATAAAACTAATCGTTTGGTTTAAGTAGGTTAAGACGATCTTATATATATAAGTATATATAGAAGATCTTTGAGGATGTAAGGCGAAGTTTTAGATGAACCATGATCGTGTCATTTCATATATTATTCGTTAAAAATATCGAACCAAAAAATAAAACTGTAATTATATAATGGCGTAATCCGACTCTAACACCCTTTCAATATTCTGAAAAGCAGTAAACTTTATTATATAATTCAATCAAACCAATTTCCATTTTCAATTTGTCACAATTTTTTTTTTATTTTGCTTTGTATTTTTTTTGTATTTTTAATTTATATATATATATATATTTTGTTTTTTGTGTTGCTCTTTTAATTTTTAATGTTTTTTTTGTTTTTAATGTCATACGACAAATAGCAACAAATGTTGCTGAACAAAGAAGCGTTGGTCCCATCGCATTATTTATGCATATTGTACAGATTTGCATATGGCAAATGTTCAGAGGCAGAGCAGTATGTGGTAACGTGTGTGTGTGTGTTGTGTGTGTGTTGTGTGTGTGTGTGTAGAGAAATAGGTGGATGGTTATTACTTGTGTTGTTCTCTGCTATCCTGCGTGTTTCTAGGCGTTATGATGACAAGGGGTGTGTATGAGAAGTGGGGATGAGGCAGGTAGGGGAGTGTGTTATATTCATTAATAACCCATATTAAACTTTTTACCGTTTTTTAAGCTATACTCTCTTTAAACACCCTGCACACATTGGGGCATAATAGTATCGCAATTGTTTCCAACATTATCTCTAAGGATTATTTGGAAAAAATAATTAACTAAGAACAATCAACATCTTTGGTTAGTAAAATAATTTAAATAGCAACATGTCTACTTATCGGTGTTCTCATGATTAGCAACATGATCTACATTATAATTCTTTTTATCAACATGCAGCATTATCCACAGAATAGAAGGATATCCCGTTAGCAACATTTTGGATTGGGGCCTGAGGGAATTAAAGACGTTTTTCAACATAAAAAGAGTATGGCCCCAAGCTATAAGATGAATAAGTAGTACTAAAGATTTCTATTTTTATATATATGTATATCTATATTTAATATTGCATGAATAATCCAGAGATCTTCAAGATCTTCAATGTTCCAGCAATTTTTTGATAAGGCAATATTACACTATGAGGTATCTGTTAGTCGAGATTCCATTTTTAATTTAGTTTTCATTTTTTATGTTTTACTGCTCCACATTTGCCCATATCATTTGCTATGGCCCAGTCCTGACTCTGATTTTTAGTCTTTGTTGCTCCTGTCGCTGTTGCTGTCGGTGTCGGTGTTGCTCTTGGTGTTGGTGTTGGGTGTTGCTGTCGGAATTGGTGTTGGGTGTTGCTGTTGCTGTTGCTCTTGGTGTCGCTGTCCGCTTATCCGCTTGTCCATGCAATTTAATTATGCAGAAACTCGCTGGGAAAAGCCTTTGAACCGCAGCTTTTGTCTGACTATGTCAGAAGGAAGGACGACGGACGACGGACTAAATAGGACAATGACTGTATGTATGCCGAAAGCGATCATATGATACGTACATGAACACGCAGGACATTTGGGAGCAGTTGGGACGTGTTGTTTCTTGCTCTGTGTCCCAATTGGGCTATGGCGCCATAGCATGACATAACGGATCCGGATCCGGATACGGATACATTGCAACAGCCAATGGGCAAAAAACTATGATAACTAAATTGTATATGTATAAACCGTAATTAACATATATAACGGTTACACTATTTAAATTTACTTTATGATGTTTCATCTCTCAAATGTTTTTTTTTTCCAACTAAGATAAAAATAAAGTTTTTCCAATTATCATTCTATGTGAATCTATGTTGAAATGATATGTAAGTAATTCTTGATGTCTACTCCACTATTGAATTATTATGTTTTCTATTCATTTTGTCCCAGTGTGCCTGATGCCACCTGTTGCCATTGACTATGATGATGATGGCCATTGGCGATTCATGTTTTTTTTTTCTGCTCCTATTAGCATATTTTTGCTTGCGTTCGACATGTAACGGGATATGTCATATCCGCGTTTATGTTGTATTTTTTTTTTCTACCCTAACACACACACATACACATATACATAGATGTGTACATATGTATGTATATGCCAATTGTTACCTACAAGATGACTGCATCGATATGACTGAAACGCCCAGGTACCATTACTGACCACCGGGAATTTAGTTAGAGCTTTGAAACTTTCCATGTGCTTCCCTTTTATTTATTTTTTTTTTTTTTTTTTTTTATTTAACTGGAGCTGTGGAAGCATTTAACGTTCATTTTGCATGGAAAATTTCAGAGTTCTAAGTTCTTAATATGTACATAGATTTAAGTGCAATGAACTTGTTCGATTTTTGTTTTTGTTTTCTTTTTTAGCCAAGGGGGAAAAAAATGCATTGGATTTGATTGGAGAGACTTCATTTCCATCTCTCGTTTCTGTTTCGTTGAGCACATAAATTAGCTAGCAAAACAGGTGAACGCGTGCGACTTTTGCCTGCCCTTGCCGGAAGGCCTTAGATAAGAATCGTACGAAGGCGAAGGTTCATTTTGGGAAACGCTTAAATTATGTAGACGATGAGACACTCACACGTTAGTCCATTGCGATTGCATTGTAAGCTCTTTGGATTTAGGAATGGGAACGGGAATTCAAATTGGCATGGGAAAACGTGAAATGGCCATACCATACTATTTCCTATATATATATATATATATATATGTGTGTGTGTGTGTGTGGTGAAAGGGGAGGGGATTAGATCACATGAAAGAGAAGGCTGGTGGGCTAACAAAGTGATGCCAATTTATGTAGTTCAACGATTCTCCAAATAGTATATGTAAAATCAGCAATTTAACTAACTTGCATTAAACCTACTTACACTTATCAATCGATGTGTAAGAAAAAAGTAAGATAAAGTTTAGGTGAAACTCAGATTTTATTTTGTATAACAAAACTGAATCTTTTATTAAATAGTTATTTATTAAATATTAATTAAAAATAAATCTAACTTATGATTAGAGCACTGGTCTAATCTAAGGCCTTCGGCTAGTAGTGTATGTAGGTAATAATATTTCCATATTTACATAATTATAATTAATTAGTTCTATATTTAGTTAAGTTAAAATATAGATCGATTGGTATGTGTTTGTGAGATTAAGGAATTATTATTATTTTATGAATATTATTGTAAGATGGATTTGAATGAATCGAGATGGGGCATTTGTTAATATATAGTTAATGTTGAGGTGAGTTGTTGTATAACAGTTTGGGCATGGTAGCATAAGGTCGGAGGTGATGGTGTGTCCTTATCTGAGCCAAGGTATTTTAATTTAATCCTGGCGTATAATATTATCTTGTTTAGTATTTTTAAGGTAATTGAAAGTGTTTGATAGATTAGTGTTTAGTTGTTGGTACCATGTATTGCAGAGCTCCATGTTACATTTGAGTTGTTGATCTATTTTGTTCAAGAGGTTTTTGTTAATGTCTTTCATGTTGAAGTTTGGAGTTTATTGACTAACAAAATTAAATCACAATTAAATTCAAGAACCTAAAATAAGTTAGAAAATTCTTTATAGATTTTCATTGATTGGTTTAATCTTTAATTGAAATTTTTTAACTTAGTTAAATTATACATATTAGAGGTATAATTTGTAAATTATATTATAAATCATAATGAGATGAATTTAAATGGATGAAGAATACTAAAGTGCCGATCTGTTTTTCAGCCATGTCGATGTTTGTATACCCTTCAAATTCAATAAATACTGTGTTATAAAATAAAGTCTAAACTATGTAAGGTCGGTTAGGTATAGGAATTTGAAATCGGAGCGTTGCTTTACATGCAATTTATTTCAGTATTAAAAAAGTTTATTAAAATCTTTTAAACTAAAAATTCGAAATGCAAACTGATTTTTAAATGTTTTAATAGTTACATCCTTGGAAATTTGAGAATGAAAATGAATCAAGTCTTGGTTTTAACAAATTATCTAAGTTTGCGTTTTTTTTGTGTAGTATTTTAAAATTTTTTTCAATACTATTCCAAAAATATTTTAACAGCATATCACATTCAGTTTTGTCAAAATATCACTTTAAATTGTAATAAAGAAATACCAAACCGTAGTCAAAATGATTAACGAAACAAATAGAACTTAAATATAAAGGGTATTTTAAGGGGAGGATTGATTAAAGATTGAATTATCCTATATGCTTAACGATCTAAAGTAGATGAGAATGAAAACTTTAACATAAATATTTGGTATTATCTTTATTGTTGTTATTGTTGCTAAACGTGTACACATAAATATTTAAATGCCAAAAAGTCACGTCTTGAATGATTGCTTAGCTTGTGCGGGTTTTGGTGGAGGGAGTTGAAAGTGGGTCCTTTTTGCTATTTTAAGAACTTTTTCAACTAGGTGCAGCTGCTGCCAGAGAGTTAATTATTATGAAGGATAATTACTTAAACACACATACACGTATGGATGGATGTATATGTATATGTGTGTGTGTGTGTGGGTTCGTGTATGCTGTTAATTTTCATATTAAATCCGTTAAAATGTGCAAATACCCAACAGGCACTTCAAGACGAACCAGTGAGAAAGAATAACCTCAACTTATAGAAGCAAACCAGCATTCCAGAAGCCAACAGAAAGTCAAGAACGTGCTCCCTTATATGGGAATATATCGTAGTAAGTGTGTGTGTGTGTGTTTGTGTACTCATATGTAGTCATGTATGTAATACAACCTATATGCATGAATATGTAGTATAGTGTAAGTGAAGTTATCAAAAGGTACTAACATCCACCCACAAATGGAATTACATTATGCATATTACTTTCACCTACTTTCACAAAATTCACTGTAAAAATTACGAAATATAATACGATTTTGTATGTACTATACATATACACATATACACATATACACATACACACATACACACAGACAAACACACGCACATACACATGGCGAAGTTAAAAAGTTATGATTTATGGTTTGGTTGCCATGCAAAGGTAAAAACGAAGCCACCTACACCTACAACTACACCTAGAAAAATAATTGTACAAGGACTTGTCATCCACTTATATACGAGAGGATGTATTGCCTATTTGCTTAAATGGGAATCCGCATCATTAAAGATACAATAACAAACTGTTCCGAAATGTATCCAATTATAATGCAAAAAAAAAAAAGAAAACCATTAAATGGCATTTTCTATTCATCATGGCTTTGCCTGAAGTTAAAAGCTATTTGTAATTGTCAATTTCCCTAAAAAGAAAATCTATAAATAGTCGATTTAATCTTACGAATCTTAGGACAAAAATATGTATTATATAGTATAACTAGAGGAAAAAGTATCTTTGATTTGTTGAGTTGTAAGTTCTAATTCCCTAAACGAATGAAATCCGAAATGGAAGAAATAAAAGTTGGCTAACTCAATCATCTGGAATCAACAATTGTCGATTGATTTCAATTGATTTATAAACCTAAGCGCAATGTGAAACTTATTTAACTTTTAATTACAAACCATTTTGATGACCCATATTGCTTAATCTTCTTTATTACCCAAAATTTAATTGAGAATAATTTAGTTAGTTTAGCTTTTAAGTAACTCTCTTCTAAATGTTTAAATGTAAGTATTAAAAAAAATAAAAATACCTAGCATGAGTACTTCTTGAAAGTTTTTTCTTTCATTTAAAGACAACCAACGTCTTACCTTAACCTCGAAATAAGAGAATTGTGTCAATGTTTGACGGTTGTGTACAATTTACAGATAAAAAGTACACAACTGTACTGACGAGCACTAACACACACACACACACACATCCTTTCAAAACAGTTTTGCAACGTTGATAATAGCTGTTAACTGGCACGTGTTTTTAGCTACCCTTCCACCCTTCCACCCTTCCACCAGTATTTTAGCATTTAAGTACTATGTAAGATGCTATGTTAGGAGTTTTAGTTGGTCATAAGATGCTAAGCAACTATGTATATATGTATGTATGTATGTATGTATGTATGTATGTTTGTATGTATGTTTGTATGTATGTATGGATGTATAAATGTGCATACATTTTCACATGCCCACAAATTAGTGGCGCATTGGGACTTCAACTGATGGTTGTATGTAACATACCTACTTACATACTTATAATGATGTGAACATGTCTGTGCCTGTGTATGTGCTAGTGTTTTAATGTAAGTAAGGGTTGATGCCTGTCATATTCCAAAAACTTTAAAATGCCAAAAGGACTTGTGGGAGCAAACGAAAGGCAACAACTAATGTACATACATACATGTGTCTCTATATATATATATGTACATATGTACATTCATACCTACATACTATACTTTTTTCGTTATATAGAAAAACAAGTTGAATTTAATGTAATTTGATTTAAATTAAATGAAAGGTGTTCTCAGACAGATGAAAAAAAAAAGAAGGATATTAGTCTTTAAAATTTTGTTTACAAATATATATCCTCTGGCTATGTGTATATATATATATGTGTGTGTGTGTGTGTGTGTGTGTGTGGATCAGTGTGTGTATTTCAGGCATCTGTCATTGGTGTAATTTTTAATTGCATATCAGCAATTTATAAATATTTACATACAACATTCCCCCCCACCCCCACAACTCCACCCCCATCACCACCATAACCCCTTTTAACCGCCATGATTGTGTACAAAGACACGCACAGGTTGGTATGTAAAGAGGTGAGAGTCCTTTCCCATCTCCATCTCCTCCTCCATTGCCACCTCTCTACTTTCTTCTCCACCGCCACCTGTTCCACTGTCCAAATAAATCAATAAATGTCAAAAGCAATCAAAGCCCATAAAATTTGTGAGTGTTTGTGTGTGTGTGAGTGTGAGTGTGTCTCTGTGTGTGTGCGTGTGTGTGTGTGTGTGTGTGTGGTGTTGAGGTTGTGCTGCTGTTTGGCAATGCAATGTATGCAAAAGGAGCGGGCGAATGGTAGTGTCATAATGATGACCACTTTAGGCAAACCAATTCGTTTATTTTTGTTTTAACATTTAAAAATACAAGTATATCTACTTCATCGTCCACTTGATTTCCAATTTTCCCATATAAAATACAATCAAATTCTTACAAAATTTTTGTTAACCTTAATGGATTTCCAGTAATGTTTGAAATGAATATAAATACAAACTTGATATAAATATCATATACTTATATAGTTAGAGTATTCTTAACTCGATTCATTGGTCAAAAAATTGATATTTGAAATAAAATTTCATTTCACTTTATTTGTTTTTTTTTTTTTTTTTTTTTTCAAAAATGATTGTTTGTAATATGGTTTAGTGAATATATCCCCAAAAAAAAAAAAGAAAGAAAACAATTAAACAACAGAAGAAATACAACGATATCATATCTTAGAGTATTATCCTCAACACATTCCAATTCCTTTCGATAATATAAAAATCAAGAATGTGATAAAGAAGAGAAAAAAAAAAAACAACCAATAAGACATTAATATTCTTTATTAAAAACAAAATCCTGGGTCATACCATATGAAAACCTTTTTGTATATATGTATATACATACATATACACATATGTAAAATAAATTTTAAGGCAATATCGTATAATTTTAATTCTTTCATATTTCAACAGATTATGGATCTATGGTGGAAAAACTTAATGGTATGTTAGTCCTATGAATAGAATACTGATTAAGATACGATATATTGAATAGATCTCTCTGAACACTGCCTCTTTATTTTATCATAAATTGAAATAAAAACAAAACTTTTCATCACAATATCCGTGACTTTAATTTTGAAATTTGGAAACCTCTCATATAAGTTAGACCTGTTCATTAGAATTCTGTGTCGATTAAGATGGTTTGATCATTCAGGCTAGAACGTATTCCAATATTTTATTTTCTTTTTTGTTACAAAATTTCTCATACATTTTTTTTTTTAAGCTAACCAGAGGGAAAAAGGCAAGTTTTTTAGTTCTTTGTGTGATTTCAAGCGAAAATCGAAGAGATTTAACCATTTAGTCGTCATATAGGTTACAATGTCGGACAAAATGAATGAAGTGGGTCAGGAGTTGATTGATCAAATGATTGATTGCAATTTGGGCAATACGAAATCACCGAATGGAATAGAGAATCATCCTTTGGGTAAGAAACCAACACGTTGTCATACATATGGAGCTGGACAATTATTTGCCATTGGTCGTTATGTGGCTAATAAAATGCGTGATCCTTATGCTCAATTGGAGATGATGCCAACACGTTTACTTCTTATTGAACGATTACGTAATGCGGGCATCTATAGAAATCATTTGGCCGGACTCTATGTGAATCCAAATTGTAGTGGCAGTGGTTTAAGCGGTGCTCCCAATGCAATGCCAAATGGAATGGAGCCATCTTTTCGAGGTCCATATAATTTATCAATTCATCGACAATATCATTCGTATGAAAAGGAACGGCGGCAGCTGCAGCAGCAGCAGCATCAACATCAACAGCAGCATCAGCAACATCAACAAGAGCAACAGGAACAGCACCAGCAACTACATCAACTACAGATACAATTGCAACAATTGCAACAATTACAGCAACAACAATTGCAACAACTGCAACAATCCCAACACGATGATACCCAAGATGCTGGCGATGGTGATGCCAGCAAATTTTACTAGCTCTTTCTAATCATCTGGAATCTTATAATTTTATTTATATAAGTCTTCTTTTTGTTTATTTATTTATTTTTTTTTTTTTCACTTTTCAAATTCGAAATTGCATTCGAAATGTCGATGAATCCAAAAGAGGGAACTCTAAATTTTCGAGTGTATAATTTACAATATATTTTGGTTGTTAAATTTGTTAGCAAAATATACCTACATATGTACAACTATTGATACCAAAATTTAAATATTTTATATTTTAGCAATGGGGATCTTTACTGTGATTAATCCTCACCAGAGAAACTAATACAAGATCCATGCGATGAAAGGCTCTAGGTTGTCTATTTCTTTAGTGACATTGATTAAACTTTAAGCTGTGCTAAGAGAGGCAATCTACCTTTAAATTTTTTTTTTTTTAGTTAATAACTCCACAAATAAACTTTTTTATACTAGTTGTTAAGGCCGCCTTCGTTTTTGCATCTCTAATAAGTAATCTAACCGAAATTTTCAAATGAATCTGCAATAAACAATAATCTAATCTTAATTTTTCAAGATCAAGTAGTCGGGAATTATATTTAGAATCACTATCGATATTAAGTGCTATATTTAAGAAACATTTTTGAACATTAACAATATAACTGACAACGTGGTCAGACGTCTCGATTTATATATTTATAAATATATAAAAATCCTTTTATTTTTCTATCATCAAGATTTTGGAAAAGTTTATTGAAAAGAAGAAAAAAAAAAGCGTCGAATTTTTGGTTTTATTAAAAGATATTTTTTATATGGTATATATTGTGACAAATATGTCGTACGTTGTTACCAAAGACATGGATCAAATTTCACGATTAATTCAAGATCAGATATACAAAAAATGTTGCACTGAAGTTGTTCAGCTCGATATAACAAAATCGAATAATTCCAGTGAGAATATGAATTGGCGTTCAAATGAATATCGTAGTCAGAGAATCGTATCCAATGAATCGAGTAAGTATATCCCCAATTGTGTACAGTTGACATCGAATAACTAATGGCTGTTACTTTCAGCTCGTAAATCTGTTGGGACTGCATGCAGATATTTTTTATCAGTTCATCGCTATTATCAACAATCATCTGGTAATAATTTAGTACCAATTACCAGCTGGCGTTCCCAACCGAATGTCAATAATTGGCGTTCACGATCTCTAAATTTGGATTCCACTACCAAATTGAAGAGCACACAACAACATACACATGATAATCAAAAGAAGTCCAATTCACGTCCAATTGGTGTGACTAAGAAAGGTAAAAATGGACAACGTATAGACTCGCAGGGTTTTATAATGATCGGAAGAAAAGGGAAAGTTGCCCAGAGTAAAGCATCTGGCTTACGTCTTTGCACCATAAATAAAAATAAATTTAGTATTCTTGACACTGAATAATTGAAAACAAAATTTTTATCCGTGTGTATCAAAATCTAATCAGAATAAAAAATAATTAAATTTTTTTTTTTTTTAGAGTATTCAGAACTCTGTAGTCTGTGTTCTACATAATTTCTTGTTAGTAAGTATTATGTTGCAACTAATCCGGCTTAAAGCAATTATAATGGCTTCTTATTGTTGTGATTGCCTTATTATTTTTTGGGGTAAATTATGGCTCCTACTTCACTCAGTAACTCTGATGCCAATTCAATCACTCTTCTCATGTCTGCCTCGTCCTTTTTTGGTGTACTTACCAATAAAACAAGTTGTAAAATGTAGTACAAGCCATTTTTGCTTAGGTCGATGAGTTTGTGGTGAGGACAAAACAGCAGTGAGGAGAGTGGGAAGGTATAGGGGTGGGGGAATAATAAGGTGTTTGGGGGCAATTTTCCAGCAGTTAAAATAATTGCAACAAATTTTCAAGTTTCCTTATTATCCAGCTTTTTCTCTATGCTGCCAGACATAATCTGCAACATAGCAACAACAATAACACGGCAACACTGCAAACTTGGTCTAGGCGCGAGATGAGGGTAGGGAGGTGGATAGCATGGAAATAGCAAGGACTTGCTGGGGAGGGAGGGGGGAGGGATGAATGTAAGTGGGATTCGTGGTGGGGTAGACCACATAAATGTTTTAAGCTGTTGTGAATTATGGTAATGAATGTCAGCACAAACTTCCGGCCAGGCGCAAGGTTTGCCCATCCTGTCCTCGTATTCCTTTTTCTCACTCTCTCTCCTCTCTCTATCTCTTTCTATCCCCCCCCTCTCTGTATCTCTCTCTCTCTCTCTTTCTCTCTCTTTGTTCTCCATGCTCTGTTTTCGAGCTGCGTCTTTTGTTTTCCTTTTGCATAACTTCATTCTTCCCATCCTCCGGTGTTGTAGCTAGGTGGGTAGGGTAGGAAATGCAACGTTTTAACTGCATGGGAAACATAATTGACAAACGGTTACAATGACACCGCCGCCGCCACAGAATGGTAGTGCGATGAGCCTGTGAATGGCGTCAGGCTTGGACTATGGGGTTCCTTCTCCTTTCGTTCTCACTGATTTATAGCTGGCGACGCGCATCGCCATTTTTACCTGTCCATAACAAATTGGACACCAGTTGATAGAAGTCCCAGTCACTTGTCGCAATGCAGAAGCACCAACGGTGACAGCACCTTCACTACATTTCACCACTCATTCCCCCCCTCCCTCCTCCACCAACAATGTGAAGATAATGCCAATATTTGATTATGGTTTTCAAGAACAATATTTTGGTTAAATCGCCCAAATGATACTTGTCCATCACAATGGGTAATTTATATCTTTACGCGATATATCTTGAGTCGAAAGTCCATGGTAAGGATGAGAAATAACCAAGGGATCTGTAGTCTATAAATGCTGTTGTTGTAAGTTGTATATGCATCGTTAAACTATCTTATATATCTCTAGTATAGATTCAGCTTCTAACAAAAGGTAATAAACTATGGGATTAATTTAGGAATGGGTTTGGTTATCAAATGGAATTTATTACAAAAATGCTAAAAAATATATTGTATTATTTCATTATTTGATGCTCATATATCTTTTATATATATAGATATCTTTTACACGTTTTTTAAATTTTTCTATTTTTCTAAGTTTTTCCTTCAATTCACCATAAAAGTAATGAAATTTCAAATATATAATATATAACTTTCAACATGGCAGAAAAGGTCCATACATATAAATCCTAATGAAATTACGTAATTATATATATCAAAAATATTTCTATAATAACAAATATATTCAATTGAATTACAGCGTTGATAACTGTACGATTCATTAAATGTATATAAAAATTTTTGCTATTATATTAAATCATTTTTTTTTTTTAACTATTTAACTTAAATAAAAAGAAAATGATTATTCTAATAATATAAAATAATAAATATATATCTACTGGTTGAATAATTCTAATTTGGTTTAGTTATCAATACGTGTATCCAGTAGCAACTGATTTAATATAGAATATATGATAGGAAGTGTCATTAGCTGTCAGATTAACACTGCTTAGCACATACCATCTAAACAATGTTATTTATCATTGGAATTCGATTTGCGTATGGGCTAAAACACAAAAGGACATTTGATTAAATAAGCTGACAATATGCGTATGGTAGATGCATAGAGAATAGTAGAAATACATAGCAATTGCATTTTCACGATCCGCTTCATTTGGCTCAAATTCAAATTCGATTCAAAACAGAATTCAGAACGTTTGGGTTGAGGCGAGAGAAGAGAAAGTTTCTGTCTATTGTCCGTGTCCGTGTCCGTGTCCACATGGCAACAAATGCCAATAACACAAAGTCCTGGCTTATGTCTGTCAAAATGGCATGACTATATGTCTGTGTCTTTGAGTGTGTGTGTGTGTGTATCTGGGTGTGTAGATGGGGTGAAGTGGATTGTATGGGGTAAGTTTAAGGGGGGGATGACTGCCGGGATATTGTCATGCATCTGATTTTCATCGCTGGCAATAAAAACTTTGAACAAAAGCAAAAGCACGGAAGCCAAAGGAAAAAAAAAGAAAACGACGACCAACCGACAACTGAGGATGAGCATGAGAATGAAATTGGCCTCCAAAATGTACATATCAGAAGACACTTGTTGCTGCTAGCACAAAGAACAAGCTTTATAAAGGGGGGAGGGGAAGTGTGGGGCATGGGACGTGGGTCATGGGGGGGGGTCTTATGGGTTAGATATTCCCAAGCGCAAATCATTTTGACAGCTGTCGTTTTTTGTCTTTTTTTCCATTGTACTTGTTGTTGTTTGTTTTTCGTTTTGTTCAATCATGACAAGTTTTGTGATCCTTTGGTTAATGGCTAATTGCAAATAGATTAGCCATAAATAACCTAAATTGATATACTTATTAATACAAATTTGAGTGTTAGATTTAATGTTAAATTCATTATCTTATGAAAAACATAAAAATTTCGCATCTCAGAGCTGAAATTGATATTGGATTTAGTAAGTAGTAATTTAAATTATAATTTAAATTATATTGAATTGTTTACTAATATCTTAACAAAATACTAATCCCAACATTGCATTCGATTTAAGTGACATCAAAACGCGTTTCAAGAACTTTTCAATTTAGCTCCAACAATTGGGCACGCGCCACTTGGTGAAAACGGAAGTTCAACATATAAAACATATATGGTATAAAGTGCTATTATATGTAGTAGCATTTACCAAAATTTGTTGTCAATTGCATTTTATAGACATATACAATTAGCCTTTAAATTAATATTTCCTCTAGGTTCTCTATTTTGTCTATAAATCATAATAATCATATGTATGTATATGGGATAAGTATTTCCGACTTATACTCATACATACTTATATTTTCGTTGAAAATAAATAGTTTAGTTCAACACTTTTTCCTATCTTTGTATTTCATAAAAATTTTAATTTTTCCTAGGCAATGTCAATCAATCACTTTTATACGATTGTATTGAATTTCATCATAATGACGTATCTTTTAAAAAGACGGATAGAAACGATAGTTCCCTACAAACATACTGTACATATTTGTAACATATAGTCCGGTCAATATCAGTTATGGCAATGCCAACTATCTTACCATTCGATTCGTTATGTTCGACTTGTAAAGCAAAACATTATTATTAAGCCCTTTGGAAAATAGGGTACATTAATTCTAATCAGAAGTGTGTGACGCAAAATAAAAGAAAATAATTTAAAGTATATGTATAACTATATTATATAATAATAATTATAACTTATTTGTTTTTCATGTTTGTATTGCCATAATATTTAATACATAGTTGCATATTTTGTATTATTCTATATAAAGGATCGTCTCAGGTTTTACCAAAATCGATTGACTATATCATGTGACTGGTGCATAGGAACGATTGTTTCAAGAATATATTAAGTAGTAAACATTTATTTGTGATCCTTAATAATTTCTTAAAGAATTTTTCCAAAAAAAATACAGATTCATTTCATAGGTCTGTTAGATAATTTATATTTTAGAGTATAAAAACTTCTTTATTATCTAGAAATTAGATTCTTCCTCCAGTTTTGCAATTTTCATTGAAACTAATTTTTCTGTCTAGTTTGATTTTCAATGCTGTGATATGTTGAACTGATGCACGTTTCAAAATCAATTTGCGTATTGAGTTATGTGCAACTGGTTAAGCAGCAGTCCATGTGGAAATCTCCACAAATGCATCCTCTACTCACATCTACTACTATGGATGGTAGCGGATGATAGCGGCACATAGGTCAATATGTAATTAAGAAGAGTAAATGGAATAACAAAAAAAAAAAAATAGAAAATAGAAAATAGCGCAAGGCGAAAACGCACAGAAATACCTAGAATCACAACTAATGAACAACATCAATCAGTTGATAACCAATGATTAGGCACAAAGTGAACCTTACAAAATTTAATTCAAAAAATCGAACTTAAAAATACTATCCTAGATATGTACATATAGAAAACATCTTGATTTGGTTACATTTTTCATCAATAAAAAGCCGATTACAAAGATATAATAATGCCAATATGTAATAAATTAACTATCTATTTAGGGGAAGTATTTTCCATTTTAAATTTGCGAATAAATTCGTTAAAGCAAACTTGTTTTAAATACAAATCAGAAAAGTGTATATATAAGTTTGCATATGTACTGTATGCATTCTTGATTAGAAATAATAGTCATGTCCTGTTCTAAGTCCTTTAATCCTTAACTATACAAAACACTATAAAAGATAATGATTTTGATTTATAGAGTTCGTTTGAAATTATTAGAGATTAAAATATTTCTTTTAATATTTTATGTTTGGGAAAATTGTTTATATTTGCTTTTATGCCACATATCAATGGGTTGAAAGAGTATATTAAAATTTTTTAAATTTAATAAGTTAAAAATGTTTTAAACTATATAATAACTACTAAATCTAACTAAACTAAATTAAATCATTTTATTTTTGTAATCTTAAGTAATCAAGATGTTAAAAAGAGCAAATTGGAAAAAATGTGATTCGGTTTTTAATAATTTACTTTTTTCTTCAGTCATATTCATTTTTCAAATCATAAATCGTAAATTTGATCTCAGACAAAGCTAGGGTTAAATTACTTGATTACTTGGCAAACGGTAACTTGAAGTCGACATTCCCTTCTTAATTCTTCGGAATTTTTATTATTTTGTAAAAATTCTGTAAGGTGAAACTGCCAAAAGGTAGGCAACAATTTTTGTTCATTTTTCGTTGTTTTTTTTTTCCTGTTGTATTCTAGTTATTTGCACAAAAGCGAAACTTTTTCATGTATTTTTGATTTGCGCACACAAACACCTACACAGACAGACGAAAAAAAAAAATGTGCCTGACCGCCGCCTTTGCCAACTTGTTGCACACGCCAACAACACAAAAACAAAAACCAACTCAAAACAATTGCTCCACATGCGTGGGCCGTGTGCGCTTGAGTGGTCTGTGGGTGGTTGTTGGGTTTCTCACAATCTGGTGGCTGGGTCGCCATCTTTGAGATAAAACTCAAATTTTAAGTGCTGGTACGAGTGTTAGTGTTAGCCCTAGTATTAGCGGTATGTGCGTGCGTGTGTGTGTGTGTGTATGTAAACAGAAGGTTATTTCAATCACCTGGACGTAAAGTGAATGATATTGTTGCAAAAATCAACAAAAAATCAAAAAAAGTGTTGTATGCATATAAGAAAATAGCATGTACAGAATATTTTTTTGTGGTATTTATATAAAAATAGTCAGACATACTTCAAAATGCAAATTCTCAATGCTACCGATAAAATAGAACTTGGTCCTACACTAAATTTGTAAGTAATTCATTTAAAACATAAAAAATAGAATATATTTATGATATAATAAATACGTACACATGTGTATATATGTATATAGTAGCAAATTTTTAAAATCACAATTGATATCATATGTTCCTCATACGAGTAAAATATCCACGGAATCCCCTCCCTATGTCCCACTGAGTGAAAACGACTATTACATACATACATTATATGCCTTTTGGACTGTTTCACACTCGTAGCCAATTAGAGGATTATAATCCTAAAATGGCACTCCATCCACATGAAATACCTGCATATGTATATGAATATGGATACACATATACATACATATGTATGTATCTACAGAGATATGTACATAATCTTGGAATATGAATATTCCTTGCAAGGGTATTGTAATTTCGGTATATTTATATTGCCTTTTTTACCACTTATCTTGGATGAAAATATTTACTCCGTCTATTTATTTCACTTCAGTGTGCAATTGTTAATTTACTGAAATTGCATTAATAAAGTTACTTTTAAAATCCACATACATGCATATACATATATGTACATACATATGTATGTATGTATATGTTTTATTGTATGTGCATAGATGTATGTGCCGCTCTTGCTGCGTGTGGAGCCAGTTGCTGCCGCAGAGCATAAAAAAGTTTTAATTGGCAGGCGACGAAGTTGACCTGACCTCTGGCGACGGCCGCGGCACATTCACACACACTCACAACTGAACAACAATTTTTAAGTGCATTTTGAAATGCACGATGCAATTCTTTTGTCCCTCCCATTCCGCACACACTCACACACATTCGGCTGCTAGGATCCGCAAGTTGCAAATACAATTACATTACATTTTACATTATATTTGGCAAAAAAAGGAAGTAAAAGACTTTAATAGCAAAAATGTGTTGATAATATAAATATATGTATGTATATATGCTCAAAATTTTTAATACATATGTACACATGTATGTATGTACATATGTATTATAACAATTACAATTATTATCAGCATCATCATCATTGCAATCGTCATGATATGCTTTGGCATTGGTTATTTATTTATTTTCGTTGGTCCCGTACATGCATTTTCCATTACCAAAAAAATACATTTTCAAATTAACCGTCGTCTGAAATCAACTCAACTCAACTCACTCCAGTAGGGGGCGCCACTGCTAACAGCCTGATTGGGACAAGTTTTGAGTGGAATTGCTGTCAGTGAGTGAATGAGTTCTATTCAAACACAGGCAAAATGTGGTGACAGTGTCCGCCAAGCAATTATCCGGAAATGAAACTATGAGTGTGAACCATTTAAGCTAAAAGTTTTAACGATATTTTTGATACTTCTATTGTCCAAAAATATTTAACCAAATACAGAAAAAATTGTGAGCAAGAGTAAATATTGGTTACTAAGATAGTTAGCCATTAATATTGAGAATAATTAAATTTAACAATTCTAAAATCATTTAGTTAAGCAAACATCTATGACAACACAATAAAAGCAAATAGAGCATCAAAAAATTAATATTAAAATAGGAAAATTATTGCGCCTAAGTGTTATCTGTTTTTCACTAGATATTGAAGCATAGGCGAACCACTGTAACGAACTTGGCTATAGGCAGCCAGCAGTGAGCCGCATAGCGCGCTCCAATCGTTTGCGTTGGGGGTTCGTTCGTTCGTTTTACGAATCATCACGAACGACATTTTACAGTTTTTTTCTTTTCTTCTCTACAGTTTGTTTCGTGCGCGCGTTGTGGAAGGTTGTCGTCGTCGCTTTGCTTGGGTTGTCCGTGCCGTTCGGTCATTCTCGGGCAAATAAAACAAAAACGTGTAAATGTTGTTTGTGTATGCGTGGGATCGCGCAATGTGATCTCTGAGATGGTTTTTTTTACTACGTTTTTTTTTCTGTTGATAGAAATTGTGTTTTTACTGGCTTTATTTTGTTATTATTAATGATGAAGATGGAGAAAAATATCGAATGGAAAACATGAAACAAGCTGTCAAATTGCATGAGTGTTTGTGTTAGGCCATCTGTGAGCGTGTTTGTGTATGTGTGTTTGAAAGAAAAAGAATTGCATACGAAAAACAAGTTCTTGCAACCAGTCCCAAAAGGGTTCAGCAACAACAGCAACAACGAAAAGAGAGACACTTAGAGCGAAAGAGAGAGCTATAAACAAAAAGAAGTAACAAAAAAGGCGCGATCAATGCAGGCCTCTCTCTCTATCGCTCTCTGTGGTCATATGGGCTACCTGCGGCAGGTGTGTGTGTGTGTGTGTATGTTTCAGTGAGCGAACGAATGGCTAGCACAAAGCAAAAATGTGGCAACAATTTTTGTTAACTTCTTTTTCTCTCTCTCTCTCTCTCTCACACTCTCTTAGT
This sequence comes from Drosophila sturtevanti, assembly GCA_018150375.1. Lineage (NCBI taxonomy): Eukaryota > Metazoa > Arthropoda > Insecta > Diptera > Drosophilidae > Drosophila > Drosophila sturtevanti. The sequence continues at coordinate 528,610 of JAECWJ010000392.1, read as the reverse complement.
CATTAGCCAAAATGTTTCATAAATAAAAAACAAAACAGAAAAAATGATCAACTTAAACTTAGTTTAAAATTCATAAGAAAGATTCAAAAGAAAAGAAAAACAGCAACAAAAAACGAGCTCTAGTGAAGGCTCTCAAAACAAAAACAACTCAATAGCAGCAAGCGGTGTAACACCAACAACAACAACAGCAACTGGCACAAATGAAGCGCAGGCAGCGACGATCGTTGGCGTCGTCGCTGCGTCCAACGCAAGCAGCAGCCGCAGCAACAACAACAACAAGAAAAATGCTTCTTCTTCTGCAGCTCATCGTCGGCTTCTTTGCCTTCAATTTGGACAGCAGCAGCTGCTCATGTTACGCGGGTAAGTTCTGTGTTCTTCTCCCTTCCTCTCGCACTCTCTTTTCTCTCTATCTTTCTCTTTCGCGTTCACTGTGCCTCTTTACACATTTTGGAATTTTTTTGGGTTGCCAGAAACAAGTACTAAACAAACAGCCGTGGGAACATGGCTCCCTCTTTTCCTCTCTTTCATTCCCTCTATCTTTGTTACTCATTTTCGGTGTCTTAGTCTCTCTGCATCACCTCCCACCCCCACTAAACGATTTATCGTATGAAACTAAACTAAACCAAGTGAATTCAGTGCAACCAAAAATTAGACAAAACCTTTACAAAATTTACACACATTTTTTTCCGATTTGCCAAAGAAAATTCGACGAAAGAAAAATTGTAGGTTTTTGTTTTTTTTCTTGCTTCTTGAGCCTCAGAGAGGATACATATGTACATACATACATATTACAAAAGTGTTTATAAATCCAAAAATTAAAAAAATAGACGAGACGGCAACGATGGAGTAATCACGGCATCTGGCCAATGTGTGCACACAGATCAGTTGTAGGTAGCGTTTTTCCCTGTATTCCATTGCCAGACTCTCAGCTGACGTCCAAAGTTGTGTTTTTCAACCACCTTAGTATACATATGTACATGCATACATACATACATATACACACACACATACATACATATACATATATGTACATATATGCTCTTGATCAGCTTGTTCGATATTTAATATATTTGACAGTCTGTCTCGAGTTAGGCAGTAAAAAGAGATATGGAATGGATAAAAACTTATGTTTTTAAACACCGGTACTAATTAATTTCATTTAATAAATGTTCTGTTAAATGTACCTAAAATTTTAAAATTCACATAGTCTTCTGTCCCTTTGTATGTATGTATGTATGTATGCATGTGCATGTATGGGAGCGATGGAGAAACTTGAAGATCCTATGTAAACGTTTTGATAAAGTTGTGAAACTGCAAGGGTTTGCTTCTGTATAGTTTTTTTTGTTTTTTTTTGATATGGGGGCATCAAATAACTTGGGTGTTCTCCGATTTTTCATTCACGGCGTATTAGGTATAACAGTAAAATGAGCTATGGCATTTTGCTTCATCTTTTTTTTACGTTGCATTTTGTAAAATCGCAACAAAAACCAAAATCATATTTAGAAACAAATGAAATGAGAAATTTTAGACAATTTAAGCAATTTGAGAAAGGAGTTTTGCGTGAGAAAATTGCTTTACAACGATGGAAATTCGCATTTGCGTTGCCACAAATTCTATACCCTCTGTAAAGTGAGTTTAAGTAGCTTAACAATAATCCAATACTGATCTACTATTTTAGTCGAGTGTTATAATGCCAATAATGTAATTATCTTATCTTTTTCATAATATTTCAATTCAATCGAATAGCGCCAATTTTCTATGAGTGGCGGTAGTCACTGTTCTAAAATGTGGTTACTTTGACACAAGAATTTCATAAATTTGAACATTCTGTTGAATAGACAAAAAAAAACTTTACTTTTTTCACCTGTTCCGTAACCGAAATGCAAAAATAACATATTGGCATGTCTAAGCCAAAAAATTCGATTATCCACACCCCCCTAACAATTTCACTCTGTGGCTCCCACCCATCATCATCATCTTCATCATCATCATCATCATCATCTTCATTATCATCAACATCAACAACGTTGTGTGACATGATTCTAGGCACTGTGTTTGTTTTTTTCTGCATTTTTTTTTTTAGTCCTCTGTCCCTTTGGTGCTGACAGGAAAATCACAGTGGCTATCAAACTGTGGACAATAAACTGGCTTCTTAGTGTTAACTGGTTTTTCTGTTGTTTTGTTTTTTCTTCTTCTTTTTTTCTTTAGAAGATAAAGTTAAAGCAAAAAGCAAAAGGGGTTGGCTAACTTCAGTCGTGTCGTTTGGCATTTGTTTTCTTCTTTCTCTAGAAGACTATATACCATATACTCATTTGCTTCAGATGAATTATTGTAGAGAGAAAAAACGATAGGGGCTACATACATACATATGTCTAATACAGGTGGACCTCGACCCTTCCACTAATAATGGTTTTTTTTTCAAATTTTAACGGTATTTTCTTAAATCATAAGTGTAACGCTAGGAGAATGCATTGGTTGGAAACACTAAACAAGATTTTCCACGAGCATCCTAGTTTTTAGATATAACAAATTTCCCATATTCCATTTATGTATGTATGTATATGTACATATGTATGTATATACATATGTACATAATTTCGACCAATTTTAAATCTGCTAGCCGATCAAGAGTGCATATACCATATGTTTGTAAAGTCGGAAATATGAATTTTTCTTTGTGTTGCAAACTTCCGGACAAAACGAGTGTACCTTATATGTACATATATATGTATATGTAACTTGTATGTATGTATATATCGATACATATGCTTAAATCCCATCGAGGTATGTACATAAAATTGTTGAATTTTATTGCATATAGCAAACTGATGATTGACCCCAGAAAAATGGGCCGGCCGGGTGTTATTCTAATGCATTTTTATTGACGCAAAGCAACGCAACGCAACTCATCGGCATCAGGCATCAGGCATCGGATATCGGGCATTAAGCATAAATAACAATAATAATATTGGTAATAACAATTCCATGCGGTACATGATATCCAAGCGTGTGTAAAGCGGGGGGCAACTTATCGTGGGGTGGGGTTGGGTGGTATGGCTGACTAACGATGGACCACCGAAAAATTGTATGCATAAATAGCACAAAAATCAGCATGCCGTTGGCAACCCTGGTCAACATGTACGTATTTGTAATGCCAAATTACAGCCAGCGGGACAATGTTTGATCGGCTAGCCAAAACTATATTCTATAACCAGAATATCCCCCATTCTCCTACTCTCTCTTTTCGGCTCCTTCATTTTTCGCCTCTTATCTTTTGTTGGCCCTTTTTGTTATGTTTTGTTGGCTTTTTTTTTATGGCCAAACGCGCATTGAGTGGTACCGTTTTGGTTGGCTTTTGTTTTTGGCAAGGAGGCAACAAGCTAACACCGCATAAAATTATATATTGTGTATACAAAACACACACACACACACAGACAGGCACACATTTGTGTTGAAAATGTTGAATAATGATGATTATGATAAGCAGCAACGGGGTAGCAGCAATATAACGGATCACACAAGCTGTTTTCAGATATCTATGTAAATATATCATATGCTATACAATTTATAGAGTAAAACATTGAAAGCGATTGATCCAACTTGTATATACGGTGCTCCTGGAGATTGTCAGTAACTATTCTGGCACTGATGTTTAGTTTGATGACCTAAATTACCTATTTAACCTTCATTTTAGTCCAGAATATCAGAACGAAGATCGATTATGTTCGATTTACATATGTACATATATACATAATGTCGAAATGTACAAGGTGTATCACCTTGCCCCCCTTTCTTAAGATCCCATGACTGAATTGTCAGCAAAAACCGATGTGTTGATCACTTTGAATGATCTCACTTAATTGGGTTTTTTTTATAATTTTTTTTTTATTTTTCTAGTTGTTGTTTTTTTTTACATAACTTTTTCACACAATTCATTTTGGCAATTTCTTTTTTTTTTCTATGTGTTATTTAATATTGTGATTTTTTTTTTTCATAAAGAAGCTTAAAAAGCCATTTCATTTCTTTTGTCGTTTTTTATTTTTTCTGTTACTCTTTGGTTGGCTTGAAAAGCGATTTCGTTGCAACTGTTAAATTTATGTCACAAGTTAATGAATGAATGAATGAATGAAGGAAAAAAGTTCCGATGCCAATTATAAAGCATATAAATGAACGAGGCAAGGATTTAATGTTTGTTAATCGTTTATTTTGCGAAAAGATTTTCTTAATTGCCCGAAATATGTACTTTTAAATCGTATCAAGCAAAATAAATAAAACCAGAAATAATAAACCTTCTCTTTTTTTCTTTCTTTTTTGGGCAAGGCAATACAAATGTTTTTTGTTATATATATTTTATATAGAGTATTCTGTTTGGTATACCATTAAGTTGTCAATCAATCTCATCGATTACCCCACTTGGGTGGGTCTTTATTTAAAAAAAAAAAAAAAAAAAAAAAAAACAACAACAAACGTTAATTTGCCTATTTTGCATATCAGCTGTTCAATATTTAATGACTCATAACAACGTTGTGAAATCCATAGAAAAACAGAAATCAAAGTATGAGTTCTACGCTTTCAACTTTTACAACAACAACAGAAACATTATGGAATTCCTTTCACAAGTGCTTGAAAACTTAGAAAGTCATCAATTGATAAACAAATAACTTTGCCCGATAACTTTTCAGCCACCTCTCGTTTATGTTAAAAAAAAAATACGAAAAATAGAACCATTGTGCTCCGTGTACAATCAGAAGAGGGAACGAGACAACAAACAAATGCAAAAGTCACAGCAAAAACAACAACAATAACAAGGAGAGGAAAAAACAGCTCGATAAACAGAAATTTTGTATTGTTTTTTTTTTTTGCATTCCCTGAGAATGTCCTAAGTCGTCATTACAGTTTGACGGTCATTGGTGACGCGCAAACCATTTAGCTACTTTCATTTCAACTTTCATTTAGCTACTCTCCCTCTAGCCCTCCCTCACCTCACGGACCTATAAATTTCATTTGTCAGCAGTTTTCCTCGTTTTGCAAGGCCAAGACTCAGACGGAAATTGACTCTTAGGTCAGATTGCATTAAAAGAAATGAAGAGCAAAATACAGTTAAACAAATAAATGCTGAAACCGTGTGAACATAAAATAAACAAGATAGAAATACATATACATACAAATATACATACATATATATATATATATCTATATATATATATATATATATATATATATATAGATTATAGATATCTATCTATCTATATATATATATATATATATATATATATATATATATATATATATATAGATATATATATACATAATAAAAACTAGAAAGATGGACTAACTTCGGCCATGCCGAAGTTCGTATACCCGTGCAGATTTTCTCTTTATCATTCACCAGAAGCATTATTGTAACTTAAACATACCAAATTTACAAATTCAAAATTTTGAGCTTGAGAAAAAAATTTTTCATACAACATTTTTTTTTGTACCGATTGTTCCTAAAGCAGCTATATGATATAGTCGTCCGATTCTGATCAAACTTGATTGAAGTATTAAGAAGTATATTAAACTCACAAAGATTAAATTTCGTGGCATTCGGTTGAAAAACAACAGAGTTATTGAGGATAAGCCTTATTCATGACCGATCGGTCCTATGGGAGCTATATGATATAGTCGTCCGCTCGGGATGATTCCGAGATATACAATGCCTGCAGCAAAAAGGAGCCTGTGCTGAAAATTTCAGCTCTGTAGCTCTTATGGTCTCGGAGGAGAAGCTGTTGATCCAGACAGACGGACAGACGGACAGACGGACATGGTCATATCGACTCGGCTATTCATGCTGATCAAGAATATATACACTTTATATAGTCGAAGATGCTTCCTTCTGTGCGTTGCAAACTTCTGACCAAAATTAATATACCCTCTGCAAGGGTATAAAAATGAAGTAAGCAAGTCCTCATGCCGACTTGGAGTATACCCTGTACCAATAAGAGATATTTTATAAACTCAAATTCCTTCCAAATTCCCATTAATTGAATATAAATTATTTTATAAAATTCTCCTAGCAAGCCGAAACAGCAAATTCATGCTTTCTCGCTCACTCATGTCAATGAACGAAACTAATGCGACATTCGGTACAAAACAACATGCGCATGCTATCTCGCTCACACATTTTAGCTGCTGCTGCCCATAGAATTTCAGTACAAAACATATATATGTATGTATATCTCCGATATTTATTGGCCAATTTTGGTTAGATCAAGCATATATATACTTTATGGGGTCGGAAAATTATCCTTCTGCCTGTTACATACATTTTAGCGACTTTAAAATACCTTTGAACCCTATGGGTACAGGGTATATTGATTGTTTTAAGTTAGCCGACCCGCAGAAAATGATCATAAATTATTAAATAATTTGCAGGATAATTCTCCGATTTTAGTTTAATTTGTACTCTTCTAATTACCAGCATTTTATTTATAAGAATTGACTATTCAAATAACTCAGTCTAAGCCGTTTTTCATTTATCCGCTAGTACATTTCTCATTTATTTAAACTGTCAATTTGTTGTTCTCGTTTTATATGTACATACATACGTACATATACATATATATATTCACGTCAAGTCACGTTTTACAGATTAATAGAGATTTGTATGTATGTATGTTTATATGGTATGGTATGGTATGTATTTGAATTTTTTTTTTATTATCAATAATTTGATTAATATTTATTATCAAAGAGAATGATAAAGTTGATGCATTTTGTATGATTTTTTTTTTTTATTATTTTTGGAATGTTGTGGGCTATACATAGTATAAAAACATATTTTATATTGTTTTGAAATTAGTAAATTCCTAAATTGTTGCAATTGAAGTTGAAGTTGACAATGTGTAAAAATTTGCCCCCAAAGCCAGCAACATAACCAAATAGCTCAAATAGCAATAACATATTTTATCATCAAAAACAAAATAAACAAATACTTGGACAACATTTGTGGATTTGGATTTTGGGTATTTCATGGGGCTAAACTGAAAATCAAAGAGGCCGCTGGCTGCTTGTGGAGCTTGTTGTTTGTTCTTTATACTGTCGATGTGTGCGTGTGTGTGTGCGTATGTTTGTTTGTATTTGTTTGCACGTGTTACGGGAATGGCTGACCCCTGACGCTCATCAATATGAGCATCATTTTAAAGAACTTAAAAAGGTGTTCTTCATTGAATGAAAATTATAATGAAGAAAACGTTTTTTTTTGTCTTAATCTTTGCCACCTTAAAAACTAAAAAAAATTTCAAATTAGGAAGCAAAAAAAAAGTAATTTTGAGCATTTCACATTCGTAGTACCTATGTACATATGCACTATGGGACTACATATGTTCCATTCCTTATCCGTGGTTGTTATTTAGAGCTGTGGTTTCTATCTGAATAGTTTTAGAAACTTTTTCGGTTGTGTTTTTTTTTCTTTTTTGTTAATTCTTGCATTGCATTTCAATTAGCAATACTAAAACTCACAAAATGAACAAAAAATAAAAAGGAAATCTGAAAATGCAATGAAAACTCACTTATACACACACACACACACCACATTCCCCAATAGCACGCCACATCCAACTACTTCCCCTTGCCTATGCCTCATAAAACCTAATGAGCTTACATACGAGGCACGTAAAATTTTTGCCACGTTTACCAAGCATAGTCAACGCTTACCTAAAAAACATAAACGAACAACAAAAAAACTAAAGTTATTTCTCAATTGATAATCAAGAATTCATAATTCTTTTTTTTTTATTTTTACGATAAAAATTAATATGCTCTTACACAAGTGGCTGGTTGTAATCAAGGCCAAGAAACTCTTTTTTTTTTTTATTTTATATACACTGCAGCCATAGGGAATGTGAGTTGTGTCGGTGTTTATGTAACAGATAAGTGGATATACAATTGTAGTAATAGAAAAATTATCGTACTTAAACCACAAAATTTTCTATTTAAACTTTGTTATATGAAAGGCTTAAATGGAACTTTATCTGCCAGAAGGCGCTGCCTTGTTAATTAATCAGTAATTTGATTAATCGAACCAAATTTATTAACAATACTACCTATAGGGTATAGCTAAGCCGGTGTCGTTTTATTCTTGTTTTTATATTTGCATAAAAGGCATACAAAATACTAAACTGTTTTTATGTGAGTTGCATGCACAAGAAGAAATCAAAGAAACACACAAGAGAATGCAACAAAAAGAGAACGACCTATGGTTAGACCGAGATGGAAACATACATATCACAAAGGCAGGTGCAAATTGGAAGTCCAAGTGAAAGGCCCAGGCAGAGTTTGGCTACGGCGCGACAATATCCACTATTCCCGACTCTGTCTGAGACTTTGTGCCTGACTCTATAAAAACCCTGTGTTGTGTGTGCGTGTGTTGTTGCTATCATTAGACATTTCCGGTCTTTGACTGCACTCAAATGCATACACGCACACGCACAGCAACGGGGGAGAGGGAGGAGATAGAGAGCAAAGAGCAGAGAGCAGAGGCGCGCAGTCATTGTGCATGTTTACCTTAGCATTTGCTTCTTCTTCTTCATGGCTTAGGCCAACTGCAACTGCTCTTCTCCAGGTCTTCCATCTTCTCTTTTCGGTTCTTATTCTGTTATTTTTTTTTTGCCTCTTTGCTTTCCATATGCCTGACATGTGATTTCAAGTTGTTTTTCTAGTTTTTAGGTAGCTGGGTTTTATGCTATTTTCTTCTAGAGGCGCTTACATCCAACTCTACATATCTAGAACTATTTACAAACTTCTGCACATATGTTTACATGTTCCTATATATATATATATATATATAAATATATACACGTTATATATTTCTTTTAAAACTGAAGGTCAATATTCTATCATTACAATTATTAGAATTGATATTCAAAACCCATCTATTTTTAGATGCCATGACCCGACTACAAATAGGAACTATCAAATAACCGTTTCACAGCGTGCGCTCCTACAATGTTTTCTTATGTGGCCTTTTTTACTGAAGTTCCTTCACTAACAAAAAATATTCTTACAATTGCTGCATTCATGCTTTATTTGGTTACATTACGTTCCGTTCAAAATCATGTACGCCTTTCGACATATTTTCCTGCCGTTGATATCGTTGACGCAATCCTGCAGATCAGACCTTGATATTTTTTTCCAGGGGCCGATCCGGTACCGTCAGACGAATCTTTTTAAGTGTAATTCTTGTTAAATTTTGGAACTTTCAATAAGATCCTTCATCAGAAAAATCTGGGCACCCATCATTGTTTCTGCGAAATAATTTATTTTATGTATTCCAAAATATATTCAAGTATTATTTCCTTACCACTTATGCCATGTGTCCTTGAATTAAAATGAAGTATAAGTTGAACATTCGAACTCAAATCATTACCAGAGTAAATCTTCTTCCCACCCATGTAGTTTCCATTGTCTGTCAATTAAAGAGACCAAAATTTATTTCCATATACTTCAAAATGATGTATTTATATATCTCCGGTTGCCTTACGTTAACATAAATAAGACTGGAATTTTAATATGAATAAAGGTTTCACTTCAAATTTAGGTTAATTTTCTTTTATATATAGTATAGCCCGAAATGTTGTGTTAACTGCCTTACGTATTAAACAAGACTGAATAAACTATAGAATTTAGTTTAGCATTATGGCAAAAGTTCAAATATTATCGATCAGGGGCTACTTGGATTTCCAATTGAATAGTTTAATTTTTAACTAAATTATTAGATTCTGATTCTCTAATCGATTGCATAATGATTGATAAATGATCAAAATGATTTTTAATGTCTTGATCAAAAGAGAACGATAGAAGATATGCATACAAAATTTGACCAATTGTCAGCAGAACAAACAACATTGGGATTGCAATTGCTTCAAAATATTTTAGCCATATTCATGTCTCCCCCTTTCTTTTAACTGGGTGTTAATTTTATTATGCACACATTTTACACGCTTTATCATTTTTAACATAGACTTGAATCACAGGCACACGCTGTCGCAATTTTATTCATTTTATTGTTGTTCATTTTGTCCTGCTAGTACCTTTTGCCCTTACCATCCATCAACCTTTCCCCTCTATAACAAGAGTCATAGCCAAAGGCATTGCACATACACACACACACACACAGGGAAATGGAGAGAGAGAGAGAGAGAGAGAGATGCAAACAGCTCAACACAGTGGTCCGAGAGTCTCGTGAGCCTCCAGCGGGTTGTTGTTTTCTGTTGACGCGCGCTTTTAAATATTAAATAAGTCCAACCAACGCGACAAACCAACAAATAAAACAGAAAAAAAAGGAAGATGAAGCAGCAGTAGCAAGCAGCAGCAGTGGGAGCATCGGGAGGAGGAGGAGAAGGTGGAGGTGAAGTAACAGCAGCGAAGAAAGAACAAAAGGAGAAGAGAAGAGTAGAAGCATATTTTCAGTGCTTGCGCACGTCATAGCCCCCACTGCCTTCTTTTCCTGAAGCAAGCCCAAACGCAAGCTATGCTCCCCCCCTTTACCATCGCTCCATTCCACTCGCCCCGCTAAACCCTATTTACCATTGCTGCATTTGAAGTTGCTCAGTTGCCTGGTTTTTCTTCTAGTTTTTTTTTTCTTCCCTTCTTTTATGTGTATTTGTGTTGTGTGTTTGCATTTTGATCCACCTACTCCAAGACAAGCTCTCTCTCTCTCTCTCTCTATCTCCCCCTCCTAAGCTAAAAGCAATGGGGAAGGGAAAGGGTGGAGGTGGAGCTGAGTTTGAGAGTCAGAGGCCATTTGTTCTTTACGCCGCGTCATCCTTAGTTGACACTTAATTGTGGCCACTTTTTTATTTTTCCATCTGTTTAGTCATCTTCCTTTTATTTTTGCCTATTTTCTTAGACTTGTTGTTATTGTTATTTATGGGATATTTAATGATATTGTGTGTGTTTTTATTATTCTTCCTTCTTACATACATATATTGCAATTTAAATGCCAAAGAAAGAGAATGAAAATAGTAACAATAATCTTACCTACGAAGGAGAGGGTTAAGAAAAAGGTTTTAAACCGATGTTAATATCCGTTAAGTTGAGTTGGACAGTGGCAATTTGTTGGGGCCCATTAAAAATGCATAAACTATAAAATATTTGTCATATTTGTTTTTGGTTTTATTTCGTGTGTTTTTTTGTTACAATTTATTATTGATTTATATTTCATTTTCAATTCAAAATGCACAAAACATATTGACCAGTATTTCCGTTTCTTGTATCGCTCAATATTCTTGGCTAAAAACAGTTACCAATGCACACAATACACAGTCATCATCATCAATGAAATAGGCCCGGACACAAAACAAAAATGAAGAAAAAAACACAATAACAAAAAGAATATGAGAAAGAGAGAGCAAGAGAGCATAAAAAAGAAGCTGAAAACCGAAAAAGCTCAACAAAAACTGACTCACACACACACACACACACACACACACACTATTGGGTGAAGAGATCAATATGCATGATTCATGCCATTGGCATACATGTGGTTAAGTGCTGAAACAACACAGAAGGAGGAAAGGTGGTGGGTGAACAAAGGGGGGGCATAGAGAGAGACAGAGACAGCTTAGACACCATTCTCTTACAGTTGATGACAGAAACTCGTTTGCATGGCCCACATACCTCTCCCCTTACCCCTTACCCCTTACGTCGTTTCGAAAAGCAAACACCTCACCTTTTGTCTCCTTTAGTCGATTTGGTGTTGGAGGCGAATTAGCTAATCGCTGTGCAACATCCATCATCGATATACGAAATTGGACATAAAGCATAGAAAACAAAACAAAAGTAAACCCAATTGATAAACAATAAATACCTTCCCTTCATAACCAATTTTTTTTTTACCCCGGCCCGTGATTAGTGATAGTGATAAAAAATAATCAAACTAGAAACACACCCATGAATAAAAAAAAAGAAGTAAAATACACTTCACTTTATACATACATACATGCATACATATATTAATTCGTTAAATCATATATATTTTCTTCTTTTCGTTTTAGGTAAGTGTGAACCAATCCCACTTTTAAGATGATTTTGGTTTGTACATAAGCATTAAGTTAAGATTTCACTAAACATTACTTAATTGTTCTTAAAAAAAAAACGTTTTGAAAATTAAGATCAGATATGTGAAATGCTTTAGGAAAATGATTTTGAGGGCTGACTAAACTGAGATTTTATTTAACAATGGAAAAATAAGTAAATATTTGGAAATCAAATAACAATACAGAGCAATTCTTTATCTTCTTTTTCTTTCCAACTCCCAAATTGGTCTGATTATAACAAGTTGAGTTACGATAAAAGGGTATTCAAATTTCATTAGTAATTGAATGTAGATTTACTTTCCGAAATCAAATTGCCCCATTTCGGACAAGAATCAACCTCAACATATATATAATAAACTAGTTATTCTTACTGATAAGAAATAATAATAAAATAATATTATACATATACCATTCATGTAAGAAAGTATGTGAAATATGTTTGATTAACATTTTCCGATCAAGAAATTTGATTATTCAGACATTTAATGTCATATACAGATCTACAGATTTTAGCCTCTTATTTCTTATTTATTTGCCATAATAATTGGAATTTAATTGAAATGAAATTAATAAAGTTAAAGTGACTAGGGGTTGTGGTTGTTGTGATGTCCAACTCTAAAAAGATTTAATTAAACTGATGAAAAGGTTAGAATAAAGCCTGATTCTGACTATCTCGTTTAAATTGAGCCTCAAATGAATGAGAGAGACACACAGAAAGAGAGAGAGAGAGTGAGTTTTATTGTTAAATTTGCTTGAGTATTTTGTGGTATTCATTTGTGGCATCTGACAAGCAGTCAGTTGAAATAGCCAACCAAACCATAGAATTGTGCTCTGTGCATCTGGCCTGACCTGAGTTAACCTAACCGAACCCTATACGCTATACCCGCTACCTTCTCAACCGCCCCCAGGCGCCCACACACACACACACACATGTCTTTTTCCATATATTTTCTATAACCCGCTAGGCAAAGGTTTATTTTTTTATTTTCTGTGTTTTCTTATGCACTTTTACAAAAATATCTCCTGTAATTATGATATTACATACAAACACAAACATAAACATAAATATGTATATATGTATATAAGCATAATTATACAGATGAATATATGTATTTTACATTCCTACCTATGTATGTATGTATGTATGTATGTATATGTAAGTAGTTTGTATGTATGTAGGTATATTAACTTTTTTCTGAAGCATGACAACAATTGAAAGACTTGGTCGGCTTAAATCATAAATTGGTTGTGAAAGACAATAAAATGTTATACTCACCACATTTTCCCCTCCCTTTCATCATCCTCGCTCCCACAATCTCATAATTAATTTGACATAATTTTTTTCTATTCCCTCCCGTCCGTCCATACACATTGTTGCAATAGTTAGCATACAACAAATTGTGTGCCTAAGCTCATTGTGTATGGACAATTGCGCTAAGTAAAGTTTTAAAGTTTAAGCACAATATGTACATACATAGGTACATACATATGTACACATCGGGCCAAATGCAGGCAGGCGCACAAGTGAAGTATAAGGGAATTTGTAATTACTAAATACAAAAGCCTTCTATTAATATCGGCCTCAATAATAATCTGTGGAAAATTGGTCAATAAAAAATAGGTTAATAATTTGCGCTATCAGAGTTTGCGTGTCGTGTAAATCTGTTTGTTGTGTGTGTGCCTCAACAAGCATAAGTATATGTATGTACTTATACTTATATGTATATTATACAAACATACATACATACATGGATAAATTTGTTCATTAGAAATTAAAGTTTATAAATAAATTAAATTTGTAAATTATAGCACAAATGTTGGCTTGACTGGTAGTAGTAATTGTTTATGCCAGGATATTTCTATTTATGTCTGTTTATATATATATATATACACATTTTTAGAAAGTTATTTGATGGAAAGTCGTCGAGGTTCTTGATCAAATTTCTAATAGTATATTAATCAAAAATCATATATTCTTAAGAAAAAATAAATTAAATTATTAGTTAAAAAGAAAAAAAAACTAAGAAAATTACTATTTACAAAAAAAAGTTTCATTAAACCATTATTTTATAACAAAAAATAAGGAAAGAACAAGATTAAAAAAAAATTTGACAGAATTCTAGAAAAATAGCAACACCCTGTATTTTAATTTCGAGCTGACAATGTAAACAATATTGATTAGGAATTTATTTTATTTGTTACCTGTGACTTTAATTATTATTTTTATTTCCTATATCTTTTTTATTTTGTTTTTTTTTTTTTTTTTATGGAAAACATTATTATGCATGTTTTCGCCGATTGTTTTTGTACATATGTGTGTGTATGTATGTATGTATGTAGATATGTCCAATATAATTGCTGGCCCACCCAAAATAAAGATAGACCATAGCAATTTTTCTGATTGTGTGGGAATTTGTGGCAGCTGTTGTGTGACAACAGACAAGGGGCATATAATTGTGTCTGCCCCTTTTATTTTTTTCTCTACTGCCTCTTCTTTGTTTTTTTTGGACTAAGAAGGGTGGCGGGGTTGGTCGGAGGTTATTACTTATAATTGGTGACCGAACTGCTCAAAAGCTCTCTTTCTTTTCCTCTCTCCAATGATATGAAATTTATTTAGACATTGTCGGAGTAGCCAAACAGCCGCCCAGTCAGTAGTCATCATTATTATGACGACCAAGCATGTCTATTATCATCATTACTTTTCTCTGTCTGTTGTTCACTGGAGCAAAGTCTGAATAATATGTGGGCGTTCGACGCCGGGAGGAGGCAGCAGCAGGTGCTGCTGGTTTGGACAACAGACATTATCAGGTTGGATTTTGTGAAAGCACTTTTACCCCTTTTTCTTTTTCTTTTTTCTTCTTTTTTTTTTTTTTGTTTTCGTTTTTGGTTTTTGGTTTTGAGTTTTGCTATTCGTTTTGTTTTCTTTTGCACTCGCATTTGTTTTTAATTCTCAACGTAATCGGAGTTAAAAATTTTCCTTTCATTTCATGAAATTTCTTTTGTACATAGGTAGGTATTATTACACTATCTTCTGATAACATTTAGCACAAATCTCTGTCAATTAAAATTCAATTTGCAAATTGTTTTATCTTTCATTCAATTTCAGGTAAACTTTCTTTTTTTTGTTTTTAATCTAAATCAACTAAAAATTTCCCATAAATGTATTTTTCCTAAATTTTCTTTTTTTGTTTGCTTGCTTCTTTTTTTTTGTTTTAATTACTTCAATTTCGATCCAAGACAGTGAAATGGAATTGAAAGTTTTCTGCACATGGATCAAATACCATAACATTGTTACTTCAAAACGATTACACGAGTCCTTTGTATTGGATTATTCAATTGTAATCGCAGATGACTTCAATGCTTTTTAGGACGTCCTTTGGTTGAATAAAATCCATGATCTGTTTCTGCTATTTCGTGGAATTTTCGTAATTTTATCATAATGTGAACGTATCCTGAGGCGGTATACATACATACATAAATATACATACATACTATGCATTGATGTTCCTTTTCTTTGGAAAGGTTACTAAAAGTTTGACAGGAAATTTTTTTTTTGGGTAGGCTGCTGTAGTTCCTCTTCTCCCTCTCCAGGTCGTCCTGGCCGACTGGTCGTCTGTTTTAGCTTCTCCTACTCCTCCATTTGCCTGCTCCTGCTTTTTCTTCTACTCCTGCTGCCAATTTTTGCTCCTGTTTTTGCTTCTGCTTCTACTTGAAGTACATTAACTAAATGCTTGCCCTGGGGGCGTTTAGTATAATTGTTTTGTTTGTTTATTTTTGTTGTTGTCTGTTTTCTTTGCTTTTGCTCAATGATGTTGTTGTTGTTTTGTTACTGTTGTTAATTTTGTTGTTGTTGTTGTTGTTGTTGCTGCTGTCATCATCACCATTTTTTCTTGTGCTTTTAATTTCTATTTATTTTTTTATGGGTTTTATGGCTATTTATTTAAAATTTGATTACGTTTAATTATAATTTTTAATTTCACTTCGTTTTCAATGTAACCAACCCACTGAACATTTAACCTTATAAATTATATACATACATTTTCACCCACAACAATTGAAAGTTATTTAATTTGTTATCGTTCATAATGATGTACGTAGATGAGGTGTTTTTTTTTCCTTTAGACTCACAAATAGAATCAATTGGGTCCAGTAACTTCTTAGTCATTTCTGCCTGATTGACTTTTTCCAAATATTCTTTTTAGTTCTTTTTTTTTTTGCATGTCGGTGATAACACTTGGAGTTCATGTTTTCCTCGCATTCGTCGTTAATTTTTAATATACATTTTTTCTCTTCTTTTCTTTCTCTCTTGGTTTCTGTTGGTTTTTCTTATAACAGTTTTAAGCACTTGAAATTTACATATTTTAATGCTGGTTGCGTGTGTAAAGCGTTTTTTGCTTTTGGTTTTTCTTTTCGGCGGTTCATTGTAGATTTTTGCTTGAAAGTTAACAGCACGACCTCTACCCTGTCTTGCCCCCTCAATCTCCATTACACTTGCTCTCTAGCAATGGGGCTGGCACCCACACTTGCACTCGCATTCGCATCCGCACCCGCACTTAGACCCGGACCCGGTCTCGGACCCAACCACATGCATATAAAACATTTTTGCATATTTCTTTTCCCTTGCTCTTTATATTTTATTTTTTGTTTTTTTTTTTCTTCTTTCCTCATGAAATTTGAGTAAAAGCAAAGCTGGAAATGGGCATCTTTCTCTCTCTCTTCTTTTAGAGGGCCGCTTGCAGCTTAATTGAGCATCAATTAAGAGTGTCTCGACTCATTAAATACGTATGTATATGTGTGTGTGTGTGTGTGTATATACATATGTATATATACATATATGTTTACTCGTATGCTTAAAAACTATGAATACATTTACATATGTATATGTAATTGTTTGAAGAATGTATATATGCACATACATATATATTTTTTTACAACTTTTTTTTTTTACAACTGACAGTATTAATATATATTCATTCCCTTCATTATTTAACCATTATAATTGAAGGTAACACTTTGCTAAATACATATATCACTTTCGCTTTATTTTTTGATAAATCTTATATGTATTTATATTGGTTCCTAACTGCATCTGAGTAAAGATCAAAATATGTTTTCTGAACTAAATTGATCAAATGAAAATTTATTTGTGAAATCTATTTTTTGATTTTTAAATCTTTCTGTGTGCTATATATGTACATCATATTAAAAATTGAAAGAAATAGTTAATAAAAGAAATTCTAAAAAACTAGAAATATATATACATATACATATATATATATATGTATATAAATATAAAAATATCGACTTAAAATTGATCTATAATATTTACATATGTACATACATATATACACTAAAAGCATTTCCTATATACATACATTTGATTAAAATAAACTACTTGAAACCGATTGCGACATTTTTAAGAGGAAAACATTTTATTAATTCAGATTGTTTGTTCAGTTTTGTTGTTTAAGTCATATTATCGATTCACTTGAATCGTTCGGCTATCTGTTTCATTATAAGTATGTATTATATATTTTCTTTATTTCATTTAACAATTTCCTTAAGAAAGTTTTATGCATATTGTCTGCTCATGATTCATACTTGTAACTGTGAATGAATAACTGAATCATCATCATTCAAAGAAACAGTCATCACAGCTGTTCCCATTCCACGGTAGATAAAAGCCGCCAGAACTTGTTTAGTTTGTTTATCACTGGTGCAAATATATGTATATATGTGTGTGCATACCAACTTGTGTATTATTATGATACAATATTAATTTGTATCATATACCATAATATAAGATATCATTACTATATATATATATATATGTATACATATTCTTCTAATATGTTATAGAGAATCTGCGATCTAAATTGTTGTGATCTGATCTAATTTGTTGCCTAAGTCGATTTAATATTTCAACACACATTTGTTGTGTGTGTTTTCGACCCGTCGGTCCCATGACCAAATTAAAATAATTCCAAATAAACATAAATGTCGAGACCTCGCAACATATTTATGTATATAAATCATGTTTAGCTCCCCATGCCTCTATCTTAAAAAAGAAAAAAAAAAGAAGACAACATAAACTTGGCTCATAATTAAGAGAGTTGCGCCAGTAAGATGACTAGTAGAGGGAGGAGTAGTGGATGTTTGAGAGGGAATAAAAGCGGAGGATGATATGTTGGGTCGCCTGGTTTGCTCTACACACACACACACACACACACACAAATGTGACACAAAAAAAAAACAAGCCAAATCGAGAATAGAGTCCCACACCGAAAAGAGACGACGACAGAATCAAGAAAATGTTAGACAGAATCCCTTTGTAAATTACATGTGAATAATCATAAAATGCAGCAACTGAATCACTAGCACTAGAAACCAGATGATGAGGTTGTTGCATCATTTAACAACAGCGACGTCATATTCAGTGGGCCTGATGAGGGGGTGGGGGGGGAGTGGGGTATAGAGGATGTTGAGGGGGCGGGGCGTTGGGCATAAAAAAATTTTTGTCCATGTGCTCTGCCTCGGTCTTCTGCTGTGTGTTGGTAGTATATATATGTACATACATATATACATACATATATATGTCTGTGTGCCTGTATATTTGTGGGCGTGGTTGTATGCGGGTGTGTGTGTGTGTGTGTGGTTGTGTGTGCTGTTTGTCCAACTTCAAAAGGAATTTATGTATTTTGGCTTATGAAAAACGCAGCAACTTACAAAAGAATTGCGCGAAAAACAAACAAACAAACAAATACAGTGAAAGTGTAAGAAAGGGACAGAAAGATTTTAGAGAGATAGAGTGAGATAGCAGGTGTATCCTTCGGCACACACCAAAAGAGAGCAATTGCTGAAAATGCCAACAAAATAATAAAGACTTTAGAGTTACGTGCGAGGGTTATTCAAGAAGTAACTTTCAACAAACAATAAAATAAGAAAACAAAAATTCAATGATAACAGGATGAAGAAGAATGTGTAGCTTTGATTTTATCATCTATCCCTCATTCAACATCAAATGTCCTTCAATATTGGAGACCCAAAATAGATCGTTAATTGTAAACATAAATACATACAATTATTTTGATGAAATATCCAATTCATTATTGGCTTTTAAAATTCAAAAATTAATAACTTTATATTGGGCTTGATAAACTAAATAAAAGTTTGCAGCAGCAATTCACAAAAATGATCGATCAAATAATATAAAACAATCACATTAGAAATAATTCTTCAATAGCCAAGACCCTTTAAAATAATTTCGACTAAAAATACAAAATTCTGATCATTTTTTGAGTTACTTGTTTGGAACTGAACCTTGTTTGGAGGACAGGCAGCTTGGATGTTTCTTGTTTTTAACGTTTTGTTGTTTTTTTTTGCTTTTCTTATTTTTTGCTGAAAATGCCATAACCTTCCATAATACGCGTAGGGGTCAACCGACAGCAGCTCCAACTACCATCGCTCACTTTAACCTCAAAACGTGAAATGTGCATTGTAGCGCACTTCCTGGTTAGATGTTGGTCCTGCTCCCCTGTTTGTTTGTTTGTTAATGAAAAAGAAAGCAGGAACGCGCCATCATACAAAACTCTATGCACCAAGAACACGGAAGCATCAACAACATGGTATGTATAAAGTCTCGACTCCTCGACTAACGTAAACCGACCACTATTTTGATGTCGTCGTCCTCGTTCTCGTCTCCATCACCATCTCCATCTCCATCTCTATCTCCTACCTTTCTGTCTCCCCGTAGTCGTCCTCGTCGTTGTCGTCATCATTGGGATTTATTGTTTGTTTGCTTAGATGTGCACAGTGTGTGGATGAGGTTGGTGGTTCTTGGTTTCCTGGGCATAACAACAAAAACAACCATTTTGCTACATTTATATTTTATTTTATTTTTTATTTTTATTTTTATTTATTTATTTTTGTTTTTTTTTTTTTTGCAATTCCTTTTTTTATTTTTCCTTTTTTTGCATTGCTTGTCAAATTATTTTTATCATTTGCGGCTTTCTCCACAGCTTGCGTTTGTCGCGAGTTTTCTGTACGTGTTTTCTTGTCCCGTTTCGTTCTCTTGAAAGTAGCGGTGTGTGTGTGTGTGTGCGCCATTTGTGGGTAAACATTACAACAACAATAACGCACACACAGCACAACAGAACACAACACAACACAACATAACACACAGTTGCGTTTGCTGAATGTTTGCAGTTTGCAATTTGCTGTAGTAATAAAAATGCCGCATGTCCGTCCATATAATACATAGAGGTGAGCTTAGTAGCCGCAAGAACGTACTTACTACACACACACAGACACACACACGTGAAGTTAATGTTACATACATTCATGCTTGCATATGTATGTATATGAAGAGATGGGTAAAGTAAAGCTTATTTTCTAGAAGTCATGACCAAAGAAAGGCTAAGATCAACAGGACAAGTTCCGAATACCATGAAATAAATAAAAAATGGAACAGGTTACAGCCATGTTAAGATAAACAAACATAGCTCAAGATCATGTGAAAAGTCTAAGTGCATATATAAAAAATGCATATTGCATATTGCAAATTAAACAAAATAAATATCGAACAATTTAAGAGATAATAACCAATTTCATGATCAAGTTATAAGATAAATTGTAAATAAAATAAAAAAATATTTAGATAAACATTATAATAAAAACCAAATTGAATAAAAATGTACATATTTACATAAAAGAGAATAATCAACTGAATACAATAGATAAACAAACAGAACAAACATGAAAATGGAAATGACACAAGAAGAAAAAGATGTTCATTTGTGCACAAGACAAAATTCTAAATCGTTATCAGCTACCGATGACGATCAAGAATGCATAGATTTACATAATTTATAAAGAAAATCCATAAATACATATATACATACTTATGTCAGATGATGGGCAAGCGCAACCGATTCAATGATACGAATATATGTATGTATGTATGTATATAGTAAAGCCATTGGGGCATCATTGATGGCGGTCAAAAGTCAAAGGGCTCTATGTTAATTGCCTGTAAACGTTGTCTGTGTCTCTTTCACTCTCAGTTTTTCTTTCTGGTTTTCTTGGTTTCTTTTTTTGCTTAATGTGTGCGTGACTGTATAGTCTTATTTTAAATATGAACTTCCTGTTTGCATATATGTATGTAAACAAGAAACAATTCGACTCAAGTCAACTCTCCTTCCATAGTTCATACATACATAGTTTCTTTCGATCCAGTTCAGTTCAGAATACAGACAAAATGTTTGTCTGCTTCATTTTGTTTTATTCTCCTTTGGTATTTTTTTTCTTCTTCTACTTTTTCTTTTGTTTTTCTTCGTTTTTTTGTTGTTGCTGTTGTTGTTGTTGTAGTAGTATTAAATTGATGTGGCCATTTCCAGTGAATTATAATCGGGCACATATCAATTAAAAACGATCTTGTTCATTTACTACATGGCACTGATGTTGTTTGCTCATCTGCCTTTGTACATACATATATACACACACATACATATACATATACACACACATACACACACACATATATATATATATATATATGTATATATGTATATCTAGGGTCTATGTAATTACAAATCTCGAATATCACACCGATTATCTATGCTTATCTTTAGGGTATAACCAAAATAGGGTAAATGCCCTTTTAGAAAAACTTAATGATGTGTTGATACACAATCAGATATACATACATAAATTCAATTTTATTTAGTTTTTTTTTTATTTTTCCCGTTCTCTGTGAATTTAAAAGAAAATCACGACCTTGATTAACTTGATTAAATGAAACAGGCTTAAATACTTCAATTGACTTTTACGTCAACTGAGTCAATCATTGGTTATTCAAATGGTTTATGGTATATCCATCTTCAGTTTTATATAGATTATTGATAAAAAGATTCTTGAAGTTTATAGTCAAAAGTCGTAGTATTCCAAGTGAAGGCGAGAAAATATCGTGTAACGGTAGAATTTAACCCATGAAAACAAAAGTTTTATTTTCGACCCTTGCGTGTATGCAAAGAATGGGTAATAAATTCGTTCAGAGACCCTGAGGAATGTGTTGCCTGCGAAGCAGCTGTTCAAATTGGCTCTCCTTTTACACTTATTTACTTTCGAGCTATATTGTTGTAGTGAATCAATTTAATGATGTTTTTTTTTTATATCATTGGTTATACTTAAACAATATTAAGCATGTATTTCCGGTACAACTAACACTCCTCCATTGTTTTTATTGTAGATCCTAATTGGTTATCATTTAATTTAAATTTGATAATAAGACAAAAAAAAAAAAACAAACAAACAAACAATCGTATCCTCTTCTATGAATGGCTGTGAGTGTTTTTTATGTTACTTATTTTTTATTTTTCGTTTCGTTACATTTCGGTTCTTTGTCTTTGTGTTTTGAGTATTGCGTGTTAAGTTATAACGATGTCCCATACCTTTTACTCTTTAGCTACATACATATACCTACGAATGAATGCCTGGATGCTCGACTGGATATCCATATTGTAGGTATATATAAATAGGCCTCTTTCTATGCCTCGTCATGCTAAAATATGCGAAATTTTTACAGTGTTTTTGTAAAATTAAATTATGTTAGGTAGAATGAGTGAAAAATGTTGTGCTATTTATGGTTCTGGAAGCATTTTATTGATTGGCCCTTTCTGTTGCTCTGCTTGCTTCTAGTTTTGTTTATGCTGCTTCTGGTGCTTGCTTTGCTGTTGCCATCGCCTTCGCCTTTGTCTTTGCCTTTCCCTTTGCATTTCCCTTTGCTTTTGCCTTTACTTCGTGTTTCTGCCTCTGGGTGTTGTTTGTTGTATGCCCCTGCGTGAGTTGTTGAAATTTGTTTTGAAGTTCTGCCAAACGTGTTAAAGACAATTGAGCCAAATGGCTGTTGTTTGCTAACCTGCAACTACGTCAAGGCACGCTAATGGACATAATTATGCTGCAAGCTGCAGACGGTTAAGAGGCAAAGATGAAGGCGTTGTTCATGTAGAAGCAACGGCTGATGATACAAACACACACACATACACACACACACACACACACACACACACGCATACAGAGAGGAAGAGATGTACATAGATGCATACCAAAAGGACTAAACTAAACGACAATTAATGACAGCAATTGTGGAGGCTACTAAGATGAAAAGGGGGTGAAATACCCATAGGCATGGACAATGGCCAAGGCAACGCCAAACCGCCGATGGCAGTCCAAGAAGAAGGATTTGATCGTTCCCCTAAAAACTTAGTTAGCTTCTTTTTAAAAGCGAGACAGAGATAGAGGCCTGCGACTAATGACTTTTAAATGCGTTCGTCAAAAAAAAAAAAAAAAAAAGGCAATAAAACTATGCGCAAGCAGCGAATAACGACAAACAACTATAGAAAACTGAAGAAAACTGCATAATTGGAAAAGTATGAAAACAAAACTTTGACCAGTTCTAGGATAGAAGAGAAGGAATCAATGGTGGAGCGCTGGGAATACTTTTAAAGAGTGATTCTGAATTTTTATGAATTGTGTTTTAAGCAAAAACTCTTTTAACCCTGTGTTAATTACAGTTGTTAATTATAATATGCTAGTTAATAACTAGTTGTTTCTCTGGCTACATAATGTACAAATGTTATATAAAACTGTTATACAAAAGTGTTATACTCTAGAATTATATAAAATTGTTGTACACTAGTGTTATACACAAGTGTACTACATAGGTAAAAGTGTGTTATATGCTATCCAAGTGTTATATAGCTTTATAGTGCACAAGTGCTATAGAAAAGTGTTATACACAACAGGTGTATGTGTGTACAAGTGTTTTTGTCTCGTTCACCGCTTAGATCTAGAATGATATAAGGGTAATAATAATATCATATACATATAGAGCACACGTACATATATTGTATCATTATATAAGCGTTTGGGTCTTTGTTTTTCGATAAGCCAAGGTACCTAAAATATATTGACCTATAAGATCATCTAAGCGAAAACAACGATCTACCGAATCGAGTTTCATAAACTAACCACACGTGGAATAACTCTAATAACTTTCCAGCTTATATAAGTTTGTTAGTTAACACACGTAACTTAACGTATTTCTTAATGCCAGAGTTATGCCTAACTGAGCTTTGCTTTTTGCACAATTTACTACCATAGATACCACAATATTTTTAGTTTTATCTAACCACAATGCCATGATCATAATCATCGTGATGATTTTCAGCATGACCAAAACAACAAAAAAATACTTAAATTCATTCATATGGTTCTCCATGAAAATGTTTTTTTTTTTTCTTTGGGTTTTTTGAAGATCCAAGACATTGACGCTGTCGCGTGTGCCATGCCGCCGGTTTGTCATTTTATAAGTATTTGATTTTATTTATTTGTATTCAATTCAGCCTTCGCTACATCCCCTTTCAGACATCAAAACTTCGACCAACTTACTCCACAATCCCAGCCAATAAATAATTCACACAATTTGTTGCTCTCATTCCCGGGCATCATCCGTCTGTTCATCTTTCTGTCTATCGGCCTGTCTTTCTGTCTCTCTGTTGGTATGTCTGTTTAGCTTTTGGCACTCGCGCGAATGCGCCACTGTGTCGAACAAACATAGCACCCCATACGCATAAAGTGAATAAAGAAGAAAACAAGTGTAAAAACAATAGTCGACACATTGATACTCAGTAAATGTAAACTACAAAAGGAAAAAAAAAATTGAAATTGATCGAATCTCGAAATTTAGTTAAATCAACACAAATGTGATTTATTTCTTTTGTTTAGATCAAAACTAGTATCAGTTGGCATGGTCAGATTTTAACACGTTCATTTACCCCACTTTCCTCTTAATAAATCTGTTAAAAATTTGAACTGGATTTGATTAATTATTTTTTTATTATTTCTTTAAAACAATTAAAATCAAAATAATTAACAGAAAGGATTTTAGTAATTTAGTTTTGATTAGTTAACAATTAATATCGGCGAGAACCAATATAATATAATATATGTATTCGCATTTCATTCACATGTACCCCACAATGTCATATTGCAGGGTAAAAAAGTTTCCTTTGTTGAAAGATTGCATTTCATTTGCGTTTTGAGTGCTACTTTGCTACTGGTGCTGCTATTCCCCTTGTGAACATTTAAATGAAGTGTTCTCGTAGCCCCTAAGACTCACTATCGGAATCCAACTTAACGCAACTCAAACCAATATCATTTCCATTTCCATTCCCATTCCCATTCCCATTTTCAATACTATTCCCCCTTCTGTCGCATTCACTCTATAGCGTGATATTTTGTTTATTTGTCAACTGAAATTCTCTTGTCACATGGGTCAATTTTAGACATACTAAATAAAAATCTGTGTCAATTCCCCTTCGATTTGATTGTATACAAAATAAATTTTATATAGTTTTTATTGTTTTTGCTCGCATTTTATTGGTCAAACAACGTAAGATTTTGTTTATGCTTGGCAAACAAACTGTATATTTATATATTTATAGATGATAGATTTCACTCTAAATATTATTTTCAAATTATTCGATAGTTTTGACATATATTTCATTTGTACTCAAAATCTAATTCTTTTTTCTTTATTTGTTATAGGTAAGTCGAGATCAAAAATTTATTGAAACTGAAAAACTGAAAATGGTAACTAAAAAAAAACAAAAGAAGAAAACTGGAGAAAGAAATTTCGTGGAAGATTAACTCTGATCCGTAACTATATACTACATTATATATTTATATACATATTTAAACAAAAAATAATTTATAAAAAAAATTTTGTTGAATGAAATCGGAAGAATACTATAAAAGCATTGCTCATATAGAATTAATAGCTAACCGACTAAATATGATTTATTAGGTTATATATCTTTGCTTTTACTTCGTTAATTTGTCTAAAGACAATTTTATATAATTTGAACAAAAATAAAGCCAAAAATTAGTGTGCAAATAAATAAGCTGACGTTCCTTTTGCTTTTAATATTTATTTTAATTTTGTTATATTCTTTCATTCTTCAAGATTGGATGCGTATAAATTATATGGAAAACTAGTTTTTATTTGTTGCTTTTCTCAGCCTTGAGCATATTTCATTTAATTAAGTAATTGATATAGATTCTTGACCAAAATCGATGGCAGTAAATTCATTTCCATTTCATACCATAAAATTGGTTTAGAACATTTTATGCATTCAATGTGGTGAATGGTGGGCGATGGTCGATGGTTGGAGGGAGGAGAGAGAAGAGAGAAGTGAGGAGTAGAAATCACCTGGTCCTAAAATAAAAATAACCAAAGAAAATGTGAAAGAAGAAAGGTTGCCATGTAACTCCAAGTCAACGTCAAAATGTCAGCTGCGGGCCTAAAAGGATTCGTGTCCTTTTTATGTCGGTAGCGCCTTGGCGTGGCGAAACTCGATGGTCGGTGGGTGGCAAGTGGGTGTGTCATTCCCCATTGTTAAATAGTCGAACATTTTCAAAGAGACAGCGGCAACAAAGACCCACAGGGTAAGAGGATATGACAGGAAGAACTATCTGGCCTGCCCCCCAACTCAAGTCATATAAAGAGCTTGAAACGATTATTCAAGGCCAATGTTGAAAATAATTGGCAACTGAAAAACTGAAAAGTTGTCCAAGTCATGAAACATAATTCAAACTTTCCTTATATATATATATATATATATATATATATATGTATATATGTATATAAAAAGGGTATATATATTAATGCTTTTCTAATTAGCTAGTTGGCTGGCTGTTAATTGAGTTAGTGCCGTCTGGTGTTAAAGGGATAAATTAAATTTCAAAGTCAATGTCATGGCTATAGCTCTATTCCTGCCCAATTTTTCTTGTACAATATCTCTTCCTTTTTGCTTTCATTCGATGAAAAGTTTTATTCAGCTTCAATGTATATATGTATGTATATGTTATATGTGTGAAGTTTCCATTTTATATTCTTGCACACACACACACACACATATACACAGAGACATACACGCGCATATAGAATCACTTGGCACAATTTGTTATTAGACGCTCGTTGAAAACTTTCTCGACTTTTTGGTTTTGCGCACAATTCAATCAACAAGGATGATGATGATGACGATGACAATAGTAACCAGATTCAAAGGAATAAAGTAAAAGTACATAGAATACCATACACATACACTGTATTGGTATATATGTATGTACATGTATGTATCAACTTAGAAGTTGGCACATAACAAACCCGTGTTGATTTCTTTGAAAAATACTTTCGAAATGTCTTAGTCATAGTGTAGCATAGATGCATGCAGTTCATTGGCCAGACAAATTTGAAAAGATGAACACTATGGAAAACATTGTAATTTAGTCATTGTAACTATGTATATTTAGTCATGATACCTAAGCATATCATCTGCAATTTTCCAAAGCACTTGCCAGTTTTGTTCAGATGCTTCGACTTTATACAGAAATTCCTTTTTCCATTCTGTATCTAACGATATTGATAATAAGTTAGATTATGATAGGTGGTGCCGGGACTAAGATGGGATATGAATACTTTTAGCACTAGCCAACAATCCGTAAAAGGACCCCTTTAGGCTGCCTCTTGAAGCGGATCAAGCCGATGCAACGGCAGGGCATCTACAGATGAGATGTTTGAGCATCTTATGGACCTCAGGCACCACACATTGCAGTCCAGTAAATTGAGTATTTACTCATACTATAACATGTAACTGATTAATATATTAAAATATTATATCGTATTAAATTTGTGTTGCATACTTTAAGGGACCAACTATTTTTGTCCTTGCTGTTTGTTAAATATCGTCTTTAATTTTATTTCAGTTTTGCATTTTTGTTGTTTATTGTTGCTGTAATTGGTGTATTGTTGCTGTTGTTGTAGGCAGTAACAGTTGTTGCTCTTCCTGTGTGTTGTTGCATGTAAAATAATTGATGCGAAAATAAAAATACATTTTTGTATTTTGCATTTTGTCTCATTGGCAATGTCAACAACTACAATAAAGAAAATCCACAGGCAAGGAGTGAAAGGGAGAGAGAGAGAGAAAATATATAGTGACGAGATAAAATGATAGAATGTGTGTAAATAGGGCCCAAAGGCTTGTGTTAAACGGAAAACGAAAGAGTAAGGGGACAGGCGTGAGTGGGGGATAGTATTGAAGAATGTTTTGGCCCGACAGTTTACCATATGCTTTAAAAGAAGAAATAATAGAAGGTAAACTTCTATTACCCACGCACACACACACACACACACTCACCTAGATACATATATACACACACATATATATATATATATATGTATACACATACTCTGTGATGTTTTACTGTTTTTTAAATGTGGCCTAGCCAAAGGGACACTTTGATTAGCTTAGTTAAATTGTTGCTTTGTTCTTTCGTTGCATAGAATATAAGTTGCAAGTTGACCACCAACTCTCTTGACCTACCCCTTCTCGGTCGGCAAACCTTCTTTCCCCCACTCTCACTTCCACTCCCACTCCCACTCCCACTCCCACTTTCCTTAATCCGCCGCTGGGCATTGGCATTTTTGGACAGACTCTGAAAACTGGACGAGCTTCAACCAAAAGAATTTCAAATTTGAAAAGGGAGCAAAAAAGAGCAAAAGAAACTACAACAAAGAATAACATTTAAACAGAATATGCCACAAAGAAAAAAAAAAAAAGCTACCATAAATCTGCTTAAATTTTGATCTACCTATCTATTTTCACTATATATTTCACAATGTATGTATGTATGTATGTATGTATGTATGTATGTACAGATATTATCCATTAAATAGCGTTGATTTTAACAGGTTATACTATGTGCCGCCATGCATTTGCATTAACATTTTTTATATAAAGGGCAATGAGCAAAAGTGCCAACTGTTGGCAACATTTTATTAGCCAAAGAGATGACCAATTGCATTAATATAGTTAACTGCTTCTGTTACATTAATTGTATTCGCTTAATCTTATAATGTCTGTAAAAAAATGAAAAAATTACCAAAGATTATTGGCATTCTCATAGAAACTCAATCTTAAATTCAAATATTTATATCGGTATAGTTAAAAAAAAATAAAGAAAGATCCAAACAAATAAATAAATAATTTTTGAAATATCTTTCTTATATTTTTTTTGTAATTAAATGAAATGTGAAATAATGTTGAAAGGTTTTGATTGAGTAAATTCATTTAATCTTTCTCAATATAAACTGTCTTTTGCCCTACACATTTTATCTTTAGTCTTAAAGATATATAAAGGTATTATCTAAAAGCGAAATATTGTTGGAATTGGAATTGAATATTTCGACTTCTGCATATGATATTTGTCTTGTTTTAATCATGACATACATTTCAACATTATATTGTAAGAGAGTAGTCAGTATAAAATGCGCTTGATTGAATTTTGTATAGCTCATTTGAATATTTCAGATAATATATGTATACATACATATACATATGAATCTCATAAATGTAATAATGTCACCTTTCAACCTCTTGGAGTGCATTTTGTGGCATTAATTAAAATATGGCTTATCGCCAAAAGAGCATACAAGTGGGTAAAGAAAGGAGGGGAGGGGGAGGGAGAAAATGGTATATGGAAGAGATGTTTCTTGTATCAGACAACGATGACAACAGCAACAAAAACAACAACATCATCATCATCATCATCAACTCACTAGACAAACTTCTTGACTAACAAAAATGGGAGGGTACTGGAGTCTAAAGTCTGGGTAGAAGGAGATAACAACCAACACACAGATCAAAAATACTAAGAAAGGAAATCCAGACAGGGGGGTTGTGTTGGTTGAAAAAGAGGAGAAATTGGGAGACGACCGTTGCGACTGGGGCCCATGCACTTATTTAAGAATTATGCGCCCAGGCGCAACTGTCTAAAGTGGAGCCTCATTGTTGTCAACAACTTGTGCACTGAGAAAGTTTTTTAGTGCATCAACGACCCAACACAACGATGTCAGCGAAAGAAGCCATATAACCAACAATTCATTCATCCACCCACTTTTACCTAACACACCACCTACCTCCTATCTTAAAAAGCCCGAAAATCAGGCGCCAAAAGAGAATCAGAGCGCAGACAAAAGACAAGTAAATCCTTCTACCATTTTGAAAGGAGAATGAGAAATGCATTTGGTTTATGCTTTTACTGTTGCTGCTGCTGCTGTTGCTGCTGCTGCTGCTGCTGTTGCTGCGGGCTTGTGCAGAAGGCTAATAGAAATTGGTCTGGCGCTGATTGAATTGCCTGATTGCCTCTGATTGCTGTTGCCTCCGTCAGACGACAGCAGGCAGCAAACTAAATTAAGACCAAGACACTTCAATTGGCGGGCCAATGCGCCTACTATGTATGCCTATTTGTACAGTGGCGGACCAACCCCTAACTAAATGATATAATTTTATACTTTTGATGCATAAATTCCATTTCCAACAATTTAAAAAAGAAAAACTTCTTTGTTATACTTAAGTATTTTATACGTCAACAATTTGTTCAAAAGAATTTTTGGTTTATAAAAGAACAAGACACAGAGAAAAGTCTAAAAAATATGAAATTACTCTAATTGAAATTTCATAAATTATTATTATTATTATTTTATAATTATAATTTCATTCAATTGTGTGAAATCAGTTCAAGATTGATACAAAAATTAAATGTGACAATGGGTATTCCTCCCACTAAAATGAAATTTTTGGTGATTACCGAAATCCGGTCCTGCCTCTGAATACGAATACGAGTCATGTGCCCATGTGTGTGTGTGTGTGTGTGTCTATGTGTGTGTACTTGTATTACATTGGTACAAAAGAAAAAAAGAATACAAAAAAAAAAAAAAAGAAATTATTGTACTTTACACTTAATCTCAGCTGCGGTACAAACAGGCAGCTAGGCATTTGCCCAAGAGTTTTTTTCTCTTTTTATTTAATTTTGTGTGGCCCAGTTTACGAAATGTTATTTCTTGTCTTATCTCTTCCTCCAGCGCCCTCTCCTCTTCATCCTTAAATGTATGCGATAAATGTCTAGAGTAAACAATTTGTGTGCGTCTTTTTTTTCTGTTCCATCGTTTAAGCCCTTTCGTTTTAGATAAGATTTCGATAAAACAGAAAAAAAAAACAAGAAAAAATAAATAAAATAAACAAGTAAAATGATCAAGAAATCTAATAGAATTGCCTAATCATATGTAATCGTAAATCAAATATAAGATAACATTGAGTAATTGAAATGGTGAATAAATTTCATTCATTTCCACTTGTCTGTGAGTGTGTGCCACTTAAATAAATTCTTGATAAATCTTTTAGCAATACAAATACATAAACTGATAAAGTACTAAAATCTGTCTGGGCATGGGTATCTTAAATAATTTTTGCAATTTGTTTGCAATCAATTGAAAAATAGAAGAAAAAAAAAAAATCATTTTCTGAGAAAAGAAATAAAATTTGATGATTTTGTCAATCGGTAGATTTGTTTGCTATGGAATATATATAGATATGCTATATGTGATTTTGCACAATTATTTAATTGAAATATTTACTATATTGATCCTTGGATAAAAGTTTCATATCTTTGCACCAAAAATAGATGAGGAAGAATGCAGATTATTTTTAATAATTGTTTAAATATAAGCTCATTGATGCCTGAATTGAACTACTTTTGCAGTTTGCTCCACTGTGCAACATTAAGGCATTTCTCAGGGCATCTTTACCATGCTCTGAAAACAAAATTGCTTCTGGACTTGAGCCAAAAAACCAAAAAAAAAAAAAAAAAAAAAAACCAAAAAAAAAAAAAAAACGGAGTGAAAAAATGCAAAAAAAGGAGAAAATTTTAATGCAAATTTGAAATTAACAAATCAACGGGAATTGCTTTAGAGATTGAGTTGGCTTCCGTTGCAGGCCACGCCCATGCTCACGCCCATGTGTACACACACCCCCGCCCCATTATTCAACGACACACACATATATTCCATTCGTTTTCATAGCATTCCATGAGGTAAACTCAACTCTTAAGAATTGCATTGCCACAATTTGGGTTAAAATGATTGCTGACTGCCGCATGCATGGTATGCACACATACACACACACACTATCACACACATATACATACATATACTAACAAAAGAGAAAAGTCAATAGGGAAGGAAGAAACAAAAGAACATAAAGAATAATAAAAAGCAGAAAATAAAAACAAAGGCAAATTGAACAGAAACGCAACCAAAAGCAAAGCCACCAGCAACCATCAAATTGTGCGGCATGCGGCAGCAACATTTCATTTTTGTTTTGTGCTATCGACACTTGGCGCTTTGTTGCATGCAACAAAGGCAACAACAGCAACAGCAGCAGTACCAATAGCAATAGCGAACAGCATCGTCGGCGTCCACTTTTGGCCACTTTCGACTTTAGACTGGTTGCTGCATTCGCATGTGTGCCACTTATTTTTATTTATTTTTTTTTTTTTTTTTTTTTGCATCTCTTTGGAATCATCCTTGAGCTGAGTAAATTGGCTCAAGGTAGATTAACTTCGATTAATGCAAGTTTTTTAAATACAACAAGATAGACATAATTTAATACTTTGTTTGAGATTTATACAGTCAAATAAATTAAAAATTTATAATAAATAAAAAAAAAAATAATAATAATAACATGAGAATGTTTTTTAATTCATAATTTATAATCCATATGTACATATGTACATGTATATTTGTCCATTTAATATTGAATAAATTAATAGAATTATAAATGTAAGTGCCATCGTTATATATATATAAAAAAAAAAAGAAAACCAATTGGCCAATCAATGCTTCAATATAATTTTGTTTAAAAAAAATACAATTGGGAATAGAATAATACATTTCTCTTTTTTCTTTTCGCATTGAATCAATTATGAATAATAATAATAATAATGAATTCATCACAAATAAGGTCCTCAAATAGTCGTTCCAAGAGCAATAATTTTGATTTTGTTTTGCTGGTATCATAATGTGGCAACTGACCTGACCCTACCTACCATAAAAAGGACAAGAAGTCAGTCGACAAAGAGGGCCAACAGGAGAAGTCCAAAAACGTAAAGAAATAAATATTTTTTTTTATTTTTGCTTTCTGCTGCCATCCAGCTCCCGGTCCCTGACATGCAAAGAGGCGGAAATAAGCCACTTGAAGCGACCTCAAAAGGAGAAACGAACCGACACATGGGCGTAAGCAGTAAGGAATTGAGAGATGAAGTGATGTAAGGGAGCAAAGAGCCTGTTAAGAGAAGGTGGAAAGGAGGGGGGGGTGGTAGCATGTGAGTAATCGTGCGCGCCACTTGCCAATGGCCACAACAAAAGTCTTTGCCGTTGCTTTTGCGCACACCTGAAAAGGCCTTCCTGTAGTTCTCTAGTGTGTCTGTGTGTGTGTGTGTGTGTGTGTGAGCGAGCGTTTCTGTTTTTTTTCTTCTCCTTCTTCGTATTTTTTTTTTTTTTTTTTTTTGTTAATACTCGTTTTATAGTATTTTTATGAAATGCTTGAAATATTTCAGAAGCGCAAGCAGCCACTTCCCATACACAATACAAATACAAAGGTTAATACCTTGACGATCCAAAAAATATAAAAAAAGCACACACATACATATACATACACACACATAACAGAAAACCTGATTTACTTGTTCTGCTTCTTTGGCTCCTTTTTCTGCTGCTGCTGCTGCTGCTGCTGCTGTTGCTGTTGCTGTTGCTGACCTGCAACATAAATTTTTACTCCCCATCCATGGCAACGTGTTGAACACATGGTAAAGTCAGGCAAGGTAGGGAGGGGGCAGCAGGCAGAGGCAGAGGCAAACAGGCAGTGGAATCAACTGCAGCAAATGATTCCTTTTCTTGAGTTTACTTTGAGAAAAGTTGCAATCGATGCACCGACAGTTTCTTTAAAAATAAACAATAAACATTTTTAGATGATTTCATCATGATTATCATCATCATCACCATCATCATGAACATAATCATGATCTATCTTGTTATCGACATTATAGACACAGCAGCAGCAACAGCATCTAACGGCGGATGCAGCAAGTATTTTGCCTTCTTTCTACTTTACTCCACCCCACTCCACTCCCTCTGCTCATTAAAATCGTGGCTAAAGACCTTATACTCTTAAATATAAAAAACTAGGTATTTTTATTTTATGGACTAGATACGAAATCTACCTAGATATATGTAGGTACATATTATACATATATGTATATTCTTAATCAAAATAAACAAATGAATGCCTCTCAATCTTAGTACCTGATTATGTCAATTAGTTTGATGTTCCTTTAATTATTTTACTATATATATAAATATATGTACATACATACATACATATATACAACTTTATTGGTTGACTTTATACAATTTTAGATACAACAGAAGATAATTAACTTTTCACTTCTCTTATTTATAAACCAAAGCAAACAATATTATATACGTATATGTACATACATATGTACATACAAAATGGAAAGATTTTCACTGAAATAGAGTTAAAATAGAGTAATGAAACATCATTATTCAAATTTAGTGTGACCCTTCATTAGACATTAGATTTCTCAACACATTTACACGCACATACATCCATGCTTATATCCATATATACATACTCTTATGTATGTACATATATATATACATATTTTCCTTCTCTTCTTTCTCTCTGGTCAAATAGTTGCCTTTTAATAATGAATATCGCAAATTGTTTATAAATCAGCACATTGCCATTAAGCTACAGTATTTCCCCCTATATAGAGTTTTTGCGGATGGATTCGGTTGATGAAGAGGAAATACCAAAAGGCGAAGCAATAGGGCGGAGACGGGCATTAAATTGGGTTAATGCGAATAATCTGTGAGTATGTGTGTGTGTGTGTGAGGGTAGGTGGGTGTATGTGTGCATGTGTATGATTATGGAGAATTTTATATTTCGAAATTGCAACGTTCGCCTTAAAATAGTTCAATTGATTGAAAGAGCAATATTCCGACTCTATTTTTTACCTTCTTCTTTTTAAATTGATTGATTTGGTTTTGTTTCGTTTTTCCTTATGTTTTTTTTTTATTTTTCGCTTTTACTTTACAATATTTTCTTTCCTTTCTCATTTTCTATGCTTTTTTTTATTCTATTTTTTTTTTTTTGCCTATCCATTTTCGTTACTTGGCCAATTTGGCAGCTGAAAATTTAACGCCAAGAATCCAATATATACATAGATATATATTTGTATGTATCTATATATCTTTCTATGTGTATATGTGGAATATATATATACATATATATATATATATATATATATATATATATATATATATAACAATTTTCTCTTAAATCAATATTTGTACCACAAGACCAAACCAACCACTGGGACCTTAAAGCCCTTCACTGTTGGGTGGGTGGACGAGCAAGTGGTTTTGGTGGTTGGCAAACCGAAGGGATTCAAATAAATTGCCTTGCTCAATTAGCGGTTTTTTCTTTTATTTAAAAAAAATGTATAGATTAAACTTACTATCTATGTATGTATGTATGTATGTATATGTATGTATCTATTTACTTTGCTGCATTCCATTGGAACTCAATAGTAAAGTTCATTTTCTTTTACGAGATCCAGCAGATGGGCAATGGTCTATGAACTAAGGCAATTAAAATCAAAATCAAAGTGGAACTTCCCTTTAGTCTTTAAGTAATCTGAGCCGAGAAATTGTGACAGTTAATCGAGCTGTAAATTGCACTCAGAGTGCCTGTTTGTCTCAACCTCTATTACAACCACATTCACATTCACCACCATATCCATCTCCATCTTCATCTCCACCTCCAACTTTAACTTTAACAGCTCCAATTCCAGCTCTAGCTCTAGCTCTAGTTCCTCAGCTGGTTACGCTTGGGCAACAAAACTTAATTATAGTAGAAGAAGAGTTGTAGGTTGTAGGAGTTGGTAGCTCAAGTGGGAGACCCAACATGATGTAAGTTTCCCATATGTGGTACTGAGATGGGTAAATGATTGAGATTGTATGCGTTGAGTGTGTGTGTGTGTGTGTGTATGTGTATGGTGGGAGTGTCGTCTGGCATTGTTTCAATGTCAGGCGTTTCCCTAGCTAGAAACGTGAAAAGTTTATTCCCAGAACAACAGCGTGTGCGTGTATGTGTGTGTGTGTATGTGTGTGTGTGTATGTGTATGGTGGGTGTGTGTAAAGTGGCAACAGACAAGAGACAAGACACACTTTGTGTTAAGGAGCGAGAATCGTCAGTTCAGTCTTCGTGTTGCAATGCTACTCAGACACGCATGATGTCAACTCCCTTTCAGTTTCCCCCATCAGCAACAGCAGCAGCAACACCAGCAACAATAACAACAACAACAACAACAACAACAACAACAACAGCTGCTGCTGCTGTTCTGACAGTGGCAAGGAAATGCGCTAATTATGTTGTTCTTGCCATTGCAACTGGAGCGAACTTCCTACTATTGCGACCTTGATTGCAGCAGCAACAACAATAACAACAACAACAACAACAACAAGAACAACAACAAGAACAGGATGAATAGAAAAAGCAACAGTAACAGTTACATCAGCAACATAGGTTGAAACTTGCGTCTTAGAAAAGTGTCAACTAAAACAAAAACCACACACCTTTGCAGAAACACACACACACACATGATGTCTAATTTACAACAGTTTTTGAAAAGGTCAAAACCCGCAAAAAGATAAATTAGCCATCTTAATTATAAGAAATAACCATAGATCTATATATAACTAAGTATATAGAAGAGATATAAAAAAAAGAGTACCAACCATCCAAAAATGAACAAAAAAAAAGGATCAAAATATCAAAAAACAAAAAAAAAACGTAAATTTGGTACTTGTATTGGAAGTTGTTGCAAATAGCCAAATTGTTTTGGGTGTACTTGTATATAAAATGCTTGGCATGCAATTTTCGTTGACTATGGCCATTCTCCTCAGCTACCTTAACCTGTCTTCATTATTTTTGTTTTTTTTTTTTTTTGCACTTTGTGTTCATTATCATCATCTTGCTCTTATTATTATTAGCCATAGCAACAGAAAAGCGACTCTCACTCTCAGGCTCATTATAAACGGCAGCAACAACACCAACACCAACAGCAACGGCAACAACAATGCCATGCACCTGGGCATAAACGTGCGAAAGCGCAAAAGAGAAGTGCACAGCAAAAAAAAAAAAAAAAAGAAAATGAAAAAGAAAGAAGAAGAAGAAGAAGAAAGAAGAAAAGAAAAGAAGTGGCACAAACATACATACATATTTCGATGAGAAGATACCCAAGAGCAAGACCAGACCAACACTAAGACCATGGATAATAATGCTTCACTCACTCTCCACTCTTTGTACTGGATTTTGAGATGATTTGCAAATGAAATTTGTGCCAAGCAACGGAAATTCATTTAAGCAAAAAATTATGATGGCAATTTTTGCATCTCAAGAAGCAAATCTTATTACAGTAAAAGTTTCCTTAACTGGACAATCATGATGTTTCATCACTTGTAAAACATCTGTTCAACCAGAGTGACTTAACTTTGTCCAATAAATGATGGATTTAAAGTTCAATTACATCATTTAAATGCCATTTAGTTTAATTAAGTAAGCAAAGATGCATATGTATATATACATACTATATATATCTATATATGCAGGCCTCGGTAGATGAGTTGTCTAAGCGGCCCAGTCATTTAGGCAACTGAACAACGAGGACCCGGGTTCGAATCCCAGGCTAGTGCATGGATGTAGTATTCGTCTAAGCCGAAGGCCTTAGTTGCCAGTGCTTGTAAAATATAGTTAGGTTGATAGTTTACAACTATACCCTATACTTTAATAATAATAATAATATCTATATATATACATATATATATATATATATATTATATATTTTCTATTTGATTTCATTTCGATTTTATTGCATCGATTCTATTTCTTTGAAACGGTGCAACATTTGATCTGCAATAGCACTTTACTTGCCGATAAAATTTCACATTAATATACAGTAAAAACTCTTTTGGTCGGACAGAATATGTTGCTGACTATTTGACTATAGTTTTAATAGACATAGATTTACGATCACCGGGAAAATGTCCGCCTGGGAAGAGATTTCACTGTATAATATATTATACATGATATACATACATATATAAAATATATAAAAGGCACTATATTCCTGATTTTTGTCGAAAATATTTTCAGAGACGTTGCCACGTTTCGATTCGTTTTGTAATCAATCGACGATGATCTCAACCAAATATAATATACTCTTGCTCTATCTAGCATCACTAGAGCATGTTTAAATACAAGATCCATGTATGGTAATGCATATAACATAAGTAGTCTAGGATATATTATGTACACATATGGACGAGTATGTGAACGGGGTTTTCTTTTAAAGTTCCTGATGGCATTTATTAATAGGAAAAGACGCGGCAATAAAAACATTGTAACAACTTTAAGTGCTAGTAGCTAGAAGGAGAAACAGGGAATCATATTAATAAATGAAGTCCATCTTTACCCCTCTCTCTCTCCTCTCTCTCTCTCTCTGTCTGTCTGTCTGTCTACCTGTCTCTGTCCCATCCCGGAATGTCTGGATCTCATTGCGTTGCATTGCGTTCTCTGTCTCGTCTTGTCTCTGCAGTTTTTGTCTCTTTGGAATATCTATGTGAAAGTTGATGCGTTTTGCGCTGCTCTTTCTTATTCGTTTGTCTACTACTTGTTGTTTATGGCACTTTTATTTTAATATAATTTCCAACAATTGTCATTGTGTCTGCTGCCGTTTGTTGGCTGACTGACTGGCTGACTCTTTGGTTGGCTTGGCTTGGCTTGGCTTGGTTTGACTTGACTTGGCTGTGGCTGTCTGTAGTTCAAAATTATTTGGTTGGGGGATTCACCATAGTAGCTAGCTTGTTCCCCAACCATGGCCAATTCTCATCGGGTTTTTCTTTATTTATGCTGTTTTTTTTTTTTACTCTACCCACCCCCCACCCCCCAACCCCCTTTTGGAAAACTTCTAGCAAACCTTCATTCTTCCCTTTTTCGTTTTTTTTTTGTTTTTCTTCTTGTGTATGTTTTGTATTCTGCTTTATTATATTTTATTTGTTGCTCTCTTATTTGTACTTTAAGTAGTTCACTTTCGGCCAAGTTGTTTTATTGTATTTTGTTCAGTTTTGTTTGTTGTGCTGTGTGTGTATTTTTATTTTGTTGTGTTGTGTTATGTTAAAGCTTCTCAGAATTATATGGTTACATACATAATTCTTTTTATGATTTTATTGTTACTTTTTGTGTAGTAGTTAGAGAAACAGGGGTGAAGGGTAAAAGAGCAAAGAAAAACAAGACAAAAACAAAAAAAAAAACCAACAACAAAAAAATTGTTGCTCTGCCGTTCCCTCTCTCTCTCTCTCTCTCTCTCTCTCTCTCCATTTTATCATTCTTTATTTGCCCTTTGCTGGATTCTCTCTTTCATTGCTCGCCCATAAGAAGAAACAATCATGTGGAGATTCATTTTTTTTTTTTTATTATAAATTACTTTTTATTAAAATGAAGCAATAAAGACTTGGACTTTATGACGGAAGATCATGAATATGTATTCATACAATTAAGAGGAATGTACACATATATACATATATGTATGTGCATGTAAATATATATGTACATACATATACATACATACATACATACATATGCATGTATGTATGATGCAGCAATTTGTATCAATATAATAATTTGTTGATCCCTTACATATTTACTGCAAATAATTTAGCATCCAGTTTCATCTATAATTTCCATATGTTAATCATCAATTGATGACAAACAATTAGTCCTTGTTGGTTGATTTTGGTTAAGGTATACCATATCGGCTGTAAGTTTAATTTTCTTATTCAATATTCCAACTGATTGACGGCAAAGTTTACTTACTGTCTTCAAGGGGTCTTTGAGCCCTTTCAATTTTTTTTCTTTCTATCTTTCTATAGTTTCTTAAGCTAGTCGCATTTATTTTTTTTGTTGGCATTTGGGTGTGTGTGTGTGTGGGGGGGGGGGGGGTTTCTTTCTTCTTTTTATTTGGCAGGCAGCCTATACTATATGCATGAATCGGGTTAGTCTTTTTCTTTTCTTCTTCTTTTTCTTTTTAGCCAAAACGACGACCCGCCATGCCAAGAATTTCAAAATGGCATTTTAATAGTTTTGCTTTCTTTTGGCATTGATTCTTGTTGGTATTGTTGGTGTTGTAGTTGTTGTTGTTGCAGAGATGGGTAAAAAAAAAAAAGAGATGGGGGAGACCTGGTCTGCTGGGGCGGCCGGCCTACTTGTTTGGATTTTGAACTTGGTGGCCATCACCCTTCCAATGGAAAGGATATGTACTTTCTTTTCGTCTTTCGTTTCATTTTGTGTTGGGTCTTCGATTTTGTTACAAAGTATTTTACATATTGTATGCACAACCCATATGCATTTAGTTTAAGTGTATATATATGTGTGTGTGTGTGTGTGTGTGTGTGTGTGTGTGTGTGTGTGTGTGTGTGTGACTGTGTGACTGTCATTTAAGGGTTACTGTCCCGCCCTGCCTTTGCCTTGTCGTTGCCTTTCATAGCCTTCAATTTGCTTTCGGCTGGTATTTTGTATGGAAGAGTTTGTCTATCACAAATTGGAATTCTGCGGCTATAATACAAAACTACTGGGACTATTGTAACGACATTTGGTCCTTTGAAGCTTGAAAACTTGAATATGTATAAATTGGATTTTTACAGTCAATGCAATTTTTTCTGTCATTCTACCATCTTCCAATGTAAATAAGAAACTTGTAACTTGATACTGTTAAATATGGCCAATTTGGATGAAGCAACTAAAATTCGTAAATCCCCATGGTAAGGGAAATATGTATATAAAAATAAAAAATAAATAGTACGAGTAGTGGCTAAGGAAGAGTGGTGGGGGGTGGATTGGGTTGAAAATTGGGAAAAATAGTTGCAGCAAAAGTGATACATCTGAGCAATTTCTCTCACGTGACACTAAAGAAAAAGGAGATGAAAGAGCGATTGAGATGGTGTAGGGAACGCGGATTAGGCAACGGACGAGCGACTGGCACGTGAAATTTATGAGATGTGTCCGTACATCTGTCCGTCCATTCACGTAATGCCAGCGGAGAGTGGTTAAAGGGGATGGGAGAGGAGAGGCAAATAGAAAAACCAAATAGCAACAGAGCTCCGCTCCTTGATAAACGACAATTGGTGACAGCGTCAGCTGTGGAATGGAATGGATAGAATGAATAGCATTGGATAGGAATGGGGAATGAGAATGAGAATGGGAATGGGAATGGGAATGGAAATGGGACTGGGACAGCCACTTGGAATGAAAATTTCTCTCCCCATTGAAAATGATGTAATTTAAGGCATGACATGTGGTTACTCATGCGGTACAATGAGTTTTATGTATAAATTATGCGCCGCCTTAACATAAACCGATCTTGCTAACCCCTCGCTACCTCCCTCTGACATCTCCGTCGCCAACGCCACCGCCACCGCCACCATAGTCTGTCTGCCTGTTTTCGCTATAGCCATCAGTTTATGTATTGTAGTTAATATATTAATGAGTAGGGTGAAAAGCGACCATTTTTTTTTTTTTTAATTTTATTTTATTTTTAAACTCTCAATAATAAGCTGCTATTAACGTATATGTCGATGTGACTGTGTGTGTGTGTGTGTGTGTATGCATATGCATGAGTGCAACATAGGGGTATAAAATAAATAAAACCTGCATTAATTCAATCAATCAAATCACATCAATTCACATACCATATAAATGCATACATATATATATATGTATATATATATGTACGTATATATACATATATATATATATATACATAGTTGCTAATCAAATGTGCATAGCATTGAATGCTTCTTTTCTATAAAGTCAAAGAAAGGGTTTGACGTTACAGTTTCTATAGCTTTTATTTATATCTATGTATGTATGTATGTATGTACATACGATGTAAGTATATAGAATTTGTGTGTGCGCCCACATTTTGTTTTTCTTCGTTTTACTCTTGGTTTTGTTGTTGTTTTTTTTTCCTTCTATTTTTTTTTTTTTTTTGTTGATTGATGTTGCTTTTGGCTTGGCGTGCAGCGTGCAGACAACGTGAAAATTAGTCAAGAGACACGAGAGTAAAAGCAAGAAAGCGGGCGGGTGGTGTGCCAGCAAGACGATAGGTGGATAAGGGCGGGCGAATTGCCGGCATTGCCGGGAACTGTTAGACACCACCAACAGCGTGTGTACTCGTAGTCAAAATGATTGACAGCAAAACAAACAAGAGTTGGCCATTCTAATAGAAAGAAAGAAAAAAAACATCAAAAAATAAAAGAGAGAGTGAGAGAGAAAGAGATAGATAGAGTAAGAGAGAGAGTCAGAAAGAGACAGTCAAAAATAAAGAAGGGAAAGACAGTTTAATAAGAATATTACCAAATGCTTTCACAAGATTTCGGTTTGAATTTTAAATAGTTTCGTGCTCATTTAAAGGATATAATTTCCTTTAATCATGAAAATTATTATATGTATATGTATGTATAACAGTTTTGTGTTTGTGATCATATAACAATTGTGTTTACACATATTTGTATTGTTTACATTTGCAAAGGGTATACAAATTTCGTCATAATAGCGAAAATTAGAACTTCGATTTTTGCCATCAATTGCAACAAATTGGTAAAAAGAAAAAGGAAGAAAAAAACGCAGACGAAATTCAAACGGAAGACAGTGCCTGACCACCCACAAGGAAAAAGCAAAAACCATATCACATTTCAACACATACACACACACACACAACACACAGAGCACATATACACTTACACAGATTCTCACATACATATGCATACTGGCATGCATTAAGATCAGATGAGATGCCATCATAAGGAAGTGATGGCACCTTATGAACACGTCCTGTTAAGAAATGCTATGTTATGGCATCCTTCTAAACCAGACCAAAAGAGGGCACGACGTTTACTTTAGGCAAACAAATTGTGAAAGCAACAAAAGCTCAAAACTCAATGAAATGGTGCGGGCGGATAGCAGTGTATAGTAGTTGTGTGTGTGTGTGTGTACTATGAGATGGCAAAAGCTGACACATTTTGCTGCCGCCTGTCAGATTCTGTACTTAAGTGTCTCTGCTACAAATTGAGCACAACTTCAGCAGTGGCAGCAACGGCAGCAACGGCAGCTGCGGCAGTGGCAGTGGCAACAAATTCTGCATTGGAGTTTGTCATACTTGTAAGTGTCATGGTAATATCAAATGTCATCCATGAAGCCATGCAAAATGCAAATGCTATGCAAGTGATAAGCTACGCATGCGCAGAAACCGCAGAAACCAGAGTGAAACCAATGCACAGGGCACAGGGCACAGGCACTGGGCATATGTAGGTTCTGGCATTAGCCACAACCACACACACACGCATACACACACATACACACACACACACATCCATATACATATAGTAACTGCCACGTGGAGTACTTATACATACTTACTTACCACCACCACCCCCACCCCCCTTCACTCTTCTTCAATGTTATTGGCAATTTAACGCCTGCTTTGTTTGAAACTGTTCGTTCGGTTGTAAGAGAATGAAGTGGACTGGCTGGCACCTGTCCGGAATGGATGCATGCCCCCTTTGTTGATAGTGGTCATCATCATCATCATCGTTATCGTCATCGTCATCAACATCGTTATGGCAACGCCCTTGCAGTGGTTGCTATTTTCCAAGTAGTTGGATATTGGCACATATGTATATATATACATACTACTATTATATCTGCATACCATACTCTATATATGTACATACATACATATATATCCAGTCCAACAGCCAAACCCAACCGTCACTGATGCATAACCAACCGAATGCAATCTATAATTAACAATTTCAAAACAGCAAAACAATCAAGGGAATTGTTTTCAAATTTTAATGGCTAGTAAATATTTAGGGTAACTTTAACACCATAAAATTTGACACAAATATTATATTATATATACATACATATATTCACACTATATCGTTCTTAATACTTATTGTATTATGGCTAATAAGTGTAAAATTTCATTTATGGTTAGTCATCAAATTTTACTTAAATTTATATAATTGTATACTATAAATATTATTTTTCATTTGAAATTAAATTAAAAAAAAAAAAAAAAAAAAGATAAACGTTTTAATTTTTTTTTTTCTTACATGGCTTAAAGTTGAAAATATATGTATTTAATC
This sequence comes from Drosophila sturtevanti, assembly GCA_018150375.1. Classification (NCBI taxonomy): domain Eukaryota; kingdom Metazoa; phylum Arthropoda; class Insecta; order Diptera; family Drosophilidae; genus Drosophila; species Drosophila sturtevanti. Next base: position 484,279 of record JAECWJ010000392.1, on the reverse strand, counting down.
AGTTGAGATATTGAATGTGTAGAGTTCCCACATGATTAAACTTACATACATAAATCCGGATTTCATTTTTATTTTTAGTTCAAAAATCATTTAAAATATGTCGTTTATGAAATACAAAAGCAATAATTTGCTAACATTTTATGTGTATATATTTCAACCATCGATCAGATGTGTGAAAAAAGTATAAAATATATGCACCAATATATTATTTTATTACTTTTTATTTTTTTTTTCATTTTTTGTTTTGTTATTGTCCATGTTTGCATTGTAAATGGATTTATAATCCCACAAAGGTGGGGTCAGGAACAACAAAATGTTTGTTATTGAGCCAGACAGAAGCCGGCAGAAAGAAAGACAACAAAAAAAAAAAAAAAAAAAAAAAAAAACAGAATTTTACACTGTCAGAGGCGTCGATTGAATAAGAGGGATAGAAAGAGGGAACAATCAAAGCACCTAATCGATACTTTTGTTCTAACAGTCGAGTAATATTATTTTCTTTTCAAAACTATGTTTGTATTTATGTTTTAGGTGAGTATGTGTGTGTGTGTCTGTGTGTGTGTGTATTTTTGTTCCTTTAATTTTTTACTACTCTCTTGGCCACATCTATGTCTGTGTATAGGGAACAGGAACTGACTCGGTTTGTTGTAAATTAAATAAATATTTTTTTGTTTATTTATTTGTTTTTTTTTTTTTCGTTCCAATACAAATAAAATAATATGGTTATGTGTGTGTGTATGTGTGTGTGTTTGTGTCTGTGTTGTTCCATAAAAGACGTATTTGATAGGTAATATTTGTATACTCTTACCATAGTGAATTTTCATATGTGATCTCTGTATGTATAGAATTTTAAGCGTAATAATAATCGAAAAATGGATTTCAAATTTTCTAACAATAAAGAAGGCGTTGCCAGATTTTCATATAATTATTTCAATTACTTCAATTTCGAATCTTTTAAAGAATTGTAAGATTAGTAATGAATTAATAATTATTTAATTAATTTATAATCTGTAAAGATGAATTTCTGTTCATTTCTTGATTGAAGGTGTATGGTGATTATATATATATTTTGGTAACAAACTTCTAATCAAAATTGATGTACCTCGTTTTTTGGGTTTCCCTATTGATGGTTTTCATTTGTAGCTGTAAAAACGCATCTGTAATCGATCTCAGTTGAGATACTTACATATATATATAAACATATTGTAGCAATATTATTGTTTGTGATATGTATCTGCATGCATGCATGTGTGTAATTTAACAGTTCCTAATTACACACAGTCCGTGTGTCCAGATACAACTACATGTGCATTATTAGATTTAAGATATATCTTACTCCCTTTGTCTTAAGTAATCATTTAAGAAGAACGCGATGACTGTTGTCTCGCTCATAAGTTGAAACCAAAAGAAAAGATCAAATAAAAAGAGAAAAGAGAGCTCAATCTTTGAGGAGAGCGCAACGAATACGGACGTGTTTCTCTCCCTATAATTTCAGAAGTGGTCATAATTACCCCAATAAAATTTTATTTGAAAAAAATAATAATAATAATTATTACAATGGATGTCAATCCTGATGATTTTTCAAAAACGCAGTTGCAAACGTGGTGCAGAAACCTTGGTCTGCTGGATGGCGGGACGAAAGTTACACTGGCTGAACGCATCTCAAAGGTAAGCCCTCCTTCCCGCGGACAGCATCCAAAAGATGGAGCAGCTGCATTAGATGTACATCTGGGAGGTAACAGAGATTCGTCTCAAGAAGACCACTTGGAGTACCTAAAAGGCATTATGTCCGAAGGTGATGGCGACACGATGACGCCTCACTCTTGTTCACAAGAATCTGTACTCCAAGGTCAGCAAAATAAACATGAATGGAACGATGCAAATGGACAGAACGATGCAAGCAAGGCAACGGTAAACGATGAGGAAAACGAAGCGTCAAATGAAAAGATCGAAGTTACGAAAGAAGCGACAATTGAGAATGAGAAGAATGAAATGGAAAACGAAGAGTCAAATGGAAATCACGAAAACGAAAATGGAACAGCAGAGAAAAGAGAAGAGCAAGTTAAGTCCAAAAATGAACAAACGATGGAAAAAGAACTGGAACTATTACGTAGAGAGATGGAACTAGTGCGTAAAGAGAACCAGTTATTGGAACTTGCTGGCAACTCTACAACAGAGGTGAAAATGAGTGGCCAGATAGCAGCAAGAGACTTAAAATTGTTTGTCCCTGATTTCGACGGTGACAAAAATATTACGTTGTGGATATCTATGTTGCGCAATCTGAAGATGTCGTTTAAATTAGCTGAGAACGATATGCGGTTGCTAATTTTCAGCAAATTGTCAGGCAAAGCGCTGGAGTGGCTTCATTCAAGTCCAGAATATGTGAGCCAACCAACTGAAGTCATACTTGCCGTTTTAGAGAAGTCGTTTGGGTCAAAGAAGAGTACTGTTGCCGTTCGCCGAGAGTTCGAGTCACGCAAATGGAGTGTTGGCGAAACTTTTCTAGAGTATTTTAGCGATAAGTTCGCCTTGTCAAATGGTCTCCGTATACTTGAGGACGAAATGGTCGATTACCTAGTAGATGGGATACCTGATCGACATTTGCGGGAGATGGCCAGTATGCAGCGATTTGAGTCCAAAGATGATTTGTTGGCAGCCTTTGCTAATATTTCGTTGCAGCCGGCAAAGCCCTTTGTTCGGTCAAATGTGGCCAAAAAGGTTGAAAAGTCGGATTATAGATGCTATAATTGTAACTGCGTGGGACACTTGGCCGCCGAATGTAGAAAGTCACCACGCAAGCTTGGTGCCTGTTTTGCGTGTGGTGAAATGGGCCATCGAGTGGCAAACTGCAGACTTAATAAGAAGCCTAACAGAAAACTAGTAAGTTCTGAGTATATAAAACGTCTAAAAATTAAGTTCGATAGTAATAGTGTACACTTTCTAGAATGCCTCATAGACTCTGGGAGCCCAGTTAGTTTTATAAAAGTAAAATTTATTCCTCCTGAGGTCAAAATGAAGAGTGAACCAGGAGCGTCATTTTTTGGATTAAATAAAAGTAAACTGGAAGTTTTTGGAAGTATTTTGTCTTACGTTGAAATAGTGAATAAATCCATATGCGTTAATTTACTGGTTGTTCCTAATGAGTCTATGGGAAGTTCAGTAGTGTTGGGCAGAGACTTTTTGAATAAAAGTAATGCTAAAATTGTACTTCAGCCTGATATAGTGGCATGTAAAAATTTAACGCCAGACGATAATGACTCTAAGCAAAGTTGCAGCCAACATGATGATTTCATAAACCAATTATTAAATATAGACTGTGATTTGGGTACGCCTAAATATTCTGTTGGTAAAAACCTAAATTTTTATGAAACCTCAAAGTTTGAAAAAATATTTACCAAATGTTATATAGAAAAAAACAGACCAGACGAACCAAAGGTAAAGTGTGAGTTGAAACTCACAATTAATGATACAGGCCCGTTTAGCTGCAATCCAAGACGACTTTCTTATAGCGAAAAAGCGGAGTTACAAAAGATTATTGATGAATATTTGTGTAAGGGATATATAAGACCCAGTGAATCGGAGTACGTATCTCCAATAGTATTGGTTAAAAAGGCATCAGGCGAACTCAGGATGTGTGTAGACTTCAGAAAACTAAACAAGGTAACGTCTAAGGACAGTTATCCCATTCCGCTTATTGACGATTTGCTAGATAGACTTACGGGAAAAACCATGTTTACAAAGCTTGACTTAAAGAATGGATTTTTTCATGTGTACGTGCATAAAGAATCGGTAAAGTTTACCTCTTTTACAACGCCCCTTGGTCAGTTTGAGTTTCTACGCATGCCTTTTGGCTTGAGAAATGCTCCGTCCACATTTCAAAGATTTATAAATAGAATATTTTCCGATATGATACGAGACGAAAAAGTCATCATATATTTGGATGACATTATGGTAGCCACAAATGATTTCGACGAGCATTTGGAAATTTTAAAAGAAATATTTGAAAGGCTAGTTGAAAACAAATTGGAGTTAAGGTTAGACAAGTGCGAATTTTTTCAAACAAATGTCAATTATTTAGGATATTCAATTTCGGGCGAAGGAATTAAAGCAGATGATAAAGGTATACAGGCAGTAAAAAATTTCCCCACTCCAACTAAGGTTAACGAAGTTCAGAGTTTTTTAGGACTTTGTTCCTACTTTCGTAGGTTTGTTAAAGACTTTTCGACCATTGCGAAGCCCCTATATGACCTGGTAAGGAAGGATAAAAAATTTGTGTTCGGAAAAACAGAATTGGATACTTTTGAGAGCCTTAAGACTAAATTGTTGCAGTCCCCTATACTTGCGCTGTACAGCCCAAATGATGAGACAGAACTACATTGCGATGCAAGTTCTATTGGTTTTGGCTCAATTTTGTTACAAAAGAAAAGTGATGGGAAGCTTCATCCAGTTTTTTATTTCTCGAAAAGAACTACAGAAGTCGAGTCTAGGTATCATAGTTTCGAACTCGAAACGTTGGCAATAATTTATTCCTTAAAGCGTTTTCGTGTCTATTTGCAAGGCAAGCATTTTAAAATCGTCACAGATTGTAATTCGCTTACGTTGACCTTAAATAAGAAAGAGGTTAATCCTAGGATAGCCCGGTGGGCCCTAGAGTTAGAGAACTATGATTATACGTTAGAACATAGGCCGGGAACAAGAATGCAGCACGTTGATGCGTTGAGCAGAAGTTCAAATATACTGGTAGTAGAAACAAATTCTTTTGAAGATAATTTGGTAATATGCCAAAACAAGGATGAAGAAGTTCTAAAGTTAAAATCAATGCTAGAAAAAACAGAACACAACTTGTATGAGATGAGAAACGGACTTGTTTATAGAAAATTACAAAATGGTACCCTTGCATTCTACGTCCCAAAAGATATGGAAACTCATGTTCTGTTTAAGTATCACAATGAATTAGGGCATACAGGCATAGACAAAGTGCTAGAAGTTGTTTCAAAAGCGTATTGGTTCCCTAAGTTGAGGAAAAAGATAGAACTTCATATACGAAATTGCTTAGATTGCATTATGTTTTCAGCAAAAAATGGCAAACAGGAAGGTTTTCTTCACAATATACCGAAATCTGATGTTCCGTTCGAAGTAATTCATATAGATCACTTTGGACCTATCGATGTTAATGGTAGTGTAAAAAAGCATGTTTTAGTGGTAGTCGATGCGTGTACAAAGTTTATTAGGTTGTATTTGGCTAAAACAACTAAGTCCAAAGAAGCTATTGAAGCGTTGACCGACTATTTTAGGGCATACAGTAGACCAAAGTGTGTAGTGTCGGATCGTGGATCGTGCTTTACGTCGAGTGAATTCACGAGTTTTTTACAAACTTTCAATGTACAGCACATAAAAATCGCAACTGGTTCACCTCAAGCTAATGGCCAAGTCGAGAGAATAAATAGGAATCTTGGTCCTATGTTGGCAAAGTTGCTAGCGTCTGAGGAAAATTTGAGTTTTGGTCAGGCGATAGAATTAGTCGAATTCACCATGAATAATACTGTTCACAGATCTGTAGGCCAACATCCCAGTGTCTTATTATTTGGCGTTGGACAAAGGGGACGTCAAATTGATAGGTTAAAAGAATGTTTGTTGGAAAACAGAATCGAAGATAGAAATGTAGAAGATATACGTAGCCGCGCCAGAAATAAGGAAAGAAGTTTGCAGGAATATAATGAAAGTCAAACAAATAAAAAACGGCAAGAACCAAAAGTTTACAAACCAGGCGACTATGTAGTTGTAAAAAATTTTGATACTCATAAGGGCGTATCTAAAAAACTAGTGCCCAAATTTAAAGGGCCTTTCAAGGTAGTTAAGTGTCTAGAAAATGATCGATACGTAGTTGGTGACGTCGACGGATTTCAGCAGTCGAAGATTCCTTATAAAGGAATATGGGCTATAGCAAATATGAAACCATGGTTCGGTTGGTCAAATGATAACTTTATAAATGATTCAAATGTAAAGCCAAATGAAGAGTTAAATGTAACACTAAATGATACAAATGTAAAGCCAAATGAAGAGTTAAATGTAACACTAAATGATACAAATGTAAAGCCAAATGAAGAGTTAAATGTAACACTAAATGATTCAAATGTAAAGCCAAATGAAGAGTTAAATGTAACACTAAATGATTCAAATGTAAAGCCAAATGAAGAGTTAAATGTAACACTAAATGATACAAATGGAAAGCTAGATAAAGAATCAAATGTAAAATTAGATGTAAAAGTGTCGGAGGAAGAATCGAAAGAAACAGTGCATGTTCCAAACGACAAAGAGATACAAGACAAAGGCGATAACCCTATACACATCTACAATACTAGAAGTAGAAGTAAGCATAAAAAACTAGGATCAGGAGATCCTTAGAGTCAGGATAGCCGAATTGTAGCAATATTATTGTTTGTGATATGTATCTGCATGCATGCATGTGTGTAATTTAACAGTTCCTAATTACACACAGTCCGTGTGTCCAGATACAACTACATGTGCATTATTAGATTTAAGATATATCTTACTCCCTTTGTCTTAAGTAATCATTTAAGAAGAACGCGATGACTGTTGTCTCGCTCATAAGTTGAAACCAAAAGAAAAGATCAAATAAAAAGAGAAAAGAGAGCTCAATCTTTGAGGAGAGCGCAACGAATACGGACGTGTTTCTCTCCCTATAATATATACATACATATATACATATATATATATATATAGATATGTGCCCCTACGATGCATCATGCAAGTTCCCTTTGAAGTCGAATTTTTCGATTATTATAAAATGGTAACGAATGGTTGCATTTTTTCTTCTTCGAAACTTAATAAAGAAAAAACTTTACCTAAAAGAAAAAAAATAAATAAATGTATTTTTGAAATATTGTTCGAGCTGTGATTGAAGGATATATAATGATTCTTCACTTTATAAATATATGTACATATATCGTAAAGCCACGTTTAAGCACCTGTTACTGGTTAACAATTTTTCATAAATTTATTTAATAATTTCTTTTTTTTTTTTTTTTTTTCTTTTACAGAAGCTGTTCCTTCTCCTGTTGCTATTCCTGCCTCCAATATTCCTGCTCCTGTGTCACTTCTGCCACAGCAGCAGCAGCAGCAGCAGCAGCAAGTGTTGCAACAACAACAACAACAACAACAGCAAGCGCCGCGTTTTACCACACATCCGTCGTCATCGGGATCCATTGTTAGTGAAGGAAGTACCAAGATTTTACAGTGTCATGCTTTGGGTAAGTTTGTTTTTTTTTCACATCTCTTTCTGTTTTTTTTTTTTTGTGTTTCTCACTCTTCTTATTTGAAGTCCAACAATAAGTTTCATCTAAACATTACACTTGTCCTTCAAAAACGGCCTGACAGCTAAGCCTTCGATGGGGTTGGCTTATGTGGCCAGATGAGCAAATGGGACAGGTGGGCAGTTGGGTGTAAAATGAAACCATAAACGTAAACACTTTTCCATTCTTTTTTCCGTTTTTTGTTGTTGTTCTTGTTGTTGTTGTGTCCTACCTCCCCTTTGCCATTTCTTTACCATTCTTTACCTTTTGTTGTTCTTCTTGTTTAGTTTCTTTAAGCTTGTGCGCGCTTTTTGAAAGATAATGAAGTAGAAAAACAATAACTTTTATGGGGTTTCCATAACAGGAGGACAGAGAGAGAGAGAGAGATAGAGAGAGAGAGACAGAGAGTAAATACCCCTTCTAAAAAATTTATACCTATAATCCTTTGAGCCTTGAACCAGCCATAGAAAGATGGTAAAGTCGACAATGCTTTAGGGCGTGTCCAGCTCATGTTCCGCCTGGTAATGTGCGTGTCCTTCTACTTCTGTTTTTGACAGGCTCGAGTATCGGTTTCATATTATGTGCCAAAAAATACCTTTTGCTACGAAAGCGAAAAACATTCACACAGTGTATATGAAAGAGAGAGAGGGAAAGAGAGAGAAGAGTTAGATAGGGAAAGAGATGGGGAGCGACAAGCAAGTCAAGTGGGGAAACGGGTATACAAAAAAACAGGCAAATATTGCCTTAAGGCAATTTGTATCTGAATGACAAGGACGTGACCCGTTTTGGGTTGTTTTTTTTTTTTTACCAGGATGCCTAAATTTGCAAGATAATCACAATTTGGCTTCCCAATCGTTAAATTACAATTATTGATTTTTGAAAGAAACCGTATAAAAAAAAAAAAAAACGAAAGACACAAAAAAACAATTGCATAATTAAACCAAATACCAGAAACTTGATTCAAAATAAATCATAAGAAATAAGAAATAAATCAAATAAATAAATAAAAATGCAAAATTCAAGAAAATTAAATTGAGATTTCGCTCTACATTAGCCTGAGATAATTTCTGCTTATACTTCAATGATTTTTAACAGAATCTCTTCAATTAGATTCAAAATTATAAAAATTTTTGAAAATAAAATTATATATTTACAGATAATGAAATATATATATAATAAAATTATAATATATATGCAGTCACTGAGATCAATCAGTCTTTATATTAGAAGTAAGTTTCAATATTGTTTTCATTTTCAAAAATTCTAAAAAGGATTCTTTTAAATAACTAAAAGTCAAGAGTTAATATACAGACCGTTCTATAATGTTATAAAATGAAGTTAGGTATCAGACAAATAAATATCTACCTATATCTATCAAAATTTTGAAATTTAAATATAGATCACAAGATTCTTACGCAAATAAATTTAAATGATTTATTTTTTAATGGTTCAATACTGAGTTGATACAATGTGAATATTCCAGATGATAAACCACAAAAAAAAACTTAAAAAAAAATATATATATACATATGTATATATATATGAATAGGCCCTATTGACAAGTGATTATCTCTTGCCACACGCATGCAGCAACTAAAGCATCATTCCCCTTCATCAGTCCCTTTATCATCCCTTTCATCGCTCTCATCATCGTGTTTGTCAAGTGTAGTGCTGCAGCAGCTTTTGAATAGGAAAGCTTCCCTCTATGCCAATTGATTTGCTGGCTGTTGATGGTTGTTGTGCACATGTGTATATGTATGCATGTATGTGTCTGTGTGTGTGTGTGTGCATGCGTATGTGTAAGTATTTATGCGGATCTATGCAACGTTAGCCCAGAGAAGAGCCATGCACTTTGCATAAGCTGGAAACGGGCAAAACACAAAAATGCCTCAACGAAAAAATAAAAAAATAAAAACACACACACACACACCATAAAAAGTGCAAAAGCAAAAAAAAAAAAAATAGAAAAAAATAGTGGTAGAAGGGAAAAACCAAAAAATGCAAATCTTTTTAGCTGCTCTTTGGTGTCACACAGATGCCATGGCAGGAAAAGCAGCAACAGCCAGGCATCGCTCATGCACTCAGTCACTTTGGCGCTTTTAGCTGTCAACACACATACACACATACATACATACATACATACATATATATATATATATATATAAATATACGTATAAGCATCTGTGTGAGGGAGTACTGGGAAAATCTGCTCCTCTCTCCCTATCACCACATGAGTTAGTTGCTCTTACCTTTCTATTACATACATACATATATATATATATATACTCTTAAGGGAAAACGAGCTTAGCGGCAGAATAAAACTAAATACAATAAAATCTACAAAATGCATTAGATACAGTATTTGGTCATAGATGATAGTAAAGAAGGGGATGAGAAAAGCGACCACATCCAAACACGGTCATCATAAATAACCAGTTCTTTTATAAAAATATATGTAACTTAAATTATTATCTCTACAAACTTTATAATCAAAATTTAGCAGCAATTAGTATTTGTTTATTTTCTATAGTTCTATGGATATATGGATCATAATTATGGGGAACATCGTCCTTCCAACTGCTCCACAAATAAATTGTTTCATATTTAGCCTTAGATTCAGTTATTCTAGAAGGCCAATGAACTTTCACTTGCTAAGCTTATAGAATTTATACTTCAATATATATTTATGAGCTTTCAATTTTTTAATAGTTTTTGATCTACTTGTAATTTATAACAGGCTTAAGACTTTTATACTTTTATCTTAACTTCATATCCTATCCTTTTAGAAAATTTCATTTATTTTTTCTTATGTAGACAATATCTTTATATAAAATTCTTTCCCATTAAAAAAAAAAAAAAAGAAAGTATCTAAGGGGACACACAAATGATATCCTAGATTTTATACAGAATAGCAAAGCAAGCAAAGTATGTCTAGATTTATGTTAGTTGGTTGGTATATGTTCTGGTCTGATTTGGTCGGGTATTGTATCTTGGCCAACAAAACGAAATGCAATAGAGAGAGAAAAAAAAAGAAGTAGCAAATGGGGTGACGATTGCTTGCTAGATAAGGTGCTTGTAGAATGGAGGAAGATGTCGGCTGGCTAAGGTTGTGGGTCGGAAGGGTAGGCTGGCGGCCGGTTAGGCAGGCTGCCTGGCTGCATCTCAAATGTAGCGCATTCACTTGCAACAAAGACTTTTATGGCAACAACAAAAGCCGACCACGACGACAACGACAACGACAGCGACGACGACGACGAGAAGCTGCTGTTTTTAGAGCAAAGTATGTGGTAGAAGTTGAAGAAGAAGAAGGCACAAAAATGAAAAAAAAAGGACAAAAAAAAAAAAGTGCCATGTTAGAAAGACGAAAGCCAAAGAAGTAAAAGGAAAACCTACAGAAAAGTAGGTATGGGGCGATAACAGAGAAACAGGTAGATTGAGAAGGGGGGCAGGGAGTGGGGGAGGGGGGGGGTGGTAGATGCGTGGCGGCTTGGTTTGGTTTCCGCTTTTCTTTTTTTTCTTTCTTCTATGTTTTTTTTTTTATATGTTTTTGTTTGTTATTTCTTTCCATTTTGCAACAAACAGAAGAAGCAAAAGAAACCCCATCCAAATGGTTAGCTGAAAAATTGTAAACTATTGTTTCTCCTGTTTTCGCATTTTTCTAAAGACCCACATAGTGAAATGGCCCAAAGCGTAGGCGGGAGGAAGTAAGAAGCCAAAGAGGAGAAAGAATAGGACTATAGCAGAATGATTGCGAATGCGTGTTAGTGCTGGTCCTGTTTTTGGTCCTTGTTGTTTGCTTTTACCAGTATCAGCATTTACCACCAGCATCAGTAGTTCCCACTGTCCCCATGAGCAATATGTGTGGATGTGTGTACGGAGGATGTCTGCCTTAGCCAGGACAATACTGTAGGGTCCTTTCAATCCAAATATGCGATATGCCCACAATTCACTCGTATATGTCAATGTTATTTAGGTATTTTCCAAAAACTTCTTTTCTCTTCAGCTCAATAAAAGTTAACTTACAAACTCAACTTAAATTCTTATTGTTAAAGTATTTCAAATCAAAACGAAGCTGGTTAGTTAAATATAGCTCAATCAGAAGAGCTTTTATAAACTTAGATATACAGATTTACAATTCGTTATCAAATCAGTTTTGAAATCTGAAAAATTTAATAAATAAAGTTTTACCATTGAACATTCTTCTGAATTTCAAAGGCTTTTGCTTCAAATTTTTACACCTGATGAAAACAAAAAATAAATGGGAAACTAGAGAGAAACTGAAGCATATCAATGACAAAACCTAAAAGAAAAGAACCGAACAAAATCATTTTGCTTAAGTTAACAAAAACTGGAAAGAATTAAAAACAAAAACAATTTTTTTGTGGTTTAAGCCAAGATGTGGAATATATGGGAGACCAAACTGCGCGACTATATATTTGTTGTATATATATATATATACACATGTGTGTGTGCATCTATGAGCATGAAAACGGCTAAAAAAAAGAAGAAATATAAACTAGAGGAACAACTAGAATAATAACAAACAAAAGTAAAAAAAAAAACAAGTACCAGAATTGCAGTAGACCCTAAAAAAGTGTTGAACGTAAAGTGTAAATCCTTTTAGGGCACTTTTAAAGTTTACTTAAATTCGAGTGCAACAACAATCAGAGAGATGCAAGGAGGAGGTGTTGGCGGGCAAAGGGTGCAACATGGCTATAAACAAACACATGGTGTTGCCGCTGGTTAAATGCCCGAGTAGTAAATTTGTAAGTAGGAACTGCAACAGCAGTAGAAGAAGCCAAAGAAAAGAAGTGAATAAACTGTTAGTCGACATTCAGTTACCCTACACTGCGAAGATACATATATAAGAACATAAATCCTTTTAGCCGAATGTAAGCTCTTCTAACTTCCCAAAGTCTAAAGAATCCTATTGTTTTTAGTAGGACCAGTGTTGAATAGTGATAAAAGCACCTCTAATTAGCAGTACAATTAGACATGGACTGATACAATCATAAGTTTAGCCAGAGTCTTTTTAAAAGGATAAATTTTAGATAATAATGGGTGTTATCTGTTACATACAATTTACTTATATCAATATGCTCTATTTTTCTATAGGGTATTTAGTATAAAAGTCTGCCTTCTGTTTCTGGCTTTGCTTCAAAGTTGGCCGGCGCATTGCCACTGTGCATAATTTACCAAACATGTGCCAGAGTTGCCACACACACACACACTCAGACACACACTCAGACACACGCTCAGACACACACGCACTAGTGCAGGGGCCTAGGCTAGGGCCACAAATAAAAATAACAAAACAAATATATTTTAAAGTGCACAACATAAAAATAGAGAGAGAGAAAGAGAGAGAGAGAGAGAGAGAGAGATAGAGATAGAGATAGAGAGAATGAGAGAAAAAAGAGAGAAATTAAAAGACAAATGCCATGGGTAAACAACAAGAAAGTGTAGAAAATCCAGTGTGAAAAGCAACACTTGGAGAGCAATAAAATAAAGCAAACAAAAGATAATACCTTAAGATCTAAAACATGATCCAAATCCTCAAAAGTCTATAGTTACTCCTAATATTCCTTGATTTACAACATTTGCTGAAAATAAAAATAAATATATATATATGTATGTATATATGTACATATATAAAAGCCAAATACCAGGAATCATAAGTTACAAATTTTAATGATTTCTTATAAGCCGATTAAATTTGAAAACTACATTTTATATTAGTTGGGGTTCTGTCTCTAATAATATTTGATTTTTGAAACATGCAATAATTAAATAGCCACACAAAACTTCAATCGAATGCATTTAGTTTGTGAAAAGTCCTTTTTAACTTTAAGAGGATTTCACTTTAAAGAATTGAACGACTGCCGCCTGGACCAATACAAACTATGTGTACGGTCAAAATGGACAAACAAACTGACAAACATACTTCAAATCGAACGATAGTTGACATTCTGACATCGACAACTTTTGTCTTTAAGTCGGTGGGAGGGGAGCACGAGTGGGTGGAAGGGAGAACGGGTTGGTGGGTGGGTGGTAGGTAACTAGGTAGGTAGGTAGGGATGGCAAGGCTAGTGGCAATATAAAGCGGATGGTCGATAGGTAGGTTCTATGTACAAACATTGATGGCCTGAAGGGAGTTATGAATCACTGCCTGCCTGCAACCAGAGGCAAAAAAAAAAAAAAAAAAAAAAATAGAAAAAAAAACTGAACTGAACTGAACTGATCTGAACCGAACTGAGCTTTTGGTAGTTACTTCGACGTCTTTTATCGGTCAACAATCAAACTAAAAGAAACAGAAACATTGACGTTTTGATACTCTCACTCATTGACAAATTTGTTAAACAATTTTATTATTAAATCCCCAATTGATAATACAATTAATCAATCAATCAAGCACTCAATTAGTTTGCACAAATAATTGAAACAATTAATTAATTAACATTTTAATAAAGTCAATACACTCGAATACATTCATACATTTGTAGATTTTATTGAAAACTCATTTGTTTAACCACTTAAAAATTTGTGTCTGCAAATTAAGTAAAACTTGCTAAGAGAAACAAGTTAAATTATAGTTGAACGATCCATAAAATGCAGCAAAAAAAAAAAAGAAATCAAAAAGTTCTTTCAGAAATAAAATAAGTAAAATTACTTTTTAAGCTTTAACTCTACAAATTGTCTTATGACTTGGAGACACTTGTAATTGGTCATTGATGCTTTTCAAACATCAATATATATTTATATATATATATGCATATTCAAATAACGAAATTATGTTATCAAACTTGCAATCAATTCTAGAATACCCTATGGAAAGGGTAAAAGAGAAAAGTCTTTTTAAATGCATTTGAGCTCTTCAATCAAGAGGCAGCCACAAATCAAACAATGCCACAATGCATGGTGACGAAGAGTGACTGTGCGTGACCCCCTGGCACACATATAAACACGCAAGCACACACACACACTCACGCAGATGTGTATGTGTGTGTGTATATATATATGTAAATGCAATTTGTTGCGGTGCGTCAGTCGCTGCCTGTTTATTGAATTTCTATATATGTATATATATATATACGTATATATATTATGCAGTTGCCTTAGACATTGACAGATTGATTGACTAACTCCGACTGACTGAATGACTACGTCCGTTCAATGGGTTCTATTAAATAATATATATTTTTGTAGCATACTTTTTTTCTCATCTTTATATATAAAGATATATACATAAGTATGTGTGTATATGTATATTTTGTATTTGATTTATGTGGATTTGGCATATCTGTTCCTTGGTGGATTTCCTTTGAACTTTGTATAAGTTCAACTTAAAGGGTTTTTCAGTTTTGGTTATTAAAAACTCATTACACATACAAACACACACACACATACACATGCACATAGACATAAATGTCTGTGTGTGTGTGTGTATATTTCGTATGGATACTTTTGGGATTTTCTGGCCTGCTTATTTGGGCTTTCATTTCGATTTTACGCTGACACATATCGCTGGAGGAAAGGTTTGGCCTTTTTTTCTTTTTTCATTTTTTTTTTTTTTTTTTTGGTGTGCATTTTCTTTTTTTTCTTTTTTTTTCTACTGTTGACTAACGGCACTTTGGGATGTGAGTGTATGAGTTTCTATATATGAGCATGTGTGTGTGTGTGTTTTTTTTTTTTTTTTTGTTGCCTTACCATTCTCCAAATTGTAATTTTATAGCAGCGTCATTGCCCAAAATGCTCAAATAGACTTTTGCCTTGCTTCACATTTGTGTGGAGATGGGGAAACTTTTTGCTTGATTTTTATTTTCTTTTTTTTTTTTTCTTCTATCCTTTTTTTTTTATCTTCTTCTTGTTCTACTTCTTTGCCTTGTGCCGAAACACTTGAGAAACTTTTCATCTCCTTGATTCTCTCATTCAAGTTGCAGTTTTCTTTGGACTTTTGGGCTCGCACTTGCATTTTGACCAGCTGGGTGTTGGCCTGTCTCTAACTATGTCTCTGGCTCTGACTCTGTCTCTGACTCAGATTCTGTCTCTGTCTCTGTCGCTGTCTCTGTCTCTGTCTCTGTCCATGTGACTGTGCCTGTTCTAGTGCTACTACTACACAAAATTGTTCAATTCGATTTAGGCGACTGGCCCAAAGTGCTGCAAATGCTGCTGAATGCAATTGCATTGCCATTGGCTATGCTTAATGATACCCTGGATGATTGAGAACTCAAGATTGTGTGATGCTGATTACAATAAATTTCAACTTGTACCAATTCCTAAGTGAACTATTTGAAAAAGAAAAACAACCCAAAACAATATCGTAAAACTTCTTCTTAAGTAGCTAAAAAAGTTACGGTGACAAATTTTCAATATATAAAGGTTTTTGTATTTAACAATACAATTTTTTTAGTAATAAATTTAAATAGAAAATAATGAGAAATCTTAAATTCTTGCCAAATCTAAGGTGTCATCAACTTTTTCAATTTCAATTTATTTTTGACAATAATTTTTCAAGAGGTATCATTAGTGCCGCATAGTTTTTCTCTATTTTCCAAAGGCTTTTCCCATAGACTTGTCTTGAATGTGGAACCTTCAATGTAAAGCGTTAAATGTGCCACTGGACCGGATTTGACTTTGGCTTTAGCTTTGGCTTTTACTCCACTACTAAATCCCACCCAATTTTAACCTGTCCATGTATCTGTCACTGCTTCTGCTTCTGCAAGCTTTCAGAAATAATTTATATCCTCTTATTTATTTATTTTTTTATTTTGTTTCTCTTTTTTTTGATTAGTTCCTATCCTGTTGCATTCCATTCCCAGTTAAGTGAATACATTTTTATATATATCTGATATATATAGACTTGCGTTTAGTTTGTTCAGATATTGGCTAACATAAATCAAGTTTAAATTAAATATGACCACAAATCGAAATCGATATCAGAATTGTAATCGTAATCGAATCCTACTTTATATATACAGACTAAATAAATAAATATATTTATATATATATATATATATATCTATATATATATCTATATGTATCGGCTTACCCATTGTTAAAACGATGCGATATAATGCAAATTGTTGCTAGCCAAATCCCAATTCGAGTCCCAGAACCTCTGTTGTGTTGACGTTATTGTCCTTGCTTGCATCCTGACTGGGGATTTCCTTTGCTCTTGCTCTTATCCCCTATTTCCCCCTCTAACCCCCCACTCCCCACCCACTATCCCCGTCCTTGTCTTGTCCATAGCGGAAGTGTGGCAAACAAATAGAGGAAAACGCTTGTGTGTTGAATACGGAAAGTGGGAAGGGGGGGGAGAAGAAGATATTGAGGTTGCATGAGGCAGGTCAGCGACAACAGTTATAATATCCTAGATGATTTAATCGCATTGGTTGGACAACAGCAGCAGCAGCAGCAACAACAACAATAACAGAAACTACATTAAAACAGCAAACAACAAAAACACGACGAAAAAAAAAGTGATATAAAAAGTATACAAAATGGAAACTCCATTTCCATTATGCACAACAATTGCTATTTGGATGGGAAAAATAAGGAAGAAACCGAGAGGGATTGGGCAAGAGAGAGAGGGAGAGAGAGAGAGAGAGTGAGAGAGGGAGAGGGAGAGAGAATGGGAGATGAAACGGGGATATATACAACCTCTTTAAATATCTGATGATAAACTTATTCCTTCATTTCTTTTTTATTTTCATTTTCGTTCTTTTTTTTTTTTTGTCTGCTTGTCACAGGTTATCCACAGCCCACATATCGTTGGCTTAAGGATGGCATACCCGTTGGCGATTATTCATCCAGTCAATTTTATCGGATTCATAGCACAAGACGGGAAGATGCCGGCAGCTATCAATGCATTGCCAAGAACGATGCTGGCTCCATATTCAGTGAGAAAAGTGCTGTCGTTGTTGCCTGTAAGTATACAAAGTCACATACACACACATACTCACACACACACATACACCCACAACATATACGAGTATGTATGTACATTCATCTTCATTCATATATAAATAAAAGCAAACGGTTAGTCTATTCAAAATAACACGCATTAGTTTGCTATACAATTGAATAATAAAAATATTCTTTTGATGTCAAAACCAAAGATAAATTTTGGCAGGCATTTGGCAAAGTTAACGCCTCACCCCTCCCCACTATAACAACCCCTCAATCACCCATTTAACCTGTGAAAGTTAAATTCCAGGGTAAAAGTGGAAAAGTTATCTATTCTCTAATTGGTAATTGGAGGTTTGGTTATTAGTTAGTTTTTAGTCTAACCCTCCATATTAAAATGATGAAAATCAACTATTCATATTGCCCAACCCCCAACTTTCACCCCCTGATATTATGATTAGATAAAACTATAATTATCAGCATATAAAGAGTAAATGGCAAATGCATCACTTTATATTAGTAAAATGTCAATTAGTTGAACCATATGGAATCAATTGACTATATAAATAATTCAACAAATCAAATGCTTATTGTGAAAATTCCACAATCAATCATTTTGTGCATGAATATGTAACATAAATCTATAAATACATATAATATATATATATACATAAGCTAATATCAGTAAATGATTAAATAAATTTATACTAGATTATTAGTATTAACAATTTAAGTCAATATGCCACTTTGTTTAATTTGTTTTTCTTTATCATTTGATATGAATAACTATATGAACATTGGTAAAAAGATTTGCCGAAAAAAAAGCCGGTCTAATTGGCATTTATCCTCTTCTCAATCAAATTGCAATTCGTCCTTAGAGTTTTCTTTTTCTTTTTTTTTTATCAAGTGAATTTGAGCCTTATCTAGTGACATGTCCAAAATAGCAATCAACTTGTTAAGAAGCCAAAGTTAGATTTGTCTTGCCTTTTACTTATTAGATAACTAAGGCAATGATAGTTCATTTAAACTTTTTTTAACCTAATTGGTTAGCATAAATCTTGACGGGGTAAAAAGAAGAGTTATCCAAAATCCAAATGGAAAAGAGATTAATTTACATCCCATTAATTATATTTTATATATATATATATATATATATATATATATATATATATATATATATATATGTATATATACGGCAGCAACAAACAAAAACTCAATTAAATTTGGCCAAGAAAAAGAAAGAGAGAGAGGGAGAGTGTGTTTTGGCCTAAATAGAAACCTGATCCAATTGCCAAATCTATTTTTATCTATTATGATCTTTAAATTGGGCTCCCGATTAACATTAATTTGGGAATAAATACACATGAATTATATGGAATTGACGTAGTTATAATGGGATTTATATAGAATGAAAAAAAGCTTTTATATACGTACAGATTTGGTTTCATTAAAAATTGACTATATTCTTGGAAAATGATTGAAATTATATATTTTCAAAGAAACTCTATATGATACATAATCATTAACTATAATTAGCACAGCTGAATACAGAAGCCCCATCCCCCTCTCCCGTCAACTCCACCAATCGTTTAATTTCACTTTGGTTCATCCATCCATCCATCCATTCATCCATCTTAGAATTATTTTTCAATAAAGTCAACAACAAGAACAGCTGGAAAACGTGTCAGGTATCAGGTTTCAGTTTGAAATTAAAGACCAACATGGAGAGAAATAAAAGAAAGAAAAGAAAATGAAGCTAAAAAGGATCGAAAAAGGCCAAAACGAAAATGAAGGAGTGCACAGT
The DNA here is from genome assembly GCA_018150375.1 of Drosophila sturtevanti. Lineage (NCBI taxonomy): Eukaryota > Metazoa > Arthropoda > Insecta > Diptera > Drosophilidae > Drosophila > Drosophila sturtevanti. The sequence goes on along the minus strand of JAECWJ010000392.1, from coordinate 465,259 downwards.
TTGGAGTTTAGAATGGGAAATGATGTGATGGAGTGGCTCGATGGGTGGTGGCTAATCAAAATGTAGGTAGAATGTTTAGATGGCTGTCACAGCAACAGCAACAGCAACAGCAACAACACGAACGAATGATGGAAAGAACGAACTGGTGGAATGACAAACATCTTTCCGCCTGCTAAATTTTTCTTTAATGCGAACTTAATGACAACAACAACAAGCAAGTTGACTAAGAAGATGATTAAGAAGGAGTAGGAGTAAAGGAAGGGCTGCAGATGAATGGTGTAGCAAGTGACGAACAATTAGACACAAACACACACACACACACACACACACACACATACACACACACACAGATGCGCTTAAACAGAAAGTGTGAAAGGCAGAGAGAGAAAGGGGCAGATGCTCTGTGTGTGTGTGTGTGTGTCTGCAATGACACACTCTGACACTTTTCAAACTTTATGTATGCATGAGACTGTCTAAGTGTGTATGTGCAAGAGTGTATGCGTACATTACCCAACTAACTACTTGAACCTAATAAATCGAGCTCTCGACATGTGCCGCTGCTGCTGTGCTGCCTGCTGCCTGCTGCCTGCTGCCTACTGCTGGTGACCTTCTTTTGGGTACATTGATAATAATGATAATGATGTGAATGACGATGATGATGACGAGTTGGTAATGTTGACTCATGGTTGGGAGCGGCTGGTTGGTTGGTTGACTGGTTGACTTGGAGCAGCGTCTTGAGCACTTAATTAATTGTAGGAGTGCGCTTAAACTGAACCTAATAACCTTTAAAGCGCAGCTAAGTGGGCCACTAGAAGGAGGTCGTAGAGTGGGTGCATTTTATGGGTTGTTGTGGCCCTTGGCAAGTAAAAGGGGTTGAGGTGATGTTAAACGATTAGAGGGGGCGGGGGAGGGGGTGAGGGGGGTTGTATGTGATAGGGGGTTGTGCTGTCGATTGTAGGAGGAGATGGAGGTTAAGTTAAATTGCCTACCCGCAGGCCCATCGCCTGATTCAATTTGTAACGACGACAACAAATTAGAGTTCATCTGGGTAGATGATTTTCAAAAAAAAAAAAAAAAAAAAGAAAATTCTATATAAAACGTTACATCTACTAGCACACACACACACACACACAGACATACCTCAATAATTAATAAAAATGATTGTCTAATTACTCATCTCTCAATTAACCAACTATTTTACTATTTCTGTTTGTTTCTTTTTTTTATTGTTATTTTTTTTTCGTATATTTTTTAGACATGGGCATCTTTGAGAATATCACCGAAGGACGTTTATCTGTAATTAGTGGTCATCCGGCAATTTTTGATATGCCTGTAATTGAATCGGTACCGGCACCATCTGTTGTGTGGCAATCAGAAGACGGGCCACTTAACTATGACATTAAATATGCGTTCACCAGTCAATCAAATCAATTGATTATACTCAGTGCCGATGAGAATGATCGCAGGGGTTATAGGGCAAGAGCAATTAACACCCAACTGGGCAAGGAGGAGATAAGTGCTTTTGTTCATTTAAATATTAGCGGTGATCCGTTTGTGGAAGTGGCACCAGAGATTATTGTACGGCCGCAGGACATGAAAGTGAAACTCGGTACTGGTGTTGTTGAATTACAATGCATTGCCAATGCACGTCCATTGCATGAACTTGAAACACTGTGGCTAAAGGATGGTCTAGCTGTGGAAACAGCTGGCGTACGTCATACCCTTAACGATCCTTGGAATCGAACATTGGCCCTGTTACAGGCAAATAGCTCTCATTCGGGTGAATATACATGTCAAGTGCGTTTACGTAGCGGTGGCTTTCAAACCGTGAGTGCAACGGCCAAAATACAAATACTGGAACCACCGGCATTTTTTACTCCCACGCGAGCGGAAACCTTTGGTGAATTTGGTGGACAAGTGCAATTGCCGTGCGATGTGGTAGGAGAGCCAACACCTCAAGTTCAATGGTATCGTAATGCAGAAACGGTGGAGCCTCAAATACAAAATGGAAGGTACGTTATTATAAACACTTGTCCAACACTATGCAAATAGAAGCAGGTGTATTTACCAATACTAGTCAAGCAGTACATTAAAATGAAACTGCCAGTGTTTGGTTAGTCGAATTGTTACACTCATTTCGTCTTTTACAACACTGTTAATAAAATAATGTTGGCAATATATGCTACATATGTATGTACATGATTCTCCATTATCTTTTGTTCATATTTGTAATTGCTTTCTTTTTTTCTCTCTCCCTTTTGCAGGTATTCACTAAGTGCGGATAATACGCTGATAATTAAAAAACTAAGCCTAGATGATGCCGCCATGTTTCAATGTTTAGCCATCAATGAGGCCGGTGAAAATTCAGCCAGCACATGGTTGCGTGTAAAAAGTAAGTCAAGTAGTTAGAAAAAGCCCTTGCTGACACTACCATCTCTCCCTCCCCCTCTTCATCTGTTCAGTCGTCCAGTCCATACATAAATATATCCATATATATATATACATATATGCTAATCAATTGCGTGTCTAAACAGGAGTGCTTTAGCTAACCGACTACCTATAAATGAAACAATACTACTAAAAACAATATAAACTCTTTTTTCTCTCCCTCCTCCCTATGTTCTATTTCTCTCGTTTTCATATTTGTTTTAATATTTGATTTGTTAAACATATACTATATATACATACATATGTATATATATGTATATCCGTACATATATATATATATATATATATATATGTCTATATATATTTATATACATAATATTTGCCATATAGCCGCAGAGAAATCAAAATTGCTACGCATAAAGCGTTTAGCGCAACCGCGAATTTTGCGGGTGAGAGCTTCGCATGTTGGCATGGGATCAGGTACTGGTACTGGTTCCGTTTCCGGCCAGGGCATGGGCACGGGCACGGTCTATAATAGACGCAAGGAATTTCGCTTTGGTATGGGCATCCTCTCATAATCATCATCATAAAAATAAAAGCAAGAAATGACAAAACAATAAAATCACACATGCACCCCACACCCCATACACAATCACACACACGCACACACAGAACACACAATGTATTACTGGCAATATGATATGCATGAAAAATGCACTCAAATTGCACTCACATTTACGAGTTATATACGCACTTAATGCACATTTGCACATTCGCTTTATGGCAGACCATAAATGGAAATAGTTGTAGCAATTTGTTAATAATTATCCAATTCAATTTGTTTCCATTATTAACATTTTCAATACGAACTTTACTCAAATTAGTGAGAAAATGTATATATTATAAATAAATATATATGTATATACATATATACCAGTACAATGATTGCGGTTGGGTTATCTATTGTAGCATATATTTCTATATTTATCTTTATTTATTCTAATTCAGTTTCTTTCAATTCCGAATTAACAGAACTTTGAAATCTTTGGAACTAGTTCATTTAAATACTTTGACAAAACAATTCTTTTTTCTTCGATCGATTTTAGTTGTTAATGATATACTTTATTAAACTGTTTATTATTTATGATTTGCAGCCTTTACTAAGTATAGAACAAGGTCACTTTCGCAATCACTAGTTAATTTTTAGTGATCAGTAGTCAAAAACAATTGATGAACTAGTTCTTCACTCTACAGTTGTGTGTTGGATTCATATTCGAGAAACTTTTTAAACCAGTTTATAAAATAACTTTGTCTCAAAACAAAAAAAAAATAACGTACTAGATACTAGTTATTATTACGTAACTAGTTCATTTATTATACAGATTGGTTACTAATTACTTGGATTCAAAACATGTTGAAACAATGATGAAATTTTTGTTTTTTTTTTTTTATGTTAAATTATAGCTAAGTTAAATATTTAGCAAAATTTTCCATATTATTACCAATTAAATATGTAGAATGAACGTTATGCATATTTGAGATGATATTTGCATTTGTCTATATGCCAATGGACTGCCATTACATCGTTATTGCAATTATTATTAATATTATTAAATTAGTTATCCACATTCATTAACATACTTTATTCAACAAAGGCAGCCACATACAATAAGCAGAGCATTTTAACACCCGACTGCCTTTAAGTGTTTGTATCATGGTAACGCCACACACACACACCCACATATACACACACCCACATATACAGACACATTGGGATGTGGACTTTGTTGTTTGTATGTGTGTGGGTGTATGTGTGTGTGTATATTTTGCCACTGGGACAATTTCGCATTTTAATGAATTTAATAATGCACAATATGAAGAATGACAAACTGACATACCCAACTGCCAGGCGAACACCCAAATAGATAGAAGATGCTGGAGATACTGCCTTCTGTCTGCTTGGCTGCTGTCTGCTTGCTGCCAGTTTGAGGGTCACCCAAAAATGTATGCTAAATTATTTACTCAAAACTCAAGGACTTGACAAAACGGGAGCAAACATGCCGACGAGAAAAAAAAAACACATAATTATTCATTCATAAGCCTAACTTTCTTTTTAACTGACATTTAAATACATATTTGACATGTTCCTTCTTCAAGATTTTATTTTCATTCAGGCAAAGGCCAAATAATACCAAAAAAAATAAGAAGAAAAAAGAAAACGGAAAGTAAGGAAAAACCAAATCATGCAAAAGTTTTTATACCCTTGTACATTTTCATTTATCAGTGTTGGATCATGAGTTAGATTAAAATGTAACTAAAATTTCTTGTTTGTTATTTTAAAATTATTAAGGAATTATCAAAAATTTTCTTCTTGTTTTTTTTTTTTGTGTCTAAACTCTTTTCTTTATCAGACTTCAGCTTAGAGAATTGGTTGTCGCTTTAAAACAGATTTAAATTATTTTTCAAATAGACTTTTTTCTTTTAAATGTTGCAGATCAATAAAATGGGATTTTATTTATATATGATTACTATAATATATATAATATAATATATAAACCTATAATCTTGCAATGTTCGAGTTTAACATTTACGTTGCTCTTATTTATGTTTTGTTTTGCAACAGTTACTAATTTGCTTTAGATCTTTCTTAAGCGCTACGATTTCTTATGAGAAGATCATATAATACATATATATATATATATATATAGATATATATATACATATATAAATCTGATCTAAGTGTTCAGTAAACAATAGAGAATCAAACAGAATTGTAAGCGATAGACTATTCTAGGAATAGTCGCTTAGAAAAATGTATATAATATAGTATGTAGTCCGATCCAGCTAAGCATCCTTTGTTTTGTGTTACAAATTATGAATGAACAGAAAAGAGTATTATAAAGAAAAGTAAAAGAAAGTGAAATGATCATAATGATTATGCACAGGATATATGTATAGGTTTTTTTTTTTGGCTATACAATACTTATCATTTTTATGACAGGTCTCATAAAGTTGTTGGGGGAAAAAGACAGACAAACACACACACACAGAGACGGAGAGTGAGACAGATAGAGTGAGAATTTTGAAGAGTTTTGTGCAACATATTTTTTTATGGGCTCCTGCGATGTAAGTTTGAAATTTCTATGCATATTTTGTTAAGTTATTTTCTACTTCTACTGCTACTGCTACTGCTGCGGTATTGCATTGCAAGTTAAACTAGTTAAAAAGATTTTCGTCGTCTTTTGCGGTTTATTGAAAAACTTTTTCCTCCTACAAGTTAACTTGAATAAGTTTCATTCTCTTTCGCTATGCCTCCTCCTCCCCCCCCCATTCCCTCTCACTGCAGTCAATCGTTATTGTCATCATCAACATTATCCTTGGTTGCGCCTCATTTAATTTAATATATATGAAGAATAATTTGAGTCAATTTGTTTGTTTGTCTGCTCGAAAGCATTTTATGGCCAAGTACTTAAACTACAATCTATAGTGTCTAAGGCATAAAATAAAACTCAAAAGAAGGAAAGATAGAAAGAAAAAAAAAATAGAAAATATGTAAACTTTGCCGATTAGTTAGATCAAGTTGTTAGTTCTTTGACTTTTCTCTCCTCTTTTTCCCTCTATCTATCTATCCCTCTCTCTCTCTCTCTCTCTCTCTCTCTTCCTATTTCTCTCTCTGTCTCTGATGCAATTGATATTATACATTTAAGGCTTTGTGTGGTGGAAATGTTAAGGTAAATCGCTTTCAATTACCTTCCATTCATCGAGGCATCTTTAACAAGTTCTTATCTCACTTTCTTTTTGTCTTCTATCTAGTGTCTATTGGAGTCCTTGTCTCAAGGAGTTACAATTCAGTCAGAGATATTAGAGAGAAGATATCCAAACTTGAAAGAAATTTTCCACTTTGGCGCGCATTTAAGTAGTCCAAAAGTTGACTGCATTTTAATTGCGATGACTGCACCTGTAACCTCCCACTCCCCCCTCTATCTCTCTCTCTCTCTCTCTCTCTCTCTCTCTCTCTCTCTGTCTCTATGTCTCTCTTTCCACATTCAACAAAGCATTAACCCACCTAACCTTCTTTTTGAATCATTCCGCCATGGCAACTAACCTTAGTCTCCGCCCCGATTCTTTAGGGGCAAAGTTTCAAATATTTTATTTCTTGCCATTTTTGTTAACTTGGCGTAAATCTTCGTTTGCTCGCTCAACTTGCACCTGGCACAGTCAGTCCGGATTTTCCCCGTCTTAAGCACACTTTAGTTGTTGTTCTCTTTAGTGCTGTTGTTGTTTTTTTTGTTTTTTTTTTGTTGTAGTTGTTGCTGTTTATCTTGTTGCTGCGCATTTTCCGGCTGCTTGAGCCTGACTGGCTGCCGGGCTGTTTGCCTTTCCTGCTACATAATTTCGTAATTTACCGAAAATGCAAAATGATTTTAATCGCCGTTTCCTACCTGCCTGTCTGCCGCCAGCCTGCTGCCAGCTGGTGTAATAAAGGTGTGGTGTGATAAGGTGAGGTGAGGTGAGGTGAGGTGAAGTGAGGTGAGGTGACCGTGGGTGTTGTAGCGTTTGCTACCTTTATCCGGCACCTTACAATTCAATGCACCGACAACAGGTGGCGCCTCTATACATACACATGTACATACATACATACAGAAATATTTATGTATGTATACATACATACATATATGCAACATGGAATATCTTCCTTAATACTCATTTTACCAAAAGGTGGAACTTAATACTTGACTTAAGTTTCACTCACATTTCATTTAGTAGTAGACAATTTTATTCTCCTTAATCTATTTAGAATTTAATAATTTTAACTTTAATAATGGTTAAATTAAATATTTTTACTGCTTCCATCTATAGTTAAAGTATTTCTTGATTGATAATACCATATGTATGTATATATGTACCTTAAGCTAGGTATTAAACAATTCGATTCATTAGCTTTATATATATATAGAGATATAGTATATACATTTCGATGCTAATTGTTAATCTATTCGTTTGGAATCACTTTGAAGATATCGCTTCAGGGCGATTTCTTTCTTTATCGAAACTTTTTTATATCATGTGCAATAATTAATTATTATAAATATATATATTTTACACTTGAACACACAAATTATGAGAACAGAAATAAAAGTTTAGTATTTAAAATTAATTTATTATATGGAAAAGTTCACTATAGAAACGTTCAACTATAACTATCAAAGTAATTATTGATATTCATTCAAGAATATTCATAACATGTATTATCTGCATCAGGATAAAGTTATTATATAATACTCCTTGTGGTAAGAGTATAAAAAAAAGAGAGAGTGATAGAGAGAGGGTGGAAGAGGAAGAGGGAAGAGTAAAATTGCATGCAAATGTTATGCATTAACTCTTAAACTGAATTCACCATTACACCGCTCTTATTCGCTGTTACTCCCTCTGTGTTTCCCTCTCCTTCTCTCTGTCTCATCTTGAACTCAGACCCAACCTATAGCTCCGCCCAAACCATTCCACCAAGTCTTGGCCACTTCAATGGCAAGTAATGGCAATTATCGCCGGCGCACGCCATTCCCAGTGAGTGTTTTTTTATTGCTATGGCTGAGGCCAGGGCCTCTTTAGTGGGTCAACTTGAAATTAATTACAAAAGAAGAAATGGAGGCGATGTGGCAAAAGGAAAAGCAACGAAGACGTAACCGCTTCAACCGTTGCATATCGCATAAATCGCCTGAGCCGCCGCCACCATCGCCGCCATGATTGTCAGTTCATGTCAAATTTATCAACGACGTTGACGACGATGAGCCAACAGAAGGGAGCTTGGCAAAAAATATGGTACAAAAATACCATTCTTTTTGTAATTCTTTTCGTAGACTTTTTCTGCTTCTTTCTTGTTTTTTTTTTTTTGCTTTTTTTTTTGTTTTTGCACACGTTTCGCTCTCCGCATAATAAGCCCTTTGCGTGTGCTATTAAAAGTGGGGAGAAGAAGTGGAAGTGGAAGGGTAGAGAAAGTGTAAGAAGGACAAAGCCAAGTTAAATTAGAAGAAGGGAAAACCACCTCGGGGACCAGCTTAAGTACTTTTAACACGTTAACAGAGAGGCTAAGCTCTCCTTACAGTTTACCATTGGGGACTAAATATATATACATAGCATAGGTTACTTAATTTTTGTTTATTTATACTTATATATATATATATAAATATATATATACATATATATGCAGCGTATATATATATATATATTTTGTTTTTTCCTTAATTGCTTTTATTTAATAATAATTAACTTTAACTTTTGACGTTGACGTTGTCGAGAAATGAATGTGAATACGTATGTATACATGTACATAAGTACATATATTTTTTTTGTTTGGCCTATCATAAATTTATCGTTGCCTACTTTTTGGGGCTGCGTTTAATGAAATGAAAAATCCAAGCACTTTCCAACACTTAAGCATATAATATCTTAATGTTAACTCTTACGCGCGTACACACACACACACACACACATACACAATCGTCCGACAAGAGCCATTTTTATTGTAATTTTATGCACTTATTTACATAAGCGTAGTTAACATGGCTGCTGTTGCTACTTTTTCTTCTTTTCCTGCTTTTCCATCATATGAAATTATTACATTATTACTTTTGTTGAAACAAAAGACTCATGACTGCGTAAAGTGTGTGTGTGTGTGTGAGAGAGAGAGAGAGGTAGAATTGCGTGGCAGAGTTTGGGTACGGTCGGGTCGGAGTGAATTGGATTGCGTTGGAAGGTGATGGTGCATGGCATTCGGTCATAACAATGAAAACAAACTCAATAAATAATTGACATTAAAGCCAAACGGGGCAACAGTAGCAACTGAATCAGCAACAGCAGCAAATATCATAAATGAGTTTTTTGATTGTAGCTTAATTTCATATTAATTGGCATTTCAATGTACAGCCATGGAAGTATCTGGATTTTCAAAAGCAATTTAAATATAACTACAAACAACAAAGAAAAGAAGAAAACAGAAATGTTTTTTCATATTAATCTTTTAATTTAAAAAGCTACCTCAAAGTCACAGCTATATTAAATCTTAAACTATACCAATAATCAAGAAATTTAATATTTAATATAAGTTCTTTGTCTCTTATGTATTTTCCAAATAAGTTCTAAAATTTAAAATAGTTTTATTTTAGATGTTTAATAAAGTTAATGATAAGGTCTAGAATGATAAACAAGAAGTATTGAAATAATAATAATATAAGTAGTTAACATGTAGTTTCCCATAAATAAAAAACAGTATAGCCAAGTTTTTGGTTAAAGTCTCTTATAATTATGATCAATTCATTTGTCATTCAAAATTTATTGATAAATTGAATTATTTTGTTTATTTTTTTCTTTTTTTTTTTAATAGTTCTATTGAAATTGAATAAACAAAGTTTCCAATTAATTATGTACATATAATACCCCAATATTATGCACACCTCCCACAAACACACAAACGCACTCAAACACACACACACACTCATTATATTTAGAGTTTCGTATTATTAAACATGTTATTTGTTTTAATCTATTGTTCCGATTACTTAGTCTCTTCCTCTATCTCTCTATCTGTGTATTAAATTCAAATAACCAAATATATGTATGTTTGCCTCTTCCTCCTTATTCTCTATGATAGCCTCTGCACCGGTATTGGAACAGCCACCACAGAATGTAACCGCATTGGATGGCAAGGATGCAACAATATTGTGTCGTGCAATTGGTGCACCGAATCCAAATATTACCTGGATCTATAACGGTAAGTGATGCCACCTAAATTTGTGGCATGCAGCAACTAATTTAATTACAATGCTAATTTTTGTCTTTTATTTCAAAAATATGTTGTGATTTTTATTTTCTGTTTTTCCCTCCCCCCCTTTTTTTTTTTATTTTTGTTTGTTTTTGTTGTTTCTTTTATTATTCTGCTAACGAACATCGAAATGTGTGTGTAATGCTAACAACAAATCAACGTAAAACTGCAACTGCTCGCTAAACAAAAACCAAAAATCTACTTTGCTTGATCCGCCCCGTCACCTACTACTTCTACTACTACTACTACAATCGCTACTACTACTACTACTACACCTATTCACATCAACAACAATTAGAAACGCAACTGGTCGAAATATCGAGTCGTGTGCAAATTCTTGAATCTGGTGATTTGCTCATCTCGAATATACGAGCCACGGATGCTGGCCTCTACATCTGTGTGCGTGCCAATGAGGCGGGCAGCGTTAAGGGCGAGGCATTTTTAAGCGTTTTAGGTGAGTTATATTGCCACACCCTCCCGATCCCGCCAACAACCCGAAACCCCAAATACTTCTTCTCCATGTCTGCAGCAAAACAAAAAAAAAAAAAACAAAACAAATTTAATTGCTTGTTTTTTTTTTCTAAGTTAGATTTTAAGTGACTTGGCATTTCCTCCCCCTCCCCCATACCTTTCAGATTGGACACACATGCATTTAGTTAACAAGGTTTTCCTCTCTGCATCGTTTTTTGCTTTTTACATTTTTTTGTTTGTTCATTTGGAATTTTTTGAATAATTGCATTTGTAGATACATATGTACATATGTATGTGTACGTACGGTATACGGTATATATATATGTATATACATACATATGTATATGTACATATACATGTTTATATGCATAGAAATGGCTCGTTTACGTTTGTTAGGACCTTAGAGCCAAACACACAATGTGGCATCATTGAGTGGCAACTCACAACAAGACCATGCAACGTGTTGAATGGTTTGTCATATGACAACATTTGCATTACCTTCTACAACCGCATTTTCATTGCATAGTTGTGAAATTGTGATAAGTGTTAGAAAACGGTACAAAAAATAATAAGCTAATGTTTTGGACTACAAAAGAATTGAATCAACTCCGAAGAATTTGAACTGTCTAAATAATATCCCAAATGTCGTTATAATAAATAAATATAAATAATATCTGTAGATATTATATATTATAATATATTATAATATATTTTAGTAAACATTTTATATTATTCAATACAGTAGTTTTATTGTTGTTAAGTAAAATGCTAAAAGCTTTGCCGGTGTCAGTATTTGAAAGTGCTAAAAGTAAGCGAGATTAGGGTGTCCTGCATTTATGTATATCATATCATGTAAACATATACATATATAGTTATATATCATTTAAGACAAATTACAAATCTGAAAGCTAAATTGTGGGAACAATTTGTAAGCTTAACACTATGTGGAAAAAGGGGGAAATATATCAGTTAATAATTATGTATTCCAATTGCTCATCTCTGATGTGTTTGGCCACAAATGATTACACAGCAAATAGACAAATAGACAAACAGACAAACAGACAAACAGACAGACAGACAGACAGACAGTTTGACCGATAGACAAATAGTTAACACAGGGCAGACCGTCAACATTTTGATGGAACCACAGATTCTAGAATGCTTTGACCATTAGCCACTCTCCCCCCCTACCTTCATACCCACTCAACATTGCCCTGCTCTTGACAAATTCTCATGGCTAACATGTCAAATCAACTAAAATGCATGGTCCAATAATAATAATAATGTCATCAAAGCCGCAGCAACACCAACAAAATTCCATTTAGAGTGGCTCCATCAACATTTCCCTTTACCTTAGCCGTTCCTCTCCTCTCTACACCACTATGTATATATCTATCTCTTTCACACACACACACACACACATTGTCAATTGCTTTTGTGTATGTAATAATGTAAAAGAAAATAGAGAAAAAATAGTGAAAAAGTGGAAAAAAATTCCATATGGTTCAGATAATTTTGAAGAGTGGTTCGTTTCGGTGGCAACGATGGATGGATGCCATGGACATGGCCTGGCCCACCACTTCTCTTCCTGTTTGTGTAATTAAAGTTGATTTTGGCTAACAACGCGGCCTTTATGCGAATAGGCCAAGCTTTTATGCAAGTCTGTATGCGTGTGTATGTGTTTGTGTGTGTGTGTGTGTGTGTGTGTGCGTATATATATACATATACATGTTTGTTGTATAGTAACATAGAAGGACTCGACTCTAAAAGGTGCATCAATGTCTGCTAATTGGCAAATGCCTCTCAGTCAACAGCTCAATGCAGCATAGTTTTTGTGTGTAAGCACAAAACGTGCCTTACACACACTACACACACACAGACACACACACACCTAGACAGAGAAAGTCATTCAGTCCGTCCGTACATCAGTCAGTCATTCAGTTAGTCAGTCCGTCCGGTAATCAAAAATCAACGGACTGCACAAGGGATTTTGGGAATGAGAGCCAAATACAATGTCTGGCCCATTGCTACTGCTGCTGCTGCTGCTGCTGCTGTTGTTGGGGCACATTGAACTTTTGATATCATGCATGCGGGCCCAAACAGCCAACTAGCCAAAGTGACTGAAAGGGCTCAAAAAAACGGAAAAACCAGAGAGAAAAAAGAAAAAAAAAAAGAAAAGAAAAACGTGGTAAAAATGGGAGAGAGGGAGAGGAAAAGTACATATGTATATAGAAAAAAAAGAAATGTGTGTGCACTTGGAAAAACAAACTGATTATTTCATCAAAATATACCAGAATGAAACCTATCGATATACATATATATATAATCCCAAATGTTCAACATTTGGGTAAACGTAAAAGAAAACATTATCAAATATTCAATATAATACGTAACCTTGATTATATTAAAATTTGATTAAATTAATTAAAATGAGAGAAATATATATATACATATATATGTATAAACAGATATAAATATATCTGTATATAGCATACAGTTTTAGTATTTAAAAAGTTTTAGTAATAGAAAACAAAAAAAATATTGATCCTTTAGATTGTTTAAGTACCGCTTAACCTTCTATTTAAATATATGTATGTATGTATATATATATATTTTTTTTTTCGAAATCAGTCATTTTATAACAATTTGAAAATAATATATTGCATGGCATTAATTTATATTGTTCAGTTAAATTTTTTCTATAGCTTCAGCTTAAAATAGTTGTCAATCTTTAACAAAAAATATAATTTGCATATTCAAGTGTATATATATAAATATATATATATAAACTACTGTAAACTTACATACATATATGCGATGTGTGCTGTATGTGCATATGTATGTATGTGTGAGGGGACTTAAAACTTAATTTCCTATATGCAAACTGATGGCGACTACTGTGTCTCGGACTTGTCGCGTCTGGTTGCCTTTAATCTGCATTGCCATGTTTGTTAATGTACTTTTCTCTCTCTCTCTCTCCCTCTCTCTCTCTCTCTCTCTCTCTCTGTTACACTGTCTTTGTCTCTTTCTTAAATTTGATCTCTTTTATGGTGCGGCAGTGCGGACACAAATCATACAACCGCCAGTGGATACAACTGTATTGCTTGGCCTTACCGCCACATTGCAGTGCAAGGTGTCCAGTGACCCCAGTGTACCATATAACATTGATTGGTATCGCGAGGGCCAGTCGGCGCCCATTAGCAACTCACAGAGGATTGGTGTACAGGCCGATGGCCAACTGGAGATACAGGCGGTTAGGGCCAGCGATGTGGGTAGCTATGCATGTGTTGTCACCTCACCGGGTGGCAATGAGACACGGTCATCTCGTCTCAGTGTCATCGAGCTGCCATTTCCGCCAAGCAATGTAAAAGTGGAACGTCTGCCGGAGCCGCAACAGCGTAGCATCAATGTTTCATGGACGCCCGGCTTTGATGGCAATAGTCCAATATCCAAATTTATTATCCAAAGACGTGAGGTCTCCGAATTGGGTAAGTTTTTCATCTCTTTTTATAGCCATCAAAATGGTTTTACTTAGTAGTTGACTTGGTTATTTGGGGGAAGTTGCTGGCTCGGTTAGTGGTGAGAAAGTATGCATATATGTATGTATGTGTGTACATACATATATCTACTATATAGCAGTATGTAGTTCTTAAATCGCATAAGGGTTATGGTATATACAACTTTGATTTTGATTTATAAGAAGAAAATATAAAATCAAAAAAACAGAGACTCGGCCACACTACAAATTCTCAGACATAAAATAAAACTTTCCATCCATTTAACAATCCATCCATTTGGGCGGAGACATAAAGCAAAACTGTTTACATTCAATTCTTTTGATATTTCGTGACCAAATGTTGTCCAAAAAGAAAAAGTTTTCGTTTTAATGTAAACAGTTTTATTTTTATTTTCTTTTTTTTTTTACATTGGACAAGAAAAGGCAAAATGAATAAAAACAAAGTTAAATGATAAATGAAAAAAAATTGAAACAATATTTTGATACATTTCTTTTATATTCTTTTCTCTCTTTTTTCCTTCTCTCTTTGATTCTCTTATGTCTAATCTTTGGGTTTTTTTTTTGGACACAAAATAAATAACGAACACAAACTGAAACTATTATTAAATATACATACATATTACATACATGATTATTATATTATTTAATTTTAACATAATTTGTATTCAATTGTAAATAATTAATTTGAAATTTTTTTCGTAATTTTGTTTCACATTTGCACCTGTACATTTCACAATACTCACTGTATATTATATTCACCACACCTCTAACTCACCACTCACATAAAACACACTTTTACACTCCGTCTGTCTGTCTCTCTCTCTCTCTCCCTCTCTCTCTCTCTTGCTGGTCTCTTTCCCACCATCCGTCACTTTCTCTCACTCTATCTCGCTCTTCAAAACCCATTAACAATCACAGAAAAATTCGTAGGTCCTGTACCAGATCCTTTACTCAATTGGATAACCGAATTAAGTAATGTATCGGCCGATCAACGTTCTATATTATTGGAGAATCTAAAGGCAGCCACTGTCTATCAGTTTCGTGTGAGTGCTGTGAATCGTGTGGGTGAAGGTTCCCCATCGGAGCCAAGCAACGTGGTGGAGTTACCCCAAGAAGGTGAGTTAATTGTAGAAAGATGATAATATCCTATAATGGATACATATACATACATACATATACATATGTCTCTGTATCTGTATAATGTGCTTTAAATGATATTAATTTTGTCATTGATTTTTCTTATTTATTGATCAATATCTGTTCAATATGTGTTCAATATGTGTATATTTAGATTTCTTACATTTGAATTTAAAATGTATTGCTAAAATTTCTCCTCTTTTTTTCTTATTTGTATTTGTGTTTGTGTGTATTTTTCATCACTTTTCATATTTTGATCCATTTTGAGTATTTTCTGTATTTTTTTTGTATTTATATGTGAATTACTTTTTGAAGTATATGTACATATATACATATTACTGATAAGTTTAAAAAGAAAGGAATATAATTTTTGATTCCGTTGATTAATTTAGAGCGTGAACGATCGAATATACATATATATAAATATATGTGTGTGTATCTGGAGAAGAAGACAAATTTTTTATTCTTAATTCTCGATCTTATCAAAAGTTTCTATAAGCGTATTTGAACCGCTACTTTTCTCTTTTTTATATATGTATATATATATCTGTAACTGTACTATCAGTTAAAACAATCGATTTGTCTTAACTTTTAATTGTATTTGTAAATTTTTCTTTGTTTTTGTTGCTTTTTATATTGCATTTAATTGAATTGTATTAGCGATTTGTATAAATTGGCTCCTTTTTGATTTTTGAGTTTTATGTTTATGTTTATGTCTATATCTATAGAGTAATCTATATAATAGTGTAAAATAACTAATGCAATAATCCAATATACCCAATAAATATATATGTATATATATGTATATGTATATATACATATATATGTACTTATATATTGTACTTCTCTAATTGCTATCGTTGTCGTCCACCGCCTCGTCATCAACGTCGCTCGCTCGCTCGCTGACTTAACTAAATGCGTGTAGAGTTTCCGCTTTTCCGAGGTAACACACGCACACAACTTAGAATCACACACACACACACACACACACATATACATACACACATACACATATAAACATATACAGATATTTCAGGAATTTCTTTTAATATATCTTTTTATTATCATCATATAACATTATCTGATTATCATTTTTTTTTTTTTTGTCCACAATTCCATCCTTGGCTTAGCTCCTTCTGGACCACCAGTGGGTTTTGTTGGTTCAGCCAGATCCATGTCAGAGATCATAACGCAATGGCAACCGCCATTGGAGGAGCATCGTAATGGACAAATTCTTGGATACATTCTACGCTATCGTCTATTTGGTTATAATAATGTACCCTGGTCCTATCAGAATATCACAAATGAGGCACAACGTAATTTTCTAATCCAAGAGCTAATCACCTGGAAGGATTATATTGTTCAGATTGCGGCATATAACAATATGGGTGTTGGTGTCTATACGGAGGGTTCAAAAATTAAAACCAAAGAAGGTGTACCCGAAGCACCGCCCACCAATGTGAAGGTCAAGGCATTGAATTCGACAGCGGCAAAAATTAGTTGGACGCCACCAAATCCTCAACAGATCAATGGCATCAATCAGGGCTATAAGATTCAAGCATGGCAGAAGCGACTCATTGAGAGCGATTGGCGGGATGTGGAGAGACGGATGATGACCGTACCGCCTAGCCTGATTGATCCCCTGGCCGAGCAAGTGGCCATTTTGGGAGGATTGGAAAAATTTGCCGAATATAATATTAGTGTCTTATGTTTTACCGATCCGGGCGATGGTGTCGCCAGTCATCAGGTGGAGGTTAAAACTCTCGACGATGTACCAGACGAGGTAACCGGTTTACATTTCGATGATGTATCCGATCGATCAGTTAAGGTCTTGTGGTCTCCACCACGATATGCCAATGGCATTCTAACTGGTTACACTGTACGCTATCAAGTCAAGGATCGTCCGGACACAATGAAATCGGTCAATCTAACGGCTGAGGATACTCAATTGACAGTCAATCAATTACAGGCGACTACACATTATTGGTTTGAGATCTTTGCCTGGACGCGAGTGGGCAGCGGTATCCCAAAAACTGCAACCATTCAGTCTGGAGTGGAGCCAGTATTGCCTCATCCGCCAACAAATTTGGCCCTATCCAATATCGAGGCCTTTTCCGTAGTGCTGCAATTTACACCCGGTTTCGATGGTAACTCCAGCATCACAAAATGGAAGGTGGAAGCACAGACGGCAAGGAATATGACCTGGTTTACCATCTGTGAGATTAGTGATCCCGATGCTGAAACATTGACTGTAACCGGTTTAGTGCCATTCACTCAATATCGTTTGCGTTTAAGTGCCACCAATGTGGTGGGCAGTTCCCGGCCATCTGATGCTACCAAAGATTTTCAGACAATACAAGCTCGACCTATGCATGCTCCATACAATGTCACAGTGAGGGCGATGAGTGCCCAACAATTGAGAGTCCGTTGGATACCATTACAGCAAACGGAATGGTTTGGTAATCCTCGTGGCTATAATATCACCTATCGGCAACTTGAACGCACCACGGGCACTGTGAAGAACCTTCCCCGGACAGTGGTTATCGAGGATCATACAGCCAATTCGCATGTATTGGAATCTCTCGAGGAATGGACTGTCTATGAGGTATTGATGAATGCCTGTAATGATGTCGGCTGCTCCAAGGATAGCGGCACTGCGGTCGAACGTACACGTGAGGCTACACCCAGTTATGGTCCATTGGAGGTAATGGCCAATGCCACATCCTCCACCACAGTGGTGGTGCGTTGGGGTGAGGTCCCACGACAGCATCGTAATGGTCAGATCGATGGTTATAAGGTATTCTATGCGGCACCCGATCGGATAAGTGCTGCCAGTGCGAATGGTGCTGTTGGTGTACCTGTTGGTGGTGCTGGTCAAGTGTTACATAAGACCATACCCAATAATAGCTCATTTACAACCACTCTGACGGAGCTTAAGAAATTCGTTGTCTACCATGTCCAGGTGCTGGCGTATACCCGTTTGGGTGATGGGGCATTAAGCTCACCACCGGTTCGGGTGCAGACATTTGAAGATACACCAGGTGCTCCATCGAATGTTAGCTTTCCGGATGTTACATTCTCTATGGCACGTATCATTTGGGATGTGCCCGATGATCCAAATGGTGAAATTTTAGCCTATCAGGTCACCTATACCCTCAATGGTAGTTTAAATTTGAATTATAGTCGTGAGTTTCCACCATCGGATCGGACTTTCCGGGCGACACAATTGCTTCCGGAACGTTACTATAGCTTCAGTGTTACTGCCCAGACACGTCTCGGTTGGGGTAAAACGGCCAGCGTATTGGTATATACCACAAACAATCGGGAACGTCCACAACCGCCATCAATGCCCCAGGTATCACGGAGTCAGATACAGGCTCATCAGATAACATTCAGTTGGACACCGGGACGGGATGGATTTGCTCCATTGCGTTACTATACGGTGCAGATGCGTGAGAACGAAGGTCCCTGGCAATCATTATTGGAACGAGTCGATCCCGCTCTTAGCTCGTATACGGCAGTCGGATTGAGACCGCATACTATATACCAATTCCGTATACAGGCTACCAATGATCTGGGTCCATCGGCATTTAGTCAGGAAAGCATTGTGGTTCGTACATTGCCCGCTGCTCCGGCAGTTGGTGTGGGTGGTCTTAAGGTTGTGCCCATTACCATTACCTCGGTGCGTGTCCATTGGAATGCCTTGGAGACGGGCATGTGGAATGGCGATGCTGCCACCGGTGGTTATCGTATTTTATATCAACAGTTATCCGATTTTCCCACTGCCCTTCAGTCTACACCCAAAACGGATGTGATGGGCATTAATGTGAATAGTGTTGTCCTCTCCGATCTGCAGCAGGATCGTAATTATGAGATTGTTGTCCTGCCATTTAACTCTCAGGGACCGGGTCCGGCCACACCGCCAGCTGCCGTTTATGTGGGCGAAGCAGTACCAACGGGTGAACCAAGAGAAGTGGATGCTGCTCCCATATCAAGTACGGAGGTTCGTTTACGTTGGGAACCGCCCAAACAGAGTATGCAAAATGGTGATATACTGGGATATAAGATATTCTATTTGGTCACATACTCACCGCAAGCCCTGGAACCGGGTCGAAAATTGGAAGAGGAAATTGAGGTTGTCTCGGCCACAGCCACATCCCATAGTCTTGTATTTTTGGATAAATTTACAGAGTATCGCATCCAATTGCTGGCCTTTAATCCAGCCGGCGATGGACCACGCTCAGCACCCATTACAGTAAAGACTCTGCCAGGTGTACCAAGTGCTCCGCTCAATTTACGTTTCAGCGATATAACAATGCAGAGCCTGGAGGTTACCTGGGATCCACCGAAATTCCGTAATGGTGAAATTTTGGGCTATCTTGTTACCTATGAGACAACCGAGGCAAATGAAAGTAAGTTTCTACATAACATATATATATATATATATATATGATTCAGTTGCTAATCTTAGAAACATTTTTTTTTTTTTCAGAATTTAGCAAACAAGTGAAACAGAAGGTTTCCAATACGACATTGCGTGTTCAAAATTTGGAAGAGGAAGTCACCTATACATTTACAGTGCGTGCTCAGACATTGGATTATGGTCCGGCTGTTAGTGAGAATGTGACAACAGGTCCTCAAGATGGTTCACCAGTTGCTCCACGTGATCTTATATTGAGTAAAACATTATCCAGTGTCGAAATGCATTGGATTAATGGGCCATCTGGTCGTGGCCCCATATTGGGTTATCTCGTTGAGGCAAAGAAACGCGGTAAGTTGGCTATAAAACATTTAATTAAAATATATATAATATTATCCTCTCTTTTGGTTATTCTTTGGCAACTTTCTAACCACATTATTATTATTATTTTTATATTATATTTTTCCTCTAATATTTTTGGTGACTTTGGTGCAAAACAAAAAAACAAAAAAAAAACAAAACAAAACAAAATAAAAAACAAATTCTGAATTTCTAATTAATTCTTTGACAATATTGATTGCGTAGAAAAAGGAGAACCTTCATTTGTTTGTAAGTACTGTGGATTCATATATATATTATATAAATAAAAAAAACATTCTCTATTATTCCTTCCCATAACTTTTTGATTTGTCTCAATCTAAGCTTTCGACTTACCTCTCACAGATGACTCACGTTGGATGAAGATCGAGCAAACGAAAAAGGGTCCAATGCAGGATTTTACCGTCAGTTATCACATATTGATGCCATCAACGGCATATACATTCCGTGTGATCGCATATAATCGTTATGGCATATCATTTCCGGTTTACTCGAAAGATTCAATATTGACACCATCGAAATTGCATTTGGAATATGGTTATTTGCAGCATAAGCCATTTTATAGGCAAACCTGGTTTATGGTTTCATTGGCAGCCACCTCAATTGTTATCATTGTTATGGTCATTGCGGTGCTATGTGTGAAGAGTAAAAGTTATAAATATAAACGTAAGGAAATTTCTTTCGTTTTTTTATTATTAAATTCTATAATATAATTTTGTACATTTTGTACCATTTGTAGAAGAGGCCCAAAAGACACTTGAGGAATCGATGGCCATGTCAATAGATGAACGACAGGAATTGGCATTGGAGCTATATCGTTCACGTCATGGTGTCGGCACCGGGACATTGAATAGCGTTGGCACATTACGTAGCGGCACATTGGGTACATTGGGACGTAAGTCAACAAATCGACCGCCAACAAATATGCAGTTAGGTAAATCACCACCACGTCCATCACCCGCATCGGTCGCCTATCACAGTGATGAGGAGAGTCTCAAATGTTACGATGAGAATCCCGATGATAGCAGCGTCACTGAGAAACCATCTGAAGTAAGCAGCTCGGAGGCATCACAGGTTATTATTATTTATTATTTCTATATATGTATTTAAATCGTTTACCAATATTTTTATGGCTTTAACTTACATTTTTTCTCATTGTTTCTTATTTGGGTTTTTTGTTTTTGGGTTTCTTCTTAATTACAGCATTCGGAGAGTGAGAACGAGAGCGTGCGCAGTGATCCACATTCGTTTGTTAATCATTATGCCAATGTAAATGATTCGCTGCGTCAATCGTGGAAGAAGACCAAACCTGTACGCAATTATTCCAGTTATACCGATTCCGAGCCGGAGGGCAGTGCAGTGATGAGCCTCAATGGTGGTCAGATTATTGTCAATAATATGGCCAGATCGAGGGCACCACTGCCCGGTTTCTCATCATTTGTCTGACAATCAACTGAATTCTAAGATCAAAGCACCAGTAGCAGCAGCACCGTCATCAGAGAGACATTCGTCTAAAAATTCCAACAAAACAACAACAATAGAACAAAAAAAGAAGAGAGATCGGCTAAGAGGCGGGTCAGGTGGCCATCTACTGCCATCGGCTACCGGACTGTGTCTCCTCTGACGTTTGTTCTTTTTTTTTTTTTTTGAAATTTATTCTTTTTTTCTCTTACTGTTGCACTGGTGCACTGCTATATGGTACCTATATATTTATATACTTTATATATGTATATTTATATATATATATATATATATTACCAGAGATCTGAGATTTAATCAGCATTTAGTTTTTAAAAATGTTTACCCAATGTAACAGCCCCAGATCCGGACCCCTTGACTATGCATAATTTTTTTTAATTTTAACTTTAATTATTAGTTTATATTTATTTTTAGTGTATCTTTGGGCTCTTTATTATTATTATTTTTTTTTTTTTTGTCTTCTAGTTTTTGTGTAATATTTATTGTGTGTATGTCTGTGTGTTGCCTGCCACGCCTACTATTTATATATATATACATATATATATATATTTGTGTATATATATCCTATCCTAACTATGTATTTTTGGCATTTATCGAAAGCGAAAAACTTGTGATAACGTGAATTTTGCTCGGTTTATTTGTGTTCAGCGTGTGCAACCAGCAAAACAATATAGAAAGTGAATGAATGAATGATTGAATGAATGTGTAAGTGAGTGAACAATTTAATAATATTTTATCTACTTATATATACTTTTTTTATAACTTTGAGCAATCTCATTATGTTTAAATGTTTAGATTTTAGTTTGTATTTGATTTTTTGACAAAGAAATCGAAGGAAAAGGGAAAAGTTTTCGAATCGATGCAATCGATTTTGAAATTCCAAGCGAAAGGATATTTAAAACAAAATGAATATTCTATGACAAACCAGAAATGAAATGAAATGAAAAGAGGAAATGGTAAAACGAAAAGAAGACACAAAATACAAAAGGAAAATGATGTATGAAGCATAAAGAAAAGAAAGTATAAGAAAGAAAAAAAAGAACACAACATAGAGCATATCCTTTAAGGCAAGTGACACAAATATATAGTATATAATAATTATGTGTGTGTTGTTCTTTGAAAAACAAAAACAAAATACATGTTTTTTTTTTTTGTCAAAAGTGGGAAGATTCAATAAATTTTCTCTCATAAATATAGGCCATATTAATGCAATTCTTTTAGCATGTAAGGAAGACACAAAGAATGAAGAGAATAGATGAAATGTGAAGGAGATGAAATGAAAAGAAAGGAAACCAAAAGCGAGAAACTAAAAAAAAAACTACAAACGAACACACACACACACAATCGAATTCTTTCCCAACACACACACACACACACACACAGACACACACAAATACAAATTGCATATTGAAAGCAAATCAATTTAGCACTAAGTAAGCGATATATAATATGTATGTATGTATTTTACTATATATGTATGTAAAGAGATCTGCATATACATATAGTGGTAAAATGGCAACGCCGAAATATTTGGGGAAGATTTCATTGAGTATATAAGTCTAGTTTTAAATATGACAATTTTAAATGCTATGCGTGTATTGTATGTATATCTAAATAACTTAAATGACTGATTATATATTTTTTCTTGATTAATTGTAATTTGTATAATTCTGATTCTTTTTTTTTTTGTGTATTTTATAAAACTACTTACTATTTAACTAATATACAAATACATATATTTATATGCATACATATATATATATATATATATATACATACATATATAAATATATATGTATTTAGATAAATCCGTAAACAAAAATGAAACTTAAACCGGAAAAAAAATCGGTTTTTATTTTCATTTTTCAATTTTTTTGCAAAAGGACAAATGCGTTTTTATCATTTTGGAATTTTACCTTTTATTAATTCAAAGACTCGAAGCACAAGTTCATACAAATCACAATATATATATATATATATTTATATATATATATTGTAGGTATATATGTCTAGATATGTAATTTATAATTGTAATTGTTAACTGAAACATAAAGAACAAGACAAAGTGGACAGAGTAAACGTCAGAGAAGGAAAAATGAGAATGAGATTTCACTCTCTCCCTCTCTCCTTTTTTTTCTCTCTCTCTCTCTGCTCAAGCTATTCGTAAAGAAGTTGAAGTTAGTTGAATGATCTGCATCATCATTATCAGCAAATCGGCAAAGAAAGCGCAAAGTATTAGAATTATATATATCCGTATATATATAACTATATATAAATAAAAATTGAATGTGTAAATGTATTTGATGGATATGAATCATTAATAAATAAAAAACGACAAGTAAAAAAAACTTTTTCTTTTGTTCCGCATTTTTTCATTGTCTTTCCATGCACAACAATTTATTTCCTCCATTTGAAAAATATCTTAAATTTTATTTAAAAATTTAACTGCAATTGCATTTGGCCTGCCTCTTCTTTTCGTTTTACATTAATAACATACATTCAGTCTGGGTGTGGCAGGGGGCGTGTGGCCATAAACTAAACCAAACTATTGGATACAACTGCTGGCGTTGTCTCTTGTGCCTCAAGAAAGAGTTTCGTTGGTCGACCAGTGGCCTCTGATAATGGTAAATCATTCTCGACTTTATCAGCATGTTCCTCCAGTTGCTCCTCATGCTCGTTATCATCATTGTCATCTGACTCGGACTCGGATTCAGAGTCGGAGTCGGAGTCGGATTCGGATTCGGATTCGTTTTCCGCTTGCAATTCATGGTCATCTATAATGTTACGTGCCTGCAGATCCACAATGTTGCGGTCAGCTGGCAAAGTGTTATCCAAAGCAGGACTACTAATGGCTATGCCTGAACCAGGTGTACCAGGTATCGCAGCATTACCACCTGGACCGGGCATGCTAATGGGGCACATGCAGGGCACAAATTGTATACGACCTCCTCTATTACCATTCCCATTAAGATTACCAAATTGCTGTTCAGATATTGGGCTAAATGGTGCCTGTTGTTGTTGATAGTTGAAGTAATCCGGATAGGGATACTGCGGCCTGGCATTGTATAGATTGTTAACCCGTCTACTATACGTTGGATATTCAGCATTGTTTAAGCCAGCCCCGTAACGTAAGGAGGCGGCATAGGATGCTCCCTCCGTTGAACTGACCCTTGATGTGATGCTGTTGGCTGCTGATGTTGTTATTGGTGTTGTGCTGCTGCTGGTGGTGCTAGTGGTGGTACTGGTGGTAGTTGTGGGTGCTGGTGTTGTTGTTGTTGTTGTTGTCGTCGTTGGTGCTGCTGTTGTACTAGTTGTTGTTGTTGTTGTTGTACTACTAGTTGCCGGAGGCGTTACATCCGGCTTAGCCAATGCACCACCAGCAGCAACATTATCATGACGTCTGGCAGCCGCATAACTCGTTACCGCATATGGATCAAAATGTGTTGGATTTGATAGCAACGGTGTTTGCGCTGCACCAAATCCAAAAAATGGTACACTAAATGGCCCACCGGCTAGCGGCTGATACGTATATGTTCGAAAATATGTTAGGGGAATCTGTTGCAACATCTGACCACCGACTGGTGACTCTCTATGTGACGAGTGTTGAGGGAAAGAAGAAGATATATACATAATCAGAGAATCAATATTTTTCGATTGCCTCTATTCAATTGGTAGTACTAACGTGGTTGTTTTTGGCCACCAGAATGCATCGCTCACAATTGGACAAGCCCAAAGGGCAACCATTAACTGAAAGTAGAAAATTTGGCAATCATTAAAATTTTTGTTTTCCATTTTTGATCAACATATTCCATTCAATTTTGAAAATGTTTATGCTTTAAATTAATTTATTAACAATTTATTAATATTTTAATTGTTTGTTCGTCCTGATACTACTTATTCTTTCTTCAAATAATATTTTATTGGTCAACTCAGATCGAACTATGTATATATTATTTATTTCATAGTCATTATTATAGTTCACATGAAAGAGATTTATTCTTTAAAAGTTTTTATTGTTCGCATTTGTTTGAAAAACCTTTTTACACTTAATAACTTAAAATGTTCATATATATATATTTTTTTTCAATTATTCCAAATTGAAACTATTCAAAAAGTTCACTTTTGGTGGATGAAACTAAATCTTTTCATTCATACGGATAGAATCTATATATCCGTATGATCTGTACGACACAAAAGCACTACGTCACTTTTTAATTTCTGTCCTAGCAAATTGGCTTTATGATACATATTGTTTGTTTTTAGAATCCTTTTCCATTTTAGTATTTTTATTGATTTAAACAATTTTATTTCTTTCTTAAAATCACTTTCACTTATAAATGATATTATTTCTTACACATACCACAAAGAATTGCAACATTTATGAGAAAGTTATTATTCGTTTACTTAAAAATTTCACTAAATCGCGTTAATCCCTATTTAAGAGAAGATTATCAAAAAAAAAAAACTATTTAAAAAAAAATATGATTTTTATTGACGCGTTCTGCTCGCATGGGCAGCTGCATTTGTTCTAAAACCAAAGACAGTCACAAGTCAAGCTTTTATAGCTGAACGGGGCCCCAAAGTAGCTAACACATTTTTGGATTTTAGGGGGAGAGAGGGGTTGGGAATGGGATGGGATGGGATGGGTTTGGTTGGCATTTGTTAGCTGCCAGATGGAGTTGGGGTGGGGGTTTCTTTTTTGGGATCTCTGCCTGTTGTGCCCCACAGCCATGGTCGATATATGTATATACATGTCGGTGGAAAATAGCCGACACCAAGCGGGTTACATCTCCACTTTTTTTTTTTTTTTTTGAAAATGTTTAGGGAATAGGATAGATGTTAGAACAACGAGAAAATTAATTGTAGGCTTGGAAAAATCTCAAAATAAAAGAATAAGAGAAAGAATAAAGAATAAAGAACGTAAGAGCGAAATCTAAGCTAAGGAAATCAATAATAATAATTAACATGCGCCTTTAGAATGGAAAGGTAAGACTGGGCTAGACGCATCATTGACAAAATGATTGAATGAATGATGGCGCAGCAGCAAACATCTCTAGCCATGGTTAAAGTCTAGGTGGTGGGGTGGGGGAGTGGTTAGAGCGCGTCTATTGGCCCTTCTTTCTGTTAGTTGAAAGGGCCCCGCGCGCTTTAACATTAGAATTGGCCATAAAAATTTTCAAAGTTAATGACTCGATACTCGATTTTTGTTTAACACATTTTTGATGTTATTTTTTTTTTTTTTTTTTTTTTGGGAAATTCATTTGTTGACTTATTTTTCTTTTTTTTTCGTTTTCCAAAGATCTGGAATTTGGGTCAGAAAATTGGCGGCAATCAATAGTTTTTAACCATTATGTAATGCCAGTTCTTTCATTCAATATTTATGTGAACTTTTACGATAACTTTCTAGTGACTGATCAAAAGAGTGGTTAACTATTCATAGAGCTTTGTCTTTTCAAAGAATTGGAAAAAGTATTTTGGAATTTATGGGATTTTCTTATTATAGCTTGTAAAACTCTTTGACAATACACAGACACACAAGCACACACACACGCGCACACACACACACACGCACACACACATACATACATACAGCTATTGACATCTATATAAAGGCGTTAATGATCATGTTTGAGATTGCCTTTAATAGGGGGAGAACTTTAAATAAAGAAAAAGAAGCTTATACCCTATTAAAATGACAACAGATCGATAGATTCGATCCATCGATCGATCGATCTATTGATCTCATTATAAACCATATACAGATAATTTGCCATGAAATGAATGTTCTATCAGTTTCAGTTTAAAAAGAATATCTAATATACTGACTGATCAATCAAATATTTTTCAATTTAATTTGTTATACTTGGTAATATCTAAATTATTCATATTATTATGCATTTCATTTTGACATTATCTTCTAGGCTTAGATACACTTTGTATATACTTTGATGTATAATATTTGGGTGCCTTTCCGTTCTGGTGATTGCGATGATGCTGATGGGATCCTTTATAGCTGCAACAAATTCGATAGAAAATCCAAAACAAACAAAAAAAAAATTGATTAAATTTAAAATTAAAAATCGATGGAATTTTCTTACCGGGAATTTAAAATGAACCAAGTATTTGGTTCCTCCACTAAGTTCTCATTGCAATCTTCAATACATTTTGCCTGGTTCGATTGACTCGTGATCACATTTTGGATCGATGCAGATGAGGGATTGTGCAATAGTTTGCCCAATGTATAAACCGGAAATGCAAAGTATTCTCGTTTCAGAGCATAGCGTGAACTTTGACGGGGAATGGGAGTTGATTGTGGAATTGGACTTGGAGTTGGAGTCGAGTAGATAATTGAAGTTGGGGTTGTTATGGACATAGTGGTATCGGCAGGTGGCTCTAGACTCTCATCCACATAGACTATATGGAAAGCAGAAATGGGATTATCGCTGGTTGTTTCATCATCTATACCAATATCTGGTTTTCCTTGTTGGTCAAGTACGTCATTGTCGTCATCGTTTGACTTTTGCTCATCCTCCTCCATTAGACTTTCCTGCTGCATTTCCAAACTATCGCTAACGGTAAAATGGCGATGATTGTCGGTGGTGTCATATGCCGATGGGGATGAACTATCGATTAGGGGCTGCCATTGAACTACTTCCTCAGGTGAATGATAGGCATTATATTGTTTGGCCTTTTTCATTTTTTTACGTCTGCTACTGCGCGGCAATTGTGTCTCATAGGACATTGACAATGTGGGCGTGGTTGTGGATGGTGCTTCTGTTGTCGTCGTTGTCGTTGTCGTCAATATAGTTGGCCTTATCGCCTCATGGGCATAAAATGGTATAAGTGTAAGATTGAGCATATCCCTTTGACCGGGCATACGAAACCTTTCAACAATTGGCTTTGGTCGGAACATGGGCGTTGAGGGTGGATAAAGGACTTGTCCAGGCACCGGCTCCTGCATGGGATATCTCTGTGTACTAAGCATAGTGTTTACAATAAGTTCACCCTTGGTCCCATTATAAACAAATATTGGATAATTCCGTTCACTCAACGCATTATCGCCGGGTGCATTATCAAAGATGGGCAACTGATGGCGTCGTCTTTGCGCCCTGTGCCTTTGCAGACTTCTGCTACGGACTGAACGTCTAGCCAAGGGTTGGACATACTGATGGGGCAATTGTACACGTCGTGGCAGCATAAAACCACGCTGAGGCGTTACCTGAACTGGCGATGAAGTCGTTGCTGAACCAGTACGGACTAGAAATGTAATGGCAGCTGGTTCCTTGGCTCGAGATTGTCTTTGAATGGTGGCACGTGTGCTGGTAGCATAATCGGCCTCTGGTCGATCCTCACGTTCACGTTTTACCAACTGATCCTCTAATATCCATAATGGCCGCTGCTCTCCATTAAGATAACTTTCGGTTATCGTATACTGAGCAAGCACTGGCAGCCAGTTCCAGTTGATGGCGCCCAGTAAACGGAGCAGGATCAATGTCCAGCTGGTCATATACTCCATTCGCCGACAAGTGTGGGCAAGAACTAATTGCCAGAATATGGTAAACACTTGAATTTATATAAAGACATATTCATTTTTAATGGGTGACCAGTGTAGGTTTTTTTTTTTTTTGGTTCTTTGGTTTTTGGGTCTGTTCTGTTCTGGTTTTTCATAACTTACTTTCATTTGACGGTCACTGAGAATGGTAAAAATCGCACAACTATTCTCAGCAGGTCAAAAGGTTCACTGGGTAAATTGCTGGCCACTCGGGAACTGGTTACTTTAGGT
This sequence comes from Drosophila sturtevanti, assembly GCA_018150375.1. Lineage (NCBI taxonomy): Eukaryota > Metazoa > Arthropoda > Insecta > Diptera > Drosophilidae > Drosophila > Drosophila sturtevanti. Next base: position 435,867 of record JAECWJ010000392.1, on the reverse strand, counting down.
CACCTAAATAAGCAGAGTCAATGATAAATCAAGCAAAATTTAAGTACTGAAACATAAATATTAAAATCTTACTTTATCAATCAATTCGTATTGGAGAAGGGAAGGGTGGGGGAGGGGCGGTCAACTCCATCCAGTAAAAAAAATTAATAATTTAATGGCTGATATGTTTATACTCCACCTCCTATTACATACCTATATACATATATATATTTATATATATATATATCTATCTAGACAGAGAGACCCTTTTCGGTTCAGCTTTCGGATGCATGCCTTGATGGAGGCGCATTACAGCGCCTTGGACAGCTGTCAAAACTGACATTAATCAAAACACTATGTGCACCATTGGCACTCCATCTCCAACTCCATCTCCAATTCCTCATATGGTTGATGGGGCCAAGATGGTTCTTCATCTGCAATCTTCCAGCTACGATCAAAACATAAGAATTCTATATTTCTTTTTACATTTTTCGCTCTGTTTCTGCTCTTTAACTTTATTCTCTTTCTTTCTTTTTTTTTTTTTTTGTCTGTGCTTATGTGTGTGTTGTTTTTGGTTGGTTGTTTTTATTTGGGCAACTTTTTTTTTTGTTTTAATTTTTTTGAGACCAGGAGGAAGAGAACAAGTGGAGCGTTCCACCAAAACTATAAAGAAGAACTTGTGGAGAAATAAAAATGGGGTTAATAGCCTTTGACAGACAATTTTGAAACGGCCGCAGGCGGTCGTGAGTTCTCACTTTGGATCTGAGTGAGGGAAAATAGTGGAAAATGAAAATGGAAATGGAAAAATGATTTATTAACCTGTATCTATGTTGCTTTTGATCGATCAATCGGCGCTATCTGGTGGTCGCTATATAGAACTTGTACCTAATTACAGAATAAAAAGCAAAAACAAAGCCAAAAAAAAAACAAAACAAAAAAAAAGAAAAAGAAAAACTGAAAATACTGTGGGATTTTCTGTGTGATCTCCGGCCCGGCTGGAGATTGGGTAAAACGAGAAATTGTTTCTTTCGTTTTTTTTCTTCACTCATGTTGATGGCCAATGTCCCTTTTGGTACTATCATTTGCCGATCTATTGCGTGACTTTACAACATTATTAAGGCCTAAAGAATAGTTGTTCAGTAATAGTAAGAGATAGAGAGAGAGAGAGAGAGAGAGAGAGAGAGAGAGTGAGGAGCGAAAGAAATAAGGTAGAGGCAGTTTATTAGCTTTTAATGGGCCACCAATGCATTTTCAAAAATTTAACCTAAATGTACCAAAATTTAATCATGCATTGAGAAAAGATAAAGTCAAGTGTAGACATACATACATATATGTATGTATACATACATATGTACATACATACATACATACAGTGAATTTCCAATATCAATATCAACATAAGAAATTCCACACATCCCGCTTGGATCGTATTGCATCGTATCGCATCGTCACGCCAACTCGTGCCCATAATTAACAGACAGAAATCAAAAATATTTGGACAATCATAAAGTCAAAAAAAAAAAAAAAAAAAATAGAAAATTAAATAGAAAAAAAGAATCCGATATCTGAAGGAATGGGGCATCGAAGAGAAAGAGAGACAGATGCATCTAAATCATAGTTATAGTGAAAAGCAACTCGGATGGATAGGCATTTTCAATTTTTCAGTTTTTCTGTAAAATGGGGAAAAAATTGTGGGTTTATTTTTTGGTTTTTTTTTTGTTTTTGACACCGAACGATTTGTTCTAACGCATGTAAATGAAAGTTTGTCCTCAATTCATATCGTATCATAATTTCCTCAGCCTCCTCCCCTCCCCCTCAAATGTAGCCGGCAAAACAACAATAAACCAATCAACGGGCTCGTAGATGGATAGATACACTTGCACTCAAGACAGATGTGAATATGTCAAACGATTTGTTTGTCCATTGTCAAGTTGACATGGGTGTGGACTATGATGAGATGGCCAAAGCTAGTGCCACAACCAGTGCCAACGTCCAAGATAATGGTCAACATGATGGCTATATACATATGTACATATATATGTACATATGTATGTACATATGTAGAATACAGTGCCAGGACACCATTTCATTTAGAATTGATGTAACTATTGCATTTAGTGTCAGATAACTACATATCGAAATATTTACAGATTTTAGATTGTTGTAATCAACAATTATATATTATAATTGTTTTATATTATAATTATTTTATTTATTAACAATTGAATATTTTGAATAAAACAACTACATAACAACTGTACATGTATATATGTATGTATAGATACATAAGTGCATATATGTATCTATGTACCTACCTACATACATCTACATACATACATGTGTAGTTTATTTCAAAACTTCATTAATTCCGAAATTTTTTAAATAATCTTCACTAGTGAAGGATACTTAAAAAAAGAAAAGGAATCAACTTATCATCTTTTGAATAAGTAGATATGTAGTACATAATATGTACTACATATGTACATATGTACATACTTATGTATACATTTAAAATTCGTCATTATTTTAGGGTTGCTGGTTTTTTATCGACTAAGCTAAAACCATCTCTAATGGGAAAACAAAAAAGCAAACAAAAGCTTTGCTAACAAAAGTATATTTTGGAGAGAAAGCTTTTTACTTTTGATCCCCTGCTACCGATGCCGATCACTAGAATTCAATTAACAAACAGATGATAGTAGCCCTCTCCCACTCCTCTCTCTCCCACTCACTCTCTCTCTCTTTTAGCACATGCGAAAGCTTGTGGGGCTTATGCCTGCCCCCTTCCAAACAGCCAACGACCATCCAGTCACTGCCGCTTCCAAATTCCATATTCTCAGATATTTCCACAAGTCTGTTGTTGTTGCTGCTGCTGTTGTTGTTGTTTTGTTTTTCTGCTATTGCTGCTAGCGCTTTGGAATTGAATTTTTCAGTGCGAATTCCGTTCTCGAAGCGGCGTGTGGCGGTAGCGACAACTGACGAAATTTCTTGTTAATCGCTTCTAAAATTCTTTTTTTTTTTTATTTTGTTGTTTGTGTTATTTGTTTATTTGTTTCTTGTTTTTGCTATTTGGGGGTGACAATTTAATTGTAATCGAATTTATTATATGTATTTGTATATAGACGAATATTTCTTAACGTCGATTAACATAGTGGGCTAGCTCCTATTAAACAAAATTATCGGTGTAACACTGTTTCTATTTTTTGTTGTAAATTCTTTTATAATTTTGTGAGTGTGCCTGCCTGTCCATTGACCAAAACTGAAGATGACCAATCCGCAACAAAAACAGCAACAACAATTGATTAACTATGATATATCACCGGCCAAACGTGCAGCCTTTCAAGTGTTGGCCGGCGGATCGGCCGGTTTTCTCGAGGTGTGCATCATGCAGCCATTGGATGTGGTTAAGACGCGCATACAAATTCAAGCTAGTCCCGCAGCAGCCGTTGCAAGTGAAGTAAGTAAGAGTTAGTAAAAGCTTTTTCACTCTGTTTAATTAACCAAGATAAAAAGCTTATTATTGATAATCATCTACATGTGTATAAATGTTTGTATGTATGTTCATACATACAGGTGATAAGTGTAAAGCAGAACCACTTCATTCTACGAATCATAAACAGTTGAAATATCTAAATGGCATAAATACAATGGCATACAAACACATGTACATACATATATATGTATGTTCAGATAAGTACAGTTACATAGCAATGTTTGTGTACAGCAAAGTTTTAAAAGTAATTAACCAGCAATGTGTAAATACATATAAAGAAATAAAAGTAATTGATTTTTAAATAGATAGATGTAATAGAAATACCATGGCTTTTTAATGTGATTATTTAGTTTTAGTTTTCATAATTGAGGAGACAGTTTTTTCATGTCTGAGAATATTTTTAGTTCCATTAAGCTAATTAATTCGTTTACTTATAGCGAATTATCAATTTGATAATTCAATAACTAAAAGCTTCTAATTTTCTTCCAATTTAATAATTCAATACCCAAGTGCTTAAAATCTAACTACATATAATAAATAAATAATAATTTAATTATAATATAAGAACGTTTCATGTATCAGCATAGGATTATAATTAACTGTGGATAAGCATTAATACCTTGTCTTTGAAAACCGAAATTATTGACCCCACTTTAAAAATAAAATGATTTTTTCATCTTGATAAGTTTTAAGTTCTTCAACAATTTAGACTTTTGATATATTGCTGACCGCATAGTTCTTTAGCCAACTGTTGGCGTGATGTTCGTACAAACATAGAAAGGGCATACCAAGGTCAAGCTTACGCACTAGATACTGGATAGACACAAAGAACTAGACAACAGCTAGTCCACCCTCACAGCTGATGCTGGCGACGCCATAAACAAAACACAAGCAAACATAAAATTCTGGTCACTGAAGAGAGGAAGAGAGATAGGGAGAGAGAGAGAGAGAGAGTATGCAAGAGCGGGATAAGAAAGAACGAGAAACAATTAGCAAGAGGCAAATGGAGGGAACGAGAAGGGCATATCATTTCTTATCAAACTCGGACCACTTTGTCTCGCTAACCGAATGATTTTGACCGCTATCAATGTTTTATTTTCACAAATTTCGACGCATGTCTCATAAAAACTAAACAAACGAGCTATCTTCGGTGGTGACGAACTTCTTATACCCTATCATTGTGAAATATGTACATATGTGTACATATCATATGTATGTATACTTAGTAAAATCTTAATATAATTTCTGTGGCTTACGCAAAAACTTTTACTCATAACATATTTTTTTTTGCTTGATTGCTCCTAAGGCAGCTATAGCAACTGGTCTACCGATTTTGCCGAGATATCTAGATATACATATACTAAATGTAAGAATACTCAATACCGTGATACTCGCTTCAAAAACAAACAAGTTATTGATCTAAAACTTTATCCTTGATCGATTATATCCATGGAAGCGATATGATAAACATAATTAACCGATTTTTATCAATTTTAAGAGAATGATTAATATTTCTTTGATCCAGATAAACCTAAAGTACGACGGACATGGATATATCAGCTAAACTGGTATATGTATACATATATACATATGTATGTATTATATATTTATTCAATGCGTTGCAAACTTCTAACCAAATTTGATATACTCGTTCTTGTAAGGGTGTAAAATGTGTTTGAAGGGCCTTGAATATGGTATTTTTCACTTTAGATTATCAACTTAGAGCAATTAAAATCACATGCAAGTATGTACATATAAATACATACATACATACATACTTCCATACATATTTATATACATATGTATGCAATACTTAAATATTTAATAAATATTGAAAAAAAAAAAAAAACGAGAAAGAAAAAAAATATTTCATTTGCTTGGTCTTAAAAAGAAATAAATCCTGAGAACTTTATCATAAAAATGTATTTCAGAAATATGTATGTATATAGAAGCTAGATATACGGTTGAGATATGAGTTATAAATAATCTTAATTGAAATAAGACTTACCATGAATGAGTATTTTCTTGACTATAACTGGATATATTTGGCATTAGTCGTTAGTTAAAGGAATCTAAGTAATTATATAATCAGGATGCATATATATATTTATATTTATTCTTGATGAAATCGTGCTAATACAGTTGATTAGATAGAGTTAGGATAGGATAGTCCATTAGTTTAAGCTAGTAATTTCTTAACTTGATATTACTTGGATATACCTTTTTTATTTAGTTAAAGTGCTCGTCTAAGACTTTCTTTCTATTTCAATTCTCTCTTGTTAAAAAATGCTTACTTCTACTATTGTGACTATTAGCTCTCCCCACTGTTTAAAATCGAGATTAAATATTAGTATTTCTTATCATTATAATTATACTTTAAAATCTATATTTCTTTATTAAGTAAGAACCAGGAAAAGTTTTAAGAGAAAATAATTGCTTAACAAATAATATAATAATGAATTTCGCATCAATTATCAATATATACATAGGTAATATTTTTTTTCTGTCATTTACATACATACATATGTATATATGTACATATATGACAATTCCATATTGAAGTAGGCCTTAATTAAAATTAATTAAGAAAATTAACTATCGAGCATATTGTGTATATATATTGTTGATTTGTGATGTCACAAATGTTTTTAAATGATTTTAAAATTTCTCTTGCTTTTTTTGAGTAATTTTATTAAAATTTATAGCATTTGAAAATAGCTGCAAAATACATAAATGCAAATTGGAACAAAGACATACACTTATACATATGTATGTACATACATATGTATACATATATGTACATATATATGTATGTATGTACATGCATAATTGTATATGCAGATAAATACATATATAGAAAAGTCAAAGACAACAACGCATAAAGACTGAATAACAGAGCCAGACAATTTGATGGACTGAGAAAATATTTAGCACAATGCATTTAGATTAATATATGTATATTATATTCCACTCTTTGTTTTCGGTTTATCTCACCATGATTTTCATTCTGAACATCCTCTTCCTTTCATTTGTTTTTCAGATTCATTATAATGGCGTCTTTGATTGCTTTGCCAAGATGTATCGAAACGAAGGCGTCACATCTTATTGGAAGGGCATTATGCCGCCCATTCTGGCTGAGACACCAAAACGAGCTATCAAATTTTTGGTATTCGAGCAGACAAAACCATTATTTCAATTCGGAGAACCACAGCCAACACCATTGACCTTCTCGTTGGCCGGTCTGACTGCTGGCACTCTGGAGGCCATTGCTGTCAATCCATTCGAGGTGGTAAAGGTGGCCCAACAGGCCGATCGTCAAAAGAAAATGCTTAGCACATTTGCCGTTGCCAGTGATATTGTGAAACGCGATGGTCTTGGATTGCATGGTCTCAATAAGGGTTTAACTGCCACCATGGGTCGAAATGGTGTCTTTAATATGGTATACTTTGGCTTCTATCACAGTGTAAAGAATGTAGTGCCCGTCGCTGAGGATCACCGCTGGGAGTTTGTCCGCAAGGTGGCAATCGGTTTCCTGGCCGGCACTTTGGCATGCTTTGTAAACATACCGTTCGATGTGGCCAAGTCACGTATACAGGGTCCACAGCCGGTGCCCGGAAAGATTAAATATCGTGGCACATTCAGTTCGATGGGCATTGTATATCGCGAAGAGGGTTTCCGTGCCCTTTATAAGGGTCTGGTGCCAAAGATAATGCGTTTGGGACCAGGTGGTGCCATTTTACTGCTGGTCTTTGAATATTCCTACGAATATTTAATTAACAACTATTCCTAGAAACACACCCTCCCCCCCTCTCCCCATACCAAAATGAGGGGTTTTAGTTGCATTTCTTTTATGTATCATTTAATTTTTTGAGTGTAAATCTAGACTGTTTTATTGTATGTATGTGTGATTAATTTGATTTAGTTTTCAATTTGTGTAAAAGTAAAAATGCAAAACAGTTTTAAAAGTTTGGTTTAATCTTTTTATGGCGACCTCTGTAGGCAAGTTTTGGCATAAATAAAAGCTTTCAAAAGCTGATGTGCACTTGCTACAAGTATGTATATTTAGCTTTTAGTAAGTGTTTAAGCTTTCTTTTTCATAAGCAAACCGTTACGAATGTTTAATTTCGAAAATTGTGTTGAAATGACAGGTAAGAAAATTCTGTAACTGCTAGGGATGGTAAAGAACTGGCTTAAATCAATAAAAATAATGTCTGCATACTTTAAAAAGTTTTCAACCAAAACAGAGTAGTATTAAAATATTGGTTTTGAGTTGACAATCATTGCAAAGTTATATATGTATGTATTTATTAAACTTATGGACAGTAAATAATACGATGCAATTTGGATTTAGCTGCTGACTATGATATATCTCATTTATGTAAATTTTATTTAGAAAATGATGACCCCAATCAAATTTGCGTAATTCGGAAAAGTAACCTATTTTTGGTGTTTAACTTGTTGTTTAAATGAACTAGTTAAAGTTTGTCTCGTTAGATTTTAAGCCGTTTCTTCGACTATAAGTTACCCAGCCCTCGTCCGTTTGGTCCTGTGAAATCTACAAGCACCTGCTGCTGACACTGGCGACCATCTATCTGGATATGTACATACGTATGCATGCATACACATATAGACGTACATAAATCACATACGTGTGTGTGTGTGTGTGTGTATGAGTGTGTTTCGCCGCAAAATCCACCCTCTCGTAACAGCAGTTCGCATTCGCATTTAATATCGATCCTGGGCACGCGCCGTGGGAGCCGTTCTTTGGCAATGTTGAACCAACGAGTTGTCCGTGCGGTCAGCGCCACTTGCAGTCGTTTGTGAGCGTTCGCAGCGCAAGGTACAGCTCAGCTTAGCTCCCAGCTTTGACTTTTTTTTTTTGGCAACGAACCATAGAAAACTGTGACTGACCAACACACACGCACACTCACTTACTCATACACACACACACAGACACACACTCGCACATATGCACACACACACACACACACATACCCTGGTTCGAAACGAACTGCTATAAATTTTGTTGTTGTTGTTGGTGGTGGTGGAGGTGGAGGTGGAGGTGGTGGTAGTTGTGGTGGTGTCGGCGTATTACAAATTGTTAATAATTTTTTTCTTGTTACTAACAAAGTGCGTTAAAGTGCAAAACGGAAAGCAAATGCAAAAAAAAAAAAAAATAAACAAACAACAAAACACAATTGAAAAAAGTTAACGGAATTTCATTTGTTGTGTCCAATTGAACAAAAAAAAAAAAAAAAGAAAGAAAGCAAGAACAAAAAACAGCAAGAAAAAAAAAAAAAAGAAAAGAAATAGAAATATAAAGAAGAGTTTCCCTTTGGTGTGATTGTCTCTGAGCGAATGTCTTTCATATTCCTTTCCTCTTCGTTGTGCGAGGGTCGTCAGAGAGATGGAGAGAAAGCCTTTGAGTGCGCAGAAGTCAGCGGGGTGTGGACTTGCGTAGCAGCTCCAAATATTTCTTCGCAATGCAGTTGAATTTTCGGAAAGCCACAAAAAAAAAATTTAAGAATCCATTAATCATTCGATAAGTTAACAAGAAACAGAAAACAAATGAACAAAAACTGAGCAAAATATTCAAGCGCAAATATTGGTTTGAAGATTTGTTTAATTTCTGCTTTTTTTTGGGATTTTGTAAAGCAAATCGAATGTTTTTAACGAGCGAGTGGCGAGAAGCAGAATAGAATTTCTCGTTAAATTGTGAGCTCTCTCTTACTCTTTCTCTCTCTCTCCCTCTCGTTCTACGACTGCATGCTTTTTGGCTTCTACTACGTTCTACAATCAAATACTACTATGAAAGACACATACACGTACGTACACACACACACGCACTCACACACACATATGTACTGATGTTTTTTGTTGCATAGTTCATCTTTGCTTTTATTTTATTTTTTTTATTTTTTTTTTAGATTTATTTATTGTCCGGGTCAATGCGAAAGGGAAACCAAAATACTGCAAGTCAGAACAATTCCAACGCTCTTTGAAACAGATTCGAGTTATATCCTTAAAAGAAATAATTATTTTGAAAATAATTTCTTACAATTTATTGTATTTTCTTAACGGTCCATTCGGTTGTTACAGTTGCATCCACACAGCCAAATAAAAAAAGTGTTAACGAATTTGTAACATAACAGCTAACAAAAGATCCCAGCGAAATAGAACTCGATAATAATCAAAACGAACAAATAACAAATAAACATCACGAGGACAAGAAACTCTAAATAAAAAAAAAACACCCAAAACTACATAAACAAAAAGCATCAAACGAGAAGGCAACGCAAAACAAAAAAAAAAAACAAAAAAAAGGAAAAGACCCCCCTCCCTCCCACACAAGAAGAAACGAGGCGAAAAGTGCGAAAAATGTGCGCTTCGCTGCGTCGTAATTTGTTGCTGCGGAGCCTTTGGGCAACCGCTGTTCTAGCTATCATGGCCATGGGCACGGTGCAGGTGAGTCATACCTATATCTACATACATACAAACAACTCTATACACACATAAAAACACACACATATATATATAAATCCGTATGTACATATATAGTATATTTAGAGGTAAGACTACGAACATACATACATATAAACATAGAAAAAGTCCAAGTCAGTAAAAGTAACAGTTACGGTAACAGAACCGCAAAATCCCAAACTACCACAACCACAAGCATATAGACACACACACACACACACACACACACACACACACACACACACACACAAGCATACACAAACACACACATTCATACATATCTAGAGTAAGCACAATTCGTATGCCGTGTGCCGCCACAAAGTATGCTACGAAAATTTTGTGGCATCGCAAAAAGGCAAGCCACAAGACAAGACAAGACAACCCAAGCCAACTCAAGCCAAACCAAGCCATACCATGCCATGCCATGCCAAGGCGCGAGTGTGCGCAAATATTGGCTTAATTGAACAGTTTTTCCACTTTTTCGTCTTGAATGTTAGGTTTAGAGGGGGGGAGACAAACACTTACACAACAGACTCATACACACCAATTTGCATATAAAATCAGCTCAGGTGGCATCGAATTTTCCATTCCTTTCGTTTTACCTTAGGTGGTGGCAGTACTTTGCTTGAAATAAATTTCATTTCATCTAACTGGCATATTTTTTATAATCAAATGTCACTAATTGGGTCATCTTAAAACTGCACCATCTAAGTAGTGTTGCAGGGGGCGGGGTGGGGGGTTATTGGTTTGAGAAATGACCAAATAGAATAGTTTCAAAATTTAATTTTTTATTTTTATGTGCATAAATGCACATAATCCATATGGTTTCATTTGTTTTACGCTGGAATGCTTCTGCTTTGTGCAATGATATGAAAACAAATTTCATTGTTTTGCCTTATTTTTTTCATTAAATGGACGACTCAAAGCAAATATTACTATGGCAACCATTTGAGAGACTGGCAGGAGTAACAGCAAAAGCAACACCAGTTTCTGACCAAAACAACAACCTTATCAAATTGATATATACATACATACATATGTACATATGTATATGCATATGTATGTATATATAGGGAGAGTATTTTTACCATTTTTCTTACTTCCCTTTTGTTGTTTTAGATTTTGTAATATGTATATGAAAAGCAAAGCAGGGAAATCTAAAGGTGAAGTACTTTATTCATTTTTGTTTTTGGTTTTTACACACATTTTACAGTTTGATCATGTGGTGGCGGTAAAGGAAGAAAGTTTGTTAGGTGCAGGAGAATGGGTGGGAGGAAAGAAGGGCAGTTAAGCTGCTTTATAAGTTGCCTCCTGGTTTTCCTTCTTTTCATGGCTTGTTTTGTGTGCAGCCTGCAATTTGTTTTACCCAGCTTTCAGTTCTTCTATCTCCTGGGTCCTTGCTATTTCCATCTCTCTCTCTCTCTCTTTCTCTCTCTTCCCCTCTGCCTCTCTCTTTCTCTCCAGTTTCTGTTTCTCTATCTCTCCATCTCCCTTGTACTCACACATCAACGGAGTCTCCCTCAATCTCTTTCTGTCATTTGGTTGGCACTCGTTGGCTTCCTTTTTGTTTGACTAAAACTTTAATACCGTCATTCATGCTAGCTGTTGGTTGGTTGCTGTTATTGTTGTTGTTGTTGTTGTTATTCTTGTTTTGCTGCTACCTGAAATTTATGAGTGACCCATGGACGTAGCATCATCCTGAAAGCGTCAACGTTACCGCCATCGCTTACATTTCCCATCATCATAGTGCCATGCATCAGGCACCATCATCGCTTTGTGGTCGTTGCTGGTGGCCTGCAATTTTTTTCCCCCTAACTTTTCTTTTTTCTTACATTCTTTTTTTTTCTGGGTTTTTTTCTCTCCCTCTCTCTCTCTCTCTCTGTTTTCTTTTTTTTTTTTTGAAGGACTTCACGTTCGCATGTCTGACTCATCCGGATGAAATGGGAAACGGGGGCGATAATAGACGGGAGTACAATGTACAGTATGCCCAAGTACCCTTGGCCCTTGCTCCTCTCTTTGACTGGCGCTTCCTTTTCCACTTCCAACACTTCCTCCATAACCAAACACTCGTCCTCGTTCCTTCAAACCAAAACCCATACAAAGTCTAGTCACATATAGTTTTCAATGATGTTTGGTGAGGGGTTTTAAGAGAGAGAGAGAGAGAGGGGTGAAAAATGTCGTTGGCCATTTGATTGTCGGGAACTGGCAACTGGCGGCTCATTCAGCCAACTTTAGTAACCCTTAAGCCGCGTTTACAACAACTACCACTCTTTTCTCTCCTGCCTTGCCCTGCCCTGCCCTGCCCTGTCCCGTACTGCACTCAACTGAACTGAACTGCATTGAAGTCAACTGTAACTTGGTTTTAGGGGGTTAAGGGGAAGTGGGTGCTGACTTTTAGCCCTTTTGACAGTCCATATGTCACTTTAAATTGGTATCATCTCTGTGTTTGGGAATAGCTTTACTTTTTCAACTGATATGGAAAACAACAAAATAAAAATAAAAAAAACTCTCCCATAAATAAAAAAAAAAAAAAATGGATGTAGTTAAAATATCAATTTGATATTCAAAATCGTATGAACGGCTGTTTTTTTAATCTGTTAAGGCCCTTAAAAAAGCACACACACGTGCACACAGACACATACACACACGCACACACACTTATATATATATAGACACACACAGATACTATAGTAGCGATCAGTTTGCGGTTAGTTGACAGTCACTTTGCTTTGCTGTTTAATTAAATGAAATATTCCGAACTGATTGAAAATGAAATACATATGTATGTATATAGATATACATCTATACATATATATATATATATATATATATATATATGTGTGTGTATATGTGTATGTATATACATTGGAGTCATTTTGGGTTAGTTCACTTTTATTCCATTTCATTTCATTTTCGTTTTTCCCTTTTTTCCCCAGCAGTTCTGAAAAAACAAACTTTCATTCCATAATAAATTAATTTTTTTTGTGACTGAGTGACTGACACCTACAAATTACGCCATTAAAGTTTTCGTACATTCCATTATCTCCTTCTATTTCTTTGAGAACAAAGTATATTAACTGGATATATATACTATATCTATATAAATATATATACTTATATATATATTTGGTTCAATCACAAAGTCTGCCTTACCTAGAGAAAGAGGGACAAGAATATGTCTATATTTATATATATATATATATACATATCTGAATAAAGTATAAATTTTAACTGAACTGTAGTTGACATAATTAATTTGATGTTGCATAAGTTAATCGTTGATTAGACAAGTTAGTAGTTAGTTAAGTTCTTGCTGTTGGATTCTGTTTAGATTTAAGGATTTTCATCATGCACACATTGATAAAGGGTATATAGCACATACATACATAAATATATCATTGTTTCTTTGTTATTTATGTGCTCCCCGTCCCCCCCATCACCTCTTCCATAATATCATATCATTCACAATTCCCTCTTCCCCATACCCCTTGCCACCTTTTACTCTTTTCCTTTTGCTATATCCTTTCCGCTCCGCATTTCGTATTCAGTTACAAAAGCATTTACGCTTCAATGATTTTTTCGATTATGCATTTTGCTCATTTCAACGTTGACAAAGGCGGCCACAACCCCTCCTTCCCCACCCCCTCCATGACACGACCATGTATGTATATATGTATATATGTATGTACCTCCTTCTATGCCTCCCCTAAACCCTAATCCTCATACTAACACTTTCTACTTTGGAAATCTCTGTCAGTTTCTTTGTTTTAGGCTAATGTGACCATTGTCTGTGGCTCAGCCAAATATGACAGCGAGTTGACTGGGAATTAGGGTTAAGTGTTGCCACCACCTTATGCCCCATGCCCCATGCCACTTGATGGTGGAGGTGCAGAAGGTATATGCATATACATATGTATGTATGTATACTTATATTCTTCTTTTTTTGTTTTTTTTTTTTTGTGTGTGTTAAAGAAAAAATTCAATGCTAGGCCAGAGGCATGGGTCAACAACACTCAGCACATAGACCGCGCCGCAAGGTGACAACACTTGAAACTGTTTAGGGCAGGCCTAGTAAAACGTATGACCTGGCAACCCTGATTATTGCGATACTGATTCTGATGATGCTTTTGATGAAGAAGACAATCATTATGATGACGATGATGATGATGATGATGATGATGATGATGATAATGGGCGATGACTCACACAATCACAATTGAGCAAATGAAGCAGAATGAATGGCAAACGAAACGAAACAAAATGAAAGACATAAAATGTCGCTCGACCGGGCAGAGACCGGTGTAGAGAAAGGAATAGTCGAAACGACAGAGACGAGAGAGTGAGAGAGAAAGATATAAGAAGGCATTGTGCGGTAGGTGGGCAAAAGATTGCAAAAAGGACATAAAAAATACAAATCGCACCGAGGGAAAGACACAGAAAGAAAAAAGGAGAGAGAGAGAGAGAGAGAGAAAGACAGGGAGAGAACGAGCCAGAGGATGATTAGGAATAGAATATAAGAGAGATACAGGGAGACGATGAAGGATGCCACCTAAGCCAAAGGCAAAGTTAACTAATGCAAACACTGGGACACTGGTGGAAGCCTTTGCTGGAAAATAAAAGTTCACCTCACCTTGCCTCAGCCACGTTTCCATTCCTCGATTTTCTTTCTCACCCACACCTCCCCCCTCCCTACACCACTATCCCTATCCCTCAACATCTATGCCATCCACTTTCATTCCCTTTCTGTCTTAGTCGTCGAGCTGCTCGTTTCGCTCTTTGTTTGTATTGCACGTCTATGGCACAGCCGTGCGGTAATGTTTTATACATTTGTATGGCAAACATATACATGCTACATATGTATGTATATATATACACACACACACACATACACACACATATATATATATATATATATATATATATATATATATATATAGTGTGCTGGAATAGGAATAAAAGTTCTCACTAGGTAGATGGTCAGGTTAGGAGCTTGAGCGGAATGAGGGAAGGTGAGAGTCGAAAAAAAAAGGAGCGCGACAACGTGCCAAGCTAAAATTGTTTCAGGTGCTTGAATTTGGCATTTTGTTGACTGAGCCTGAACGACTTTTCTTGTTCCCTGTTTCGTTCCTTTCCGCCATTCCACCCATCACATCCGGTATGCATTATTTGTTCGAGTGGTTTCGTGTTGTTGGCGCGATGTCTGATGGCTCCCGCATCCATGCCATTCTTGCAATTCAGCCCATTTTCAGTAGTTTCGTTGGCTGATTTCATTTTGCAAGGAGTCACGTTGGCAGGGCCACGGACACGGACACGAACACGGACACAGACACAGACACGAACACTCACACATACACATACACACATGCATGGAATGGATTCAGGCACGTTACGGTTAGAGAACAAGAAGTGATGCTCCTAGGCATACATAGGTAGTATATTCTGGATTTGGTTTCAAGTACGGTTTACTGGCTGCATATGTTGGTCATAAAGTGACTTTGACTTTTCCAGCCGAACTGTTTCTGCCAAATTGCAAAATAACAAACAAAGATGAGGTAAATCCAAGACAAAGAGAGACAGAGAGAGAGAGAGGTAGAGAGAGAGCGAGAGTGGTGTGGCATCATTAACAATGATTTTCCAATGGCAAGATAAATACAAATTTATATTAATACATCACTTTAGTGCATCGATATACGCCCTGGATTACAATCACTTTATTTTCAACCCATAAAAAATACAAAAATCATTATATATATAGATGAGATATCTGTTGAATTCTCGAATTATTTGGAATAATATATGTACATCTATATAGTATATGTACATGTAATACAAACCTTAATTCAAAGTTTTCAAAGATTTTGTTTTATGATTTTTCATAAATATCCCAAGGGAAAAATAAATAATTTTCCTAATTCAATTTGAAAGTTTATCAACTGCAAAATTCGAGTCAAAAATATGCTATATAGATGCGAATTAAAAAATGGAATTTTAAGATGCTAGAAAATACATACATACATATATAGTTTGCCAAATTCGGTTAAAATTCAACTGATTTGGCATTACCTATTGAGATCAAGGTTCCTTTAAAGGATGCGATCAATGTCCCTTAGGCTCTAAGTTGACTATCTATTGGCCTATTACAAAAAATTGCACATAAATTTCAATTCGAATTTTCCTAAGGAGCCAAATCAAAAAATTTAATAATTTAGAAATAAATTTTCAAAAGGATCTTGAAAATTTCTTGAAATATATTTATAAGAAAATGATAAAAATGGTTTTCCAAAGCAAGTAAAGGTGAATTATATAATCATTTCAATTAAGAGTGAGAGTGAGAGTCCAATCACGTTGACATTCAATATTCACATATAATTAAAAAATTTGAATCCATTATCCAAAATCTAGATTACATTTTGTCTTATTTATAAGTTTAGAAACTATAATTATTTGTATTGAAATATTATTTGCAACATTTGAAATTAGTTAACACATTTTAAATTTAGCAGAAGCCAAAACTCTAATCCACATGTCGTTCTAGAATGTGTTATATATATATATATACATATCTATGTATTTATATTAAAAAAAAGAGTCCTGGTTCCAAATGTTAATCAAATTTAAAGCTTCTATGGATTTGTGTGTGTCAGTGTGTGTGGTTGTGTATATACATACATGCATATATGTAGTATACTATATCAGGACAAATTTCAACACAAATTCAAATGCAAACAAGCTGCTGCTAATTACGTGACCCAATTAATTCTAAACACATAGAAAAGGAAAAACCTAAAAAACACACAAAAAGAAGGAAAAAAAAAAACAAAACAGAGTTTTCATTTGCCTTTCGCTGGTTTTTAAAAGCAACAACAAAATAGGAAAGATTTATATAAAAATTATATACATTCGTTTATGTATATTACATATACATACATACATCTATATACATATATATATACATAATACTTACTGTATAAATAAAAAAAAAAAAAATGAGTGCAAACTGAAATGTTTATTCGAAATATGCGCCAGGAAATACATTTGGACCAGCAGCAGCAACAACAACAACAACAACAACAACATTTAATTTGGCTGCCTTTTTGT
Organism: Drosophila sturtevanti; assembly: GCA_018150375.1. Taxonomy (NCBI): domain Eukaryota; kingdom Metazoa; phylum Arthropoda; class Insecta; order Diptera; family Drosophilidae; genus Drosophila; species Drosophila sturtevanti. The sequence goes on along the minus strand of JAECWJ010000392.1, from coordinate 418,820 downwards.
GCGCCACGGAAAATCCAATTTTATTTGCATTTTCATTAACAGCAAATAATAAAACGGAAATATGATTTTTATGCCATGCCCATGGAAGAGGCAAGAACGGAGCAGCTGCTGGCTTCCTTCTACCCAATTTCCACTTTAACCATGCCAAATCCCACGACCAGGACGAGGCCCAAGCCCTAGACCAAGCCCAAGCCCACACTCAAGCCCCTTAAATGGCACGCCCATTTCCAGGCCATTACAACGTGCATTTCCGTTTTGCCTTTTCTTTTTCCTATATTTTTTTTTTTTTTTTGCTTCTTCCTGCTGCTTTTCCTCCTTCATTGCCATCGTCGTTGTCAAAGTTGTTGTTTTTTTTTTTTCTTGGGTGATTATAAGCAATTTGTGTTATAAAATCGCAATATTGCACTTTTTTGCTTATTCTCTCTGCTGCTCTCTCCTTTCTTTTTGCCTTTTTTCCTCCATCTTTGCATCTCCTTGGGCTTGTATAAATTTTGCACTTTCTTCTTTTTCTTCTTCCCCATTTTCAATCTCTATTTTAAATTTTATCATAGATTTTTGCCCCTCTTTTCTTGCTCTCTTCATTTTTGCTCCACATTTTGGTGGCGGCAGGTCAAATAGATGGGTTATAAGGGAGATTGCCAGAAGCCAGAAATTCAGTGATGCGTATGATTATATAATTGAATGGCAACTGAACTTTAAAATAATCCTATAGATATATAGATATCATTTAATTAATCATTGAAATTGATGAGACAAGTGCAAATAAAATGTCATTGAAATCATTTCGTTTGTCCGTATTGACTGACTATTGGAATTCTCACATTTTATAAGTCATCGAACTGTAAATACATATGTATGATATATATAGATATTCGATTGGATATTTTTTCAAATTAATGAAAACTGTCATTGCAATAAAATTAATGCAATAACAGAAACTAAATTAGCTAAAGTAAAAACAAAAAAAAAAGAGAAAAACGCAATACCCAAATGGAATACCCTTGGATCACAAGGGTCTAGACGAAATTCCCACTAGTCCTAAGGGCTAATTAAGTCCATGTGGAATGAACCACCCAATTAATAAAGCTACCTCTATTATAATATCAAGTCTAATAAGAATGATACGATATATACATTGCTAAAAAGTATTAGATCATTATCAAGAACTCTTAGATCATTAATTTCTCTAAAAAAAAAAACTAAATGAACTAGATCTATACTAACTCTTCGAGGGAGAGGGAGAGAGAGAGAGACAGAGAGAGAGGGATGGGTATATATCTATACTTTATAGATATAAAAAGGCAAAAAATCAAAGGGCAAAGCCAAGATGCAATCCCCAAATCGCCCGACGGCAACTTCAGTTTGACACTTTAATACAACCAAGTAACGCCCCTCCTTAGCCACATATATCCTCACCGTTTTGTTCCCCCTCTCTCGTCCTCTCTCTCCCTTTTATTTTTTTTTTTTTTTTTTGAACCATCATCATGGCATAGACTGTATATATAATCCCCCTTGTTCCCTTTTCCGTTGCCGTTCTCTTGGCATATTCCCCAAATCCCATTTGGCTATCAGCGCGATGGCAGTCAGCGGGCAAGGACCACGTACTGAAAGAATAGCAATAGGGTACACTATATATATATAGATATATGTGTATGAATGTGTGTGTGTGCGTATGGGGGGGAATGTGTCAAATCGAACCTCGCCCCCAACAAACCATTTGAGGGCCATAACAGTGGGCGAGTCGCGCCGCCATACTTACATACATATATATATATATATATATATATGTATATATATCTGATGGGGCAGATGTCTGGCAGATGGGAGTCAAGTGAAGCGCAATATTTGTGACATAAAATTTGCTATTAAATTAAATTTTATTTGCACATTCATTCAAAATACAAACAGCAATGACAGCGACACACTGACTGAAAGAGACAGAGATAGATATAGATAGAGAAAGAGAGAGAAAGAGATATATAGAGAATTGGAGTTGAACTTTGCATGGTATATATGAGAGTTAAGAGTTGAAAGAAGTAAAAACAGTTGGCCGTTTGTTACAAAAATTGACTTGATGTCAAATTTTTATGACCGCGTTTGCAGATAATGAAATTTATATATACATACACCCATATATAAATATATATATACATACATATATATCTACATATAGACAGTCCAGACACACAGACATGCGATAATAGAGTCAGGGAGATAGATAGAAGACAGATGGATAAGCAAAAAGGGCAAATGATTTAGAATAGGACTAAAGTTAATAGACAACTAGTTACAGTCTGAGTCTGTGTACGTGTGTGTGGGTGTGTTTTTGTGGGTGTTGATTGTTGCTGTTGTTGTTCTCTCTATGTGTGTGTGTGTGTGTATGCGTGCCGAATTCTAATTCAAATGATATTCAATTCATAATGATGAAAACAACCTGGCACGTCCTATAAAGGATTCAAATGCGAATGAAAATGAGTTTACTTTCTGTTTTTTTTTTTTTCTCTTATTGGTGGGCAACCGCAAATGAATAACAATGAGAATTATGCCAATTGAGAAATGAAGAAAATGGATAAATGGGATGCAAAATGGCTAAACAGGTAGTGAGTCTAGTTGTAAATCATCTCATGTTCATCTATGATGAATGATGATGATGACAATGATATGAACTGAATACATGAAAATGATTGTTTGGTTTTTGTTAGCCCAATAAATATTCATAAGATAGTGTGTGTGTGTATAAATATTTATACAATTGCTAAGAAATGTTTTCTGATATGTACCTAACTAAATAATCTATCATATAATAAATTATCATTTTGATTTATAATAGGTCTTACATAAATCAGTTTAGCATTAGCAATTTTGATTCGAATTTGGGGAAGCGTAAAGATATTTTCATATAACTTTAAAAAGCAGAAAATTGAAGAAAAAAAAACTCACAAGATATGTTAAAATAGGTATTAACCATTCCAATATGGTTCTTGGGATATACAGTTTCAAGGAAAATATTTATGCATACATATTTATAAAATAGAAATGATAAACTTTCCTTTAGTTCACTTTTCCTTCGTTCATTAGCCAGCGAACGGAACAGAAATGTTTTTTAGGCTTCCATCGTAATTGTTGGACCAGTGGGAGGAGTTTAGAATTTTTGAAGCGACACGATACTCTATAGAATTTTTAGCCATAGCCCTGGGCTGAGTCTGATATTTTCTTCACTTCATGCTCCAGTTTCCATCCATGGCCCCTCCCACCACAACACCCTATTGCGGTTCACTTTGGCCACGTTCGTTCGCATTCAAGTCCACGTCCAGAATATGCCAAAGTCATTGCATATTGTTCCTTTTGCCATCCAACTCCGGCTCTCACTTAATAAAATAATGTTTTATGCGTTGTGGCGCATAATGGGTTTGTTGGTTGTTTGGTTGTCGGTTGCTTGGTTGGTGTCAACATTCCACATACATTTACATACATACCCACATATGTATGTACCGACATACATACATATGTATAAGTATGTATGTCTATACATGCATGCATGTCCTGTATGCAAGTAAGTTGGTATCCTGGGCGGCTCTATTAAATTCAGCTGCTTCTTCTGGCTACCAAATTGCCAGCTATGCGCAGCTGTGGTAAAAAGTTAATGGCCAGTCAAGCCAACGAACCAAGCTCCATAAGTGTATGTGAGTGTCTCTGTGTGTGCGTGTGTGTTTGAGTATGTGTATGTGCTTATGCCTTTGTCACTTGGGTTCTATTAGGCACAAGTACACATGCTAACACACACACACACACAGAGTTCGCACACACAATATAGAACAGCGATGACAGCGTGAAAATCATGAAAGAAAAATCACTGTAAAACTATTAAAACAAATGCAAACTTGTTATAATTTATATTGAGCAATAAAACATTTAAATTACATGTATGCGATGAGAACAATTAGCGGTTCTTATTGCCATAAATCAGAACAAAGATTATTAAGTCCGTTTTAAAATGTAACGATCAAGTTGTTAATTAACATTGCTGTAAACAAGCCACACATATAAGTACATAGAATAGCAAGCGATTGAGATATTTATCAACACTGCCATTAACAGAGCATTAGCAAACAAAAAAAAAAAAAAGGACTGTTAATGTAAACAGTCAAGGACATTAAAAAGGCTAACACCAAAAAAAAAAAAACAAGAAAATAAATAATGAAATTGCAAATGTTATATGTAAGTATAATATAACAATATAAATCATATCATATATAATTATTAGCCAAGAATTGCTGTTCATTTTATTATTTAAGTTACAAGATATTTCAAATTTCAATTAGTTTTCCAATTGTATCAAAATTACTTCTTAACCTATTGTTTAACATCTTTTAAAATATCATTGACTTGAAGTACATAGAAAATCGATGTCAAATACTTTGATTTAATAATAAACTGTGTCCTTAACATTTAAATTGACATTTGATATTAGTTTCCTAACAATGCTCACGTTGTCATCTCTAGTTTTTACAATGGGCATCATGGTACTTTATCGTTTAAATATTTCCAGTTCCACTCACTCCACTAACCCCCTCCATTACAGACATAGACATTCACGCGCGTCGAGAACATTCTCATCGTGTTGTCTATGCAGCTCACATTATGTGACACTCGTATGCGACAATAGCCAAATAGACGCAGTCCCTTTTCCATCACACCCCCCCAACCCTTCATACCACCACCTCATCATATAGCAGTGCCAACGTAACAGGCGTCGTTTCTCTACTAGCAAGTCAGCACCAAATACCAAGACAAATTTTTAGTGGCTACAGCCAATGTAATGACTTTTTAACGTCTCGCATGCGCGCTTCTTTGTGCACATGTGCTGACTGAACTGCCAGTAAGTAAGCATAAAAGCAAAGGGGGAATGGTGAATGGTGAGGGGAAGGATGGTTGAAATGAAAGTTGGGTGGGATGGGTACATCATAAATGTCAATTGCCATTTAAGCGTTGATTTGTGCCAGCCAAGAAGACACATCCAACATACATACATACATAATACAGATCGACGAAACGACCAACCTATCGATATACATTCATCGATAGTTTTCGCTTTTCCAAACCAAAAATGTCTTCGTTTTTGCAGCATTTTGTTTGGCTATTTTATGATTGACTAACCACTCAGGCGTTAAATTTGATGATGTATAACATTTGACCCATTTCTATTTGGTTTTTTCTTTTTTTTTTTTTTTTTTGGGGTGCTTTATAATAATACCTTGAATTTTCTTATTTTTCTTTATTTGTATGCGTGTGCTGCTGTGTGTGTGTGTGTGTGTGTGTTTGTGTGAGTTTGTTTTGTGGTCAACGAAGCAGCAAACGAGGTAAAACTCAAACAAAGCTGTTGTTACGAATTTCCCTATTTATTTTTTCCTTTCTCTGCTTATTTTTCCTTTAACTTTTTTTATATATATATTTTCCTCGTTTTTTATCAACTTGAAATCAAAGCATCCGCCGCGCCCATTTAGCTATCTATAGAAGAGGTAAAGGCAATGACAGAAAAAAAAAGTTTTATATTATACCATATACACATATAAATTGTATATAGTATGTATGTTTATATAGTCGGGTAGCAGAGATGTATGCTACAGAAATTGTTGTCAGCTATTGATATGGCGCATGTGTGTGTGTGTGTGTGTGTATGTCATATTATGAGCCTGGCCAGGACATAAAAAATGTTTTATCGCAGGCATTACAACCCTTTACTCACACATAGAAAATGAAAACAGAACACAGAGAGTCTGGGGTCGGCAGCCGATTTAGTTTGCCCAGATACACATGGAGAGGGTGAGCAAGAGGGAGAGACAATGACAGAGAGAATGAGAAGAGATAGAGAAAGAGCGAGAGGAGAGGAAAATAAGGGCTCTCAAAGCGGCCCAAATACTGTGATTGAGTGGCGACTGCAACTGTTGTGATTTGCGGTTGACAGTTCAGTTAATTTGTTTACCAAAAAAAGAGAAAAGAAAAAAAAGAAGATATATACATACAAACATATATATGTGTATATAGATATATATGTCTGTGTGTGTGTGCATATAAGCGACCTCAAGCATTGGCAATTTGCTTTTAAATATTCCTTCTCAATGAAACGGAAAATTAAGTGGTTAACACTCATGACCCGAATATTGTCAAAACCCTTTTTTTCCCTTCACTCATTCGTATATTCTTGAATGTTCGTGCATTTTGTTGACAACTGTACCCCATAAATTGTATACACACACACATATATGTATATATATATATGTATTTTTATAGGTTACAATTATATAGATAGATATTTGTTATATCCATTGATAGTCAAAATGTTTGCCCCCTCCCCTGAAACATTTGAATGCGTTTAACTTACTTAGCCGCAAATAAACTGAACCTAAACGAGCAAATCCACTAAGCCGCACCACACACACACACACATACACATACACATAGATACATACATACACGCATAAAGAGGGAACAAACTTATATATGTGTCTTCATGTGCCCTATGTGTCTTTTTGAACGTCTTAGCTGATTTTCCTTTAACTTTGCTTGTGCTGGTGACCTAAGCCAAAATGTTTACAAAATGTTTTTTCTACCCTATATCCAGAAGTGGGTGAAACGTTAATACATTTAAAATTGTTAACTGTTTTAAGGAAAGTTAAAGCTATGTCTTGTTTTGGTACAGGGTATACACAAGTCGTCCCTATAAGTTTCTTCTTTTATGTCGACGTGTTTTTAATTTAAATTTCCATTCGCCATCACAAATTCTCGGTCTTCGTTCGTCCGCCCCCTGCTAACAACCCCTCCTTCCCCACGCCCCCTACAATTTGAGTTGCAGCCCAGATTTTTGGGGTGAACTATTTTTGTCCTTCTTTCACTTGTTCTATGCCAATTGAAAATGAAGAAAAAAAAAATGGAAAAATAACAACAACACAAAAAGAAAACTGTAAGTTTCTTGGGATTTTCCAAATCGGAGACTTTTTCGGTTTGTTTTTCTGTGTTTTTTTTTTTTCTTCTTTAAATTGCCTGACCTTGTGGGGGCTAGAAATTCTCTTTTCTCTTTTCTTCTTTTTTTTTTATTGTAGTCCAACTATTTAGATATACAAACACACACACACACACATCCACAAAGAGTCATGCACTGAAAGAAATGGAAAAGAGAACAACTATTTGTCTAGGCTGAAGAGTATGCTATATATATATATGTATAAAATCGATAATAAAATAATTAAAACATTTTAAATTTGACTGGAGACCATCTTGAGTTTAATTAAAAATTGTTAAGAAAATTGTTACAACTTTTTTAATATCGATCAAGTTTTTATTTCTCTTATATTATTGTATTATTCCATGAATTAAAGTTTCAAAGTTTGGGTTATTATTATAATTGATTGAATTGTTTGGGCTTAGATTAGATTAGATACTCTTCTTTCTGATGGTCATATAGAGACAACCATTTGCATGATTATCAGAATATAACTTATAATTATTTGAAGTGTAAATGATTTGAAACGAAATTTCTTGAGAGTTGCTAATGCCAGAGCGTTTTATACGAGCCAGGTCTTATGAGCCTCCGGGGTATCTCTTTTCTCCTTTTACACTATTTTGTTGGCTCTACTCAATCCCAATTCAACGGCCCTCATCCGGCTGACCCCCACATTCTCCACAATTTCCCCCACTCTCAATTTCTGCTTTTCTTTTTGCTGTTGTTATTGTTGAAATGTTTGTTAAACTTTTGGCCTTGTTGGTAGGATACATTTTTGGTTGCTGTTGATGCTGATACTGATGGCGTTGGTGTGGTTGTAGTGGTAGTGGTGGTGGTGGTGTGGGTGGTGTTGGGGGTGGTGTTGGGGGGTGGTGTTGCTGCTGGAGTTGTATTCCAGGCAGGGTGTAGGTGTAGGTGCGTAGGAGGGGTGTGGGTGGGAGACTTGTGGTAGGTTCTGCTTCTGCTATTTTCTTCTTTTTTTTTTGTTGTATTTCAACTGGGATGAGTTCAGTTGTGTTGCCGGCGGCAAATTTCACCACGCGCGGAGCTGGTAGAAGGACGTCGTCGTTTGTTGCTCGTCTATTTTACACAAATTATTTTGAATTTATTTCGGGTTACCTGTCGTCCCTCTCTCTCTCTCTCTCTCTTTCTCGCTTACGCTCGCTCTGTATGTATGTGTGAAATATTTCGTAGTATACTTTTCTGCTGTTCGCTTGGCAGTAAATACAAAAAACCAATTTCAAGCATTCATTTCAAGCGTCAGGGGATTTGGCTAGAGTAAGATAGCAATAGAGCTATAAATAGAGAGGCAGAGCGAAAGTAAAAGTTGGGGGTTTGGGTTTGGCGCTTTACCTAAAGAACGTTTAGCTTAAGGCTTTTGGTATTCTCTATAGCGTTGACAGCCATCACTCCTCATCCTTTTATTCTTGCCATTCACAAGCATTCCTATATATGTATATATATATATATATGTAGGTACTCTCTGCTATTTATTTAAAATATGTTGCAAATTTACCGTTTTTTTTTTTTTTTGGTTGCCCTTTGAATTTCCCCTTCATCATCCTTGATCATCTTTTTGAGGTTTTCAACATTTTTCTTTCTTGTTGTGCTATGAATTTAATGTCTTAATTGGAATAGACAAGAGGAAAAAAAATAATTCCATTACAATAATTTTAGGGCAATAGAGAAAAAATCGATTTTATATATCATTGACACCAAAAGTTGCGCCTTGAAATATGCAATACGAAAACGAGAGAAAACTCAAGTGGAAGTGAGTGAAGGAAACAACCAAAGCAACAAAACAGATAAGAGTCATAAAGAAACGCACCCAATCCCTAAAGGCGACATGGGTAAGGGGGAGGAACAAGCACATATAAAGATGGGGGGTTGGAGGGGTGACTTTGGGTGTGGGTAAAGACGTTTTTCTTTTTTGGAACTGAAGAATGCTGGGAACATGCCTTGCTTATATATGTCTGTGTATGTCAGGGAAGAGTATGATGGGTTGCGGGATGGGAGGGGTAGAGGAAGAGCTAACGATTATGATGATGACGACAAAAGCAGAAATAGCAACAGCAACAGCAACAGCAACAACAACAACAAACGTCACTGACAAAAATGCCAAAATAAATGACACTGCGACAAAGTAAACTTCCTTCGGCCGGCAAAGGCACACTCCTCCTTTCTCCCACCCCTTCTCACCACCACCCCCGTTCGCCGCACCCCAACCGCCCCATCTCATTGCCCACCATCTCTCGTTCGAGAAATGAGCAAAAGAAGAAGAAAAAAAAAAACCATACAAAATACGCGACAGCAAAAGAAAAGGAAATTACGTGCTGGTTCGAGGGTTGCTTCTACATTGCTTTTCGCCTTCTCTGTTCACTTGTTTTTTGTTGTGTTGTTTGTCCTGATGTCCTGGATTGCCTTGTCTTGTCTCTTGTGCTCTTTGTGTGCGTTCTCTGTTTCTGCTTGTTTATTTGTTTTTTGTTTTTTTTTTACTCATCGTTTTCGTTGTTGTTGTTGTCTTCCCCTTTTTGTGGATTTGAAGTAATGCAGACTTTACAGATTACACCAAGAACAATAACCTCATAGCCTAATGAATGAGCAGTAAAGACAAAACAACAACTAACTACAGTTATAGCAAAAACAATATGAGCAAAAAAAAACAAAAAAAAATAAAAGCAAAATGAACAAAAGGCAGCAGCCAAAGTAATCCTAAGGCAAACAAATAAAGTTGCTGTTTATATGCAGCTGGCAACCCTGGCTGCATTATTAAGATAAATTGGAAAAGAGCACAAATTCCTGCTACATTTAATCATCAATTTTTAAAAATGAAACAAAAATTAGCAAACAAATTACACGACTTCGAATATACCCTTTACTGTAGAGATACATCATAATGTCAAAATCGCTCAAAATTGCCAACAATTTGGTGCAAAATATCAACAAAAATTGAAATAAAACTCTTTTTAATTTTACTTTTGTTATTCGTTTTTATGAAATTGAGAGAGTGAAAGTGGGCGTGGCAAAAATTTGAAATAAACCTAGAGTAGACGGATCTACAAACTCTATATCTATAAAAAATATATCTAATCTCTATATCTTATAGCCTCCAAGATCTTAATGTTCATAAAAACAGATGGATAGTCGGACAAGGCTTAATTGACTCGTCTATTGATTCTGATCATGAATATATATACTTTATGGGGTCGGAAATGTTTTCTTCTGGCTGTTGCATATATTTTGCTGACTTTAATATATCCTTTCACCCTATGGTTACAGGGTACATCAAAAAATAAAAGAAATTGTAAAGTATAAAATCAAAATGAAATGGAATTATGCAGCACAGGCAGCTCTAAATGGAGGGAATATTAAGCTGGATTTTCTATTGAATTTATTACCCAATTATTGAGTTAAGCTTCGGTTTGAAGGGGTTTTATTTTAACATGAACAATATTTGTGCCAAGGGCCAAGAAGCCAGATCAAGCGACAATGCCTCTTTTTCATATGGTAAACCAAGTTAGTTGAGTTTAGGCCAACAAAGGAAGGCACTTCAATATACATTAGAGACAAAGTCTTGAGTATAATATCGGGTTAGCTTACAAAAAAAAAATCAAAGGCAACAATCTCATCGTATATAAACGCATCTGTGAGCAACCCTTATAGGAAAGAGACAAATGAAAGGAAATCCCACTCTTATCAATCAAATTATTCCATCTAAACAATATTATGACAATTTCCCCATAGTATACTTTATCCATTTGCACTCTCACTATCTGTGTTGTCTTCACCCCCCCCCCTCCCCCTCCCCCTGACATCGTGTGAGTCATCAAAAGTAAAGTTAAACAAATGTTTTTACATTTGTATTGTCCAAAATGATGTACCAAAACTGACAACAGAAATTGCATATTTTCCTATTATGAACTGGTTAATGTATTTTGCCACTTCCTCCTCTCCCCTCCTATATTCTTACTCCCACGTTACCAACTAAAAACTACCTCAATTAAACTTAACTGTGCTAATTTTAACATTTGCTTTTACCCAAGTTTTGTTTCTTTTTCACTATTTTCTTTTTGTATTTTGTTTTGTTTGCGAAATATTCAGAAATATTTAAGGACTTTGTGGCAGAGAGTAAAGGGTTTCTTGTTTGTTTGTTTTTTTTTTTTTTTTTTGGTTTCGGGCTATAACGGCAAGGCGAGTTTAAATAAGAAAACAAAATGACGTCAAGCTGACAGCTACAGCACCATATACAAAACAAAACACAAAAACGATAAAAAAAAAGGAAGGGAATGAAAGGAATAAACGAAATCAAGGCGAAAACAAAACATGCAGCTGGAAAAAGTTTCTGTTTAGTTTAGTTTTGTTCTTGTTGTTGTTGTTGTTATTGTTGTTGTTGCTGTCCCGCTTTTTCACCATTTTTCCTGCTGCACATTGCACAAAATGAAGCTCGTTTACTTTTATCAAAATGAAGTTTTGTGCTTTTCTGTACGTTTTTTCGTCCATTTTTTTCGCCCCGCCCCCTGCCACTTGCCACTCTTGTTTCTTGCCACATTGCTGTTGTTGTTGTTGCGCATAATGAGCTTGGACTGAACTGGACTGGACAGTTTCGTAAGAGATTGGCGAGCAGATGTTGGACCAGGGAATGTAGATGGAGGGCGGAGGGTTATATGGATGGTAAATTGTTGGAGAAACTTTTTCGACCTTTGTGTTAGGTGGCAAAGAAACGCAAAACACAAAAAAAAAAGAGAAAAAAAACAAACGCACTCAAAGTTCTACTTGCGAGAGGTGTAAAAGTTGACAGCAAAGTTCATAAAATGGAACAATTTTAATTTGAATTCATTTTATTTGCCTACTTTTCGGCGCCTTTGGCAGATGCAGCACGATTTAATCAACAAAATGGCGGAAAGAGCTTGAAAATTAAAATTGAATAATTAGCAGAGTGAACTGAGGTGATTTTCATCGTTGACCGTGTCTCATTGATATATATATATATATATATATTGGGCCAGAGGCCAGTTCAAATGAGTTTTTGCCTTTCAGGAATTGGTGGTGTGAGTGGTTAACTTATTTTCTTCTACAACACCCCCCCCACCCCAACCCCCGCCCATTAGTCACTCTAATTCTCTTTCATTTTTCCTACCCCTGCCCTATTTTACAAAAAAATCCATTTAGTTCTCTAACATTTTATAATGGCTTTGCGCAAACGAGGGAAGCAAGCTAAAAAAGCACGAAGATATATATATATATATGTATTATATATATAATATATATATGTGTGTATGACGCACAAGCATATCAAGAATTTAATTAAAGTTCATTCGGGCTTTTTGATGGGTTTACTCCTACTGCTGCTTCTTCGTTTCAGCTTCTGCTCCGTTTACTTGTGCCTCAAGTAATTGCACTCCCTCATCATTTTTACCTATTTTTTTTTCGTACATTTGTGTGTGTGTGTGTGCGTAAGTCGCTTTGAGACTTAAGACTGTCTTCTCCACCACTTGGCTGTTTTATTTTTAAGCCAAATTCATCTTGCCCGACCCATTAACCCATATGTGACAAAATTCCCCTTGCCATTGAAACAATGCTCACAAGATATAAAAGAAAAATCAAGTAAACTTAAAAAGAGAACAAAAAAATAGTTATAGATATACATAAGTCTATTATATTATGATTTGCCATAATCAACAAAAAACAAAAATTAATAAATACATAAAAAAGGAATGCAATTCTTTTTCTTTTTTAATTCTTGTAAAATTCTAAAGTTCAAATGAAAATTGTCAATTTAATGGAGAAATTTATTGCCTCTGTGTTGAAGAAGTTTTCTTTCTTTCATCGTCAGTTTTTGAAGCACTCAAGCAACCATTGTGCGTTGCGAGTTGAAAGTTTAGATGAGACTTTTCTAAAAGGTTGCCCTGCACTTTTCTTTTTTTCTTTCATTCTTTTTTTTTTTTTTTTTTGAAACTTAATTAAGAGATGGCCTGGGAGTTCGTCGAGACCTCAATCCCTTACTCACTAACTTATTTCGATACGCAAAAACCAAAAAAAAAAAAAAAAAAAGAAAAAGATGATGAACTCTTACCTTAATCTTTTGGCCTTACAGCTCACATACAGAAAAAGATAAAGTGACAGAGAGAGAGAGAGAGCAAGAGAGAGAGAGAGAAATTTGAGCGGAGTGAGAAAACTTTTTACTCTCATTCTCATCTACATTTTCTATATTTTTTTTTTCTTTCTGTCTCTGGTAAAAAGAAAAAAGTTTAAATTGCATGTCTGTCAATGTATTTGGGTAAATGTATAAGTGAGTGTATGTGTCTGTGTATGTGTATGTGTATGTGTATGTGTGTTGCCAACACCTTGTCGCTGTCAACATTTTTGCCAAATTGCGCATACGCTCCATATGCCAGAGTGGATGCCAGAGAATGAAAGGATCGGAATGACGGGGTGGAACTTTGGGGTGATGGCATTGCTTCTGTTTGTAATTTATGCACGTAAGTAACGCCTTTACTCCACACCATGCCACAACCACTACAAATCTCTTCCTCTTCCCCCCACTCAGCCTTAGCCTGACAACCCATACTTACCTCGACATGGGACCGCCCCACCATATTTTTCCATCTCTCTTTACTTGCACTCTAGTTCTGGTGCAATCTGAAAAGGGCACAATTTCAATGCTATCGTGTGTGAGTGTGTGTGTCTGTGTGTGTGTGTAATTCATTGACTTCACTTTGCAGAGATAATGAGAAAAGCGTAACAAGAAAGCAAAGGAAGGCAAAAAGAAAATCCGTACACCACTTGCCTAATAGGGGGTAAAGAGGGAGACGCTTCGTTTGCACCTGCTAAACCAAGAGCTGATTTAATGAACTAGGTAGATTACCCTTCAATTCTCTGTCTCTTGTACTTTCTCTCATTCTCTCGCTCTCTCTCTCTCCCTCTCTGTCTCTCTCTCCCTCTCCGTGTCTTCTGCCATTCAATCATTGGCAGTTATCTGGTGTGTGAGCTCCTCACTAAGCTGCTTGAGCGCCTTGATAAGTGTGCAAATGTTTCAGCTCTTCTCTCTTTACCCACTCTTCCCCTCAATGTCCAAATGGCTTGTTCATTAGATGTATGTATGTATGTCTGTATGTATGTATGTATGTAGGTGCGAAATGTCTGTCCATGTCCGTTCTGTACCTTTAAGTGTCTGAGTGTGCGTTAGCTGGAAAATCGCCGCTTCTACAGACAGACATACAACCAAAGCAATTGAAGTTTTAAGCGCACGATGACCGCAATTAGTGCGAGAAATGGTAAATTTTTTAGCCCCAACTTTGTATTAGGATTCGCATCGTAAAGTGTCAGAAAAGTGTGAGAATTTTCTATTCAAGTTAAGGTCTTAAACGAGTTTTCTTAATATTTAAGAGCTATATATATATATATATATATATATAGCTTATAGCTTATTTTTACCTTCACTGGCATTTATTGACTTGCATTTGCCAAGGACGCGTCAATTGATATAAGAAGCTATTGAAATATCTAGCAAATTGGATTGTAAAAATTCATCCATAATAGATGTAATATTTTCTGTTGTTTTTCTTGTTACTGGATAAAAGAAGGTGCAAAAAAATGGCGGCTACAAAACAGTTAAAGGAATCGCCTTAAAGATGCTTAAAAAAGTTAAGGATATGCCACAATGATTAAGTATCTTTTTCTTTTTCTTTTTTTTTTTGGCTAGGTGAAATGCAAACATAATATTGTACATGTGTGAGTGTGCGTGTGTTCGTGTGTGTGTGTATGGGAAAATAAATTGAAAAAGCTTTTCATTTGGCTTACGGCTGGCGATTAAAATGAAAGCCAGTGAACGGATTGAGAAGATGAAGAAGAGCCAGAAGAGTGAATGAAGAGGAGGAGAGAAAAGAGATGGAATTAGTCGCTGTCAGTTGAAGGAAAAGTTTTTCCTGTTTCGGTCTTGGTTTTGGCAAAGCCATTAGCTCCAACTGTTGTCGAAGTTGCCAACTTGGAACACGCACGAGCATACTTCCATCTCATTCACTCACATACTCTCACACTCACACACTCTCACACTCACACACTCTCACACTCTTACTCTCTCTCTCTCTCGCTCTCTCGCTCTCTGTCCTCTCGTTTTCCTTCATTTTATCTGCCTGCTTCTTTCTCTGTTGGCAAAAGTTATGCCAAAAAGTATGCAACCAATACATGCAAATATGCTCACACAGACACACATACACTCAGGACATATATACTTACATATATATATATATATATCTATATATAAATATTGAAAAAAAGGCGTGGCCATTTCAATTTACCTTCTTCTTCAATTGCTATCACTAAGCAACTTAATTAGTTTTCACAGTTAATTGATTTTGCCATGTCCAGCCAGAAGTATATTGCACTTTATACATACATATATATATATAGATATAGATATATATATATATATATATATATATAGATGTATCTATATATATAATACACAACTGTACTGCAAACGATTTCACTGTAATAAAATCAAACCAGATTTATTATCGAAAACTTTATGTATTTACTCGTTTTCAGTGGTCTAAGCCTCTGCAATTTGTGGTCGGATTAAAATTTTGTTTGCCCCAGTATTTGCATTTTAATGCAACCGTATGCATATAGATAGAGATACACACACACACACACACACACAGACAGGCAAACAGACAGACAAATGGACTGACCGATAAACAGACAGCCAGACAGTTAGATAGTTGTGGTCTATATCCATTCTCCTTACCCTGCTTTTTTTTTTTAGCCATAATTTTGTTGATTGCCTCTGCTGATTCATCATTTAATTTCATAGGTTTCCTTTTTCTTTTTTTTTTTGCCAAATCGATTGAATACACTTCTTCTTTCTCTATGTGTGTGTGTGTGTGTGTGTGATCATTGAGACAAGTAAAGTCAAGTCTTTGAGCCATTAAATGCAGCCACTCTGTGCTCAATTAGCTAAAATTGAAAAGAGCCTGCATCAAATCGACGAATAATGAACCGCACAAGAGCGACGTTGTTGAATGACCCAAATTATCTAAAAGAAAGAAGGAAGAAAAAAAAACACACAAAAATGAATGAAAAGAAGGAATCAAACATTAGCCAAAATAAGAAGAAAAAAAAATATTAATAGAAGAGAATTTCAACGGGTTGGCAAGGGGGCGAGGGGAGGGGGGTCAACAACTGCAGCAAAGTTGAGTAATTTCATTTTGACCAAAGTTGGATAATTGAAGAGAGTTGCTGCAGCTGGCCGTCTCTGGAAATGGAATTGGATGCAAAATCAATTAGATGGTAGCAACTGGAGAAAAAAAAAAAAAACACACAAGAAAAAGAAGAAACTGCAAGTTAAATGAAACACAAGTATGGCTAGTTCATTTTAGCCGTAATCGGAAGTAGAACTTATGAGGGACATTTAAATTGAATATTCTCCACACTCCATCACTACTACATACCACCCACCCACTCTCCACTCATCCCCCCACTCACACCCCAGCCAGTAAATGTAATTAAAATTGCTTTTAGCAACATCAATTAGAAAAGTACAGACTATGGCAAAAGCGACGTCAAAAAGATAAAGAAGCTGAAACGAGAAAAACAAAATAAGAGCTGGAAAAATATAAATAAAAAAAAAAAACCAAACACACACACACACACTCACACACACACACATCAAAATTTGTGTTGCATATTTGCAGGGCTCTTTGCAAAAATTCATTTCAATTTGCATGAGTTCGTGTGTGTGTGTGTGTGTGTGTGTGTTTGTGTGTGCGCATCAATTTACGTTACAAACTGAAAAGCAGCAGCAATATTTTGCAGGTTTTATACCTTGCCTCTAGAAAGTTTTCTTTTTAGTTGTTTACGTTTTTTGTTAGTTTCAAGTTGCTGTCAGTTTTTGATTTCTTTTCCTGTTAAGCTACGCATCAAAAATTCCTTCAAGTTGAAAGGCAGTTCCAAAATCATCCCCCAAAATCCCCCCATACCAAAACCTAAAACCTACAACCAAAACTCATCTGCAACCCAAACCCCACTTGAGCTTAGGCTTGCTGACTCATCAGCAAAAAAGCAACAAAACAAGAAGAAGAAAAAAAAACAAAAATTAGAAAAAAAAGAAAGAGCAAATGTGCACTTATTTTCTATGAATTCAACTACAAAATACCCTATAAAATAGAGAGATAAAAATTTACAATTCACTTACTCTCATTTATTGCAATAAGCGAACAGCCTTTCGATGCTTAGACAGATCGATAAAATATACTTAATCAATTGTCTCTAATTCTGATATACCTTTGTATGGTATATCAAAAACAGGGTATATTAAAACCAGTAAAAAGAAAAACTACAACAATGCTTTGACACTCGAAATTGAGCCACAAACCGAACACACACACACATCCACACACTTACAAATACAAACACATACGCATTGACAAAAGAGGCAAAAGAATGAAAAAAAAATAACAAAAATAGGGGGGAGGGGGAAAAAGGAATTAAATGACAAAAAGCGAAAATGCACAAAAGGCAGAAACGTAGAAAACTCATAAATAATAGCCACAGTTTCTCTCTCTTTTTCTATCACGCCCTCTTTTTCTTTTATTTCTGTTCTTGGTGCTTGTGTGTATGTGTGTGTGTGTGTGTGTATTTGTGCACCCAATTCTAAGTTACCACTTTGCTACCCCCATCCCACCCCATCATAAACCATCGCTTACTTCGTACTCTCTCTCTCTGTCACTCTCTCTACGTTTTTTGGTCCCTACTTTTCGGCTTCTTCAGTTTGTGGCTATTTTTCACAATTTGTTTGGTTTTTGTTGTTACAGTTGTTGATGTTGTTGTTGTTGTCGTTGTTGCTGCTGCTTTTCTTCTATTTTATTCTTGCCTTACTTAACATGCAGGGGCATCAACATCATTATTCTACACTTTTTCCAATTTCACAGCAAATATATATATATAGATATATGTATATATATAGTGATTTATAACCATTTCAATATAGGCAAACATTTTCAATTAACTTAAAAAGAAATCGAAAACTTAACTTTTTAAAGCAATATTCTAATGCTACAAATACATTTTGAAAAATTCAAATTCAAATTCATTTAGATTCAATTGCATTTATTTTATTTAAACAGAGCTAATCGTAGAATAGATATAAATTGATATCTTGCCAATAAAATACATATTTTTAGTTCAGATATTTGTTGTATTCAATATATCCGTTAGTTATATATCTTTACTTTAATTGTTTTCCAATCATAATTCCATTTAAGAACTGAATTTCTGTTGATATTTAGAACGATAAACAAAATTGTTGCCTTAAGCTTGAAATGTTTTAAAGGTTTTTTAAAATTTTATTCTTAAACTCATCATTTGCCAAATATGAGGCTATGAATTATATATATATGTATATATATATATTTAAGCATCTTTTGTATGAATTGCTAAGAATTTTTAATTCTGTTTTTCCTCGAATTTGAATTATACAAACATTTGCTTGTTTTTTTTCTTTTTTTTTTTTTTTTTATTTGGTTCAATTGGAAAGTTGTCATTTGAAATCCATTACCATTTCTTTCTTCAACATTTCTGGCAATTTTCATTTCTTTTATGCTGGCTCCTTATTCTCTCTTCTAATAACCAACTTTTTTTTCATTTTTTCCCTGGCAAACAATAAATTTTTTCCCACTTCTTTGCATTTTCTGCGCGCTCGCATTAAAATTATATTTGTCTTCTTTGTACGACATTAAAACCAAACCAAAAAAAAAAAAAAAAAAAAGAAAAAATGACAAGAAAAAAAACATACAACTTTTTACGTGTGTTATTATAACGCAATTTGCTTTGCGTTCGGTTTCTTGTTTTCTGTTCCTTACTTATTTTGGTTTTTTTTTTATCGTTTTCTTTTTCTTTTGCGTTTTGCACTTTGCTTTGAACATTTTCAACTTTTGCGCTCTCAAGTGTCGCTGGGGCGAAATTAAAATATCATAAATTTGAGTTAATTACGGTCGAGTAAACATTAACATAATTGTGTCTGTCGTTGTCGTTGTCGTTGGCGACGTTGCCATTGCCGTTGCCGTCGTTGCCATTGCCATTTTTTAAGTAGCTTGTACTTATTGGCCAGTTTGCTTTGCTCACGCTATTCTTAGTATTTGCGTCCATTTTCTATTTGGGATTTGAAGTGAGTTTTGTTTTTTTTTTTTTCTTTCTTCTTTTAAAGTCGCATAAATAAATCGAAATGGGTGACATTCTTTTGCTTTGTTTATTATTAAATTCTGTTTGATTTGAAACTTAATTATCTATGGTTAATTAGTTTAGATAACATTCTATTTGCTTTCAAATTTGATTTAGATAAAAAAAATGATATGCGCCTAATGGGTATGCAACACTTTTTGCACTTACTCGTTGTGATTGCTATTTGTAAGATATATGTATACATAGATGTGTGTGTGCGTGTGTGTGTGGGTGTGTGTCAAATGAAACCAAAGAGTCTCTTGTTCGTTACGCCCCTTAATGGTGGCCACACACACACACACACACAAAGATGCATGCACATATAGCTCGTGCGCACACACACACCTGAATGCATTTGATTACAAATTTTGCCCTTTTTGTGTCCGCTGGCTAAGCAAACAGGGCGGGCTGACAGCAGCGGCAACACGAAACACAACACGAACTGTGATTGCCAGTAACAACAGCTAAAGGTACAGCAATAGCATACAGTTAAGGCAGTAAGCCGGGGGTGATTGGGGCCGTGACTGTGGCAACACTGTCACATACACACACACACACACACACGCACACATGACAACTTGCTGCCTTTGGCTGCAAGTAGCAGCTTCTGCTTCTGTGCCAGCTTTCGTGTACATTCATCTCCTCCTCTTGATACGTTGCTGTTGCTACTGCTGATGCTCCGGCTGGTGCTGTTTTTTTGTTGTTTTTTTTTTTTTTTTATTGCCTATGCAATTTCCTTTTTCCCGTTTGCATGTGTCGTCTGGCTTTGTGTTTGCTTAATTTTGATTTTGATTCAACTCAATTGTGTCAAAGCTGAATTGCATTTTATAAAAAGAACAAGAGAGAGACAGAGTGTGTGTGAGAGACAGAGAGAGGGAGAGAGTGTGTGTGAGAGAGAGAGAGAAAAGTTTCGGTACAAAACGAAATAAATAAACGAGAAATTCAATTTATCCATCTATTGCATTTGCCTGATAGAAAACGTATTGTATACAATTTGAAATGCCATTTGCTTCTCTCTGTCTCAATAATCCTTTGGCCTGTGGCTTAAAAAAAAAAAAAAAAAAAAAACAACAACAACAACAAGAAGCTAAATGTAGCCATACACTTCGGTTGCCTCTTATTGGCTCTTTGTTTTAAATGAGTCGAGATTATGTTGAGACTCTTGTCTTAATTATTTAAAAAATTTTGAAGGCAATAATTTAAAAAACTTTTGTTTAGTTTCTCTAATTAAATATGCAACCACATTATTTAGAGTTTCTTTAGGCTAAAATGACTTAGATTTGTTTCGCATAGTTAAATGTGTATGTAAGCAAGGGAATTTTTTTAAAAATTAAAAATATTAACATAATGCTTCCATTAATTGATTGATATATACATATATAAAGATTTAAGATTAGCAATTTTAGTTTGAAAATTTTGTATACAAATTTATATACATATATAAATCACAATATATCGTGTAAAAGTTTCAAATTTATCACATAAACTGTCTGTAGCATCTGTTGCACATATTTCGGATGTATCTGCATTCATATATACTCTCACCTTTTTTGTGGGTTTGGGCTATAGGGTATAAATAATAACTACATGTATGCTGCATAATGTCGCATAATACAAACACAAACACACACACACACACACCACACATAAATACATACATACATATTTATTGTATATATACATATATATACACACACACACACACATATATATATAGTATTGGGCTGTTTGTTTTGCTTATTGCGTTGCCTGGGTAGCGACATTATTATGGTTATTCCCTTGTTTTTATATTTTCTTGCTGTTGTTGTTGTTGTGCTGTTATTGGTGTTGCTGGCGCTGCTGTTGGCATATGCCAAGTGGTGTCAGTGTAAATAACAACAGCAACAATGAACCAACAACAACAACAACAACAACAATAAGAAGAGGAAGAAGAACTGCAACACCAACTGTGGACTGATTGCAATAATGACATGGCCGAACGAGAATAGCTCTCGTCCTGCATTTTCCTTCTCCTTCGTTCTCTCTCTCTCTCTTTTCATTTCCGTTTCCAGCTAACGAAAACTTGTGCACAGCCAAAAACAAGGCAGGAAAAATCAGCATACATATACATACATACATACTCCAATGTTTTTCCCTTCTTTTTTTTTTTTGCTTTTTTTCTTGTGAATTATTAGATTGCCTGGAAAAATGCCTGCACGTCATAAACAAGCAGCTGAAAAAAAAGGGTGAAAAAACAGAAATAAAACTAAAAGAAGGCTTCCGCCTTTTGCTAACTTAATTACTTTTGAAATAGTTGGGCGCACAAGCAAACACATACACACACTCACTGAGACTCTCACACACTCGCACATGGACATGAATAATGGCAGTTTGGATGACTGACAAGCCCCAAGGCACTGAGACTTTAGTTGAGTAATAATATTTTCCCCCAGTAGTTTCTTTGGAGGTTTTCCCTTTTCATTTTTTCTTTTTGTCAAGTTTTCTTTTTTTTTGGGTTTTTTTTTTTTTGCCAAGCAGCAGTCGAACGGACGGAAGTTGCCTTTTGATATGCCTTTCCCAAGTAAATAAAAAACAAAATTTTCTTTAAACAAATTTAGTGCAAAATATTTGCAATATATTGCAGCCGCACTATCTATATATATATATATATAAGTATATATATTTTGATAGACTAATGAAGAGTTGTCATCTGGTTAAATCAATCAATTAGTCTATAAATTGCATTGAATTTCCCATATATCATTCAGGGCAGATTTCGTTTACGTGTAATAATGAAATGCTTAAAGTCTGGGGAATGGATGTAGAGGGAGAGTAGAAGATGGAGAAGACGTAGGATGAGGAAATAAGAGCCCAAAACTGTACTAGGATTTCTCTTTCCCAAATGAGTTTCAGTTGTGTATTTTGTTGTTGCGGCTGCTATTAATTGTTCTTGGAGTCCTCTGCCACATGTGTTGCCATATCATTTTTTATCGCTCAGTCACACATCCATACACAGGCACAGACACACACACACACGCACGCAT
The DNA here is from genome assembly GCA_018150375.1 of Drosophila sturtevanti. Taxonomy (NCBI): domain Eukaryota; kingdom Metazoa; phylum Arthropoda; class Insecta; order Diptera; family Drosophilidae; genus Drosophila; species Drosophila sturtevanti. The sequence goes on along the minus strand of JAECWJ010000392.1, from coordinate 396,578 downwards.
GCATAGAGAAAATGGGCGTTAAGGAGAGCTTAGGTTTTGGTTATGTGTTCGTACAATGTGGCGTATGATTAATGTCTGTATCTGTTGTCATCTTCAATAGTTGTTGCCTGCTGTCTCATGGCTTTTGTTGATGTCCTCCCACATTTGGCCCAACAAATGGGCGTTCGTTTAGATGGGAAGGATGATGGGAGGGGATGGGGTGTGGAGTGAGGGGGGTAGAGATATGTTTTCATTGTTCATCATGAAGCGGGATTGATCTTTGGCTTATTGATAACTTATTAGAACAAGTTGCAAAAACTTGAACATATACACACACACACACGTACACACACACACACACACACACACACACACAGATACACATAAGAAGATACTAAGTATAATATATTGATATGAAATTCTTTTTGATGCACCATTTTTACTGATTGCAAATCGCATCTAAGCGGCTTTACTTATTTTGTTCTTTCTCCGTATTTCATTTTTTTTTCCACTTCTTTCTTACCATTTACGTTTTAGGCCGCCTCACCGCGCTGGGAGCCACAAATTGCTGTTCTATGCGAAGCCGGCCAAATCTATCAGCCGCAATATCTATCCGAAGAGGGTCGTTGGGTAACAGATTTAAGCAAGAAGACAACGGGCGCCACATGTTTGCGTGATAAAATGGATTTGCTTGATTATTGCAAGAAGGTAAGTGCCCCATCATTTGCCACAGGAGAGACAGTCAGAGGAGAGGGAGAGAGAGTGGAAGTGGTTGTGGGAGTGAAATGGGTGGGCATGCACCTCGACAAATTTCCCGCACCTGCATCTCTCTTCAGTCACCTCCTTCCCCTTACCCTTTCATAATGCTTGCCGCTGATTGAATTGAAGCTGAATCTGAAGCCGAGCATGAAAATTGCTATTTGCATTCACTTTACATTTACTTTGCACACTGAGACCAGACCTGAGATTGTGCATGTAGGGAATTTGGGGCGCGGCTGATGGGACGATGGGATGGAATGGGATGGGATGGCCAGAGGTATCAACTGGGTCGGGGGGCGGTAAGCATTCTGCTGATGCCAGTGGTTATAATACTAGTGGTTGTGGTCCTACTGATGGTGTTGTTGGTGTTCGTCTGATGCAAAATGTAATTTTATGGCCAGGCTGCAGTGCAACATGCAAAAACCAATAAATCAAAAAGAGGCCACACAACAGAAACACGGGAACTAAGGGAGACGAAGGGGTATAGAGAGTCAAAGTGCGGACAGCAAAGGGAAACAGTCACCGTAAAGAGAGAGAGAGAGAGAGAGAGAGAGAGAGAGAGAGAGAGAGAGAGAGAGAGAGAGAGAGAGAGAGAGAGAGAGAGGGTGAAAAGGGGAAGGGGATAGGGGGAAGGGGTATAACAATTTAATTTACGCTGCGTTGAAAGCGTTTACATTGTGAGACAACATTAAACGACACTTAATTAATTTTCCATTAATTTTCATTTTTTTTTTTTTCGCCTTTATTTTCCCGTCCCATCGCATCCCGTCCGCCATCATCATTCGCACATGGCTGGGACTGCCTGTCGTCATAAATTGACATTCCACAATGCCTCTCGCTTCTTTTTTAATTAAATTTCTTTTGCCAACTCGGTTGGCTAATGTGCGGCACACACACACACACACACAAAGGCACACGCACATACATATACATACATATATACAGAAAACCGCGTTTCAGCCATAGTTCATAACTGAAGAGGAAGTGCGACAGCTTCAGATTCAGCTTCATCTCCAGCTTTTTACTTTTGCAATTGATTCACTGACTGAATGTTCGTCTCTCTGTCTAGTTATCTGTTGTGTCTGTGTGAGTACGAATGAGTGTGAGTGTGAGCGTGAGTGTCAGTGTGAGTGTGAACGGCAGCCCATCTGAACCGTGTTGAGTGGCATGTGACAAGCAAATGAAATCAGACAACAACGACAACAGCACGGCAGCAACAAAGGACGCAACAATTCCATTGAATGACATCCCATAGCGTTCGATTTTTTATTCCTTTTTACCTACCTCTTGTTACGATTTGATGCTCAGCATAAATAAATGAATACCTATTTCTTTGCATATTCAATGAGTCGAATAAAAGACCTTGCCATTTATACAAAATGTAAAAGCAATTAGCTTCTTCTTTACTGATTTGTTCTTTTTCTTGTTTTCTTTTTTTTTTTTTTTTTTGGTATTAAATGTATAATGAAATACAGCCACACTAACTAACTATTTGTTAGCATGTCTAATGAGATGAATAAAATTCCTTGGCGGCACTCACTTAAATGAATCAATGAGAGAAAAATTGGAATTCAAATTAAAAAGAATAGATCACAGAATATTTCTACGGATTACTTATAAAAACGAACACTTACACGTGCTTAAATCAATACGAAATAAGAGACTTAGTTGAAGAGGCGCGTGGGGATTGTGGTTTTAAGAGCGAAAGCTTTTTTTCGCCTATTTTGTTAACCTTCAATTTATATAAGTGCCCAATCCAATACGATCTAACGTCATTATCATCATTACAGATACATACACATATATATAAATATATAATATATATATATATATATACATACATGGTAATGAGACTAGCGAGCTGTCAAAACTGTCGCATTTGATTTTGATATGTAAATTTTACCTAGGCTCGGTGCCCCAAACCCATTTAATGTTGTTGCTGTTGCTGTTGCTGTTGTATTTTGCCACAACATAAATCCAAAAATATATGTGTGCGAGTGTATGTAAATGACAAATTTTTTGTATTGGTTTTTATTTCTTTTTTTTTTTTGCATTTGCATTTTATTTCATGTAATTTGGTTACAATTTGAATGTTTGTCTGTTTCTGTTTCTGCTTTTCCTGTTTGCTGTTGTTGTCATGTTGTACAATATATATATATATATATTATATACATATATAAGCATTTTTTTATTGCAATTTTATTTCCATTGCCTCTTGTTCGTTATAATTAATAATTATGCATATTTATTGTATCATTTTTAATTTATGTGACATTTGCTTCTGATGGCCACAAATAGAATTGTTCAAACCAAATTCAAGCTCAAAGGCTTCACATCCAATGAAAGCCAACATGGCGTATGAGCAATATCGAGACAAATTGATTAGTTAACATTGAGTTCAGCATTTTAGTTTAGTCTTTTATAATCGAATAGTGTTTCATAAAATTGTATAAACACATACACTCACGCGCAAAAACACACACACTCATATTTCAATTCAATTATACTCGGACAATCAAATATAAATCAGGCCACATAAAAGTATGCTACAGATTCTATTTTTTTCTCCTACCTGACGGCAGGCGGTCGCTGGAAAAAAAAAATTAATTAAAAAACATCTTGTTGTCCTTTTAAACCTTTTTTGTTGTTATTCTTGTTGTTGTTTGATGTTGCTATTTTGTTTTTGTATGTCTGGTTGCTCTTTTGCTGGTTCAAAAAAAAATCGAATATTTGTTTCTTTTTCTGTTTTTGGGTTGCCGCCAAATGCACTAAAATATATTTATATTTAAATGTTGTTTTGTTAAACGGTAGCATGAAGGGTATATTAGTTTAAGAGCAAGTGACTTTATTATTTTAAAGTAAATAAAGATATAAACACTACCAAGTTTTTCATCTTTATTTTGGGAATTTTAAAATATTAAATATAATTTTTATAATAATTTCAACGCTCTTAACTTAAATGACATACAAATAAAGAGTTTGGGAAAAAGGGTATTGAATTTTCTGCATTATTCTAAACTAGTTCAGGGTTCTCTCTTTTATTTTATTCTTTTGTATATTTTTATATTCATTTTCCTGTTTTTTGCTTGCTCAGCAATTCAAATGGAAATTAATTAATTTGCCACTGAAAAGAGGGCGGAGTGGGCTGTAGAAGAATGAGTAGGAGGCATTTTTTTTCTTCTTTTTTTTTTGTGGTATTCAGTGTCTCTCTCTCATTCTCTCTCTCTTTCTGCCTCTCTCTGTCTCTCTCTCTCTCTCTCTCTCCCTATATTTATTCCCTCAAAATCTTTTGTATTTGCATTTGACCGACCCCATCTCTCCATATCAGGTTTGTTAGCTTACTTGGTTTGAGGTAATGAGTTAAATTACATGTGGGAAATGAGACTGTGGGGGGTTTTCAGGTAATATAATACTTTTGGTAACTGTGTGCATACATGTGCATGTACATGTGTGTGTGTGTGTGTGTGCGTGTGCTCCTGTGTATACATTGAGCATTAAACAAATTGAAGGGATTTATGTTAATAAATTTTTTAGTTATTGCATTTCTCTTTGTGGTTTGTTTTTTTTTTATTAAAATTATGAAAATAAAAACTCGAAGAATGTTCAAGTGACATGATACCCTAAACCAATTAAATATATTAAAAATTTATAAAAAAAAAAAATTGTATATTAAATTTTATATATCATAGATTACTACAAAATAAATTGATTTTATATTTAAATTTATAAAATCCATTTATTTGCAGCTTGTAAAGATATAGGGTATTATAGACTTTTTATATCAGATTATTAAATCACTCAAAAAATAAAAATAAAATGAATAATAATGAAATCAATTAAATATGGATAATTCCATTTCTGTTGTTACTCGAGACTAAAGTGAATTGATATATAAATTGCATCTTGATTGAATTAATTACATTAACTTTATACTATTTGGTCAGGATGGTGTAGGTGTATGTGCGTGTGTGTGTGTGTCTCTGTGAAAGAGCAGGGGTAGTAGCAAGAGGTTTGTCTTTTGGGGCCGATTACAAACTGTAAGCTCATTTTGTGCAAAATCTCATTAACTCGGCAAGCGTAGAGGAAGAGGAGAAGGTCATCCAACCGCGCCGCGACCGGAACATTAATGAGCAAGTCTTGTAATTGAATATCCCCCCAGGGTGTATATGTGGGTGTGTGTGTGTGTATATATTTGTATGTGTTAGTGTGCCAGTGAGTGCGAGTGTCCATGTGGTTGATTCGCTTATCAATAAGCCATTAGTCATGGTCTTTGGTTTGGCATTTTTGATGATTTGTCTAACTGTAGCAAATTGGCCCAGTCATTGGACAATCAAACTGATTGAACAGCCAATATGATTAAAGCGTGAACAAACAGAAATCACGATCAAATGTCCAAGCATTAATAGGGTCCTTACATAAAACACCATTAGTGTAAACGTTGTTACCAACCATTACCAATCATTAGACAACTTTGTCATCAGTTATATAAGCGAATTAAAAACCATTAAATCCGATTCCGCTTCTAGAATTCAAGATAAATATTTTTAATCTGTATTAACAACTCTCTCTATCTCTCTCTATTTCTCTTTGTGTCCTTGGTGGAAATAGATTTCGATACACGATAAAACACATTTGCCTAAAAGTATTTTTTTATATTTAATACAAAATTATGGATGGTTTTTTTGTATTAAAGCAAAGGCAATAATTTAAAAACATTAAAAAAATTCTTGCAGCATAAGAATTTAATAAGCTAAGACTTTATTTTTTAGCTTTTTTTTATAGGAGCTCATTTGATATTCTAATAACTTCTTTAATTTATTTAATTTTTTTAAACGTTGGGTGGCAGCAGGTTGACAGGGCTTAAACAGCAAAGATCATTAGGGGAAAAGCGATTTGCATGTTTACTAACACTAGCATTTAACAGAGCTAACATGTTAACAGAACATGAGGATTTAACATAATTCGAATAACAGAGTAACAAGATTCATTCTAAAACCGAACTCTAAGACGAAGACAAAAAGAAAAAATAATAACACTGTGGCACCTGTATACATATATGCATATACATATATACATATATACATATATTACTCAAATACATTAATGCATATAAAAGACTATTGATATAAAAAAACGTTAATGCTTGCATGAGCAAAGGGCATATGTGCGTATACGCAATTTTTCGCCAGCTTCTTATTGTCTTCATTGAAGATATGTATATAATAAATGTTAAAAAGAATTTTAAATTTCTTCCTCTTACAACCAATGTAAGCCATGATTTGAGCTATTGTTGCATTAAATAAAAAGTAGTAAAAAGTAAAATACAAAAGAATATTTACTGAAATACGATATCTTGTGGTATCTATTTTATGGTCTATGTTTTTTTGAATGATGATTATATATATATATATATGTATATACATATATATATACTGTATATACAGTTTGCTATAAGGATTGTTTATTAGATCGCTTTTCCATTTGCTTTCATCAACTAATTAGTTATACTTATTTTTGATTTCTGTTTTCGTTTGGAATTCAATTCGCTAATTATACGCTGCAAGCGAATTCAATTTCATTCGCATTCATGATTGAAGAGTAAACCCATATATACATATACATATATGTACATATATACATATGTACCCTGTATTTGCATGTGCTAATATACATACTCATGCCCACATACACACAATTATGTGCATATATAGTAACTACACATCCATATATAGGCCTAGGGGCATTTATAAAGACACGATGATTGAAGAGATGCACAAATACTGAACTCTTGAATGCACACACACACACGCACACACACTCGAAGAGTCAATTGCATTAGCTTGTATTGTTGTTGTTGTTGCTGCTTATAGTGTAAATATATGTATATGCTTACTATATACATACATACATACATACATACATAATTGCATAGGAATGGAAAATACTTAGTTTGCGCATCATTTAAGCGACAGCAATTTCTGCCTCTGCCACTGACTCTGACTCTCGTAATTGGCACTTAGCTCAAGTTTGGAATGGACCCGATATGCCATTGCCATTGCATTTGCGGTTACTGCCGCTGACAGGCAAACCAGTTAACCAACCAACCAACCAACCAACAGCAACACCAATGGCATCACCCTTTACCTCTCACACACACATTCACACTCCCACTTATACAACCACTCATTGTCAGTGTTAAAGAACACACACAGACAAGTGAATACATACACATTGGTATATAGATCATATGCAGAACATTTGCTATGCTTTAACTTGTATCTATGTATGTATCTATGAGATGTTTATAATTAAATGCCATATAGTTTAGCGCATTGAAATTCAGTGAGCAGGCAAAAAGTAGTTTAGTGGCAAAATAGTTTACTCCATATATAACCGCCGTGTACATGTGTATGTTCTATACAGCTTAGAGCTAAATATAGTTGGATGGACTGACTGACCATCCCCAAAGACAGACAAACAGACTGACTGACAGACACAGAGCCAAACAGATAGAACGAGAGAGAAGGAGAGAGAGAGAGAGAGAGAGAGAGAGAGAGAGAGAGGGGGAGGGAGGGAGACACTCATCCATGGTCATGTGTAACAAATGGGCCCGTTTTTCCGAGCTAAGCCGCTCGCTTAAATGCCTGGACCACCATGAACAAGAACCATCCGGCGGGACTGAGACCAGCAATGGCTCGCTTCTCTTCTGCTCCTGTGGGCGTATATACTGAACTGAGCTGAGCTGTGCATCGGCCCAGGCCTTAATTCAATTGTTTGTAATGTTGCCCGGGCATTTAGGGGCTAAATGCTTGCTTACACATAATACCCATTAAAGGTGATATATGTGCAGACCATTTTGACCATTTTTGTTGTCTTTTTCATTTTTCTTTTTTTTTTTTTTTTTTTGTCTTTACTATACAATGCGGTAGATCGAATTGGCCTGAGTTTGTTTTGGGCCAACTTAAAACTAGTTAAATAGTTTGTCCGATTGCCTAAGGCTAAGACCAATTTTTCTATATAAATTAGCGAACCTATTTAACAGTTAGTAGTTACCTGTTAGTTGAAGCAAGCCAATTTCCTAACAAAATATTTTATCAATAACATTGATTTTTCCTTCAATCCTGATTGAAAAGTCTACAACTCTTATGACCAACTTTGTTAGGCGGAAATTAATTAATTTCCGGTTGAAGCTAACACGCGTTTTCCATTTCTCTTTTTTTTTTTGGTACGATCGATCATAGAAATGATTTTTGGTATTAAATTCTTGTTTAAATAAACGAGGAATTTCCTTTAAACATATTTAACTGTATTTAGATGTTATTTGATTATCCTTGTTGAGTTTATTGTGTGTAACATAAATGTCTAACCAACTCAATGACATCCATTCAGTGTTTATCCTTAGGCCAGTATTACACACAGACAAACACACACACACACACACACACACACACACAAACATACTCCATCGACCTAAGCAACAGCTATAATAACAATATTAGTTGTCAAAGTGAACTTTAAGCAAAGTTATTACTTACACCCATACAAACCTCAAGGGTTATGGCTGCAAGTCAGAAGTTTCATGTTAAAATGATCGAATTTCTACTATAGATGATGATGATGCTGATGCATAAGGAAGCATCATATTTTGAGAATATCCATGTGTCAAAGCACACACATAAATTGGCCACAAGAACCAAAGACCTGAAACAGCAATTAGTTGAGAATAGTCAAGATGTGAAGGAAAACAGCTCTTACTTGGCTCTTCTTTGGCAATAGACTGAAATTAAATACATATCTCTTTGAGATAACTTAAATTCACTTCACTTTCCAATATGAATATACTTAGAATCATGTTACATGATTGACTCGACAGATAGTTGATACATATATTGTAGATTTTTGCCGCACCGAGCTAACCGTATGGTTAGAAGCACCTGTATGGCTTAAATTATAGGTATGTGTATATACATACATATGTATGTGTGCTTTGGTATCCCATTTGACAATACAAGCAAACAAACAACAACAACAACAAAAAAAGGACTTTGTGTCACAAAAGTTTTAACTAAACAAAACAATGTTAACCGAAAGCCTTCCGCAACAACAAAGTAAAATAATAACATTTAGACCTTTCGGCCTTAGTTTTTTATTTTGTTTTTGTTTTCTTATTCCATCTTTTTTCTCTTCTTTTTTTTTTTTTTTTGTTTTTCGCCCCTTTCTTCCTATCTAACCTTTTCTTTTGCTGCCTTTGCCATGGTCTGTACAACTGGGCGTATGGGAAATTATTTTTACAATTTCAATGTCAACATGTTGGACGACAGAGCCTACACGGACAACGAGAGAGAGGGAGAGAGAGAGAGAGAGAGAGAGAGAGAGTGAGTGGAAAGAAAGAGTAACTGAGATAGAGAGACATACAAAGATAGACAGAATGAAAGAGAGAAATATATATATATATATATATATAAATCCAAACACGCGCGAAGGCCAAGTGAACGGTTTAGGTACATACTGCGGAGCAGGAACAGAAGTAAAAGGTACACCCTTTATTTTGGTTTGAGGATAAGGTTACGCCTATTCAATGGAGTGGCCTAACTTAGAACAAGACGAGTGAGCTTAACTAAAAATACAACATATACGCAATATTTTAAGCTCAAATTCATTTGATGAATTCGAGTGGGCGTAACTTTGGGCCCGAGACCAAAGTATTGAAGGTATAGGCAAAAAAAAACTTAAATTAAAACGAGCTCAACGCTCAGCGGCCTGTGCAAACAAATGCCACGGGGCCATGGCTCTCTCCCAACCGATCCCTGCCGCCTACCGGCTACCGCCTGCCGCCTGCCGCATGCCGCCTCCTCTCAACTGCCGCCATTGGGGAGTAGGGTGAAAGAAAATAAAATGAAAATTAAAAAGAAAGAAAAAAATAATGCAAATGGAAAGTTGCTACAAAATGATTTGCCACAGCACGCACAAGTTTAACGGGCAGGAATAGATGAATGGGGATGGAATGTTGCGGCTAGCGGAGGAGGGAGTAAGGCTGCTTGTAGGTCTGTGGGGCTTACCGTCATCTGGGCACAACTGCCATGAGCGGCCTCACCTCAATGCCACATTAAAAAATCATTTTCAATAACGTGCAATGTGTATGAATAGTGTTGTTCGTGTTTCTATGTTGTTGTTGTTGTTGTTGTTGCAGAATGAGGATGGAAAATCTTACAAAACCATTCAAAATCGATTGTTTACAACACACACTCACCCCCATACATACACACACACACAGTTTGTGCCTGAGGGTTTTTTGGTGGGGGCCAGAGATGCATTATTTTCACGCTGCATATGAATTTACATAATTACAATGAAGACTTTTTATATCAACAATAGAAATTTAATATTTTTTCCCTCTATTCTTGCGATTCTCTTCTTGTTGTCGCCAAAAAGTATGCAGTTGTTTTTTCCATTTCCATTTCTCTCCCCAAAAGCAAGGACAATGATGGACATTAACAAATGGTCGTCAGATTGTTAGATATTATTATCGTTATTATTGTATTGAAACTTGTCTAATTGCATTGTCCAAGGATAAAGCCCAACAATAGAGACATATCCCGTTCAACGTTCGGTTCCCAAATGGTTATATGTGAGTGAGTGTGTGTGTGGGAATGTGTATGTGTGTGTGTGTGTGTGTATAAGGGAACAAAAGCAAAATGTCAAGTTTAATTGTTTGTCTGTCATTAGCGTACACATCATGCAGCAATGCAACGAGCCATGGGTTCTACATTTTTCCTTTTCTTTTTTTTCTCTTTTCCTTTTTTTTTTTTTTTTTTGCTAATTTTATACAATTAAATTTGCTTTTCATTCTCCGCGTGTGTGTGTGTGTGTGTGTGTGAAACAAAAGAATCAAATGCTGTTACAATAACTTGGACCTGGACTGGGGCCTGCCTCTGTATTTGTGGCGAACTCTCTCAAGCGAAGCACTTAAACAGCCTCACGCTCGGTTGAATATGTTTTGATTAAGCCAAGTAGAACGAACACATTTTAGCCAGTACATGAGGACCAGCCCACCCAAGAGAGTGTGTGTATCTGTGTGTGTGTGGGTGAGCGAATAAGTGTATGTATGAGAGACAGAGGCAGAGAGAGAGAGAGAGTGAGAGAGAGAGAGCAAAAGCAAGAGCATATGCTCCTCAGGGTATACGAAAGTGAAACTCACTCTTCTCATCTATGGGTATGTGTGTGGCACGTTTATATACTCCAGCGACCAAAACAAATGGTAAATTCGTATTCGTTGTATTCATATTCAACCAGAACTAAAGCCAGAGCCAGGCGGCCATCGACCAACGTTAACGCTTTGGTCTGTTGAGGCACAGTGCGAATGACGTCCTTGTCCACATCGTTGTCGTCATTCCTGCTGATGATGTGCGTTTCATTCTTTGTTTCGTCTTCTTCTTTTTTTTGTTTTTTTTTTTTTTTAAAGGCAACTGTGTGTATGTCTGTGCGCACGTGTGTGTATGTGGGAGTGGGTGTGGAAAGTGATGTGGGCGGAAGGATTTGGTGAAGTTTTTTTTTTTGTATTCAGTTTTGTTTTCATCTTTTTTATTTTGTTTTTTATTTATCAAGTCGCTTGCACGCACGCAATGGTGACCCCGACACCCAAATTTGATGTACAGTGTGACTTAAAACTTTTACACCAATGATGAATGCTTCATTAGCTGCTGGTATGTTGAAGACCGTCGTTTCGTTTTAAGATGCTGTTACGATTAAATGATCATTTTTACACACAATTCATTATAAAATATTCAAGTCCGACGTTTTTTTATTCTTCTCTTATTTATTTATTATATGCATACATAATCAATTGTTAGGTATGGTGTTGGGCATATGATATGGGACTGTTATACAAAACTGTTATATAGCACTGTTCTAGAAACTGTTATAAAAATATGTATACGAATCGGAACACAAGAATGAGGAAAATGTACAGGCGAATTGGTTATGAAAAACTGTTATACAAAACACAATTTTCTTTAACTGTTATACAATTGTTAAAACCTTTAATGGAACTAAAATATAACTTATACAGAGCTGTTAGACAACACATAATTTACATTAACTGTTATACATACATCTACATGTATGTTAGAGCAATATTAATTTTGATCTCCCCACTGTGCCATTATGTGTTTATGTACTGTGGATATAGCCAACGATGGAGGCCACTGCAAGAGGCCTTGCCAAGACTTGGTTTATTTTCTGTTTGGCTTTGCTAACGGTAATGGGTGGCTAGTGTGTGTTTGTGTAGGTTGGTTTTTTTTCCTCTTTTTTTTTTTTTTTTTTTTTTTTGGAGTGGGTGATGCGGGAGGGGGATTGACGCCTTTGGGGTTTTGGTTTTCAGTTTGACTTGACATGCATCAGCATCATTATTTTGTGCTTTTAATGTTGTATTTAGCCTGGTTGCCAGCAGCTATACAGACCGAAAGCCGACTACTGAAAAACCGAATGGACCTGCAAGCAAACGAGTAAAGGAAACGAGATGGCATCCATTGGATGGAATGAGTAAAATGGATGGATGGTTGGTTGGTTGGTTGGATGGTTGGATGAATGGATTGCGGTGTCTGGCGAGCGGGCGTTGCCTACGTGCCGTTTGCACTCATTTCATTTTTTTTTTTCTGTCCTCGCTCCACCTGCTCCTCTTGCTCCAGCAAACGAAACACTCAAACAACATTTAAAAAGGCCTTATTTTCATGAGCTGTTGGTGCTGTTCCACATATGTATGTATGTGTATATAGTATATATGTGTGTGTGTGTGTGTGTATGTTTGTGTGAGTTCGTCTGTATGTATGGGTGCCACTCGGCACATAATTGTTTGAAACAAATGTAGTGCACACACACAGAAAACCAGCCAACCACCTCTTTACTCTCCCTCTCTCTCTCACACACACACACACACACACACACACACACAGACACACACACATGGATCGCATTTTATTAGGCCATTCAGTTAGTCAGTCATTTAGTCAGTCAATCAAACTGGACAGGCAATTAAAGTTTTACTGGGTTTGGGGGTAAACAACCGAATACAAAATGGGGATAAGCATGAGCATGTATTGTATTAGTATATTATCCGGATAAAGATGAATTTCATTTTCACAGTCCAAAAAGCAGGCAATGAACTAAATATATTATATACATTTGTATGTGTATATATATATATTTACATATATACATATGTACATATGTATATAAAAAGTCTTTTCCATCTTTTGTTTCGTTTAACGCAGACTCTTTTATACAATGTGTAGCTATGTGTGTGCGTTTGTGTGTGTGTGTGTGTGTATGTGTATATTTTCTCGCTTTAGCAACCACAAATGGAAATTGAAATTGATTTTTCCCTTTTTAGTTATCTCTCACCCAGCCAAATGTTTCCTTGTTAATTTAAATACGAAAACTTTTGGCAAGTGACAAGCTTAACTTAATTGTTGTAAAACGCAACATGTTTGTCTCAATTAGACAAGAATTTTGTCTACAAAACTTACATGTCTCTACATATGTTCAAGTGTGTATGTGTGTGTGTTTGTGTGTGCACTCGAAAAAAAAAAACAAAACTATTTCGTATATTTTCTAATTTTATTTAGCTTTCATAGCATACATAAGGGAGTAATAAAATTTAATTATGTAATCTAGTAATTAATAATTTTAAATATGTCTAAGCACACCCCCCCACACACACACACACACACACACAAAACAATAGGCAATCGAAATTGTTAAAATATTTGAAAACATTTTCCCAACTGAATATTTGTTTAGTGTCTTAACTTTTAGAATTTATTAACTTAACTAATTGAATTGTAGTTAGTTAACTACTAGTATAATTCATATCGATACCAGTTTTTCGCTTAGTGTACTTGTCTGTTTGTTGATAATAAATGCACTTATAGGCATTAACATTGCCTCAAGAGCTTCAGAGACAAGTTAATTAATCGATTTTGACAAACATCTGTGTGCGCCTGTAGCAGGGTCATTAAAGTGACTTATATAGCCTATATAAGTACTATATACATATAGATACATTGGTATACCGATATACTGAATTATCTAAGCATACATTTCCTCTTTAGTTCTACCATCTATTCTAATCATTTAATTTTGGTTCGTTCGCTTTTGTCTTGTCTTACAGGCTTATCCCAATCGGGACATTACAAACATTGTGGAGTCATCGCATTATCAGAAAATTGGCGGTTGGTGTCGTCAGGGCGCATTGAATGCGGCCAAATGTAAGGGATCTCATCGTTGGATTAAACCGTTCCGTTGCTTGGGTAAGAATTTGCATTTTCTCAATTTTTATATATTTCTCCATCACTATTTCTCTCTCTCTCTCTCTTCTTCTCTCTCTTCTCTTTCGCTCTTTATGTATGAAATTCATTCGCATATTTTCCGTTTTGTTCTACTCCCGTTTCGTTTCGTTTCATTTTTGTTTTTTCTGTTTTGTTTTCTTTTCTTCTCCTATTTAATTTTATCTCTCCTATATGATGCGTCACGATTGTCATTGTCTTCATGTTTGGCTTCAGAAGGACCATTCCAATCGGATGCCTTGCTGGTGCCTGAGGGATGCCTCTTCGATCATATACACAATGCATCACGATGTTGGCCATTTGTTAGATGGAATCAAACTGGAGCAGCTGCCTGCCAAGAGCGAGGCATGCAAATGCGTAGCTTTGCCATGCTATTACCTTGCGGCATCTCTCTATTCTCGGGAGTGGAATTTGTATGCTGTCCGAAGCACTTTAAAAGTAAGTAACTTGCAAGCCTTCTCTATCTCCTTCCCCCACTCACTCACTCTATCTCTTCTACTCATTCAGCTGATGAGATTCGCGTAAAGAAGACGGATATACCGGTAATGCCACCTGCCCAATTAACCAGTGCCAATGATGACCTCACGGCTAATGATGATGATAATGATGATAGTAACGATTCGAATTACTCCAAGGATACCAATGATGATGAGCTAGACGATGAGGATGATTTAATGGCCGATGATGAGGAGGATGAAATGGTTGCCGATGAGGCGGCAGCTGCTGGTGGCAGTAGCAGCAACAATGCAGCAAGTCAAGGTGATGCCAATAGTGGATCTTTGGATGATATTAATGCTGAATATGATAGCGGTGAAGATACGGATAACTATGAAGAAGATGGTGCTGGTTCTGAAAGTGATATGGCCGATGCATGGGATCAAAATGGTAGCTCAAGTGGTTCCGGTGCTGGTGCAAGTGCCATTGGTGGTGCTAAATCGCCAGCTCTCAAGGCTCCAGCTGTATCTATGTTTTCATCAACCACTTCATCATCTGATGTGACTGCCACCTCGGGCAAGGGTCAGATGAAGGCATCCGATTTGGTTACCAGCACACCCCAATTGTCTGCTGCTGCTGCGGCCGCTGCTGCTGCTGCTGCCGCCGTTGTGGCCGCTGCCAATAATGGCGGAGCACCCCCTTCGACAGCCCAACCCACCTCGGATCCATATTTCACCCACTTTGATCCACACTATGAGCATCAGAGCTACAAAGTAAGTCAGAAAGTAAGTGTTAAAAATGCGGGAGCAGGTTTATTTATCGAATCCAAAACACACAAAACGTATTCTAAACAAAGGAAGCCCAACAGCGCCTTGAGGAATCGCATCGCGAGAAGGTGACCCGTGTGATGAAGGACTGGTCCGATCTAGAGGAGAAATATCAAGATATGCGTCTTGCCGATCCCAAAGCGGCACAAAGTTTTAAACAACGCATGACCGCACGCTTCCAGGTTTGTTCAATGTCCCTATCCTTCAGCACCTATCTATCTCCTGTCATCTATCTCTATCCTATATCTGTCTCTCAATTCTCTCCTACTCACTGATGCACCCCATTTATAACATTTATAATATTTTCAACTATCATCTAATTATCAATCAATCGTTTATTATTTATTTTTCTCATAGAATTACCATATCCATGTAAATTTTGTAGCTAAGTATTTGTAAATACATAAATAAGTATGTATATATACATACATATATCTGCGTTTGTATTTATGAAAGCAAAAATCATTTTTCCAAACAAAAGAATGAAAACCTAAATGAAAGAGAATATGTATAACCATTAATATTAATACGATTTGCATTCGAATTGTATTACATATGATAATAAATCATTAATAGGATTTTCATTCGATTTGTGAAAATTGCAACTGCTATCATTTTCATTTGTTTATTCATTTATTTTTTTTTTTTTGCTTTCTAGAAAATATCCCTATATAACAAACATACTAGTGTAGATGGAATCATTATAGATTTATTTAGTTTGTTCTTGATAAGAAATGTCTTTCCCTTCACTTACCATGCACATACATTTGTAATATTGCACGTAATATCGCTTTTCCATTTCGTTGCTCATTGTAATCGCTTGCATTTTGATTTAACTGTACTTTTTCATCATCATCATTTTCTTTGTTGTAACCATGTATGGCAAATGGGAGCGAAAGAGGCATCAGATTGTAATCATATAACAATTAACATAAAATATCAAATAACGACAACAGCATTAACCCAAAAACAAAAACAAAAAGAAATACCAAACAATACCGATACAAAAGCTATAACAACCGATTAACAACAACAAAAACAGTAACAATAACAGTAACTTATACATAGATACAAATTACTTAAGCTAACCAAACCTAACAAAACTTAATTATACAATACATACATACATACATATATAACTAAAGCGCTTTTGTAGTTCAAAATGATTGGCTTTAACTATATACAGTATATATATGCTATATATTATATATATATATATATATATATATATATATATGTTTACATATATGTACGTATATACTAAATAATGCAAATCCTTAGTTGTGACGCCATTTTGATTTTAGTTTCCATCTTAACTCAAACAGAAAACAAATTGAAAGCAAACAAATAAATGAAACAAACGAAACTGAAAAATAAGACTCCACATATGTATGTATATGTATGTATACATAGATGGACACGCATAAGCCGACCGATAGTAATACCGATACCGATACCAATTACGCTTACGATTTGTGTATAATTCCTTTGAAATGCTGCTTTAAGTAATTGCTATGGCAAGTAATGACCTGCAACTGCCTTTAATGTACCATATAGAACTGCTACATTTATATCAATATTATATATACATAGATTCCATACATACAATATACATATATATATAGATATATATATATATATATATATATATATGAATGTATATATATATTTATTAGATTATTATTATATTGATCGAACCAGCAACTAAATCATGTTTAAATATTTACTACAGAAATTGACTACTATAGGATCATTCCTTATGTGCTCATGCGACATATTTTCCATGTCCATATGTATGTATATGTATGTATATCAGATCAGATCAAATCAGATCAGCAGTCTCCAAACCCACTTTGTCCACAAATTCCCTTTCCATTCGCCCCTTCGTCGTCAATATGCACTTTCTCACTTGCCAGCAGCACTCCAGTTTCGTGGTCAAGTTCTCTTTCTTTTGCTATCTCTCCCTCCCTCTCTCTCACTCACTCTCTCTCTCTCTCTCAATCTGTTTGTCTGTTATTCTGAGTATTCTAATTTTAACACACTCATTTTGTAGAGGGCACCAAAATTGAAATTGAAATCAAAATCAAAATCAAAAGCAATATCATTAAACCCAACCCTTAACCATTTTATGACGTTTCAATAACTAACGACTTTAACGGCAAAACTAACATTTGAAAAGTAAACAAAACATAAAAAAGAAACAATCTAACCGATTAAAACTGGAAAATGCAAATATCGCATATCGATAGTATGTGGCTAAACCACTCACATTGATATCGAAAATTGAAATCGAAATTCGAAAATATGGCAAATTTTCGTCATGCTGATAATCTTTCTCTCTTGGTGTGCAATACGTCTTTATATGGGAATGTAATTTTAGACTTCTGTTCAGGCACTCGAGGAAGAAGGCAACGCCGAGAAGCATCAATTGGCTGCCATGCATCAACAACGTGTTTTGGCCCATATTAATCAAAGGAAACGTGAGGCTATGACTTGTTATACCCAGGCCCTGACCGAACAGCCGCCCAATGTGAGTAATATATGTACATATTATATAGCCAATTCATATTTTGGCAAATGCCTATCGATAAAGTTATCGAGATCGCATCCTTGATGATTGATGATCCATCCAATGTTGGGGAAAAGTATTTCCATTTGCTTACCATTTATTTGATATTCCAAATTATAAATAATCCGAGTGCAATATTTAACCACTTTTATTAGGCTCATCATGTGGAGAAATGCCTCCAGAAGCTATTGCGTGCCCTGCACAAGGATCGTGCCCATGCCTTGGCCCATTATCGCCATCTATTGAACTCGGGCGGTCCTGGTGGCTTAGAGGCGGCAGCATCAGAACGTCCACGTACCTTGGAACGTTTAATTGATATTGATCGGGCTGTCAACCAATCAATGAGCATGCTAAAACGTTATCCCGAATTGTCCTCTAAGATTGCTCAATTGATGAATGATTACATTTTGGCATTGCGCAGCAAGGATGATATACCCGGCTCATCTCTGGGCATGAGCGAGGATGCCGAGGCTGGTATATTGGATAAATATCGTATTGAAATTGAGCGAAAGGTGGCCGAAAAGGAACGTCTGCGACTGGCCGAAAAGCAGCGCAAAGAGCAGCGAGCTGCTGAACGCGAAAAGTTGCGGGAGGAGAAGCTTCGTATGGAGGCAAAGAAGGTCGATGATATGCTCAAGTCGCAGGCGGCCGAGCAGCAACAACAGCAACAACAGCAGCAATTGCCAGAATTGCAACAACAGCAACAGCAGCAGCAAATGGATAAAGGCAAGGATCTAAGCCTAGATAGTGGAATGGTAACATCAGCCAATCTTAATCTTGATACCACAAAGAGCGAGAAAGATTTGGTTGATGCCGAATATGCTGAAGCTACTGTCAGGTGAGTATTATATCTTTATTTATCTATGTACATATGTGTAATTTATAATTATTTTTATATATTTTAAATTTTGTAGCAGCACCAAAGTCCAGACCGCTTTACCAACGGTCGATGATGATGCCGTCCAGCGGGCGGTAGAAGATGTCGCTGCTGCTGTGGCCCATCAGGAGGCTGAGCCGCAAGTCCAACATTTCATGACCCACGATCTGGGCCATCGCGAATCGGTATTTGAGCTGCGTACTCGTCAACTCGTACCGCATTTGCCTAAAGCATATCCCATTTCGTTCTCATTGCAGAGCTTCTCATTGCGACGCGAATTTGCGCATTCGCATGCGACTAAGGAGGGACGCAATGTCTATTTTACGCTCTCATTTGCTGGCATTGCCCTAATGGCGGCTGTCTTTGTCGGCGTGGCCGTTGGCAAATGGCGAACATCACGTTCGCCGCATGCCCAAGGCTTCATTGAAGTGGATCAGGTCCGTATACCAGTAGCAAGCACGATCTATTTTATCTTATGTTTCTAAACTAACTCGCTTACTTTTTCTTTTTTGGTCCACTCTCCTCTAGAACGTTACCACACATCAACCCATCGTCCAGGAGGAGAAAATTGTGCCGAATATGCAAATCAATGGATATGAGAATCCAACCTACAAATATTTTGAAGTGAAAGAGTAAATGCAACAACTTATAATCAACAAGCTTAATTGCATGCACTCAAATAAAATAATTAATAACAGCAACAACAAGAACAAAAGCAACAACAACAGCAAGAGCATGGCACTTCAACCACATTTCAAAAGAAAAAGCAAAACAAAACAACAAAAAAATTAAACATAATATTAACAAATATTTTTTTTTCGTCAAAAGGAGCGCAGTTCCAAAAAAAAAGAAAATAATAAAAACAACACACACACACACAGAATTAAATGAAAACAAAAAAACGTACATGAATGGTAATGGAATCTATATATTAAATTTAATGAAACGGCAAGAATATAAAGCAAGCAAATAATTTTAAGTATTTAAATGTTTAACAATGAAAACAAGTAACAAAGAAAAACAGAAGAAGAAAAAAAATGCAGTAAGACAAAAACAAAAATAAAACAAATGCATCTCTCTTTCTCTAGCTCTCTACCCTTCCCTTTCTCACACTCTGAACGTAAGCAGAAAGCAGAAAATATACAAAAAAAATGCTTCGAATGAATTATAAAACACTCACACAGTTACACATACACATACACATACACATACACATACACATACACATACACATACACATACACATACACATAGACATAGACATAGACATAGACATAGACATACATACATAGAAAGACACATTGTTGTTTTTGTTTTGAACAAAAAAGAAGTAAAAGTATTAAACCAACAATTAATAATGACTAATAAGCAAGCAAAACGCATAAAATGGTTATAAAAATGTTTCGTTTTCCGTTTTCGGTTGCTAATTTTATGTGGAAGAGTGGAAAAGAAGGGTTTTAAAATAATAAAGAAAGAAAGAAGGAAAATAATGGAATGCATTAGAGATGGAGAGAATGAAAGAAAGAAAATGATATTCCTAGTAAATAAATTGTCAAGTCACACAGACACTCACTTAAACACATGCACACACACACACACACACACAAACCATACGTACTAAGCCAGAATCGTAGCATACTTTTCAGCATGCCAACAAAAAAGAATTCTTGAAGCAAGAACTGCGCTACGCTGCTCTGCTACTTGCTGCATGCATACTTATTAGTAAGAAAACAAAAAGAATGAAATCAAAGGCAAAAAGCAAAAGCAAATACGTAAGCAATTAAATACACACACACACACACACACAAAGGGAGACTTACACAAACACACAGCCACAGCCACATGTGAATCTAAGAGCTACCTACGCGTACTAATCTATATACAAACATACATATATATACAACGTACACACACATACACGTATATATATATATATATATATATATATATATATATATATATATATATATATATATATATATATGTATATATAGGCAAAAACAAAAAGCCAAGAAACAAATGAAAATGCAAAAACAAAAACAAATTATATATATATATATATATATATATGCATATGTATATATATATATATATATATATATATACATACATATATATACAATATATTTAAAAACGCAAACGCAAGCAACAAACAAATAAGAATATGTCCATAAATGTATTTATGTATCTATACACAAAAACCAAAAACCTTATAAACATGAAGAAAACAAAGGAAAAAAGCTGTCATCCTCGATGATAAATTCAATCTTGCTAAATCATAAATATACTATATACATACATACATACATATACATATGTGTCTGCCCTCCTACTTTCCGAAAATACAATATAATCGAAACACCAATGGCAAATGGCGAAAACAAACAAACAACAATGCAAACATCTTATCTGTTGTATTATTTAAATGAATTGATTTATTCTCTGGGTTATATAACTCTTATAATCTTTTAAAAAGACAGAATCGATTCAAAGTAATTCAAATATTCAGAAACAAACAAAAAAGAAACAGTTTAAAACTGAAAATTACAAAAATACTATTTGATAAATTCGATTAAAGATTTTCCAATAAGTTCGGATAATATGAATAAAGAAATTATATACATAGATTCAGTCATTTACTTTTTCAAATATGAAAACATGAAAATTCTAAGCATTTCATAATTTTTAAACTGAAGTTAGAAATCTCAATCAGAAAATTTAAATGAAAATTGATATTGTGCCATTTCATTCGTACTCAAGTTGTATATTATATATATATATACATATTCTGTTTTCGTTGTTGTTTTGGTCTTGCCGAACATGCACAAATCACCCAATATATAGTATATACTATGTATATATGTATGTATATATATATATATATACAGTACTATATATATAGGTGCTATTTATATGTATGTGTATTGGCCATATCAAAATTATTTCCTAGTCTTAAAATCAAACATACATACATACATTCAAATACATACATACATACATTTATTTGTTTTCATTGAATTTTTGCAAAATGGTTTTTGTTAAGTTGCACTCAATATATGTATTACATAATTGGTAAGAAAGAAGATAAGCCGTTTCGAAATTTCTAGTTTAATTTGCAGTTCGATTGCTTGGTAAATATTAAATTTCAAATGTTTGTTAGTTAATAGAAAGTATGAATTATACTATATATAAAATGAAGAACATTGGCAGCACAAAAAACGAAAAAAAAACAAAACAACATCATTCACACAAAGAAACAAATAAATAAAAAAACAGGCAGAGGATTTACCCCAGTAACAACAACAAAATAATGGAACAAATACAAAGAAATGAAATGAAATGAAAGGAAAAAGGTTTATATAAGTGTAATTTGTAGTAGGTTTTTGCTAATTATACAAAATGATCATGTTTGTAACATCAATTTACAATATACTTGACACAGACACATGCACACAATAACACATACATATACGTATGTATGTATGCATGTCATACATATGCATATACACATATATATACACATACTATTCATATATGTATGTGGAAATGTGTATGCATAATTGTATAACAAGAAAATATATATATATATTGATTTCTGATTCATTGCGTTTCAATTTCAATCTTAGTTGCATTTCTCAGGCCATTTCTAATCCCTCTCAGATATTGCTGTGACAAAATTAGGGGAATAGCTGCTAATGATATCAAACTGAGATCATTGGCAATTATAGCCCATTAACATAAACATATGTATGCTAGCTATCTATATATATATATATATATATATATATATATATATATATGTATATATACATATATATATATATGTATTTGCATAAATCTATCTATATATATATATATATACATATATATGTACATGTATTTGCATAAATCTCTCTCTCTATATATATATATATATATATATATATATATACATATAGGCAAAACTAAATGCTTCAATGCAAATTGTATCTTTAATTCAAATTTTCTTTATTATATCGAAGCTGGAATTAGACCGAATTTTTCCCAATTTTCCTACACACACACACACACATCCATGCTCACACTTACATACATTAGCACACACATACATACACATTCCAGATCTAATGCTTGTATTAACAAAATATATATCTCTATATATATACAAAAAGCAAGAAGGAAAATCAACTACCAAAAAAAATATATATATAACTAGTCAAAGCTTGAATATTTTTTAATTTATTCATAAAATACCACAAGAAAAACAAAAACCAAAAATGAAAAATATATATATAAAAAGAAAACCGACAGAAAACCAAAAAAAAAAAAAAAATAAATTGATATTTACACTTAGTGAAAACAAAATGAATGAAAAAAACAAAGGAAAGTAAAAAAAAAAGGAAAAAAATGCAAATGTGTAAGAAATAAACCCCGTCCTGCATAAATAAAATTAAAATAACAAAACAAAACAAAAAAAAAAATATATCATAAAAACAAAGAATTAAGTGAACAAATCGTCGTATGTGTTTTTGTCGTAGTCTCATCATTAACAAACAATTAACAAAAACAAACATAAAAAAAAAACAAAACAAAACAAAATCAAGATGCAACAAATTGTGTAATTCCTTTTTGTCAAAACTATGATTTTTGCATAAACAAATGGAAAAAATTTAAATATTAAATGTACTCAAGACAATTGTAATTGCAACAATAATTGTACGCTATTATATACTATTATAAAAAATAAAAAAAAAGGGGAAAACCAACAAAAAAAAAACATCAGCAACAACAACAAGAACAAAGCATTCAGCCCAGCCAACCATTAAAACGGGGAAGAAAAAAAAACACAAATTTTTAAATAAATTTCAAGGCAAATGGCAAAAATGAAATGTAATTGTAAAATGTTTCACAAAAACTCAAAAACAAACAGAGATGGATAAAACATAAGAAAACCAACAAAAAATAAAAATAAAAAAAAAACATTTTCAATGTATAATCATAATTTTGATTTTGAATTCTTAAGTTCTTTTTCGAAATATTTTGCATAAATAAAATAAAATAACAGAAAAACAAAAAAAAAAAAATGCTAGGAATGAGTAATGACTTTTTTCTTTCTTTTGATTTTATGTGATTTGAGTTATTTTCAGTCATAATTATAATCTTTATGACACATGATTTATTTAAAAAAGTTCGACGATATTGTAACTTGGATTTTGGCACTTCTTTTATTTTTTTTTTTGGCTTTTATATATTGGTCATATATTTTGAAATTTAAGTCAGATAGGAGTTGATATTGTTGTAGTGAAGAAAGGGAAATTAATTCAGTATTTCTTTGACTTAATCTAATACAATTCATATTTGTTTAAATGAATCTGATAATGATTATTTATTTCCAATTTCAATTCAGTGGCGTAGTCAAAGTAGAAGGGGATAGGCCCTCTCTCTCTCTCTCTCTCTCTCTCTCTCTCTCGGCACTCTCTTTCTCTCGCTCTCAATAAAACAAGCAAAAAACCATATCCTTAACTTAAGATCTTACAAGAATTTCTATCTTGGGTAGAAATTTGTTCGATATGATTAAAAAGCAATTGTCCATATAAATATAAATATGTATATAATATATATAAATATGTATATAATATATATAATATGGAATAATAATTCTGAACAAACACAATATATTTACTTCTAAAAGTCCAAATTAACTATAGAACTACAAAACCTCCATATAAATGAAGTAGAACAGAACTAAATAAATAGTTCCCATGCTTTATCCTATAATATACATATATATATATATATATATATATGATCTCTATCTTATAGTCTTCATATTTGTTCAAAAATAAAACGTATATCATTAGAAATTGATCTGATCACAGTTTAAATATATCGATTAGATTAAACTAAAGCTTTTCACGTGATGTATGTGAATGTTATCCTCGACTACATATATATATACATATGTATGTATGTATGTATGTTTATATATGTAATTGCTTGCATTCGATCTACGATCTATTTTTATCTATTCGCTGGTGCATGACCACTTAGAGATTGCAATTTCTTTTGAAGTGGACAAGTGTAAAAGGTTCTTCACTTGGTTGGACGCCAAAGCAAATTCGATTGTTAGATAGATGAATAGTTAGATAGATAGATTGTTAGATAGATAGATGGATTGTTAGATAAAGCCCTCTATTGTTCTTAGTATTTTTATTTTATTTGTCATTTTTGTTCTTTGTAAAGTGCCGTTCGACCGTCTAACTGAACCATGGACTAATTTCCAAGCCGCTTCGAATGATTAGCTATACCATTTTGATTTTAGTTATATATATAAATATATATATATATATTATATATATATATATATATATATATATATACATATGTATGAACGCTCTCATTATGAGTTTTTCAACTTCGAGTGCGCTAACAAGCCTTTACAATAAATCACTTGAAAATGTATATGTGAAATCAATGTAAAGCACTTCAGTCTATCAAGTGTCCAAAGCATGAAAATTGACGTACATTTTGATATATGAGCCAATGAGGATGTATAAATGTGAATATGACTGTGATGGATGTCAAGCGAGACAGAGAAAGAAACAGAGAGACAGAGAGAGAGAGGGAGAGAGAGAGATAGAAAGGTAGTTTGGTAGCCTTTGCAATGTAGAACGAGAGATAATAATCTCGCCCCCAAAACGTTAACGATACCACAAAAACCAAAGTGCATTCTGATGAGTGGCAACTGTCGTCTGTCTACATGACAAATAACTACAACAAATAAATAAACAAAAGTGAGAGAGATACAGATACAGATACAGATAGATATAGAAAATGGTAGTAACTTTGAAATGCACTTGAACAATATTAAAACCCATAACATACATACATATATTTATACATATGTATGTATATTTAGGTAACTGATATGAACAATTTGTTACCAGTTAACTCTAAATTAAATATTAAATAAAAACCAAAAACTAACTAAAGTCATTAAAAAAGAAAAAACTCTGCGATTTGACAAATTTCCGAAATGTTAAGTACTGCCCCCTCCAAACCAATTATCAAACTGAAAATTCAAAATAACTATATATATTGTATGTATAGCCGACTGCTGTCAAGCTAAACTTGATTTTAAAAACCAGATATAAGACGCGAAAATCAGTTAAAAACCCAAAAGGAAGTCCATGACAGACATTTCGCAAATATCTAGAAGGGGAGGGCGGGCAATAATAGCAAAAAAAAATAAAAAAAAAAAAAACAAAAAGAAATAACAATAACAACAAATATCTGATAAGGCAGTAAACAAAACTTTGTTTTTGCCTCTCTAATTGGTGAGACAAGGATGGCTAGTGATGGCTCAGTTGATGCCTGCTTTTGGGGGCCGCCCCACTCTCAAAACATTCTACACATGCTACATACACATGTAAAAACGTATGTATGTATACATTTCTCTATACATACACACATATGTATATATATGTATGCAGGTAAGTATATAGAAGCGATAACGATATCAATTGAAGATTGTGCATTTTCAATGGGCATGAATGATGGCTAAGAACAGAATGCAAAAAATTGTTAACAAAAAATTGTTTCTCTCTACCATCAATACTTACCAGCTAAATTTGAAATAGTTTTCTTATATACATGTATATATATATATATATATATCGTGAATTAGAATTCTACATTTTTTATACATTTGAATACACCTCATTCATACCTATTAAATATACTATAGTTACATATGTTGGTTGGTCAAATGCTTTGGTTGGTCTCGTCATTATCACAACTCTGATATCAGATAACGAATATTTGTGTTGTGTTGCGTGCGTGTGTGTGTGTGTGTGTGTGTGTATGGAGTGGCAAGTAGTTAGTTTGTTGACTGGAGTTTTATGGCCCGTACTCCCGATCTCACCGATATTGTTTGTCAATAAACATACGCGCCACATAATCGCCACTAAAATAATAAAAAGAAAGAAAAAATATATATGAAAATAATAATATTGTTGAGAATCGGTATTGGAATTATTATTATTATTTTATGAGGTGAATTGAACTCAAATTGACTGCCGTATTCAGCATTTAGGGTTTTGGTTATTCCAATAGACGCCCTCTTTAGCTCCCAATGATAGTTAGACCCATGAGGTTTATTGTAAAAAAAAAAAAGAAAATACGAAGGGTTAGTTAGTTTAGTGCTGCTGCCTGCCTCCTATCATATCATCGGTGGGGGCTACAACCTATAAGATTACAGTGGTTAAACAAATGCAAAACTCAGCATGCAATTTTCGTTTAACCCTTTTAAACACATTCTTCAAAGGAAGAGCATATAAAGTATCTTTAATTTATGAAGTATAAAACAGAATCCTTCGTGAATTGAGACCCAAAAAATAAGCATCCCTATATATAAAATGGCTACTTTTAATAGCTTAAAAATACTCTTTTCAAAAGTTGAAGTAAATTCTGCAAATTCATAAAAAAGATTAAATTCATTAATTATAATATAGAGAAAATTTTTATATAATATGACACGTTAGAAGGACTTATATATTTCGATATCTGTTAAAGATTTAAAAACATCTTTTAATTAAACTGATATTTTTTACTTAAGTCTTAACTTATTAAAATTATTTAAATATAACTTCCTTTGGATTGAAGCTTCTATGTCTATTAGAGATTGTTCCACTGTATTCAAGTAATGTTGAAGTATTCGTATACCACTGTGCTACCAAATCGGGTGTAGAACAGAGAAATAAAGAAAAGGGTACAAGAACAAATATAAGCGAAAAACTCCGATTTGAAAAAGGAAAAAAAATGAACGGTAAACGTTGCGAGTATCTCAGCGTTGTTGTACGGTCCCCTTTTATTTGGTCTCCCCATCTCACACTGCTCCCCACTCCCCTCCCTGTCTATCCCTGTCACTGTCACTGTCCATGTCCATGTGCGCTCTATTTGTATACGTATCATACATATACATATACATATACATATTCATAACAGAGCGATATCTGCAGCGCTCACTTACTTTAATACGTATATGTATACATATACATGGGCAACACTATCGATATGTGTACTTTATTTATATTTGTTTAACTCAGTTTTTGTACCACTACCTACATACATGTATATATGTATGTATGTACATATATATGTATATTTGTTGCTTTTGCTTCATTTTTTGTTTAATACCTATTTGACTTTAATAAGTGATTGTTGTAGCATTTAAAGTGTCGAACGTTGCGCCACTCCAGATCCAACCAGGTGTGTGTGGCTACGTTTAAGCGTGTAAGTGTGTGTGTGTGTATGAGTGAACTAGTGTGGATCATCGTCGGCATCAGGGTTCCATACCCCAAACGATGGTGTCCCAGTGCCCGAACATCAGTGTCACTTTGAACAACATAACGAAAAAATTGCAGACCCTCGAGTGAAATCGTTTTGCTTTTTATGGCCATTTAATAATACAGCAACAAGAACAACAACAATAACAACTACATCTACTAATTCGTTCAATTATTTGTACTCTCTTTTGTGATTTTTGAGTTTTATTATTATTATTATTATTTTTCATTTTTTTTTTTTGCATTATTTTTATAGTTTTTTTTTTTTTTTTGAATTTAGTGTTTTAACTACCGATCGTCGGTTAGAACGTCTGCATTTTGTATTAGTAACAATTAATGAACAAAACAGGGAACGCGCGCGATTTTTCGTTTGCCTTTTGAAAACTCTTTCGTATCGGAAAAACAAAAACAACAACAACACCAAAGGCGAAAATGTAGTGCCAAAGAATGTTAATAAGTTTAATAATAAATAAATAAATCAATATAACAACAAATTATAAAGTGATCAGGTGCATTAAAAAACGATCGGTGATTAATATACATAACGACAAATTCAATTTCAATTCAGTTGGCTTTAAAAACAATTTAAAAGCCTTTAAAAACAAAAAAAAAAGAAATACACAAGCAAATTTGTATACATATATATGTACATATCAATTTTTTCACGTGATTTATTATACTAATATAAATATATATATATTTACATATTACATATATATATATATATATATATCCTGTGGCAATCATCCTTGTTACTGAGCAACTCAGCTGGCATAACACGCCAACTTCTTTATTGTTAATTATGAGCAATTATAATCCGAATTGTGGTTACTTTGAGGATTGCAGCTATTACACGAATACGAATGTATACCAACAGGATTATTGCATGCCGCAGGATTACGAATATAATAAGCATGTCTATGAGTAAGTACCTAACAGTCTACCAAACTTCATTACAATCATCCAATGAACAAATTATATTTCATAAATTTTTTTTTTTTTTTGTGGTAAGTTGATTAATAAGTTATAAATACCGTCGGCATTTGTAAATTGAAACCACAAAGAATATATTAAGGTCATGACAGTAAATCGATCTCTTTTATAGTAGATTGGTTGGTAGAGTCCAGAGGATCTTTGTACATTATGTGTATATCATTGGGGAGTTGGGAAGTTTAGAAATTGAATTAGACTCTATCTGTCATGAATAGTTTATAATTAACTAAAGGTACATGTTAAGATACATTTTTATACCTATCATTTATTTAAATCTTTGAACAAATTCTACATTTGTGTGCAAACTTGAAAGTTTTAAAAGTTTCAGTTGACGGTTTCTAACACTTTACTACATACATAAATTAATCAATTAGAAAATTTTTAAGAAAATATCCTCTCAACCTGATCCAAAATGAGACTAAGAAAAATGCAAAAAAAAAAAAAAACCAAACTGAACTGTCAAAATATTTCTAAGAAATGGATAAGGCCAATTAAAAACAATTTGATTTAAAATCAGTTAAGAAAACATTGGCTTAAATGGAAAAGAAAAGAAAAACCTGCATAACCAAGATGAGAACTTCAAAGAGAACTACTGAGAGAGAGAGAGCGATAGAGGAGAAAATGAGTATTAACATTTAATGGCATAACAATAATTGGAATTTAAACGACAATAGAAGATCGAGATCGTATATATGTATATATATGTACATGTATATAGTAGTTGGCATATCGTCCAGGTCTTAAGCCCCATGATTTTCGCACAATGCACCTAAGCCAATGTTACGGCATTGTGATATAGAACCAAGTGAATGAATTGAATGGGTACCTAAACGAATCTGACCAGGCTAGTATGAATCCATGGCATGTGTGATAAGTCGTCCAGGCGAAAAAGGTGTCACACACAGTCAGTCAGTCAGTCAGTCGGGGAGAGAGAGGGAGAAAAGGAGAGAGAGAGAGAGAGAGAGAGAGAGAGAGAGACAGGGAGGGAGAGAGTGATAGAGGATAGAGGAAGGGAGTGCACTCAACAATGCGCATTATTTCCACTTTGTCACCTTTTCGGTTTGCTGGCCGGGGTTTTTTTGGTTTTCTGAGGACAAAACCAAAACACATGTTTAGAGGGAAATCGTTTGGAAAATCACACAATTTTATACACATACTGACAGAGCAGTAGCAATGCACACAAACAAGCACACAAACACATACACACACACACATACACACTCTGCAAAACCAAGAAGTTTAACACCAAAAAATTTAATTGGGTTTGCCCATAATCGTTGCATCGAACCCTCGGCTAATCTCGGATAATTCTGTTTGCCAAATAAAAACCAATTCTATTATTATTATTATTATTTGTATTTTATGTCATGTTATTTCTCATTTCGGTTTTCGGGATTTATTCATTGATGCCACCGTCGGTTTTCACATGTTCACCTTCTTCTGTTCGGGAGGGGAAGGGGAAAGGAATTCCCTTAGCAGCAGGTCTTTCTTTTGCTTTTGCATTTTCTTTTTCCTTCTTTTTCACTAATTAAAATTGAACAAGGAAACATTTTTTTACACTTCAATTCATGTTATGCGGCAATTCGTTTTGCCATTCACAAATAAATAAGGGAAAATGAAAAAGAAAAACAAGAAAAATAGAAATAAAACAACCAAACAAACTTCTCCATTCCCCGTTTAGCTATTTTCTCATACTACACACTTGAAGAAGAAAAACACCAAATACAAGAACAACGACAACGACAACAACTTGAAGGACATAAAAGGACACGCCATACACTTGTCTAACCGCCCTGAAATATGAAGTTCGAAAATATAATTTTACTTCATTTTTATTAATAAAGAATACAAAAACTCAACAATAAAAAGAAGAAACACAACAAAAAAAAATAAACAACTTAACCCCAAGCCTAATAAACTAAAACAAAAAAAAAAAAAAAAAAAAGAAAAAGAAAGGAAAACGAAGAAAAAAAGCATTACTAAACGCAATTCGGAAACGCAACCAGTCAAGTTGAACGTACTCCAAAAAAGAGAGAAAAAAAAAATACTAACAAAAAGGAAAAAAATTCAAAACAATATACATAAAACAAAAAAAAAAAAAACAAAAGCTTCAAATGTCTGGGAATTTGGGCACATGTTGTCGTCATCGTCATCGTCATCGTTGTTGTTGTTGTTGTTGTTGTTGTTGTTGTTGTTGTCTGTGATGTTACTGGATGAGCCCGATGCCAGGAAGTAAACACAGCGCCGGGCCCATTCTATATACTCGCACATATACATACATAATACATATATATTTCTATATGTTATACCCACAAACCTTTATTAATGTAATAGATACAGTGACTTACAAAATTCTATACCTTTAGAAATTGTAGATTTTTGCAATTTATATTAAAAGATCAGTCACTTAATTGACTTATTAAATAAATACTTTACTTTCAAGAAAAGATGTGGTTCACTTCGGAAATGGGGAAAAATAAAAATATCAACATTTTTATTATACACTCCGCAAGGGTATAAAAATCGAACTTTAACTCAAGATATAGCTAAGAGTTATTTCAAACTAAATCAAACAATCGTTTCATTTTCTTCAAATTTCCAATTCTAAAATTGTGGAAACATATTATATAATGATAAAGTCATGATTAACTAATTTTATTATAATACTTTTCTAAAATAATTATTTACATTTTCTATATTATATAGACATATTTTAAGAAATTTGTCAATAATATTTGTCTATATACCAAAAATAACTAACTTAATTTTAAAAATTTAAAGTTAACAATATAAAATTTCTCGCGATCTGAAATTCGCAATTTAAATGCAATAATTTTAAAGAATTTGTTATTGGAAATATAGAGTAAACAAATCCGATATGCAATATTCAATATGTACTATCCAAAGTTTTTCATATGAGAGCAGGGCTATCAAGTGTATTAATGCTTTAAATAATTTCATGTCAGTCAAGTTAAAATCGTTGCAATTCTGAAAGAAGAAGAAGAAGAAGAAAAAAAGAATAGCTAAAAAGAAAAACCTCTTCTGTAAACGTTGCTGTCAAAATCGGAGACCACTTGCCCTGACAAATGCCATGATGGGGAGGGAATTATGGGGGGGGGCTCGACTCGAGTCAATTCTCTGCATGTCAAAGCAAATTGTCAGCAAAGAAAAAGGAAAAGTTTCAGTCAGAAATCAGAAATTGATACATTTCACAAATGTTTTTTTTTTTTGCCCCTTTTATTTTTTTTTTTTTTTTTTTTTTTTCTTCACCCATTTGTGTCGCGTGAGACGCGTGACTTGATGATATTTAATGCCAGTTTGTCAGCCAGTTTTTGGCATCGCATGCATATTTCTTTCATGCGAATGTGAAAATAACACAATGAAATTTGCATCTGCCCGAGCTGCCAAATTGATGACCCTATAATGAAGCATGTGATTGGCTGAAGTGTCACGGACGGACGAAAAGGATAGAGCCAGCCGTTTCTTTACTCCTTTGCGTCTAAACCATCTTAAGTTGAGGAACAATGAATCAGAGCGAAAATGACAAATGCAAATACGTATACTTATACATAATCGATCAATTTAAAGATATTGATTGTATATATTTAAAGTGTATTATCTATTATTATTTATCTAGCTTTAAGATATAAAACCAGTATATTAATAATTAAAAATTCATATTGCTAAGATATATTCTATTTATTACTTATTAATTTATTCGTTAATTGAATGTATATGATATATAAATCAAAATAATTTATGTTTCCATTAAATGTATAGTTAAAGTAATATAAAAGATAACTTTTTTGCAATGAATAAGTTTGAAATAATTTATTTAATTTAAAACTCTTAAATAATTGACAAGGTATTAAGAATTAATTTGTTTTTAACTTTCAAAAGTTAGTAAATTTTAATTAACCATTTCTTGAACTTTGTTTGAAATAAAATTTGAAAATGCAGTCCGCGGTAGAGTGGTAGAGTGTATAAGTGGCCCTGTCATTTGGGCAACTGAACAACGAGGATCCGGATTCGAATCCCATGCTAGTGTATGGATGTAGTTTTCGTCTAAGCCGAAGGCCTTAGTTGCCAGTGCTTGCAGTTTGATAGTTTTACAACTATATCCTATACTTTAATAATAATAATAATAAAAATTTGAAAATATGTAAAATGTTTATTATCATATTTAGGTCTCAACTAGAATTAGATGATTTTGGTTTAAAAATTTGTTATATATGGTATGTATCCGGATATATAGAATTTGCCTCACATGATACCAGCATTCAATTAATAGAGAGAGAGACAATACCACAAGAACAACCCAAAATGGGCAAAAAGGTGTCATTTAGGTGTGTGTTAGGGTAACATGCTGGGCCATTGATGGAAACAACAACAACAACAAATGTATTGCATTTTTGGCAATTGCTAAAGGACATTTGAAACAAATTGCAAATGAATCCCTGTTCAAAGCATCAAGCTGTGAAGGAAGTAAAAGTCGATATTTATATGGATATAGGAAGTGTGTCCTGTCTATAGAGAGGAAGTTGACTAAATGACAGTGAGAGAGAAGGAAAGATAAAGAGGGAGAGAGAGAAAGAGATGAATACCCAGTGGTGGACATAGTGCAATGTGGAAAATCCATTTGTCAAGTTTTTTGGGTTTATGACCCACTCACAATCAGATCCTCACAGCCGGCAGCGGCTCTTCTTTCTCTTTTTTTCTCTTTTTTATTAATCAATGGAATATATATATGTGTGAGTGTGTGTCTGAATTCTGTCCCTTTCTAGCTAGTTTGAAGTGGTGCAGCAATATCCGCTGCTGCTCCATTCTATTGTCCTTTCAATTTGAGAGCCATGAAATGGCATTAGATTGTTAGTCGAAAGGGATGCAATCGGCAATTTTACAAAAAAAATAAAAAAAAAATAAATAAATATAACAAACAACAACAATATCAAGAAGGAACACCAAATGTTGAATGGTATTCAAAAGTAGGAAGTAATTTATCTAAATTTTCTAAACCCAACACGGATCGCATCCAATCGTTTTGCATTTGAAAGATCGAATATGAATGTGATTGTCATTATCTTATTAATGATAATGATGTGCGATCAAGGGGAGGTGGAGAAAGTGGTAGAAGTTGTGAAGGGGCAAAATCAA
The DNA here is from genome assembly GCA_018150375.1 of Drosophila sturtevanti. Taxonomy (NCBI): domain Eukaryota; kingdom Metazoa; phylum Arthropoda; class Insecta; order Diptera; family Drosophilidae; genus Drosophila; species Drosophila sturtevanti. The sequence goes on along the minus strand of JAECWJ010000392.1, from coordinate 362,316 downwards.
ATGATTATACACTATAAGCCGATTTAAGGGACTTCCCAAGAAAATAAAGAAGGAAAAGATGAATGTGAGGAAATTATTGAATCACACACACATGAAAAGTAAATAGTTTTTGGAATTTTATACATAAAAAAAACATAGTATTTTAAATAAAATATTATACTTTTTTGTTTTATAATTTCAAGTTCAATGATTATAAATTATTTAATCAAGTGCAAGTCTTATATTGAGTTAATATCGACATTAACTACGAAAGCTTTAATTTATGTTTTTATCTTATCTTCAAGAGATTCGAAAAGCATACATACGAATCGAAATCGGTATTGAAATTTATTTAATCAGTGTACCGGAAATCAACTCCTATATATATATACATGCATACATACCCATAAGTCAAAGCAAAACCTAGTCAAATCGAAACTAATGCAAAAAAATTTAAAAAAAAACACAAGATTTTGCGGTATCTTTTTAATTTATTTAAAAAACAAACAGATTATTTAATTTATATTACATTTTAATGTATAAATATATATATATATATATATATATTCATGTCTATATGCCATATAACTAAAGGATCCGTAGAATATCCTTGCATCTGCCTATCCAGCTGTATTTACACAATTTTCAAACTGGGACTAAAGTTGTAATGAAAATTTGCTGCTTTTCACTTTTCCCATTCTTTATTTCTCAACTTCAAGTAGAAGAAGAATAGATGCCACGCCCCATTAAAATATGTGTAGATCCCATTCAACAATTTGCCAGAATGAAATTCACTGGAATCAATATCATCAAATGGTTGCGACAACTGGACAAAGATCACGCCAAAGAGCCAAATACTGACCCCGTCCTTGTTAAACACAACCGAAAGATCAATCAAAAAAAAAAAAAAAAAAAGGAAAAAATAGAAGAGATGAGAGAACAGAGGGTAGAATAGGAAAAAGGAAAGATAGAAGCACGAGTAATCGAGGAGATAAAGGTAAACTTCCGTAGTACCATACTATGAGATGTTATGTACTTCATTCCTTTATGTTACAAAATTTTTTCGAATTTTTTTTTGTTGTTTTTTTTTTTTGGTAAATCACTTCCGTGCAACGAATTTGGGAACCCAAAAAAATTGTCATGGCCGTCAATCGACAGCACAGAGAAGAGGGAGAGGGAGAGGGAGAGAGAGAGAGAGAGATAGGGAAGGAATAATGATGCCATGGTTAAAGAGGGAGAGAGGAGGGTCGACTCTTAGTTTTGAAAATGAAATTTTGAAAAGAAAGGAAAACCGGAAGGTAAATTAAAATGGATGACAATGGAATGAGGATGAGGATGAGGATGAGCGCGGGGCTGCTTATAAACGAGCATTGAATGAATGGCGTTCGTGTATATGTATGTATGTGTGTGTGTCTATGTGTGTATGTGTACGTGTGTGTGTGTGTGCAGCATGCTACTCTCCTTTTCTCTATCACTCTTGTTGTTTCTCTCATCTCTTGACAAAGCAAACACCTTTGACCAAAAACACAAAAATTTGTTTGGTATTCGATGTTCGGTGTGTGATTTTTTACGCTCGTTGCCAAACGAAGCGTTTAATTGGGGTGGTTAATGTTAGTGATGCCGCTGCATACAAACGTTCAACCGATAGACATACCGACCGACCGACCGACCGACTAACAGACCGACACACCGCCTGCCCGCCCGCCCCTAACATGGTATATCTGTCGCGCGATTTCCTTCGCCTGCCTTCTGCTTAACACAAAAACCATTTTTGCTGACATTCAACATATTTTATTGCATTTGGTAATAGAAATGAAATTGCCTTCAGTTTCATTGTTGTTAATTGTTTTTGTTGTTGTTATTGTCATTGTTGTTGCTCTGCACTTCCCCATAGATATCTCTGTGGCTCTATTTAGGGCCTAGGGCCACATTGTCACACTTCATAATATCAAGTCTGTTAGATTGTATCAGCTGCTGGATATATTGAAGAGTTTTTATGTCCTTTCGAACGAGGATAATCACTCAAAAGGTGAGAAGCCAATTAAAGAATGAAATATTTATAAATTAAATTTATTCCAAAGCTCAAACAAAATTTTAATTTGCATTTTTTAGCAAAACTTTATATATTTTATTCAATTCTTCAAGTTAATGATTATAAATTAATTATTAATTGATATACATATGTAAGTATGTATGTAGTTTTTGACTCAAATTTAGATTGTCTTAAAAATTTTGGATTTTTAAGAATCTTAAGCTTCAAATATATGTATCGATATTAAATATATATGACATAAACAATTTAAAGCCAAAAGAAAAACACAGAAAATAATTTGTTTCTATTTGAATTTATTTAATTCAGAAATTTACGTTGGATATTCTTTTCAAATAAGTTCCATATGCATTCTAGGTAAACCTTAATTAAATAAACAAAAAAAGCAAGTAATTCATATTTTTTTTCAAATTAATTAAATGATCGATTGAGGCATATATATAGTATATATACTACATTATTAATTATAAGGTATTAGAATGTATTATATAAAAGAAGGTCATATATTTTCATATGAAGTTACATTATAATTACTTTGATTAGATAAATTTATTTAATATATTGGTTTACTCGAGTTACCTTTAACAGCAAAAGAGTGACTTATTTTGCAAGTCCTTCTAAAAGGATGTGTAAATTCTTTTCTGAGATCTGATTTGGGAGCAAATTCAACTAACAGAAAGTTGATTGCATTTCCAAGCAAATTAATCCTATTAATTTATTTATTCATCGAAACATCTATACGAATTGAAGGACTCAATTGAATGAATAAGAAAAACTCAATAAAACAACAAATCGCCAGCGTGTTGCAAGTAGCATACTTAACCCCAAATATATGTATATACATGTATGTATATACCAATGGACACAAAACAAAAAACAACAACAATAACAACCAAAACACAATCAAACAAAACCATTTAAAGTAGTTTTCAAGTGCTTAGAGAAAAAAAGATAAATAAATATTTGAATAAAGGAACCAACAAGCAACAAAAATAAGCAAAACAATATATACATATATATGTATATATGTATATGTACTTATATATATTAAACGAGTTTTTATGCGAGAAATGAATTGAATTTGTATGTTATTTGAATACCACAAGAAGAGATAATACCTAAAACATATATATATATATATATATATATAAACATATTGTTGTTGATGTTGCCGATTTTTTTGTTGTTGTTTTTTTGCTGTTGCTGTTGCTATTGTTGTTGTTGTTGCTACTTAAACTTCCTGCGGAAGCTAAACGTATAACAAAAATAACAACAACAACAACACTAACAATATGAGTCGGAGGAAAGGGCGACGCAGCGACGTTGACGCTGAAAGCCTTTTACTTGCAACATCATCATTAAGGCGCATAACAATGGCCATCACACACACACACCAATACTCACACACACACACAGACGGAGAAACAAACGCGCACATAAAATGGGCGTGATCTAAAAACAAAAAAGAAGAAAATTTCCCTTTTGCCCGATTTTGTGTTATCCTTTGTAATAACAAAAATTTTCCCAAACATGCGCGCAAGTGCTCTTGTTAATCTAGCCATCTCGCTTACACAGCGCAATGATTGGCTTAAAGGTCTCTGTTGTGACGCGCCCACTTTAACAACGGCAGCGGCGGCGTCGTCGTCATCGTCATCGTCATCGGCTACTGACTACTGCACCATTGCCGACGGCAATACACGTAATTTCCCCTAGGTGCCGTGCATTCATGCGTATGTATGGGTGGGTGTATGTATCTATGTGTGTGTGTGTGTGTGGGTGTGAATATAGATGTGCGTGTTGTAATCCGACATGGAGTACCAGCACCGTTCACAATTGGAGTGTTATTGGGGTGGGCGAAGGGAGTAGGTAGGGAGTTATGTAAAGGCACTCTTTGTTACATACTAAATACATATAAGCACATACATATATACATACATAAATACATACACACATACATATACATATATGGATACATATGTGTATGTATGTATGTATGTACTTCATTGTAACTATATGTACTGGCATGCATATGTATATCTACACACACACATAAGCACGCAAACATGCTTACACACTTACGAGGTGTGATGCAAAAAGAACCTCTCCAAATTACCGTCTGCAAATATTTTTTGCATCAATTATTGTAAATATTATTAAGATTTAAAAAAAAAAATTTTGTTATCGAAAATCCAAAAGAAAGTAACAATTTGGAAAATACAGAAAATCATAAAATAATTTAATTTAATTTTACATAATTTATAATTAAACTTATTTAGAAAAGTTGGCTAAAATATGTATGATATATCTTTCAACTACCTTGTAACTCAATATGGTAAAACAATTAACAGGATGAATGAAATTGTTAAAAAAAATAATAAAACCAATAACTAATTAGTTATTTCAATTAACAATTAGACCGATTTATATTGTATACATATGTATATATCTATTATATATATTTTGTTATTAAAACAATTTTAATCTAATTATTATAATAACATTTAGATTATTCTAACACAATCAAATCATGAAAAATGTCATCCTAAAAACATATACCTATATATTCATTGGTATCAATGAACGAGTGTATTTCTGGGAGTTAAGGATAATGAATCGAAAATATATATAAGTGCTTGTGTATCTAATCATTTTTTAAAAGTAAATGAAATAGTTATAATATATATATTGATATAAATTTAGATTATATTATTATATTATTGTATTAATATATATGTATATATATTTACATATATTGATTACTTATTCAATTTGAACTATATCAGATTTTATATATAATGTGTCATGAGATCCGTTTACGAATCTCGAAAACCAACAGTTGCTATATACTTATTAAACACACCACGTACATATACGTACATATACATATATATATACATAAACATATATATATATATATATATACATATAAAAATACATATATATATTTGTATGGCATGGAGCATATTAGATGGCGTCCTGGCACGCCATGTGTCTGCCATATTATTTTTTCAATTGCTTGAACTTTTTCTCTTTTCTCTTTTCTCTACATGTCCTTTGCTTTCTCCTCTTTTGCTGAAGTTTAGCTAATGGTTGTGTTGATTATGTATTTTCCTATATGCCTCTTTCTTTCTTTTCTCCTCATCCTTAAAAGTGGGAGTTAAAGTGCTTAGCTTTTTCGTTATTCCTTTGGGTGTGTCCTCTTATATGGGAATATGTGGATAAATTATATAGAAGATATGTATATGTACACATGTATGTATGTATGTTAAGGATCTGTTGGTAATAATGGGTTTGCTTGTGAAATTCGAAATTCAAATGGTGCTTGACAAGTCACGACATAACATTTGTAGATACAATCATAAAAAAAAAGTCATAGTTGACCTCTTTAATAAAGTTAAACAAAAAAGAAATAAATAAAAAAAAATGATATTTTACGTTTATAGTTTATTAAATTAGTAATAAAATAGTTTCATGAATGTTTATAGCAATACCAACCTCCCGCCTCATAAACATATGTATCTATTTGTAGAACTTCTTTTAATGAAAAATATATATATATAAATAATGTATTTTATGTTTATAATATTATTTATACATATATATAGATTTGTAAAGTTATTTCAGAATCTTAAAAAGTTGTCTTTGGGGAATATAATTATGTATATATATATGATATATTTATATAGTTATATAAACTTATTCATTATTCATTAACTTGAGCTTAAACAATAGTTTCTATATGTGATTGTTTTTTTTTTTTATAGTTCAAATGATTTTTCAATTACTGATGCCAAGATTACCTTTTGTAGTGCAAAAACTTCGAATATGATATATATATATGAATATATATATATAAAATTATATATTCATCCCATATTGTAGGTACTCAATATTAAATATCTAAACTTACCTAAAATCATCCAAGTTTCGCAGTGGACATAAAATTCTCTAACATATGGATATGACAATAGCCAATAATATGTGTGGGTTTATATTCCATTCGATCCGGAATTTAGTTTATATTTCTTGTGATTTTACAATATTTAAATATATAATTTTCTAATCGTTAGTTAATATCAACTGGATTGAATTGGATTAACTATACCATATGGCAACCAGTGTAGATACCAGCAATGGCTAAGTGCAAATAGGGATCCGCCTTTCTAGTTGATTTTTCTTTTTTTTTTTTTCATTTGAAGAGATGATAATGATAAATACAATATAATGACGCAGCAATTGTTGACAACATCAAGTGTAAGAGTGGTAGATTCGAAGAGGAGCCGTTTGGCTTGGATGAAACTAAAAAGAAGAAGAAGAAGAAGCCGATGAAGATGAAGATGAAGTACAAGATGATGGAAAAAAAAGGGGACTTATCTGACTGGCTGGCGACTGGAGCGACCTATCTACCTACTCAAGCAGTACAATGGCTAACACACACGCACACACACATACATCGAGCGGCACACACACAGATACACACATACACTTAAGTGCCCACTCGTCTCGACAACTGGATAAGTGTAAGCGAGATGGCAACCTATATCGGGCAAAATTTGCGTTCCTTGTCTAACATAAGGATAACTATGCTCTGACATGGTGGTGGTATTGGTTTGTTTTTGTTGTTGTACGCTTGCTGGTGGTTGAATGGGCCACTCAGAGTGTTGCTCGTGCTCGTGTTGTTCGTGTAGTATCCTTGTTGAAAAGGACATGAGAAGCCACTTAGTTGAAAATGCGGCGAAACAACAGCCAGAGAGTCTCTCCACTCATCTCTCTCAGTGTGTATGTGTGTGTGTGTGTGTGTGTGTGTGTGTGTGAGACTTGCTATATACCCAATTGTGAATAGATGCCTCATATACCAAACACACCCTATATATATATATATTTATACATGTATCCCTCTGCCTTTCTGTATGTGTGTGTGTGTGTGTGTGTGTGTTTGTGTGTGCAGCGTAACATTTTTGGTACATTTCTGCCGTTGGCTGGTTGGACTCGTGTCGAGTTCTTGATGTCTCGTTAGTTGTTGATGACACTTCAGTTTGGAATGTTTAGAGTGCGGCTCGAAACATAACAAAACGTTCGACCATATCTCGAAAACCCCAAAAAAAAAATATAAAAATAACAAAAATAATACTAATAATAAAAGAAACTTAACATTTGAAATTGCCCGTGCAGCTACTATCCGACAGGATCGCGAAAGTGCATTTGTTGCCTCCAAAAATGGTGCCAAGTTTTTGACCAATTTAATCCAATTTTTTCACACATAAATAAATTAATATTTCCAAAAACAAAGAAAATCATTTACACATAGTGTTTAAATATTTACACACACACATATATATATATATATATATATATTAATTATTTTTTTTTACTCGTGTGTGTGTGTGTGTGCGTGTGTGTGTGTGAACATAAAATCACGGCCGCAAAGTGGCGGAGAAACGTAAAAATCATCCATCGTCGTCGCCGTCGTCGTCGTCGTCGTCGTCGTCGTCACCTGCCCCAGCGCAGCGACGCAAATCAAACGGGGGATCTCCAGAGCTAAAACCAGAGCCGGAGATAGTACAAACAATCCGTACAATGACAAGCTCGGCGGTTTTGGAGCGTACACCGACCAAGCGTGGTGCAACGGGTGAAACAAGGGAACGGGAAAGGGAACGGGAGCTAAGTAGTGGACATAGCAGCGGTTTAGGTAGTGCTGGCAGTCTACCCGCCTCACCACAGAGTGCGGTTACAGTTAGCCCTGCCACGCCTACAACGCCCACAACACCAAAACGTCCATTACGCACTTCAACGCCCTCATCGATATTGGAAAGTGGCGAAAGCCATCAAAACGATCGAGACCGTGAACATGAACGGGAACGTGAACGGGAACGGGAACGGGAACGAGAAAAGGATCGTCAGCTTGAACGTGAACAGGAGCAAGACCGTGAACGAGAGCGTGAAAGAGAAAGAGAACGAGAAAAAGAAAAGGAAAGGGAACGAGAAAGAGAACGAGAAAGAGAACGAGAAAGAGATCGAGAAATGCGTCCAATCAAACTGATTAGCACAGCCAGCACAACAGTACCAACAACAACAACACCCTGTGGAACTTTATCGTCAACGGAACAGTTACGCATACCAACAGGAGCAGCCGCTTTCAGTGGCTTTCCCGGATTGCATAGCATGAGCAGTCTAATGGTACCGTCATCGGCTGCCGTTGCGGCAGCTGCAGCGGCTCCCTTCCTGCCCTGGTCACCCATATTATTGCCACCATGGAGTCATGCCCTATTACCGGCTGCCTTCTATCCAGCTGCTTTACGGAATGCTTTGCCCGGGTAAGAACGAAAATATCATTTTCAATCACGAACGATAAAAGCACTCAACAGGAAGATTTCCTTCCAGAACTTAACTTTAACTGCTTCAATTTCGATACCAAAAAAAAATTTATATGGGGATCGAAAACTGAATCCTGAAACTTATAATAAAAATCTACGGCTTTTTATATAGACCACTTATCGAGAAATCTGAGATTGATTTCCTTATCATTTGTTTTATATGGTCTAACTTAAAAGATATGCTATACATATACATACTTATATCTGAAAAATTTGGAATTAGTAAAATCGATTCTATAAGTCATTCTCTGAGGTGTAATTTTTGGTTTACTTTCAAATGGTTGACCTAAAACTTTACAAATTCGCAACCGATTTATATAAACAAGTTGTATGTAGATTTAAAAAAAAAAGAAGTTATTTGTATATAAATATACCTTGAATTCATTATCATCCCACCATATCCTTGAAAATGCAATATCAAGCCCTCGTTGATCTCTCACACCCATATACATAGGCAGCATGTTAATGGATTTGGGTTTAACTAATCCCCAGTCATCTGATTTGGTCAATCCAATCACAGGGCAACTTGCCCTAAAGTAAATTAACTAAATCCACCAAATGTAATTCCCCATGTAATGCAGAGTTTGGCAAGAGGTTTTTGACCAAGATCAGATCAGTTAAGAAAGAAACTCGAGAAATTTTATTTTGTTGTTGTTTCTGTTAATTTTTTCGTCTTTTTTTTTTTCCTTCTTTTGTTTTGTTCTAACACTTGTTTTTGTTGTTGTGTGTTTGGCCTGCTAAGGAAAAATGTGGCTTAGAAATTCCCATAGCACCAGCACCTATGTTGGTAACGATGGGTGATGGTTACACTGATGCTGATGGCAATGGTGTTGGTGGTGTTGGTGGTGTTGGTGATAGGGAAACCCCAAACGCAGTTCAACATGTGTGCAACAGACGACTAAATTTATATTAACGATGGACAAAGATGACGCACTTTGGTATTGCGGCGTCACACTGTCTGGTCTGTAGGGCAATTGGGAATTCCATTTAGACCTGGCGGGGAATGCCCTATTCGTGTTCGTCCTGGCCGTGGGAATTTCGCAAAGACATTTGGGAAAATTTCTGTTAGACAATGTGTGCGGAAAAACCGGAAGGAGACAAAAAGCGAAACTTGCGCCAATCAACAACACATGGTCAGTTATCCCAAAAACCTGTGCGTCTAAGGCGTGTTGAGCAGGTAGCTCAACGGATCGTACATACATACATAGATCACTGAACAGATTTTTGTGTGTTAATTGTTAATGTGGTATTGGTGGAAAATCAAATTTGTATTAGCGAAAAAAAAACTGAAATATTGTTAACTGAATAACTAAGAAGTAACAGTATGGAAACTAGGGTTAGAGGTTAGGGGTTCAAGGGGCTTAGGGTCTAAATGGACTAGGTGTCAATAATCCCATGATTAGTCTACACTTAATCGAAGTTAATCAAAGGTGACACCGATCTACTTGTCGGTCTACTTGTTGTATATTTTGCTGAAAGTCACCGACCGTTGGTCAGGTAACACAACCGATTCTTCAGTTCGCCGATTCACATTTTCTCTCGTTTTCTCTTCTTCAGTCAGGTAGGAACACACAGTCACAATAGAGAACTCATTCATGATTTTTCAACCGGATGTTGTTAGCAGCATGGCATAAAATTGACAATTCACTGACTTCCTTTCTTTATTCTTCCCTTTTGATTTACCTATGTATTTATTTTTCTATATCTTTTTTGCAGTCTATTTGATGCGAAGGTACCGTCATCACAACGTTCTGGATTTCACATATCGGATATACTCAATTTAGATGGTTCGGATTTGAAAAATGCTGCTGCAGTTGCTGCTGCTGCCGCTCATCATCACAGCACTGAACTGAGTGGAGCCGGCGAGGCTGCCAATGGACATGGTCATGGTCATGGACATGGACATGGACATGGGCAGGCTCATGGTCATTCAACTGTTCCAACGGCTACACTCTCGCCAAAACCCAATGCCACAAGCCTGACACAAACTGGGAGCGAAACGGATCATGCTACACCCGCCATAGCAGCTGTTGCTGCCACTACCCATGGTGGACCAGAACATGGTACGATTCCAGATCATCATAGTATCCATCAGACGCATCATCAGCAGCAACAACAACATCAACAGCAACAACAACAACAACAACAACAGCAGCAACAACAACAGCAACAACAACATCAACAGCATCCACATCCCCATCCGCATCATCAGCAACAAACACCATTATTAAGCCTATCCCATCATCATACTGTATCCGATGGTGGACATGCTCATGCGGCATCAGCGCAGGCCGCTGCCCAGCTGCTGGCCAGCCATAATGCAGCGGCTGCCGCTGCTGTGGCCGCTGGACAATATTTTCCAAAGAATTTCACTGGCAATTTTACTGATGATATGTCATCATATCATCATATGGCCCAAACAATGCTATCTCATACGGGACGCAGTGCGTGGATCAAAGAGAATGAACTATATGGTAAGCGATATTCATATATTTTCTATCTAAATTCAATTCTCATCTCATCATAATCGATTGCAAAAGTTTGAAAAACTTTTTAATTGAACGACCTCAATTCATTTGCAAGAGATTTAAGTAAAGAAATTTAGTATTATATATATTATATATAATACAATATTATCGCTATATAATAAGGGGCTTTAGCTTCAAATAGAAATATATCTACATGTGTGAAGTATAGAAATATATAAGTATAAGGAATCATATAATAGATATACTTAGATCAACTTTTTGTCTTAACTCACATTTGCCAATCTAAAAGAGTTTAAAATCTAAAGAACTTTAAACTTTAACTTTAAAAAAGAAAAATTAAAAAATATTTGATATAATTTATTAATTCTTTAAGGATACATTATTAATATATATTTTCAAATATTTATGTAGTTAAAGTTTAATTGAGTTACGGGCATTTAAGAATAAATTTAGAATGATAGATATATATATATATGTTTATAGAGAAATATATATATATATTTAAATTTTAAACATTACGATCTTGATTAACTAGATATCTACATTTACATAGTTCATATTTATTTTCAAGTATTCACTTAATACATATAACAATGTCGAGTGCTTATTACCGATTTATCATTGACTTTAACTTATAGAGCTTTTCTCGTCAGTTCGATCTTATGTAAAAATATAGGGGTGACGATTAATAATATTGTTCATAATAATTGCCTCACATACACACACACACACACACACACACTCTCTTGCATAAAGAGCTAGAGGCAGCTGTGTTTGCATATCGACAACTTGGCATTTAATATCAACTGGACTAACCCTTGGCTATGCCCATTATGCCACGCCCCATTTGGCAAAGTACCTTTTCTGTATTTTTATATTTTATTTTTTGAAGTTGCACAATATTGTGCATGCACACTCCCATCCATCCATCCATCCATCCATCCATCCATCGGTCGTACAAAAAGTAGTCAAGTCAATGTCGTTTCAGGTGCTTCAAATGCGAAGTGGTAGTCCTTTAACCACCACTGTACCCCATCAGTTTATATATACACACACACATACATACATACATACGTATGTTGCATCGTGACCCTTTCCCTTACGTTTGTTAGTTTGTCGAGACCCCGAAAAAAAAAAAAAACATAATCTTGACTAATAGTTTGTATGCGCTTCACACTTGAGGATTAATTTTGTTATTTTTGTTATTTTTTTTTTTTTTGTGTTCTTCTTCCTTCATATATATTATTTAAACGTCTGGGATACCTCCCGTCCGTCTATTGTTTTGTTGCGAGGCAAACAATTTTTCAGTCATTCCTTTCATATAGCCTCGAAATTTATGGCACGCACTTCCGTTTTGTTCTGTATTCTTTTTTATTCTCCTCTCTCTCTCTCTCTCTCTCTCTCTATCGCTTTTTTTTTGCTACAAATTATAATTGCTTGCTTTTTTTTGGGAAATTTCACAGCTGTAAGTTGAGGACTCGCGTTTTTTTTTTCTTTTTGATTGTATTAAGTTATTAATTTGTTGAGTTGTCATGGTGAAGGCGGTTTAGGGGCTTTAGTTGATGGTGGGGCTAATGGCACAACCAAAAAAAGAAGAAGAAGAAAAAAAGAGGAAAAAAAAATACAGCAAAAAGTTCTTCGATTTGTTAGACAAGCCAAGAGTTAGATTGGATTTTTATTTATCTACATACATATGTATATATACATATATATATATTGATATTTTTATTTTTCTAATATTTTTATGCCCGCTCTTTTATGCATTTTTGCATCTCTTGTGGTTTTTGAAATTCAATTTGTGCACGCCCATGGCGATAAATCAAAAGTGGGCGTTATAGATACCGGAAGAGAATGGAAGGCGGCCCGGTACCAACCAACGTGTGTTTTCTGAGGTTTGCCTTTTGTCCTTGTGCCCTTTTTGTTGTTTGCCATACAAACAGACGAAACTCACACGGACATATTTTCCAATAGTTCAATATATGTATATATATGTATAGATATTTGTATCTTCTATTGACAATAAATGCATTTTCATTAGCATGCCGAAGGTCAGCCAGTCAGTCAGTCAGTCAGTCAGTTTTCTATAGCTCTGCAGGATATATACATATTCATGCAGCCTGGCAGCCAGGTAGTCTCTGTCCCTGTCCCTAACCCTACCCCTGCCCCTGTCCCTTTCCCTATTCTCTGATGATGCCTTGTCGCCTAATTGACGTTATTAGCAATAAAGGTGAAATGGGATGGGATCGAATAAAATGGCATGGGATGGGGTGGGATGAGGGGGTTTATTCATTTTGCGTTCTGTAGGGGTTGTTTCTGTTGCTGTTTCTGTTTCTGGCATCTGGTATGCTCAATGCTCGATGCTCGATGATCAACCACAGGACTAATCCAATTGTGCTGTCAATTTGTCCTTTTACCTTGTTGGCGGTTCGCCCCTCGTTTACCTACGAATATTTATCTGACTTTACAGTTTTTACCATTTTTTTTTTCAGCCATCTCATGCCCACTTTTTTTTTTGCTATTCATTTTTGTGATAGGGGTGTGTGCAAAAGCATTAATTTTTCACAATGAACAGCGAGAAAATAGAAAAAAAAAAAATAAATGCGCTTTCAAATTTCAAATATTCCAATATATGATCAAGGATTTAGCACCAAAAAGTAGGCAATAGAATTTGTTAAATCTGAATTGAGAACGTAAAGTTATCCTAATATAATGAATTAAACAATAATTTCTGAAATATCATATTTGAATCAATTATAGATAGTTAAATAATATTGATATATTGATAATAGGTATTTATTTTAATTGATCCATCAGTTGTTTTTCTTTACCTCCATCTAGTGCATAAATTATTTTAATTCAAATTTTAATTGTTTTCATTTTTTTCTCTTCTATTGTAGGCACACAACAGCCGGCTAGCCCGGACAGCACTTCGCCAGTTACCTCAGAAGTATCCTATACATATATTGGATCCAATTGCCAAACCTCACCAGCTCTATCGGGCGATTATAAGAGTTATAGTCGTTCGGCGGATAGTGATGCTTTATCGGTTGGCGATACTTTGCATACGCTTCATGGCGCTAATTCTGGTGCACCGACGGCAGCGCATGCTCTTCACAACAACAACAATAATAATAATAATAATACCAACAACAACAATAATAATAATAATAATAGTTTGAAAAACGATGCCATTAGTCATGATGATAGCCTCAATGAGGATGGAATCGAAGAGGATATCGATGATGTGGACGATGGCGATGGTAGTGGTGCGGCAAATGGCAGTGATGGCATAGCAAATAAGAAACGTAAAAGGCGTGTCCTATTCACCAAGGCACAGACCTATGAGCTGGAGCGACGTTTTCGTCAGCAGCGTTATTTAAGTGCACCGGAACGTGAGCATTTGGCCAGTTTGATACGTTTAACGCCAACACAGGTGAAAATCTGGTTTCAAAATCATCGCTACAAGACGAAACGTGCCCAAAATGAGAAGGGCTATGAAAGTCATCCCGGACTATTGCATGGACATGCCACACATCCTCATCATCCGTCGGCATTGCCATCACCGCGACGCGTTGCCGTTCCAGTTCTCGTTCGCAATGGTAAACCATGTTTGGGTGGCGGTGCCGATCCTAACAGTAAATTGGCCCAAGATTGTGTCAATTCGGCTACAGCGGCCATGCAAAATGCAGCCGCCCATCATCTGGTGGCATTAAATGGTGCGGCAGCCTATCAACATGTGGCAGCAGCTGCAGCCGCCGGCCTTCATGCACATGCCCATGCCCACGCCCATCCTCATGCGCATGCCCAAAGAGCAGCCTGGTGGCCCTAATATTGTTAAGGGGCCTCAGATCCAAATCAAAAAAAAATAAGTAAAAATTAATACAAAAAAAATCATAATTTAATGAGGAGCAACTAACTGGCAATAGCAGCTAACTGGAAACTCGAATAATCGACAACAACAATTGGCGGCCATGGTTTGAGTTTCAAAATTTTAGACATTTTTTTTTTGTTTTAGTTTTTTTTAGTTTTCGTTTCTACCTTTTTTTTTTTTGGAATTTTTCTTGGTGCAATATCCAAACTCAAGACCAATTTGGACCAGTCATCCAGGCTACTATTGCTTAAGTTTCTTCCTTGCTTAAAAACTAATTAAAAAAAAAAAATAATAACAAAGACAAGCCAAAGCCTATAGTTCCCACAACATTTTGTTGTATGTACATAGAAAGTCCTCCCCTACCCTCCTAAAAAGAATATAACATTAAAGATGTTATTTCCATGTTAACAACAACAACAAAAAAAACACACAGAATTACAACAAAGAGAACATAAAAAATTAGAAACAGAAAATTATATCATTATATGTAATAAGACAATTTTTTATAGATTTTATCATCATTCATTATCAATCAAAATTGTTCTCAATTATCGTTTCATAAGGTCACCGCTAAACTTTTTGTTTTCTTATAGATGAAGTTCGAAAAAACAATAAGAAAATATAAAAAGAAAAACATGGATATAGACCATGTTCAAATTAGTTCTAAAAAAAATGAATGAACTTTAAAAATTTGGCGATATTATGATTGGGAATTAGGAATTATTTACCATTTTTCTTTATTATTTTTATTTTCCTGACTCCTTAGCTTAAAAGTTTGAGGGGCCCAACATTGCCTACTTCCGCCCCCTACCCCTCTCCCACACTCCCACCCTTCCACACACACACACACAAACAAGTTGATAATGCTTATAAAAAACTAGACTGTAGATATAGTGATTTTTTTTTTATTTTTTTTTAATTCTTCCTGTATATATATAAAAAAACGTTCTGAAACCACAAACGGAAATAATTAATATAGGTAAATATATATAATAAATAATCTGTATATTTTATTAATCATAAATAGTTTTCGATATAAAAAAAAAGAAACATCAACAACAAAAATCGGATAAAGTCAACTCTATTTTTTTTTTTTAATTAGAAAGAATTTAATTTTTTTTATATATATATATATACCTACACATACAAATATACTTATTATATATATACATAAATAGTCGTAGATGTAATTACAACAAATTTTTTTCGTGTGTCTGTGTATAGTGAGTAAATCCCAAACTCTTTGAATTTATAGTGAGTAATGAGTTCATAAATGTTAAAATCTAATAATAATAATAATAATAATAATACAAAAAAACAAATTACAATTTAGAGATTTAATAAAAATCATTTACAAACATTACAAATAATTTATTTAATTTTTAAATATTACGGGAATTAAACGGAAATAGGTTTTCATAATTATAAAACTATTGAAATTGAAAATTTTGAAATGGGCTTTAAAAAGCAAAAGATTGGATATGTTATTGATAGTAAGTCCGACTCTACGAAGTACCTATATCAAATGTATGTCAAACTCTTAAATATTGACCATACATATATACATATATGCTGATAATTAACAGGAATATAGTATACAATTAGTATGTGAGTTTTGCCACTTCCAATTCCTTGATGAACAAAAAATTTCAAATCAAAAAGTTTATATAAGACAGGCAAACTAAAGATCTGTCTTCTTGGTAAGTTATTTATGTACATATATATAATTTACCTTGCTCTGCTCGACTTATCACCAATTGTAAGAGTAATTTCAAAATTCTATGCTATAGTTGGACTACATTTTCATTGCTAACATTGGTTTAACTAATCATTTTTGATGGCAAACTACATAAAGTAGATGATAAGAGTAGATTGATTTGAAGAGAATTGGGTAAAATGGATTTTTAATCGAAATTGCCTCAATGATACTTAACTAAACGACAGATCAGTCGTTTCATATGACTCAAATTATCCGTAAACAATGAACGAAAAAAAAAAGAAAAAACCGGGTTAACACATACGCGACTGTGTTTGTATGTATGTATGTATGTATACATACATACATATATAAATGGTATACGATGTCTGGGTGGACAGGGCCATAAAATATGGCTTGATTATGGTTTTTAGCTACCGTATTGCGATTGGCATCGTAATCCATTAATGATTACGACGGCACCAAAACATAATAATAATAACAATATAATAATAATATTAATAATATTAATACATATATGCCAGTGTGTGGTGGTCGTTAAAACCATTTTAACTCTTTGATAACGTGGATTGCACCTACCACACATCCGACCCCACCCGATCAAATGGAGAACCCACCTCTCTTACATTCCCACTCGCCTTGGTGAAGGGATTGATGGATGGATGGATGGATGGATGGACTAGATGGGGGGAGTAACAGCATTAATTACTGGCATAATGATATCAAGGGCTTTCAGTTCAATTAACTTTAGTTAAATATCAATTTCTCTCACCGTCGGCAAAAAAAAAACACAAGCGATTTTTCTTCATTTTTTTATTAGCGATTTGCGGTCATTTGAAATAACATATTTGTTGGTGTTTGTGTATGAGTATACAATATAAAAAGAACTCGAAAGTCAAGTAGATATTTTGGAGTATCTCATAAAACTAAATAGAGTGCTATTCTAATAAAACGACAAATACAAATTAAATTACTCATCAATGGCCATTCGGTAATATAGAAATACTTGAGTGCCCCACACAAGCTTTGGCGCTATTCAATTAGTGATCGCTGACAAAATAGCGGAAAAAAATATATATATATATAAATATATATATATTTTCCTCAATTCGTAATAATAATAATTCGGGGGGTATTAATAAACATCAAGTACTTGGTCATATATATTTTTTTTTGCAACAACAACGTTCTTTTTTTTACACGGGGCCCAATAAACTCAATGACTGTTCAAGTACCATAAAAGAATATACATCAAATATTTTTATGATATGTTTTTTGTTTATTTTTATTTTTTTTTTTTTTGTTTTTGTTCATTATTGTTTATCTAAAAAGAAAGAAAGCAACAACTGAATAATACCAGAAGCTAACAATTAAGTAAATTATATTATTATTATTAACTGGGAAAACTTTAAACATTTTGAATATGAACGAACTTTTTAGTACTTTTCACAATAAAATCGTTTATTTATTGTATTTATAATCGATTATACATATATCATTCTAAGGAAACAATCAATTCATAAAACCATTAAATAAAAACTTCAAGTTAATTTAAATACAGAAAAATTGAATATATGTATATACTAAACTAACAATAAATATTTATATTATGAAGATATTGCTCTGTAATCTGAATTGGTATTTGAAATCAAAATGAAAACCTAAGCCTTATTCGCAAATTCCAAATTCTCAAATTGAATTGGAATAAGCTATGCTATGCTTAGCATATACATATATGTATATATTCTTAATAAACATCAATCGTTGACTACAAATAACGAATTCTTTAGAACAAGGAATGAGAGTCCGAATATATGTATATATTCGTATATCTTTGGGACATAAGATATATAATAATACATATAATTAATAAAGTTTATTTAATATCCAATATATGTGAGTATTACAAAGATAATATATGAAAATTCAGATTTTTAATACAACGGTAATGGAATTTCGTTTCACTGAAGATGTAACCGGTTGCCCAAAACTTTAAGTCTGAAGGTTGCCAAAAGGTTACAGGGTGATAACCCAACAAACACAGCGAGTGATAAATAACTGATTATTTATCGACTGCCTGGCATCTCCACCACTTACTCCATATGTACATATGTATATACATACATATGTACGTAGTAATTACATAGGCAGGACCTTAGCTGTTAAAGTTGTTTTAATTTTAGTTTAATGCCTTTCTTTTAAAATAAAACATTGCCAAGTATATTCCTTGTCATTAATCCTTGTTCAGCTGATTATTATAACTAATATCTCTTGTCAATCTAATAATTAAATTGAAAAACTTTTAAAAACTAGTTGAAACTAAAATAGTATTTAATCAGCAATTAGCTTAGCTGAGGTTTAAAATTTCAGAAGAATTATGATTTTCACAGGATAAATGCTTTGCTAGTTAAATCCGTATCAAAAAGTCGATAAGATGACATTGTTTTGAAAACTATTTATAAGACATCTCAAGTTTTTTTTCTTAAAAACATAAAGTGAGAAAGTTCCACACAAACATAAACATTGTATCATACATATATTATAATCACATTTAACAGATTAAAAGGCAAAGCTACATAAACAATAACTGAAATGTGTTTTTTGAAAAAAAAATATCACATCTGATTAGCTTCAATATAATTCTAATCCCATAATCCAACTAATTACCTATTGCCCCCATGTCGATCAACACTGACTTTTCTTTTATTTTTTTGGTGGCATTCGAAATGGTTAGCGCAATTAGTACAAGTGCTCATAATTGGTCCTCATTTATGGTGCAATACTCGTAATTGGCTGTACGTTCATTTTTTAGTCAATATTTTCAATTGTGGCATTGTCATAAAACTTACAAATCGAATTTCAAATCGATAAGCGATTTAGCCACTACACTTTGATCACTTCCCCCTTCCCCTGCTATCCACCCCCTGCTCAGTTCGTTTGTGATCATAAATTCATAATATATGTAATCATTTGCATATACACAAGAGTAAGACAGTATGAGAAAGATAGAGAGTGTGTGTGAATGAAAGAGGGAGATAGAGACTCATTGGTTATCGTACAGGATGTTGATTATTATATATTGGGGGCCCCAACCGATACATAAAGTACATTTCAATACAATGATCAAGATTAGGGGCATAATAACTGCTCAAGACTGATATTGCCCAGTGCCAGCAGCCCACAGAAACGCCAGTTAACATACAATAATAAAAAAAAATATATATATATATATATATATATATATATATATATTCTATATACACAAGTACATATATTTATATATATATATATATAGATTGATTTTTTTGTATTATTATTTTTCTTTGCTTTCCGATAAGCTAAGCGATTCCATTGAGTTTCCATGGTATAGAAATATAATAGTGGACATTGGGTGCTTACACGCTACACCAAGCTGATTACTTTTTCATAACCGAGTGCAGAGTTAGATGGGCAACGGGAGGGTATTGATAGTTGGTAGTTACTAGTTACCAATTCCCATTTGCCTGGCCCATATCAGAGCGATATGTCTCACGAGAACCGACAGCTCTTTGTGGGGGCGATCACTACCTAGATGATTTTGATACATTGGTCAAGCATGCATGAACGTCATGTCAAGTACGTAAAAAGCGGTGCAAGCTTATCAAGATTTTGAAAAATAAAAACCACACACATACACACTCTCAGAAAAAAAAACCCATGGAATAAAATAGCTTTGGGGTAAATGAGCATGATTGGGGGTCTATGGGTTATGGTAAAGCGTCATTAGAAAGATTTTAAATTAAGGCACTTGAAAAGTGTTTCGTCATCTGAAGCCAAAACTTATATATAAGAATATAAGTTCTTCATATAATCACATTATTTAAATACTTAAATTTAAATTTTTTTTAAAAATACGTTATTTGAAAATTTGATCACTTTCTTACCTTACAACATTTGCAAATTATAAACTCTAGATTTATTAATTAGCAAAAAATTATCTATGATTTAGACCCAAAAAAAAAACAGATCAAACTAAGAGATAATCAATCTCGATTTTTGTAAGAAATGAATCCTAGGCTTAAAACCCCATTGAGATTTTGTAAAAGAATTAAAAGTAAGGTCCAATTATAGATAGAAAAAGTGAAAACCTATCTGAAATCTTTGGAATTAAAATCCATTGAAAAGCTAGCATTTTATGCCACGAATATATAGAAATGCCTCAGAGTCAGTATTTATATATAGAAAAATACATATATATAGGAAATCAGGGAACTGCAATAACATCCAAAATTCTTCAAATTATTTATTAGCTACATAGAATTAGTAACCTTATAAAAAGGTTCCTTTCATTTTTTAAATTGTATTCATTCCTGGCTTTAAGTTTTAAAAATTTTTTTTTAAATTTTCATGTCTATTTTTAAAAGTTGTCCATACTTATGTTTTATTGTTACTTTTGTTCACAATAGCGAGAAAAAATTGTAAATTAATAAACTTTGATATATTACTTGGTCACTTTCATAAAAAAATTTTGAAAACTGGATTGTAAATTTTATTATTTTGGATTCGAAAGTCAATTAAAACATTATCATTCCAAAAAGATAATAAAGATAATGGTTTACAAATCACTGATTAATTAAAAATTTGGACTCCTTTGGGCTACAACGAAAAAAAAAAAAAACAAATATCTAATATATAAATTATAAATAATTGTCAAGATTAGTATAATCCTATAGCAAAGGTCTCCTAAATTCTTCTGAAGTTCTATATCAAATAAAACAACATGAAAAAAATGAAACTTATTTGACTTGAAATGATTCAAGATTTGATTCATATATTTTTTATAAGAACTTCCGATATTCAGCCATAATCTTTGTTGTATGTATTTTGAATGAAGGAAGAAGGGGCAGTAGGGTGATGTCTCGTGCTTAGGGCTGGGGATTGTAATTGGGTAAAGAGAACAAGGTAAAGTCATATACAGAATGGCGAGGCAGTACTTCAACTTGGGCGCCTACAAAAAAATAAAAAAAAAAATAAAAAAACACTTGTCAGCATGAACATTTCAAGGAGTACCATACTGATACTTACAACACTTCATCGTCTCCGATTTCAGTATGTTAAGCCATTGTTGTTATTGTTCAAATTTGGCATTGATAAAGCTAATAGAAGATAGAACACTGAGACAAAGCAAAAGTGTTGTTGTTGTTGTTGTTATTGTAGTCGTTGTCGTTGTCGTTGTCGCTGTCGTCGTCGCTTTTCGACCACATTCATGACATTCGCGCTGGGCAGTTTGTAATGAAAAATTGATTAAGGCCAACCCACATACCTTTGCCTAAATGATACACTTGAAAAAAAAAGCGATTGATATTCAATAAAATATATAAAATGAATTAAATCTTAGCAATATTTTAATAGGTAAGAGGTAAGTCATTTTGTAATTTCAAAACTCTTTAATTAAATTCTAATATCAACTATTTATTTTAGTTCACGTAAAGAATAAAAGATTTAGTTTAAATGGGCGTGACTCATTGGCCTTTCTCTCAGTGCACTGTGTAGTCATGGGTATACTTTATATATGTATATATATATATATATGTACATATTAACTGATCAAATAAATAAATTTATCACAAAATAAACGTTGGTATATTGGGAAAAAAATGAAAATAATGTAGAAATTAAACAGAGGACCAGCGAGTCAGGTAAAGCAAATAAATGAGATTACAATTAATAAAATAATCGATAAGTGGACGTCCATAAGTTTCCCCAGACAGTACGATATATATATATATGTATATATATATTTTATATATATATAAATATATATGTAGGCCAAAGTTAATTGCGCTTTTGATTTAATAACACAAACAATAAGATTCGTATAACACTTAACTATCTCATTGCAAACTATGGGATCCATTCTCATAATTATTATATACATTTCAAACTATTGGTTATACATATATTTCAATA
Organism: Drosophila sturtevanti; assembly: GCA_018150375.1. Lineage (NCBI taxonomy): Eukaryota > Metazoa > Arthropoda > Insecta > Diptera > Drosophilidae > Drosophila > Drosophila sturtevanti. Next base: position 339,887 of record JAECWJ010000392.1, on the reverse strand, counting down.
TATGTATATAGTATATGTATATATCGTACTTGTAGACATATTTTTCAAATTCAAACACCACCCCATTCCAAATGGGCGTATTTACAATTCCTTTCTCTGATTGGTGTGCTGCAAATAATTGCAAAAAAAATATAAAATGGGTCGAACTATACAAAATTTTCTCGACTTAAGGCAAATTGAAACCAAATTTTGTATAATAATGAAACTCTTCATATCTTTCAAATGAAATATATTTAGTAAATATATCTGATTAGGATTTTATAAAGCACAAAAGACAGATAATTATATTCGTATTCGTATCGCTATTATTTTTATTGTGGTTATAAAATTTATAACAATATCTACTACAAAGATACATTCCTTAATCTAATAAGATATATATATCTACATATATAGTTCAAAATTACAAAAAACATCATCGTTAACTGTCTAACAAAACTCTGATAAGTAGGTACAGTGATGCGAAAGCTTTGTACAGGATGTACAAAATACATTAAACACTGATGAATTCATTGACTTAGTTAAGAAATAAATTATTCTATGAATTCTATTATTTGACCGAAAATTTAAATATTAAAACAACTTTAAGCTAGAGTTCAAATTTTAAACAAATTTATATGATTTGAAATTTTATGAATTTTAAATATTATTTCTAAATAAAAATAAAGCTTTTTATATAATTTACTCTATGCATATAATTCTATTTCTATTTATATGTAAAAGTCGAGTTACACATTGTTTATTTTATTTCCTGATATTTTCATCAACTTTGTTCGCAAAGTAAATGCAATTTTAATTAGTAAATTCTCTAATAAATTTCATAGGCCAATTTTTGTGCTATGTATCTTGGATGAATTGAATGTGTCTAGATGTATGTATGTATGTATGTATGTACATTTTATACCATCTTTTGTATCTCCATCAAAACCTATAAATACAAAGTCGCGAACGTAACTCTAATTAGCACAAACGTCGTGGGGCAATAAAGTTTGCCGCCGGAAAATCAAAAAACCATGGGGGGTCGACGGTCGACCTTTCTTCATCTCCATTTTATTTTACATAGGGGTTGAGAGAAAGATATATACGTATATACATACATATGCATGTGTATACTCATACATACATACATACATACATATACACTTTGTATTTGGCCCCTTTTTAACTTGGGCGCTTGCAAATCAAATCAAATCAAATTAAGTCTCAAAAGTTGATGTGCTTGCCCATTTTAGAGTCGTTCGTTGTTGCGGTAAGGGGTTTGTGGCTAGTTGTGGGCGGTATTGGGAATACAAAAACAACAAAAGCAACAACAATTTTTTAATAATGTCTGTGATGGTTATACACTGAAAACAAAATTGTTAAGCAAATTTACTTAAACTTTGTTTATGATTCAAATAATATTGATAAAGTCACTTTAAGAAGCGGCAAGTAAAATGTTTAATCCTTTCTCTTTTAGCCTTTAAACAAAGAGAATATAATTTTCAATGCCATAAAGATGGATCGTATCTTTTTGATTTATTTAGTTGAATTAACCAAATTTATGAAGATATAATATTTTAATTTTTGGTTTTTATATTTGTTTTGTTGCAGTGTTGCCTGTTTGTTCATTTCGCGGACCATCGTCATTATCTGCATGTAATTACTCATTTTCATAGTCAATTAAGTCAATCACACGCCCTTTTAGCCACCGCAAACGAAGTTTATATTTGTTGTTTTTCGAAAGCCACCCTGCAAATTAACACGTCGTCGCCGTTGCCTTCATCGGACCAAGTCCTGGTCCTGCTTTTCACTCTGTTTCTCTTCCTTGTCCTCATTGTCATCGTTGTTGGTGGTGTGTTTCCGTTTCCGTTAGCAGTGGCGTTGGCGTTAGCGTTGGCGTAGGCATTGCCGTTGATGTCGACGGTTATTTACTTGGCCGTTAGCAATGTAAGAAGACTTTTGCCTTTTTGTTTATTTGTAACACCATTCGGCGTCATCGTTTATTGCTCAATTTTCATCGACCAAAAAGGGAATTACATATTCATCTATATATATATATATATATATATATATATATACATATATATTGTTGCAATTGTCGAACCCACCACGACCGCACGACACCAGCTCAATAACTGTTACAATTTCAAGCACTAAAAGGACACGTGGCAGCTGCTTTTAAAATTGAATTTCCTGCATGTAATCTTGTCAGAGTCAATTGTTTTTGTGTGGAACTCTCTTTCACTCCCACTCCCATTCCTACTCCTTCTCCTACTGCTGCTTCTATTCATGTTGGTTTTATTTTTTTTGTTTTTGGGTTGGCATGGCACACGTGCAGTCCGCCTCCTTCCTCCCCCCCCCCCTTCCTCAATCTCTCCCACTCACTCATTCCTGTATGCTGGGTGTGTAAGTGTGTGTGCCAGTCACACTTTTAATATTTATAAAGATGCGGCCAATATGTTCGTCGATTTGTGATACCCTCCGCCTCCCCCCCTTTCTGGCAAAGTGCGGTTAGACCACTAACTGAGGGGAAAGTCCTATAGGATTATTATATAACTTTTGTTGGTTTATATGGAATTTGAATGTAACTTTGTTTAGTTATATTGAGCCTGATTCGGATAATAATTTTAGAGAGTTTTCATCATTTTTATTTTTAATATATACATATAAATATTTGAAGATCTTTTCCTTATTTTCTTAATAATTAATTATTTTTTGTATAGCTATTGACATTGTTTAATTATTTTCAGTATATGTATAAATCAAGGAATAATAAAATATGCTAGAGCTAGAAAAAGAAGATATCATTTGTAACTAATTTGATTTGATTTTCAATTCAATTCAATATTTATTTTCATTTTAAGTTCTGAACTTAACATTATGCATTAATTGTTCGCTTTTTCTATTTGAATCTTGAAAATATTTTATGATAATTTGTGCTTTTTTGTTTACAAAAACTCTAAGGAAATACCTAAATTTATAATTTGATTTGATTTAATTCATTAAACATTGTTTTATTTTTCTCCGCCTTCACATAGTTAAAAATTTCAATAAATTTCAACTAAGTTTTTTGTACGCCAAACTTTCCAAACTTGTTACCAGTATATACATATATAATATACATACATATCTGCAAATAAATTATATATACATATATATTAAAAAACTAGATTTCAATAACTTATTTATAGTTAAAACCAATAATACTATATAAACTACTATGATTTGGTAATCTTCTTGCACGATTTAAAAGTTTCTTCAACTATATAAATAGATAAAGATTCTTATCAAATTTTAGGATATTTATGCAGCCAACAAAAAAAACCTTTCTACTAATTATATATTATCTTAAAAACTTTATTTTAAAAGTACCTACATATATAGCGATATATAAATATTCGATTAAACTGTTCTTATACAGTACTTTATATATTATATAGATATGTATATCTATATCTGTTCCCACGAAAATGATGCTACAGGAATAAAGTTTCATTTTCATGACAATTAACATGTCACAAAGAGAGAAAGACAGAGAGAGAGGAGGGGAAAGAACTCTCTTCCTCCTCCCATTTTATTTGTACATTATTTTTCCCCCCAAAATATATATCCATATATATAATACACTTTATATAGTTGCGTGTGTGTGGAAACGTGGCAAGAACATCAATTTAAATATTGCATTACAGAATGATTTGCATAAAAGGCTCACAGGCGAAGTCTCTTAACTGAAATCAAAGTTAACAAACAACAAAAAAAAAAAAAAAAAAAACAAAAAAAAATATATAGAAACCATTAAACTAATAAAAATTTGCACTTTCACATGACCTCGCTTTTCGAATATTGTGTGCGGTGGTGGTGGCTTCGACTAATTTGAATATGAATATTATGATATGAATATAAAATGACTGTGTGTGTGAGTGTGTGAGTGTGTGTGTGTGTATTTAGTGCTTCCCACGATACTGATATTGATATGACTTTGTCGTGTCGTTGCTAGAATCAAAATTCGAAATTTACATACAATGAAGGGGAGAGACAAAGCTATTAGCAGTAATTTCACCTGGGCAAATGGCAAGAGAAATAGTTTAGTATAGTATATATGTATGTATGTATGTACATATATATATATAATATTTGTAGTATGGTCAAGGTTAGTCTTTACTATATCAGGTTTCTTTTCATTCCCTTTAACCTTTTCCTCTATAGTATTATTATTTATAAATAAATAAATAAACAAACAAACAAACAAATAACAGACAATAGAGAAATCAATCAATCGGCATTCTCACTCAAAGCAATTAACCAAAAAAAAAAAAAAAAGGAAAAAAAAAAAAGCGAACAATCGAGCGCGCGTTCACTTTATTTTGAATCTGAAAACGGAAGTCATTAAGTTGGGCACGGGTATGTTGAATAAGGGTGGAGAGGGGGAGGAAGAGAAAGGAGGTGTGGAGGCAGATAGAAAAAAAAAAAGGGTTGTGTGCAAGCGTCACTACGTGTGCTGCCTAATTGCGCGGGATGGTGAAGGAGGAGCGACGACCGCTTAAGGTTACAGGGAAAGTGGGGGGAAGAGTCACAAAAAAAAAGGGTTCACGTTGAAATTCGAGTAGAGTGAAGATGAGACCTAGGGCGAGGCCAGAAGCAAAAAAAAATAAATAAATAAAAAAAAGAAAAGGCAGATGTTATATACAAGTTGATTCAAGTGGCCTAACACAACACTTGTGGTCAATTTGGGCTGATTTCTCAAGTACTCTGAATTATATTAAATTGAATGAAGGTTTCCCTCAATTAGCCTCAAAAGCCTATTCGAGGCCTATTCAAATTGAATTGTTCAGTTGACCTATGATTCCACCATGCCTTTTAACTGGAAATTTTAAGGCCGGGCTATCTACAATCAAAGTACAAATTCTCCAGCTGATAGGTTACTAACACAACAATCTGCAAATGTGGCAGTATCTATATATATATATATATATATTTATATATTAATACATATTTGTTTAGTCAGAATTTCACTGAGTCGGAATGGGCAAATATGGAATTCCTTGAGCTCGGACATTGAGAAACTGCATCAGGAGCTGAAGGAGCTTGTTTAATTCTGTTTAAAAGGGCTCCACCAATGTCATCGCCCCCACCAACCGGCGAAGGCCACCAAGAATCAGCTGGTGGCCCAGCTAAACCATGGTACAGACTGCCACAATGATTACCAATGGCATGAATTGTGCATGGTAATGACCATATCAATGGATCCTCCATTATCCAGCATGAAAGCCAAGCAGAAACGATATCTGGAATTATCAGAAGACAGAGCTATTTTAGTTTGAGCCCAATGAAGAGCTTCTTCTCCATTAAGCTGGCTTAAACTAATCCTCTTTCTAAATGTATACTAAAATACCGTTTAATTTTTATCCCATCAGCTTGAATTGTCTTGAATATTTTAGTTTTCAATTAGGATAAAATATAAATTTCCAATCTTACACAAAATTAAACACATCTCGATCTTAGCCAACATTTCAAACAATCTTAAATATTATATAGTAATTAAATACAGATTAAAATTGAGAATTTTTAAAATTTTATTTATAGATTTGAATTGCCAATACGACACGAATCATCGAAATGAGACAAATATTCTTGATTATTTAAGTACAACAATTTCGGTAAATAAATATGTATGTATATGTATATATACTAAAAAGAAAATGAAAGAAAATTATTCCTATCAATGACAACTACATATATGCTTAAGTACAGTTAATACGACTAGAGTAACGTTAGATATACTGCTCTGTATAATTATCGAATATGTTCAATGTAAGTTATGTTCAAAGAACGGAAGACAGAGCCCCAAACAACAATGATATCGCCTGACTGGACACACACACACACATAAGATGGACAAGGATCCACACCATACACCATACAATGAAATAAATCACAAGTTCCAAGTATGTACAATAGACACAAAGAGCCGGACAATTGACGTCAACAATAACTAACAATGATGTCAACTTGTAATTGAATTGATTGACAATATTTTATATGGAAAGTATTTGCAGCATTTCCGAGGCAAAAAGGACGTCCCCTTAATGACAAAAATTTGTTTAGATTAGCATTAATGGACCTTCCCGATACGCACACACACACACACACAAAGAATGAATTGGAGAGGGTGGGTGGGGGAGATTTAAGCAACAGCAACAGCAGCAGGACCCTCTGACGCACACGACAGGACACGGACGAGAGTGGGTCATAAAAAACGTTAAGACGATTCAATAAAAATACTTTAAGCGGAAAAACAAACTTGAATGACGATAAAAAAAAAAAAAAAATAGAAAACAAAACGAAAAACCAAACAGAGATCAGAGAAGGGTCGTCACACAACAACAACAACAAAACAAAATTGTAGCCCACCCGCCCAAACAATTTTCCACAAGGACATATGGACAACAATATGCGTGCAAGAACAAGGACCAGAAGCAGGACCAAGACGAAGGGACCCTTCTCTCGATGCTCACTGCGCTTTTTAGCTAATGAAATCGTTTGCTAAATGAAACGTAAAAGTCAAAAACCAAATGGGCGAATCCTTTTGCTGCCACTGTAAGTATTACTGTTGCTGGCCAAAGCCAAAAACGGAAACGGAAATGTGTCGCCGTTCAACGACATTTTTTCTCCTTTTCTATATATATATAATTTCAATTCAATTTTCAAACTTTTCACTGGCTGTTGTAATTCAATTTTAAAGAAAATGACTCAACTGCGGTTGCCGAATTTCAAAATTTAAAGGCCACTTGAAAAATCAACAAATTTTATCGTATCAAAAGTAGCAAAAAAAAAAAAAAGAAATTTCAATTTGATGTGCGGCTAACTGTGTGTGCTTTTCCGTTTCCGACTTAGACCAAAAGAATTACCCTAGAGTGGAATAATGGGGATGTTGTAGTTGGTTTTAGTTTGGCATGGGGTTAAATTGAGAAAATGTGGTCTGCACTTGGGCTATGCGTTTAATTTGTTGATTTATTCGTAACGGAAGGGTTGCTTAATTCGTGTTGACGGCGTTTTTATTTATTTGTATTTCCTAGTAACAAAAATACAAATTATTTATTATTTTTTTTTTTTTGTCTAGCCAACACGAAGACACGTCTGAACGTATTTATGGTAAGACTTTTTATGGTCTAGTTACAAAAATATAAGCTAATCTAAAACACTAAACAAAACAGAAACTAACATCAAGAAATCTAATTTACTTTCCATTATTTATTTGGCTGTTTATCATCCCCAATTCCCAATTTTTTAACAATATTTTCATAATTAAATCTCTTTTTATTCACATGATTTAAACTGATTGCATTAATTATAGTTATATCTTCCTATACTAGATTCTTTGTGCTAATATAGGTATATGCCTATATTTACATATTTTTCAAATCAATTAATTTAAAGCTTTTTGCATTTTCATTGGCTTGTTTATTTTGTTTAACTAGCAATTACTGCATAGTACTTACGAATACATACAAAGATTGTTATAAGCAGATATTTATATATATATATATATATATACCAAGACAGGGCATGAACTTCTACTATATACATATATATATATATCTATATATATAGATATACATATATTTATATGCTTATGTTGTCTGGTTATCAACACGACGCTTCCGGAACTTAATGGCCTGAATCCTTTTGCTTTTGCCTTGATTTGCCTTAGCCCTTCGGTTTGGCTCCTTTGCCATTTTCCATCGTAGTTTTGTTAGGTGCATTGGCCTGTAATATAATTTCATGACCAGTTTTGGCCATTTTTTACCCGTTACCTAAGAAAGAAAAAAAAAAAGAAACAAACAAACCAAACAAAAAAAAAAAACTAAAGCCACGCTGCATACATAGTCTAGAGTATTTAAGGTATTTATACTGAATGATATAGAATTGATATTAATATGATTTTTGGTATACATATACGATATATCTATAATTCACATATTCCAGCAATTTATATTTTGAAAAAAGAAACCTGTACAATTTTAAAAAAATCTCTAATAAAAGTATTGGATAAAATTTTAGGTTCCGCTGCTATAAATATACGGATAAAGAACGGATAAGCAATGGATCAACAACGGATAAAGGACTTAGGGGTAAGTGATATTGACAAAATTACAAAAGTCACATTTTAACAAGTCTCTTATTCATTTTCAATTGGATATTTCTCTCAAGTTTCTATATCCTGTAGCCATAACCAAAATTGATTGATTGTCTTTTGGGTAGTCTGGGAAATATCCTAACATGCAGGTCCTTTAGAAAACCTTTTGTTTGAGGGAAATTGGAATTCAATTGCTTTGTTTTTTTAATATATAATTATTTACATATATCTAAGACGAAAGCAAAAATATGTTTTTTATTTTTTATTTTATTTAAACTTTTTTTAAAGAAATGGTAGGTAGTTATTTTGTCTAAAACCAGGACAGAGAAAAGTTTAAACGAATTTATTTAAAAAATATAAAACGATATCAGTCGTATTGTAATTTTCGTTATACTATAAGTTTTTGATTTAAATTGTTAACAATAATACATTTTATATATATAATATTTAATATATAGTAATTTATTCAAAAAGAAAAATTTGTTTATTTGACCCAAACCAATTTCTGTTTTCATTATCAAATATTGTTTTATTTAAATCCAAAAGAAATTTGCCTCTTCAACTTTTCGATTTCATATTTCATTATAATACTAATACTAATTGAGAATATATGGAATTTATTATTTGCATAACTGATTGATCGGTATAACTGTGTAAGAGTATACAAATAACAAAATTCTTGTTTAGCCTGATTTCTAGTCTATTTAATAATTTTTTTTCTTTTTTTATTATTCTGCTATTCTTCCGTAATTATTTCAGTTCCGTATATCTTGCAGTTTATTTTTTATTTTTTTGCATAAATCATTTTTGCAAAATGTTGTCTTTGAATTATGGTAAAATTGTGCACAAAATTTACGAGCCAAGAAATGAATGGTTGGCCATGTTGTTTAAACGTTTTACGGTCATAAAAGTGCCAGTAAAATCCTACGGCTTTCTTTTGCATGTCTCCTTTACGCCCACGATTTTTCGATTTATATATATGTACTTAGATATATATATATATATATATATATGTACTCTATATATGTATGTGTATGGTACTTTATACATATATACGTATTTTGTGTTATATTGTTTACATAAAAGGCAATTTACACGCTTTGTTTTTAATGCGCTTTTGATGAAGCCATCATGTCACATTACATCAAAACTAGCAAAAACACAACAAAAGAGTGAAAGAGAAGGAATTACGTTATTGAAGGAAAGGGACAGACATTGTTGGTATCCGGCGAGGGTGTTAAAACAACAAACAATAAAAGAGCAAATCAAGTCAAATCTCCAGTCAAAAGGACTCCCCCGTGGTCTGAAATCTCATAAACACTTTTGTCCCAGCACAAATTGAAATCTGGTTAGCAACAACAAAGAGTCCTTTAAGTAAGACAGAGAGAGAGAGAGACACAAAGAGAGAAATAGAGAAAGAGAGAGAGAGTGAGAGGGTGGAGTTGATGATGGGTTGTGTTGGATGATGGTCGATAAGAGGGGAGAGGGGAGAGGAGAGAGGTGGTGCGTGTGCCCAACAACAAGCAGCTCATGCGTGCAAATCAAAGTGTCTGGCAAAAGTGATAGCACACCAACAACCGAGGGCAACATTTCAGTTGTATGTGGGCAAAATGGTTAAAATCGCCAAAAACCAGTAGGTGGCAAGTGAAAGGAAATGGTGGGGTAAGAAAACATATTTATTAGAATGTTGTCGTTTAGCCTGATGTCGTATTAGTTGACTTTTCCCACACACACTTATGCAAATAGACACACACAGACACATTGTTTGATACCGGAACCAAATAGATGAACTCTTGTTATACACCCGTGACCCATTTTATAAGGGCATAAGACACATGTATATATGTATCTATATATATATATATATAAGGGGGTGTTGATAGGAAAACCAGAAAAAAAAATACAAGCAATTAAATTTAAATATTCTGACCAACAATTGGAAAAATTGATCATAAACTATTGAGCAAACATTCAAGACCTTATCAAAGATCAGTTTCAAATAATAAAAAAAATATTGTACAAAAATATTTGTACGAATTTGTATATCGAAGTTGGGAAACAGAATATCTGGAAGTAATATCTCGGATTTATTTTTCATAATTTTGGAATACATTCTTGGTTGAATATATAAAAAGATTATCACTTAAACATAAACAACTACGTATTGTTATTTGTACCTAAGAATGGTTCTAAGATAAAAAAACTTTCGATTTAAAGAGTCTCTTTGAAATCTTTTCTTATTTATCAGAAAAGTATATAATTATATACCCAAATGTATTTGGCTAAAGCGTAAAATAACCAAAGTTGGCAGATCATTGCTATATATCACTTAGACAAGTTATCAAAATATATTATAGCTATAAGTACATATAACTGCAAATCTGAATAGGGCAAATAAAATTAGTCTCATTGTTGTTACAACTCAATTTATAACTTTTTTACTTATATGTAGTAAGAAATTGTTTGTTTGTTTGCTTATTTTTTTTTTGTTTTTTTTTTTTGCTTTTCTCTTTTTAATCATAATTTATTGCCTATTAGTTCAATTGCCAGGCAAATACCAAAAAAATAAAGAAAAGAGAGAGAGAGAGAGAGAGAGAATCGAGACAGAGAAAACACTTACTCATTGTCAATTGTCATTGCATCGGATGGCCCTTCATTCCAAACATGAGTTCATTCATTCATACGGTTATATCGGTTTTCTTTCTTTCTTGCTTTTCTCCTTTTCTATTTTCCATTTTTTTTCCTTTTTCTTTTTAGTACTTCCTAGTCAATGTGTCATGCTTGTTGATTTGTAAGGATGCTGCTGCTGGAATCGCCCCGTTTGTATTTGTATTGACCGGAAAATCATAAAGCTCTTTGTGTGAGAAGAGAGGAAATCAAGTCGCCGCTGCCTCATGACTGGACATCATTTGAGATTTTCTTTTCATTTTCATTTTCCACAATAGTTTTTTTTTTTTTCTTCTACCGGAAATGTTGCCCAGTTGCATTTTTGCAATCATCGATTTCTATTACTTGTTTTTATAATCCTTTCTTTTCATTTTGTTTAAATTCGGAATATTTGTTTGGTGTTTTTTGTCTTGAAGTTTTTGAAGTCTGATTTTGGCCCTGTTTCCGCCGCAAAAGATATTTGATTTTTCAACTAGTTTTTCTTGATGTTTTTTTTTTGTAGAGGTAAGTTGACAGGCGAGTCAACAGGATTTATGCGAACGCAATCGGAAATGTTTAAGAAATCAAGTAAAAAGGGCTAAAACCAAATATGAAGGAAGAAAAGGTTAAGACTATGAGCGGAAGTTAAACTTGATGTGACAAAGACAGATGAAAGGATAGAGAAAGATACATATAAATAGAGACAGAGATAGAGAGCGAAAGGGTGAGAGAGGTAAAAAAGAGGGGACTGCAAAGTGTGTGGTCTTTGAATTTCCTATAACTTGCTATCACTCTCTCTCTCTCTCTCTCTGTCTGTCGATCTCTCCCTCTCTCGCTGTTTCTCTTATATATGAATTGGTACTCCATTAATACAATCTATATAATAATCTTTATATATCCGAAATTTTGTTTTATCAATGTATATCTATTTTACATCTGATTAGATTAGACAAAATTTTAAGACTTTGCTTAGAAAACGATTTATATGGATCTACATCCACCATAGATTTTATTTTCATAATAAAAAGAGGCATTCTACAATATCCCAAAACCAAATAGAGTGGTTATAACAAATCTGTATGTATATATGTATATATATATTAGATATATTTTAGTGATTTTTGTGTTTTAAAAAGTTTACCTTTAAAAAAGCCTCTGTTATGACAAAACTTTTTATTTCCTACCAAAAAGTCTCAATAACTTTTATATAGCAACAGCAATGAGATTCATCAAACAGAATTTATGATCCCAACGGATCGAGCTGCTTCTCTTCTAAGGCCTAGAGATATTTACCCTTTAATTCAAGAATATCAGGATCATTAGATCATTGTTAATTTTTAATAATCTCCGTAATTATGAAGTTTTACAGATTTCTAATTAAAAATAAAGATCCCATCTGTGAAAACCGAATTGAATATTCAATTTTTCGAAAACTCTTTTATTTGTATGGCAAAGTTATAAATTTCTATTGAAATCTATATGATAATACTGTATTAGTTGAATCGGTTTAATCTCATACATATATATTTTATCAGAGTATAGAGTAATTTCATTCAATCAGGCAAACGCTACTTAAACGATTTCCATTTGGTTGGCTCACTTGTTTACACGCGTGTTTGTTTAGTGGGTTTCTTTTTTGTCCTTACCAAAGCAAATGACCCATAAATGACACTGACACACACACACACACACACATGCACACGCGCGCATATAGAACGATTCTGACCTGACCTGAATGAGCAACAGAATTGTCCTTCGTATCGTCCTGACATATGTGCTTTGTCAAGGGAGAGAGTTGGCACTCGCTTGCTCGCTTTTATCCATTTATGAGTGCACATTAACCGTTATGATTTACGCCCTAAGCCACACACACACACACACCCAAACCCAAACCCATCAACATGCTCCAGTGTCCATGTGTCCGTATCGGTGTCTCGGTCTGAATTTTGGTTTATACTGAATAGTGAATGGCACGGGTCCGGCTAGTAGCCGGTAAGTGGCCTGGCCCCGTCTGTGCATCTAAGTGGAAACTATAGATAATATTTTTATAGTTGCAGTATACATATGTATGTATATAAAATGTATAACGGGTAAGGAGTTGGGTAATGGGTAACGAAAGGAAAGGAATGTGTATCTAAGTGAATAAAGTGGATTGAGGAGCATAAATGATATGACAGAGAGGATGAGAATGAAGTGTTGCATTGTCTTCATGCCCGAATATTTTGTATATTAAAATTCTGGACTTACTATACATACATATGTGTACATACATACATTGAAATTGATTTACCGATTTCTTGATTTATGACCGGGCACAATTCTATCTACTCTTGCTTCTTCTTCTACCTCTTCTTCTTCATCTTCTATTTTGGTCAAATAAATGATGCGTCAGCATTAATTTCATTTTTTGACCACAAATGTACTAAAATGGCATGTCCCGGACATTACAAAAGACTAAAGAAATTAAGTAGAGTTCAGTTCAAGTCCGAATCCGAATCCGACTCCGAGTCCAAGAGTTGGTGTGAGTATTTGCCTAATTGACAGTATAGTATGTGATACGTGCCACCATTATAGCCAAGACAGATTAAATACGAACGAAAAAAAAAGAGTTGCAATTGCCAACCAGCTGAATGTGATATTAATCCATCTATTCTATCTATTTTCCAATTAGTTACCAACATCTGGCCGAATGACTTATACTTTTCTTTTTTAAATTAGCTCTTGGATCTGCTTTTAGATTGTAATTTCATTGATAAATTTGAAAATCTGAAATCGATGTTTGACTTCTAGACATCTGCAGATAGTGTGACTAAAAGAATTTTTCAAAATTCGAAGCCTTTAGAAAACTTATTGCCATAAACCGGAACAAGTATAGGGAGCATTTGGGCATATAGAAAAAATTTTTAAAACATTGCCGATACGATATCTAAATAACTAAATCATTAAATATGATTAAATTTAATTTGACCAATAAATTATTATTTTCAACCCTGAACAACAGACTAATAATTGTTGATTTTTGTTTGTATTAACTTTAATAGCCGTAATTTCCATCTAATTGATAATTGAACATATAAATTTTTACTTTTTCAAAAGTTATTTTGTAATCCGTGATTTGGAATCAAAATATTTAAATCTTTCGTGTAAAAAAACTAGTCAACTCTGTTTAAATGAAACCACAATATTATAACATCAAAATTATGGTAATTGTTTAGGCAAATGTATTAAAAAATAAATAAATAAAATTCATTATTGTTTGCCTCAAGTTTCATGATAAAAGTGAAGTTTAATAATTTTAATTTAAGATAATCAGAATCACAATCACATGTCACATACATACTTATTTAATGTGTTTCTGTTTTTGTTTCATCTGTGATTTTATTCTATATAATGATTGTAAAAGAAAACCCCAAAGATATTTTAAATGCCATTAAACATATGGTATTAAGAAATGATTTTGTTTTTGTAAATATTTGTCAAAATAAAAAAAAAATATTATAATATAATAATATTATAATATTATAATAAAATAAAAGTGGTTCAAAGTTTTACCAATTTGACTGGTATTTTGTTTCGATATATATGCAAATATACGGAAAGTTATGCCAAATTATTCATCTACCATTATAAAACTTTGTTCTTGTTTGTACAACAGATTTATTCTCATACTTTTAATTTGAAGTAAATTTAAATTCAGGGATAGCAGCTGTCGGACACTTATTAGCGTCGAGTACATCAATCATCAGCTTGTTTTAATTTTAAAAAATCGCACGCTGTTCGGCTATGGTGAGCCTCATCCTGTTTGGCGGGGTCGCAACTTTTATGCACTTAATTAAATAACAGGACACCCACATCCTTTGCTACCACCGCCATCACTAACACTATCATATTGGTATTGTGAAGCCTCCACCATCTTCTTACCTTTCTTATTTGCTCTCTATTTTTGGAATCCCGCCCACTGCGCAGCATTTGGCATCTCTTTCACACACTTTTGTGTATCCTGAAGGGAAATTTCAGTGGGGAAATTTTGTTGCTCCTGTTTTTTTTTTTTTTTTGATTTTGATTTTTTTTTTTATGAGCTCACCATTTTCTTTTTTAGACCCGGGATTTGATTTCCCTTTTTTGTTTTTTTGTTTTTGGTCTACAAGGGTTGGGAGGGGGGAGTCGTTTGGTGTTTGGTCTGGATCTTTGGATTGGTGAGGTTGAAGTTTCATCTCGGCAACACAAGATGGATCTATTTTAATAAGAGGACTTACAATTTTTGTTAACGCTAAACAAAGGAGAGAAAGTAAAAATTTAATTTACTCGTCAGCATCATCATCAGCATTTTTGTTGTCTTAAGATGTCAGGCCATAATCTTTAGTTATGTAGTTTAAAAGCCTTAACCCGGAAAGCCAATTTTGTTAATAGATATAAGCCATTAAATAATACATATATCAAAAATGTATAAAAATGTGTCAAAAGATTTGCTGCCTTTGTAATGTTAAAAAGTTATTAAGTTTAAATTTTTTTAACTTTTTTATCCAATCTTTTAAATTGCACCTCTAGTTGAACTCATGGTGTTTATATGGGTAAGCAAAACGAATCATTTCCGATTTTTAAGAAAGCTTTTAATCGGCATTACAAATAGATAAGATCTACAGTGATTTATATAGTTTCAAGATATTATTTTTTGTTACCCATATCTGATGTAAGCCTCTGAGAATAGTGCATCAAAATCCCAAAAGCCAAAAGAAATGGCTTGTATTCAATGAAACAATATTTTTGCCACCAGAAAAACGTGAGAGATCCGATTCAGATGTATTCTGAAAGCAAATGAAAGTAGCCCGCAACATATATATTCATAATCTTATCAGATCAAGACAATAAGCTAAGCGTGCGCCACTCTGATCTAGATTCAGTTAACTGCCAATTAGCTCAAAGAAATTCTCTTTCGAAAAAGCGACAAATCTATGATAAATTAAAATATATATTCTGTTGTCTGTTATTATTATACCCTATTAGAAAATCCAATTTTTTTTTTATATTTCATTATAGTTTCGAATGTTCTTCATTTATTTGCATTTGTTTGTTTTGTTTTGCGTGTTTAATATTTAAATTAAATTAATTTTATAAAAATACAGTTTGCTTTTGTTGTTCGTAAAGATTAAATAAAATTTTTCTTTTTTTTCTTTCTTTTTGTTTTGTTTTACATAATAAGATATATACATATATAATAAATATGCTAAAGCTAATCGGCCCATTTCATTTGCTTTATTTAATATCTAATTACCATCAAAATAAACTCTCTAGGTCTCAGCATAAAAATTAATACAATATTTCATATTAAACAAAAGAATGTCCAAAAACACAAAAAAAAAAAAAATAAAAATAATATTAAAAAAACACATTCATACATCAAAGTCGAAATGATCCGACCGCAAAATACTTAATTTAAATCATCGACGCTTAACGATTTTTAACAATTTAATTCATAAGTCAAATATTAAATCAAGTTTTTGTCAATGAGAAGAAAAGGCGTTAATTTCTAAACGATCTGAATGCTATATAAAAAGTTATCACTAGAAACAACACGGAACTTATATATAGTTATCAATCCCAAGTTAGATTCGTATTTATGAATTTAACCTTGTATTCCAATCTGACACCAAGATTTTTTGGGACTTTATAAAACTGATAAACATCCAAAATTGGTTAACATGCAAGTTGGTTTTTGTTTTTTTTTTTTTTGGAAAAATGCCTACTTACAGCGTCGTTTTAGAAACAAACAAAAAAAAAGTAATTTTATCAAGTTGTGCCTAGACTAAGACTTTTTGCTGCATATGCATTTATCGTATTTTTTATATATATATAATATTATATTAGGTAACACAGGTCGACAACATGAAGGCAACTTTAATGGTAGTCAAGCAATCGAAAATGATTCTTCAAATATTGTTAACATAATTTTTATTTTCATTAAATCGTTATACGTCTGCATCAAAGTCAAATTAGGATTATTATTAATTCATTTTAAAACGCTGATTGAGGGGATATAATTTAAAAATTACGACTTTTACTTAATAAGTATTATCAATTGAAATACAATGTTTAAAGTCGAATGAAAAAAATGAAATGTCACCTTAATATTGTCGACCCGTTTTCTAATTGTTAAATTAGATGTATTAATAAATAGAGAAGAATACATAATAAATATACAAAAGACGGTTGATTTTTGTGAAGAGAGATAGAAGGATCGCTTTGCTACAATTAGGTCTCAAAATATTTGTATATAGCCGTTACATAGGACATGACCTGGGTCCAGTCTGGTCGCTCAATCTGGCACATATCGTTAATGTTCTACATATATATATATAAAGATTAAAAGAAAATGCCAAAGTTATATAAAAAATTCAAATGTATTTGCTAAGGCACACATACCAGCGTTGTCCCAATTCCAACTGATTCGGCAGCCGCAAAAGCTAATGAAAAGTTACGACGCTTATTGGTCGGACTGAGAGTATCATATGGTATGCGATCCGGTAAATAGGAATGTAGAATCGCACAAAATGCCAGACCATCGTTCCACGATGAGCTAAAGTTTGTGATGTCTATATTGCGATAGCCAACGGTTTTATTCTGACACCATTTGAGTAAAGCATTGCGTTTAGAACCACCATTTTTAGCTAACATATTGAGAGGATCCTTCCGTTCACCTAAAAAAAAAAAAAACAAATGAAAAAATTTATGAAAATTTCAATATAGAATAATGTTCTGGTTGAATAGATTAACATACCAGTAAGAAACGATTTTGAGACATTGCCAAAACTGAGACTGCCCACCAGTTGACTATTGCTGGGCGTTTTCACTGGCGTTGTAAGACTGGTCGGTACCATTGCCGGCGGCGGTGTAGCCGGTGTTGCTGGTAATGTTCCAACGGCTGTTGTTGTTGCTGCTGGCATTGAGTTTTGTAATTGCTGTTGCTCGCGCAATGGCAAGCTTACTTTGGTTGTATTGGCGGCTCCTTCTAATCCACTAGCTGCCATATTATTGACATTCACATGTATATTGCTGCTCTGCAGGACGGGCAAACGTAACTGGAAATGAATAAACGTAAATTAATTACAGATTTATATAAATTAACAATAATCGTGGGATCTCATCTTACACTCTCATGCCAATCATTAGATGGGGGCAGTATAATAGGCGTATTACCCATCTCTGGAGTACCGCTATTAAGGCTCGAAGTTGAGCTATAACGTGATTCAACTTCATCCGATGATTTGCCCTGCTATAATAGGGAAAATAATCAAAGTTAGCATAGAAATTCCAATGGATAAAGAAATAATAGAACTATCTAAAGAAACAACACTATCAAATTTTTGTGCTCACCTGCTTATTGTTCTCAATACTCTCGATGAGCGTTTTTACAGAAAGTCGTGAATCTTGTCGATTAAAATTATGTTTACTGCCACGTCGGGATGCCATCTCCAATTGTACAGTCGATATAACGGATTGTTGCGTCTCTGTTTTAGTATTTAATTTATCCAATTGCTGTTCCAGCAATCGTATTTTCTCTTTTTGCGTTTTATTCTCGGAAACCAGCTGCTCCCGGGCGCTAAGCGCTTCAGTCTTGAAATCATTGGCAACCCGAACGGTCATTAAGAGATCCGATTGAAATTGTTCCCACTCCTCAGCCTCTTTGCGGCGTAGCTGTGTCTCCTTATCTAATCGTTGTTCGGCATCGCTAAGTTTCAATTTAATATCCCCTAAATGTCGCTGTGTCTCGCTAAGCAACTGTTGCAATTGCGCCTTGTCCTCTTGATGGCATTTACACTGAACCTGAAGCTCAGCCACACGATCCTCGAGCGATTGACAGTCGCTGGATAATTTATCCTTATCTCGTTGCAATTGTTCAAGACAATATTCCAAATGGGATACAGCACATTTGGCATTATTTTTGGCTACCTTGCACTCCTCACTGAGGCCAGCAAGTTGTTCCCGTAGACGCCTCAATTCGGCCTGGCCACGTGAGCACTGATCCTGCAGCTCAGCCACTCGCTCCTCAAGAGCATCCTTCTCACGGCGTGCCGCATCGAGAACATCACTTAGATCGGTCTTATCGCCACGAGACAAATCCGCCTCAAGCTCTTCAATTTTCGACCGAGCATTCTCCAACAAAGTTGTCAATCGACTTATTTCAATGGCCCGCTGTGAGATTTCTTCTTTGGCCAACGATAGTTGAGTCTCTCCTTGTTTGCGTTCAGCATTTGATGCATCTAACTGAGAATCTTGTAGAGCTATACGTTCCCGTTGACGTTGCTGTTCCTGTTGCCCAGCATCGCAAACAGAACGCAATTCACTTAGCTCCGCATTTAGCTCCTCCTGCTTAAGTAGAACCATTTCCCGCTCCTCCTGTGATGTTTTGATTAAATCCAATAGCTTCTTTTCCCTCTCCGAGATGGTAACTTCAGCCGCTTGCTTTGTATCGCGTAATAACAGTTCTTGGAGTGTTGTTATTTGAGTTCGTGACTCGTTGAGCTTTTCAGTTTGTCGGCAGAGAGATTGAAATAAAACATCCTTCTCCTCGGACAGACGTTCATTTTCAGTTTGAGTATCGGTTAATTGGGTTTGAAGATCTGCCAACTCTTGCAGAGTCGCTTGTAGCTCCTCATTGGTTGAATAATGCGTTTCCTCCATTTGAATGATTTTATCCTGTAGACAAGCTACAGAAATTTCGCTCGATGATGAATGCTTATCCCAATCGGGCGTAAGACATGGTGTTCCACTATCATGTATACCATCGATTGCCTATAATAAAGATTGAAAGATTGAGAGAAAAAGAGAATGTGATTATAAATATCAATGATATATTTATGATATTATTTCAACTTACACTGGGCAGTGCTATGGAGGCAGGAGCTGAACTATGTAAACGTTGTGAATCTTGTATAATCTGATGCTTTTCCGCATCTGATAATGGTGAATTAACAACGTCCCGCAAACGATTGCGCAAAGATTCATTTTCATATTTCAAATTGCCAATTTCCATTTGTGTTTTCTCCTGTAGATTCTATACATACAAAGAGACATAGAGAAAGAGGGAGAGAGAGAGAGCGAGACAAAGAATTAGAGACGGAATTGCGGGCGGTGTTGAAAGAGTAATTAAAGCCACCATAGAAAGACAGATGAGCGACAGGTGTACAAAAGATGATGTTGTTATTGTTATTTTTGTTATTATTTCTGTTATTATTATTGTTGTTGTTGTTGTTATTGTTGTTGTTATGGGTTACGAAACACATTCAATTAAAGGAGCGCAATTTTATTTACTAGAGCATATTGAATATCAATAAATTGGTTAAAGTAGCCAAGCGCAACGCCCCCGCAAGGGGAGAGGCAACTTAGTCATCATCAGAATTATCATTATAAACAATATAACAACAACAATAACAAAAAAAAACAACTATGTACATATGCCCATCCTCACGGGCGTAGGCAGGATTTTAAATTTAAAAAGGGAACTAATTTAAATATATATAATTAAATAAAGATCTAACTTTATAAAATATGTGAAATAAATTTATAAAAGTTTGATATTGTTGAATTAAATTATATGTTTTATACTTTTTATATCAACTCAATTTACCCCCAACGTTTCGCCCACTAAGCCCTTTTATATATCAACGAGCCATGACAATTATTTGTTTGTGGTTAGTTAAACTGAACTGATCTAAACTAGTATGTATAATGAAAAGTGGTAGAAATTGCAATTGTATATAGCAGTAGTTTTAGTTGTGTAGCCCCCCCCCCTTGTTCCTTTTTTTTCTTTTTTCTCACCTGCATCTTAACCAAATCGCCCTTCAATTTGACCACTTCGCTTTGGTATGGCAGCAGCTCTGTGATGCGTGTCTCCAGCTGCATATGTTCGCTTTCCATTCGCTCTAGCTGCCGACGCAGCTCTTGCATTTTGTTGTTAGCCTTAGAGAGTAAGAGATGGAGAGAGATAGAGAGAGAGAGAGAGAGCAAGAAATGAATTAATAATAATTTGAATAAATTTTATAACCCATTCACAACGTTGCAGTGTAAATGGTGATAATGCAATTTATTAAATGTTTATATGAAAATATACGAACATATATTTTCTGCATTTTTTCTTTTGGTTTAACAATTTATTTACAATCTATCTCAAAGTACAACAATACCCCAAATTACAACAAACAATAAAAATAAGTATGTAATATATTATTACAGGTATTGTTGGTAACAATTTATTTTTAAGAAATAAATTTATATAATCTCTCTTTTTATCCTAAAAATTTTGTTGTGTATATCAATGTAAATATTTTAATGTCTATTTGAATACGTTACTATCATCGATATTTTAATAGATATGTACATATGTACATTTTCCACTTTCGTTTTTTTTTCAAGCAAATTACTCATTTTCCCCATTAGTTTATTTTTCTCACTCAAGAAAAATTCTCATTGTGTTATGTCACATTTACACTTGTTTTTGTGTTGTGTGACGACATTTATAATTAATGTGAATGTAAAAAATATATATGTACATATAATACTAAACAAAAGATTTAAGACTATGGGAATTTCCAAATTAGTTTCTATTCTAGTTTCTAAACTATTACAAACTTTCAAAAGCTGAAACTTGAACCACATATGTATAAATGGTTTTAGTACCTACATATATATTTCTATATGCTACGGTTAAGGTTAATCCAAAATGAAGTAAGCAAGTCGTCCTTGCCGACTTGGAGTATACCCTGTACCAAAAAAATAATATTTCATAAAATCAGACTCCTTCCAAATCCTCATTAATTGAATATAAATTACTTTATAAAATTCTCCTAGCAAGCCGAATCACCAAATTCATGCTTTCTCGCTCACTCATTTCAGTGAACGAAACTATAGAATTTCAGTACAAAATATATATACGTATTATCTTTGATATTTATTGCCCGATTTCGGTCAAAATCGGTCAGATGGTACATATTGGCTATATAATTGGGTCTGCCAAAAAGAAATTCTGTAGCTTTAATACAACTCTAGTTACAGTTTTTTCTAATTTGCGGGGGCGGAAGTGGGCGTGGCAAAAATTTAAAACAAACTTAATCAGTCTACACTCTAGACGGATGTTGACACCAAATTTGGTAGCTCTATCTTTTATAGTCTCCAAGATCTCGATGTTCATACTGACAGACGGACAGACGGACAGACAGACGGAGAAGTCTCAATCGACTTCGCTATTGATACTGATCAAGAATATATATACTTTATGGGGTCGGAAAATTTTCCTTCTGCCTGTTACATACATTTTAGCGACTTTAATATACCCTTGTACCCTATGGGTACAGGGTATAAAAATCTATTTACTTGAAGGAAACACAAAAGAATATACAGTCGAAGTACTTTTTAAAGAAGTCTTGTAATTGATAATTTCGCTACTGTAATTTCCCATATTTTCCAAACGATAATTTTCCATTTTTCTCAAAAAAGTATGGGCAACATATTTGGGAAAACCACAGAGAAGCTAAAAATAACAGTAATATATGGAAGAAGTCCTATCTATCAACTACCATTTCTATTGAAACAAAATTTATTGATAATAAAGAGGGAGTAACAAAATAAATATAAATATATGTATATACAATAAAAATAAATAAAAAAATAAATATATACATTTACATATATATATTCCCAGTTCCAAACTGGTTCAAATTTCATCAACTGTCGATGTACATCGATCCTTTGTGGATACAATGAGTAACACATCGAATGATAAGTCTCCAACTGTATTTATGTATGTATGTATGTATGTATACATACATATGTACATAGATATATACATACTTTTATGTCATATATTATAGTTAAGTTAAACTGTTTGACAAAAGAATTTGTTTATATGTATCTATGTATGTAAGTTATATACAATATTTTTTATATGCTTACCTCTAATAGTTGCTGTTGTTGTTGTTCATTATTGATAAGCTGCTGTTGTTGTTGCTGCTGCTGCTGCTGATAATTGCTGGCAGCAACAGCTGCAACAGCTACTGCAGCAGCGGCAGCCGGAAATGCATTTGCTGCTGTTGTATGAGGTGGGGCTTGATGGGTGTTGGTATTATCAGTGGCAGAAGAATTAGTTAATGTTGATAAAGTGCTGCCGCTTGTTGTTGTGGTTGTTGCTGTTGCTGTTGCTTGCGCTGCTGCTGCTACAGCCAATTGCTGATAAAAATCAGCGGCAGCAGCGGCGGCACTAACGCCGCCATCTTGAAGAGCGGCCAATGCGTGGCTGTTATTGTTGCTATTGTTGTTTAAATTAATATTTCGATTATTGCCGCTGCTAGTTGTTGCTGCTGCTGCTGCTGCTGCTGTTGGTTGGGGGGCAATGGCAATTGAAGTCATCTGCAATTGTTGTTGCTGCTGCACGTTTAAATCATTGCCTGAAGGTGAATGTTGTTGTTGTTGTTGTATTGGTGGCAATTGCTTTGGTTGCTTTTGTCCTTTTAATTTGGATTTCTTTTGTGGCAGAGTATTGCTTTGCTGTTGCTGCTGCTGCTGCTGGCGTCGTTGCTGCTGTTGATTTGTCAGCAATAACGCGTCTTCATCACCTACATCCACCCCACGTTCATAGGTGGCACCTGACGCTTCGTTATTTGAATAAAATTTTGTTGTTGGTTGCTGCTGCTGCTGCTGTTGTTCATGTGCCGTATTAAGCGATGTACTGGATTGAGATTTCTGTCGATTATTATTGGAATGCTGCTGCTGTTGCTTGTGCGCTGATGTTGAATTTTGCGAGGAATTAGAACTCGAGGTTCCTTGTCCTCTGCGAAATAATGATTTTAGTTTAATCATTTTTGATATGGATTTTTCTTAATTTTTGTTTTTGTTTGATTTGATTTTGTTTTTTATTTTTTTTTTTTGGATTGTTGTTGCAAAACGTAAACCATAAACATTTATTGTTCGATCGTTACTTATACTTATACTTCTTTTTTTTATCGTTTTTACTAATCGGTTATCGTTCGTTTATAATCGTTCGTTATGTAGAAATACTTTATCACAATTCAATTCATTCTTTTCTACTCTTCTCATGCGCCAAATGACTAAAGTGAAATTTCATGTTTTTAGATTTGTTGTTTTGTTGCTGTTGCTGTTGCTGTTGTTGTGGAATGATGGAATGAAAGTTACAAAAATGCGGCATGCCACAATAACTCGTTGCTGTGTGTGCGTGCGTGCGTGTGTGTGTGTGTGCATGCGTGTATACATATAGTAGACAAACAATCGTTTGCATTGTATTAACTTAAATACCAGCTGAGGCGGGAGGCCACACACAGTGGGTTAAACTTTGCCGTAAAAAAGCAACACAAGCAACACTCAATAATCAATCAGATATGGATATATGTACATACATATGTATGTACATACATACATCGTTTCTTTTCCATTTTCAACAAAATTACAATACAATTGCCTACATAATGGCGAACATTTAGTTTAACTATAAGATGATTATACGTAGTTATATTAAAATTTTTAAAAACAAATCTTTTATAATAATCAAAAAATACACACAGTTTCTATAAAGATTTGAAAAGTTTCTACACACTTTATTTAAAAACAATTTTTTCTTCTTCCGATCCCACTGTGCAAATGTCAAACCAAGCAAATACAAGAGCGAGCAACAGGCGTAAGAACGCGCGCGCGCGGTATTAAAAGAAACCCAAATAGAGAGAAAGAGAAAGAGAGAGAGAGAGCCGGCTCAACTCACACTTAATTAATATGCAGTTAACAAATAATAATGCAATTGAAATTCAAAAAAGGCCAAGCACAAATACAGATATGTAGATAGAGACACACAGAGATTCATTCCCAAGTCGGGCGACATTGCCGGCAATGGCGATGGCGGCGGCGACGACGACGACGACGACGACGACGACAACTGCAACGTCAACATTTTAACATCTCATATGGGGATGCATGATGGGAAAGGCGCCACGGTTGAAACAGAGGCGGAATTGGGGTCAAAAATTTAAATCAATAGCAGTGCCAAAAATCGTTAATCGAAAGCAATTCGAAAATGAACTTCCTCTATTTACTATTAGTATTTATTTACTTATTGTTGTTTTTTTATCATCGAGAGATGAGTCATTTCTAAAAACATGGCAACTTGTGGTAATGCAATAATACAAACTATATTTTAAAATTAGCTAAAAATTGATAAGATAAATGCAAAAAGAAATTTTAATGACTTTGCAGAAGGCCGTGAAAGTGTAGAGTATTTACAATAATCTAATCTAAAATATAAAGTAGATCATTAGAAGCAATAGCTAATAGTAGTCAAACCAAAAATAAATTGTTGAAGCATTAAAGTATAACGACAGGTAAGGTTATTCCGCTCCTGGCCCAATGCCGCCTGTTGCGCATGTGTGTGCGTGTTTGCTCATGTGTTTTTTTTTTATTATTTTTCATTGTCATAAGGCCGGGGGGATTACTCACTCATGTCATGACATAGCATGGGGAAGCGTTACAATCAAGAAAAAGAGTGATGGAAATATGGAAAATATGCATTATTACTATAACCTGACATTGACAGCTGACTGACCCCAAGAGCACTAGCACCAGTATACTGCAACATAAACAGTGTTGCCAAATGGTTGTTTTTATCTTTAGTTTTATGATGTTGCCATTTATGGCCAGATTTTGATTCTTCTTGGTTTGTTAAGAAATTTTTTTACAGCCCACACAGAAACAAATTTATTTGTTTAAAAAAAAGCATAAAAAGGCCAAAAAATAATGTGACATCATAAAAGCAAAAACACAAATTATGGGATTTTTTCGTTGTTTGTTTAACGCAATTAAAAATATTGCGTTTGTTGTACATGAAACAATTTTATCTCTCGGTTTATCTTTCACAAGTTGTTTAGCTTGTGCAAATGTTAAATTTGATTTTTTTTTGTATTAGATAAGTCACAAAAAAACGTGGAGAAACCGAAAATAAAGACACAAATTAAAATGTTAATTTGAAGGTTTGAAAGTTTTGAGTACACCGAAAACTGAAAAAAAACACACACACACAAAGTGCAACTGCATTAACTGCAGAGAGAAAGGAATAAAATGACACAGGGAGAGAGACAGAGATGGAGTAACAAAGAGAGCGAAATAGCAGGACGTGCTGTGCCCTTCAAATGAAATAAAATTGAATGAAAGTGAATAAAAAAAAAGAATGTCAATGAATATAACACACTTTTACACACACGCACGGGGGAGAGCATAGATTAATTGTTTGCTTCAAGTAACTGTAAAAGGCACAAAATGATGATGAGGAGGTTGGAGAGAGGGGAGTTGAAGTCAGTTTTCTCTCTCTCTATCATTCAATTTTCGCACTCGCAGAAACCGGAATACGACAGCAAAATAAAAAACAAGACAACTTCACACCAACACACGAATACACGCGAATACATACATACGTATAAAAACATTCAAGAAGATTGAATGTTTGTAGGATAAAACAATATTAGTTGAAGTGAGAAAATTTCAAGAAGCACGAAAAAAAATTGAAAAAAAACAGCAACAAAACAATTTATAATAATAAACACATCACGAAGCGGCAAACAGCGGCATCGGCGGCGGCGCACAAAGAAAAAAAAAGAAACTAAAAACTGACAACAAAGCGACGCGCGTTTTCTGTTTCAGTTTTTCTGCAAGACAACAACAACTATCAATTACAACAAGTGGCAATCTGTGTTGCCAGACTGACAGAAAAATCCAAAACTATTCGATAACAAATCGAACGATAACAATACAATTTGGCAGAGGGCGCCACTGTTAGTACAAGGAGCGCTAAAATTAAAAATATTATTAATAGTTAATTGAAACTTATTCCACATAAAACGCAACAAATCAGCAACAATTAAAGAATGCCAAAGAACTTAGTCAAGATTACCAGAAACTGTCGTTGACTTTAGAAAATTATTTTGATATTGAACAGTACTATAATAATAAATACATATGTATTTACCATGAATGGTATAAAATTGCAGGAAGATTGTACACACCAAAACGAACACCTTCAGAATTCACTGAAATCCTAGTCCTTCAGCTAACGCCTCATGTTTAGATTATCTATGAATTAAAGTTAAAATGAATTCTAAATAAATCTACCTATCATCTATCATCTACCTATCAGTAGATATTGAAAACTATATAAATTAGAGTCAATCCCCTACACTTCCATTTCAATTGGTTAAACCTGGAGGCCAATGACCACCATGCTCATCATCGCATAACATCACTCATAGGTAGGTACACACAAATATATACATACATACATACATACATACATATGTATACATATGTACATACAATACATATAAATGGAATGATGACATTCAGTTTCGTTTTCCTTCTTTTTTTTAAATTCTTTATTACTACTTATTATGACGTCTACTTTAGGCTTGGTTAAAAAATAGAATTGATGGAGAAGGAGGAGGGAGTGATGGTGATACCAATAACTATGCGCCAAGGTGCGTGTCTGCGTGGCTGGGGCTTATCAAAAAAAAAAAACTTTGAACGTTAAAGAATTAAAGCAAACCGGAACAGAACGAAACCGAATAGAATAGAACAACGAAACGGGGAATAAGAATGGGAATGGGAACCTCAAAGCCACAAAGCGAGTCGGGGTATTTGCGGTTTATTTTTCTTATTTTATTTTTTTTTTTTCTATTCGCATTTTTGCTACTTTAACGCTTTTTCTTCCTCTCCATGACCAGCGCCACAACGTCACTTATCGCTGATGCTCGGCATTGTCTTTGTCTCGTTGTCGTCGTTGTTGATAACCGCAAAAGCCTGGAGATCATTTGGATCTCACATTTCTAAGCCCTGAGCCCTAAGCCCGACGTCACAGCCAGGCCAATGGGCAGTTTGTTGCTTTTGGACGGTCCAAAAAACCATTGAGCATGACATACAATACAAAATACCAACTTATTTCAAATGGAAAGAATTAAAAAAAAAACCAACAAAGAAAAAAGCATTTAACATTAAACAGAACTCAGTCAGCCGTTGTCCCACCTGGGGGCATTCACTTGAAGCTTGCTTTGCATTATCATTGCTAACATAAAAGAAACCATTATGGATGAAATTAAACAAAAACAAAAAAAATGGCAAAAAGACAAGTAAAAACAAAAAAGGTTCCCCACCAACAGAGACTACATACATATGTACACATGTATGTACATATGTATGTATGTAAGTATGTACATATGTATGTATATTCCTGTTTCATAATATCATAATAATCCAAAGTAACTGTTACAGTTTTTTACACCCACAATGTAAAATATATACATATGTATGTATGTATGTATGTATGTACACATACATATGTAAATACATACATACATACATACATATGTATCTAAACTTCAAGTTGGGGAGTTTTTCATGATAATGAGCAACACATTTTTCATTATAATTTTTTAAAACGGTTTCAAAATAAAGCTTAAACTATCAGCACACATACATACATACATACATACAACATCTTTCTATTACGATAATCGATCTGCACTTCAATCATGTAAGGCAACAATAAAAATAGGTTTAGTTTAATAAATTCGAATTTGAACAATCGCTCAAAACAAGGGCTTTAAAAGGGGGCTCGTCACACTGTTAAACTGAACTTTTGTCTCACTTTCTTGTCATTTGCTTTTGATATGGCCATTTATCTGGTCTATTGTTCAGTTTGAATTTTTTGTTACTTTGGTTCAAAAGAAAAAAAATGTATAAAAAATGGTTGGTTGGTAGGTCCGTTTTCCTTTCATTTTTTGTTTGTTTTGTTAGAAATGAATTATTTTTAGAAAACGGTTTCATTTTTTATACCCTATAATGCATTAATGGAAAGAGTATATTGGGAACTTCGTAACGTTTGTAACATGCAGAAGCCGTATTTGAAAAAAGAAAGAGATCTTCAAGAAGAGATCTACACAAAAGGCAAAGGAATCAAGCAAAAATCAATCCGAAAATTTCATTTCACTTTTTTATGAAATATGTACATATGTATGTATGTATGTAGTATTTATATGAAAAATATCTTTGCATATGTTTATATGGAGCATCAGAAAGTCGGTGGTCGTTCCAAATGTACGCAACATTTCGTCGGCTGCTTTTCATAAAAATAGAAACCGAAACTGAGTTTTTTTTCTAAACTCTTTTTTTTATAAATATTTATATGTATGTATGGATGTCTTTTCTTTTGGGTCATTTTCTCTTCTTCTTCGTCTGCGTCTTCTTCTTCTTATTGTTGTTGTTGTTTATGGTTTACGTTTTGCTTATTAATGTTGTTATACATTTTGTTGATTGTTGCTGTTGCTGCAGCAGAAAGTTGAAGGTTTCACCACTAAATTATATAATTAATGTCTTTTTAATAGTCTAGAGCTAAAGCAGCAACAACAAAAATTTCTATTTTCTAGCATTTGTTTTATGTATGTTTCTTTTTTTTATTTTCTTGTCTGTGTACTTACCCGGTAAATTGTTCCAAGCAAAATGCATCAGCAGCAGCGACACTAACAACAGCAAATAGCACCGAGTATTAATAACACAGGCCAACAAAATTCCGAGCGATGAAATTTAAGGAATCCGAATTTAACCTTAGGAACATGACCGTACCATAAAATGGGAACAATCTAAAATCAATTTTAAGTATTAGAACTAAAATTAAGCCTAGATCTATTAAGAACAAATTCACCAAATTGAATAAACAAACAAAATCAGTTAAAAAGAAAACCAAATGATAAGTAATAGCTTATTCCCATTTTTAAGATATACATAGACATAAACATATCTCGGTCTCGTTTAAATAGAAATCCTTTAACAATCACCTCATCAGTGGCTGGGATCATCAAATTTTGTTGGCCTGTGTTACAATCAATCAACGGTACACTTGTCTATGCGTGTGCCTCTCACTCACTCTCTATGTGCATGTGTGTGAGTGTGAGAGGAGGAGAAGCACTTGCACCTTTGACTTTTTTGCTAGGCCAACACTAACAACTGTTATTTATGTTTTTCGTTTATTTCTTGTTGATCTTTTTTTCTCTTTTTTCGCACTAAATTAGAGAAACCAACGACACAAAAAAAAAGCAGATTATTAACACATTTTATTTATTTCATTTTTTTTAACACAGCTGCAGCTGCGCTTTCTGTGGTTGCAGCACAGTTAATTGCATTAGAAAATCGCATTAAAAGCAAACAATTGCAAGAATAAAAGAATAACAACAACGACATTCAAAAACGACAACAAAAAATTCAACTAATTAGCAATTATTTCTCATTTTTTTGCGGCTTTTCAAATATTTCTTTCTTTTTCTTTTGCACAAATTCCAATTAGACGAGGCTAGGCACTCGCACTAGTCGTGCAATGAGAGTGAGAGAGAGAGATGGCGAGACGCTGAGGCACAGAAGCAATTGCTGTTGTTGTCCCGTTAGGCATTCGCATTGACCTCGCAAGGAGTGAAGAAGGGGAACGGTGGTAGGGGAATTGCAAAGGTCCGTTGATTAATATTCATTTAATTTCTTCTTCTATTTTTATTGTTCTATTGCAGCTGTTCCTTCTTATGCAGTTGTAGTTCTGCTTCTAGCTATAGTTTAATTTTTAGCTTGCTTTTATTTTGCACTTAGCGTTTGTTACAATTTTGATTGTCTATTAAAATTATTAGTTACAAACATTTAACGTCCCGCAGCGCTTTACATTGCACTTGAATTTTTTTTGTTGTTTTATAGCTGTCTATGGAACTGCGACTGTGGCATAGGAACGTCTCCTTTTGATACACTTGTTGTTGTTGTTGTTGCTGAAGTTGCAACAAATAACATGCAACATAATAATGCGCAAAATATTTGCAAATTCTTTCAACTTCGCCTATCATTAAGGTCCTTGATGGTCATCATGGATTGTCCTAGTTAAACTTTTTCTTATTAAGCTATATTTAAAATCCCGCTAATGTTGCATGTTGTTGTTATTTCCTATCGGTTGTTGCATTTTTCACTTTGTTTTTACGAAAATAAATTACAAAAACGACCGCGAAAGTCCGCCCGCTTACCCAGATAACAAACACAGCACTGAGAAAAAAAAAACACAAGTGATGCAAGTTAAGCCATTTTTCCGCTAAATTTAGAGTGTATCACAATGGGGCCAAATGGTTACTTTGCCGCTAGTTTTCTCGCTTTTTATTGATCAGCCGCCGCTTTTCGCCATTTGCGCAATAAGAAAAAAATTTGAATTTCTTGCCGGCAACGAAACGCTAACAATACATTCGCATTTTACAGATTTCATATTTAATTGATTTTAATTAATGTACAGTTTTCATTTAAGAGGCATTGGAACTACAGCTGCACTATGTCTCTCCTTTCTTATCCGCAACCAATTCAGTTTTAGAGGAATCGAATGGTACCTCGTCGACTTTGGTGAAACCTGAATACCGCATAATTTTACCGGTACCCTCCACTTTAATGTGTCTGGCAAACTGCTGGGCCGGCGACAAAGCTGCTTCCTCAGGACTCTTATAGCCATAGTATTTGGCCCAATCACTACGACCCGTATATACCATGTAGCATACGAATCCAAATGCCTGCCAAGCGAAAATGGCATAGCCCAGACTCAAACGACGTTTCCATAGTTCGGCCCTTTGTTCCGGTATAGGATTTGTGTGCCGCCGTACAAAGCGGCGAAGCCATTTCATCTCAAACAGGGCCATCTTTGTTTATTTTCTCGAGTTTTGTGTTATTGTTATGTAAAATATAAGGAAAATATAAACAATTCGGAGATGTGCTGTTTAATGACTAGAGATGGAATTAATGTATATCGAAATATTACGACTTGGTCACACCAAAATGTGATGGTGCAAATTTCAAAATCATTAAAATATTTATTGTCCAAAACAACGTGAACTTTGTGCAAAAAAGCAATGCATTCAAGATTACAGTAAGATATCTGAATTCTAATTTTGTAAAAAAGCATAGATTAACAGTCTAAAAATGATCGTTTTATCAAAAGCGATAGTTTATTTATATCTAAATCAACGCTGCAACAAAAGTGTGGCCAAAAACAGCTGAAAATCAGAAAATTATTATTTTTTTAATCAAGCAAACAAAATATAGAATCACGAAGGAACAGGTGAGCTGACGTCAGCTGTGACAAGCAGAAATAAACAAATTAAGCAATTCCTAATTTTTCTTTTGTGTGTATGTTCTTTTAGATCAAATAATCTAAATACCACTTCAAATCAAGGACCGACTGCAGGAGCGTATCCCGCTCAAAACTCCAACAGCAACAACAAAACTATAACTGTAAGCACACACACATAGACACAAACACACACACTACGAAGAGTAGGCGTAAGAATTGTTTATAATAATTTTTATAAAAAATTTTTAGTTAAATCTATTTCATAAATAGTTAGCACAATGCCCACCACTACACAACAATCGCCACAGCAGGGTTCAACACTGCATTCGCATTCACATTCGCATACGCATCCACATCAAGATAATATAAAACTTAATGCAGAAGAATGCAACATGCCAAATCTATCAACTTTATCGCTGGACGAACTAAAGCAATTGGATCGGGATCCTGAATTTTTTGACGATTTTATAGAGGAAATGTCTGTGGTGCAGCATTTAAATGAGGAGCTCGACTCCATGATGAATCAAGTGGAGAATATATCGCGTATGCATGTTATTAAATATATATTATGCACAGTCCTAACATAATCATTCCCATTACCATTACAGGCGAGAATGAGAGCAAGGGCACACATCTAGTGGAGCTTAAGCGAAGACTCAGCGATGATTATACGGCACTTAAAACTCTCGGCGAAAAATGTGATCAATTAAACAAAAAGTATTTAAAAAAGTCAGAGGAATATGCGCCACAACACATACGGGTATGAATACAACCGGCACACAAAACAAATAATTCTAGATTAAGCAGTAGTAAATGTTATACTCCGTTGTCATTGTTCATTTGTTTCCCTCTTCCAGGAGTTACTTCAAATAGCTGCCTCAAATGCAGATGCTGATTGTGATCGGCATGTGGAGCATTTTCTCAATGGTAAAATCGATGTGCAAACTTTCTTAAATACCTATCAAAGTTCAAAGAAGATCAGCTCGGAGCGCAAAGCCAAGGAAGAACGTTTGGGTATACAACTCAGTGCCCTGGAGCGTGCTGGCCTCTGAATGAGAGGGCATACTTAAACAAGGATGAGGAGGAAAAGCTCTCATTCAGATGATGAAAATCCAAATAACATGAATGATAATAATTGCATGTTAATAATAATGCTTTCCTGCTTTATATACAGATACTTAATCTAATTCAATGTCCTTTTCACAACTGTTGTTTCCTTCGTTCTGTTCTGTCCTTACGTTTCTTTCAAAAGTCGCAATATAGGATATAAGGCATTTAGTAATTGAAAAATTGAAAGAAACTCACAAAAACCAGATCTAGTTATATTTTTACAAAAAAAAACATTTTATAAACTATCAACAAACACATAAGATATATAGATTATAATATAGATATATACATACAAAAACTTATTGTAAATCGCATCGATAGGGCCAATCAAATTGATAGAGTATGGTTTAAAGGTATAAGTTTTAATAGATATAAACATACATTTATATATAGATATAGAATGGCAATCAATTAAAGCTGTTTTCAATTCCGATATATATATTAACGTGACTTTGCTGCATTTTTAATAAGTATCAAATCTCAAATTTTTGAAAACTTAAAAAAGTTTAACTAATTTTTTTTTCTAGTTTTAGCAGTTACTAAATACCGGCGGAATTGGAAACAAGCTTGATTAAGTTTTAGTTAGGTTGATTTTTGTTTACAAAAGTTATATACTACTTGGGCTTTGCCCTCTCTAATTGTTTGTACCCGAAGACCGTTAGTCAGCCAATACCATAAAATATAATTTAATTAAACTTCAAAATTTATAATTATATTCATGTAAGAGAAATACAAGTTTGTTCGGAATTTGCATTTGTAAGTTTCATAAAGAAAAGTTTGAAACTGAAATATTGGTAAGTTGATTTCTTTGCATATCGGCATTATAGTCAATGTACTATATCGTGCTATCCTTGTCTAAGTCGTCGATTTGTTGTCGAAAAAGAAGACAGATACTCGATAAGAATACAGCTGTGACCGCATCTGGGGTTTATGTCAGATTTGGGATTAAGGCTTTCCAATATAATGGGAGTACTAAAAATATTAAATCCAATATTCCTGCTTTTTTTAATTATCGGGTGACATTTTAATTTGCATTGTTTGGCATAGATATGTATGTATATAGAAGATTTATTCCAAGATTGTCACTGTTATTAAGAGTCTATATCTTCAGATATTTTGGAATATAATTTAGTCGATTTTTCAAAAATTCTTTTTTGCATGTTTCGAATCTTTTTGAAATGAATTATGTTATTTATAAATTAAAAACTCCCTTTTTCAGCATACATGGGTGTTCATATATGGTTAGTATAACCAACCATAATATTAAAAACAGCTGTCCAATTCTAAAACAAAGTTAAATATTCTATTTAAGGAGCAATTTAATTTCTCCCGCCAAAAAATATTAAAATAAGGGAAAAATGAATACGACAAGAAGAGCATCACACAACGCGTTAGTGTATTTTTTATCTAGTTGCATGAGTTCCCCAATTGACAAATGAAGCTTACAATCAGCTGAAAACTGAAACTGATAAGGCAAGCATTTCTCTACATCCCCCTTCCCCTTGACCCATAGCCAAAGTGCCTTTCTAGCAACTATGGCAAAATTTCAAATTCATTTCGTTTATTTGCCATAAAACGATAAGCAAGTACTCAAGTAAATGTCATTCAATAACAAATTCCATTTGAGTGCAAAGTAAATGCAAAACAATTAAAACCAAATTAAATAATTGGAGAAATAAAAATGAGCAATACTAAAGTTGATGTATTGGTATTCGGTTCGGCCATAATAGATTTCATATGGTAGGCTCCACAATAGCATCTCTTTTGATTTGGCCATAACTCGTTTTTGTGTTTTTTAGCTACACTCCACGTTTACCACGGGCTGGTGAGACTTTACACGGCCATAAGTTCCAAAAAGGTTATGGCGGCAAAGGAGCAAATCAGTGTGTGGCCGCCGCCCGTCAGGGTTCTCGGACGACTTTGATAGCCAAACTGGGGGATGACACCTTTGGAGCTGACTATCGGCAGCAGTTAATAACGGAAGGCGTCAATGTTGATCATGTGGATCTGGTTAAGAATCAAACTACTGGAATTGCTCAAATTGCTGTATCTGATGGTGGGGAGAATAACATCATTATTGTGGTGGGTGCCAATAATTATCTTGGCTCCGATGATGTCTCTCGTGCGACAAATGTGTTCAAGGAAGCTAAGGTGCTGGTTTGTCAGCTGGAGACACCGCTGGAAGCTACTATCACAGCCCTTAAGGCATTCCGACATGGTGTCTCCATAGTAAATGCAGCACCAGCCATGGATCAGACACCCAGCGAGTTATTGGAATTAGCCAACATATTTTGTGTGAATGAAAGTGAAGCGGCTCTAATGACAAAAGTCGATAGCATCAATGATATCAAGTAGGTAAAGGTATCTGTCATTCCCCCTTCCTTTTTTCAGATATGCCTTTTGCTAGACTACAGGATAATAATGTAGATACTTCTTCTTTTAGGCAAGCAGAGACAGCCATTGCTAGTCTCTTTAAGATGGGAGCAAATACGGTCATTATTACCTTGGGCAAATTGGGCGCCGTCTTTGGTCGCAAAGAAACATCTACTAAATTTGAGCACATTCCCGCTCCAGTTATTCCCGCCGAAAAGGTAGTGGACACTACGGGAGCTGGAGACGCTTTTATTGGTGCTTTGGCCCATAATTTGGCTAAGTTTCCGAAGCGCTCCCTGGGCGACCATATTGCCGCCGCATGTGCAGTGGCCTCACAATCAGTGCAGTTGCCTGGTACCCAATCTAGTTTTCCACGTGCAACGTCGTGAATTAAGAATACGGTTATCCTTGCCGCATCCGAGCTACGTATCTGGCCCAAAAATCTAATCTTTGCCATAGAAAAAGCTTTTCGATTCAGACGCAATTTTGGCAGGATAAAACCACTATTCAACAGCTCAATTTTGATAATGTAAACTTCGTAACTGAGACTTATATTCTCTTTCTGGATGCCTACGGTTTAAATAAATGTGTTCAAAGTGAAACTGTTGGTTCCGTATAGTATCACTATTTCGATTGGGGATTTCCATTTAATGTAACAACTTAAGGATCATACATATGTATCTGTAGTCTACAAGTTGTAAGGACAATTGACGGATTAGAGATATATGTATTTACCCCCTTTTCTCAGGTGTAGTTAACAGTAGGTGAAATTCGGATGGAGGATTTGAAAGATCGGCAGATAAAGAGCCTTTATATCGTTTAAAGAATCATCAGTAGATAATCCTATTTGTTTAATCATAAAATCGTAAGTATAAAACAGAAAATATATATTCACATGGGTGTGTTATATTTGGATGTAGGTGTGGGTGAGTTCGTTTTGTCTGTTATTTCATTGAAAATTGCTATATTATCAAAATCTGATCAAATGTACACAGTCCATGGATGTGAGTGGGATGATGGCTGGTGCCACGATGCTGCATCTATGGCTGTTGGATCATTTCTTGCCAGATTTCTTGATACCGCCGCCGACAAGTGGCCCCTTCTTAGCAGCATTCGCCTTGGCAGCATCTAATGCCTTTTGCTGTTCCTTTTGCTTTTGCTTAAATGCCATATCATCATCGTCTAAATCCTTGGCGTCCTTTTTGGGCGCTTTCAATGGCTTCTTTTTCCCTCCCTCACGTCCCGACATAATTGCAAATGTTGTCCTTCTAAAGGCTAAGCTGCCAAATTGTTTCAAAAATTTGTACTTTAGTTAGAATTTTATAAAATAGTTAACATGTTGTCACACACCTTTCGTTTTATCACGTTTTTTTACTACCTCTCTTTCTGTCTCTCTCTTAATTTTTGTCTACTTAGTCAGGGTGTTTATCGATTAATTTCGATTAACAAATATTAGGACTGAACTTCATGCAATATTTTGGGAGCCCTTAATCCAGCTTTTAGCATTTCCTATTCCTTTTTAAAAATATAATAATTATTCAAAATAGAATAATAATTTATTACATTACAAATGAATTTCAAAATGATTAGGGAATAGTATAAAAGTAAAATTTATTTTTAGAAAATGAACCCATGACACTCTGTTTACAATCGGGTTATCGAAATGCTATCGATTTCCACAAATGACTCCGGCCACCATCAACTAAAGATGAAAAAACATCGATTTTTCCGAAAACACAAAACCATCAATGTATCGATGTTCGTTCCATCTCCGCCTCCAACCACTTCACGAATTTCGTTCGTTAAGTGAGCACGCGGCAACGCCAAGTGGGAAATTTCTAATTCTGCAAAAGAAGTTTTTATTCTGTGACTTTTGTAAGAAGTTTAATAACTAAAAGGTATTGTGCAAACTTATTTTTTTCTTGATACATTTGTGAATGCTGTACAATTGCTAAATAAGAAGGGGAAACCTTGAATGGACAGTGCCTGCATTTCCCATTGAATTGATTTTTTTTTTTGCCTTTTTATTCACATTCACCTTGCGCCACATATTTTTTTTAGTTATGTAATGTGCTAAATTTCTCTCATATATTTTTTTCGGTCAATTGTAATTTGTGTTTGGTGTTGGTTTGTATTTGCATTTTCGTACTTAGATCTTTAGTTATGGTTTAGTGGAAAACTAAAAAAAAAAAATGTGTAAATTATATAACTAAAAAAATTTAAAAAAATAGTTACAAGGCAACGCGTCAGTTTGTTCAATCATGACAATGACACAAGCTATTAGAGAGAGAGAAAGAAAATTGAATAAAAATTAACAAGAACTTAAGGCAATAAATTCGTTGAATGCGCCACGCTGGAATATTAAAAATGCATTTAAATTTTATGCCGAAAAAAAATTCGCAACCACGCTGGAACTGCCAACTCGATAGTGATGAACGAAAATGGCAAGGGCATGTTGTCATGTGCTTTCTCATCTCTATCAGCTTATGCAATTTTCTTAAGTTGACAGTCCCGGCTTATCAGAAGGAATTATTAAATTAATTCTTTGTAATAAGTTGTGCTTATTACACGATTTTTCCGCTATTCCAACGAAAAACTGAGTTGATGCCATGTGGCTGGCTGCGTTCATCTTCCATCTCTGACTCTTTCTTTCACTTTTTAAAGAGTGTCGGCGTTCTCTTAAGGTTTTTGCTTCTCTTTTTGACCCGCTTTCTTTTGCTGTATGAACGGTGCTACCTGCCATATGAAAACCCGTTGCCGCAGCCGCATATGTGACGTCAAGCAGACGTGTAATTTTCATGTGATTTGTAGTCTTTGCAGTATATAAAATTTTGTATTTATTTTGCCCTTTTGTATTGCCTTTTTAGCGTCATTTTGTTGTTTAACAATTTCCATTTGTTGCCAAGTGGAAATTATATAGCAGACCCTTTCAATGCAAAAACGAAATTCGAGAACAATTTCTGCAAGTTCAG
This sequence comes from Drosophila sturtevanti, assembly GCA_018150375.1. Classification (NCBI taxonomy): domain Eukaryota; kingdom Metazoa; phylum Arthropoda; class Insecta; order Diptera; family Drosophilidae; genus Drosophila; species Drosophila sturtevanti. The sequence goes on along the minus strand of JAECWJ010000392.1, from coordinate 301,501 downwards.
CTCAATATCCCTCATTTTTTTTTGTTTAGTCGCGGGTTTGGGATATTTCTGATATTTCTGCTGATCTTGGCCTTTTCTGTTTTGTATATGGGGGAAGCTAAATTTAGCTACCAACAACTTCGTCTGGGCAACAAGCCAAAGACAAGAGACGCAAAAAAACAGAAATTTAAAAAAACGGCCTTTAATTTTTTTTATGTAATTTTTCTTCGTTTTCGATAACAGACCTTGAAAACTTTTGCCCAGATAGTTGTTAAAAGTTAAAATAATAACCGTAATTGTTTTAATCTAATCACACATTTCTATCGTACTTGTCCAACAGTTAGTAAATGTGAAAGAGAGGGAGAGAGGATTAAAGTCACATGCCCGCTAAAAAAAATAAATAGAAAGAAAAACAAAGAGAAATTAAGTTTTTTCTTTTGAATTTTTCATTTAGTTTTGCTTTCGCTTTCTTTATAAACCTCGAAAGGGGTAAATGAAAAACTATTGGCCATATATTTCGATATTTAATTTTTTACTTTTTGTAAACGTTGGCCTTTTAGGCCGCAATGATTTTTTTTTTATCATTTTCCTCGTTCTCTTATTATATCTGCCTCTCTATCCCACACTCTCTTAGTCTTTGTTAATGGTTATGTAATAAATATTGGCATTGAAATTTTGTTTGATAAGACAAAGATGCGATCGCAATTTTTACCCTATCAAAAAAAACGAGAGCCAGAGCGAGAGAGAAAAACTAACGAAGAAAGACGCAGACAAGGAGCGTATACACGTGCTAGGCGAAAAAGCTGTAGGTGGTGTTGCCAACTGAGCTTAAGCTTTCTCTCATTGTTTCTCGCTCTCGCTCTCTCTCTCAACTGTTGCTTGAACTTGAGGGGCGTGCGTTGGCGTCGACGTCGACGTTCACGCTTCGCAGGCTAGCTGGCCCGTTAGAATCGAGCTAGGCGTTCACAAGCAATTTATTTGTCATCCGGTACAGACCTTTCGCCAGGAATAAGGATAACCAAATCAATTAAATTCTTTTTTTCTTGTGTACTGTGATATAAAACACAAAACAAATTTGTACGTATGATAAAAAGAGAAAGAAAAAAATACAGAACAAAGAAAATAGTATTAAACAATATAAAATATTAAATGAATCATAATTCAACGAGTGTTTTACCAATTTTGTTTTGCTAACTGTTACATAAATCGAGCCAAACTGTGTTTACGGTAAATCTACATTGAGAGAATTATGCAATCGGAACAAGGCAGATTAAAATCAAAATTAATTGATGCTAATCTAATCTAATCTAAACCAAGTTTCAATCCTTTAACTTAAATCTAATTCTTCCTCAACCTATTACATCACGGGAGTGCGCGTGCTCTTAGCAAACCGAATAAAAGAAAAGCTCATCTCTTCTCTCAGTCCCTCTCTCGCTCTGTCTGCCTGTGTCGCCCTTCCCTCTTTTGGAATTAGATAATAAAGCCAGCAAGAGTGTGTTACATAAAATGCTTCGTTCTTTTTTTTTTTTATACATATGTACATATAAATGAAAAAGCGGCCTAGTTGGTTGGCGGTGGTGGCCTCTGCTGCTAATTAAATAATATGAACCAACAAAAAAGCTTAAAATTCTAAATTTAACAAGAATATATTGAAATGAGAGTAAAACAAATAACAATGCCAATGTCAGATGGCAGACAGCGCTTTTGTTCTCCTTCTCTTCAATTTCATTTACTCTTTCTTATGACGTGAACAAAAGAAATATATATCTATTTTTTTTTAAATTATGCAATCAAAAATTTGTTGCAATTCTTTTTGCAACACACACACTCTCTCTCTCTCTCTTTATCTTTAATGTAACAAGTTTTATAAAATTGATTGTTATTTATGCAAATTGAAAAACTCGGACATGGATAACTAGTTTCAGTTGGTTTTTTGTTTTCTACGTGGCAATTGAAATTTTTTTTTTTTTGATTCATCAAGCAAAAACCAGTTTTACATTTCGCCGGTTAAGAGAAATGACAAAGAACAAACAGAAGAAGGGGGGGCGAGAAATTCTTCTCAAACTGTCGGCTAATTGAAGTACTTTTAATTAAAGAGACGCAAAAAAAAAGAGCATGGATGATAAAAACATAAATTTATTTCGATTAACTTTATTTTCTCGATTATTTATTGGGCAAAAATAATTTAAATTATCTATTTGGTTGATTTATCTACTGAATATGTGACTATAAATTCATTTAAACCGATTATGGCCAAAAGCAGTATCGGTTATCGTTGCACTTGAACCGATTCGCAGTTTTCTCAGTGTGGAAAAAGAAAATGCATTATATCCATCATTTAGTTAACATTATCACATGCGCGCGTAACTGCGTTTAACATAATATTTAATAATTAACATAATGTGAAGCAATTTATCTGTTAACATTCATTAATTCATTTTAAATTATTGACTACATATAAGTTGCATGTTTTTTAATATTTTGTAGTTTTTGCTCATAATATTTTATTTAAAATTTTATGTTATTATCGTGTCGGTACTTTTCGTTTTATTTATTTCATTTGGTTGTTGGGTCGTGTATCTACACTTTATTCTTATCATATCATTTCATATCATTTTGCATGACTTCTTTTATTTATAATTATTTGTGTAATGGGTGTATGTAAGTTTGTTGTGCGTGTATTTAAAAGTGGAAATTAAAAATATTGGAAAAATAACAAAAAAGAATGAAAAAAAAATGGAAAATGTGAATCAAGAAACATCTATTATGTATCATCATCATCATCATCATCATCACCATCGTTCAATCCAGTCAAGAACTTAATTACCACCTACCAACCTACATACCTAACGTACATATCGTAAATCGTATATCGTTAATCGTAAATCGTAAATCGTAAACCGTAAACCGTAAAACTCATTATGCAACAAGAGCATGGGGCAAACAGTGGTTCTTATAATTCATTCACCTCACCGGCTGATTAAATTAAATTAAATGGCATGATTATCACAAATTCGACAACCGATTATGAATGAGAATGATCGATCAATCCAATTGTAAAATTAAATATTAATAGCAAAAATGGGCAAGGATTTCGATGCTGTTGGATTCGTCAAGGATTTCGCTGCCGGTGGTATTTCCGCAGCTGTCTCAAAGACTGCCGTCGCCCCCATTGAGCGTGTGAAGCTGCTTCTGCAGGTTCAGCACATCTCGAAACAAATCAGCCCCGACAAGCAGTACAAGGGTATGGTTGATTGCTTTATCCGCATTCCAAAGGAGCAGGGCTTTAGCTCATACTGGCGCGGTAACTTGGCCAATGTTATCAGATATTTCCCAACCCAGGCTTTGAACTTTGCCTTCAAGGACAAGTACAAGCAGGTGAGTGATTTGCCAATGCCCCCCTCCATGCGCTCACATTCCAAGAAATCTCGAGTAAAAAACTTGTGATTGGGTAATGATTGGAGCACTGCAAATGCGAGGAGACATCGTTCAATCCTTGCTGATGATATGCTATGCGTTTCATTTGTATTAGGTCTTCTTGGGCGGTGTTGACAAGAACACCCAATTCTGGCGTTACTTCATGGGCAACTTGGCCTCTGGTGGTGCTGCCGGTGCTACCTCTTTGTGCTTTGTCTACCCCTTGGACTTTGCCCGTACTCGGTAGGTTTCAAATAATAAGATATAGCAATTTATATATATCAAACAAAAAACAACAACCCATTTATAATTTACATTTAATTTTTTTTTTAGCTTGGCTGCTGATACCGGCAAGGGTGGCCAGCGTGAATTCACTGGTTTGGGCAACTGCTTGTCCAAGATCTTCAAGAGCGACGGCATCGTTGGTTTGTACCGCGGTTTCGGCGTCTCTGTCCAGGGTATCATCATCTATCGTGCCGCCTACTTTGGCTTCTACGATACTGCCCGTGGCATGTTGCCCGATCCCAAGAACACACCCATTTATATTAGCTGGGCCATCGCTCAGGTTGTTACAACTGTTGCTGGTATTGTGTCCTATCCATTCGATACTGTCCGTCGTCGCATGATGATGCAGTCTGGCCGCAAGTCCACCGAAATCATCTATAAGAACACACTGCACTGCTGGGCCACCATTGCCAAGCAGGAGGGTACCAATGCCTTCTTCAAGGGCGCCTTCTCCAACGTTCTCAGAGGCACTGGTGGTGCTTTTGTGCTTGTCTTGTACGATGAGATCAAGAAATTCTTGTAAATTAAATTATTAAATTATTCAAACAACCAACAAAACAAACAAACAAACAACAACAACAACAATACAAATATAACAACAACAACAACAAAACACTACCAGATAATTATATTAGATAAAACAAACAACAACAATTTGGTCAGAATAACCCCCAAAAAAGATATAATTACGTAATTATATTATATATAATAACTGGGAATATATATATATATATATTGATTTAAATATATATATATATGTATATATATATGCATACATACATAATTTAATTGAAATTGCACTATCGATGGTTTTAGCTATATGCATGCGCAGCGCTAATTACGCAGCAGGCAGCAAAAAAGCGGAACCAGCAACTGAAAAACGAACCGCGGGTTATAATACAACCATGTATCGACGATATTTAATAGTATTTCTTCTGTTAAGTTCGCAATTAGGCTAATCATTATCATGTTGCTGGGATCCCAGCTCTCTCCATCCCCCTCCGCCCCACTTCTTAAATCTTTTTCCTGGCCTCGGATTCCCAACAAATGAGACATCTAACACACACGGGGGAGGAGAGGGACGCAATACAAAAAATATATATATATATATATATATGGGATGAATCGAAAATAACATCATCTGATTCCAATTAACAACACCTTCAACAAGAAAATAAATACAGAAAAATCAGCAACAGCAACAACAACAACAAACTAGAAACTCAACTTTGGTTGGTTTTTAAAAATATAAAAATTGATAAAAATAGTAGAACTATGTGTTTTTCTTTCATTTAAATTAAGTAATATAGATTCGACTTCCTCCTATTTGTATCTGACCGACCACTAGCTTATGTCATAGCTAGTTTCAGGTGATTCATTAACACATTTTAAATGACGTAAAATTAGTATGAAATACGAGAGCCATATATGCTGAAGGATCTACCGATGTTGATTGTGGCCACCAAGGTAACGAAATCGGAAGGAATTACAGAAGAATCTTAGAAGAAATGTCATCGGAACCGAAACCACCGATCCCATAAAACAACTCTAAAAGCTTTGCAAAAGGACCAATGGAGGAAAACACCGTCAAACCGAGTCCCATTCCAGTCAATATTGCCGATCTTAAGATTTATACTTTTATTTATATCGAGCCAGAAGGATCTGGTCTGGTTGATACATACATATGTGCATATTTATGTTATATTAAAAAGCTCCGCAAATTCCTAATAATTATAGCGTGAAATTCCCGGACTTATATTTTGCTTACATATCGAACTTTCTCATTTATTTGTTTTTTTTTTTGTTAAATCGATTAATTTGTTTTTATCGTATTTGTATTTTTTTGATTTTACATATACAATTAATTTTGAGAAATTAAAGGCAATATGCCGACAATATCTTATACCAAGGTAGGTGCATTTTCATAGGCGATAAATTATCGAGATATCGGACTATAATTTAATATAATATATTTTAATATGCTGTAACAGTGAAAGCATGCTATCTCGCTTGCTTTGTAATCAGCCATTGTTGAACAAAATATTTTAGTATAAAATGTTTCTACGTTTATCTCCAATGTTTATTGATCGATTTCGACAAAATGTATACACATACATATGTATGTATATGTCAAATAGAGGAATACTTTACCTTTAATACACCTATTATCATCCTATGGGTTCTAAAAATTACCTAACTAAAAGACCTGCAAATTTTGAGGTTAAATCGAACTATTTTTACTTAATACGTTCTTTTTTTTTTGAAAATCAATAATTATTACATATTTTAATTTTGTGCTGCAAAGGACACAATAACTATAAAATCGAATTAAATGACAATACATTTTGCTTATTTACATATAGATTGATTTAAATACATGAATGTATTTCGGATCATAGAGTCCTATTCTAAAAAACGTCAAATTTTGATTGTATGATTTGCATGTAAATTCCCATTCGTATTCAAAATCTCTCAACTCTCGTCTTTTAACTCACAGGCAAAATTTCAGTATATTTTAGCATTAAAAAAAACATAACAAAACACAACACAACAGAAACGAAAGTTAATATAATTTAACAACAAAAAATAAAAATAACAAAAAAAAAAAACAGAATACATTTTTTTTGTAGTTATACTAGTGTCCTTTCATTGATCCACTAATTGCATTGTTTTCTTAAAAAAAATTTAAAACAAAAGACAAAAAAAAAAAAAAAAAAATATAGAATACCCCCCAACGATAAAGAGGAGGATAATCAGAAAGTGTAACACGTAACACGCACACAACAGAGCATGGGTGAAGATGGCGGCGGCGGTGGCAGAGGATCCAAAGATCTTAAATCCTTTCTTATGGATTTTATGATGGGCGGCGTATCGGCAGCAATAGCAAAGACAGCGGTGGCCCCAATCGAGCGTGTCAAGCTTATATTGCAAGTGCAAGAGGTCTCGAAACAGATACCACAGGATCAACGATATAAAGGTATTGTCGACTGTTTCGTACGCATACCCAGGGAGCAGGGATTCGGTTCGCTTTGGCGCGGTAATCTGGCCAATGTGATACGTTACTTTCCCACACAGGCACTGAATTTTGCCTTCAAAGACGTTTACAAATCGGTGAGTTGACATTTAAAGATTTATATATTTATTTTTTCTTTCTATTTTCTATTTTAACTAGTATTTATCATATCTTTTCCCCGTTTTAGGTATTTCTCGGTGGCGTGGATAAAAATCAACAGTTTTGGCGTCATTTTATGGGTAATTTAGCTTCAGGTGGTGCAGCTGGTGCCACGTCCTTGTGTTTTGTCTATCCCCTGGATTTTGCACGTACGCGGTAAGTGTGATCTCTGTTATGTGGATTTGGTTCGTTTACTATATTAAAGCATTTCATATGTTGGTTTGTTAATTTTACAGTCTTGCTGCTGATGTGGGTAAAGGTGGCAATCGAGAATTTAATGGCCTGATTGATTGCCTAATGAAGGTGGTTAAATCAGATGGCCCCATTGGATTGTATCGCGGTTTTATTGTCTCTGTCCAGGGCATCATTATTTATCGTGCTGCTTACTTTGGCTTCTATGATACATGCCGTGACTTTTTGCCTAATCCCAAGAGTACACCCTTCTATGTTAGTTGGGCCATTGCCCAAGTGGTGACAACCGTGGCTGGTATTGCCTCTTATCCCTTCGATACAGTGCGTCGCCGCATGATGATGCAGTCTGGTCTGAAGAAATCTGAAATGATCTACAAGAATACGGCTCACTGTTGGATGATGATTGCCAAACAAGAGGGTTTAGGTGCCTTCTTCAAGGGCGCCTTCTCAAATATTATTCGAGGCACAGGCGGTGCTCTGGTACTCGCCATTTATGATGAATTCAAGAAATACTTTTAATTGTTCGTTCGGGACTATCAAAACAGAGGGAGCATCTAATCACTATCAATAAGTTTATCGTAACTTTCGTTACTCTAATCGTCTCGGAGTTGCCCAACAATGTTGTCAATGATCTTCAATAATGAATATCGATCAGTATATATCTTCCCCGTCATCATAATCAACAATTAGTTACTGCTTAAGAATAGTTAAAATCCGTTTCTTCTACAACATCGATGCTCCTTCAAAAAAACAAAAATTTTATAGATACCTGAACTCACAAGCTTTTTTTATGAACAAAACCCGAAAAATATGTATCAAGCGGAGATAACATGTATATATCAGACGAGTGCTCCAACCATAATTAAAAGCCGGACGTTCATTCCAAATATTGTGTTACTAATTACTTTAAAAGGAATTCAAACAAATTGAATTTTATTTTATTCTATTTTGAAACAGAATTAGGGCAAGCAGAAGCCTCTTTGAGGTTATGAAGCTTCTATATGTAAATACATGGAAGGGGCCCATTCTTTACTATTTAAGAAAACCAAACCATATAATATAGACTTAAATATTAAAGATTTGATGGTAAACTATGTAGGTATCAATCGGTTTTCAGAAAAAATAGTAATTAAGAAATTGTAAATTGACAAAGTGAGGGCACTCGTTTGTTAAGCAAAGTTTCAAACCGCTTCACAGTGCACAAGGTTCAAATAGTGTTGCATACTTTCAAGTGCCAGTAATAAATTTCTTGGTGTTTTCGTTTTTTTTTTTTTAGAAAATAGAAATAATTTATTGAACTTATATTTTGCTTTGCGCGCTATTGTTTTGTTGTTTTGTGTGATTGCGTGTTTACGTATCTGTTATGTGTGTGTGTTTGGGTGGTGTGTATGTTTATTTGACTTAATGTTAGCAGCGTTAAAGATAAGCATTAAAAAATAACATTACAAAACAAGTCACGCGAAAGAGAGCTGAGCAAATGCAGCAAACTTTTCACCATTTGCAATTGAGCTTTTCGACATACCGTTAAAATTTGAACTCAATTAAAAGTTAACAACAAATAAAGAAAAAGAAGGAAAAAAAAACAAAAGAGTGAATGCGGATTTTGGGGCGATAGATAGAAGATTATAAACAAAAAATTACACACAATTAAATTGCACTTAAATTGTTAAACATATTACAAATTAAATATACTAAGCTAAAAACATTTGATTTTTGTTTGTTTCTTTCACACATATATTTTTCTTGTTTAATTGATTTTTATTATTTGTTTTTTTTTTTTCAAGCGCGCACTGCTGTTTATGCTGGTTGGGGGCGGTGTCGGTGGTAGTGGGGACCTTGGGTTGGGGGTGGGGGATGCAGGCGACGCCAGTTACCAAAAGCTTAATCAATGGCTCAATTTTATTGTTGATCTTTTTAGTTTTAATGTGTGGCACCCGATCTGTGGGCCAGGAACAAGAAGTAAGTACCCGCCGCATAGGCCAAAAAATTGAATAGACCAAAGACGCCGGCTGCCGTATTGGAGCCATGTCCCTTTTCATCAGAGTCCGACCATCTGGCCAATTGGACAATAAAGCCAATAAAATAGAGCAAGGTCAATACAGCGGTGGTGATCAGTTCCTGCAAAACAAAAACCAATTAGTTGTGCTCCTCTCTTAATTCATTCATATTATATTTTTTTTTTATGAACACTCACCGAGAATATCCAATTGACGGCAACATTGAGAGCCTCACGTATGCCAAGGAAATAGGCAGCAATCAGCAGGATCGTTATAATGAACGAGAGCACAATCGCGAACATAAAGAAGGATGTGGCTGAGGTCAATGGCGGGGATGCGAGAGCCATACAAATTATGCCCAAGAACTGAAAATGAAATAAAATAAACAAACAAATAAATTTCATTCATAAGTTAAATATTAAATTAATTTAAATTCTGTAATTAATTGAACGTAATTTTAACGGTGACAAATAATTAAGCAAATATGGGATTGAATACTTTTTATATTTTTATTTTAATTTAAGAGGTGATCGGTGATTTAACCAATTGACTGATGGCTGCCCTCTTGAAGGCCACCAAAAAGCGAGATCATGATCTCAGTTTTATGATGTCATTTTTAATTGAATATCAAAAATTTCTTATTTTTTCCAGTTGCAGTCAAAAAAAAAAATAAAACAAACCAACAAGATGAAGAAGTAAAATAAAACTTAAATATAGAATTTATCTTAGCATATATTAAAATGCCAAATGAAAATAATTAGGGTTATATATTTAGTAGATCTGTATTCATATATATAAACAGTCTTATATAGTTTTACACTAAATTGCATTCTCTTTTACTTTCATTTAGATATAAAGAGTAATGACCGCAATTGAGATATCTATCTATCTCTCTCTCTCTCTCGCTCTCTCTCTCTCTCTCTCTCTCTCTCTGTCTTTATCAGACAACTTATTTAATATTAACTTAAGATAAGGTTCATCATCAGGCATTATTTAGAATCTGTCATTTAGTCATGAGTGTCAGGTGCATATACTTATATGTATATGTTTTCAAAAGTTAACTTTTTTTTTCTATATATTTTATAAAAATGTTAAAGCAAATGTGATCCATGTACTCTCATATTATTTGTTGTCTTCTAATTGTTTTAGGGCAATTATAAAGCAATAAACATTAGGCGGCAAAAGAAACAACAAAAAATAAACAGGTGCGCTTCAACAATTTGTTGCTAATGCCTAAAACAAAAGAGAGGTGAGCCGGTCGAAAAGTGAAAGCTGAAAGTTGCGGCCAAGCCAAAAAGAAGAAAGAAAAAAAATACAAAAAAAAAAAAAACACCGAGAAAACAAAAGGCGACCTGTTGATGGCAACTTGTTGCTTTTGCTGCTGCTGCTGCTGTTGTTGTTGTTTTTGTTGCTTATTACCTTAACATCAGCCAACGCCAAATCGACATCAAGTTGATTGAACTCTATGCAATATATATATACATATATATATTTGCTCATCATCATTATCATCATCGATTGCATTCCTTGCATTAGCAATAGAAATGCCAACAACAAAATGACCTCAATATATACATACATATACCCATTAGATGAAAGGGTATAAATGACATTATAGAGCATCAGTTAAACTATTTAAATTAGATCAAGTATATTTCTTTTCATTTCTATAAGTATATAAATTCAAGTTTCTTTTTGGTTTGTAATATATTTAGAACAAATGATGGTTTAGCCTTTAAAAAGTCTAGTCACTTAGATCTATATACTATCTAAATGCTATATCTAAAACTTTGATAGATTAGCTGTCATGTTGCAAAAAAAAAAAAAAAAAACACACATACTATATGGTATCGTCGAGTCGTTGTCTGTGGCTATATCTTTTTTTTCTTATTGCTTTTCGGTTTCCTTTTTTTTTTTTGTTTCTCCTTTTACTTTTAGAATTTGCGTCACCTCATCATCAAACTATTTATTTTTAGAGAATTGTGCATATATTATATAGAATTTTCTATATGTAAATTGGCTAATATACACGATTCTAATGCCATAGAGAAGAACTTTTTAATGCTTCAATAGGCAAAGGGGGCCACGACCATCGCCATGGAAAATATATGTACATACATACATAATCGTATATATGTACATATATATAGGAAGATACATACATATACATATATATAACCCACATTGTTCATATACAATTAGTTATGTGTGTGTGTGTGCGTGTGTGCGTATTATGAATTCAGAACTATTTACTTTTTTTTTTTTTTTGGTTTCTGAAGCATGAAAAAAAAACTATGCGTAGATGCAACAATGTGGCAACAACTGACAAGCTTAATTATTGCCTTGATCAATGATGTGAAACAACAGATATTTATATATACATATATATAATAGAAATACATATATATATATTTGTATATTTCTTTAAGTAATTATATAAAAATAGAAGCTGAAATTGTATATAATTTTTGACCTAGAATATTTGGTTCCAAGTTCAGTGAGATTAACCAAAAACCACATAATTATATAGTATGTACACACATACATATATATATATATATATATATATATGTATATATATGTACATATATGCCCCAAAAAGTCAAGAGCCAACAATATCAAATTATAATTTCAGACTTGCTTGTAAATTAACCTTAATCTAATCGTCTCACATTAATCAAACAGTTGAGAAATTCATCTATAAAATTCAATTTATACCTTTTCCTATCATCTTTGAAAAGTTTCTATTTGGAATATTTGAAGAGTTCCCCAATTTGATAATAATTTTAAATAATTCTCAGATGAGTTTGAAAAAATTATGACAGCACAATTTTCTGATTAAAATTTTGAATTATTTTTACTAAAAAATTTACAAATAAAATTTACAAATAAATTTTATTTATTTTACTGATGTACTGGCTGATGGGACACAGATCACAGTTGAGCATCTCAAACAAGCTCCTGTTGTATAAGAACATCATAAAGCCCGTGTGGACATACGGCATCCAACTCTGGGGCACTGCATCCAACTCAAACATCGAAATACTTCAATGATTTCAAAATAAGGTTCTCCGCCGAATAGTAAATGCCCCCCCCCCATACTTCAAAAACGCGGTACTACATAGAGACCTAAACATCCCATACCTAAAGGAAGAAATCCGCAGGCTGAGCGAGCGATACATTCAAAGACTTGAATACCATGAAAATACACTGGCTATCAATATGCTGGACAACAGCACCCACAGGAGAAGACTGAAGAGAAGGCACCCGCTCGAGAAGGGAAGCCTTCTTACCGCCATAGGACTGACGGTCGATTACACATACACGAATTTGAACAAAAATTAAACTTTGCATGCGAATCTTTTAAACGGCCAGAATTATTAATTATTGTCTAACGACAGTTCTTAATAAAACTCAACCAAATCAAATAAAAAATAAAAAAAATTTACTTTAGGCGAAAATTTAATTTATTTTTTATTTATTTTCTTTATGATCTTAGAGCAAACGAATATGACCTCTAAGTACTAATTTACTAGCTATAACTAAAGGTTTTTATTTTATTTCTAAAACCCAGAGAAAATGATAAACAAGTTTATACTTTAAAGATTTAGACTTGCCTATGATATAATTATTAAATTATTAACCAAAGTTCTTTGTTCTACCATTTGTCCTATGTGTTTATATATCCTGTATCATAATAATCAATTGTTAATAAAAGGAATATAGTATGTATAAACTTTGACTGGTTATATATAGCTTATCCTAGACTTCCATTTTGGGACCATATGGAAACATCTTTTACCAAAATGAAGGAGATTTTGTTATAGGACTTTCCTTGTCAGAATTGGAATTACTCAAGTTATAGTACCTAAATAAAACAATTTTCATCCGTTTAATTGTTAAGTTTAACTACCTTTTTTTCCCACCGAAAAGGGAAAAGAAAAAGTTTGAAAATAAATGTATTTTTCTACTATTTAATGCAATCATCTTGTTATAATGTGCCATGAAACATAGAAATTTTGAAATAATCTTAGCAGAAAATCTTACAATAAGTGCGCAATTTGTATCTCAATTTCGTTTTAACTCTCCCTCTCTCGCTCGCTCTCTCTCTCTCTGTCTCTCTCCATCTCTCTCTATCTCTATATTTGTTTTAGCCGGGATCTTTGAGACAAATTGCCGACTGACACAACCACACAGATAGATGAGCTCACACTTAGTCAGCGACACTGACAATGTCAATGAGATGAGGGGGGTGGGAAGGAATTTCTAAACATATGTACATATATATATACTTGTACATACATATGTACATGCATACATTATTGTTTATATACCAAGATACCTATGTATGCATACTTATGTACATATATCTACTTTAAAGTGATTGTAAATCTCAAAAAACAAAAAAAAAGAAACTCAACCCACTCAGAGCCAAAGATATTCTCATTTCAAATTGTGTGTCATTATTTCCGCAACGAAAAATTGTTTTATTTAGGGTGAGAAAAGTTGTGGGGAATTAGAGGGGAAGGGGTGGCAGGCTTGGGACCGGGTTGGGGGTCAGTTTCTAAATATCATCTTACGTAATGTTTGTTCGAATATGAAAAGAATATGAACAAATTTATAAATGTTTGCACATATTTTCCTCTTCTTTTTTTTTTTTTTTTTTTTTTTTTTGTTGCCACTCTTATCGTTAATCAAACTTTTGGTTAGACCACAAACAAAATTAAAAATAATGATAATAAAAACAAAAAAAAAATATATATATATATACATATATCAACAGGTGGTTAGACCTGAAATTTTTAATGAAAGGGCATTAGGTTATCGCGTTTAGTTTATGTTTATCTGTATGACTAAGAAAAAGGAGGTTGCGAAATTCCGTTCGTTAGAATTATCATCAATCAAATAACCATACAGAACTATCAACCGATGGATCGATCGTTCGATCGATCCTTATTTGATGTTGTTGCTGGCTTTGCCCTTATCTGAACCTTTTCTGTTAACGCTTTATTAACATGCCTCATTATCTAAAATTCTACGTTGAACTTTCGGCCAATGAGTCAGAATGCGATTAACCAATTGATATGTATGAGTCATTCCAATTGTAAGTCCTGATTAAAATGTCTCAAGGGGAATCACTAACATTTTATGGCTATATATATACATACATACATACATACATATAAAACAATAGCAAAAACATTTGGCCATATGTTAAATATGGCTAGAAACAATTCTCCATTTTTACTTTCAATCGCATTATTTACAATTTGGGGTAATCAATTGAAATTTTCATAATTTTAATAATGCAGACGTGTAAAAAAAATATACATACATAAATATATTGATTACTATATCCATCTGTTTATAAATGTAATTAACAGTGAAAATTGAGAATATTTTATAGCATCATAGAATCATACTTATATCATATATATATATATGTATTATAATTTGTATTATCAGGATCAATTCTGAGCACATTTAGTTCGCATAACTATTATTAAAAATTCTTAATTTATTCGAAAACTTATTTTAATATTTCGATTCATATAATATAATATTCTGATTTTATACATATATATACATATATATATATTGTCATTACTTTGTATATATATTTCATATAGATTTTATATATATTTTCTTAGCATTTTAATCAATAACTTGAGATCCTTTGTATATATATTTTTTATTTTAAAATATATGTACATATATGGCAACTTATTTAATAGTTAAAGAAAACAATGGAAAATTTAAGGAAAATCTAAGAAAGAAATTAAGAAATTCTTTTACACTATGCAAATAATATATATTTTCTTGATTCACAACTTCACTTAAAGTTCAATTTATGATCCGATGGGAATGAAATGAAATTTCAATCTATTTTTTGGATTTGTTTTGGCTTTTTTCATACAAAAATTTCCAATGACCGATGAAAATGTTAAATTCTGCAAGTAATTAAACTACAGATTTCATACCTATGTATGTACATATGTACCTATGTATATACACATATACCTTTTCTAATCCGCAACTTTAAGGTATCAAACTGAAAAAGTTTACAGCTCTAATCAAAATTTTTGTGACTCTCAAAAGGTGCAATGTATTATGGCTAAATTCTCTTGTTAACCCATTTGATACATTTGTATGGACATATGTACATGGGAGAGGGAGAAGAAGGGCAACAAAATAGACTATCATAACGCGTCTATCAGGAGAGTGACTTTTTCTATTCGATAAGATTATTTAGTCTATAAAAAAACGAAAAAAAAAAAACTCAAACGTACATGGCACATTTCATAATGTCAAGCGATTTACCAAAGCATTTAAATATATATAAATAAGTATATACATAAATATATATATATAAGTATACTAAATATATAGGTTTGGTTCTTTTTTTTTGGACAGGAAACGGCCCTTGAAATCTTTAAATTTGAAATCAGAGTTTGTCAGCCATGTCGGAAGTGGTTTTATCTATTTGGGTCTATCTCGAGGTTTATATATGAATGTATAATAGTACATATTAATATATATAGACAAAATATGGCCAACTGTACTTTGCCAAAGCCGTATTAGCTGGCGTGCCGAAAATCAATATATATATATGTATGAATATATATATATATGTATATGTATATATATGAATATATATGTATATGTATTTATAGTTACATATAATACCACTTAATAGACTCAAACAGTTAATTGCGATGGTAATCATCATAACCCTAACCCCATTTATCTTGCCACCCTCTGAATTGGCCACAATTAATATTGATTTTCTCTTCGCAAAAATAATAACAGCTGGACTTGCTTTGGCCAATAGTTAATAATGCATTTTTAATGTGTACTTCAAGCCAGTTGTCAATTGTCCTCCAATTTGGTTTTGCTTTTCATTTTTATTAATACCATTTAACCCCCAACCCATTCCTCACCTTTAAGTCTTTCACACTGAAACAAATGGACATATCTCAAAATTCTATTTCATGTATGTATATATTTTATAATATTAATTTTACAATTGTTAAATATGTAGATGATTGGATATGAAATGATTTTAAAAATACGATCCCGTAACTTCTTTTATTTATAAATCTTAACTGATTGGATATTGCCATAGCAACAGAGTGAGTCCAAAATATTCTTAAATATACATATGTACATACATACATACATACATACATACATATGTATGTTTACAGATGAACTTCCCTAACTCGAAGTGGCATTATCCAGCCAAAAAGTTCGAGACTTCGAGTTAGAGAAATACATATGTATGTATGTATGTATGTATGTATGTATGTACATATGTATGTATATTGTAACACTAAGGAATACAATGAGCGGCTCTATTAAATTTTTTGGGACTTCCTTCGAAAAATTCGACTTACGATGCATGTGCCCAATATTTTGTTCGAGTTAGGGAGACTTCAAGTTATGAAAGTTCGAGTTAGACAAGTGAAATTCTATGAAAATTGCACTCTAAACGCTATTGCCAGTCATTTTTGTTCGAGTTAGAGAAACTTCGAGTTAGAGAAGTTCGAGTTAGGGAAGTTCGACTGTATATTAAGTCGGTCATTAGGTTAAAGTGATGAAGTTCTATCTATGTATGTATATCGAAACACTGAAACAGATGAATATTTAATATGAATTCCACTTTTTTCCCATGGTGTAAGTCTGTCTGTATGTATGTACATACATACATATGTATACATAACTATGTACATACATACAAACATACATACTTCGCATGCATGTTGGCGTCTAGCAGGTCCACTCCACTGTGGGCGAGGAGTTACAACAAGCAGTGGGTGGGTTTGAATAAAAGCGACAACGACATTGGCGCTTAAAGCAACATCCCACACACACACACACACATACATACATAGAGAGAGATAGAAATAGATAGAAACGAAACACTCGCTTAACGTGATCGGCAAACAACCGGGGGAAACAGACACACACACACATTCATAAATGGATATTGCATAATTCTTTAACCGCATTCTTTTCCGTCAGTTAATTTTTCTTTTTTTTTTTTTATTTTGACCACATGTTGTCCACAAGCCGAAGCCCATTCACATGGTAGCTGGTTAATTTCAATTTCAATTCGATTTTCAATTCTTTTCCTCATATCTTATCCGACCTTTCATAATGAGAATCCTCCAATTTATGCATGGACATAGCAAAGGGGGCGATGGGGACCTTTTGCACCCTTGATCATAAAAGTATGTATCATAAATACATTCAAGGATAATTTTTTTAATTTATTGATATTAAAAGTTTACTAACAATTAGATTCATTTATATTATATTATATTGAATGTTAGATCTTAAGATCCTTAGCTACGCCCATGTCTGCTTGCGCAAGTGTACCGACGACCAGTTAGAGATAGCCCATAAAAGTTAAAGCGTTAAGAAATCTATAGATAAAAGGTTCAATTGACAGCAATACGATAACACAGTTCGATATGCAAACATATAGCCAGACAGACCCAGATCGAATGAAATGGTTATATACATATGTATATATATGTATGTATGTATGTATGTATGTATGTATGTATGTAGATATTGTTTCTATATAAATAATATTATTTATTAACTAGGTTTACTTACAAATTGCACAATCTTTATAATGCCCGGCAATGTTCGAAAATAATCCATATTGATGCGTATGGCACTCCAGAAGCCACCGTCATTTGGATTACCGGCCGATGGCCCACCAGGCGGGCCATTTGTTGTTGTTGTTGTTGTGCGCTCAACAGTGACCACAGTCTCGACCATTTTATTGCTGTTGTTGTTGTTGTTGTTGGACTGGTGACTTGAGGGGGGGTGACTAACTTGTGAACTATTTTTAAACACTTATCGCGTTCTTTTCTTTATTTTTTGTGTTTTTATATTTTATATTCACCAACAAAAAATAATATACTTCGTATGTATGTACATATGTATGTATATCGTATCGGTATATATATGACACCCGCGCTCTTTTATTTAATTTGACTTTCCTTTATGTATAAAGCATCTATATGTGTATTTAACGATATATACAGTGTATAAATATATATATATATATATATATCTGGCTAGTTAACACATAAGATATGAATGAACAAATGTTTTTTTTGTGTAGAATAAATGCGGGCAGAGCAAAAGAAAAAAAAAATTTGTATTTCTTCGGTCTAAAAGAAGCCTCAGTTGTTCCGTTACTGTGCTAATTGTGTGTCCACGGCGTATGAGGCGCGTTTAACGACTGACTGCGACCGCGACATCGACATTGCCGCTTGCCTGCTTGGCTATAGTCAGTCAGCCCAATGCTTGCAGTTAACTATAACGGTCAACGGCAGCGGTGAGAGCAATTCTCTCAGAAGCTCTCACATTTACACCCACCCATTCACCCCTCCCCTTCCCCCCATACACCATACACTATAACAACATCGCTCACCTGTGTCATGGGACCTTTTCAATTTGAGCTTAGTTTGTTGCGCCTGCGCTCAGCAATGCTGCAGCTTAACTTAAGCTAAAGCCTCTCTCAATGCAATTCTCTCTTTGTATTTTGCTCTCTTTTGTGTGGCATTCTACCTATTTAAATGTGATCTGAGTTTTTGGCCATGCTTTCGTCGTAACTGGTTAGTATTTTTGTTTTGACTTTTATGGCTGCTGCAATGGCTTGTGGGTTAAAAATTTAAATTAACATACATGCATACATTTGTTTATATATGTATGCGTATATGTAAGTATGTATGTGCATATTAGGGTGGACACAAATACTTTTAAATGCAATTTGCTATGGCGTCATTCACTTGCATTAAATAAAATATGCTGCAAATATATTTAAAGGGGATTTAATAGATAACTATCACCAGTTATCCTACATATTGATATCCAATATGTACATATGTGGTTTCAGCTCCCCTTGATAGAGTTCCAAATTAACTTTGTATATATACATACATATGTATATGCATAATAATCGAGTGTGAATGCGACAAACACCTACACTCCATAGGTAAAGTACGTTTCCGTTGGAGGGAATTTTGTTTAAAGGTGTTGCACATTTACATATGTATGTATATTTGATTTGCTCACCATGTCCTCAATTTATTGTTGAAACACTGCCAATATATCTGATATATTTGCTAAAGATAGAATCCAGATATTTATGGCAATGATCAAAATGTTCTAAAACTATAACGAGTTAGCTTAAGTATTAAGAATATTTATCATATTGCAGAACAAAGTTAATAATTATTTAACTAAAATCTCTCTGCGAGAAGATGATGGACCGTTAATTAGAAATATAATCTCTTAAGACAAATGGCAACTCCTAGAATGTTACGAATTTTTTCGTCCATTTTGTTGAAAAGGTTTGTCCATGTAATGAAATAACTGTAATTAATTTCTTATTTTGTTTTAAATTATTATTTATTAAGAATTTTTATAAACGGAGTTGAAATAATAGAATTTCAATGGTCACAGTAAGAAATATATTTCTGTCCCACTCGTTTTGCAATTTTCCAACAATTGCCACACTCTCGCTATCTGTCTCATTTTCGTAGTGGCTGTTAAATTTCATTTATTCATAAAAAGAAATTTCTTTGAATATGCAATGAGTTCTATTTTATTTTGAAAAGGTGCACTAAAAAGTATGACAAATATGTTGTACAATTTACATTAAGACATTGGTTTTTAGGTTATACAAATATCTTATATCGATTAAATGGTATACAAATTAGAAATTCTATAATATAACTTTTCACGCATCACTCACGTAGACGTATACAAATTTTGGTTCGGCTGATTATCTAATTGTATTTTATTGTATATATTCGGGATAATATCATTATTCCAATTATGTGTCTGTATATCTCTAAAGACCTTGTATATTCATATATCCGAGTATAATTAAGTTTTATATATTGCTTATATAATAGATATGCTGCATAGCAAACAAAAGGAATTGTCTTTTCTTTTCTTAATTTTCTTCACTTAATTTTGATCTACACAAGTTTTGAATGATTTTAAAAATATAAAATATTTGTGGTTTTGTTTTACACGTACCCAAAGCTAATGGATTGGGAACATTTGGGAAGGACTAGATAACAAATACGATTTAACTAAAGATATAACAAATATTAAACAGGACATCAGGGGCAAGGGTGGGGGCAATTATTGGAGTATTTTTACTGGCTGTAACGATGAAGTACAAATATTGTGGCTTAATTCTCATCGCTGCTTGTCTTTTCATCTAGTGCCAATTCGACCAATGGTGGCGCTGGTTCGATGTCCAACAAAACTGGGGTTGGATGTACCAAAGGCTTTGTTTTGGCGGGAGAGGAGGAAGACGATTTGGTGGGGGTAGTAAGATCGCCGGCAGTTTCATTTTCTTTTAAGCTTCGCTCCGCATTACAGCTCTTGGATTGAACTTGAGTCTCGGCGGCTGGTGATGTAGACACATTTAGAGGCCATCGTCTAATGACAGGAAAAGGCGTGGTCGTTGAGGATGCATTTGAATTCGATGCCAATGCTGCAGCAGCCGATGTAGAAGCCATATTGTCATCCGTTCTTTGCTTGATCTCCTGCTTCTTCTCTTTTTCCAGATCGGCAACTTTCTTTAAATAACTCTTGTCCTGACTGGGACACTCCAAATGAACACAGTGAAAAATCTAAATTGAAGGATAATAAGAAATATTATATCGCAAATATAAATCTTTTAATAATTATTTGATGATGCTTACCTCATTGGCCGTATTCCGTGTACCCACAATACGTATAAAGACCACAGGACGTGGTGCAAAATGAAAATTCTGCCAGGAGCGCGCTGTATCATTTCGCCTGTCCACTACCATTTGCCAATCCTTGCGATTCGTTGAGGTCTCAATGTAGAAACTATAATGTCGATCATCGCAATCCCACAATAATAAACGCATGGAACCCACATGATAGGGTTGACCCAGACGGACAACAATCTCACCGCTGCCCAATTGGTGGCATGTATAACCCGAATCCCAATCGTAGCGTACATAATCACCATTGATTAATGCATTACGTGACCGACTAACACCATCGGTGACAATAGCACTCATCTCAATGGTAGCCACATTTGCCTTGGGTGCCACAAAATGATCAATTAATTTCGGTACATTAGCCGTATGCATGGCCTCCAGACCCACTACATGAAATACCTACAAATGATATTACATTATTTATAACATATATCGAGAAAATCCATTCGACTTAATCATTATCTACATCAAATTCCAGCTATATATCTATAATAATTCCCTCCGATCCTTTATTTTGAATTAAAACTTACCCGATTTACTGTATTCTGAGTGCCCACAAGTCGTATGTAGCGAACGGGCCGAGCTGCAAAATATAAATATTGCCATGATCTACAATGATATTCACTATAGTCGACAACACGTTCCCAGTTTTGTTGATCGCCAGAGATTTCAACAAAATAGGAATAGGCACGACTATCCCGATCCCAGAGTAACATGCGTATGTGATTAATCATGCACATGGTGCCCAATTCCACGACAATGCCGGCATCATTATTATCTGAGATGCAATGACGAGTATAGCCATGTTCCATATCATAGGTGGTAACATCACCATCCAGGAGGGATGAACGGCATTCACCCTGAATGCAACGTGATAAATATTTGGCCGTTGCCACATTCTCTTCTGGCCATAATGCCGCCCGATAGGGCAATGTTTTTGATGTGCTTCTCTCATCGATCGCATCGAGTATTTTATCTGGTTCCAGAATGCCTGAGGGACGTACCACTTGAAGTAAATGTTCGAGATTCATTAGCGGCAGCCGGACAAAGTCAACTACCGATTTAATGTCCACAGTGGGATTATATCGGCTCCATTTCCATACGGCCAGAAAAATCTCTACTTCTGGAGCAAAGAAACAATCTCTGCGTAGCACCTCTTCCAAGGATTCCTAAGAGGCACAAAATCGTGAATTAGCATATATGTATGTACAAAATTATATGTTCCTTACCTTGGAGAGCATTTTAAATGAGTCATGCTGAAGAAGATCGGCAGCATTGCGATCCATAAACATAAGACACACATGGGTTAGCTCTTCCAAATTGTACAAACGTGCCGCATCCAATATCATGCATACATTATTTAACGCTAAATATTGTCTTAAATAATTGGATATGGCCAATTCTAGATCCTGAAATCCATATTGATTGGCCATGCCCAAAACTTCAATAACAGCATCCTCATCCAAGGTGGCCAGCGACAATGTGCCCGAATATATATAACGCAGCAACACCTTGAAGGGATCAAGCGGCACTTCTAATAATATCTGACGTTGTGTTGTCTCTGACATTCCTCCATAAAGCAGGGCACGAAAATATTCACTACGCGCTGCCAGTACAACCCGATGTGCCGGTAATCGCTGCTCCTCAACCACAAATTCCACATCCGCATAGCGGTCATTCATACAAAGGCGGGCCATGTCGTCTGAGAAGCGGTCACCCAGATCGATTTGGTCAGTAAATTCTGGTTCCGAATTGTTGGTGTTATTGCCTTTGCTAGAGCTAGACCCCGATGCGGTGGATGATGACATGGACATGCCACCACATCCATGCATTTTGTGGTGCCCCTGGCTGCTCATAGTTTTTGTTGTATTTCCTTTTTTTGCGTTTCTAAATAATTGTTGTCAACAGTGTGCCCAGATGATAAACGGATGTATGAATTGATCTGGCAACTACATACTAATGAGTTACAATTTTTTACATTACTCGCAACCGTTAGAGGGCGATTCAAGTGAGTATAACGCCACCTATGGCTGGTGAATCTGTCGTCTCCATAAAATCAATTTTCCTTTCCGGTTTGTGTCTATGCTGTTAATTTTTGCCTTTGCGCTATAATAATTTTTTCCGGACTAGAAATCTAGGGTAGGATAAAGAAACATAAAGAAACAGAATTTAATTTAAAATGAAATCAAAGGTATGTTCTGCATTTTAAGGATTATAAAGAAATATCACTTAAATAATTGTCGATTAATTTCCCCTCTCTAATACCTTTTATTACTTTTTATTTACAATTTATTTATAACCTTAAACTGTTCGTCAGAATTTTTATTTCCATTCACAATATAAGCCAACGGATCATCTTTACTAGATTCCATTAGGTGATCACATGAACTTTGATTGATGGGAAACATAAAGGAAAGATCGATATGATATGGGATCAATTTTTCTCGCAAATAAGTGATAAAATTCTCGCCCAGTGTTGGTTGACGTGATAATAGAAGTGCGGATAGATAACGCGGATGTTTCTCCTTTTCGGCACAATGCATTATTAGTGCCCATGATATATAATCCGTATCTATAACATATGTATTATAGATACCCTTATATATATGCTCTGTGTGTATCCAATGGCCAGGTGTCTCAATATTGGGTGCCATTGGATCTGGATTCTCAAAACTTGGTATCATCCAAGTGATATTACCCTGAAGTTTTTCCCGCAATGGATCTTCGGCATATATAAAACTAAAATTCATCGTGATCTGAAAGAGAAATGTGCTCATTATCGGATCCTTAATCTATATATATATAAGTATATATATATACATATATACATACGTACATGCTTATCTGATGTAGAGAATCCAAAGTGACTTTTCATGCAGGCATATTCAGGTAGCTCCTCGGTAGATGCATAATATTGAACGACATGCCAGAAGCCCATCATGGCTTCCAAGTTAAAATTTCGCATGGCTGTCACCTGTGTTTTTTTTTTTTTATAAAGAAAGAAAGAGATATAGATATATACAGATATATATATATATTTATATATAGAGAGTCTGAGAGAGAGAGAGAGTGGGGTGGAGAGAGGGGGGTATGTAATAGAGAATGCATCTGCTAGCTTAGAAAGTTGACAACAACAACAACAAGAGCGACAGCTCTGAAATGTGGAGAGAGGGGAAACATTGAGTGACAGCTCTCCCCATTGAGAGGTCTGATTGATGCACCTCAAAGGCGTTTGGCCTCGACCTCGTGTGCATATATGTACATACATACCTACCAAGCAACCCCCTTCTCCCTTTCGTTTCCCTCCCCCTATCCTAACCCATTCACCACTCCTGTTTTGTGTGTGTGTGTGTGTGTGAGTGTCCAATGCGTGCCATGTCTGTCTGTTTATTCTATGCACAAAACTGCAATTCGAAAGTGTGATTGATTTTTTGGCTAGTCTAGAGATGGTAATGGAATAAAGCTTCATGTTAATGCCACAATTCCATTTGGTTTGTCCATCTCTCTGGGTCTGAGTCTGGGTCTCGTTCTCGGTCAATTGTGCTATGTCTAGCATATTGATGAGTCAGTCAATCCCTTTGCCTCTAACCTCCTATGCAGGCCCCTCTCTATCACTCTCTCCCTCTTTATCTCTCTCTTTCTCTCTTTTTTTTGCTGTTGTTTCATTTCATCTTTGCCAAAGAAAGTTATCCATTTTTTTTTTGTTTTTTTTTTTAATTCTTTTCTTTTCGTGTTTTTGTTTTTTTTTTTTTATCTTCTCAATGAACGTGCCCAAATTATATTAAAATTTGGAATAGAATTTCGTTTTTGATTTGAATTATCTTGATCTATTTTTTATTATCTAAATAGAAGAATAATTCTTCTTGTGCTTAAAAAAAAGAAAAAATCTGTTTTGAAATTGGGACTGAAAAATATTATATTATATTATTTTTCAATTCATAAATCATTCACTTAAGGAAACTTCAACAAATTCTAATTATAATATATAAAAAAAAATATAATTCTATTTTACAAAATCTGATGAATAAGCCTTATAATGAATACTAGATTGGCTTACTATATAGATGTATATATGTTTAACTATCAATTTTCTAAGAAATTAATTTTTGTTGTAGAGATTGTTGAAGAAATTATTTTTGAATAAGTTGAGGGCAATTTGAAAGTCAATATATGTATATATATATATTTTTTTTCTCTGTCCTTTTCGATTGTATTATACAAATTAATAAAGTCTTCACTTACCTTGGGGCAAAGTTGTTCCATTTCGGAATTTTTTTTCATCATTGCCGTATAACTGTTGTATGTACTCCACGGTACTCCATTGGAAAGGTGAATCACTTTGATAAGTAAAAGTATAAAAATCACCGGAATATACCCGACACGTGTCATACTGAGAGGTGTGAATCTCCTTTGATTCTTTTAAAAAAAAATTAATTTAAAGTGACAAAAAAAAAAAAAATAAATAAATTAAAAAGGAACAAAAGGGAGAAGTACGATGCGTTCCGATGGCAATTTCAGTTGCTGTTTTTGTTGATGGCGGCACTGGAACTGTCACTGCGCCACTGAAACGGATGCTTGTGGCTGTTTTGCGGATAAGACTCATTCAAATTACATTACTTTATGAATGTAATACATACATGCATACATAAATACATATATGCATACGCATACATACATACATATGTTTTAATATATGTACATACATATGTACTAGTATGTATAACATTTCTGTCTAGAATCTATAGATATTTTATTTAAATGCCATGCGTTTGTTTTTGCTCTAGGGCTTGGTGTTTCATTATCGTGCTGGAAATAAATGCACACACAAACACACACACACACACACTGATACAGATGCCAGCTTTAGACTAAGTTGATATTGTTGCTCATTTGGCCGTTTTCCAGCTAGTTGTTGCAACAGGTGCAGCCAAATGCAGCCAAATGCAAATTGTTAAAGAGGAATTTTCTATATCTATATGTAGATATATCTTCGAAAATTGTAGAAGAGTTTTTATATATACATACATACATATACATATACATATATATTTAAATATATATAAACCTACCTACATAATTTAAATTATATTCTTCTTGTTTATTTTTAATTTAAATAATTTAATTAAATTTATAAATTTCTATTTTTTTAAGTTAAGAAAAAAGTTGCCGGTTGGATATAAAATATTCTTATATATTATTATATTTTATTATATATTATTATATACTATTATATAATATTTATATAATTATATTTTATTATATATGTACTGTTACATATGTATTATTATATATTTAGATCCTAAAGGCTCATTTTACATTCCCAAAAGCTTGTAAGGATAATGATTCATCAAGTTTTTCAACATTTTTAGCCAAGAAAAGCAAATTTAAACACATTTTTAAATATATCTTCTTTTAGCTAATTTTCCCTAATGCCTATTTAGTACTCAAAATTTATATAAAAATTAAAAAAAAATTAATTAAATAAAATTAATAAAATAAATATATTATGTAAATAAAATACAAATTAGACTAAAAAACTAACTCTGGCTTTTGTCTTGTAATTTAGAATTTAAAAATATTAAATAATTCAATTAAATAAATAAATAAAATATATCAATTAAATAAATAAACTTAATAAGTAAATTTGATAAGTGAATAAATATAAATAAATTGAATACATAAATTAAATAAATAAATCTTAAAATAAATTAAGTAAGTAACTTTAACAAAAAAATTGCATAAATAAATTGAAGAAATAAATCTTAGAAATAATTTAATTAAATAAATTTTAATAAATAACTTTTCGAAGCAAATTTAATCAATTTAATAAATAATTTTTATAAATAAATTTAATAAATAATTAATTAGATAATTCAATTTTGAAAATAAGTTAAATAAATAAATATAAATTAATTTAATACACAAAAAAAAAAACAAATAAATTTCAAAAATAACTTTTAGAAGCAAATTTAATAAATAATTTAAATAAATTAGTTAACTAAATAAATATTTAGAATAGAATAACCTTGACATCTCCAATGGGGTTTTTTTTTTTAACAATTCAGATTTTATTTTTTCGCGTTTCATAATGGAATTTACTTACGTACATATAATCATGTATTTGATAGTGTGGGTATATATATTATATATACATATGTATAGTATAGAACCGATTCCAGTAGTTCTTATCAATTGCGACAGTTGTTCGCTTCAGTTGGTCAAACATCAGTCAACCATATCCATTATGATGTTAAACATTCATTATACCCTTGCAGAGGGTATAATAAAATTGGTCAGATGTTTGTAACGCATAGAAATAATCGTTTCCGACCCCATAAAGTATATATATTCTTGATCAGCATCGAAAGCCGAGTCGATATGACCATGTCCGTCTGTCCGTCTGTCCGTCTGTCCGTCTGTCTGTTTCTACATACTTAATCGATCTTAAATTTTGAGCTACGTGAATAAAAGTCATATCATTCTGTCCGTTGATGTTGCAAGCAAATTAAGTTCGAGAGTTGGTAGGATCGGACAACTATAAGTTATAGAAAAATAGGAAAGATCAGAGGTACCTCGGTCAAAATGTGAGTTGTTCAAAACAGTTCTTGTGAGAAAAACTTTTTTGTTTTTTAAGATATCTCAACCAAATTTGGCACATAGATGACAATTCTACTTCTACACCTTACCAGCAAATTTGATTCAGATCGGATAATAAACACCGACATAAATCAATAAAATCAATAATCAACCCCCATCAGAAAAAGTATGTTTTTGTGAGAAAAACTTTTTGTTTTTTAAGATATCTCAACCAAATTTGGTGATCAGATGAGAATTATACTTTTACATCATATCAGTAAGTTTGAATCAGATCGGATAATAAACACCGACATAAATCAATAAAATCAATGAATCAACCCCCATCAGCATCAGTATGTTTGCATATGCAGCCAATTAAATACGTTTATATTTGCTTTTATATATTCGTACACAAACAACATACATGGAAACATACAAACATACATACATACATACATACATATATGCGAACACGTGCTTGAAAAAACTACAAGCTGAGTGCGAAACAGAAAGAGACAAAAAACTATTTGTATTGTGTTGTTGTATTCTAGAATTCGTCAGAAACTTTAGAGAGCGAGAAGCTGGACGCTTGCAATGTATACCGAAATAGCGAGACAGTGAATTATAAGTTTAGTAGCGCAATAGGTAGAGATCGATTCTAGAAATGACGTGAGCGGAGGTTCAAATCCGACCGTTGGCAAACTCGAATTTTTTCTTACTGTTTCTTTTTTTGGTTCAAATTTTTTTAAAATTTTATATTTCCAATTTTTAAAATATCTTGAATCCGATATGACGGAGAAAGTAATCAATTAATCTGCAAGGGTATACAAACTTCGGCACGGCCGAAGTTAGCTTCTTTGATATTTTTAATTTCAATTAAAAATATTCTTGTGACACCGTGCAGAGGGAGGGAGGGGGGTAGGGGTAGGGATGGAGGATTGGATGAGCTCTGGAATTATTTTTGGATTGTATGCACTTGATTTTGGCATTTTGCCTGTTGATGGTTTCACTTGTCGCCTTCGTCTCCCAAAATGTTCCCAGTTGCTCAACTTTCTCGCAAAAGAAAAGGAAAAAAACACACACACATACAACAAAAAAAAAAGCAACAAAAACAAAGATGAAGAAACAGAGAGGCCAGTAAGATGGGATGAGATGAGATGTGATGAGAAGAGTTGCGAAAAACAGAGAGAGAGAGAGAGGGGAGAGAGAGATGGGTATGATGAAGAAAACAGGAAACAATTTTTAATAGCCTGCATATTTATTCTTTACGATCGCCAGAACCACCAGCATTCAGCATTCAGCATTGAAAACCCATCGAAAACCCATCACCATCCCATCCCATCTCATTCCATCCCATCCCATCTCATACCTTACCATACCATCCCATTCAAGCCAAGTCGAGTCAAGTCAACAAGGCCTGGGACACTTTCTCTTTATTGCGAAACTTGTTGGGCGGCATTTTCACGCAGCATCGGTTGCAGTGGATATGGACGGAGATGGAGATGGAGATGAAGATGGAGATGGAGATGGAGTCGTTTGAGATGGACATCCTCAGTAGATGCAGACGTAGACGTAGACGCAGACGTAGACGCAAACGTAGACGTTGGCTTTGGTTTTCTTCTTCCGCCTGCGTTTGCATCGTCTGCTTGACTGTCTGGTTTTTTTTTTTCCTCCTCTTCTGTTTTAACTGACCAGGCCAAAAAACGGCGCAACTTTCGTTGCGATTCATTGCCATGACCATGGCCGCCATCTCTTGCTCTTGCTCATGGCCAGTTCCGGCTTCTGCGACGCGACGCATTAAAACGAAAAGCCGTTTCATATGTAGGTGCCACACCAAATAGAGACACAGAGACAAAGAGAGAGAGAGAGAGAGAGAGAGAGAGGGAGAGAGAAAAAAAATAAAAGAAAAACAAAACAAAAAAAAAGAAGAAGAAGAAGAAAAAAAGGAAAATATGATATATGTATGTGCTCTTAAAGATGAATATGAATGAAGATCACAATGGACAGTGGACAAAAACTGGAAAAAGGGCCAAATCAATTATCTAGAGACGATGCCATCCACCAATGGAATGGATGACACCTGACTGACTGGTCAAGGTGGCTCTGGTGGTATGTAACCTGCTAACCCATATACATACATACATACATATATGTATATGTATGTATATAGTATGTATGGTATATATATTCATCATTTAACTGGCCAGATGTCACTCATATTGAAGGAAAGCTAAGTATGGAGTATAGCGCAAACAAATCTAATTAAAATTGAAAAAAAAAATTACGAAAATATATAAAATTATGATAATTTAGAAATTTTAATTTATAATTTTAATATTATTTAATATTTTTAATATTATTTTAATATTCTTATTATCAATATACATACATATATATTTTAGGCAAAAATTTTATTTCAACTATTTTATGATTATGGGTCAGGAAAAATATTATTATCATTATTATTATTATTTCTGTGATGAAAATCATTAACAAAATCTTTTTTTTTTTAATTTAATTCAATATAAAAGATTTATCTTACTTGTAGTCAATATTATTGTTAATAAAAATAATAAACTATTAGTTATTATTTCTATACATGTATGTAACTAAGATAAATCTACTTTAAATGTTCATCTTTCATGATTAAATCAATAATCAATTAAGAATTTTAGTTTTTCATTTTAATTAATTTAAATTTACTTAAATTAATAAGGAAATTAAATAAATATACTTTTCAGGTTAATGTATTAATCTTTCTGATTAATAATTTTTCAAATATCTTCTATGCATTTTCTAATTTAATGAAATCAATAAAAAATGAAAAAATTCAATTAAATCATTCAGAAATTAAGAAGATAAATCTTTTTTAAGTATTTCAATTTAACTTATTAATGCTAAATTACAAAATCAATATTGTTAATACTTTATTAAATTTATTACATTTGTTTTTTACAATTAATTTTAGATAAATAATAATTTGATTAGAGTTCAGATTTATATAGATGTACATATATTTGATTTACTTTTACTACTATAGAAAATGGAGGGAAAAATTAGAGCAATCTATTATATGAATAGATTATCTATCTATTTTATGATTATAGATTCATAAAACTGAATCTATAATCAATGTCTATATCTTTATTTGCAAAATGATTGTATTTATGTGATTATAGTTTGATTATCTTTATCTATCATTAAGTATCTACATATACAGATACGTAGATATGGATATACATATCTATCGTAGTATTTATCATTCAGTCTTCGACTTTGTGATAAATTTTTAATAGCTTCCTTTCAATCTTAAATCTTTAATTAACCTAAACAAATATACATACATACATACATACATAGCTTGTTTTCCATGCTGGAATAGCAGTTCCTATTGGCAAAGGGATATAGAATTCTGGTAAAAAGATATCGATTCTATCAATGATGCTTACCTATGTATCTTCTATTAATGATGTCTACGATGATCTTATCCCGTCTTCTTTTTTATTCTAGAAAATGTCTAAATTTTTGGAACAATTGGCTAGGTAATATTTTTCTAAATCTGAATTTTGGTTTGATTAGAACAAACCTACATATGTATATAATCCTTCGCTCAAGCGAATACTTTCAATTCAATTTTAAATGTTTCTCCTGAAAAATGTTGAATGACATTTCGAGACTTTACTTGGGTACTCATTCGCATGGTTAGCTACTTGTGGATACAAAAATTATGCACAGCCACACACACACACATACATCGGCACACACACAAAGTGTGCTTTATTGTTATGGCCATGCCCTTCCATTTGACCAACATAAAACATCAGCTATTGCCTTTGCCATAACCAACCATCCAACCATCCATCTAAACATCCATCCATCCATCCATCCATCTCATTCATCATGCATCCAAGCATCGAATTCATCCATCAATGGCTTTTCGTTTGTTTGCGCATGCGCAGCGCATTTTAGCTTCGATTTTTCATGATCTTCATTATTCTCTCTCACTGTCCTCTCTTGCTGTCTCTGTCACACAGTGCGGTTTCCGCACCCGACGAAACCTTCTTCTATTAAGGTTTTATTTTTGTTGTTTTTTTTTGTTTTTTTTTTTTTTTTTTTTTGGCATGCTTCGCTTCGTGCTGCGATTTTGTTTTCATTTGGAAAGTGGGTGTGCGTTTTCGTTTCGTTTCTTTCATTTTTACATCTTGCTCTTTCTCTTCTTTTCATTATTTTACTTTTTTTCTTTTTTCTTTCATTATTATTATTTGTTTGTTTGTTTACGCATAAGCGAGGTGGCTCGTGGAAATTCTTTCTTTTTGGTTTTTGGTTGACGCCACGAGAAAAGCGAAAAAAAAATATGAATAAATATTTAAAACAAAAAAGAAGAAGAAGAGGAAGAAAGATGGGTGTGTAGCGTTCAGGGCCTGATTTAGATGTACATATGTACATATATCGTGGGGCTGGATAAAATAACTATAATATAATTTCATTTTATTTTTTATAACTATAAAAAATTAATAAAAACTAAATATTTTTTATTGGCAAGCTAACTAATAATTGGAAAATTCACAAAATAATAATTATTTAATTAAATATATTATAATAATATGATTATTAGTTTTATAAATAATTATTTATAATAAACAGTTTAAAAAAAACAATTTAATAACAAATAATAATCTTTAATTAAGTAATTGTTACTAAAAATGAGATAAATAATATTTAACAATCTTCAAATAAATAATAATTATTAAAAATCAATTAAATAATAAATAGTAATAAACAATTCAAGCATAATTAATAATAAGAAATTAAATAATAATAATAATAAATAATAATTATAACTAAATTATAATTATAAATAAATAATAATTATTAAAAATCAATTAAACGCTAATAAATAATAATTAATTAAATAAAGCTAATAATAAACAATTAAATAATAACTAAAAATTATTAAAAATCAATTAAACAATAATTGATAATAATCCATAAAATATTTACTTTTATATCAAATAAAATAATAAATAATAATTATTAAAAATTAATTAAATAATAATCAATTAACTAATTCAATTATTAATTATATACCGAATAATCCTTTAAAATTCTTTGACACGATTAAATCTTTGTTTCAAGGAATTAATCTTAAAAATTCTTTAGGTTATATCGAATCGATCTTCGAATTTTCTCTATAAAAGTTCTATGAAGATCTAGATTAAACGTATATATACATATGTAATCTTACTTTTGTCTGATATATAAATATCTAAATATATTGTACATGTATGTATATACATACATATATTTGATAACTGATTCTATCAGAATCTTTCACCGAGTGATTACAAGGTATAAACATCTCTAAACTGATCAGATAAATGAATTTCATTAACAATTGATATCATTGCGATATATAGGATTTTATCAAAACAATAGAAAAATACATTTGAAATATCCTTTTTTAAGCTACGGCCCTGATTTATTGCTATTGATGCTGAGATTCATCTATCGGTAGACATGGCTGGATGAGAGTCATCCAGCTGATGGTCACATGCCAGACTCAAACATCAATCAAGTTGCAATTATATATACTAGAAGACAACAATTCAAATATTTTTCAATCAGCCAGAAATGATCATTTGGTTTTAAGCCTGCGGCGCACAATGGCCAACAAAATTGTTAGTGTTAAAACCAATTTAAAATATTTGCCAGTGGTGAAATTTAAATCATTTTCAAATTTAATTACCAGCAAATAAACATTTGACATTCTCCACGAGCCGAGCGTACATTGTCAGGGTTTGTCGTTTCGCCTACTCGTCAAATGGGCGTGGCAACATGGTGGCAGCAGCATATCAAGCACTCAAGTCACTTTTTTTTTCATTATAAATACGAGTATCTATGTATGTATGTATATACGAGTACATATGTATGTATGTAGATAGATATACATACATATGTATATATATAAAATAAGCCTATTTTTACATTCCATTTCGATTATATACATATATACATTTACATATGTACATACATATATATTGCATATGTCCAAGAGAAACGAGCGCTTAAAAGAGTTAGGAGACTTTTGACTTTTAGAAAGTTCTTTACCATATGAAACATTGATCGGATTGCTCTAGTAATTGATCACCTATGAATGTAGGAGAAACCCACATTTTATATATAAAATATAAAAAATAAAGAAAATATATACCAGAGTTATGCGTTTGGTTACCAAAAGTGTACTAAATTCGTAACTAATATCGTATTAATGATGGAAAAGATCTATTAACTCCAAATAGAATTCAGAAATATAAATATATATGTATATATATATATATGTATATAATAAATATATTCAAAATCCAGTATTTTCTTGATTTTATATCCATGTATAGCTCAGCGATTACATAAAGTCCAGACATATTTTCTTGATTAGCATCATTAGCCGGGTCAATCTAGCCGTGTCCATCTGTCTGTTTCTTTGCAGCTTTCGGACCTTTAATTTGAAGCAATATCAACGAAACTCATAAGATAGCTATTTAATAGATGTATACTAGTATACTGTAAGAATTTATCAAATCGAACCACTATAAGGTATAGCCTTTATAAAACTAATCGGTGTACAATTCCATCTTGCTTTATTTTTTTTCGTTCCAATTCCACAAGTTTGAATCAGATTATTGGTGTATTATTTATTAGTGTAAATAAATACAAGAAAATCTTTAATGAATTTTATTAAAATTTATTTAATTATATAAATCCATATATAAAATTATTATACTTATTATTATAGTGGAGGACATTGGCTTGGCAGTGCAGTTAGGTAGAGATCAGCCTTAGAGACACGAACGGCGCAGATTCATAATCTTCTAACAATTAGATTATATTTTTAGTTTGTTTTTAAAACGCGGATATTTATTATTATTACTTATTACGTATTTTATTTTTTTTTATTATTATTTTATATATATTTTATTATTTATCGATATATACTTTTTTTATGTATTTTATGTATGCCCATACTTATATGTACATATGTATCTTTTAATGTTTATTAAGTTTCGGTCATGAAATAATGCCATCAAAATCAATTTCAATTTCATTTTAAGACTATTTATTTAGCTATCTTCTCATCTTTATGGGTATATTTACTTATTTATTTATTTATTTCTTTCATTTTTTTTTTTTAACTTTCAAGAAAAGAAAACTATTGAAATCGTAAGTACATATGTATGAAACTTTCATAACTCTGGGACAAGGTACCTGAACATCAATTTCAATTTTTATTTGAAATTTCGCACTTACCAACTATGTGCCCACGGGCGATTGGCAATTGGCAATGGCAAGATCTACCAAATGCTCTTAACAATGGTAATAATTGAAGATTTGAGAAGAGAATTTTTACGGACAGCGGCTAATTGACTTTCAATGTTTAGTTAACTTTGCTTTTTTGTTGGTTTCTTTATGTATGTGTGTGTGTGTGTGTGTGTGTGTATTTGGTTTCTTTAGTGGGAAAGTGAAATTGATCGTAAAATAATAACAACAGGTGAGGTTTTGTCGTGACTAATAAAGTGGTGCTATATACTCGGATTGATTGAAGGCAGAAAATAGGGATTCTAAATGGGGGGGGATGTACCCACATATACATACATATGCGTATATATTTATATGTTTGTACACTGCACTTTCTAAGCTGGGATGATGAGTTGGATATGGTATGTAACAAAAACAAGTAAAGACCCTACCACATATGTACACATATGTACATTGTATATATGTATATATATATGGTATATATAACAATGCAACCACAACCCAATTTTGTTTTTTTTTCTCCTTCACTTTTTTCGATTGCATTGGTATTGGAGCCTTCCTCCATTGCAGTCATGTATAAACATCAAACGAGACATCACCAATACCAAGTTGGGTTACACTGGGAGAAAAAAGGGATTGCAATTTAAATAATAAAGGGTTTTCAAATTAATTTATATTTGATAAACTAAAATAATGAATGTAAAAATTATAAATCAATTATTAAAAATATTTTAAATTATAAATAAAATATTAAAAATTAAAAAATTTTAAATTTAAAATTTAAAATTGAAAAGTAAAAATTAAAAATTTTAAATTAAAAACTAAAAATTAAAAATTCGAAATTCAAAACTAAAAATTCAAAATGAAAGATTAAATATTTAAAATTAAAAGTAAAATAAATTAATGTAAAAGAAGAAAAAAATTAATAAGTAATATAGAAGTATATTTCTATACATATATGTATATTAAAAACAAATGATTAATAGGGAAGCAAAATAAAAATAAATAAATAAAATATGTAGAAATAATAATTAAAAAATAAATTAAAAAAAAGAAAAACAAAATAAAATAGATATAAAACAAAAACAAAACTAGAAAGATGGACTAACTTCGGCCGTGCCGAAGTTCGTATACCCTTGCAGATTTTCTCTATATAATTCAACAGAAGCATTATTGTAAATTAAACATACCAAATTTACAAAATTTTTTTTTGTACCGATTGTTCCTATAGCAGCTTAATGATATACCCAACCGATTCTGATAAAACTTGATTGAAGTATGAAGAAGTATATTAAACTCACAAATATCAAATTTCGTGGCATTCGGTTGAAAAACAACAGAGTTATTGAGGATAAACCTTATTCATGACCGATCGTTCCTATGGGAGCTATATGATATAGTCGTCCGATCGGGATGATTCCGAGATACCCTCTGCAAGGGTATAATAAGACAAAACTTCTATACAGAAACAATATATAAAAAAATATATAAGATTTGGGTTTTAGGACCAAATCTGTAGAACTATTTTGAATACTTCTTAGATATATTATATATTTTGAGATATTTTCTGTATAAAAGCGAATTTAAAATAAGCAATAAGTATGTATTTTTTTCTTCCAGTGCAAAAGGAAAAGGAGAAAAAAAGTGTCTTCTCATAGCTTAATGGCTTGCCATTGCTACTGTTTGTTGTCGTTTTGTTTTTGTTGTTTTTTTTTTGTTATCTTCTGTTTTCACTTTGGCGGTGGCATTGCCACCTTCTGTTAACGTTAACCCGGCAAATGATGGACAAGAAGATGCAACTTACCTGCAAGCCGAAAGGTTATTATATGGTAAGCAACAACACCGGCAACAACAACAACAACAACGATGACGATGGCTACAACGATGCGGCAGAGATGACAAACGACAGCCACTCGATGATGAAGTGTCAATGCAATGAAAACTAAACCAATAAATTGTGAGAGCGACCCAAATAGTTGGCTAGAAACTGGCAACGTGTAAAGAGGATTTGCCCGTGCAATGATCATGATGATCATGTTGTTGTTGTTGTTGTTGTTGTTAATGATCACCACTATCACGATCATACTGATGATGGGAGTGGGAGCTAGGGAAGCATAAGTAAGTAACTACATAGATGCACGTGTGTGTGTGTGTGTGTGGAACATGCAAATGAAGCTATCGTCAACTTGACCAGCCCGGCCACACATAAATCATCGACATTCGTATACAAACACCGCCTGCTGCTGCAAACAAAAAAATGATCACGACACTCGACAGTACATCAACTGGTTATAAAATAGTTTAAATATCCCTCAAAAGATTTTAATATATATTATAGAACTTTTGTTTAAATAATTTAATAAAATGAAGCAAGTAAGTCTTCCCTGTCCACTTTGAGTAATCAAAATTCCTTCAAAATTGTCATCAATTTAATAAAAAATTTAAAATGAAATTCTCTTACTATACCGCCAATAGCAAATTCATACATGGCCGGAACTGATACTGCTTGCATAAAATGATACTGCTTATAGAAGCGAGCGTATACTGCTTGCAGAACAAAGCAGCATACACTTGCTATATACCCTTGGCATTTCAGTACAAAACCTTTATATGTATGTACATATATCTTGAATATTTATTGTCTGATTTCAATGAAATTTGTACATATTGCTTATACATTGCGGGGGGGGCGGAAGTGGGAACTTGATCTGCGTAGACACTAGACGGTTGTTGACACCAAATTTGGTTGCTCTAGCCCTTATAGTCTCCGAAATCTAGATGTTTATCCGGGCGGACAGAAGGTCGTGGCTATATCGACTCGGCTATTGATGCTGATCGAGAATATGTATACTTTATGGTGTCGGAAATGCTTCCTTCCGCCTGTATTTTGGCAACTTAAATACACCCTTTTACTTTACGGGTACAGGGTATAAATATACTTTAAAAGGTTTAGTTAATTAACTTTTAATTAACAATTAGCTTTGATTAGTTAGAATTAAGGATTAAATTGTTAATATCCTTAGATTCTTTGCACTTTTCTATATGAATGACTTCTACTTTTCTATGCATCTAAATTCTTAGATATTTTTCCTTCAAGCATATCTTAAGGAATTTTGCTTCTATAAAAAAATAAGGAAGGAATTTACCTTTGGTCACTTTTGATATTGTTGCCGGCTCCTCCTTTTACCCCTTCCAATCTGTTACTTTTTTTTTTTTTTTTTTAAGTATATGTGTGTCTGTGTGTGAAATTGAAGCGCAATTCAAGTTGGCGCTCGGTGAAAGTAACAAGATACTTTTAATAAGACATCTCTCAGTTGAGTGCGTTGTCGTCGTCGTCATCATCATCTTCATTGGCAGCACTTAAGATGCGTGTGGCTTATTGGTGGGAAAAAAACTTGGACCTTCCTTATCTGCCCTTAGCTTTTGGTAACCCGTGCTTCAAAGAAACAAAAAAAAGGGTAGCATCAGTTACCTTTCCGTTTAGGTATTTATATATATATACATATATATATATACGTGTGTAGTTAATTCATGTTCCAATCAATTTTATTGAGTGCATGGCAACAATATGTTTATGCATCTGTATGAGATTTCAATGATCATGCAAACTAGCGTATAATTGACCGAGTGGCAGACTTTGTGGCGCGACAACGCATCCGAAGCCCGCCGTGTGTTACTTAATGTACATTGAATAGACGATGGCAATACTGCCGCCAACGACAACGATGACAACAACAACAACAACAACAGCAGCAACACTGATCACGATGATGATGATAATGATGAAGGCGATGGCGATGGCTATGACTATGACTATGGCTATGGCTATGGCTATAAAGCCATGGCCATGTCCACTTTCAGGCGGAACCGACTGTTGCAATAGCAATCAGGCCTAAAGCTACTCGAGCCATTCATATCGGTCTCAGCCCGTTTTGCCTTTTGCTTTGCAGTCGCGACGAAATTACTCCAATTTCAAAACACGTCTTTTTGGTCATATTTAGGAAACAGGAATCCGAATCGATCCAATTCGATTTAAACCAAAAGAAAAGAAAAGAAATGAAATGAACAAAAAGAAAAACAAACAAAATACAAAAAAAAAAAAAAAAAAAAAATGGAATCAAAATGTCGTTGGAAAAAAAATGAACACGCACAATGGGTGTCATTAAATGAATTTCAACCAAATTAATTGTATTTTTAATAATGGAATGTAAACAAAACTTCATATAAATGTTTATTAAATCAAGTAAATTTTATTAGATATTCGAATTAATTATGTAAATCAATTAAACATTTTGTTGAATGGAAAAATTAAAAAAAAAATTGATTAAAGTTCCTTTTCTTATAGTTTGTGGGTCACTGTGCTGTCGCCATAGCAGGTTATCAATTGCTCATCCTGTAGTGCAACGAGAACAAGTGCAGCAACAGTGGGCTTGTTGCTGTTGTTGCTCTTATTATTGTTGTTGTTGTGGTTGTTGCAGTTGCAGTTGTTGTTGTTGTTGTTGGTAATGCCAAATGCGGCACTTGGTAAAAATATTTTATGGAAAAGTGGAACAGACGATTAAACATTACAGCGACTGCATGAATAAAGATGCTGCCGCCGTCGCCATAGTCATCACAACTGCAACAGCGTACTCTCCCTTAACTCCCTTCCTCCCTCCATATGTACATATGCATCAGCCCATTTTGCCACACGGCGGCAATCAAAGGGCGCCTACGCCCATCTCTCAATGCTTGAACCTGATTACACATATTTGGAGCAAAGATATTGATGCTGTTGCCGATGATGCCAATGCAAATGGTTATCATTATAATGAAGATGATGATGATGATGATGATGAGGGATGCAGACCAATGCATGTATGTACATATACATATATATATATATATATATGAATACTTGCTGGCAAAAGGGGAAGGGGAATAGAAAGTGCAAACAGTTAGGCGACTTGTCCAAGTAAAAATTGTCGTCTGCCTGGAACCTATTGCAACTGCAACTGAAAGTTGCTGCCCAGTATAAACAAACAGACGACTTGCGGGAAGGGTGGTGAGGCGTGTAAACTGACAACGATGCATGCAACAAGCAGCATGAGGCGGCAAGAGGCAAAGCACTGTGGTCATAAAGTTCGTTTTAGCCAAATGTTAAGAATATATAATTTTCTTATTTTCATTTCATTCTGTTAGTTTTCAATATATGTATATGTATATATATTTTTTTCGTTATATTTTATTTCTTTTTCATTATCCTTCTATTTAATTATATTTTATATCCTTATAAGTAGACACTTTCTTATTGCTTTTTAGTCACTGTGTGAATAGTAAGCCGGCAAGTTGATGTTGTTGTTGTTGCTGGCATTCGTACTTGGACTTGGCCGACTGCCTCAGTGTCTCACTTCTTCGTGTTATTATTGTTGTTGTTCGTATTTGTTGGCTGCTGTTGCTGCTGTTGCTGCTTGTTACTGCTGTTGCTGTTGCTGTCAATGAAAATAAGAAATTTCGCTGCCAGCAACTGCGCCGGTTTGCCTCGTGGCGGCTGATGTTGCCGCCGTCGCCGCTGCGCATGCGAAGTGTTCCGCTACGAGAAAGCAGGTGTCTGCACCATTCGGCGCTTACCCACGGCGCGGACTAGACGCGTTTTCAATCTCATCTCCCCGGCTAGCCTGACGTGTGCTTTTTTTTTTTGTTGTTTCCCAAATATATTATATGTATATCTATATATATGATATTGCAACAACTTGCAAAACGAATCCGTATCAAACATTCAATTGAAAAATATATATCTATATATAACAGAGCATGAAATGCGGCGGCAAAATCGTATCATATAATTGATAAAAAAAAAAAAATAAAATAAACAAATCAATATACAAAAATAACTGAACAAAAGGATTAATCTATATATTCAATCAGTACAATCTCAAGTAATTTCAAGTGATTTTTTTTTATATTTTTATTACTGGTTACAACTTTTGTGTGTGTTTGCGGGCATTTATACATATATGTATGTATATGTGTGTGCCTATGTGTGCAAGTGTATTCGACTATATTTTATTCTTCAAATATTTTGGTTAGTTTTTTTGTTGTTGTTATTTTGTGACACATACATACGTTCCATTTAATCGGTGTGCAGCAATTAGCAACATTTCCCAGCAGCAACATTAGTTGGAGCAGCATCAGCAGCAGCAATACAACAACACCAGTTAGCAGCAACATCAACAACAGCAACAATAATAATAATAATAATAACAACAACAACAACAACAACACTGTAGTAGTAACAGTTACCAGTATCTTCTATTTATTTTTTTTTTTTTTTGTTTTCGAAAGTTGCAAATTAAAACGCATCCTGTTTGTCAGCATTGCATCAAAATTGGAATTACAACGAAAGATCGGAGGAATTGGTTCAAAAGCGAAGGTAAGCATTAGACAGTGGTATTTAATTGGTAACATTAACAAACTGTCCATTCTAGATGGCCTATATATAACAAAAAAAATATTTGTTAATTAATTAATTACATTAACAATTTTGTTAGCTTAATAAACCGGCAATTAGATGAAGTAAGGAAAAAGAATATGAAAAATATGGGAAAGTGAAATTTTGATATCAAGGATATCTGAGACATAAATTTTAATTTCTACAGGAGTATCAAGGATAAAAAGTTCTTTTTTTTTTACAAGAAATTACAAGAATTACAGTAAAAACATAGTCATAAATAAATCAATGAAATTATCAATTTTAATTAAATATATCCTATAACAATAAGGAAAGTTTTAATAATTTCATTTCATTTACAAAAATTCTCATTTTTTATATTCATGTTTTTGTTTTTGTTTTTGTTTTTTTTGTTTTTGTTGTTAAATATGAAACCGTGATAATAAAGTTTAGATTAAAAGTTAGATCTTTTATCTTTTTAAGTACTTAATTTCATTTATTAAATTTTCTCTATCTATCTCTATCTATTTAACTAAATGTCACTCTCACTCTTGTTGTTGTTTTTTTTGTTTGTTTGTTTGTTTGTTTGTTGTTATTTTGTCTGCTGCATTCTCATATTTGGTTTATTGTATTGTCTTGGTTATATTTGTTGACCCACTTTACTTATGAGAAACCTATTAACACTTTTCACCTTTGTTGGACCCACTGAATAAAATGGGTGTTGGTGGTGCTTCTATTGTTGTTGGCTAATTGAAGTTTTTCTTTCTGTTTTGTTAACTCGCATTAAAAAGAGCCATTGACAGTTTAAAGACTTTGTAATCTAGTTGCCAGAATGTGGCTTATTACACTGGGATTACAGAGTGTGTTAAATGTCTGCGAGTTGAAGATTAGAGGAGATGCAATAAAATTGTCAACTCCAATCACTTGTAAATTGCAATAAACGCACTATTAACAAAAATAATTGTATATATATACAATTATTTTTGTTATATACACATATGTGTATATATAATAATAAAAAGAAAAAAAAAACACTTTCATTTTAAGCAAACACTTTCTATTGTTCTTTCATTATTTCTTTAGTCATACATATATACGAGTATATAACTTCTCTTTCTCAATTATGCTTGTTAAACGTTATTATTATTATTATTATTAATAATTATAAAATTTCTTGCAGTTTTCCAAATCAAATAAAAACATGCAACACTTACAACAAAAACGGCAGCAACAACAACAGCGAAAGAAACGGCTGCAAATTAAAGAAAAAGCTAAATGCCAAAATCTTGGTATTGGTATTGTTAAGAAGAGGATTTGGTTGCCGCTTATCATTTTCCTTTCACTGCAGGTAAGTCTGTTTTCCACACAATTTTCACATTTACCATAATTAAAGAAACCAACAACAACAACAACAACAACAACAACAATCAATTGCCAGCTTATAAATTAAAGCAGATAATGCCATTAGGTTGATAATGATCACTTGACCAAAGAAGTGAAAGATATTCGCTCATGATCATGATGTTGCTGATGATGATAATGATGATGCATTATGGCTTTGAATTTTAATTAGGATTGCTTATACTTAGAGGAAAAACTATCCGGTTTTCTTTCATTTGCAACTCGTTAAACTTCGTTAAACTTTCATTAAAACTATTAATTAACATAATAATGCACTCAATTTTAGTAACAAAACAAAAAAAAATATATATATATAATAAAATAATGAAAACAAGTCCAAGTAATATAATTAAACAAGGTTCTACTCACCATTTTCTTATCTTGCTTTAAAGGGATATAGAAATAATTCAATCAGATTTGAACTGTATTCAAAGAAAAGTCTATATAATATTAAATCTCTCTAGGAACCTATATTCGTATATTTATGTATGCATGTAATTTTTGCTCACATATTTATAATTTCTCATTGAAATTTCAATATATCTTGATATAATTTAAAAAGTTACCCTGTTTAGATTACATACATATTATTCTATGTAGCTTTATATATATATTAAGGATATATCTCTATTGTAATTTGAAATTATTGATATAAACCTTTATACTTAACATCAATAATTTTAGTTTGAGATATATGTATATATCATATATGCATAGAAAATCTTTCTATATTGACAATAAATGGTTCAAATTTCAAGATCATTTTCAATTAATTAGGACATTTTCGTGATATTAGTAGTGTTAGTTTATTATAAAAGTGTTGTAAAACGATTTTCTTATATCTGTTAGCCGCCGCTGTTATCTAACATGATGATGTAATATTTGAATAAATTCAAAGTGAGATGACGGAAAACACGATTCACAAAAATTCGACCCACCCCCACCCCCACAAAAAAAAGCCAGGCAAATATTTAGCGAAATTCCTTATATCCTTTCTCTTTCATCAATTGCAAAAATATTCATGACGTTAGAAAGTTTTTTTTTTTTTGGCATTCTGATGTGGTGACACAATTTAGCATTGCACAGAGATTTCGCTTTCCTTAAATGCCATAGCAACAACAACAACAACAAAAATGTGTTCACCTTTGACCCCGACTCGTCGTTGCCAGAAGCGCCTTCAGCTTGAAATGTTGGAAAACTCCACAAATATACAACTTAATATATATGTATGTATGTATGTATGTATGTATGTATGTATGTATGTATGTATATTGGTGCGTTCTTTGGCAATGCTGTTTTCAGGTTCATTTACTTTCTCCCGATTTGGTGCGCCTGCCAAGAGACCCGAAAAGAGCCGTCAGCATCTTGAAAACATCTTAGCATTGGACGAGGTCAAGACTAACAGCGTCGGCTGCAGCCTCCGCATCTCCGTCTCCGTCTCATCTCCGCTCCTCCCCATCTCATTCCATCCCATCACATCATTAGTTGTCGCATTAGCAGCTGTCCCGCTTGGCGATTACGCGCACCCAAACACTCACGATTTTCGCCTGGTCTTAAAGTTTAGTTGGACACTCACCAAAAATAGAAACCGCTTTACACTCTTCTTCTTTTGGTGTTATTTTGTTGTTGTGGTCACCGTGGCATACATTTCAATTAACCAAGTTAAAGAATTGTCAGAATCTTCTGGGGTTCTGTGACGGAACTGATAAATAAATACGGCAATGTCTCGTCTCAACTTTTTATTATTCATGGTCATTTTACCTTGCTCCAGATCACGTTCCCCTGCCTCTTCAGATTGAATGCAAAATTATTTAAATGTCTGTGTGTGTGTTTCTTTATTATTTTTTTTTTTTTTTGTTAGTATTTTTAGAATTTGTTTTACTTTTCTTGATTTTTGT
Organism: Drosophila sturtevanti; assembly: GCA_018150375.1. NCBI lineage: Eukaryota > Metazoa > Arthropoda > Insecta > Diptera > Drosophilidae > Drosophila > Drosophila sturtevanti. The sequence goes on along the minus strand of JAECWJ010000392.1, from coordinate 257,045 downwards.
AATTCGGTTTTTGATTTTTTGCGTTTTTTGCGGAACTTGTTTTGTGGCACATCACTTTCTACCAAACAGGATTGCTGAAATTGAAGCTTAAGCCTCAGGATGCCATCGCCATTGCCATCGTCGTTGCAGTTGCAGTTGCAGTTGCAGTCGCAGTCGTCTTCTTCTCCTTCTTCTTCTACTTCGCTGCTGTCGTCGTCTCGCTGATTATGCGACATCCCAGCAACTTTGCTGGTGAAAGTTGTTTTGGCTGCGGCACAGATTTTTGGCCAAAAAAAAAAAAAAAAATAAAACAAAATAAAAAAAAGTAACATAGCTACATTTGGGAATCTGCCAGATCTGGGCATCATCCACATCCATAATCACATCCACCTGCTCTCCCGGCATGGCAAGAAAGATTTCAAGACTTCAGATGAAAAGAGTGAAACCGCCAATGAAATTTTCTTAACTCTTGGTGAAGATGACCCTTTCTAGTAAGGAAAATGCAGAGGATTTTTTCGAATCGATTAACCTATAATATAAATTGATCTACGAAAAAATGCTATTCGAAAATCTACATGTATCTATATATAAGTATTTCTATATTTTCTTTTATGCAGAATTAGAATAACTTTTTTTGTTTTAAGATCAGTTTTTTGATAATTGTTATGTAAGAGGATAGTACATGTTCTCTATTTAGTTATTCTATGATATTCAGTTGATAATTTTAAATTGGCATAGTGACTTTTCGTCTGGTTCTAGCCTTGACATTGTTACCAACCATTGATCGAAGACGGATCTGAAAGCCAATTTGGGTCGCGGACTTGGAGGAAAAAGCGAAATTGTTACATTTATTTTTTATTTCAATTTTTCGTTGTTGTTGTTTCTTTTTTTTTCTTTTTTTTTCCTTATGCAATTGCAATCGCATGTCGCATCCGACATCCGCGAGTTGCGATCCGCGATCCATGCCATGCACCATGCGCCCATTCCATTTGGCATTCTCTAGACAGTTGTTGTTGTTGTTGTTGTTGTAGATATTGCTGTGGTTAAAGCGGTTTACTTGGCACCTTATTAATGCAAGTGACTCTCTTTTCTTTAACTCTTTCCCTCTTTCCCTCTCTCTCTCTCTCTCTCCCTCTCTCTTTCTCTCTTTCTCACCATATTTGTTTCATCTTTCTCTTTGGGGCGGCGACCCATTTACAGCTGGTCTCGGTCTGGGCGGACGATGTTGAAGTGGTTAAGGCAATTGCCGGCAGTGCTGGTGTTGGTGTTGGTGTTGGTGTTGGCAATGATGAGATGTCTGATCATGAGAATGAGGTGGATCAAATGGCCCTTGAATCGGAACAGGAGCAACAACAGCAATCGGTGCCCAAAGTACAGGTGCATTATACCCACAATATGCCACCAGCTCCACTAGTGGGCGTGGCTACCAGAAGTAAGAAATCATAGAATCTAATTGATGAAATGATGAAATAATTGAATTATTTATTTATTTTTAATTGTTTTTTTTTTTTTGCTAAGGTAATATCCATCAAGGATATCAAGGGATACCGTTGAATTTTGCCCAACCTTTTGGACCGCCGCCACCATTAGTGACACAATTCTATAAGGGACCACCGCCACCACCACAAATATCGCAGCCACAGCGTCCGCCACCGCCGCCGCTTCAGCAGCAGCAGCAACAACAGCAGCAACAGCAACAACAACAACAACAGGGTCAACAACAAATCCAACAAGTGTCCGATTTAAGTGTAGGAGCCTCTAGCAACAATGAGATATGGGCATCACCCGAACAGGATATGCCAAAGATTGTCTCATTGGATGTGAAATGCGAGAAGAGTGGCATGAAAGTGTTTGTCCAATTTGATAAACCCTTCAATGGCATCGTCTTCTCGAAGGGACATTACAGCAACATGAATTGTGTCCATTTGCCATCGGGTTTGGGTCGAAGTTCGGCCAGTTTTGATATTGGCTTACATGAATGCGGTACGGCTGGCAATACGGATAACTATGGTCAGGGGGGCTATGGACATGATGGTGGATCTGGTGCTGGAGCTGGCACCTATTTTGAGAATATAATTGTCATTCAATATGATCCACAGGTGCAGGAGGTTTGGGATCAGGCACGCAAATTGCGTTGCACTTGGCACGATCAGTATGAGAAGAGTGTTACATTTAGGCCATTCCCAGTGGATATGTTGGATGTGGTTCGAGCTGATTTTGCTGGCGATAATGTTGGCTGCTGGATGCAAATTCAAGTGGGCAAAGGACCATGGGCATCTGAGGTATCCGGCTTAGTGAAAATAGGACAAACCATGACCATGGTATTGGCCATTAAGGATGATGACTCCAAATTTGATATGTTGGTACGCAATTGTGTGGCCCATGATGGTAAACGTGCACCCATCCAATTGGTCGATCAGCGTGGTTGTGTCACCCGACCGAAACTAATGTCGCGATTCACAAAAATTAAAAACTTTGGTGCCTCCGCTTCGGTTCTATCTTATGCCCATTTCCAGGCATTTAAATTTCCCGATTCAATGGAAGTGCATTTCCAGTGTACCATACAAATCTGTCGCTATCATTGTCCCGAGCAATGTTCAAATGATCCAACCAATTTACAAGATGTCCATCATTTACAAGTGGGACCAGAATCTCAATATGGTCCACCCCCACCACAATTGCATGTGGATGCCTACCATGTGGCCAGTGCCATTGGTAAGCGTCGCGATGAGCGTCGTGTACAGCGTCGGGCTCGTTCTGTTGCCAATGCTGAGCCACCACAGGTGGGCCTAAATCGTATCATTAAAGTGGTATCCTCTGGTGATTTGACCTTTGCAATTGATCCATCTAACAATGGTAATGATAGCCAATTGGCTGGCGATCAACAGTCAGCCGGTTCGATTAGTTCGACACAACCCCAGACCATGGTGTTTCCATTAAGAGAAGAGGGACTCATCTGTATGACAACGCCTGGCTTTGCCATAACGCTAATTGTACTGTTGGGCATATTGGTAACATCATGCCTGATTTCGGCTGTATTATATGTACGACTGCGGCCATTTGCCTCATTTGCCACATCAGCCAAGGAGAGAGCCGTAGCATATACGAATCCACAATTGGCAGCTGTTGCTGCCACATTGCCCGTCATTAAGATGCCATCCCCATCGGATGCAGTGCAATGCACGACGCTTACCAAGAAACGGACGCTATCATGAGTGGAAGATGAGATGGAGTCTCGATTTGCTAAGCGATTAGTTTAATTGATTTGTTTACTGCGAGTTATAAACATTAGTTCATTCCATTTACTGGGTAGCCCCACTTTTATTACCCCCCCCCTTCCCACTCTACCTCATTTCCATTTCCCTTCTCCTTCATTGCAAAAATTAATTTAAACATTTGAAAAACAGAAGAAGAAAAAAATTGGTACTTGAACAAAAGAGTTTTACCATATTGGAATTATTTGGTATTATTTAAAATTTTTAGTGTTAGAAAACGTAATAGAAAGCAATAAGTTCTTTCCTGCACTGCCTGGTTCATTCTTCTTTCTATCATTTATTTTCTCTGTTGCTTCATACGTTTGTTTTATTTAGTTGTCTCTTTCCTGTATTCCTGTTGGTGGCAGTCGGTATATATTATATATATATTATATATTGTTTAGTTTAAGCCTAGTTTCTATTTAATACAAATAAAACAAAAACAAAAATAAACACAAAAAAATAAAAACAAAAGATGGTGCTAAACCATGCTCCTGCTCACAAGTTCAAAATGCTAATTAGTCTTGTTCTATATCTATTATTCTATTTACTTACTATATACATACTATATTTAGACAACTGCAAGACCTACGTATATATCAACATACACACACTCAAACACAAACACACACACACACACACAGATACACTGGCATATTAAATATACCCGCATAAATATCTACATATATACAAACAATACATACATAAATACATACAAACAAAAATATATATTATATATTTACTTATATGGACAACTTCAATTAGTCACTAAATATTTTAAGCGCTTTAAAAACTTAGTCTAAGATTAATTTGACCCAATCTATCTAATCTATTCAATATAAACAAAAACTTAAAAACATATGTATCTTTGCTTTAAAAAAAACTATTTCCAAATACAAACATACATACATACAACATACATACATACAATTTCGATTACATACATATATACCAATAAGTGCATCTTGTAGTCCATTTATGTATTTGTTTATGAAAAATATTTATATAAATATATGTTTTTTTGTAGTAAATCTTGTAAGCAGAGTAATAAAAATATAACTAATAAAGAAATGCAACACAAAGAGAACATTTCATTTCAATTTTTTATAGTTTCATCTACATATACATACATACATATATGTATATATATAGATATATTTAACAACCTTAAATCCCGTTTGTATATTTTGCATACAAATGTTTATAATCAGAATTGGATTTTTAGATTTTAAAAAATCGATCCGAAGTTCGAACCTATGAAATTATTTATGTTGAAAGGAGATATACACCTAGAAAATCGAAAGAATTGTTTATGAATTCTAAATTGTTTCCTGAAAAAGAATCACAAAAAATTGTTATTTTTCCGGCATAAGTATATATCCCCTCATTATTCATTTTCCTAAGTGTGTTGCCTATCCGCCATATAAACTCATTTGAAGTTATATATATATTCTTATTTTCTTTTTTTCACATCGTACGGTAGAGTCCTCCAAAGTGATAAAAAAAAAGTATAGCATACTTATCAGCATAATTCGAAATTTAAATGAAATGACAAAAATGAAAAGTAACGAGACTTTTCAAAGTCGTCTTCTAAATACTCCCTTTTTTCTTTTAATTCATATTATTCCGATTGAAATGAATTTGAATGATTTCAAACACAGAGAAGACAATGTTCCTAAAAATAGGCTATAGTTTTTTTTTTCCAAATAAATAATCAAAAAATATTGTTTTAGTTTATATTAATTTTATTTGTATCTTCACTTAACTAAAAATTTGTTGCATTTCTTTTCACTGGAAAAAAAAGTTCGATATTTGTAGAAAATTGTATGTAAAATTATTTGGCCTGAACAATCGTATTGCATTTTATTTTTATATATTTTTATTCGCCTTTCCGTTTGTTGACAATTCACTATAATTATTGATTATATTATTGTTATTGTTCTTGTTGTTTTTTTTTTAATTCAACTAATTTTCCCCTTTTCATTTTTGTTTTTTTTTTTTTTGTTTGTTTTTTTTCTTCTTGTTGTTTCTAAAATTTGAAAAAATTTCAATTCGCTGCATTCGAAACTTAAATGATAAAATAAATAAATTTCCCTTAGAACTAAGGCCACAATGTGTGCAATTTTTATTAATGTACGTACGCGTATCGTTCTAACGAGAGTTATAAGAGATAGTATAGATAGAATAGCACCTCTGGTCCGATACCGAGTAACGAGTAACGAGTACCGGCCGCATCATCGACTAAATGCACCCACTTTTACATAGTTAAAACCAACAAAAAAAAAAAAATTCATACACCACTACACAGCACCACTACTCGAATAAATAAATAAATAAATAAATTTAAAAAAAAAAGCATGGACCGGGTCATGGACATCGACATCAACAAGCGTTCTTCGTGTATTGCAATGTTGCCCGTGAAACTGACGAGAAGCTAAGCTTAACTAATATAACTAACGAGTACGCCCCGTGCAATAGATAAATCCATATTATTAATCTTGGTTTTTTGTTTTCTGTTTCGTTTTTGTTTTCGATACAATTTCGGTTACGGATACGGTTTTTCTTTTTGTTAAGATGAACGTATTGGTCAGTCGATTGTTGCTCCAAAATGTAAGCAAAATGATTTAAGGCAAACAAATATTGAGTGGAAAGCATAAGATGATGATGACGACGATGACGATGATGATGATGATGATGATGGTGATGATGATGATGATTACGTTGATGTTTATGATGAGGATGGAGTGGCTCAATCACTGCACCGTCTCATGTCCAACATTGGGGGTCTGTTGTTGCGGTCTTTGTGGCTGTTGTTGCTGCTGTTGTTGTTGTTGTTGTTGTTGCTGCATATGACGAAGGCGGAATAGACGCAATGTCATCCAAGAGGCAAGTGTACCTGGAACAGGCATGGGTGTCTGTTTCTCCATTGCTTCCTTTTGCAATTGATACCGATAGAGAAGTGAACCGGCAATTAGAGCCGAGACAATTGTCGCCGATATGACAACAATGAAGAGAATACTAAATCCAGGAACTGGCATACAAATCCCATAGACAACCTCTTCGCTAATTTTGCCCTGGAATACAGTTACCGCTTCTTGTTTCGAATCAGGCGAGAAGGCCAGATCCGCCTCGGAAATGACATCGTAAAGTCCACTAACACCCACATCGGCACTACGCACCTTGCGATCGGCAATGACCAATGAACGACGACGTCGTGGTCGTGGAATTTCTGATGATGATGATGATGCTGATGTTGATCCTGATGAGGATGATGAACTACTATTGCTATTGTTATTTGACTTTAGGTCATCAGAATCATTATCCAAATCGATATGATCTTCGCGTGATTGCTTAAGTGCCTCCGCTTGTGGCCGATAAACTGGACGCGGTACATCCTCATCATCTTGTGCTTGATCTAGTTCAGATTGTCTGGGTTCAAGTGATCGTGGTCCTGCCATAGGTACACCTATACGTTTTTGTGCTTCCAATTGTCGTGGTCCGTGAGGAAATTTGCCGCTCTTTTTCAATCCCAAATAACGTTCACCATCGCCAGCATCCATATCGGATAGATCATCGTCTCCAAACAAATCGGATAGATCCACCTCCTCGGGATCTTCGTGTACAGGTCTCGGCTGTAGATTTCCATTGCTCTTCTCATGTCCACCACCCATAATGGTTTGCTTGTGGTCATGTATAATATCCTCATAGAAGATATCATGATCCAAACCCAAATTCAGACCATGTTGTTGACCCGTTCCCGATGCTGGTGGCGGCATAGCCATATCATGCATTAGATCATTGCTACTGCTACTGCCCATGGCATCACCAATATGCACATCCTTTCGTTCATGAGCATTGCTTAGTCCGAGACCATCGCCTGAACCACTATTCTGGCAATGATCCAAACAACCATGACGACATATCTCCACTTTACACTTAATATGAACACTCAAAGCATCGGGGAATTTAAATGCATGGAAGAAGGCATATGTTATAACTGTGGCCCGCTCATCGGGTGCACGTGCCTTAAGGAAACGTGAAATCATCTTGGGACGTAGCACACAACCAAATTCATCCGATAGATTAATGACATGACCCGATCCATCCGAGGCCACACATGATTTTACACGCATATCGAATTCACCTGTAAAGAAAAACGCATGGAAAATTCAATGAATAGGAAAAAGAAATTAATTTCAAATTATCGAAGAAATTACCGCGATAGTCATTGATGGCTACCACAAGGGTTAATGTTGATCCAAGTGGTACAATGCCGCTCACTGGTGGTGCCCAGGGTCCCTTGCCATGTTGAATCTCCATCCAGCAATCAACATTATCACCTAAAAGACACAGAGTGATTTAGTATATATAATTAAATTCTTTTTTTTTTTTTTTTTTTTTTTTTGTTGACTTACCGCGAAAATCAAGTTGTATTACATCCAAATCGGCAATTACCATCGGCGGCTTGGAGGCAGTCTTCTCATAGTCGTTAAACCATTCACAACGCAAACGTTTCGCCTCATCCCAGACCTCCAAAAGATCCTTGTCATACTGCACGACTACCTGTTGGTTTTGAAATGAAAAATGAAAAAAAAAAAAATAAATAAATAAATGAAAAAAACAAAAGAAGAAAATGCATGCAGGTGAATGTCTTGAACTGTGGGAAAGCATCATCGATTGTCGCCCCAAACATCATTTCACTGGCTGGCCAAACCGGGCCGATAACATCACAATAGGCTGAAGTATTTGTACTTTTTGTTGTTGTTGTCGTTAACTTACCGTATTCTCATAGAATTGGCCATTGAGATCCGGTTTAGTGCCGCAACGTGAATACGATATGCGAAACGAGAAGAAAGTCTTGCCCGTCGAGGGAGGGACATAAACGCAACGCGGATCGCTGTGTTGTCCTGTCAATAACAATCAAAAGATAAAAAAACAAAAAGAAAAAAAAAAAAACAACGAAAAAGTAAGATAATTAATCATATATTAAGGTCTTATGCTTTTATATATATATATATTTCTTACCTTTGGAGCTAACAATACCCTCGAATGGATGGGAGAATGTCAAATGTACGTCCATATGATCCTTACCGCACATTACCTCCAATGAAACTATGTTTGGCATACCATCTGGCCGATCTATGGGCCACAATTCATTACCAGCTATGACTAAACTAAACTGTAAAGTTATCAAGTAAAAGAGACAAAAAAAATAAAAGAGAAGAAAAGGAAAATAAACATTTAGAATGTTGAAATTCACATAATTTGCTTTATCTGGAATGTAAAGAGAATGCTGACAGCCATCGCCTCAAGCCGTTATAATTTCTAATTAGCGCAATTCCCATCGGAAAGCACCTGCAGTTAAAATAACAAAAAAAAAAAAAAAAACAAACAAACCGGTGCACACCTGTGTTGGAATTCACCACAGTTCTAAATTAGCTCAACTTTTGAATGGTGTTGGGTTAATAATATATGAAAAACAATCTCCTTTTAAATATCCACACCTAATTGCTTTATTTAGGTTTTCTTTTTTTCTTTTTTTTTTTTTGTCAAACATGTTATCAATAAAAACGAAATGGTTAACTCTTTTTTTTTTTTTTAGCCAACATTAAAAACGCATCCAAAACGGAAGCCGCTCAACTAGCTTAAATTCCAGCGCATCTAAAACTGGAATTCATACTCTACACACACTGTCTACATATATTATATATATATATTTATTTATATATATATATATATATATATATATATATATATATATATATATATGTATGTATTAGCTAGCTTAGACATAGTAACTAAGCTAACTGGTCAATCCTGTCCGTCTGGGGACTGCTCCTGCCATTTTGCATACTTGCCCCAAACTGCCTTGCCAAACTGTCGGCCTAGCCAGGCCAAAAAGTAACCGTTTTTAACCAAAAATAAAAAAAAAAAAAAGGAGAAAAAAATTCCAAATGGAATTTGCAGTAAAAGTTGCTGTCGCTTATGTTGTTGCTGCTGCTGCTGTTGCTGTTGCTGCTACACCAGCAACATTGCAATATATACAAAGAATACATAGACAAAGATGATGACAATGACAAAATGACGGTGCCAACTTGTCTAGACATTTTCTTGTGAGACATGAAAATTGAAATTCTATATATATGTTTATCCTATTTCCAATATATTAGAATAATATCTGATAGCAATAAAATATTGAAATATTGTGACAAGTGAAAAGTAAAAAGTGAATCTAAAAATAAAATCAATTGAATTCAATCAATCAAACGATCAATATTGAAAGTTTATATATATATATATATATATACAAATAAAAGACTTTTTGCATAATTAAGTGAAAAATTAATTGCATTTTTAACCTTAAATGAATACTAAACTATATTTCTATAGATATCAATCAATTTAATATAGAAATTCAATAATGTTTTATGTTAAAAAGTTCTATCTAATAACAAATAAACATTAATTATAGCTTGTAAATAACTTCAAAATTCGCAAGCTATTTTAAAATGTAATATTCCTATAATCGAAATATAAAGATAATTCAATATATGTAATTATGGAAAAGAAACATATTTTCAAACTCCAACTGAATCGAAATTCAAAAAATAATATATCCATTTACTTTAAAAATATTCAACTTTAATTTGTTAACTATTATACAGATATTTCGAATTTTCTATGCAACATTGTTGTCAAAATTGTCAAAAATCTATTTAAAATTTATTTATTTCGATAGGTTTTGAAACTGGTAATGAACTATTGTTGAAATTAATGTAAATCTTTTTAACTTGTTAATCGAATAAATCCTTCGAAGGAACCTCAACTTTATAAGACTCAGTTAAATTTTGTTTGATTTTAAAATATTGATTAATAATTGCTTTTCTAATCTGATCCATTAATTGTCATCGTTTTCTTTAAACGAGGAAAATGTATCTTATTTTCGAATTGAATTTGTGCACACTCAAAGTGCTTTCCATTTATTTATATATACATAGTATATCAATCTGTGAATCGATCCCATGGAAGTAGTAGCATAAACTGTTCTATGTCCATATCTATATAATCATAAATAATCTGTATATACATACATATATACAATATATATTAATAAAAGTCGCTTATATTGCAACTTTTAATCGTCCGTTGTAGACTATGTCGTAATAATACTTAGATTACGACTACTGTAGAAAAGAAATATCTACGATATTTATCAATGACTGGCATAAAAAAAAATTGTCTTTGTCAGAAATATTCTCGAATATTTTACTTTTCATAGATCTTGATCGTCTCATTTTGTTTCTGGTTTATTTTGTGCATGGTCATGGTTAGCTATCATTTTGACCCGAGAGTATTTAATTGATTGAGTGAGTGAGTGAGTGAGTGTATGAGTGTGTTACACACTCACAGTGTGTGAGAGTGAGTGTGGTGAAATACATACTACAAGAGAATGAGAAATACATCTATGTATGTATATGTATATTTGTCTAATGTCAGTATAAAAAGTTCGATCCGTGTTCGTTCAGTGTTTAGTTAAAGTATATATTTTCATTGCTATGGATCGTTGGTTAAATCGCGTTGCTGTCGTCACTGGCGCCAGCTCTGGCATTGGTTCGGCATGTTGTAAAGATTTGGTGGCCAAGGGCATGATTGTTGTCGGTCTCGCACGACGTGAGAATCGTTTACAGGAATTGAAGGCATCGTTGCCAGCCGATCAGGCCAAACGGTTCCATGGCCGTAAATGTGATGTTAGCATTGAGAAGGATGTGATCGATACTTTTGCATGGATCGATCAGAATTTGGGCGGTGCCGATGTCTTGGTCAATAATGCCGGAATTGCCCGTCATGCTAAAGTTATTGAGCCGGGTAATTCAGAAAATTTACGTGCCATTTTGGACACAAATGTTCTGGGTGTGGCCTGGTGTACACGTGAAGCATTCCAATCGCAAAAACGTCGTAATATCAAAGATGGTCATGTGGTGATCATCAACAGTATTGCCGGTCATTCTGTACCCATTATGTCAGGCGTTAGCCTGAATCTCTATGCACCATCCAAGCATGCAATAACGGCATTAACCGAGGTACTGCGTCAGGAATTCCAAATGCAAGAGACCCAAACTAAAATTACTGTGAGTAAAAGTTTATATCATCTATCTAATCAATATATCCATATATGTATGTATATATATATATATCTTTAATTCTATAGAGCATTAGCCCAGGTGCCGTAGATACTGAGATTATTGATGAGAATATTAAAAAACTTGTTCCTGATCTGCCAATGTTACGATCTGAGGATGTGGCCGATGCTGTCACATATTGTATACAAACGCCACCAAATGTCCAAATTCATGAGTTGACCATTAAGCCAATTGGCGAGAAATTCTAAACGTAATCATAGTCAAATTACATTAAAATAAATAACAATTACTAAAGTGAATCAATGTGACTACTTATTGAGAAGAAAAAGAAAAACAAAAATGATAAGAAATTATTATTATATCTGGGTCAATAATTGAGTAGCTTACATGTATAAAACTTTCGATTAGATATGAACAAATTATCATTTCTATATAATTCTCAAGTGTAAGCCATACATATTTGGTATTTCAATTGAAATGAACTTGTCTATCTGAATGAGCAACACGTCGTATGAGTGATATAATCAGCATTGGTAACTTTTCTATCTAATTATTTATTAAAAAAAAAAAAAAAAAAAAAAACACGTTCAGAAATATTCAAATTAAAAATTCTCAAATAATTTAACGGCTATTCTATAAATATTAGCAAATTGAGGCTTATAATTATTAGACAAGCAGAAAATTTATACATTCGGGCCTCGATTATCCGTGATGGTCGGGACCAGAAGCATTACGGATAATCAATTTTCACGGTTAATCGAATAACAGTTTATGCACATTTTTTAATTAAGTACGTACACATTTAATTTTCTACTGACAACATGAGGCAAAAATATTTACAACTTCTTAAAAAGTCGTCTAAAAAGGGAATTCCCCGTTTTTATGTTTATTGTATTGTATGAATAAAGTTGAAGTAAATAAAAAAATTCTACCATCACGGATAATAGAGGTAATCACGGTTAATCAAAGCAAACAATTTGAAAACATTGCAAAAAAAACCTATAGACTGATCTTTCGCCATCACGGTTGATCGGGGTTACCGGTTGACCGGATCACGGATAATCGAGGCCCGACTGTATATATATATATATATATATATATATATATATCTATATATGTATACATATACAAAAAACTGTAGTTTCACTCTCATCGATTCTCTCTCTCATTCTCTATCTCTACAATTAAAATCTATTTTTATCACATATAATATGTATCTTTAATGGAAATATAAATGAATACTTGTTTATTTTAACCATTTTGTTAGCTTTTCATACCCTAAAGGGGTTAAAATACGGTCAACAGAGAATATAGAATCAAGAGATTATTGATCTTTCAAGGGATTTTGTTAAAGCTAAATATTTGAATAAATTTTTCCAATTTAAATTAAATTAATTCTTATTTTACTTACCGTTAAATGTAAAATAATTATAAAGCTACTAAATCTAAGGTCCCACAGACGTGTAGGACCTTTTTGTGGACTCCACATATTGGCAATGTGGGCGTTACGTCTAGATCTATAAATAAAAAGGATAACAAAATAAAAAGCAATAATTATTTGCATTTGTTTATCTTTGACTGTTTGTAAAAGTAGTTCAAATAGAGACTATTGCCTAAAAAACTATTTATAGTTAAAAAAGGTTAGTATATCTCTGCCTGAATAGAGTTAATTTTAGATTTTAATTTGTATAACGAAATTAATTTTCTCTGATCTTTCTTTCTTTATCATATCCAAAACAAAAAGCGAAAAACCTACTTAACATCAATCTGTATAGAAACTTAGCAACCACTTAAACTATTTTAAAACATTTTTAACATTTTTAAAACAATTAACACAATGGAGAAAATTAACCCATAATGTAGATAATAATGATGAAGCGATATAGGCTCATCCAACAAAAAGATAAATTTAACACTTAAAAAGCTTTTGTTTTAGGTGTCAAATGTGAACACACATACATATTTACATAAATGCATACATAATTATATACATATGTATATCTTGACCCGCTGTCTGTCTGGTTAATGAAAATAAATTGCTTCAACTATCGAACCCAATCAGTAAAAAAAAAACTGGACAATTGTATTCCTTTGTTTTTTTTTGTTTTTTTTTTTTTTGCTGAGTGAATGCCAAGTGCAATTGATTCTGTCACGCTCTGCCCGCAAGGTGCCATCTAATCCCTAAAACCCAAAATAGAAAAAAATTTATAAAATACTTATCGATAAATCGTGAACTCTGAAAGGGGTAGACAATTTACTGCATTCACCCAATGCTAAATCTTGATCGAACCATTCAAATGGTATAAATTGAACTCGTTTCCATTGGGCAATGATTCTTAGAAATTTGTTTTTTTGCACTGTGCATTTTTGGCAACGTTTTCAGTCAGTCACTCAGTACTTAGAGTTTTTTTCTTTTCTTTTTTTGGGCCAACTGCAGGCCATGATGCAGGTTACAAACTGTTTGGGCCTTAACGAAAATTGCTCAGCCTGGATCGTTTATTAAATTTCAATTTGTTTATGGGGTTCGGTTCTTTTTTTTTATTTTATTTTTGTCTTTCTTTTATGGCTTTTTTTTGAACTTGTGTATGTATATAGATATATATATATACATATATATATGTGTGTGTGTGTACGCATGTTAAGCAACAACAATTTTCGGCTAAACGCCGCTGGGCGTCAGTTGGTCATGTTGACCATGTTGGGGCTAATGACGAGCCACGGACATCTTTATTACCTTGCAACCTGAGAGACTCACTCAATTTGGGGCTGCCGACATAAATTTGCGAACCTTTTAACAATTGATATTAACATATGCGAATGGGCCAAACATGGGGCCAGTCGGCCAACGTGAACAATGAGTGACACGCCCACTTTATGTTCTGAAGTTGCCGCAGGAATCGGCATATTTCCGATACTTCTTTTTGTCTTTCTTTCTTTTCTTGTCGTTGTTGTTGTTTTTGCTGCACATAATCTATGAGAAAGTGTAGATACTGGACTTTCCCCTTAGTGCTGTTGCGTTTTTTTTTTTCTTCTTTATTTATTTTTTTATTACGGTACAAATTGAGAGAGAGAGAAACAAAAAAGAAAAGAAATGCCGCCAATCAATCAGTTAGTCAGTCAATCCATAGCAATCACAATAATAATAACAAAAAAAAAAAAACAATGAGAAAAAAATCTTGTTTCTTTTATTGCTATGGGTATTTGGGTATTTATTGTATTTGCACACTTTTACCCAGGTAAGGCCCGGTACGGCCCAGGCAACAACAGCGGCAGCAGCAGCAGCAGCAGGTGAAAATGAAATCGAATCTGCGCGACGCGGCTTTCAACTCGATTGTCCGATTTTATTTTTTTCTCCATTAAGCCGAAATTCAAAGTTGATGGACAAGTGGAGATACAAACATACATACATACATATGTACATACATACATACATACATACATGAATTTCTGTGTGTGTCTGCATGGCATCTCTGTCAGGTGCGCTGCTGCTGCGCTGTTGCCGCTTGAATTCAAGCGCAAAAATGCGGTCAGAATAGCTCCACAGAACTGTAAATTGTAAAGCGTCTGCTCAGCGCCGAGCGTCGCGACGCTGAGCGGCATCGTCAATAAGAAGACAAAAAAACGGTAAATTGTTGATATGCTTATTTGTTTTTAATTTAGAGCCAATTAATTTCTCTTTTTCTTTATGCATGTCCATCTGTTCGTCTCTCTTCCCCCAATTCCCCTTCATCTTTCAACCACCCCCCCTTTGTTTCGGTTTCTATTTCTATTTGCTATTTTCACTATTCTTATTTAATTGGGAGGAGCCAAGAAAGATTGAAAAAATACTGTTTTTTCTTTTTTTGCTTGTGTCGAAGTTTTGATATCGCTTACTTTAGTCAGGGCAGCAAACTCACAAATATTTAACAAATCTAAGAGGTTATAGTGATAATACTTTCTGATATCATACTTTCTTTATATTTTATAATTAAATTTAATGATTCATATCAAAGTGAATGCAATGAAATAAAAGACCTTTACTTTAAGGTAGAATAAAAAATGATATAAGAAAGTAAAATAATAAATTTAATAAAAGTGTTTTATGTAGATTCTATAGAATAGAAGAAAAAAAAAACGTATTTCACTGATATGATAACTCACGCAATTGTAATTTTCATATTCGTGTTATAGTTCATAAAGCATCAGCAACAGCTGCAGCAGCTACTGCTGCTGCTACTTAACACAAATCAGCTGATCAGTAATATACGGCAAGTAACTAACTGTTCTATCATAAAGTCAACACAATAGCTTCCAATTAAGAGAAGGAAAAGGGGTTAGAGACGGAACAGACGCTCATCTTAATGTAAGTCAAAGAAAGTGCTTCCCAGCCACTAGCTGGGGCAAGCGTGTGTGTTGCACGCTCTGATGAAGCTTAATTAAGTCGATGCCGGCTGCAATTAACAACAAATGCAACAAACGGCAATGTTGGCCACGCTCGGTAAGCCACCATCATTTGCCTCTGAGCATCAAAAATGGCGGCTTTACTCACTCTATTCATTAATATTACATTATCGTATCGATCAAATGAAATGGAAAAGAAAATTGTCGCACCTTGCACCGAACGGTGCATAGTATGTACATGATGGCCTTGCGGTTTTCACTTTTCCTCCAACTCCATTTCCATCTTCTCCTCCTTCTCCTTCTCCTTCTCCATCACCTGCTACTTCTCCCACTTTATAAGCCATCTATCTGGTCTGCTGTATTGCTGCATTGACTTGGGAAAATGTTTTTTTTTTTTTGTTTAAAAATCGACCAAAAATCAACCACTTTCGAATCAAATGGCCATTTTTCCAAAGCTCGCCCCGGTTTATAACGGACAACAAAGCGGCGGTGAAGAAGAAGAAACTAAACGGTAAATCACCTGCCTATGATTTTTATTTTCAGCTTCTGTGGGCAATAATAACGAATAATAATGATAATGATAGTAGCAACAACCAAAACCAACAAGACAGAAAGAAAGAAGAAGAAGAAAAAAAAAACACGAAATACATTTTTAAATGGTTCACTTTCTTTTGCGCCGGATTTTAATTAAACTGGTTTCCTTTTAGATCTCTTTCCACAACAATACCCCAGCACCTCCTCTCTCTACTCCAGCATATAGCCAAGAGCAAGTTTGGTCACTTATTTTTTTCTTTCGTTTTTGTAAATTTTCTTGTGAGGTGAGGAGTCTAATGGGATTTGACTTTGGTTAATTAAAATACTTAATTTTCTCATTCATTTTTTTTTTAAATTTATTTTTGATTAATAGTTCAAGAATTATATTTGCCAAGAACTTGAACATTTCATCTAATTTGGAGTGTTCTCAATTGACTCAACCTCGTTTTTTTATCGTAGAATTATTTCGCATAAATAATTTTCATATAATATTTTGAGGGAAATCAAAACTTTTCCGATTAGGCCATCTTGTCAACTGAAGAGGCAACTGCAAATGACATACATCCTCACTGTCTTTGTCTCTGTCTCTTTCTCTCTTTATTATATGCAGTTGTATAGTTTTCCCAATGCACCACTCAGTTGTCAGTTTTCTTGCACTTGTAACGGGGGAAAATGGTAATGAAAATGGCTTCATTTTATTGTTGAGTTGAGTGAAGGAAATGCTATGAATTCCTGCCTCTGACTTGGCACACACAAACAAACATATGCATACACACATACATACATACTACAGACAAATATTGTACGAAAACTTTTGTTTGCAACTGTCTGTCAGGCTATGTTGGATTGCAGCTGTTGTTGCCAGTGACACGACAATTGCGGTAACAACATCCGCCACCCATGAGAATGAGAATGGGAATGAAAATGGGATTGAAAATGGGAATGAACAGATTGTCACCAGTGAATTAAATCTTGAGAAAGGACAATGACAGCAGTCCCCAGATATTCCCAACAAAAGTTGTCAAAATTATGGCAATTTAATAAATGTATACCATAAATGTACCATATATACATACATCAATTTAATATCATTTACTATCAAATATTAAGTCATTAAACTGGCTAAAATTTAAAATTAAATCTCTTTATATCCTGTATATAGTAAATAAAGAATTATATTTAAAGAATAATGGATGAAAATTGAAGAGGTAAATAATTGACTTTCCTGAGTAACTAAGTTCATTGGCATTATCTTTGTTGTTCTATAAGATAAGCGACTACTGTTTTCTATAGACAATATTTTTGATAAATCTTATAAAGATTCATATAACTATACAAGTAGCAAGGTAATGTTAATTAAGATTTAGGTTTAACGACATTTATGTGATCTTATGTGCTATATATGTATGTCGATATCACTTTTACTTTCCCTGCAATACAATGAACGAAATTTTCAATTTCATTATTGGAATGCCGTTTGAGAGGGTGAGACTCTACCATAGAAAGGCAAAAAACAGTTACACGCTAATGTATGTACAAGAAAACTGTTTATATATATATGTATCTATGTTTGTATGTATATACAAGTATATCTTTGAATACATGGTTTGATTGTCTCTTAACAAATTAACATTTGTCGAAAGAAAAGGTGGCGGCATCATCATCATCTGCATATTGTATATATATATACATATATATATGTATATATATTTTTTTGTGGCTAGATATGTATGTGTATGTACGTATAGATTTATTTATTGGACAGATACACGAACGAACAAACAAACGAACGAACGAACGTTATGTGAAAGAGTAATAGAATTTACTGGGTCGCTGGTCGTCGGAAGCTGAACCTGTCGACCAACCTCAAACAATGATTGAATTTCAAATGACGATGGCAACGACGACGACGGCGACGGCGACACACATAGATCTCGTTGATAGACTGACAACTCAGAGACGGAGTCAGATTCAGATGCGACAAAAGTCTTTTTCATTGGTTTTAGGGTCGAACCTGTCGGCATACCGCCATCCAGCCATACCCCTTTTGTCACCTTTTTCTATAATCCCAAGAGAGAAAGGGGCAGGGTAATAGCGTTTATATCTTCCAACTGACAACTAGAAAAAACTTGGCATTGCATTTATGACCAAGTCGCGTGTTCTTCTCCATCTTTCCACTCACTTAGCATCTTTTTTTTACGGTTTTTAATTATTTTACCCAGGAGATCATATGTATGAGAGTATTCCCAACTGCATACATGGATCAAACGACTATATCAAAAGAAGATGATGAGAAGGAAAGAAAAAAAAAATATTAAAACTTGTCCTTAAACTTGTGTTTTGATAATTCCAAGGATATTAAATATTTTATCTAAACTTTTATGAAATGGTCTTCTTATTTGCAAGAGTATCTAATAGTTCGACTTTATTTTGAAATATCTCTATCCTAGTCTGGTCATAATTAAGTTTATTGTGCCATAAATGGTGGCATGCCTCAATTCAGTTCAGTTTCCATCGTCTCATCAACTTAATTAGAATTTGATGTAGCTAACGGTATATTTAAAGCACTTTGCATTGGAAATAGATCAAATGCATTAACATATAAGCATTTATATATATATATACATACATATATAATCTACAATTAGATATAAATCGATAATGGGAATTTAATTTAACTGAAATCTCTGCCTTAATTGATTGTTAATTAAATAGTAAATTATTGCAAGATTTAATGTTCATATATGTATATATACATACATATATAGAAACAGCACTTACCTATAGCAAATAATTTTATATAATTTTTCCAAAACGAAATTGTCCTTTTTAATTTTGTTGTTTGCAGCTGCCGATGCTGGTTATTCTTTAAACAAAATTTATAGATTTAATATACTATATATGTACTTAAAATCATAGATAAATATTTATTAAAAAAGGAAAAAGAAACTTTTTAATGAAATGAATCGGCCAAGCAAGCAATCAATCAATCAATCAATCAGTCAGCTAACACCAACATGTTAGTTACCCAGTCATTTATTTCCCACATTGTAAAATCTGTTTCCATCTCCCTCATGTTTTTTCCTCCCCCCTCTCTCTCTCTCACTCTCTCACTTTCTTTCTCTCTGTACTATTGATTATAGTCAACTGATTAGTTATTAGTCGTATTGATTTGAAAGATGGATCCAGCTATATAGCATATGTATGTAGGTGTTAAGAGTTGTGTGTGTGTGTATAAGTGTGTTTAAGTGAGTGTGGGATCTGTAACAACTTGAAAAGTTTCCAATGGTGTTGTATATATGTATGTATGTATGTAATTAGTGCATAGATCAGTTACTGATGCAGGTGTTGGGTATGGGATCAGATGGGAACTAAGGGGAATCCGAATCATGACATTGCCACATCTCTATTTCTATCTCTGTCTAACGTATGTATTGTCTCTGGCGTTGTCTGTAATATGTATGTATGATCGTTTTGGTTATTATTATGACTTTTCCACGGTTATGGCTCATTTTTTTTTGTCTTTTTTTTATATTTTTTTCATTCTTTCTTTTTTTCATTCTGTATTTGTAGCTGGGAAAGGCAAAGACACACCAACACGCAAAGCATCTAGTGAGCTGTAGCCTAACAACGGCAACGGGTTAGTACTCGGTTTGGTTGATGATAATCATTTTGTTACTGTTCTTGTTGATGGAGGAGACAACGAGACTTTGATTTTGATTTCGATTCTTAAGATAGGCAAACGGAATGGTAGCAATAGTAACATTAACAGCAATAACAACAACACATACACACACACACACACAACGCACAACACACAACGGACACAACGAGCCGCATTTGTGCTAATTGGGAAAATTAGAAAGCATAAAATGCTTGGTTGCATTTTGCCGTCTAGCTGGTTAATCGGCTCTATCGACTCTACACCATTCTCTTGGCACAAGCCCCTCAACCCCTCACCCAGCACAAACTACCCCTTCCCCCTCCCCCCCTTCGCTCTTTATGGCTTGAAGTTACCCCTTCACTAAAGCTTCTGGCTTGTAGATTTTCTACTGTCGCATATTTATGGTTAGCATGTGTGAATTAAATGTATATCCTGGTTGCTTGGCAAAGGATCCGATATGAATTTGGGAAAACACAGAACAGGAAAAAAACTAAAAAAAAAAAAAGGATATGAGGAAAACAGGATAATCGATAGGAATGAGTATAGAAATATAGTTTTAAATATTTGTTTGACGTTTTATGATTGCAATTGGCACTTAAAAGGTGCGTTGGTTCTGAGCAATAGTAACACACTCACTTCACTGCGATGCTCTCTCTCTCTCTTTCTCTTCTCTTCTCTTATCTCTTCTCTCTTTCTTTCTTTCTGTATTTTACTCTTTCTCTCACTCTGTGTTGAGGAGGGTAACGGTAATTGGTTGAAACAACAAAAAAATACACTTGGGCACACTTTGGGCACACACACGAGGATGCAAAATAAAACGAAACTCAATCCACACGATACGATGAAGAAATACACTTAGACTCAGACTCTGACTCAGATACAGTTGCAAATACAAATACAGATAGAGATACAGATACAGATACAGAATAAGTCTGTGATATTTGCTCACTGCACGGTTTATATGGGGATTCTGCGCAAGCGCCAAAGCGAGCAGCACGTGTGAACTCGACGAGCGACGAACGCGAAATACGCGAGCCCAGTCAAAGATACTTTCTTTGGCCTCGTAATGTAACTGTCGGGAACAGAAGAAGAAAATCAAGACAAGCCAAGCCAAGCCAAGCTAAACACCAGCAACACACAAACATAATTTTATACTCACACTTAGATACAGCTACGTAGACCGAGAAGACACCGCCGAAGACCAAAGCTACAGAAACGAGCTCAAATCTGCGACAGAGAGCAGTAAAAATAAAAAAAACACAGGCAGGCAGAGCCCCCAAGTCCCAAGTGGAGTAGAGGCTGAGAAGGAGGCAGAGGTAGAATTAGATGGTATATGTACATGTACATATGTATGTATGTATGTATGTCAGTATATATGTTTGGTATATGTGGGTCTAGCGATGAAAATAAATATCTATATATACTATATTTATGTATGTATACAACGTGATCGTGAGAATCATCAAGCATGAAACCCAGACGTTCTAAAATTTTGACCATTCATTTCGATTTATATTCTTTGAAATTTATATACTTATTGACAGAGTTAAGTGAAAAGTGTACAAAAAAAATAGGTAAAAATATCTTACATATAGCCTTACAATGGGCCCAAGTTGCGTATGAGTAATAGGAATCATTTCTTTAAAAATCTTCTTTAATACTGTTTATACTGTACGATATATGGAACTATAGATTTATTTAAAAGATTGTTGCATTAATGCAGTTCCAAATAAAATTTTTGTAATTTATTTTACTAAATTAGTATTTTATTAATATAAATACTGCTAAAAGAAGTGTATTAAAATTTTATTGATGTAAAGATCATTATGTTCGATATTACAGTGATTATTAGTCTCATCTCTGCTATTACTGTAGATGTTTGGGCTGAGCTTTTACGGCTGCGCAGTCGCTGTTGACCGCACAAATGGGTACAACAGCACCAGTAAGAGGAACGGCGACGATAGCGGCAGCAGCAACGCCAGCGTATAACTGCTTTGGCACTCGCTCAGACACTGTTGGTTGAATGGTTGCGACTGTTGTTGCTGACGCAGACGCTTCACTTGCGCACTTGGCATCAGGCCAAAGCCGCCACAGACATAGACACCGACACCGACACCGACACCGACAACGACACCGACACCAACAACGACAACAACAACAACGACAACAACAACGACAACAACGACAACAACGACAACAACAACGACAGCAACAACCAACCAACTGAGACAGTTCTTTCGTCGGCGCCGCTAATCAGGCGGCCTAATGACATAGAATCGGTTGCCAATTAGAAGCCGTTTGGCAATAATATAAACCAACAGCCACAACAAGGCTAACCACCATCAATGGATTCCTTTTTACAGATAACGATAGCTATCAAAGATTAACGATCAAAAATGACTTTAACAACGGTTAAGATATATTACATCTCGCATTTCCCTACAGGACATGAATCGAATTCATTTTGTATCAACTTTAAATAACTAAGGAAATTGAATATTTGGGTTAATTTCTGTTTACTGTTGATATTCAATTTGATATCTGTACGTCAATCAAATGGCAGATAGTAACGGTTTTTCTTTTCCTTTTTTTTTTGTTTTCGTTTTTTTTTTGTTTTTTTTTTTTTTTGTCTAACGTATGCATGTAGACATTTAGTAATCACTGTATTTAGGCAACAACACGACAGAATACAGAAACCGATTTGCACGTCCGCTTCCGCACGCTTGCATACTTTTCTCACCTGACCGTCATCCGCATCTCATCTCCATCTACCAATCTTCAAAAAAAAAAACAGAATAAACCAAAATAAAAAAAAACAGAACCAAAACCACTAGGGGGAATTGGCAAGTTTGCTAACTGTTTTAGGCTATCTCCATCTTACTCACACTATTATCTCTGTGCTATAAGTCTGTATTTGTATGTGTCTGTGATGTGGGTAGCTGGAATAACAGTTGGCTTTTCTCCTCCTTGTTTTTTTTTTTATTTTTTTGCTGTTAGAGAGCCAGGCAGCTTTGCAGAGTCTCGTGATACTTTTCTCTCTCTCTCTCTCTCTCTCTCTCGCCCTCTCTCTGGTGCCTCTCTCACTGACACACACACAAATAAATACATATATACAAACTGGGCGCATTTAAACGGTAAACATCATGAATGCATTTGGAAAGTGGTTGTGGTTGTTGTTGTTTTAGTCGTCGCTGTTGTTGCTGTGGCGTCGGCTGCTGCTGTTGTTGTTCGCATGGTTTGTAGTGTTGTTTGCATTTTGCATTTCTTCTTTACATTCTTTTATGTTTATATGGCTGCGACTGAAGCTGCGACTGCTGCTGCTTTTGCTGCTGCTGCTGCTGCTGCAACAGCGACTCCATCGCACAAATGTGCCAACAAGCAACCCGAAGACGGCGTTTTCATTTCTCAGAATTGATTGGCCGACGCGCCAGCATTCTTTAACAATTCTGAAACAGCCAGCAACTGCAATAGCAACAGCAACAGCACCTGTCGCCAATGCAGACACATATGCAGACTCAAAGAGAGTGAGAGGAGGGGGAGGGGAAGGGGGGGGGTGGACTGTGATTAAATAACGCTTTTGACTGAGACTCGAACTTGGACTCGGACTTGGACTTGGACTCGGTCTTGAACTTGGCAGGCGTCCTCGTCGTATTCCTGGTCGTTCGCTTCATTAGCTCAACATGGCTGCCGGTTGAATGGGCAACAAAGTTGCCCCACAGTCGCTATAGTCGTCATCTTTGTCTGTGCTCATTCCGATTCCACGCATGCGCAATCCACTTTTGAATTTGGCATCAGTCTCTTTCAGTCAGTTTCCTTCACTTGCCTAGTTCCTATGACAGGCACACTTTAACCACTCGGCATTCAATGCTGTCTGCGTGAGTATTACTCACGCACGATCATCGTTTTAGCATGGAAATGCCAATTCACTTGCTCAGCTCTAATTCGTTCACCTGTCGTAATTGTAATTCCTCAACGCACTTGATTCGGTTTGTTCTTTTATTGCTGCTGTGTGCTGCTGTGTGCTGCTGATGTTGCTGTTGTTGTTGTTGTTATTGCTGATGTTGCTGTCGGTGTTGTTGTTATTGCTGATGTTGCTGTTGTTGCTTTTGCTGTTGGCCAGCTTCAGAACGAAAGCCTCGTGCCAATTTGGCTAAGTCGCGACTATTTAACTATTTTGAGCCAAAAACCAAAAAAAGTAAGAACAAGAAATGAAGAAAGAGAAGAAAAAAAAAAGTAGATGCTGCTTGCCACCAATTTTGTTTGTTGCGACGTTTATCACCGATTTGTATTTCACGGCACGTAGCACGTTTGACTCCTTCTTCTTCTTCTTCTTCCTCTTCTTCTTTTTATTCTTTTGAATCTTCGACTTTGACTTCGGCTTCGCCTTCTTGGTCTTCTTGTACTCTTCATCTTCTAACTTTTTCACATTTCCTTCCCATTTATGAGGGCCAAGTCTTTGGCATGACCCAGAAGCAAGTTATGTAGCAACATCGTAGCCGTAGCGTAGCAAAGGCAACTTTGTTTGTTTAACTTGCTAATTTGTGCCCATTGTGGGTCGATGGAGAGCCCATCAAGATTGATGGGAACACCGCTAACTACAACTCCCCATTGTACCAATGCGACACTTGCTGAATTTTGAAGTGGCAACTGTCAACCGAGATCGATAAGTCAAGAAATGAGAATAGTCCAATCGACATACATACATACATACATCTAGTATATAAATATGTGTATATGTACATACATACATAGATATATAGATACATATGTAGTTATCGTATTTGGATACATGTTACTAGACTTGGAAATTTACCCACTCCCCATCTGTTTTTCATTTGCAGTTTTAATTGCCAGTATACATACATCATGAAATGAAGATGGTAAATCTTATCTCCGGATGCTAAAAAAAAAGAGCATCTCGATTGCTTTTCCATTCTGATCTAATTATTTCTTTTATTTTTTCCTAGATTTTCTAAGAGAACGTTTGATTATTTGGGATCTATAATGAGCATAAGACAATTAATTATTTTTCGAAATCATTGGATATAAAGTACGAGAGTATGTGAGTGAGAGAGAGAGAGAGAGAGAGAGAAACTGGCAATTCGGAGTATTATATATACAAAAATTGTATTTTGGGTGATCTGATCCGAATCATCTATTTGAATTTTTTGCCACTGAGTGTGTACAAGGGTTAAAAGGTTAGAGTTTAAATTTGTTGTTAAAAATCAAATTTCATTAATGAGCAATCGTTAATCTTAAAGTGTGGGTATGTTTAGGTTGCATAGCGCCAATTTATCTGTGTCTAGAGGTCGATGTGGCCATTATAGACACTGATCACACACTCGGATTTGCAGCCCCACACACAAACACACATACACACACAGATAGAGAGAGAGAGAGAGAGATGCTAAGATATTTCCACGTAGCTAATGGAACTGGCACTGGCAATAGCAATAGCAATAGCAATGGCAATGGCAATGGCAATGGCAATAGCCATGGTAGTGGGACTGAGACTGGGACTACGATTGGGGACTGGAACTGGCTGGCAGTTGTTATGTGGTTATCTGGCCAATGTCCATATAAGTCGAGAAATGCGCAGTTAGGCAATCAAATGGACAACGACAATACTAATACCCAGACGCTTCTTGGGCGACATGTTATGTTAGTTATATATATATATATATATATATATATATATATATATATATGGATACATGTGAGTGTGTGTGTGTGTGTGTGTGTGTGTGTGTGTGTGTGTGTGTCGCGGCAGTTATGATTGGCAGCAGATGGACTTCGTCTCGGTCTTGGATTGTGACTGTGGCCCCCCAGTTGCGGAGCAAACACCGTTCACTGAATAAATAAAAACCGATTGCAGTTAGAGTTTGGAATGCGTTTAGTTGTGGACCCGGACCCCTGTCTTCATTTACTCATTCCCCTTACCATCCCCAATACTTATTGAAAACGCCACCAACCTTTCCCCACCCCCCCCTCCCTTCTTCACGCCACCCGTTCCACTCACCGATGGTGACACCCCATATGTTGTGCCATCAAACTGACATTTACCTAATCCATTTCCAATGCTGTTTTGCTCCCGTTCTACATTTCTATTTCCATTCCATTTCCATACCCGTTCCCGTTCCCGTTCCCGGTTCCATTCCCGTTTCCTTACCTATTCATTTTTTTTCTTCTTCCAAATCCCGTTCTCATTTCTTGGTTGTTTTCTTCGTATTTTTTTTTGTTTCTTGTTTTTGTTTTTGTCTTTTTTTTTTAAATTCTTAAACAATTTAAAAACTACTTAGAACTAACTGACAGGATCGGTGTTGTTGTTGCTGTCACTGTGGCAGATGGTGATTCCGATTTGGATATACCATTTGATATTGAAGAGGGATTCTTGATTTTAGATTGTTCGGGTAGAAAGAAGCCCATAATTGCCATTAGTATGACCAGAGCAAACATGGCCCAAAGGACAATATCACAATTGCTAAAAAGTAAACGTCCAAGAACATTGGCTCCGACAACAGCACCCAAACGACCCACCATCATGATGAAACACATGCCCATGGCATTAATATTGGTGGGATAAAATTCCATGGCAATGGTGCTAACCAAACCACCGCAATTACCAATAGCCATTGTTATGGTCAAACCGATGACCACCAAGGCGAATTGTTCCACCCAATGTAGTCCAACTAATGAAATCATGGTAAGTGCCATCCAACCAACTGCAAAGATAAATCAATATTATACTATATAGAGATACATATATGATAATGGATGCTTCACTAGATACTCACTTATGAGATTCCTTTTGCCAATGAAATCAATTGTATAGGCAAAAATTAAATAGATTATGGTAAAACATCCACCAATGGTGACCATCACCTGATAGGTGCTAACATCTACATCCACTTGACACATCTCCTCCACAATATTTCCAGCTTGTTCGGCAGTTATATTCGTCGGTACATCTCCATTCATAGACTCGAGTACATTACAGATTAATGTATTGCCATTCTTTTCGGAACCCAATACATCGAGTATTGTGGGGAACCACATGAATATGCCCTGAGCCAGGCCATAGATAAGGAATTGGATAAGACAAATGTTAAGCGTATGTAAGATACGTGAACGATAAAATAATGGCACTGTCTGACTCCAGATAAGATGCACTGCATCACAGAAACTATTAACATTGGATAGACTTGCGCCGGAAATGCCGCTTTGCAGGATCAATCGCTGAACAGGAAACTCGGATGCTGTCCGGCCAGTATTTTGGGCAAAAATATAGCGCATCGTTTCCAATGCAGATTCATCCTTGCCCTGAATTAACTCATATTTGGGTGTCTCGGGTAACATGAAGAGACCGATCAAGGCCAGCAAAGAGATGGATACATCGCCAATTAAGAGTATACGCCACGATGAGAAACGCATACCCAGTACCACAGTTTCAATCTGTTGCGGTAGAATACCAATGGCCATGGCTGTTAGATTTGGAAGAGATGAGTTTTGCTAGAGATTTAGGATTACTTATATAGGTACTATACTCACATGGTGCAAACATCATGGCCACGCACATAAATCCAGACAATAGGGTTACATGACGTACACGCGATCCATTCCCGTGGAATTCTCCGCACAAACTGAACACGCACGCCTGTCCGCCCGATATGAAGAAACCCGTAAGGAAACGAAATACGATGAGCATCCAAATGTTCACAGAGAATGCAGAAATGATTGAGCAGATGGCACTTAAGAAGACAGCATATCGAAGTGTCGCCACACGCCCCCATGTATCGGCTAGGAAACCAACTGCATGAGAACTAAGGACCACACCAAGGAAACCAGCTGATGCCAAGATACCCTGCTGTTCCAGTGTCGGCTGAAGATCACATTTCATCTGATTCATAATGAGACTAACGCCCACGATTTCCACCATAACAGCCATGAAGCAAAGACCACAGATGAGTAGAAGCTTGTAATGGAACCAACCGATGCCCGTTAATGTGATTGCCTCTTCGAAGCTATGTGGCGGCACTGGCGGCTTGCATTTCCCATTCTCCTCCTTGCCTGCAATCAATCAATCAATCAATCCGTCAATCAGTGGCGACTCAGTGTCAAATGAAATTCTCATTTGCATAATTGGCATTGCCTTTAAAAGGCATCGAATCATGGTGATGCCACTTCAGTAGCATGGGCAGTTATCAAAATGTCCACAACAGAGGAGGAGGATACAAAATTGACATTGCCACCCGATGTCCGTTTGCCCAAGGAGCAACCCCCATCACCGTTCTTTGAAACAAAAACATTTCGTTTAATCTCAATCTTTATCTATGTGAGTGGCATCAGTGGTTTGGGCATGATTCTAGCCCTCTACTATCTGATATTCTTTGACTCCAGCATGCCGGATATACATCTCAAATTTCCTGTCTCAATTGGCGGTCATCCAGTACAGAAAGTGCATGAATATCAATAAACAGGTGAGTAGGTGGATTTTCTTTTATTTATACATACATACATATGTGAGTGCGACAACACCCGCCCACACAAGAGGCGACCAAAGAAAAACCTGTATCCGCCACAACAAAAAAAGCAAAAGCAAAAGCAAAAAAAAACAAACCACTAATTGGATTTGCCTATGTAGCCAACAAAGATAAATAGTAGACTAGCCAATATACTCTAAACAAGTGGCAAATTAACTATTTTCCTCAATTTAACTGATATTCAGCAAGCAGTGCGTTAATTTCAATATTAACACAGCTTCCATATAATATGGGCACTAACTGTACGTAAATATGAAAACTGCTTTAACTATTGCTGTTACTGAAAACTGCTTGTTGGCTCGATAGCTTTTAAGCCAGCAAAAGAAAAGTAGAAATTAATTAGATTTGAATTAAAAAATAGAAGGAAAAGGAATAGTAAATATTTCATTCTATAAATTCTTGTTACATTCTCATTGCCATAGTCAAGGGAAGATTATGCTTAAATATAAAATTGAGAAGCTCTTTTTATTTTGAGACGGCGACAAAATCAAACCAGGTCAAGTGGTTGGCCAAAACTGAGCACGTGATGGACATAGATGGTTGGGATTGGGGGTGGTTTGTCATCTTATTAGTGTTGTATGTCCAAGACGTTGTTCACCTGCCGGACATACGTACGTAGAAACATACATATATGTATAAATAATGTAAATGCAATAACCCTAAAAACAAAAAAAAAACGCACTCTAAGTAGTCCCCCAATGTGGGCACAAAGAGAGAAACCGCAAAACGTTTGCGTCGCTGCTGGCGTTAGTTTGACGTTCAAAATGGCACGGAATGGATCCGCCGTAGTCTGCAGTTAGTTCTCTAGAGACAGAGGTCTCCTCTAGTTCGTGCCTTTTTCTGTTTTGTGAAAGAAGAAAAAAAACAAAAAACATTCAAACAAACAATCACCATGTCCCAGATAACCCTTAGCAATCTCGCGGCTGTGGTTAATGAGGCCAAAGATGAGGAGATACATGTACCCAAATCGGATGATTTCTTTGAATCAAAGACATTCCGTTTACTCACATTGATGTTATATATGGGCGGAGTCAGTGGCATGGGTTTAACTTTGGCCGTCTATTACCTATTCATCTGGGATTCACGTATGCCGCCATTACCCATATTCAAGCATACGCATCCTATTGGCTAGACTAGGGATTGCGTCTACATCACCACCACCGATCTGCATTATTCCCCGCATCAGTAAACAAATGAACAAAAACAAAAAAAAAACCTATTCGTCATCACATTGGGTGAGTATTTCTCAGAGTGGGTGTTATATGTGTGTGTATGTGTGTCTTTGCCAGGTTAGACTAGGTCAGTTGGGATTAATTTGAGGGCAAAGCAAAATGCGATTTTTCTATGCATAGAACGTATCAAAAGTTGACAGCCATGCACAAAATTAATCCGCTTTTTCACGTTCCACTAAATCGCAGAGTTGGAACGTTAATACTATATATACATATATACATATATATACATATATATATATATATATATATATATGTTACTGCTTCTCCTCCCTTAATTTGCGTCATCTATCCAAGTCCATGTCAATTCGATTAGATTCTGATTTTGATTTAATCTACATCAACGCCAGACAACTAAAATCAGTAATTAACGCACCACACAGCGGTGACCACGACGGTGTCTAGAATGCCATCTGATATAGTACCGACTACGTCTACAGCAACGGCTGCTGCTGCATCTTCAGCTCCGGTACGGGCTACAATACCGCCAAGTGTTGCCAATTTGGCAAAAATAGTTAATATAATCGAGTCCAATGTTAAATCGGATGAGGCATCATCTTCCTCTAGCTATACATCTGCCATAGGCAGCAGCAGCAATAGCATTCGTTTGGCCAGTAGTAGTGCACCCAGAAGGAGCGCCTATTCGTATATACCAAAATCACCTCAATTGGAGGAAATTGTGTTCGCTGAACCAACATGTACGGAACGCTTTGCCCGCTATTTTGTTATTGTTATCTATTTATGTGGCCTATGCAGTTTGGGTTTCTTTCTATCCATATATCACATATTTTTCTGGGACTCACGAATGCCGCCTGTCTACAAGGGACAAAAGAAATCGCCAGCCTTTGGTTAGCAGATGACATTTAGTCATCATTCGCCTCCAGCTGCCCAATGACTAGGTGAGTGCGACAACAAAAATATAAAAAAAATAATCCGAAATTTTGGATTCATTTCTTTGCCTTTACTTAGTTTCAAAATTTTAGTTGATTTTTAATCAAAAAAAGAAAAGCAAATCAAATCTAAAAGAATTTATTAAGCTCAGTTCTGCGGTCAAGTTTTGTTTGATTTCAAAAATTTTCATAATACATAATATTATTTTTTTTCAATTCTCTAATTTAATGTGATATTTAAATGCTGGAAAAAAAATCGAATCAGTTTTTGTTACTTATTACCCAAGGAAAAATTTATATTGCAAATAAAGAGATGCTTTCAAATTCGGTTCAAAAATAACTCTTTCTAATTTTAATGCCAAACAAGATTCAATTTTTAAAAATGTGACTTTTTAAATTCAATTTTAAAATTAACACAATTCGCGAAGGATTTATAATTGTGGATTTCTTAAAATCAGTGAAAAGCAATGAAATTATTATTATAACATCATAAACTTCAGCTTTATTTTACCTTCTCAATTTGAAATCAAGTGTAATCCTAAAAGTAGGCAATACTTTTTCAATTAAATCAAAATGAAAACTGCTTGCTTTTGATAAAATTGAATCTTGTCAATGCAAAACTACAAAACTGCGCTTGGCGCCTTGTTAAACTAATATAATAACTAATAAATTAGTAAATCTTACATAATTCTTTAATTTCTTTAATTCAGAAAGACCAAAAATGCAGGCAAAGATTATTATTAAATAGTGTTATTCATTTTCGTTCAACAGGGCGTATGACTATTGATTGCAACATATTAAAAAATTGAAAATTTAAATTGTGCAAATACAAATTCGTCTGGATAAACTGTAAACTATTTATTTAACTGTAAATATAGGCTTATTCTCTGTAGCATATTTAATTGGATATGGGAATAATGGAATTTGTATGAATTTCTTTTTTGCTACACAAATCACAAATAAATTGTTGTAACTACTGAAATTATGTAGCAAATGGTCACTTGTGTACCATTTTTAAAGGTTACCAAGCAAAATGGAAAAATAAATTGCCCTAAGCCGGGGACTCCATCATTTTCGAGGCCAAAAGTCGCCTATGAAAAAACTAAAAACAAGAAAGAAAAAAAAAAAAAAGAAAAAAAGGACGCCAAGCACCTTAAGGCAAATTCCTAAACAACAATGACTGGGTCTCTCTTAGAAGGTGTATGTGTGTATGTTTTCTATATGTATGTGTCAGTGAGTTTGGCCTACATCCTGTGTGAAACTTATACAACCAAAATCAATGGCCAACATTGCAATCGTTGAGAGGAAAAAAAAAAAAATAAACCAACCCACCAACCCCCTCACACCATAAAAAAAAAAAAATTTCAATGGTCTCTCGCTCTTCTCTTTTGTATGCGGCTCGCTCTCAGTTGCATTCGTTTTGTCCTAGTAACCCAGTTGCAGTTTATTAACCTCGAGCAACAACGAGCCCAGTTCCAGTTGTTACCAAAGAGCATAACGAAAACGAAGGTGTTACCTGAGCCATTTTTATGGGTTGAGCGAAAGTTTTAGTTGAGTTTTGTTGCCTTGAGTTGGCGTCCTTCGCGCGAAGGTTGAATGAAATTTGTATTTGTATCATTTTTCATCCATATATGCATATGTTTGTATGTATGCATATGTCTTTGTATTTGTGTACATGCATGCATGTGGTGTTTTGTATGCAAATTTTATGAACCAAATAGCACAAATATTATTTTTAATTAATATTTGTTTGATTATTTGATTAAATCAAATGCATTTGATTGATTAAAATGTTGCCCTATGGGCATAATGGATGAATTTGACATGCAATAGCACAAAAATCAATTGTGAGACGTGCCAACGTGCTTTGCAATTATTTTGGAATGCCATCAGTGCGTGGCAACTGCAATTCTCTTTACCTCCCCTACCCTACCCTCCCCTTTCCACTACTTGAGTTTGTTTCTCTTTTCTTGTTATTTTTCCTCACCCTTTCTCACAGAAACACAATAAAAATGAGCTAACTCATACAGGCAATAGGAATTTTTATGAATGAAGATCGGCTATGAGACACAAGCATCAAGCAGCAACACCATCAATACCAGCAACAACAATTGCCGACAACAAGAATTTTTATATTCATTATTATGTGACTAATGATGATGAGTAAGATGTTAATGATTATAATGCCCAGAGCCTTGCCGGGTCTCCTGACTCGTCGATGTTGTTGCTGTCGTTGTTCGCATCGAAATCGACATTGCCTTCGTCGTTGTCGTCGTTGTCGCCGTCGTCGTTGTCGTTGTCGTTGTCGTTGGGTCGTCGTCTCGTTGCTGTTGTCGGCTAACTCTCCAGGCTCTGGGGCGTCATTTCACTTGCATACGCTGGACGCGTCGGTTCAAAATTTTTACATTTTTTTTTTTGCGGTGCAACAACGACAACTACAACAATAACAATAACAACAATAACAATAAAGTCGACGCGTCCGCCCTACATTCACAATAAAATTATTGCATTTAAAATTACAAAAAATAAAAAATTTAATTGTTATTATTTTTAGATAGTGTGTATCTGTGTGTGTGTGTGTGTGTGTGTCTCTCGTTCTTTTGTTTTTCTTCTTTTCTTATTTTGTAAGAAACATATCAAAAATACCCAGAATAAAAATTTTTTAAAATAAACTAAAAACAATATATATTTGAAATCAAAAAAAATTGTATTAACTGCAAACTGAAAATCAAAAAGAAAGCCAAAATATGAATTCGAAAGTTAATTCATTGGAGGAGAAAGTGAAATTACCGCCCACAGAGACAATAAGTCGCTGCTATCAACCGCAGCAAAGTAACCGTAAGGTCATCCGCATCCTAACCGTGGCCGTCTATGTGCTATGCGTATCATTGGCGGCCATTATGTTATCGCTATATTATATATTCATATGGGATCCAACCATACGGCCATTTATAACCAAAGCCAATCACTGCGGTAAGTACGGCAAATATCCAAAAAACCAAATAGCAAAAAACAAAAAACAAAAAAAAAAAGAAACCAAATTGCAATTTGGTTGGGTCGGTTAGCCAACCGAGACGTAACTAAGTAAACTAAACTATCCGTGTGTGTGTGTGTGTGTGTGTCCTGCGGTCAATCTGGGACATGGGCCATTAAGTAGGCTATAGTTGAAATTGAGCTTAAAACCGAAACTTCAATGAAAAAGAAAAAGAAATACTCTCACCAAAAGGGCGTGAGTATTTCTCATATTTTGTTGCTGTAGATTTTGTAAATCAATTCGAAATTGGGTCACATACACACACACACACACATACACACTCTTAAATGTAGACATATATGTGCATATTAGGGTGCAGCTCTTGTCTCTTGGTATAAGTTTTAGTGACTGCACACACACACACACACACACGCATGCACTTCTCATGTTAATCTGTCTGTACAATTATTTCCGTTTGAGTTTATTCTTCCATTACTGCTTTCATTTTAGCCTAAAAGTAGACTAAAGCACACTATGATTTTTATCAAATTGAACTCTTTGAATTGTATTTCCATTCTATTTTACCGATTTCTACCTCACTTTGACCCCTTGCCATGTTGTTGTGCTCAGGGCCAATAGCCTCCCCAATCTCCCACATTTTAGTAATATAATTTGCAAGATAGTGTTGGGGAGGAGGAGGAGGCTGAAAACCTTTTGTAGAGTAATTATAATTGCATTACATGAAAATACAAAACTAATATTGGAATCCTTCATCATATCTTATATAACACATTGTTTAAGGTTTAACTTACATTTGGTTTTCATAGATTTGAAATATCCATTATTTTGTTTCATTTTTTTTCTGCCATAATAAAAAATCACGTACTTCTTTTGCATACTAATGATAAATAGTTTGCGTCACACTAACAAAGCGCTTTAATATTAAGTTATTGTGTATATTATTTTAACAATAGTAATTCTGAAATCATTTCAAGCAAATTTGAATCCTCTAATTTTACAGTCACTTGATCAAGGACTTTGAAATTTTTTAAGTACTGAGGTTTGGATTCTTTTAGAATATCAACAATATCTATATAAACATGATTTCTGCACATATATTTTCAAAAAGACAGATCTAGACAATCCTCTAAAATTTACTAAAAGACTAGAAAGATTTGAAGATTGAATCTAAGTAATAAAATAGACTACCTAGTGAGCATATTGAAAATCTATCTAACTAATCCTATCCGACCAACATATATGTTTGAAAAGCTTATCTGTCGAGTATCATTCATATAGCTACCGACAGATGGACAGGCGGATTTAGCTAGATATTGATTTTAAAATACTTTATGGAGGCGGAAAAGTATATTTCTATGGATTACTCTCTGTTAGGTCTAATAATTGATAGAAAATTTTCAATCATAAATAATTGTTAATTATCGAATAAATGTTGAAATTATTGTTATATCGTTTGCTTTACTTGCAGACAAAATTGTGATACCCGAAAAAATTGCCATACGCCTTTTAAATTCATCGGAAGTCACCGCAGAGCAGTTCTACAAGCACATCCTCGAGCAATATCGTATTTTAAACCACTTGCAACAACAACATCAACAATTTTTACACAAGCAGCACTTGCAATTGAAGCAGTTGGACGCCAGCAATCGATTTCAAGAAGTTTTTGCAACAGCCACCATAATTCAGGCGCATCCCCAATCGCTTGATTCGCTCAATAAGTCACCGCTGCCATCAAGGGTATCCACGATCAATAGTAGAAGTAGTAGCTATAGCAATACCAATTCCACTGGCTCTAATGGAAGCAACAATATTGGAGCACTTGGCGATAGAATCTTTCGTCTGGGATCGTCAGCAGCAATACCAAATGGTGTGGCAGAAACAGCCTCATCACCTCATGCCCATCATTTGCCATTGGTTTTGGATAACTCACCGCCAGCAGATATACCAAGTTCGGGACACTTAAAGCGGAAAACTCATCGTGGTCACTATAAGCATCATCGTGGTCGTGTTGGTGGCCAGAAGCGTATGTTAAATGGTGGTGCTGTTGCCACAAGCGGTTCCCCCTTGGTAAGCACCACAGCTGCAGCCAACTTTGCCCTAGGTGAGCCCCAACAGGGTGTGGCAGCAGCTGCTGCTGCTGCTGCAGCGGCCACAGCATCTGTGCCACATGGCTATATGGATACACCATTGAATCCAGCAGCCGGTACCATTGTACAACAGCCATTGCAATTGTATACATCAATGCCCATACCATTGATCCTTAGTCCCAGCGATGAGAAGCGTCCTACACATCATGCCCACAATCATGCCCATGGCGAGCGACGCGGTGGAGCACAAGCCCGTCGACGTACTACCACGGCCACAGTATCCGGCTATGATGCCCAAACGTATCTCAATCCATTTCTAACTGGTGAATTGATCTTTGAGAAGTAAACGGAAGCGTTGTGAAGCGAAGGATTTGCTTTTTTTTAACACACACACACACACACAGACAGACAGAACGTACATAATACATATATATATATATATATATATATATATATATATGTATCTACATACATATGTATTATTAGCTGGCCAAAGTAAAGGTCGTGGGCACTTCAAATGGTTTACAGTTCAAGAATCGGACTCTCATATCACGCAGACAGACAGACAGACCTCAGTGGAAATCCTTCATTGGTGATTAGAAGCCCAATAATACATATATAGTTTTAAAATTGATGGAAATTATAACCAATTTGTTATATTCGTAGTTCCCATTGAAGCAAGATATATATATAAATTCATACGTATATATTTACTGATAAGTTCAGTGTTCGCTTTCCATCTACTGGAGCAATGACAAGAATAAAAGCAGAACAAAAAAATCCATTTGAATACCAAATGCAAACTATATTTAAAAAAAAAAAATAATAATAGTAATACTATATAGAGGGATATATACACTAAAAAAAATATATATATAATATTGGAGTTGCCTCTAAATAGGTCACATTCTCAGCTATTAATTGAAAGATGACGGAACTAACTGACTGAGCCCATTTGGAACTCTAAACACTAACTAACTAAAGATATATCCAAATACGATTATATAAATGTTGAACAATAGTTGGTTAGTTACCAAAGACATATGGCATATATAGATGCAAACCACAACTACTACAAATATATATATATACATATATATATAAATATATATATATATATATATATATGTATATATACATATACTACATATACGGGACCCACATCCATTAGAACTTCACTCAGTCACAAAGAAAGAAAAAAAAAAACAAAAAGAAAAGTCACAGCGGCAAATTGCAAGCAAAGCAAAGCAAACACCCCACCAGGACACACTGCTTCAATGTCAATTTGAATGGCAGCTAGCGAATGATAAATACTTATTGAAAAAATGGAAGAAAACAAACATAAATAAGAATCCCAATAATAGATATTAATTATAATTAATACAAAACAACAAACAAACAATAATGAGCCAATTTAAAGGCAACACACTCACACACATACACGCAAAAGTGAAGTGTGTCTGTATGTATGTGTGTGTGTGTGTGTGTGTGAGAGAGAGAGAGAGATAGAGAGCCCCAAATAAAATCAAAGCTCAAAAGATATGCAATTTCATGTACAATAATCATTTGTAATCACTGCTTAATTATTTTTTATTGCACTGCTTGCTGAGTTCTAATTCAAATCCGATATGAAAAATTATATATAAATATATATAAGAACAATCTGGTTTGCATTTCCAAACAAGAAAAATTTACCACACCTATTTATAGTAAAAGATTTTTAATTAAATTCAAATCTTTATTTTAATCTGAATAATTCTCAATATAATTCCTTTTGAAGTTGAGTGCCTTACTTTCGAATCAATATAGTCACAATTGACCATTTTCCATATATTTAAAACAAAAAAAAAAGTAAATTAACTAAGATTTAAATAAATAAAAAAGAAGAAAAAGAAATTGAGACCAATTTGTACATGGAAAAAACCATTCATACTGAAAATCAAATATCAAATAATTCAAAAATATATTTTGAATTAATTTCAATATGAATAGTATCTTTACTATATAAAACAATATCAGAAAATGTAGCCACAATATAAAGCGTAAAACTTTTTTTTCTTTATGGAAGAAAAAAGAAACAAAAACTAAATTTAAATTATGAAAACTTTTAACAAAAACTCTCTATGTTTAGTGTTTATTTTTCTTTTTAACTGGTTATATTTTCCGATCTTTTATATAGTGTGTATAAAAGGACTTTCACTCTTTACTCATACACACACTCACACACACACACACACATAGGCATAGAAACACACGCAATCGTTTATACGAGGAAAGGAACTGCATCCATAACTCATGAGATATGATATACAAACATATATACTTATTAGAAATTGGGTATATATCCTGCATATACTATATATATATATATATACACACACACATACATATGTACTATATATATATATATATATATATATATATCTTATATATGTTTACCAAAAACAAAAAGTCAATTTGGCAATAATAAAGCATAGCAAACTGAACAAATATTAACCAAAATAAGTCTCTCTTCTTTTTCTTTTGCTTGTATTCTTCACATATAGGAAGAGTATGTATATATCCTTACCATAACTATGTTCACAATCAATCACATAGGTTGGATTATCCATGTTTCAAAAAAAAAATTAATATATAGTCTACACTAAAAAAATATGTTATATAGGTAATATCACACCAAAACCGTTGACATTTGATGGAGAACCGAAAATGCAACCGACTACCGATGAAGCTGCTGCCCAATTTTCAACTGTCAAGCATTTGTGATGGAACGTGGACTTTTTAATTATAATACAATCAAAAACTAAACCAAACTGGGAACGGTACCAGCTGTACGTGCCCCAAAACAGAATAAACCACCGGCACCCAGTGACATAGTCCGATTACAAATTGTTCCCTCTCTGTAAAATAGTCGTCTGGTGGTTATATTTAGTTAGATTTATATCTACATAGATAGATAGATCTTGGGTCTCGTAAAATAAAGTAAATAGCAAAAAAAAAAAACACAAAAAAAAACTCTAAAAACTTTCGTGATGGCCATAAACACGAAATAACAAAAGCGAAAAAAAAAATACCCAAAAGCATTCACAAAGAGAGAAAAACAAGAAACTGTCAAAACAAAATTCTACAAAATTTTTTGGCAAGTCAGCAAGCAAGTGTAAAATCACTTTCGCTCTTGGCAATAACACACAGAAGGGGGAAGGGGGAGCGGGATGTTTAAAAAAAAAGGGGGCGGGTCGGTTCAAAAAAATTTTGACCATTCCAGGGTCAAAAAGCAGTCAGTCCATACACATAGTATTGATCATAAATTTTGACTACAACGAGAAGATCTTTCAAAACTAGTAAGCGTAAATTGACATTAGATATATATATATATACAGTAAGATTTATAACTTTGCGTCATATATACATATAAATATCCACCTAATCTAAATTACTATATTATGACGAATTATTCCAGTCATGGAAGTTATAAAAAATCTGTTGTCAATGTTGATTCTAGAAGTCCAGAATTAAATGAACGTCGTGTGTGTCAATTGTTATTCGAAAACATTTACAATATACATACATACATATATAGCATATATGTATACCATATCTATATCCTATGCATAATTTTTGAAACAAATTTCTGTTACCTGGCTGGGTTATTTTTTTTTCTTTTTTGTTTCTTACTTACATATATATACATTTATTCAACATTTATGTTTATAATAAACCCTTCCTTGGGGGTAGACCACCTTAACTCATATGAAACTAAAGTGAACACAAATAGATAGGTAGTGCTTATCTGGAGAATAAGAGACCAGAGATAGTCTTACATAAACAATGTCTGCAAATCGTAAACTTTATACATATAAGGTGATTATATATATATATATATATATATACAGATATATATATATATATATATATATATATATATATACTGCGTACACACATACAATCTATGAATATCTAAATTAAATTATATTGCACTGCTTGAATCTGTTTTATGATGATATTATTAAAGAGCATTAACTTTCATGAATCTTTTGTAAAAGATGTTTTTAACGGCTTTTGGCCATATAAGCAAGTCATAGTAATTGTGTCTGGCACAGATTATATTAGTTTAAACTAAATTAACTATAAACTAAACATGTTTTTTACACTATAATTAATTTTCGGTTAGCAAACATGATAAATAATTGAGTTTTAGACTAGTCCAAAATGTGCCAATATATATAGACATATGTATATACATACATATATACATATATCAGATTCGTTTCTACAGCTTTTACGATCTTTACAGACATGCACATATATAAAACTATTTAAATATCTTGAACATATTGTGATAAAAGACAAGCATTTGAATTTGCTGACATGTTTGTGTTGATTTATATAGATAGATGTAGAGCTCTCAGCTTTTCTCGAATATACTATATACTATATACTATATACATATATACATATATATAGCATAGCAGCAAAGTCGCTTCCTTATAGTTTCCCCTCTTACGTTTCGTTGGATCTCTGAAAACAAATAACTAATAATATAAATATTATAAAATATTTCGCTTCTATTTGTTTAGTGTACATTAAATCTCAGTGATTTCTATACAAATCAACGTTTTATTAGAAAAATGTCTTTTCCATATAGTCTAAGTTCTAAGGTTTAGAGTTTCATCATTATAGTATTATATATATATACTTATATATATATATATATATACTCGTTCAGCCTGGCATTGAGCTGCTGGCCACCATACAACATGCATACATATGTAATTAGTTACGTATGTTTTTTTTGAATATAAAAAAAAAAAAAATAGGAGAAAAACAATTGATAATGGCTGTTACTTAAACTTAAAAACAAATAATAAGTATATACACATATAAACATATATATATATATATATATATATATATACATATACATAAGTATATACATTGTATAACATGCTGCCAATTGGGTGGGATAGAGGAAAAGTGGCCATTAATTGATGTCACTGTCTAACACCGCACAAAACAGTGTTTTGTTTTGTTTTCTTTTTTTTTCGTGTTTTTTTTGGTTTATGTTTTTGTTTTTTTGTTTGTTTTGTTTTGTTTTTTTTACACATAGATAAAATATAAATGGAAGAATAAAATACAGCTGGAGTGGGGGGAGGGGGGGGATGAATTAGATTAGATTCGGATTTGGTCTTAATGGATTTGATTAGAATTGAAATGGCGGTGTATCGCGGCAAGTATGCTTGCCCATCGGCGTTATAACGACATGCAGGGAGAGTGTATTGCGTTGATTTCCCGTCAGATGGGGACTAAGATAGGGTGATGTATGCTCTAGCTCCTCATAGGGTAGCAAATTGTCCAAATTGATAACCCGATCAATATTCGTAAAATATTCAGTGCGCTCCACAACGGTCCGTATATGCGTTATTTTATTTTGTACGCCCACAATCAGTACGGCAATCTGTGGATAAATAATACAACATGGTTATGAATATGATGATGATCGCTTATCTAATCTTATCCATTCACCTTGAAACGTTCCTCGGCAATATGATGTTTCTTGCAGGTGACACGCAAGCGCACCGTATTGAGCAAACAGCCGGGAACATCCTCACCCCATACCATTTTTGCCTTATTGTATCTAACTCCACGCGGAAAAAATTCAATCTCCCAGGTCATGGAGGGTTCTGCAAATGATAACGAATGGAATCATTGTTAACGATTTGAATTCAATTGTAACTTACCATCTTCAGTCTCAGCAATGTGACGCTGAGAAAAGAAACAGGTCACATAATTCTTGTAATCCTCAATCTCGTCAAAATTATGAACATCGATGCCCACACTCCATGTGTCATTCCAGTAAAGACGTGGCGTAAATTGCAATTCACCAAATTCAGTGTGTCGCACTTCACGCACTCGATCCTCTTGACCAGACTGATAGCTCATACCGATCGCTATTCGCTCCACAAGAAATTCTTTGTGATACTCAATCAATGGTTCAACCAGCAAATGGGCTAACTCACGCGGTGTCATCATACCGAAACGGATGTGTATAACAGTCTGTTCGATTAGCTCCATAAAACCAATTTGATCATGCCTAGGCAGGAGCCACGTCTGCAATATCGTAAACAATTTGTACTCGCTGGAAACAACAATGTCGTTTTGCTGCAGCAGAAGCTGCATTATGGCCGGATCCATTTCAACAAAATCCTTTGATTCGGCCACCATCTCGAGATTCCATTTAAGGAATCGTTTCAGAGTCTCGGTGAGATCGTTGTGCGTGGGCGTAAAGGAGAGTGTGTATTGCAGCCATGAGACCAAATAGCCACTGGTGGCCGCTTTGGCTACATGTTTCATCATGTAGCCCACGCAGAGATCAATTAAATCTCGTACATTGTACTTGTCGGAGAGTGCCAACATAGGCATTACTGTTTGCAGTGTCACTTCTATATGGCCAACATAAAGATATTTGATAAACTGCGGGAATACGGCCGAACAACAAGACTCCTCATGCAGTTCAATAACATGTTTGCTGCACTCGTTCCATTCTGGATTCATTAACATCACCTGGAATACATCGCTGCTGGCGCAAAGTATGACACGATGGGCCGGATATTCTTTGCCATCGACCAGTAGAACAATGTCCGACATTAACTGCTCGGCATAAAGATGGGCAATCTTGTTCAGTACACTATTGGCATCAATCATCTGGAAAATGAATGTGCAGAATTGAATGAGGTCTGACAGGTGAATATCCAATATCTAATTGGCGAATACTCACTGTGCTTGCACCATCCTGCGTTTCATCCGATTCCAGGCATTTGCGTCGTTTTGCATCCTGATCTTCGTTGAGCTCTGTAATTGAAATGCCATCGCCCGGGCCATTGGTTGTTGCATTGGCAGCATTGTCTCCATCGGCAGCAGCTGCTGCTGCTGCTGGTCCTACTCTTACAGCATCTCTTAGATCGACTCCAACTCCACCTCCACCAACATGGCCAGGGCCAGCTGCAGGGTTTCCTATTCCACCACCGCCTCCGACACCGTTATTATTTGCGTTCATCTAATTTAAACTTAATTGGATTCCCTATTGGAAGGGGAATTTTACGATGTCTACAGCGTCGCTACGACCATGACAAGTTAGGGAAATCCAGATATATTCCTTTCCTGCTTAGAATCAGATAGATTTTAGTTTACAGTGTGACCAAAGTTGCACAGATGATGGACAGCACAGTGTCGCCACCCTCGGCAAGTTGGCGGCCCTCTATGTTTCGTTAATTTTTTCTTTTGACGCAATTAAATCTGGCAAATTTACCGGGCAATTTTAAAATTGGAGACTTTTTCAAAAAAATTTCACACAATTTTTATATAATAAATTGAAAACTTGAACTTGCTGAAAGTATAGTTCATTTTGATTTAAACCAATGGGAAATTGTTATTACTAGAAGGCAGTTGTGTTTCCTTTGAATCGATAACTTTTCTGAACTTGCAATATTTATTAAAAACCCAAATTACTTTAGTTCTTTTATACGGATACAAAATTAAACTTAATTTTTTAATATAGTTTTTCAATTAAAAACTATCGACCAAAATAATAATTATCGATTTTGCAAAAATGACCGTTACAAAAATGCAAATGAAAATTGAAATTCAAACTGGTTGGCCACTTACAACTTTCATTGTGGTTAACTGCAGACGACGGTTGGTTAAAGATTTGCACGAATGCACGAGTACGTACACATACACATGCATATGTATGTATATCATGCATGGCAAAGACGGGCCGAAGACTTGTCGACTTGGCCAAGTTGATTTTGGTTTAGTCTGCTTGTAAACTTGGCCTGAAACGGTTGTCGTCTCAGTTAGCACTCTCTCGCTCTCTCTGTCTCTGCGTCTATCTCTGTTTCTCTATCTCTCCCATCGAACAGTGTGTGTTTGAGTCTTGATCGTTCGTTATCTACCATTACCACCTGGAAAAGAAAGGTGCGCGCGCGCGCATGCGCTAAACCCGAAGCTAATCTAAACCCAAACGCATAAGCGGAGTGAATGAAGTGTTCTGCAAGGCGAAGCGTGAAGTGAAGAAGATTTTTTGCATTTTACTTTTATATATACATATATATATTTTTTTTTGGTTTCTGTTATTGTTGTTACTGTTGTTGTTGTTGTTGTTGAATGATGTTATTTTATACCATATTTAATGAAAGCATGCGGAAAATCTAAACCAACAACAGACGACGTCAGCGTCTACGTCAGCATCAGCATCATTTAAACCTATCAATTGCAAACCGTGTGACAATTTGGTTTGTGTTTTTTTGTTTTTGTTTTTTTTTTTTTGGTTTTTTAATATTTTCTGTGGTTTTTGTGTTTTGACAACAAAAGACCAAATATCAAATAGAAAAGTGCGATAAGTACGGTCGGTCAGGAGGGAGGAACAGGTTGCTGAGGGCACCACAAACACCGAACACGATCGTGATCACCTGCTGCTGCTGCTGCCGCTGCTCTCTGTGTGGAACGCGGTCATGCTGCGGCCTTAAAGACTAAACAACAGGCCAAAACTATTTAATAACAGCTCCAGGATGTCGGACATTTACTACTGTAGTAATAGTCAGGTGAGTGCTCAGATACAAGTACATACTGTGAAATAGTCATGATTGAAATTCTGTAAAATCATTTCCTATAAATCAATCAAATTGCCTTGTTACAATTAATTAGCATTGTGACTTTCTATATATCTATCTATATAAAATTAAAAGATACTTTTTAAATTCTTTCTTTTTCTAATCAGTGTGACTATTTTGAAGTATCTGTA
Source organism: Drosophila sturtevanti (assembly GCA_018150375.1). Classification (NCBI taxonomy): domain Eukaryota; kingdom Metazoa; phylum Arthropoda; class Insecta; order Diptera; family Drosophilidae; genus Drosophila; species Drosophila sturtevanti. The sequence continues at coordinate 212,549 of JAECWJ010000392.1, read as the reverse complement.
TCCAAAAAAAAAACTCAACAAACTTTTTTATTAGGCCTGAAAAAATTATAAAAAAATAGGTTACTGTAATCATTGTTTTTTCTTTTAATTTGTTAATAAGATTATATTTAGATTGTTTTTTTATGTGTATGTATTTGTTTTTATTTTGGCCAAATATTATCTTAAAGTTACAAAAATAGATTGAGGTCCAGACAAAAGTTCATTACAAATTTTAATTAGTGTAAATTATATAATTAATATAATTAATGTTAATAGAGGCAACTGCGACAATATTACTTATAATAGAAGCCGGACTTAAATATGATCTTAAAGGTTTTCAAACATAAAAGATATTTCATCATATGAGAACTTTTAAAGGCTTCTCAAGATTTATTCCCATTTGATAGGAATCAGTTTTACCATTTTGGAGTTTTGGCCTTCTGTTTTTTTGTTGGTTTCAAGCTGTGCTTGGATTGCAACAGTTCGTTTCCCATGACTATATATGTATGAAAATTTTTATAAAATCAATAATATATACATACATACATACATAAGTATATCAAAATCAAAGGGTATACTATATAAATATGTATGTATGTGTAAGCGCCTCTAATTGCAAGACAGAATGACTAAGATCAATCAAAATTCCAATGGGATTTAACAGTTCCTTTACCTACTCGTATTTTAAGCCTTATCAATTTTCCAAACATTTTTGGTGATTGGGCAAAAGCGCAACAACAACAATAACAGCAGCAGCAACAACAACAATAATAATAATGGGCTGCTGCCCCACAAGATAAGCATAAAAGCTCCAGACTCAAATACTTTGAGAAAAAAAACAAAAAAAAAGGAAAAAGATAAAAAAAAAAAATAGTATTAGCAACAACAAATTCAAGACAACTGAAAGTTGTTGCGTTTGTTTCTAACTCAAACGAGTTTGTCGTTGATGTTGTTGTTGCTGTTTATGCTGTTATTGTTGTTGTTGTTGCTGCTGTTATTGCTCTTGTTGCCGCTGCAATCACTTTTTAGCTTTGGAAAGACTTTAGACTAGACTTATAGACTTATTGGAATGTGTATGTTGGTTATTATTTTTTGCTCTATGCATACATACATACATTCACTCAGATCACAGCTTAAATTACAGACGCCAAAGCTCCAAATTGCTCAATAGTTGTTGTTGTTGTTGTCGTCGTTGGCGGTGGGTGCCTGCCTGACACTCGCCCTGCAACACTAACAGCAACAGCAACACCAACACCAACACCAACAATAAACAATAATAACTAACAAACTACAAGCATATTTTTGGTCAGCAAAAACCTTGGCTTGATATATCTACCCATACATACATATGTACATACATATATGTATGTATGTATGCATATTATGTACCTTAACATTTGTCAAATCATACAGAAACACCCAACAAGTACATATGTACCCTTTTGTTACCTTTGTTGTGCTTAATTTTGTTCTCAATATTGTTTGCCAATTTATTGTTGTTATATGACCTTGATCTACATATATAGAAATTGTGCTATTTTGAAGAGAAACAACATGAAAATTAATCATTTATTTTTTATTTTCTACATACATATGTACATGCATACATAAAGAAAAAAAATGAATTTCTTTAGCGAATTCAGTTTTTAAAATCAAAAAGAATATTTCTCATTCGTTTTTCTTATTGTTGGTTATTCAGACTCTTTTTTTTTTTTTTTTGGCACAATTTGTCTTTTTTTCTCATCAGAGACCACAAAAAAATACCTTATTTAAGAAAAAAAAAATGGAAAACAAAAGAAGACAACAACAAATTGTATTCAGCGAATAATTTCACAAAAAGAAAAAAATTGTATACGCTGCATTCAAAAGTTTGCTGGGAGAAACACAAACAAAATACACAGAGACCAGAGAAAGAAAAAGACGATGAAAAAAATTACAGCAAAATTTTGCATTAATAACAGCTGTAAATTAAAATAACAACAATAAAGCACAAGAGCCATGTAGACAAGGAGCCAAACTGAATAAGATAAAATGAGAGAGCAAGACAGAAAGAGAGAGAGACGTCAAACTTTTGATTTCTTTTGGCCAACAACAATAAAAGAGGCGGTCCCATAATAACGAGGAGTAGGTGTAGTGGGGGGGGAATGGAAAAGTAAGTTACTAAGTCAAAATTGGCTTTACATATAACGGGACGCACTTTCACTCGACGAACGTCCCGGACTGACGATGCTGCTGCTGCGGCTGACGCCGGCGCTTTTGCAATACTTCTTCTGCTGCTGCTGCTGCTGAGAGGAGAGGCGTGTGTCGGCACCTTCAGGCATTACTTATACTATATAATTTCCATACAAATTTCACAGTAGCCAACAAAGCCAAAGACATAAATGAATCAAAGAGCTCAGCAGCCCATAGAGTACATCAACCTAACGGTTTATCAAGTAATCATTTTGTAAATTAAAAAGAGAAAGATCATTTGAGGACTCGAAAAGACTCTCAATATAGTTGCCATTTTAAATTGAAAAGAAAACTCTTAACTCCACAGTGAAATCTCCCTTAACAGACACCTCTCTTAGACGAAAGATTTCTTGGGGTCCAGCTTTTTTATAACTATAATATTTAGATCCTTCCCTCTCTTGGCGATGGTCGCTCTTTGGCGAAGAGTGCTTTTACCGTATTCAGTCTTTTTCTTCTAAATTATTCCATCTCTTGCCTTTTTGTTGTTATTTTTACCCCTATCACAGGACTAGGTATAACATGATTTAAACTTATAACTTTATTATTAATTAATAATAATATTGGAAGTATATAAAACCCTACACCAGCATGATTAACTTTTCCTAATTCTTAGATGTTTTGCAATAATAACTAATGCTCGAGGTAAATGCGAGACATTACATTTAATGTATTAGCTAGCAGCTTATGCAATAACAAAATCTGGAAAAACTAATGACCAAACAAACAGTTGTTTATTTTTACTTTTTTCGCTTCTCTTCTCTTTTCTTTTATGTATTTTGTTTTGTTTTTGGTTTAAATGACTGCTTTTACTTTTGTTTCATTTTAATTATGGATACAAAAGCAGTAACAATTTCCAGCTATGACAAACGACAAGCGGATTGGAAAGCCATTTAACAGAAACCCAATTCAAAAAAAAAAAGTTGTATACATATGTAGGTACATACATACATATACATATATATTATAAAAATAGAAAAAAAAACGAAAGTTAACATCTTGAGGCATTTTGAAATGCCTTTTGTTGTTGTTGTTGTTGTGCCCTTTTCAGAATTTTCAAATTCAATCAATTTCGATGATCGATGCCCTTAAAAGAAAAAAAGAGAAGCAAACCATTGTTTATGCCCCCTAAAAAGTCTCTCAATCAAATTGACATTCATATGTACATACATACATATGTAAGTCTTTATGTGCTTACTTACTAGAGTAAATGTGAAAAACAAAAAAAAAAATTAAATAGTTCTTAAAAATTGAATTTAAAAATTCATCAGCATTTATCATATTATTTTTTATATGATATCTTAGGAAAGTTATCTTATACTTATTATTCTTTGATACCCTTACAGAGGGTATAATAAAATTGAAATTTAGTACACAGATGATAAATACTACTACTTTAATAGATCGGTTAATAAAAACCGAAATTCCGGCGAGTTAAAATTCCCGTATGTTTGTTTTTGTTGTTTCAATTTCTTTTAAATTTTATATTTACAATGTTTAACTTCGTTTCGTTGTTTCGTTAACTTCTTTGAAACTTTATAATTATTTTGTTATATAGTAAGGAATGTTCTTAACGAATAAATGACATATATATTTATATGAATATAAATATTTGTATTATTATTTATTTGTATTTTTTTTATTTTAATCGACATACATTTGAGCCTTAACTCGTGCACAAAAAGACAAATGAATGAAACAAATTAAATACATACATATATATATATATATATATATATATATATATATATATATATATATATATATATATATATATATATATATACATATACATATAAGCATCTATGAACCTTGTATTAATTATTAAATTAGTTTTTCAATCGTAATATCCATTAAATTGGTAACCCCGAAGAGCATTGATTATTAATCATTTGTTTAAATAATTGGTTTATGATATACTTATAAATGTATACGTATGCACATACATATGATACAATTTCTTTAATTATTTCACCATAGTTTTTTATTTATTTTTTTTGTTTTTATTTTTACCTATTTACAAGTCTTGCATTTTCCATTTAACGATCATGTTGCCCGGTTGCATTTTTCACTCATAAGCAACAGCAACAGGTTGAACGACAGCATTTGTTTTGCCATTTTGCCAAATGCCAACAGCGAATAAATAAAAAAAAAATAATAAAAACTTTAAGCTAAGTCTTGCTTTGACCTTTTTTGTTAAGACCCACTGTGCTTAAGGCAAGGAGATGGAACTCGTACATATTTATCTAATCATCTACGATCAGTCAATAACCCGATCCTAAAGGGGAGCAATCGAAGGGGGAATAAATGGATAGTGGGGTGGGGGAGGGGGTGGGTGTTGGGTGCAGACCGAAAGATAAGTAGAAAGAACTTTCTCTAGTTGTCTTGCAATTTTTTTCCTTTCTTCGTCTTCTTCTGTTGCCTATTTTCTTTATTTCTTTCGTTCAAATGTCATTGAAATAAATTAGAAGTAAAGAGAGAAAAATATTGTACAATGATAAAAGCCACAAAAGACATTGAAGAAGAAGCTGATGACTGCTACAGTGGCTACAAAATATACTCCATACAGTGGTCACACAATATAAAAGAAGCAAAATAAAAGAACCATCTCAGCTGGCAAAGCATCTTGAGTGCTTAAAAACTGGTTTAAAGCTTACTTAATTTTGTTTTCGATGCTTTTGATTTCAAAAATTTGACCCACTGTGCAGCAACATTCTCTGCCAGCTGAGCCATATGTTTTGTGTCTGTGGCTGTGCGTGTGTGTTTGTGTGTTGGTGTGTTGGTGTGTGTTTGCCACCCAAAGAAAGTGGCACAAATCATTTGGCATTGGTTTTGGCTCTGTATTTGTTGGCTGTTTTTTTTTTTTTTTGCCTTTACCTCTGATGCTCGTTTATTAACTGCGATTTATGGGCATGTCTTTTAAATTGAATTTCCTTTCGTTTAAATACAGACAAATTTGTTGGCCGCCCTTTACTTTCCAATTTGGCCATGGTTTATTACCAAAAAAAAAAAAAAAAAAGAAGAAAAAAGAAAAACAAAAACAAAAACAAAAGAAAGAAAGAAGAAAACCCAACTCAGCAAGACAAGAAATTGCCAAACCTCACCTCGTTTCACTTATCCATTATTCCCCATACGCACTGCTTGCAATTTTATTTTAATTTTAGCCTTGAACTGAACTTTTAATGTGGGCATCGTTCAACTTTACCTACTTTGCGTCTTTTCGATATTTATTTATTTTTTTCTTCTTCTTTTCGTTTTTATTTTATTTTTGGTTTCTTCTTTTACCTTTTGTGGCTGCTTTTCCTGCTGCAGTTTCAACAAATTGATAGTTGCAAAACAAAACAAAAAAAATACACAAATTCGAGATAGATTTCAATTAAAAATGCAAATTATTTTTGGCAACGGAAATGAACATTTCTGTTTTATTTTTTTTTATTTTTGGCAATTTTTTATTATTTTGGGAAATGGTTTATCTATTTGATTGTATCAAAAATTTTGCAGCTAATGAAACATTTAAACAATGAGCAATAAAGTTGAACTCTATTTTCGCATTTAATTGGTCATTCTATATAAATCAAGAAAGTAACAATTAACAAATTTAGTGAAAGTAAATCGAGAAAAAGCTATAGATGTAATTGAGATTAATGGCCTATATCAAAATTGATTAAAACTTAAAAGTGTTGAACTAACTTTGAATGAACTTTTGCCGACCTTTGTATGCCCTTGCAGATTTTCCCTTTTACAAATTATGTATATATATGTATATTGTAACATTATTGAAACATTAAGAAGTATTTTAGCCCTCATACCAACTAAACTTTAGTTATTTACTAAGATAAATAAGTTTAATTCGATTAGGGATTCGAACGGATTCTGTTGAAATGCAATATATATATATATATATATGTAGATTTGTGTGTAGTTTTAGTTATTTTTTAATAGATGTAATGGTAATATAGTGTATATAAGAATAAAAGTAATGTCTAGGATGGAACTTCAACTTAATTCAAATTATGACAACTTCAACTTATTCCGACTTTAACAACTTCAACTTATTACGACTACGACTTTATTCGACAACTTCCAACAACCGACTATATAATAATGATGCCCGTCTTTCGCCTGGGGATGCCACATCGACCGCCTCCTAGTGTGACCCTCGTTACATATATACATATAGCAAACTCAGAAATGACAAATTTCAATATAATCGAATAATAAAACCCAACTAAAGCCAATCTATGTCTACTTATATCTATAAGAGCTACATATACATATAATATATTCAAACGATATTAAGATCAAAGGGCTTAGCCGAAGTCCAATGTGGAAAATACCCCAGAATTAAAAAACTTTTAATTATATTATATATATTATATACACAGACCTGATTTTCTATGGCATAATATTGGTAGGATAAATATGATGAGGTAAAATATGATGAGGTAAAATATGATGGGGTAATTCTGGCGGAATAATGTGAATCATACCGGGATACATACAAAGCCTACAGCAAAAAGAAACCCATGAGCAGATTATCATTTCTTGAACCCTAAGTCTCTCGAAGAACCCCACATACCTTATATAGTCCAAGACGGTTTCATTCAGGGGTTGTAAAATTTCCACCAAGAAGTCTAAAAATTGCCTAAAAACAAAGATCTTCCGATTCTTACATATGTATATTTTGTGTTATATAAAGAATGGCGACATTTACCAGAATTCGTAATACGTATTATATTATCAAGGTTAGAAACCTAAAAATACTTGGTTCCTATTATAACAAAAGGGTTTTCTTTAATGTAGGGCAATGTTTTGTTCAATAAAGTTCAATACTCTGAAAATTTTGAGTTGAGATTGCAATTGCAGTTTATCTAATGGAAATCTCAAATTTCTATTTACCTAGAAGCCACGTGCGGGCACCACTAACCGCAGGCAAAGATCACTGGAGACAGCAGCAGCTGTGACAGCTTTTCACCATATAATTTCCACAGCCGCCACAAGATTGTCGCTTCAAGCAGCCAGCAGCCAGCAGCCAGCAACCAGCCGCCAGTCGACAATCTTAGCCAAGCAGCTGCCACTCAATCGTGACGAATTAATAACGGAATGGGAATGGAACCAAACAAAAAAAAAGAAAAAAAACACGATGGTGGGGAAAGCTATTGCTGTTGTTATTACTATGAAAACTGCTGACTTGACCCTTCCTAGAGAGATGAGAGAGAAGAGAGGAGAGATGGGGCGGTGACAATGTGCGTGGTTAGATAGCAGCAGGAGAAGGCTGACATCGTTGATGATGACTATGAAATTGTAGTTGGTGGAGCAGTTATAAAGCTATAGATGGCATTGCCAGATAGATGGGTTAGGCCTTCTCGATGACGACTGACTATGGCAAAGAACGTGACTGTAACTGATTTTCCACAAGAAACGAAAACTACATACAAATAAAATGAAAATCAAAAACTGGGTTGCCCATTTTAGGGTGTGACGTTGACTCATGCTAACCAACCTACGCAAGCCTATCAAAGACAACAAAAACAATAAGAAGCATGGTAAAACCCCCAACAACAAAAACAATAACAACAACAACAATAACAACAACAAAATATTGCAAATTGAAATGCAATACAAAGAAAAAGTCCGCTTGGCTTTTTTTTGTTTTTCGGTTTTTGCATTCCAAATGAAGTAGAAAGTTCTTGAAAAACACAACAAAAAGAGAAAAAAAAATACAAAAATAAAGAAAATAAAACAACAGCAAAATTAATTGAAATGCCATTGGGGCGATCTAGCAAACGTTCCATGGGTCTCCATTTATCTGGCTTTTTGTCTTACCTTTTGAGTTGGCTTAATTGTTTATTCAGCAAGCGATTTTTTTTTTTTTTTTTTTAGTTTTCTAAGTGGGTTTGGTCATGGTGTGTGCGTGTGTGTGTGTACACATACTTATATATATATATGTGCATATCTATGGGAACTGTAGAATCTGGTTGATAATACAATATAATATTAGCATATTCTAGCATTTGTATTTTTTTTCTACTTATTTTTCTCAGTTCTTTCTCCGTTCAAAAATTGGGTTGATGAACTTTATTTAATCTACATAAAAATGGAAGAAATTTAAAAGAATCTGTGATATGACATATGCAGATTTTTGCATGCGTATATATGTATGTATATATGTATTTACATATCTTTATAGACAAATTAGTAACAAATATTAGATTTTATATATTAATATATATGTGTATACATATATAAAACTATATTATAATTGGAAAGACAACTTCTAAATATAGTTTTTGTATCTTATCTGTATCTATCTTTATTATATATTATATCTGTATCTTTGTACAATTTTGTACAGACACCAAACAAGAAGACATTCCTAAATAACTTTTTCGATCCTTCAAGTTGAAAGGAGCTATAGGTGTTGAAAAGTTAAGTTTTTTGCTTAATGTTCTAAACTTTCCAATCATTTTCCCTTAATAAACTGGCTAAAGAGCTTTCCTTTTTGCATCTGTTATTCATGTTGTTGGTGTTGTTGTTGTTGTACTGCAACTTTCTTTCGTATTGTTGCCACATTGACTGGCAGTGGCCATAAGGTCAACTCGAGTGAGCACTTAGGCCTGATGGTGCTTCTTCTTCTGCTGCTGTTGCTGTTGTTGTTGTTGTTGTTGCTGTTGCTGTTGCTGTGAAAGTGCAGTCAATGCGATAGAGAAGTTCAAAAGACTTAGGCCACGAACTCGTTTCGCCATTGACAAGTGTCATTCGTAGAAGACGAAGAAGAAGAAGAAGAAGCAGCACCACCAATAACAGAAGCAACAAACAAACAGAAGGAGGGGAGAGCCACGCGCAACAGCGGCAACATTTTTGAATTGCATTTGTATTGGTTAAGTTAGTTTGACTGCAGCGAAAGCGAATTTTTTCCGTGCCAAATGCAGTCGAAAAAAATAAAAAATAAAATGAAAAAAATATAAAAAATTTTCAAAGCCAAGGCGATGATCATGACGAAGAAATGAAAGTGTTTTGTTGCTGTTGCTGCTGCTGCTGTTAGTATATCCCCAAACACGTTTCGGCAACATGTTGCGCTAAACATGTTTACTAGAGACGACAGCAACGACAACAAGCTCTTCCCTCTCCCATGTGTTTGTTTGTTTCTTTTCGTTTCGTTTTGTTGCTGTTTTTTTTGTTGTTGTTGTTGTTTTTGAGTCTTTTTTTATGAAAATGAATTTTCCTAATTAGTCTCGTGTGAAAAAAAAAGCGAAAACGAAACTTGGTCTTTACATGGGAAACATAATTGTTATTGTTTTTGTTGTTGCCACAACAATGTTGATGCAAAATGTTGATAGCCCACAACCGAGGCAAAGTAAAAGTTAACCAAAAAGAAAATAAAAGTCCATGGGAGACCATCAACGAACAAATGTCAAATAAATTTAATTTAAAAATTTACTTAATAAAATCACAAAAATAAGTGATTAATTTACAGAAATACTAAAATATATTAAGTGGTTTAGTTATATAAAATATTGTTTAGTATTTAGTATTTTGATATATCATCTAAACTATCGTAATCTCGGTATGAGAAAGCAAATTCTTCATATGAAATGATTCAAATTGTTTGAACAGATTTTTTATATTATAAGCCATTTCTACCGGCTTTATAACAACTACAACTATATTCTTTGGTATGCCTCTCAAACAAAAAAAAAAAAAACTACCTTAAGTTTATTAATAGATATATGTTTTTTCTAAAATTATAAATACCTTTGATTATTATATACCAAAATCCAAAGATTTAGACTCTCTTAAATGAGTGGAAATCGTTTCGAGATGCCAACTTGCCAACAACGAAAAATTTATACATATATAAATATGCATAAAAACAACAAAAACAGAAACCAAAATAATTCATAAACAATAAACAACCAGATAAAAGCATACCAAGAGAGAAAGAGACAGAGAAAACATACACAAAACAACAACAAGAAAGGAAATGCTAAAACTTTCTTTCTGTCTGAGCTAAGGTCGCTGTCGACACTGAACCAAAATGTATGAGAGGTGCGATGAAGGAGTGATAAAAGTGAGAGGGGGAGTATAAAAACATATATATGTATATGTATACATATGTTAAGGAGATTTAACTTTAGCAAACAAAAAATTGGAGCATATATATATAGGTATATATGTACACATGTATATACATACAAACATATGTATGTACGTCTATATACATTTTGGTTAAATTTTTTGTTCGTTTTCTTTTCTGGGTTGTGTCATGAAATTGTTGTGTGGCCCTCGGATGTGGGTTTTAGCCTCTCTCCATCTCTTCCTTTCTTGGCTTTTTCTAGCTTACTATCTCTCTTTTTCGCTGTGCCAAATTTGGTTGGCCAAAACAATTAGCACCTGTTGCTCTTGTCGTGTTGTCTTCATTAACAAGTTTGTAATGGAAGAAAAAAAAAATTAAAAGAAAAAAATTTAAGTAAACATTAAGCGTAAATAAAAAAATAATAATAATAATAATAACAAAATTCTTTTTTTTTCTTTATGCTTGCAGATCAAAAAATCTCGCGACACGGACAAATCGTTGGCGGTTACTGGAAATACAAATGCAACAGCAACAACAACAAATGATAAAAAAAATAATAATAATAACAACAACAATAGCAATTGCAACAACAATCGCAATAAAGAGAAAAAAAATTGGAAGGTAAGTTCTACATACATAAATAGTTATTTTTTTTTTGGGGGGGGGCTTCATTAAACGACGATAACTTGAGAATCTATTGCTATGTTTTTCTAGATCTGTTATTTGCTTTAAATATTATCAAAATAAATAATAAATAAATAAACCAAATTTCAACGTCAACTTCTTGTCTTAAGTTACATGTGCTCCAAACGTGTTTTTTCACTTGATTTCTGATCCACAATTTCTTGTTACGACGATTACAACAAAGTTTAGCAAGTACATAAATATGTATGTATGTATATATATGGAATATTAAGTTAATGACAATGATTATAACTAACAGCACTTAAATTAAATTTGTTAGGAGATATATAATTGAAAGTAAAGCATTTGTATTAAGAGAACTGCAATGCATCATTGTATATACATATGTATGTTAGTAGTTCGAGTGAATTGCCACTGTGTTACTTCCGCTCCATTACGGGATGGAAGACTGAAGGAAATGGCATGATCTCATACATATATGTACATATATATATGTCTTATGCATTGTTCAGTCACTGCAAGAGAATCGAGATGTGAATTATTTCACTTTTCTACCTGTACAAGACAACAAATCGTAATTAAATAGTATCATAATTAAGGAAGTGCTGGGATGCTGTATTTAAAGTGTTATGAGATAATCGAAATATTCAATGTACACACACACACACACACACACACACACATATGTACTATGTGATCGCGTTTCACTGCACTTCGCAATGCGTTACGCGGTGGCGACTGACTTTTCTTTTGGGGCCACATTATGCGTGTGTGTCTATCTTTGTGTCTATATGTGTGTGAGTGGGAAATGGAGATTTGAGACAATTGCAACATGATGCTAATAAGTTTGCTTAACTGGACATGCTCAATTAAAAAGCAACAATACCAACACAAGTATAGAAGAAAGAAAGAAATACATAAGTAAAAAAAGAAAAAAAAGAAAAAAATAAATAAAGCGCGTTGACCGCCGCCTGATTATGAAATGAGGAAACCATTTGTTGTTTAATTACATTTTGTTGTTGCTCTCTTTTTTTATTATTATTATTATTGTTGTTGTTTTTGTTACTGTTGCTGTTGTTGTTACGAGTATGCGGCATGTGAATAGTGATGATAAGAGGGGTCGATCGGAGCAGCATCATGCCGTTACAAACTGGGCCAAATGATGACCTGTTTATTTACGGCTGTTCAAGATTCAGAAGCAACATCAACATCAACAGCAATTGGCAGCAGCATTAACACCCATTAAATACCCATTCAATATGCAGGGTATATTGGGCTATATTATAAAAACGAAAAATTATTATTTTATATATGTTTGTCATTATAGAAGTTTTTAAACAAATTTTCATATATTTTTCTGGTCTTTGCATACAATAATGAATAAAATATTTTAAAAATTTGAGAAATGGTAAAGAATATATTTATATTGAATATATAAACGTATGTAGTATACATATAAGAACCTATATCAAGACTAATTTTCTTACTCTCTACACGAATTGTAGCACGAATAAAAGGGTATTTAAAAATCGTATAGAATTTAAATTTTTCATTACCTTAGTACAATTTTCTTCTCTTTTCTTGTCTTACTCATGCCTGCCCGGTTTGCGTTTTAATTAATTTTCTAAAATTGTGTTTTTGCGTTGCTTTCGCAATTGCAACAGACATCAAAACCAAACCGCATGGAATTTTCTTAACTTATGTATAACAGATATGTAAGTATGTATGTATGTATGTACATACATATGTACTTATGTATGTATGTATGTATGTACATACCTCAACATCGTCTTCTTTGCCACAATCAAACGGTTAGTTACGTGCCAGCCAAGATTATAATAAAACACACAAAATGTGTATAAAATATTTGAATATGGCACGTGGAAATGCTCTAGTGATCAAAAAAACGGTAATTCAGCATTAACCGAAATGCCGTTAGGCTGTAGATTACCAAAAATAATTTAATACTGTCCGAAAATCTATTCCAATTATATACATATATATTTATTTATTTTCGCTTATGAGCCAAAATCCAAAGTCAGAATATGGAAATTAATTTGCTTTCGGTAATTTTATTTCTATTAAAATTTAGATTTTTAGCAGGTTTTTTTTGTTTTTTAAATATAGTCAATATGAAGATTGGAGTCAATATGAAAATTAGAGCCAATATGAAGATTAAAGCCCATATGAAGATTCGATTTGATTTTGGCATAAAATACTTATTGGGCAACAATAACAATTTTTCTTTTTTTCATATTAAAGGAAGATTTCTAGTGTGTTATTTTTAGAGACATTCATATGGATGCGGCCTTGTGCTTGTCGTAGCAACAGCAATACTTAATTCCATCAACAACAGTTGCTAGTCCCAGCAGCAACAAGTATTAGTCCCAGCAACAACAGTTGCTAGTCCTTGCAGCAACAGGTATTAGTCCCAGCAGCAACAGTTGCTAGTCCTTGCAGCAACAGGTATTAGTCCCAGCAGTAACAGTTGCTAGTACCAGCAGCAACAGTTGCTAGTCCTTGCAGCAACAGGTATTAGTCCCAGCAGCAACAGTTACTAGTACCTGCAGCAACAGTTACTAGTACCAGCAACAACAGTTGCTAGTCTTTGCAGCAACAGTTATTAGTCCCAGCAACAACAGTTGCTAGTCCTTGTAGCAATAGGTATTAGTCCCAGCAGCAACAGGTATTAGTCCCAGCAGCAACAGGTATTAGTCCCAGCAGCAGCAGGTATTAGTCCCAGCAGCAATAGTTGCTAGTCCTTGTAGCAACAGTTGCTTGTCCTTGCAGCAACAGGTATTAGTCCCAGCAGTAACAGATATTCGTCCCAGCAGCAACAGGTATTCGTCCCAGCAGCAACACGTATTAGGCCCAGCAGCAACAGTTGCTAGTCCCAGCAGCAACAGTTACTAGTACCAGCAACAACAGTTGCTAGTCTTTGCAGCAACAGTTATTAGTCCCAGCAACAACAGTTGCTAGTCCTTGTAGCAATAGGTATTAGTCCCAGCAGCAACAGGTATTAGTCCCAGCAGCAACAGGTATTAGTCCCAGCAGCAGCAGGTATTAGTCCCAGCAGCAACAGTTGCTAGTCCTTGTAGCAACAGTTGCTTGTCCTTGCAGCAACAGGTATTAGTCCCAGCAGCAACAGGTATTAGTCCTAGCAGCAACAGATGTTAGTACCAGCAACAACAGTTGCTAGTCCCAGCAGCAACAGTTATTAGTCCCAGCAACAACAGTTGCTAGTCCTTGTAGCAGTAGGTATTAGTCCCAGCAGCAACAGGTATTAGTCCCAGCAGCAACAGGTATTAGTCCCAGCAGCAACAAATATTAGTCTCAGCTGCAACAGTAGCTAGTCCTAGCAGCAACAGTTAATAATCCCAGCAGCAACTGCAACTTGTCCCAACAGCAACATTTTTTTTTCTTTAGATTTTTATTCCAATGCTAAAGATGATAAAGACCTCTAAATGCCACTAAAGATATAGCTATTCGAAATCAGCCAAGATGTGACTGAGTTAAGACTTTGTAGATTAGATAGTTAGTTAGCCTTAACTATCAGCTGTATATGCAAACCAGTCGTAATGTTGATCCATTATAGATTTATATATGTACTTTCTACAGATTGAGATGCATTTTTGTTGAACCTTTAAAAGTTTTTTCAATCTCTAAAATAGATAGTTAAGCATCTGCTTGATGCATAAATGCGTTTAAAAATCATAAAATCTATAATAATAACTCAAATAATTACTAGTTAATGAAGCTCTCTTAAACAAAACAAAAAATCAACAAAAAAAAAAGCCACGCAAAAAATAAAAAAAGAAAAAAACGCAAAATATCCATAAAATGGAAAGAAAAATGCAAAAAAAAACACAAAATTTCCTTAATTAATGCAGGTGCTTCCTTTTCAAATTGGTTGCATGCCAAAGAAAATTTGCATAGTTCCATGTAAAATATATATACATACTATACATATATATATATATTATACTATATGTATATAAAAAACCTGCAGGCAGTTTGATGAGCACCGCACAGACTGGGGGTGGCTGGAGGGATGGGGGTAGGGGGGGCAGATAGAGACACTATTACCAACAGAGCCAACTCAAGTTTCGTTCCGTCGATTGATTTAACGGCATGATTTGGCGTAAAAAATAGCTTAAATAACCAAAATCGTTTAAGACGCTTTTGTGGTCATTGACCATAATTAAAATTATAAATTGTTGATGACTTTTCTATCATCATCATTATCATTTTGTAGGGGATCGTTCAAAGTAATCCAAATCCCAATGGCAATGGCACTAACAATAACAATGGCAATGGAGGAGGTATTGGAGTTGGAGCTGGAGCAACTGTGCCGGCAGCTATGATACAGCCAGCGAAGGTCTTTCATAATACACGATGTACACGGCATCATAAGCCACATCATTTGCATAGTAATGGCATTGGAAGTGGAATAGGAGTAGGAGTAGGAGGTGGAGTAGGAGGTGGAGTAGGAGGAGGAGGAAACGGAGGCATTGGAGGATTGGAGGCCACCACACACCAAAGGGAACGAGAGCGAGAACGCGATCGAGAACGTGAACGTGAACGGGATCGAGATCGAGATCGGGATCGGGATCATCATCAACAGCAGCAGCAGCAACATCATCTGCAACATCATATGCAAAGTCATAGCCATGGTTTGCGTAGAAAATCGGAATCGGTTCTTTCCACCGATTCGGATATACGTTTCACTCGTCGCAAATTGGGAGATGGACAGAAATGTGGATGCGCTGTGATAGCTGGTTTTCTGATAGCTCTTCTAGTTGCCGGAGCATTTGTTTATATTGGTTGTAAGTAATATATACATATAGATTTATATATATATATATATATATATATATTGGCAAATCGGCCTATAATAATATATTTATCTGTTCGATAGATACATATTTTCGTCCTGAACCGTTACCGGATCGCATATTTCGTGGTCGTTTCATGGTGATCAATGATAAATGGACCATGGATTTGGCCAATCAAAATTCCCTACGTTTCCAGCATAAGGCCCGTGATTATCGGGAACGTATCAATCTAACGCTAAGACGTTCCGATCTGCGTGAGGCATATGAGGGAAGCGAAATATTGGCTTTGGATGGGTAAGTTCCATGTGATTAATCTAATTGATGAATGTGTTCCTTACTTTTTCTGTCAATCCATTTCCAGGAGTGAGGATAACAACAATGTGATTGTTCACTTTAATATGATCTTTGATCCATATGCGGGTCTGGTGAGTAGTGGTGATCTATTGGCATTATTTCACGAGGAATTGAGTGATCAACAGCGTCGACATTTTGCCAATATGACCGTGGATGTGGCCAGTTTAAGTATCAAAGAAACCACTGGCCTAATAGAAGAGCCCATTATGTCCAGTTCACCATTAGGTGGTCACGATGAGACAACAGAACAGTTGCCAACAACCACACCCCAGCCACCAAGACGATGCGAACCTTTGCAGTTAACCTATTGCCGGAATGTGGGTTATAATGTCACCACCTATCCAAATCTTTTGGGTCATGCCAATTATGAGGAGGTAGCCGAGGATGTCATTGTGTTCCGTGAACTGGTCGATGGTGAATGCTATAGGGAAGCCTATGACTTTATTTGTCGTCTACTGCAGCCACCATGTCAGGGCCATGGATCACGTATGCAGCCCACACCGGGTGCTATTTGTCGGGAATATTGTGAATCATTTATGGCTGGATGTGGTGGTCGATTGCCCGTACGTTTTCGTCAACATTTCGATTGTGAACGATTCCCAGAATCGACGGGTAGCCAATCGTGTCACCAAAAGCCTCATTGTGTAAGCGATATGCAATCGAATGTCCAGAGTCCACGTATATGCGATGGTTATGCCGATTGTCCCGATCTGTCCGATGAACGGAGTTGTGCATTTTGTGGACCAAATGCCCTATACTGCGGACGTGGAAGGGCCTGTGTGCCGCGCAAGGCAAGATGTGATGGCAAGGCCGATTGTCCGGATGGTGCCGATGAAAAGGATTGTCGTGAGTTTACCAAATGATTGATATGCAACATCCTGAACGTGACTTATTCAATATATATACATATATATATAAATATCTTTGATATTGCAGTTTCCATTGCCCCATTAGCGGCAGATCTGCTCCAACCGGAGCCATTAGTACCATATCTTTCTCAGTTTCATCCGGCTGGTTATGCCGTCTTTTCGGAAAAGGGCGTCGTTGGCAAATTATGCGCCGAAGGCTTAGAAGGTGAAGCCAAGCTAGTAGTTCGTCAAACTGTCTCGGAATCGCTCTGCAAATCGCTCGGATATGAGTAAAGTTGAATGATTTAGTTAATCTAGCTAATCACTAACCATTTCCATTTAATTTTTCATCGTGTAGATCTGTGGAAATCTTTGATGTACAGAATGATACGGAACAGTTGACCGATTATGTCCGCGTTCTGGATCCTCATGCACCAGAAATTAGCTTCATAAGGACTCATTGCCCCCAAAGGCAAGTTCTTTATGTGGGATGCGGTGATTTGAAATGTGGCATTCAGTCCGCCTTGTTCAATGCCAAACAACATTTGTCTCTACCCAAAATGTCGGCGCCCGGTGATTGGCCATGGTTAGTGGCCCTTTTCCGTGAAGATATTCATGTGTGTGATGGCACTCTTATATCGGAAGATTGGGTACTCACCACTGAGAGCTGTTTTCAAGGCCAGCCTCGTGCCACATGGATGGCCATTGTTGGGGCTGTCCGTCTATCGGCTCGGGCACCATGGACTCAACGTCGGCGCATCATTGGCATGATAAAAAGTCCCGTTGAAGGCTCAACAGCAGCTCTAGTACGTCTAGAAACGCCAGTGAGTTTTTCGGATCATGTTCGACCCATTTGCCTGCCAGATGCCCTACAGCGGCGCCAACAGCCTGTCCAAAGGCGAGCATTCGTTCCTGTAGCTGAACGCCTAGAGGCCGCACTTATGATGAACATGCAGCCGACAACACCATCTCAACCACGTCGTTTGGCCCAGGAAATACAACAATTCTTTCTTATACCATCCCAAGAGCAAATGTCATCGGAAGGCTCTGGAAACAGTGACGGCATGGATGATGAAGATCAAGAACAGGAACAACCATTGGCTGCTGCCTCACATATGCCACGACCAGAAGCATTGCAACAGGAACTTGATGGGGCATACCCACTGCCCGATCATGCTCCACAAGTCAATTACTATGGAAATGGCCCATCCTCATCATCCACTTCAACTACCACACGCAGCTCAACTAAAATTCCTGCACAACCGGAACAAATTTGGACCAATTGCAACACCCTGGGCTGGTCCAGGCAACGCGATCACTTACAGCGTGTCCAATTGAAAATTGGCGATATGGCGCCATGTGAAAATGTTTCAATAGCCACCGTCAATTCCATGTGCATGGAGGCCACCTATCAGAAATATGATTGCACGGTAAGTTTAAATGAAAAATAATATCCATAATCTACATATGTATGTATGTATGTATGTACATATGTGTGTAAGGTAAACTGACCAGATTATATACATATATACATACATACATACATATCTAATAATTTAATCATTTTGAATAGTTGAAATACTACACAAAATTTGGTACCTCTTTTATGTACATATACTTGAATAATATACATACATATGTATGAAAATACATACATACATATGTACATATGTATGTATGTATGTATGTTTATACACAGAGTAGATAAGATCATGGTTCATTATTTTGTAATTGCCATTCCTATCAATGTATAAAGAACCATAGTTGGACTATTACTTAAATAGAAGGGAACACAAGAGAATCTTCAATTACAGTTAGATTACATATTTAAATCTTAGAAAATTTTTTTATAGGTTTACAACAAGAGAATTTTTATTTTTTATTAGGTAAATCTATCTATATACATATCTATTTACTTATTATATATTTGAGTAAATTTTTCATAAATTTGGTGAAGCTCTTAGTAACTGGTTTTGTGGTTTAACCATTTAAACTTAATGCTTATTCATATGGATATGCATATGTATGTATGTATGTATGTACAAATGTGAAGAATGATATTGCTTAGGTTTATAACGTATTTAAATGCGTATGGAACGAGCTGGAATATTAGATATCAATGAACTGGTACTGCGACGTGATGGTTTGCTATGTAGCTGCAAACGGAAACGTTTGGCCTTTGGTAAAGAGTGGCGCTGCCGTTCCACTCCTTCATCCTCATCATCATTTTTCTCTGATTCCACAATAGGTAGATTTTGTTGGTGTTGTTCGCGTAGAAAACAATTCTGACGACGAACGGGAGCAGCACAGGTGGTTGGCAGAGAGCCGAGAAAACAATTCTGACGATAAACTACAACATAGTCTGGGTATTCAGTTTGCTTATCCTTGTTATTTTCCGACACCAATTGCTCTGGATTGGATGCTGCCGGCTCCTCATTGTTCTGACGCTTACGTTTGATGGCCTTATTAACGCCTCGTCGCAACTGTTGATAATCCACACGTAAATGAAATATAACCTCAGGTGAAGGAAAAAGCAAGATGAAATATTCAAAGAGGCGGGGCTCAAATATATAGCCGCCCTTGCCATTGCTTAACACCAAAGCATATTGCTGATCCTCTGGTATACCAAAATGCGATGCAACTATTTTTGGGGGAAATCAATTTTTACATTAACTAATTGTTGAAGAATTTTCTTTATATTTTCCTTACCTTTGGCTATGACTTCTTCATATGTGCTGCCCGACTCATACACAAGGCAGCTCAATTCGTTTTGATAACTAATCTTCAAGCAATTCTTCACACTAAGCATGTTTAATTAATTTCAACAAAGAAATTTATTTAAATTTTGTTTCTTTTCTTTTTTTAATTCTTCCGTCAGCGTCCGATCGTTTCAATAGTTGCCGTTTGAATAACGGAATGGTTCCCTTTTCCCTCATTTTTATACCTAGCGCAAATGTCTCCCTTTTCCCCCAATGTCACCAGCTGCTGCAACCATCAGGTAGAAAAGAGAGGGTACGATCAGGGGTTGATTCTAGCATGCACTATGACTAAGCAAATGAGAGAGAGAGAGAGAGAGAGAAAAGATCAAGAATGAACAAGAGAGCCGGTAATCAATCGAGAGAGAAAAGAGAGAGCGTAAAACGGACCAACGCCTGCGATTACTCATTTCATTAAAATGATTTTTTATATTTTGTTTTGCTCTGTTCATAACGTGTTGTTGCATGTCGCGTGCGCTGGTTGTTTTGTCATTATTAATAAACAGGGGGATGCAAAAGTAGGTACTATACATTGTGAAATTCAACATATGGAACTATGTACATACGTACATACATATGTATGTATGTATGTATGTATTTATGTATGTATGTTTATTTACTTACATAAATCTGTACATATGTACAGATGTTCATACATACATACATACATATGTACATTCCTTCAATAAATAAATTGCCATTTTAGTCAAAAATCACATTCATCTTTTAACAACATCCAATTTACATATGTACATATGTACATATGTACATACATACATACATACATACATATGTACATACATACATAATTATAAATTAAATATTTTCTATCTTACAGCAAGAAGAATATTCTGGAGCGCCAGTTCAATGCCTCATTCCAGGTACCAATCAATGGGCTCTCATCGGAGTCTCATCCTGGCGCATTGCCTGCGGACCAACGGGGGTGGAACGTCCTAGAATGTACGATAAGATATCCTCGAATGCAGCCTGGATACGGGAGACGGTGAACGCGGTGTAATGGTCATAATACCGCCTGTCATTTGTGTAAAAATGTTTAGTAAGAGAAATATGTAACTAACTCTGTATTATGTAGAAAACACATTAGTGGTAACTAACTAAAAATTGCTCTATACATACATATATTACTATAATATTCCTGTTTTTTTGTTGTTTTGTGTAATATTTATTAACTATTTAAAAAAAGATAGAACAAAAAAGTGAAATTTTAGTTATTAGTTTTTATACTTACATTTGTATATAATACAGTAAAATGAACACATTGACTACAAGGATGGAAAAATATACATACATACATATGTAAGCATTGTATGTATGTATGTATGTCTATATGTACATATGTATGGAAGTATGTATGAATGAAGATACATAAGTACATATGTACATATGTATGTATGGATGTGTGCATACATTTATAAATTATAAAGATTGGCTGTTAAACTGGGAATCCACAACAGTAAAAATCAAACGTAGTCTATATATGTACATACATATGTACATACATACAGATATACATACATACATATGTACATATGTATGTACATACATATATGTATGTATGTACACAATCATAATTGTGTCAATGAGTTAGCAACGATCGGAAGAGTCCACAAGTTGAAAATTTTTAAATTCTTTCTCTTTTTTTTAAATTATTTTGATGTTAAACAACTTTTTCGATCTAATAAATAAACTGTAAAATTGTTAAGAATATAAAAATCTATTGGTTTCATTGATTTTTGTGCGATTTCGTTTAATTAAAAGTCATAGTAAGGATTATTGGGACTATTGGGTTTGTTCCATACAAAGTGCAAAGTAAAAATTTAATCGACATTGATTGCAAAATAAAAAGACACACAGATTTTGTAGGGCAATGCGAGGTATGTATGTATATGACACTATTGTGTCGACTTCGAAGAGTGTGCAACAACAGTTTTATCCAAGTCTTTGGCGGTTTTTTAAGAAAAAGCCGTAAGTGTGTGGGTGCCTCTGATGTATAAAAATCATAGAATGATAGCGCCAAATTTTAAATTCGGAACCAGTTTTCTAACCAGCTGTGGAACCAGTGTTGGTATCAGTGTTGACTACTAAAAGAATATTTATAAGCGCAAGCTTGTGATATAATAAACGTTATAATGTTTACAGTAACCAACAAAAACTACAAAGCTTTTTTTATTCTGATATGATTAATTCCAAAAATAAACATGTAGTACATAAATCAAATTGTCTTAACCACGTTATTAACTATATACCGTCATATGTGCATATGTATGTAAATATTATATTTAAATATTATCCATCATTGTATACAAAATTAAGTAAAAAATGATGAAAAAACAGTTATAGAAAAATATATGTATGATAATCGGTCTACATACATACATATGTACATATATACATACGCCCATACATACATATATGTACATATGTATGTATGTACTCTTCGTCCCTTTTCATAAAAAAGAAGGCTGGTGTGTTTGATCTGTTTTGTCGGGAATCATAAAACACACAGTGCTTAAATAATCTATAACCCTCTAGAATCAGGTAATAATACATTGATCAGGTAACGATAAATATATTAGTCAGGTACCTTAATAGTTGACATGCACAGTTCTGCAGTCTTTCTAGCCATTTACCTGTTCAATAATGGAAAAATAGATTAAAAACTAATTAATTTCCCATGAAAAAATAAGTAAGACCATCCATAATCATCTCCTTTTTAAATACATATGTATGTATGTAGATATGTATATACATTTGTATGTACATACATACATACATACATGCATATGTATGTATAAAATTTCATTTTTATTTTCCATATGACTTCAACAGTTCAACAAGTGGTGAAGAGAAATTTATAACGGTATATGACAAAACGCTGTTTCCGTTTCATAATCTATAATAAAATGTTAGAACTACATATGTATTATTCCGAATGCCTATGTGATACATATGTATGTATGTATATAGTATGTACACACATACATAAGTACATAGATGTTTCGCAATTTGATAGATTACGCTGCTCTCATAACTATATGTACATACATACATATGTACATATGTATGTAAATATATATGTACATATGTATGTATGTACATAATAATACAGTAAAAATGAACGCATTGACTACAAAGATGGGAAAATACAGTCATATGTATGTATATATGTACAATCATTCATACAAATGTACATATGCATATATATGTATAACAATAAAGATTGGCTGTAAAACAGGGAACACTGGTAGTGAGTGAACCAGTAACAGAGTAAAAACCAAATAAAGTCTTGCCCAAAACTGAAGGTTAGGCGTTTCTTTGCGGTTTTGTTTTCTGTCAATGCTCAACAATAAACCAGTATTTTATAACACTGTCAGTGAAGTCTTGAATGAGAAGGGGCAAGGGGCGGAAGCAACAACCATGCATGTGTATGTATGTATGTATATATGTACACAGTATAGAAATGAAGTGTACGGCATGCCGGTAGGCAAGGTCGAGTTGTTAGTCACACAGATACACAATCTTAATACTTGGAGCTCCAATTTTTTAGCATGAGCATGTACGTATTTGTATATGTATATACATACATATGTATGCCCATATGTATTTGTTAACGCAATCAATACGTGTATGAATGCATGTATGTACATACATACATACATACATACATTCATGCAATATGGCAACGTCGACGTCGTTGTAGCCAGAGAACTTCTGAATTAAGGCTTTTTCTGTTTGTTGTTCACACATACACGATTCGCTACTCGTAGCCAACAGACGTGCTCCTTACCCGTGCTCCTGCTCCTGTGCTTTGGTGTTCCCGTCGCGATTCCACTGGCTCTCATCTGACGCTCTTGTTACTCATATCATCAAAGCTATAGAACCTGTTGCATGCGCCGTCACTTTTTCGCTTCGTTGTTGTCGTTTGTCTTCTTCGGTTTTTTTCTTTTCTTTTTTTTTGTTGGTTGATAGTGTTTAAAAAAAAAACAAATGTGCGTTAAGTGAAATAAAAATTGGCCAACATTTTACCAAGAATTCCGTATGTACAGACGAGGTATATGTGTGTATGTACATATTTTCTGTCCCAGCCGCAATTAATGATAATGTTGTGTAAAGTCAGCAACCTAAACCTCAATTTCCTTTAAGGTGGCTTTCGTGTTATCAACAAGTTCGAAACTTACACAAATTCCCACAATTTTTAAAACACATTCAAGGGCAAGCCAAAATCTATAATAAGTGAGTATATGAGACAGAGCTGCATAAGATTTCTGAAAGATTTGAATCAATTTTTTTTATTATTTTACAGATATAGATCCCAGACATTCTTAAGTTCATCTCAAATATATAGCAAAATGGGCTCGATTAATTGCAAGGAATATAAAACCACTGGCAATGTCACACCCAAAAAGGAACAGTCATCAGGTAATGACTGAAATCAACAATTTCTAGAATGGTTATTCGTTTCCAAACGTTTCTCTGATTATCTGATTAAGTACATATGTAGGTCCCATTGTTATTCGACTTTATTCGAATGCGCAGAATATATGTACATACATGTATGAATGTATGTACTTATGTATATATGTATATTCTATACACATAGATACATACATACATATGTACATATGTATATGTATGTATGTGTATGTTAATAACCCGTCAATTAAATGACAAGTACTTGACTTGATAGTGAATCAATTTTGTCAGTCCAAATTTGCTTAGCCGAAACTAAAATTTTCGATATTGTTTCTATTTAAAAGTCATGCAGTGATTCATTAAAATTCTTCGAACCGATCAATCTAATTAACACACTATATCAAAATTTGACAGTGGTTCATATACACTTAGGACTAAATGGATGAGTGGGAAACATTCAGTTTCTCCTAGTGTATGCATGTGTGTATGTGTATATGTATTTATGTACATATGTATGTATATTTGCACATATGTATGTATGTACATATGTACATATTAGGTAAATAAATGTATGTAGAAGCAGCAAGGTTAAATCTAGATAATAGTATACTACCATTTGTTTTTTATTCGACTTGAAATTGATTAACAATTAATATTTTTGAAAGTCATTTATAAATACGCACATACATACATACATACATAGTACATACACACATATGAGTATTATGCACAGTGGATAAGTTTACAAAAAGCGACCGAAACATTTCTGCAGATGTCTGCAAATTTTTACAAGTAATATTGTATAAAATATGTATATTAATCAAATCAAATATTATATATTTGAATAGCTTTTAAAGCTAAATAAGCATCATACTGACTACAAATGAATATGAAATATTTTGACATACAATTGCATACCCGTTATAGTGATTGTCCAGTTAATGGATACGATCTGAAATTGAGCCATTATGACTTGAATTGTAATATTTGCCAGCTATTTCAGGGCTGATATTTAAACTTGCAAAATAGAATGACAATTTGGATCAAATCGATTGACAATACATTAGACTATTTTTGGATATAGCAATTATTTTGCTATTATTATTATTTATTAATAAGGAAATTAAATGGCAAATTTAATTGAAATGTGCCGTAATTGTAGTCCAAAATAAAACAATTTATTTGACAAATTGATTTAGTAATTATGCACAATATCTAACCACTGTATGGCGTGCCAATTAGGATAAACACGCAGATGTTAAAAGAAAGGAAAGAGAGAGAGAGTGAGCGAGGGAAATAGCGAGGGAGAGAGTTCAGAGAGCGTGAGCAAAATCTATCTAGTGTTGTTTAAGCTTTCGCAGTTAGTCATTGTTTATGTTTTTTTCTTTTGGTTTTACCCGTTTTTGCAGTTTACAACATTTGTCGGCATTTCTTTTAATTCATTCCATCGCGGTACGTCGTCCACAACTGTAATAAAAAGTGACTTATACTTCAATTTTTCCAAGTCTACATCAATTAGTGAAATACATAATTATATTTTTGGTAAAGTTGACTGAAAAGTTATTATTTATTAATATAATTAGAATAATCACGAATGTTGTTCTTGTTGTTGTTACTTGAATTGTCGATGGATATTGTACATACATACATATGTATGTATGTAAGACAAGGTTAACCGGTTTTGGTCTGCGTCTCCCCCGTTTTGTGTGCGAATAAGACAAGACAGAGTCAAGTCAGAAGTGGAAGTTACGACCAAGGCAAGGCAACAGTTAATTAGACAGAAACCAAACAAAGCTACACTACACTACACATAAGCAAATATGTATGTACATACCTATGTATGTATGGATGTATATACATGCAAATGTATTTCGTATACAATAATCACCAATCTATGTATTGTGTTTTATTCATATCCATGCATACATATGTACATACATATGTATGTACATGTATGTAGTGTATGTATTCTAATTTTTAACCGAAACGCAAATGAAACACCAATTACTCCAACAATTCATAAATAACATTTACACATTTGAGTCTTCTGCATTTACATATGTAGATCAAATTATGAATAATTTATGTACATATGTGATAGTGTATATTAATTAGTTAGATAAAATTCTGTCTACACCCATGGTTTCAATTATATTAGCACTCGAATATACTCCAAGTCATTAGATGATATCAAATGAAAAGCAAGTTTTGTGTAGTCTTGTTTAAATACATACATGTATGTATGTATGTATGTATGTACACACAAATATTGTCGATTCATAGGAGATAAGTTAACACATGTTAAGAATATGTTGATATGAACGTACTTCTGTTTTCATATTGATAAACTGTATGTAAATCCGTATCTATTTCGCTCACACTCTCTCTCACTCCCCTGACCGGTATTGATGACGTTTATATTGAAACGTTGCTTGGTTATCTTTTGTTTTGGTCACAATGGTCCTTTATTCACATTAAATCGAAAGTCAATACAAATACTATATAAATGTATATTATACATACATACATATCTACATACGTATATATATATATATATATATAGAGGTTAATTGAAGGTAATTACGATTTCTTGTTGGCCAATAGCTCCATTCGTTTGATGGTCTGATCAAGAAAGTCGCGTTGCTTTTTTAATTGTCCTAGTAAATCTTCGGCACTTAGCGGCGTATCCTGTTTATCATGAGACCAAAAATTACGCCAATTGCTGTTGCCTGATGATGTAGTGGGGCTGTTGGGTCTCAGTATGGCCATTAGCCTCTTTATAAGAGATGGAGGATTATTCTGCTGTCCACTTGGCGGAAAATCCGGCATGGCCAGTAGGGGCGATGTCCAGAAATAGGAATTAGTCGAAGGAGTCGAGGTTGTGGTGGTTGTGGATGCAGTTCCATCATCACGATCTTTGAAGTGTTCCGTACTTTCCAACTGTAGTTTAAGCTCATCCAATTTCTTTTGCAAGTTTTCAAAATCTGCCGTCAGATTAATTGCAAAATTTTCAGCTCCCAATCTTAGTCCTTCGGTTCCATCTACACCTCCACCTATATTACCGCTTTCAATTAACTCAATTTGCATTTGCAATTGATGGTCACGTTGCTGGAGGTCATCTAGGAGCATTTGTGTTTCCGGTAACATGGGTTCCATATATAATCTAGCCATTTCGGCTATCAAAATTTGCCGATGATTAAGCAGAGAACTGACTTCATGATTTATATCTAATCCTAATCCTAATCCTGATACCGATCCCGTTCCCAGTACCAGTCTTATATCTAAATGGAGACAAAGACCAAAAATCAAAATGAGTTCTAAACACAACCTCGACATTTTATAGACTAACTTTCTATCACAAACCCGAATCGAATACAATGGCAACTCAGTAGGCTGACTTTCCCTAATCTCCCGTTGTTCTCTCGCTCGCTCACTCATTTGCCAAGAAAACTGGAAAATTTTTATGTATTTTGTTTTGTTTGTTAATCATTTTCTTTCTTTTTTTCTCCCCCCCCACCCCTCGATACAATCTCGTCTTTAATATCGGCAGGTGGCGCCGTTGGCTCATATCAATCCAAGTGCACCAATAGTGGAAACAGCGACAAGAAAATGACAGACAGTACGCCCAATCTTGATGACTATACGGATCCGGTGGCCGTCTGTCTGGCCACTGAGCTGAATGAGAATGAAATGCGTCAAGTGGATTTTGATGACGATACTCGGATTCTCCTGGTCAAACAAAATGGCAATCTCAAGGCAGTGGGTGCCAAATGCACTCATTATGGAGCACCCTTGCATACCGGGGTCTTAGGTTTGGGACGTGTACGTTGTCCCTGGCACGGAGCTTGTTTTAATTTGGATACTGGCGATATTGAGGATTTTCCTGGCCTGGATTCGCTGCCCTGTTACAATGTTGAAGTAAGCAGTGAAGGTCAGGTAATGGTTCGTGCTAAGCGAAGCGATTTGGAAAAGACAAAGCGTCTCAAGAATATGGTAAAACGAAAGGCCGATGATCAGCGTTGTTATATTGTTGTCGGCGGTGGACCCTCTGGGGCAGTTTGTGTGGAGACTCTACGCCAAGAGGGTTTCACTGGTCGTTTAATTTTTGTATGTCGGGAGAATTACTTACCCTATGATCGTGTTAAAATCTCCAAGGCCATGAATCTGGCAATCGATGCCATACAATTCCGTGATGAGAAATTTTACAAGGATCATGATATTGAGGTACTTTTGGGCGTCAGCGCTAACAAACTGGATACAGCCCAAAAGGAGTTGCACTGCTCGAATGGGCAAGTGGTGAAATATGATAAAATCTATATAGCCACCGGATGTTCATCCTTCCGACCGCCTATACCTGGCATCGAATTGGGTAATGTAAAAACAATTCGTGAATTTGCCGATTGTCAGAGCATCATGGAGTTAATTACGCCAGAAACACGAGTTGTCTGTCTTGGTTCAAGTTTCATATCATTGGAGGCAGCTGCCGCGCTGGTTTCCAAAGTTGCCAGCGTTACTGTGGTGGGGCGGGATACTGTTCCACTAAAACCAGTTTTCGGCGAGCAGATTGGCGAACGTGTATTAAAATTGTTCCAGGACAATAATGTCAATATGATCATGTCCAGTGGCATTACTCAAATAGTTGGCAACGATGACAATAAAGTTACAGAAGTCCAACTAGCCGATGAGACACGTTTGCCGTGCGATTTGCTAATAGTGGGCACCGGTTCCACCTTCAATACCCAATTCCTGGCCCATTCTGGTGTCCGTATCAATCGTAATGGAACGGTGGATGTTACCGATTTCTTGGAGACGAATATCCCAGATGTATATGTGGGTGGCGACATTGCCAATGCCCATATCCATGGTTTGACAAGTGAGCGAGTAACCATTGGACACTACCAATTGGCTCAATATCATGGACGCATTGCGGCCATTAACATGAGCGGTTCCGTAAAAAAATTGCAAGGTGTCCCCTTCTTTTTCACCATGATCTTCGGCAAAGGCATACGGTATGCTGGTCATGGCCATTACAAAGATGTCATCATTGATGGCAGTCTCGAGGATTTGAAATTTATCGCTTATTTTGTTAATGAGGCAGATACAGTGGTTGCGGTGGCCTCTTGTGGTCGGGATCCCATTGTGGCGCAATTCGCCGAGCTTCTATCGCAGGGCAAATGTCTGGGCCGTGCTCAAATTGAGAATCCAGAGAATCGTCAGGCCTGGACGGCCAAGCTCAAGGAACCGGTGCCTCTGGTTCGTTAAAATTCCAATGGCTTATCAACCAACTTTAACAAGAGATTCGTTTTATATTTTATACACAAGCATACATATATATTATTGTATTAATTATATTTTATGTATTATCGCATAAATAGTTATATTAAATTTGTTAAACCTATGCAAAAAAGATCAGAGAATCCCTAAAATTTAACTTGACAACTTTTTAATTTTTTAATTTTAATAGCGATTTACTGGCAAATATCTCCATCTTATAAAATTATGGTTTGTATGTGTTCTAGATTTCTCGTGGATAGATTCCACATTTTATGATTTAGTTTATTGATTTAGTTTTGATATTAAGTTAAATTCAGGTAAAAATTTTGAAATTGAATACCGATAGACTTATGGCATAACGATATGCAACCAATCTCATCCCTAGTAAGGGTAGTGTAACGAATATATAAGTACAGTCGGGCCTCGATTATCCGTGATCCGGTCAACCGGTAACCCCGATTAACCGTGATGGCCAAAGATCAGTCTATTGGTTTTTTTGCAAGGTTTTAATTTGTTTCCTTCGATTAACCGTGATTACCTCTATTATCCGTGATGGCAGAATTTTTTTATTTACTTCAACTTCATACATACAATACAGAGAAGATGAAAATGGGGAATTCCCTTGTTACAAGACTTTTCTTTAAGAAGTTGTGAACTTTTTGTCTCATGTTATCAGTAGAAAATTAAATATATATATACTTTCGATTAACCGTGAAAATTGATTATCCGTAATGCTCCTGGTCCCGACCATCACGGATAATCGAGGCCCGACTGTATATGGTTATTTTTTTATGAAACAATACGATTTCTACCGTTCAATGTACTCCTTACATTAGTAGAACTTGTCACGTATACATCAGCTTGCATTTTTATTAAATACTGTAAAAATTTTAAGTGATTGTTAAGGCCATTACGGGAACACCCAATTTGTACCCCTGGCACTCCATAACAGCTTTTATCGATAACAAGACTGCCCTGCTACCAGTATCGTTATCGCTACGCGAGCCAAACACATGTTTGCCCAGAAGCACCGACAACAACAAGAGTCTCAAGAGCATATGTTGTAAATAATTTGTTAAAATGTATATGCAAATTTCTGATAAGAATTGATCAATTCTGAATGGAGTGAAGGATAGATGTCTCTGTTAACGATCGTTCAATAAAATTTGCTTGGATTTCAAATTTTTCGGCAAACCCCTTTGCTTGCTATTTTTACCCTTTACCGTTAGAGTTGGCAACAATAAAAAATAACTTTGACAAAGATACGTTTTTAATTGAAATTTATTCATTGAGTGTGTTTGTGTGTGTGTATGTGTATGTGTGCAGCCGTTGGGGGTTGGTGAGTGGCGTAGATTCGTCGTTGTTTAAGTTCTTCATTCCACTGCCCCCTAGTCATCTGCATCATTGAATTAATCGGAGAGGGAAACGGAGACCAAGCCGAGGAAAAACCATAACCATGTTAATTGAAAGCAATAAATGTGCCTAAAACATTCGCATTGACCTCAAACGTTCAATAGAAGGAGACGAGTGCAAAACATAGACCAGCGCAAACTTTCAGCCCAAGCCCCAATCCTTAGATATAATAAGAGCAACCGACCGTAGTACAAAGCGAAATGGAGGACGAGCTCAATGTGGACTTAGACAATGAAAAGAAGGTTTTGTGCGAGAAGATTATCAGGGATATCAATGCGGTGTTTCTGCGTGATGCCGATTTGTAAGTGTTTTAATATACATATTTTAATTGACCATTTATTCCAATTAAATTTTTTTTATGTAGAGCCTCGTTTGAGATCATACCGAAGGAAACTAATTGTAACAAATCGCCCGTAATTCATGTGGATCACAATCTGGGCTTAGAATCATGGTGCGCCCAGCATGTGTACGATCATGCTCACCGTACGCTTATTGCACATCGTCGCCAGACCCTACAGCAACAATTAAGGACATTGCAACAGCAGCAGCAGAGTGATACCCTGGCCAAATATCTTAATGTGGCGCTTCTAATCAATCCAGATGTGACTACATTTTGGCATATACGACGCCAGCTGGTACAAAAGAATCGTTTGAGCATAAATAAGGAACTACAATTCTCTGCTTTGGTGCTCTCTATTAAGCCCAAGTCCACTGAAGCATTCGCTTACCGTCGCTGGCTATATTCCTTCCAGAGTAGGTTTCAATTTTAACGCTACAAATGATTTCTAATATTAACTGTAACTGTTTCCTTTTACCAGGTGCCGATGCCATTGATTGGCCCCATGAAATCAGCATTTGTGAGCGATCAGCAGATCGTTGTGCCAGCAATTATCATGCCTGGTCCCATCGCCAATGGGTGTTGCAGCATGCACCCTGTTTAATCCAATCGGAACTGATGCGTACCGAGAAATTTATGCGTAAACATATAAGTGATTATAGTTGCTATCACTATCGCCAAGCTCTGTTGGGTCGTGCATATGAGCTATGCTTCTATATGCCAGGCAACTTTGATAGCCTCCTCAAGTTGCTCAATGAATATGAACTGCAAGTGGATACAAAAGTCGATGATACCAATGACAAAAGCCTGATTCATTTGCTGTTGCCTGATCTAAATCCCAGCAGCATCAGTTCTCAGCGCCTACATTCATTTCTTTATTGCTGTAATATTGCCGCCCATGATATGCATTTGTGTGTGGAGCAGCGACGTATGTATGGGTCACGGGATTGTTTCGATTTGCATCGGAGAGCCTCACTCAAGTTCATAGTGGAGCAGTGTGTGCAGCTTGCTAGTGGATTGGAACTGGAACAGGGACTCTATTTACCAGCTCAAAGAAAAGAATTGCGGACCCAGCTTAGCCAATTTGATTTTGAGAGACATCCGTTTTTGGCCGCCGTAAAAAAAGCGGAATCGCATTTGGGTAATAGGCATTTACGTTGGTGCAATCTGCATCTCAATTTTAATTATCCGGATTCTGTAGGTGTTTAGAAATATGTTTAAATATATATATGTATTTATGTATCTATATATGTATGTGTGTAGAGAGAATGCTATATATATATTTACAAAGATTGTATGTGCCGTAAATGGAGGCTGTTTCATTAATTTTTATCATGATATCCTTGTTACGATATTTTTAATGCACATACCCCATAAAGTATACACTCAGACATAGTTAAATGTATATAACTAAATATACATAAGTATATATTTATATATAGCATATCAGCAATATATTGATCTGTTGCTATTGTTAACCAAAAGATCCATTAGAATCAAACATTGTATAATTTGTAAAAATTTTTGATTGAGCTACTGTATTTTATATAAACTTCAATGGAAGTCAATCAATGAGTTAGTATATATATATACATATACATACGTACACCCATGCATTAAAATTGCAAAATTTTTACATTTTCAATCACCATAACCCTTAAAATATTTACATTACAACAAATTGAACCTTGTTAAGCTCAAAAACTGTTATTATAAGTAAATTTTCAATTTGTTGTTCGAAAATTAATCGAAATTCACAAAATTCAAAGAAAAAGCAACTGTTACTCAGGCTTCCTTATGCTTAGCAGTTTACAATATCTATGTTAATTTAGCAGAACAATCTTATGTTAAGTCCGAAAATTAAAATGTATGTAAACGAGGGAATGCAATTGAAACACTAGCCGTTATTATTATTATAAACAGTTATTATTGAGCTAGTTGTTTAAAAGGGCCCAACTGAAATGGCAGTTAATTGCGTAATATGGTTGCATTACACCCGTTCTATATATTTAAGCATCAAGCCAAATTAGAAAATTTTAATTAAATTCAATATAATAAGCATAGACACTTCTGAAAACAACCATGACAATTTTCTTGATGTCTTTATATATATAATTATTATTAAATATAAATACATATATATATTTCTGTTAAATGTGTTAACTGCAATATTTACAAAATACCAAATGCTCCAATTCGTATATATATATTTATGTAACTATAATATAATTATAATGAAATAGTAAATTCTAGTAAAGTTTGTTATGTTTTCGTTTAAGATGTTTTTCAATAATAAAAGATATTCTATAGACAGAGAGATAGAAAGAAATAACAAGATAGAGAGCAAGAGAGAGAGAGAGAGAGAGAGAGAAATCTCTGTAGTATCATGTAAATGAATGGGGCTTGGGTCGGTTTTATGTATGGATGCTGGGATTGTTGGCATGGGAATATAGACCATCGTTAATGGCATCAATCACTGCGCATGCTTCTATCTGCAGACCAGACCAAACCTGACCAGACCAAACCAGAGCAGCGATTTTTCAGTGTGTTCTTGGAGCAGTTAGCGTGAGGGTTGCGAATTAGAAAGGATAAAGGATTTCGTGTGTTCATTTTGTTTTTATTTTGTTACGGTTGTTGTCCTCCAAGTGTGTGTGTGTGTGTGTGTTTGTATGTGTATGTCTGTGTGTGGGAATGTAAGTGTGCTTGCACCATTTTTCATAAACAATTAAACTAAATCGGCTGCCTATCCCACACACAACGTCCCTTCCCCTTTCCCCACCCTAACTAAAACCAAGACCAAGCCCACAACAAAGACCAACAACTGTAAAGAGTTTAACAAAGCTTTTCAAGGAAAGGAAATGCATAAAGGAAAACGCAAATGAAGAGGACATGTACATGCATGTACATATGTATGGACATACATACATATACATATATTCAATGGTAGGTGGGGTGTGGGGTGTGGTGTGCGTGGGTGAAATTGGCGTGGATACACTGTTTAGGTGCGCATCTATTGTTTGGGTTTTCAAATATTCATTTTTCTATACAATTTTTACACACACTTTTGGTTCTGCATATACATGCATACATACATATATACATATGTATACATATATGTACATATATATGTGTATATACCTTGTCCAAATTGGGAAATCAAATACATGTACATACATATGTACATCTAGGTTATACATATACATACATACATATATTTGTGGACACACCTGATGAATTTTTTTTGCCTTCATCCAATTTATGTCTAGGCTTTATCCCAAAATTTTTGCCACTGCTTATGGGTGTGTGCGCATTTCAGAGATGAAGAATGTTCGCTTTTATTGGTAAGAATGGTTCGGTGAGGAGGATGGTGCGGGGGTTGGGGGTAGGGAGTAGGGGAGGGGTTGGGTAAAGTTTTAGGGTGCGGTGGTGTCTGGACGTATGTATGTACATATGTCATGTGTGTATAGCTTAACGATTTCCACTATGTATGTACATATTTACTTTTTGCTTTGTGAGTGTATGTATATACATATATATACATATATATATGTATATGATAAGGCCAAATATCGCAGGTGAAGTGTCAATTAGCTATAAGCAGAAATAAGGACACTGGGGGTCAGAAATTCTTAACATTATCCCACATTCTATATTATAATATTCTTTCTATTCTCTTATCTTTTTTGTATATGTCACTTCTTTAATAGACATATCGTACGATTTCTACTTGAGCAACAGTAGGAACATCGCCAGCAATATTTCGCACGAGCAAAGACAATGAACGCGTTTAAGTGCCGCAAACCCTAAGCCCAAGGATTAACTAAGAATGCATCATCATCATTTCATGCCAAAGGCGAATTATCATCAGCGCTGGCTATGGACGCCCAATCAGATATCTTTTGAGAGATTTCTAAGAGATTTGTCACATCATGTGCAAATCCGCCTCGATTGTTAACTGATAGACTAAACCCAAAGGGGGGACAGTTACGAAGAGAGAGTGTCCTTGTGCTGTGTGCATGCATGTTGTGTGTGTTGTGCGTGTGTGCTTATTAGAGAAAGTGAGGGTATAGCTGCCCTTAAACAACCATAATCAAAAGAGATCAGAGAACATGGGCAGTCTACCAAATCTTCATGAATTGGAAGTGGCCGAACGCAAGCGAGAAAAGCGTCGGGAATATGAGCTACTGTTGGAACAACGTGCCAGGGACACAAGTCGAGAACGGGAACGTCTTACAGCGTTTGCACAACAGCGTAAGGTTAGTGATTATGTTCATATTCCGATCATCCTATATATATATCATA
Organism: Drosophila sturtevanti; assembly: GCA_018150375.1. NCBI lineage: Eukaryota > Metazoa > Arthropoda > Insecta > Diptera > Drosophilidae > Drosophila > Drosophila sturtevanti. The sequence continues at coordinate 177,066 of JAECWJ010000392.1, read as the reverse complement.
ATTTTAAGCGGAATAGAGTAGTATATATGTATGTATGTATATACATACATACATATGTATATACAAAAGTTATTGTTTTTATAAATTCTATTTAGTACCGATTTATCTTGGTTATTGGTTTGTTGTAAATTCCATTTACATCGAACTTGGTTCTAAAAATTCTTTTTACTACAATTTTCAAACCTTCTCTTTGTGGTGTAACGAAGACAGAAATATTTGATCAAGTTTAAGGGTATTTCAACTTTTTCAGGAATGAAGTACATATTATTTGAGAACATAATGTTAGATCAATAACTTCTTTCTACTTTAAAAAATATTTTCTAAAGCGAACACATTGGTATTATCGGTGAAAAAATATAAATTTACTTAATCTACTAACATCAAATTTATGAACTATTGAATGTGGTTTTAAATATATTATCAAATTTTGTTAAAGTCGTTTAAATATATCATGTCATATATAAATATTATTTAAAAATTGGTTGACGACTTCTACGACTTCAATTTTTCTTATTTATTTATTTAGTTTGATAGAATTGAATATTTTACATCCCTTTCTAATTGATGTATTTATAAACTTACCTGTAATATAAAACATTATTCCGATTTGTTGCTTTGACACATGATGATAATGGTTAAGAAAAAAAACTTAGAATAAAGTGCATAAAATGATAATTCGAACAATTTTGGATATAAAAACTATATGTTAAAGTTGACTTAAAGTTCGTTTATATCGAAAGGTTAATGATTTATCGTCTGTAGAACCCATTAATGCATTTAAAGCATTTTCTAATAGAATTAATAGTATTCTATTTTAATTAATTTTCAATTATAAGTATCTAATTTGCTTATTAACAACTTTTTTTTCATATCTCATGTGTATATATATTAGCAATCGTCGTACAATGCCTATATAATGGCTGGTCTGGGTATAGGTGGCGGTTCGTTAAGTCTAAATACCAATGGTCATGGACATGTTAAAGGCAATGGTGAACTAACCACAGGAAATGGACCTTCAGTGCCGCAAACAGTAGCAGCATCAACAGGATCAGCATCATCAACAGCAGCAGCAGCAGCATCAATAACAACATCATCAATGACGGCAGCTACAGCAACAGGAGGTACCACTTTGAGCGGATTCGCTATGTTAGGTGTGAGTAGCAGTGTGGTGACCAAGAAATATCCCCATGCAACGCATCACCATCATCATCATCATCAGCAGCAGCAGCAGCATACACAGCATCGTCATTCGCTGACCACAAGGCATCGCGTGCTGCGTACCCGTAGCTCGGGCGGTACACAAAACGTTTGGGATGAACAAATGATGGAGGTGAGTGGTTTTGTACCCTGAAAGTAGTGTCCTGTCTTGTCCTCGTCATTTATTAATAGACGTCCTTCGGCATGGGTAATGAAAATTGAGTTTGTGACCGGCCCAGTGTTCCTTGTTAATAGTTAAAGAAAATGTCAAAACCATAAAACCGGATTATCTTTCCCAAGTTGCACAACAAGTAATTAAGTCACCCAACATATATACACATATACATACATATGTAACTATCTATATGCATACATATGTATGTATGTATGTATATACATATGTATTCCTGTGACGTTGATTACTTCTGCTTCTGATTTTGCGTTTCTCTGAAGTGAAAATGAAATGAAATGGAAATCGTAGCTTGTGTATTAGGCCTCAAGGTTTTTCTTCTTCTTAATTTATACATATGTATGTACATACATACATACATACGTACACTAGCTACAAGGACTTCCGATGAAAAATAAAAAACAATATCCTTTTGTTTATGCTCTTAATCCTTTCACATTTAATTAAATGAAACAAAATAAAAGTAATTAAAATAATACTAGAATAAGAAAATAATATGTGCAGAAAACTTGTCTTGTTATAATCATAAACTATGTTTTACTTCTTTCTTTGTTTTGCATTAAATTTCTTGCAGCATTTGGCAGCCACATACTCGCCCTCTCCCATATCAACACGTTCCCATCGTATCAATCCGGTGTCCTCATACCAAGTGCAAGCTGCACTTGCTGCCAGTCGACGTCGGGAGTCTATCAATAGTTCAATTGGAGCCACTTCGATTAGGCGTCTGATCACATTGAATAATCGGAATTGTCGCCACAAGGTTCCAGCACATGTGCGACAAAAGGTGTGGCGACATTTCGGTTGCTTGAGCATTGGCCATGGTCTAATGTGTGCAGTAATGTTGCCAGTGATGGCTCTACAGGCTTCCAATTCGGTATGGCATCATAGAGAATCCTGGTTACCAATTGGACCAAATATTGGTTCATTGCTGTTGAGTGGTATGTTCCTTTTGGCCGCTTGCATGTGCCTGCCCAGCATACGGTTAATCCGTCGGTATGGTTATACACCGCTGGTTGCCCTCAATTATCTGATGGTCATTCTATTTGTACTCTCACATCTTCATGCCTCGATTTATACGCTTTTTCCGGCATATTTATTACTTGGATTGACACTTAGCGGAGCCAATGGATGCAAGGCGGCTCTGATTGTTCATTATGGTGGCAAATTGAGTTGCTCCCAGCATGCCTGCGAGCTGTCATCATCTAATCCCACTTCAGATATGCTGTTACAAGAGGAGCATAAAATGTTTTGCAATCGGGATCAGAAGGTACGCCGATTGGCACGCTGGTTTCGTGCTTCACAGGATTTGGGTATAATTTTGGGAGCACTGTTAGCTTCACTAATGCTATCTTGTGATTCAAATGGCAACACTTGGAACTGCGAAGCGATCAACATCAATGATACCAATGGTAATGGTAAACTGGAAGATTTTTACAATCGCAACGAGCATGGTGAAAGGATTTGTGGTGCCGATATGTGTCCATTGCGCAGCAGTTCGCTTATTTATGCAAATTGGTCAAATGGCACGCGCTCCATTTATGCAGATTTCATTGAGAGCGCCTCACGAACTGGTGGCCAATCTCTGCTTTGGTTATACGCCCTATTCTCGATAATCTCCCTAATGCTGTCACTAATGGTTATGATGGCACCCTCACCACCAGCACAGACATCAGCATCATCAGGCAGACAGGAACGTGGTCAAGTCAAAGAGGTCCTTTCGCTAACAGCTGACACTGTACTCTTTGCCGGTCCCTTGGCCTACTTTGTGGGTACAGAACAGGCCTACATGTTGGCCGATTTTCTACGAGCGTTTGTGTCCTGCTCTTTGGGCATTGGTATGATAGCCGGAGCCCTAATTGGCATGGGATTGATGCAGTTAATTGTATCCTGCACATTGAGTATGCTGTTACGCCATGTCAAACGGATTGTGGTGATATGTAAGTTCTTGTATTTACTTATCATTTCCCATTCCAATTTATGTATATTGTTTCTTCATTTTTTTTCTTTATTGCAGTGGCCGGTTTCTTTTTCCATTCATGCCTACTATTGGCTCTGTCCAGCTGGAAACCATCAAGTGATGATAGCGCCCTGTTCTATGTCATAGCCGCATCGTGGGGTGCCTGCAATGGGATGTGGGAAACGCTCCTGCTCTCTTTGGTCACGCTCAATCATACCAATCAAGTGGCCGAAATTTCAGCCCCTCTGCAAGCATTACGATTCCTTGGTCTGGGCATAACCTTTGCTGCCCATGGTTTTCTCTGTGAATCACTTAAAATAATTGCTCTTGTGGTGCTCCTTGTGATTAGTGTGCCACCGTATGCCATGCTGGAGACACGCCTGGAGGCGCAACGTAAGGCAACGCTAATAAGTTTATGACGTAGCTTCTTCAGCTAGTCCCGACAGATGCGGCGGGACAATGTGGCACGCACCCATACCATGTGAGATAAGCTGGAAGCTAAACGTATTGGTTGCCAACAAGACCACAGTCACCGCCGAATGGAATCCATTAATCTTCCATCATCAGCCATCATTGTCAGTATTGAGAAAGAGAGGAAATTGCAATTGGAGTTCAGTATATCGACACCAAGTCTGCGTTGTGAGGCTGAGGCTATATTGAGAACAAAGAGGAGAAGGAGGATTAAACTATAGATAGATAATATATTACAAAGATACATACATATATATATATATATATATATGTATATATATATGTATATGTATATATATATATATATATATATATATATATATATATATATATATTGAGAGAGAGAGAGAGAGAGGGAGAGAGAGAGTAGTAGTTTAGACGTAACTTTAGCATTTACCAGTGCCAATAATGTTGTTCCATGTCTAGCCAACTAATCAAATATTCTACTATATGAATCTCTTTAACTACAAGTAAATACTAAATGTATGTATGTATGTATGTATGTATGATTATTTCTGTCTGTATGTATGTATGTATGTAAGTTTGTAGCCTATTTTCATGACTATAAAAATGAAAATTTAAATTCTGCCACAGGGCCTTAGCTTAAGAATTGAAATGTATGTATAACTACATGAGTTTAAGCGATAACTTTTGTGCCATAAGCATGTATGTATGTACATATGTACATACATACATATGTATATTAGGCATTCCTTAAATTCCTTGAGTTTTTAAACTGAAATGTTATCTATATGTATGTATGTATGTATGTATTTCTATAAATAAAACAAAAGCAAATCCGCTTTAGATATCAAAGAAAGAAAGAAAGAAAGAAAAGAAAAAAAATATCAACAGATACGACCAGTATTGTAAAAACACCAATTATACTATGCATAACAACACATTTATGTCGTATCACAGGTGTACTGACTTAGTTCCTCTCCCTTTCGTATCTTAGTCAATTTCCATATGAATTTTGTGCCCCTCCATCACCAACCTTAAACACTCCAGATTAGTCTATGTATGTATGTACATATGAATGTATGTGTATGCTTCTTACAATTCATTTACATTTACATTTACATTTTTATATATACATACTTATATATATGTATATACTACATATGTATACTATATATGTATATATATGTATATACATATGTACATACATATATCAATATATGCATACATATGTAAGAGTTAATAATTGTTATGATCACCAGGTGAAATCATAATGTTAACATTTTACAATTGAAAACAGAATATGAAGTCGTAGTAACAAATTTTTAACAATTTTGTTAATAAACTTTACATGGTATTGGTATTTTTCCAGACTTTCTCTGGCAAAAAAAAAACAAGAAAAAAGAAAAAAAAAAACAAGCAAAAAAAACCATAACAACAAAAAACAAAAATTTCAAATCTTAGAAAATTGCAGTGATACATAAAAAATCCGATAAAAAAAATAATATCTGTATAAATGTTCATATGTTCGCATATATGTATGTATGTATATATGTACATATATACATACATATGTGTATGCATGTGTGTATGTATTTAAATTGTTAAGCTCATGGAATGTGCATGTATGTATGTATGTAATTATGTTATGTATGTAAAGATCAGATCTTAATAAAGGTTCCATCAATATTTAGTTAAAGGATGTGTTCAAAATTTAATTAAGTATGCATATGTACATACATTCGTATATGTACATTCGTATATATACATATATGTATGTACATATACGCATACATATGTATGTATGTATGTATGCATATGAATATCGGAACCGTGCTAGCAAACATTTTTGTTGGCAATCATAGTGGTTACATGTAAGTATGTATGCATACATATGTACATATGTATGTATGTTGTATACAAGTGTATGAATATATGAAAGTTTTAACAAGGGCTTGCGGAATTTTAATACCCTACTTATTCACACACATGTTCCTCAATCTTTCATTATATGTATTAAGTATGATTAATTCAACTTATTTAGAATTCAATGAAATTGATTACATGTGCACATACGTACGTACATATGTATGTATGTATTTATGAATTCATAATTGCCGTATTAAAAAAACAAACAACTTTTTCATCAAATTTGTTATACAGTTCGACCCCAGTTGTTTAGGCTGATCAGAATGCTAGTTAAACACCCTGTAACTAATGAGTGTATAGGAAAGCTAAAGTCGCAAAAACCGCAAACCGGTCGTCGTTGTTGACTGGTGTAGATCAGAAAGCATGGCAATTGGCACAGTGGACTAGTTAGCTAAATACTAAAAAAATTACATTAAGTTAGGAAATATGTACATATGTACATATAATTTATTTGCTTTATCTATAGCAAATCAACGTCTAAGTCCAACACGAAATAAAATTGTTATTATTTAATGAATATAGACTTAAAATTCTTAATTGGTTTTTAATATAAATAGATTATATTTTCACATTTTGGCCCACTGTGTGAGGGTCATTTCTAATTACGTATGTAGCTAGTGCCGAAGTCGTGTAGTTAGTTTGACTCGTCCATTCCCGGCTATATTTCAATTATATACGAGTTAACGAATCTAATACGAATACCGACTCTCTTTTTTCCTCTTTTTTTTCTATTCTCTCTCATATTTCACTGTCTTTCGATCAGTCTATCTCACTATGTGTGTATAAAGTTATAGGTAGGGACGTGGTGGGGGATATTGTGAGAGCTTTAGCGCTTTATCAATTAAGCGGTGGAAGGGCAACGGGTACCGGGTGCTTTTGCATAGTTTTCAGTTGTTAAAGAAATTCACACCAATTTGGACGGTTCTTTCGCATTTGTATCTACAGCTTTACAGCTCTACTTAATCCATTAACGATTAATGAACGAAATGGACACCAATACTTCCACAGAAGATATTGAACTAAAGAACCAACTTAAGGAGTTGACGGATTGGTTCGAAAATAATCCAAATTTGCCACAAAAAATTGGTAAGTATTGTTATTAAATTGTTAATAATTTTATTATAAGCATCTTCCATCCATTGCGCCATAAATTGACTTGAATACAACAAAAGCAGTTTAAGACATTCCAAATTGAACCCTAAATTTTTATTGATAATGATATTCATTATCAGTTTACCAGTTATATGTATATGTATGTATGTATATATATACATATATACTTACTTACATGTGTATGTATGTATATACATATAATAGTTAGTTACTTGTTGCAAAATCGCACTTGAATCGGAAATTGAAAACCACTTTTAATGTGATAAATACTTAGACATTATTTGTATCTAATTTTATATATTTTTTATATGTTTTTGTGTCTATTATCAATTTCATCAAGCTATAAATCCGAGCATTTAAAACCAAAATGAGGTAAATTATATTTTTTTACGGTTCCTTGATTTTAGTATTAGTTCATAGGTCAAAAATTACCTTTTATGGTTTTAAATTGAAAACGGTTATGTACATATGTTTATAATTTTTACAGAATTGTCTCTATTTTAATCAAGGTCACAAAATATAGATTTTCATCTAATATTCAAAATCATCACAAGAACGAATTAAAAATTTCAATTTTTAATTTTAATTTTAAATTATTAAAATTTTGTACTTTTAGAACCGATTGTATTACTACGTTTTCTAAAATGCATGCAATTCGATTTGAAGCAAACAAAATCCCTGATCGAGCTTAATTATAGTATACGGAATAAGAACCCAAATCTATTTATTGATCGTAATATGGAGGACGAAATGACAGCCAAAGGACTGAGTGTATCGTAGGTTTAAGAAAAAAAAAAAATAAAAATATATATATATACATATGTATATATAAAATCTACATACATATCTAATTTTTAAGCACTTTGTAATATCTTTTTTAGGGATGTTGTGATATTGCCTGGTATAACGCCAGAAGGCAACAAGTTGTTATTATTCCGATTGACCGATTATGATCCCAGTACAGTAAGTTATTAACTAAGTATATTTAAACTTGATCGTTGTAATGTCGATCTTATTTATTTACAGCGCAATTCTGTGGAAGAGAGTAAAATCTTCTTTATGATGGCTGATGCACGATTTACCATGCCGGATGTGGAAAAAACGGAAGAAGAAACTGCATCATGTCCATTACAAGCATCGGATATTGCTGATGGAGATGTGCAAATTATTGATATTCAGGGTTATACAATGCGCCATTTGGCCTATGTTTCTATATTTGTGCTACGCGTATATATGAGATTTCTGCAGGAGGCATATCCATCCCGACTACGGGCTCTACATGTGATCAATTGTCCTTCCTTTTTGGATCGTATGATGGCCATAATGCGACCATTTTTACGCGAGGAAGTCCATAAAATGGTAACAAAAAGATACTTTTTTAACTATCTATCAATCGATTTATGATTAGTAATTTTTAGATTAAATATCATACCGAAGGTCTAGAGAGTCTGTACGAGGATGTGCCAAGGGATATGTTGCCCGAAGAGTATGGAGGCAAAGCTGGTACCATGGCTGAGCTCAAACAGAAATGGTTACGTGTTCTAAAAGAAAAAAGGTTGGCCAATTTTTCTTCTTTATTTTTTTTTTAATTCTGTACAAATGCATATAAATTTCTCCTTTTGTAGTGCCTACCTTAGGGATGAAACTTATTGGAGAATTCAGTCCCAGGGTAGAAGTCGTTGGTCATGGTTTTAATTGTGATATATATATATGTACTTGTGACATGTGTTTGTGATTTGAATTTAGCATTAAGTTGTTAAAATTATGTCTTGCCCAAAAAACTAGATGGATATATGGTAATCAAATCAATATTATATGCAGCATTAGGTATTATTCAGATTATTAATTACTTATTATCGTTTTTAAAAGACAATAAAGACAATTTTTTTTGTAGTTTTAACCAAGAAAATTAGTTTTGTATTAAAGGTTTGCCGTTGGTTTATTCAGTTAGAATTGTAAGACTAAGTATGTCGTATCCGACCTAGAATAAAATTATAGTGTTGGTCCAAGTGTAGCTTTGGAAAATTATGGGAAACATAGTTTTAGATAAGACGACTATATAATCCGGTTTCCATTAAAAGGTTCTGTAGATATATATATATATTTAATGTTTAAAATGATATTGTCAAGTTTACACAGCTTTAGTTAACCAATTTCCTATTTGGCTACATATTTGAACAAAATCAGTTGAGTATATGAAACATTTGACGTATAAATCAAATCCTATTTTGACTTGAAGAAAATTGAATAACTATATCGACAAGTCATAGAAGCGATTCATCCTAATGCCATTAATTATGAGAAGTTTGGTTTTGAGGATTGAAGACTACATCTGGATGAGGTATTTTTTTCAGAATCTATTGCAAAGCATATTTGGCTAATCATTATTTTATCTATCAGCTGCTGTAAACAAGCTGTTGATACACCAATGTGGCTAAAATGCAGGGGAAGAGGGTCTAATTAATGAGCCATAAACAAGCTAATGGCGAGCCTTAAACACCCAAAAATTCATTCGGATTCCATACACGATCTAACAATTAGAGAGAGATAAAGAGAGATGCCCAGCGACACATATTTTATATTCAGTTTCATTCATTTAGACAATTTACTGAAAGCAATTAAAAAAAAATATATATATAAGCAGCAAAATCGAAATCCAAATTCAAATTGAAGCAAAGCCAAGCGTATCAAATCAGTTGGCCACCAGGCTTCAAACACAACGGTCGCGCTTAAATTTTAAAAATTAATCGATAGCAATTCGATTCTATATCACCCCAAAAGGAGCAATGGACAGGCAAACAAATTTGGATACACGAACAGATGAACAGATGCTCAAAGATTTGGAAGACCTTAATAATTGGTTCCAACAGAATGAGAAGTTACCCCAGGAAATTGGTGAGTCGTCCAGCAGCACCAACGACCTGACCTGACGCATTCTTTAATACCGAAGTCCATAAGGTCTTAATGAGGTCGTTTGTAAGCAAAAGCTACACCAGACACACATGCCGGCCGATTGGGCATGTTAATGGCTCTACTGTCCAGTTGCGTCATCAATAACTAAAACTGAATTATATATATACACATGCACACATATATATATATATATATATATATATACACATTTTTATATATATTTCAATATTTTATTTATTATGTATTGCAAACAGAACAATTGCTGCTGCGTCGTTTCTATCAGTGCATGTATGGTAATCTGGAGGATACCAAAAAACTCATTGAGGTCAACTATGCGCTGCGCCAAAAGCATCCGCATCTGTTCATCCAAAGGGATCCCCTAGATGAAGATAGTCGTAGGACCTTTGACTATGCGTAAGTTTACGTTACTCTATACAAGCGGAAATGAATTATATTTTCTAACCAGGGACATATTACCTTTGCCGGGTCTAACACCGGAAAAGTACAAGGTCTCATTATATTGTTTCAAAGACTTTGAACCGTCCAAGGTATGTATACTATTATAACCGCAGGATTACTATTTAAATCCATAACATTATCATTCTGTGCTCTTTAGATGCATCATACTGAGGATACGCGTGCCTTTTTCATGGTTACTGATTGTCGTTTTATCACCGTTGATGATCCTGCACATCCTGATATCTTGTCCGAAGGCGAAGTGCAAATATTTGATATGAAGGGCACCACAATGCGCCACATATCGCGTTTAACGATTAGTACGCTGAGGGCCTATGTGAAATTTTTGCAATTGGCATTTCCTGTTCGACTTCGAGCTATTCACATGATTAACTGTCCTACCTATTTGGATCGTATTATTAGCGTGGTAAAGCCTTTTATCAGTGATGAGGTTTTCAAATTGGTATGTTCTAGTGGTAATTCCAGATTATTTATTTATATATATATATATATATATATATATTATACGTCCGTTTAGATACGCTTTCACACCGCCAATATAGAGACACTATATGGTTTTGTGCCCCGTGATATGCTACCAGAAGAGTATGGTGGATTTGCTGGATCATTGGCCACATTGCGTGAACAAACCCAAAAGACATTGTTTGATAAAAGAGATTATTTAATGAATCCAAAGCATTGGCAGGTTGAAAAGACTGAAAAGCGTAACGGTCAATCTTCATCGTGGAGAATATTTAAATAAGATTCGTTCTGTTACCTAATTTTTTTTATATATTTTGTTGTTTTGTCGCTAATCGAATATTAATTGTTAGTTCCTCCAGAAAAGCTTCAATGTACTAACGGGAATTCTCCCAAAAAATTTTCTTGTACCTTAACGTATTTTACGTACATATATAAATATTAGGTTTGGAAATGGTAGATAGAAATATAGTCATAAGAAATATATGTTATAATATGCTGCAAAAAAATATTTTTTCAAAAACTATTTTGCCAATAATTTGGAAATGAATTTAAATCTCACCAGTTTCAGTTAACGGTATTGAAGTCAGTTATTAAAATATATCGAACGTGGTAGCTATCGATATCATGATTGACAAAACCAAATATCGATAGACATTCCATTGGTATTATCGATGAGTTTTAGAAATCAGTTCGTGAAAGACCACATCTCTAATTGTTGGTGCTACTTGAGGAATAACAACAATTAAATAAAGTAAATTGTTATTAAAAGAGTTGTAAAACACACGAAACATGGAGCGTCCACAGAAAATGCCCAAAGTTGCCAAGGTAAATGGTTACAGTGCATTATTATTCCAGAATTTTACAAGTTATGCAAATGTAAACGTTTACCATCCTATAGGTGAAAAACAAAGCGCCGGCAGAGGTGCAAATTACCGCGGAGCAGTTGCTGCGTGAGGCCAAGGAGCGTGATTTGGAAATTTTACCTCCGCCACCAAAACAGAAAATTTCCGATCCAGCGGAGTTGGCCGATTATCAGCAGCGCAAACGCAAAGCCTTTGAAGATAATCTACGCAAAAATCGGATGGTAGTTAGTCATTGGATTAAATATGCTCAGTGGGAAGAACAACAACAGGAGATTCAGCGAGCTCGTTCTATTTGGGAGCGGGCACTGGATAATGAGCACCGCAACGTTACCCTTTGGCTGAAATATGCCGAAATGGAGATGAAGAACAAGCAGGTGAATCATGCTAGGAATCTATGGGATCGTGCTGTGACCATAATGCCACGGGTTAATCAATTCTGGTATAAATATACCTACATGGAAGAGATGCTGGAGAATGTGGCCGGGGCCAGACAAGTGTTTGAACGCTGGATGGAATGGCTGCCCGAGGAGCAGGCCTGGCAAACATATGTAAATTTTGAGCTGCGCTACAAGGAGATAGATAGAGCACGAGAAATTTACGAACGTTTTGTCTATGTGCATCCGGATGTAAAGAATTGGATCAAGTTCGCTCGCTTTGAAGAGTCTCACGGCTTTATACATGGATCACGTCGGGTGTATGAAAGAGCAGTTGAGTTCTTTGGTGACGATTTCATTGAGGAGCGGCTGTTTATAGCGTTTGCCCGTTTCGAGGAAGGACAAAAAGAGCACGATCGTGTCCGCATCATCTACAAATATGCCCTAGATCATTTGCCCAAGGACCGTACTCAGGACTTGTTTAAGGCTTATACCATACACGAGAAGAAATATGGGGATCGGGCTGGGATTGAAGATGTGATTGTATCCAAACGAAAGTACCAATACGAACAGGAGGTAGCCTCCAATCCCACTAACTATGATGCGTGGTTTGATTACCTGCGCCTCATCGAAGCCGAAGGAGATCAGGATCAAATTCGGGAGACCTATGAGCGAGCCATAGCCAATGTTCCACCAGCCAATGAAAAGAACTTCTGGCGTCGCTACATTTACTTGTGGATCAATTATGCCCTTTACGAGGAGCTTGAGACAGAGGATATGGAGAGAACCCGCCAAATCTACAAAACCTGCCTGGATCTGATACCCCATAAACAGTTTACATTTAGCAAAATATGGCTTCTCTATGCCCAGTTTGAGATTCGTTCAAAACAGCTCCAACTGGCCAGAAAGACTCTCGGTATGGCCATTGGCATGTGTCCACGGGACAAGATCTTCCGTGGTTACATTGATCTGGAGATTCAATTGCGTGAATTTGAGCGCTGCCGCCTGCTGTATGAGAAATTCCTGGAATTTGGTCCAGAGAATTGTGTGACATGGATGAAGTTCGCCGAACTAGAGAATCTATTGGGTGACACTGATCGTGCACGAGCTATTTTCGAGCTAGCCGTGCAACAGTCCCGCTTAGATATGCCCGAATTACTGTGGAAAGCGTATATTGATTTCGAGGTAGCCTTAGGAGAGACAGAGTTGGCTCGACAGCTGTATGAACGCCTGTTGGAGCGCACTCAACATGTCAAAGTATGGATGTCATTTGCCAAATTTGAGATGGGTATCAGTCATGGTCAGGACGATGAAGGCGATGCTGATCTCAATGTCCGCCTGGCACGTCGCATCTATGAGCGAGCCAACGAGATGCTTCGGCAGTTGGGAGATAAAGAGTCGCGTGTTCTACTTCTGGAAGCTTGGAGAGATTTTGAACGGGATCAAGCAAATGATACGGACGCACTGCAAAAGGTATTGGACAAAATGCCACGACGTATTAAGAAGCGACAAAAGATTGTATCCGATGATGGAGTTGAAGAAGGATGGGAGGAAATCTTTGATTACATATTCCCAGAGGATGAGATGGCCAGACCGAATTTGAAACTTCTGGCAGCAGCCAAGATGTGGAAAAATGCAAAGGGTAACAGCGAAGATAGCTCAGGGGCGGGGAAAACGGCAACTGAAGGATCAGCAGAGGAACAAAGCTGATAATGCGTGCTCACACTATTTCTAATAAGCAATAATGTTTCTTTAGAAATATCTTCTTTTTTTTATTAAAAAGTCTTCTTTGATAAACTTATCAGCAACAGACAAATTTAAGTTTCTTAAATAAGACACAAATATCATTTGACAGATTAAAATAAATTTGATTAAATATTCCAAACAAATCTAAGCCAATTATTAAAATACATTTCTGTACAGATACAGGGATATATATAGCGATTTAAATGAATTTCATAATTTTGAAACCTTGGGCTTAAATCTTTATAAAAAATTAGCGCCCGGGAATTGTCTGCTATCGATTATTCTCGTTCTATCGAATTCTTTCTGCTTCAATATAATAAAATACCTATCGATTCTTTTAGTTTCTTAAAATTATTGGAATTTGTGCCATCTTTTGTTGTTTGTTTCGCGCGTTTTCTTTAGCCTCATTTCGTTTTACTAAAGATTATCTTTTATGAAATTGTTTTATTTCATAATTGTTGTTTTTGTATCCGCTTAACTGGCGCAACGATGAGATGCGTGCTTTGCCGCTCCAGTAAAACAAATTTGCTGGACTTCGGTCCTGTCCACTGCATAGACAATGGAGAGTTGTCAGTGCATCAAAACTGTCTAGTAAGCAATTTTGTATTTTAACACTGATCGAAGGTTACAACTAAATTAATGGCCTCTTAAACAGTATCTCAGCTCAGGTCTAGTGCAACGTGGAGATGATGACAACGGTACCTTGCATTTTCTTACAGAGGACATCATGAAAGAGTCCAGACGAATCAGACACTTGGTATGCTGTTACTGTCATCTCTATGGAGCAAACATTGGTTGCTGCTCAAGCAAATGTCACCGAACCTTCCACACCGGCTGCGGTATAAAAAACAATGCCCAGAATCAATTCTGTGAGACGTACAAATCATATTGCAATTATCACGTACGCACTCATCAATACCGTCCAAAAAAGAAAGAGAATTGTGTCATATGCTACGAGCAGTTAATTAAGACTGGTGAAAAATTTAATTTTATGACGGTAATTAATTCACCATGCTGTAGGAATGGTTGGTATCACAGGACCTGTCTACAAGCTTATGCCAATTCATCTGGTTACTTTTTTAAATGTCCGCTTTGCAATAATTCCGAAACTTTTAGAGATGTCTCGTATTGGAACATTGCAATCCCTAACAGGTGAGTAATCATTTACTTAAAATAATTAATTTTTACCATTTAATTATTGTATTATTTTATCCCCCACATAGTGATGCTGCTTGGGAACTAGAACCGGACGCATTTCGCGAACAAACTCAACGAGATTTAACATGTACTGCTGAAAAATGTCGGAATCCCAAGGGGAGGAAGTCAAACAATGAGTTGGATCTCTGTTATTGCATTTCATGTGGTTCCAATCCTGTACATATTCGTTGTAAAAACGTGGAAGTCTACAATTGTAATGTCTGTGCTGAGGCTTCGAATAGTTTGGAGGATCCCTTAGACAGTTTTTATATGCCCCCTGGACCTCAAATTGCCAACAGATCCTATAACAGAACACGAAACGATGGAATAATTATTACAAATCCAAACCGTAATCGTGTTAAACAAAAGTTACGAGCCCCCAGCTCCGACTTATCTGACGTAGATGTCAACTCTGACTCTGATGATGATGCTATATTTAATGCCTTGGTTGGTGTTGGCAAGGAGAACGACATGAAAAAACAGATAACAATGGATTTAGAACGACAGGATATTTCAACGTCGTCAAATCCATTGAGAATAATGCCCGAATATGGTGGTAGCAATATTATATCAACCGAATCCGTCAATTCGGTGCGGAGCAGCTCTCGCATAAGAGCAATGAGAGCTCAAGTTAAAGCCACTCCCATGGACACTGAATTTGTGGCTAGGCGGACTAGAAGTCGCAGCCATATCGTCACACCATTTTGTTCGCCAGAATCATTTAAAACTCAACCAAGAACTTCTCGTAGGCACACAAGCGCGTCATCTATAAGTCAATCGGATGGTTCAAATAATTCTACAAAATCTCCAGTTCTTGATATGTCATGTGTGGCTAACAGGACTCGCCAACGTTTGCCCATCTATTTGGCTAACCAAAAATGATTTCCAAATTTTCCATTTTTTTAAACTTGTAGTTCTAACCAAATATAATAATGGGAATTTATCTATAATAATTAAATCGTTCATGGAATGCACGAATTAGAGCAGGACTGATAATACGACAGAGCGAGTTATGCCTATGCATAATGTAACTAAAAATTTTATATTTGCTATGTAAATATGTATCCATTTAATCTAAAAAATATGCTAGATTTATTTATATATATATAAGTTCATCATCGGAAGTAGTTGTTAGTATTCCAAAGCAATATTATTTTGATTTCAAGTTTTTCATATGTATTTTTTCACATTCTTATTCGAAATAAATCATGTTTCATTATATTTTATTAAAAAGTAACTAAGAATATTGTTGTAAGTCCCAATGATCAACTTGAAAATATTCCAATATCGGAAAAAGGCAAGGAACCTTTACCAGTACTTTGGATAGATTATTTACTGTTTCGCTCGCAATATATTTCTAATTATATGATCTTAGAATAGAAGAAAAGCTTTGGATTAAATTTTGTTTTCTAATTTTGGGACAAATTATAGACTTAAGCTCAACGCAGTCTGTTAATGGAGATTATTATTGCCTCAAAGATATACAAAAACTTCGCATAGTTGATAGTTGATAACGATAAATTAGTATTTTGTTTTCACCAAGCACTTCAAAAGAAATCTAGTATTAGTATTATTCTTTAAATCCGTGAGTTATGCATATTTATTTACATAAATAAACAGCGCTATATATGCAATTGGATGAAACAGTTTAATTCGATAGCAATTACCATGTTTTAAACAAATGAAACATTGCAGTTTGTCTGCTTATCTATGAAAAAATAAGTAATAAGTAAAAGTACATGGAGTTGATTTACTTTTCAAATAATTAAGTGATTATAGTGAACTGTGAATGTATTTTTTTCGATATTTCTAGCTGCTTTCTTTTAATACAGTATTTTATTAGTTGGCGGTGTTTGGTCACACTATTCGGAATATCGTACAAAATTTAACAAAAAGAGAAAAAATTAACTAAAAAAGTAGAAAAGAAAAGGAAAGACAGAAACAACAAAAAAGTACAACAACATCTGTGAGTGTGTGACGAATGTGGGCGGCTTTATAGCATATTAAAACGAATTGTTGCAACATTTACCATAAACATAAAACTATACATATTTTTACATATTTGCAAATATTCATAAGTATTTGTATATTTATTATATATATGTACATACATATATATATGTATAGTGTTGCACTGTAAAAGAGCAACAACTGCAGGTTTTTTTTGTTTTTGTTCTTACTATTATTCATATTTTTCCCACACATCAAAAACAATTGATGATAAACGCCAAAGGCGATGACGGTGACGGCGACGGCAACGGAGCCGACGACAGCAGCAGCAACGGAGTTAAAAAATATAATTTGTCTCGAAAGGAAATTAAATAACAAGCAACTAAAGCAACAGCAGCAACAAAAACTTGCGTACATTACCACTAATAACAATAGCCAGAGCTTATCACTAAAAAGCAACAACAAAAATTCCAACAGCAGCCCCGACCGAAAACGCAGCAAGAACAAGAACATTTTATTAAATAATTTTTCGTGTTTTTCGTTTTTTTTTTTTTTTTATCATACAAAGCCAACAGCCAGCCGGCTGCCTGAGAGAGACAGAGAGAGAGAGAGAGAGAGAGAGAGCGAGCGTGAGCGTGAGCGAGAAGGCAAAAGCTTCCCACATACAAATAAAAAACGCAAAGGAAAAGTCAAAAGCAGAGGCACAACAAGAACAAAAATACAACAAATTGAACAAAAAAACAGAATATTTTATTGTTCTTTTGTTTTGTTTGTTTGGACCAGTGTAATTTGCAACAGCAACAACAAAGAAAATGGCGCGAGGCTTTGATCATCTGTTCAAGTTGCTTATAATTGGCGACAGTGGTAAGTGTTACGATAACATAGTATTTAAATTATGTTACATTCATGCATACATATGTACATATATGTATGTATGTATATGCATGTGGTAACGTGGCAGCATCGAAATTTTTATAATCTACATAATATACATACATATGTACATACATATTTATGTACTAAATTAGTTTTCCTTTCGGATCTTTTCAATCCAATCGATTCATTATCTTGTATTATCTTTATGGTCAAATCATAACTCATTTTACTAATGGTATATCTTATTTATACGATATAATATTAATCCACAACATTTTCTTTACCAATAAATCATGCTCTAATTTCTATTGGTTTTTTTTTACCCCATTAACACGAACTTCTCCTTGATTCTATAAATTTTTTTTTAAATTTTCATTTAAACTGAAAATATAGCTTTCAGATTTTTCCATCTAATCTTATTTTTTGAGCTCATTAAAAGTAGCTCTTTAATTTAAAAACTTTATCTTTTGCATTTGCTGCCACAGCTGTTTATTTATAAGTACATACATACATATGTATTCAGAATTTTGGGTGCTACAACACTTGTGTAGGGTGGTATTCCATATAAAAGCCTTAGCCCGCTTCCTTCAGATTTCTGTAAAGTTTCATGATCATGAATTCGTGAGTTGTTTTTTCACATTTCGATTTTAAACGAGAAAAAAATTGATATTACCTGATAAAAGATCGTAAATTGAAATATGTACATACATACAAAGATTATGCCCGGCCTTTCGCGACCTTGTAAGCTTTTTGCCATACATATGTACATACATACATACATACATACGTATGAAACCTAACGAAATCTGTTATCAAGAAATAGCTACTATACATCCTATACATCCATACATATAAACATTTAAAGCAAATGTTATATACATATATTTAACCTATTCGAAATCGATTGAGCTAAAGCTAAGCTATATGTTAATATACATACATATATGTTATATTATTAAATCATATACGATTTGTTCATCTTCTTGCAAATTACAATATATTGTCTAAAAATTTCGATTCTGGTTAAAAGCTAGAGTAGGAAATAAACTGCTTTCGCCTAGGATTTTCCAACTTGAATTCTATTTTTGATTGAACGTTCTATATTCATATGTATATACATATGTATGTACATACTTTTATTTATTTTACAAGATATTTGTAAGATATTGTAAAAAAGACTTCAGTATACATATGTTCAGTTTTTTTTTTCTTGACTATACATAAATAAATTGTTTTCCATTATTTACTGAAATATTTTTAAAAACAAAATGGATCCGTGATAAAGATATACCTTTACCTTACAAAAAATTAAAGTTGATGTGATTCATTCGGTTTATACTACAGATTCTCAACCTGAATCTCATCGTCATTTGTAAAATAACAACTAGGTATTGGATAAGTTTTCTACCAAATTTAATGTGTCTTATTTAATTTATTGTTCCTATATGTTTTTATTATATACATAACTTCTTTAATGTATATATCGTTAAATAAAAAAAATGATTGTACTTTTCAAAAGTCTTGTTATCTAGTTTTATCTCATTATGCAATATTTTTTTTTGTCCACTAAATGCGCAAAAATTGATTGCTTCTGCGATAATTTGATATTTTTTCGTTCATTTAATAACTCAGTAATAGTTATTATTATATACTGATAACAAGCAATTTAGTTTTTTTTTTATTAAATCACTCTTAAAGAATTTATGGTTCAAGCATCAGGCGAATATTTGAAAACTTTTTTTTTAAAAATTATCAATCTAACAGTTTATTAATAGCAATTTCAAAAAATTTTTGTTTATGTTTTTGAATTTTTATTAATATTAAAGAAGAAATAATTTAATAATTGAGCGATAAAATAAAGTAGTTGATATATATGTAGATCTACATATATATATGAACTATAAGAATGTTATAATTTTGGTTTTTCCTTTTTAAATATTTTAAAAGATAGAATTGTATCTTATTCTTTTCTTATTATTTTATTTGCAGGTGTTGGAAAATCGTCGCTTTTGATACGCTTCTCGGATGATACCTTTTCGGGTAGCTATATAACCACCATTGGAGTGGATTTCAAAATTCGTACAGTTGTCATTGATGGATTGCGTGTGAAATTGCAAATCTGGGATACAGCTGGACAGGAGCGTTTTCGTACTATAACCAGTACGTATTATCGCGGCACTCATGGTGTTATTATAGTCTATGATGTGACGAATGGTGATTCCTTTGCGAATGTTAGACGTTGGCTCGAAGAAATACAAAATAATTGCGATGTGGTAAATAAAGTATTAGGTAAGTTTGTGGATTTTAAAAGAAATATGTGATAAATAGTAAACAATTTTTAAATAAATTATTTATTTGATTTTTTTTTTTTTTGTATGTAGTCGGCAATAAGAACGATGATCCCGATCGAAAGGTTGTTATCACGGAAGATGCGCAACGTTTTGCGAGACAAATGGATATTGAATTATATGAAACATCCGCCAAAGATAATATCAATGTGGAGGATATGTTTTTATCAATAACGCGGCAAGTGCTCAATCATAAGCTGCGTACCGCCTCCAATGAGCAGCAAAAGGATACCATCAATTTGAAGCATCAAAAGAATAAGCGAACAAAAAAGTGTTGCAGTTGAAAGTGGGTATGGAGTCGGGAGAGGAGATGGCGAAACATATTTTGTTGTCGCAATGGGGGAGCGTAGTACAGGTTTATGTGGGGGGTTCTTGAAATTGGAGCAGGCATACCAACACACAAACACTAGGTATAGACACATACACACATATATGCATACACATAGACACACACACATACATACACAAACACAAAAAAGAAACAAACAAACATAATATACAAATACATTTTATCTAATATATATGTATACATTTATATATATATATACGTCTATATATATATATATATATATATATATATCATATAACTTTTTGTTTTCTTCTGTTTTTATTCGAATTAATGCCACATAGCCGTAAATAAAGTGTAAAGCGCAATTAATTGTATTTAGATATTTCTATAATCAATTAATATAAATATATACATACATCCATATATATACATATATATATATATATATATATATTTATATATAAAAACTACAAATGGCATATTTATAACAAAAATATATTTATATATACATATTTATATATAATTTTGAAAATGGAAATTTGTATTTACAATCTAAAAAATATGAAAATTGCTAAAGGACTAATAAAAAGTCCCGAAAACAGCAAAAACAGCAACAGCAACAATAAAATATTAATTCTAGGGCAAGAGATGAAAAAAGTTTAACAAATTTTGTAATATAGTACACATTTACATAAATAAATATGTTAACATAAATTGTATTATAATTTAGAAACAAGCGACTAATCAATTCAAAAACCAATTAATTTGTATTCGATACTGATTTCATTCATGTGTTCAGAAAGCAGACAGATTTAGTATACTTAACATTATTGTTCGTTCACATATTCAAATGGGATACATTTGTGCCGATTTGCGCGTCTTTCACACGTTCGTCTAAAACTTATGTTAAAAAAACAAAATCGTTTGCATTAACCAAATTCATTTATATATTGCATGTGCATATTCTACTATATTATATATTTTTCTACATCGTTCCAATATTTCCTATTTTCAAATGAAAACAAAAAAGAAACAAAACAAAACACATACACCGCAATTTAAGTTTAAGTCGAGAAAACAAAATGATAAGAACAACCATAAATATATGCTTTGATATTATATATATATCTAACTACATTAATAATAAATGGTTCTCATAAGTTTTGATCTGTAAACGGAATCTTATAAAGATATCAATTCACAACTTTGATAAACGAAATTATTATGATGATCATATATGTTTGTGATACGGTCATTTGATATATAATTGTCCGTTTGTCCGTTCATTCACGATCTCGTACATAATCAATTTTGATTCATATCCGTCATGAAAGTCGTTAAAAACAGAATGAACTTATTGATTATAAAATGTATGACATCGAAATATAAATGATATTAATTGCATATATTATAGACGTGGCTAATTGTCCATTGTTTGCATAATCATCTAGATTCTTATGTTGCCGATTAAATTTAAGCTATAAATATTGTATTATGTTTTTTTTTTTAGCTTAAAGCAAACTTTTTTTAAGCTATATTTTCCATTAGATGATTTGTTCCAATTCTCTGGACCCGAACAGTTCCAAATTAGCATTTGGACTCAATATTTATATATATTTATATATATATATATATATATATATGTAGGTATTTGGCGTAACTTGAACTAGAATAATAATTCTAGTATAATGCTGTTGAAAAGCTCTTGCAGTCTTACAGATTTAAAAATCGGGTTATATCTATATATCCTGCTATTAACCATGTAATATGGTCAATAAATCAATAGTCCAAATAGATATCGGTTATAGTCGGACTCAAGCGATTTCTAAATACGGAATTTAATTTGTTTTTTTTTTTATTGAAATGTTTACTACTTATTAGAGCCAAACAAATGTGTATGTAAATATTACTCAATTATTTTCTTTTTTTTTGCTTAAATGTACGCCAACTAAGTCTGTGACCATAATTGGTGATGGGCAACTCAGCATATATATATATATGTATATATATACAAATATATATATATATATATATAAATATACATATATAGAAAGAAACAATGTATTTATATTGATGTATATTGTATAACAAAAACTTGGAAATCGTAAACATATTTATTGTGTTTGAACACCAAATATAATTATATATATATATATATATACTTGCAAAACTTTCAGAAAGTGCGGTAAATTTAAATATACATATTTATATATATATATATATGTATATACCTTGGATATATATATATGTATATATATATCGCTTTATATTGCATACCATATTGAACAGAATAAATGAGAATGATAATATATATGTATATATATATACATATATATATATGTATATATATGTATATATACAATAATAAAACAACTAAATTAATTTTTTTTTAATAATTTGTATTTTTATCAAGTGGAATGTAGTTTGTGTATGATTTAACGATTAGTTAAATACTAAATATAATCGTACCTTAAAAAATTACTCAACCGCAATACAAATGGTAAATATTTATGCTATTATTTTGGCCATTAGAACAAGACATTTATAAAAAGTTGATGCGTAAGTCTAATAAATGCCGGATATGGGAAAAAGTAAAACCGATATCATGTTAGCCTCGACATTAGTTTAATCAAATGTCAGTATCCGTTGTTGGCTTTCATATGTTGTTGGGTCAGTGCGAATTTAGATGTTAACACTTAAGTAGCAGGGAAACAAACAAAAACATAATATATATATATATTTTCTAAATTTCCACATAAGAATATTTAAGAGATTGACACAATGCCGCCAATTCGTCGCAGTGAACGTGTCCCTTTAACTACAGATATACGCCATTCACTTTGCGGACCCGGTCTTGGTGCACGTGCATCACATAATGAAGAGAATGCTGTTGGCGATCAAAGGACTTCCACACGATTTCAAGAGAATATGGGCCAATTGTTTGGAAGGGAGCGCGTAGTAGATACTGTTACGCCATATCCATCAATGTCCCATAGAACAAACTCACGTGAGGTTGCCATAAGGCGTTTGGGTCGCGAATTAGATGAGTTTACTAAGGATCCACCAGATGGCTGTCGTGTCGAGATGGTCGCTGATAATATGTTTCATTGGCTGGGCACAATTGTGGGACCAAAAGGTACACCCTATGAGAACGGACATTTTCGTCTCGATTGGAATTTTCCTGTGGACTATCCGTTTGCCCCACCTAAAGTCCTATTTCTAACTAAAATATATCATCCCAATATTGATGAAACGGGTGCCATATGCATGAATTTACTAACTGACGATTGGTCACCCGTATTAACTACATCCAAACTATTGCTATCGATAATGTCGCTTTTATCCGATCCGAATCCGAATGATCCAGTCGATGACTATATAGCAAATTTGTTTTTAACCGATCGCCCGACATATAATGCGAATGCCAAACAATGGACAACGCGTTATGCAAAACTTGAGGATGCCTAATTTCAATTCATTGAGGGGCGACATCAATATTTTATTTATCAACTTGTCATTGGAAACTGTTGTTAATACTAAATATGTCGACATGGGACGGACGAGAATTTTGGTGCCTCTTATCACATGATGCGGCGATACACAGTATTCTGAATGCTATTTGTTACAAGATTGATTCACTGTTAACACTGATGCTCACGATTAACACTCAAATACAGAGTAAAATGCGAACAAAGATACATATATCTATAAACTTTACCCTTGAATGATATCAATTAATTTACCTTTTAGTGTTTTACGCATGAATGTATGTATGTATGTATGTATATACATATGTACATACATATGTTGCGTGGGCAGGACTTACGCTTAAATTTCTACTCAGAATAGTGACGCAAACGTAAGAAATATGTATATATTAATATAGTTCATAGAGTTTATGTTTTCATTATATAGAAAAAAAAATAATTTTAATAATTTTAATGAGCAAATCAATAGATCGATCGTAAGTGAATTAGAAGTTAGAGAAATTATATTGTGGATTTTGGCAGGCAGTGCGGCATCACTCTATCTATATACATATATATATATATATCCATATATATACATATATATATTTGTGTATATTTTTAGTGATACTTGGCCACGGGGAAGGTGCGCGTCTGCCGGCAGGAAACTAGCGCATCGCCTGATTGTCCGGGCGGGCAACGGCAAACAGCCAGATGGGCCTTGGGTTCACAACTGGCACCGGTGGCGCATTTACCAATGCATGGATCTATACATTGGTAGTTAATGCAGGCCCTATGATCCGGACACTCGCTATTGCTAAGACATTCACCCTAAAAATTAATCAAATTGAATTAAATATTAAATCATTTTCGTCATCTCGGAAGTGTTTTCCACTGTACTTACCCGTGTACAGTGGGACAATGGATTGCCTGTATGTCCGGGCAGGCAATTGCAGACGGGTCGTTCGCGTCCCGTATTATCATGGCCAGGCACACAAATGGCATTGTTGCCACAGGGATTTGGATCGCAGAGATCCTCCTTGGTAAAGGGTCGGCAACGTACAAAGGGATCGCCGGTCATATCGCGAGGACAACTGCATACAGGAGTTAAACCACGCAGATTACAATCTGCTCCAATACCGCAAGCACCTTCACAGGTATTTTTGCATATACCATAAAAGCAGGCTGGTCGCCCGGCTGGACAATCTGAATCGCCATAACATTCTGGCCGGCATTCAGTATAGGGACTGCCAATATAACCCTTTGGACACTCACAGACAGCACGATGATTGGCGACCGTTTTGCATGTGGCTCCAGTGCCGCATTGACCACACGATGGCACACACTTGAAATTGCTGCACATATCCCGGCTACTGCAGTCGCCATCGTGGTCACATTCATGTCGACAACCACTCAATGGATTGCCCAAATATCCATGCAAACAGGAGCATGTTGGCACACCGTTAATGATCTCGCACTTGGTGTTGACACCGCATGGACTGGGATGGCATTGTTCCTCTGTAAGGACAGGATTTAATAAAGTCCATTCACAAATTAGCAAAAAGCTAAATTATATAATTGAAAATTAACATTAGATTTTCCATTTTAATGTAAATATAATCTACATAAGCACAAATACGTATGTGGGCCGATTTCTTTGGATATACATAAGTATACATTTACATATGTATATATATGTATGTATGTATGTGGTTGTGTTTGGGTGTGCCTCTTCCTGTTTAGCCCACTCGTCTTTTTGAATTTGAATTTAATTATTTGTGCTTTAATATAATAAATGAGTGGACAATATTCCAAGGGCGCACATCTAACAAAGAAAATGTATAAAAATGGCTTGAACATGCCCATTTAAATGGTTCAGTTTTTTACTAAACACTTTTTAAGTGAAGGCCAAAGGCAAGCAGTGTACAAAGTCAAGCAGTGTGCCCACCCATTGAGACAGCCAGTGTACAGAGCAGTGAAAATAACAACTTAAATAAATGATGTTAAATAATAATTTTAAAATTCTGCTAATCCCATTTTATATGTTTGAATTTAAGAAAAGATGATCTATTATTATTTATTTCTTTTCATTTTAATTAAATGGATATTTGATTATTTGATTATTTTTCTTTTAAATTGAAAAAAGAGAATAAAATGAGATTTGGCTGCCCAATGATTCAAGAAATTTACATATCTGGATGTACACTATATAATGAATAATATATGTATATAAAAACAAACAAATCGCAATAACTAAAGACTTTACAATGAAATTATTGAACATTTGAAATAATACAAAAAAGGTTATTGAAATCGAAACTTTCAATCGAAACATGAATTATTTTTGACTATTATTAACTAAGACGGTTAACGAGGATTTAGCATGAACACTAAAAAAGAATACTGCATACAGAAAGTTCTAAATTTGCCCTTTTAGCCCTTCGTAACCTTTTAAATCCAAAAAATCTTTTTTAATAGGTTTATGTAAGCGTAGCTTGAAAACTTGATCCAATTTTTAATTTCTTTCTTTTTTTTTACAGTGAAATGAAAAATAAAAAAAAAATTTTGCAGCTTTGGTTTCTAATATATGTATGTATGTACATATTTTATATACATATATGTATATGTATTCCAATTTAAAAGCATACATATTTTTCGTTATATCTTGATTAAGATATTTTTTAACTGAATAGAATGAGAACTATGTTTTGTGGATTTTCTTGCAGAGATTTACATTAGGTGAGTGAGCCAAATTTCAATTTTAAGATTTAAAAAATCTAAATTTACTACTCAGTTTAATATAATTTTATTTTTTGGTTTAAATATTGTTAATCTCAATTCCAGAAATATTTTAAAAATTACTTTATTAACAATGCGAAATAAGATAATGAAAATTAAAGCATTTAAGCACTTATGTATTATATATATTGTATTGGGCTCACAATTTGATTCCCAGCTCATTCAAGACATATATATATATATGCATACATTTCCATATCGGTGTCAGGTGTCATAAAAATAAAGGCAAATTATAAGTGCAAAAAAAAAAAAAAAGGAAAAATACAAAAAATTATGCGCATAAATGAACTTTGACAATTTGAACTTGATCCGTGTTGTTGTTGTTGTTGTTGTGCTATGTTATGCTATGCCAGTTACGAGTTATTTAGGGCCATGAAACCCAATTATATTGTTATATGGGGCTGCTCAACTGACTGTGAGAATGGATGGAGAGAGTGGGGCAATTGGTCGATGGGGGTCACTAGTAACTATCCACATATGTATATATATAGGGGTCAACTTCATGAACTGCACATAAATCACATGACCAGACATAAATCAGTACAACAATAAGAACAATGAATGTCAAAAAATTCAAAGAAAATTTACCATAGCGATAAGTTAAAGAACTATACTATTTCTGTATATCGTAATGAATACAAATATTCTTATATATTATTTTCTATTTAAATGTAAAGAAAATTATCAGTAATTCGATCAAATTCTTTATCAAGATTATTAGACTATGAAAATATATGTAATACGATTTGCATATGTATTAAAACAAAATTAAATGTAGTAGATTTTGATTGAGTTATCTGTGCTGGTTTTATATATGCATATAGTATCAATATTTTTATTGATATCTGCTATAAGCATATATATTAATAAGTATATTAAATATTTATTGTTCTATATATATATTCTTTTAGTTTCCTAATTAAGATCAGACAAAAACAAAATTCTGTTCTATAAAAGGTTTTGCTACCAGATCTATATTAAAACTATTTTAATATTTATTGAGATTTTTCATTCAGATGGAATACTGGAAAATTGGTTACGAAAGGAGGAAAAATCTATTTTGAAAGTAATGCGAAAAAAAATCATATAAAAATACATTTTTTCTTGCTTTCAAAATTTCATCTGAAATATTCTTATAGGTATATATTCATAGAGTGTGTTAACTGCATATATAATGACAAATTTGATTGATCAGTTAGTAAAGTACATAATGTACATAATGGATATATTCATTTCCCATATACTTATGAATCTGTAAAAAGTAACTTCCGCAAATTTTATAATTATTCTTGCAAATGTTTCACAGGACTAAAAATTGTTCACTAAATAAGTTAAAAATAAGAAATATGATTATTTGATTATTATAGTATTTTTTAATATAATTGAAAGTAGAAATTTGGGATATTTTGTATCCAAAACAAGAAATTTTATTGACTGTTATTCTATACGAATAACAATATAGTATAGAAACTGTTAATATTTCGATGATTGATCAAAATTGAATACACCAAGCCAATAAAGTTTAAAATAGTTAAAAAATATAAAGAAAATAACCCATTAAAAATATATTTGCTGTGCCTTTGCCTTAGCCTACTTGATTTGTCCTTGATCTTGACCATTCTCGGAAACAAAATAACAAATAATTATCATAAATTTTTATACGTACAAATGTATATATGTATAAGTATGTAGGTAATGGGCGTTCTTGGTATTATTACTTATTTATTTATTTAATAATTGATATTGAAATCAATGTGCTACCCACATACATATGTACATACGAGTACAACGAATATATTATGGGGGCCGGGGCCAAGATTTGTGTCGGTAAATGTTTTTGCTTTGACTTGTTTTGGTCAAAACCAGTAAATTGACTACGTCAGTGAAATTGGCATAATCGCAATGACAACTAGTAGTGGCTGATAGGTAGGTAGGTAGCTAGGTACATAGGTAGGTTGTTGTGCCCCAAACAAAACTATTTATATGTATGTATGTACATTTTAAGTGAATATATGTCGCATAGGGAAGTGCTATAAGATATCAAATTTGCATACAATGTTTGTTACATTGTTAACCATCAAATATCCTGTCCATATGGAAGTAATGTTTATATTCAATAATAATTTTATATTAAATTTATATTAAAAAGAAGTTCAAGAGAATCTGACAATAATATAGGTCTTACCTGGATCATTCAGATGGCAGGCATGATAGGGATCGCCATTATATCCTGCTGGACAACTGCATACGGCGACATGATTTCTTGCCTGCGAATACACAAAGTGTAGGTGTGTGTATGTGTGTATGTGTGTCACAGAGAGTGTGTATATGAAGCTTAATTATAGTTGGCATTTCTACCACCTCTCTCAAATGGTGGTTATAAAGAGCAAGTGAAATAACTTACATCACAATTGGAACCAATGCCGCAAGCACCGACACATGGGTTAACGCAACGATTGTCCTTGCACTGCAGGTCACCGCGACAGTCGACATTGTCGAGGCATTCTCCGCGATTGCAGTGCGTAAGCGGATTACCACTGTAGCCCGGTGGGCAGGAGCAGACCGGACGTCCGCCGGCGGCTTCCTGGCAAACGGCATTCACACCGCACGGATTGCCACTGCATCCGTATGTCTGAGCTTCAATTTGGTTGTTTTAAAAGGGGAACAAAAGGGTATGGGGAGCCAGTATGGTGTGGAAGAGAAAAGATGGTACATGATGTAAAGGTGTTGTTCTTGTGCAAAATGGGTGTGTGTGTCTGTGTGTGTGTTAAGCAAATATTCGGTCATATTCAGTGTGTGTTAAAAATATATACTTTGGTGGTAGTTACTTCAACAGAAACAATTAAAACTAGACTATAATATATTGGATAAGTGCGTTTATATATGTACATATATGTACATATTTATATAGATATATCGGTTAGCTCATAAGTTGGTGCTTCTCTTTGTACATAAATTGTAGAATCATAACAGAAAGTGCATCATCAGTTTATATGTAGGTGTATATGTATGTATATTTTGTATTGTAAATACCACGTGTGTAGACCGGATCTCTATAG
The DNA here is from genome assembly GCA_018150375.1 of Drosophila sturtevanti. Lineage (NCBI taxonomy): Eukaryota > Metazoa > Arthropoda > Insecta > Diptera > Drosophilidae > Drosophila > Drosophila sturtevanti. The sequence continues at coordinate 147,428 of JAECWJ010000392.1, read as the reverse complement.
ACAACGCGCTGGAGGGCACGCCCATCACCATACGTATAATACGTACGATATGAGCAATTTAGACAACGTTTCTCGATTTTTTTACCTATGACCAAATTTGGCAGTAGACAAACCGCCAGGACGATAAGCGTTACCACGCCCACTAGCTGATGATGTTGATACTGAAAATGAAAAAATACAAAACAATACAAATGGGAATGAAATAATATATTATAGATTAAACTATATAATTTTTACATTTGAACTGACACGATTTTTATAATCATTTGTCCTATTCTGACTTAATTTCAAGGCGATTCGCATCAAAAGAAAAATTATTAATACTCTTTTAATTATTTAATTTATATATAGTAGAACTCCAATAATCCAGATCAATCTTATAATGTTAAAACTTTATATCTTGGGTGAGAAAATATCCATGAATATCATGATTATTATATATTATAATTATGATTATGATTATTTATATTATGATTAAATTTATAACTTCTTTAAATAAAATCTTTTTATTTTTAACATTTCTGTCAAGGTAAAATAAATCGTTTTGAATAATAATAATAGTCCTGATCATCGGAGATCGGGACAATTAAAGCTGTATTGTATTAAAATTGGTAGCAATAACTATATATGTATATACCTCTATGTAACTATATCTAACTATATATAACTGTATAACTATATAATAACTATACATATAACTATATATCTAACTGTACATACATATATAACTATGTATTATATATTTTAATTCTGGAATTCACTTAAATAGATCTAATTTAAACAAACTTTATAAACATAAATATATTTACAAACAATAATATAAATAATAAAAATTTATTCCGCAATGAATCAACTAATATTAAATTTATAACTTTATTAAAAATTGTATTTCTAAATTATTAAATAAAAAAAAAAAACAATCAAGCAGGTTGTCCTATAAAAGTGACTGCGAGTGTAACCCTAGTATGCGTGATGTGAAGTGATCTTGTACTTAATTTATTTTCCACAACGGTACATTAAAAAATTTCCAAGGACAATGAGATCTATTAGATTATATAGATTAGATTATTAGCCAAAAAAGGCTTGTCAAAATGAACTACTTTCAGTATGTAGTACATAACAGACGATCAAACAATTAACAAGGTATCCTTCAGTTGGGATCTATGACCACAATACTTGACGATGCAGATTGATGTGTTTGAATATAATGTATTCGAAAATCCAAATTCTATATATTCTGAGAATTCCCAAAGCATAAGAGACCATGTCAAACTCTATTCTAAAGAAAGTTCTTTTGAAATGATAAATATTAGTATAAAAATTTAAAGGAATAGATCTCTTGTATTAGGCAATTGTATAACTTTATACCCAATTGCATAGAAATCAATCATAGAACTTTATTAAATTTTCCTATAATTTCAGTTGACGATTTAGAATTTTCTTTATAATTTTTTATTATATAAATTTTTAACTTTTGTACTTGGTCATCGATCTTGCTACTGAACTTTATAATTTGATTTCTAAAATGACAGATCTAAGCAACAATTCACACAATGTTCCAAAACGAGTCAAAAGCTAAATTAAAAAAAAAAAACCCAACTTAAATCTTTATATATTATTTGGATATTTTTTTTTTCTCTTTTTCTGTGTGTTCCTGTACATCGGCTGGCATTTACTTTATGACTATTCCGACAGGTCATAGCGAACTTTGTTGAGATATTTAATGGAATTTATCTGCTTGACAGCAGATTTGCACCAAATATAGTTCCCCTCGATAATGATCATGATGATGATAATGATGATGATGATAATGATGATGACTTTAGTCAAGGTGATATAATCATCATCATCATCATTTTTGCTTTGTGGATGACACATCAAACATATATACATATATATATATATAAATATATATATGTATATTGTTTAAAAACTTGTTATCTGCCGACACTTCTTTGGAAGTTCAATTTCAACTGAAATATGAATCCAAATACAATAAGATTATGTAAATTGTCACAGCTGCTGGTATTGGAATTGTTTTTGACCGGATTTGGTATGATTTAATAATGCTTTAATACTTGATTAGTGGCACAAATGTGGGCGTATTTGAATGAATTGCACTAATTTATGTAACTAACATTTAGTATATATTTAAACGGATAAACCCTTAAATTAAAATTTCCAATTACGGTATAAGAATTATCCAGAAATTAAGCAAGTTAACGAAAATTGTAGACATTTCATTACACATACATATATACATATATAAAATGTATAAAATATATAAAATATTCGACAGTCAGGGACGAAATCTGTCATTGAAAATTTGACTTTTCGACTGATCGTTGAGTTTGGCAATTCTATTCGAAAATTTCTGGCTGGGCGCCGACTTACAATACCCTGTGAAATAGTAATAACATTTAATCCGTTGAGAGCTGGCTGTATATATACAATTGAAATTTACTTTAGATCTTACATTTATACTTTTAAACATATGATTAGATTAAAAAATTATATAAAATTTAATAAATTTATAATAATTATTTTCCATGTGATCTTTAAACAGAAACCATTCTTTGTAATAGTTAGGTAAAGTCTGATCTCTCAGGTTAAAGGATTAAATAGTGAAATTTCACTACTTGCAAGGATCTCTCATTTCTCTTATTGATATTAGAGAATATATATATTTTTTTATTGATTTGGTATTCAGAATTTTGAAATAAAATTGATATAGGAATATATATTTCTTTCGTATCTGTTTATAATTTTTGCTTAGATTAAGACATATCGTACATATATGTATGTATATATATTTATTATACATCATTTATAGTGTATTATCTCTGTAACTAGCCAATTTGCTCTGCTGTTTAAGTATTTCTTTGTCAAGATTCACGGTATTAACTTCCAACTTGTTGTCGGAAATCGATCTTAAATCAAAGCTAATGTCGATGGCATTGTTTATTAGGGGTATTTCCGTTTATATACGTTTATATTTTTATTTCATTCATTTTTTCCCTTTGTTTCATATTGTTTTTTTCTCTTTATTTTGTGTTCTATGTTTATTTAGTTACTTTTGTTTCCACAATATTTAATTTTTTTTTCCTTTATATATTCTGTTCACGTACTTAAAAAACACACACACGTACTCGTACACAGTTTTTAATGCATTTTTTATGACGATGGCTTGGGCTTATTTACATGGTAAACATTTGGTCAATGGCCAAAACACTTACCATTCTCCAGTTACCGATTATTTACAATGGTCGCAATAATATTAATATATTTAACTAAATATTTAGAAAACAATAATATTTAAAACAAAAAAAAAAAACAAAACCAAAAATAAATTAATAAATAAATAAAAATGAAATTAAAAAAAAAGAAGAAATTGGAGAAGTATTTATGCCACTTGAAGCGTTCAATTTGAACTGAAGCACCTTCTAGACGGACCTGAGCTATTTATATGGAGCGTCTCCATTGGGCATTACTCTTGGTACTCAGGTGAGAACAGTTGAGAGCTGAGATAATGTTGTTGTCGTTGTTGGCGTCATCCCGTTTTGCCATCAATTTCCCCCCCCCGTCACACACACACACTTACACACCCCGGCCGCTCTAGTCACAAGTTCTCTGGTAACCCTCCTTTGGAATGGGGGCCGGCGTTGACAAACTTGGCTCGGTTTGGCAGTCGGAACTACTTTTTGTTTCGTTATTTCATTTTTGTTTTGTTTGATTTAAGCTAAAAAGTTATTTGTTGTATCTTTCAGATATAGTCGATCAGTTAGTCAGTCAGAGTCCGTCCATTTGTCAGTCAGTCACCCAGTCACACAGTCACTCAGTCAGTTATTCATTCATTAATACATTTTGTTTAGGCATCGAGTTATTTATAAGCGCGTACTTGACAACTTTGACTATGGCTCTAAGGTTTCCATACAGATGTAGATGCGTAGGCGTTAGCATTTCATTGTTTTCAACTGAGTGTTGAATATATATTTATATATATATATATATACATTTTTTTTATTATACACACATATTTGTATGTTCATATTCAAACATGATTCAATTTGTTTTTAGAAACAACTATCTATTACCTAGTTAACACAGTTTGACAGTCTATAATGTTATGGAATTCGGTAATGATTAATTACCCATATCAATATAATACCAAAAATTCTCTTCTATTGATGGTAAAATTCTAAAGTTAATTTCTGGTCTTTCTGGTCTTTTATGAAAAAAAATAAGTTTAGAGATCAACCAAAAAGAATTGTAATTTATTTCATCTATTTATCATTTTGTATCGGAAAAAAACTAGTTTGTTTATAAAAATATTGATTAGGTTTTATATATTATGTGTCAGAAATTATAATAATAAATAATATGGTTATAAAGATAAATTTATTATTATTTAAATAATAAAAGAAAATGATTATCTATAGGATTGATAATTTTGCTGAAATAATCTATTTTCTATTTATTTCATCTGTCAAAACTTTTAGACTAAATATTTTTTGATAATTTTGTCTGTTAAAATTTTTAGATTTTTAGAATTTTAATAATTTTGAAAGTTTTTGTACACATCGTGGGAAATTCTTTTAAAATATTTGATAATTTTCCAAAGTTATTTGATATTATGTAAAACCAAAAGTTTTATAATTATAGTATTTGCTTTCTATTTACATTAATAAATATATATGACTCAAATTGGGCTAACACCAATATCTACAAAATAAGAGAAAAAAGTTAAAATAAGAATTTGGTTATTTTTGAATTGAATTTTATTCTGAAAAATGCAAAAAACATTCGTTTTTATACTAAGTTTTCAATTGTAGGAATATGTCATCAAAAAGAACAGCCGCTAACCAGGTGGCAACCTTTTTTAAATCTGAACAATAAATGTAAATATATTTGCAAAGAAAAAGTATTTGCGGATTTATTTTATGAAATCTTAATTAAATAAATTAAAGCTTTTTTTTACTATTGAAGATAAATTTAATTAAAATAATGTAAACTAATATGGAAAATTAGATACTCAATACTTGAAACCTTATCTTTTTTCCAGGGATACGAGAAACATAACTAAAACTGTAACACAGTTATTATACAGTTAGTTTAGACAATATTTTGCTGTAAGTCCGAAATTAACTCCGAAAATGAAATTCAAAAGATATTTGGATGATTTGGAAGAGTTTAAATAAAAATGGTAAAAAGAAATTCTCTAGAGATTTCAGATGGATGAGTCAAAGATGCCGATTTATTATTAATATTAAATGAGATTCTCTTTCTGACCATTTGTGAAATAATTTTAAATGTACTTTAATGAAACATAGTCGATATACCCATAAATATACCCTCTATTAGATAGATATTTAATTAAGTAAATATAATGAAGAGATGATTTGGTATTCTGGTATTAATTGCTCAAAATATTCTCTATAAATTGCTCTCTCGCTCTCTCTCTCTATCTTTCTCTTTGTCTATTTCTTCTGTATCTTTTGGATCAAGTTTTATTGTTTGTTTGTTAATTTTTTTCTTGTTACCTACAAATATAGTTAACACATTTGTTTTCTTTGGTTGCTTTGTTGTTATTGCATACGTTTTATTAATTACTTATTTCTTTTGTTTAAATATGGTCATACTTGTAGTTATATCAATTTGTTTATCATATGAGGGCGTCACAGACTTATTTGTATTGAATTCAATGCAAAATTTAACTGCAATTAAATGGATACCAACAAGTGAGAATAAATTCTTCTTTAACAATTGCAAATATGTCATCAAATACATATATTTATATGTATATGTATGTACATACATACATATGTATGCATACATGTGTCCGGCATTTGTTTGTTTCAGCATTTGATAAAATTTCAATTTAAAAACTGTCGGAAATTAATAAAATTAACCAATTAAAAGGGAACTCTAAAATAGAATATCTGATTAACATTTCATTTCCGTCGGCCCAAAAGTGTATAGCAAGAATACAGACAGAAATAACATTATAGCTATTTAGTATACATATATAATTTATATGTTAGAATACATCTGTATGTATGTATATGTATGTAAATATGTAGGCAAATCATTTATATAAATCAATAAGCATCCTTCTAACATCTTCAACGAATCATCCAGGAATTCTGCTCATTACTTGAGGAATTATTGATGATTTTGTATGAAAATCATTGGGAAATCAAATGTTGTGTTTTTGTGTGGCCATCGTCCAATGTATTCCAAAGAATTCCTTCAGGAATTTCGAAAATAATTTCTCTGGAGTTCCACAAAAGAAAAAAAACACTTGAAATCCATTTAACCTTCAAGCTGGTCGAAGTTTGTATACCCTTGTAAAGTCTACGTCTAGGAATTGCGTGTTACAAGTCAAATCTGTCAAATTTTGAAAGAAGAATTTATATATACATGGATTATTATTAATAAAGATAATAACTTAAAAGGCAACCAACTATTTGATTTATTTTTTATTTTATTTTTGTTTTCAACGATTGTTAATAGAATATTAATGATAATATTCTGGTCATATATACATATTTTGTTATAAAATATTGGACAATATTATATTAAAAGAGTAGAAAACAAAAATATTTCTCTTTCATTTTTTAAAAATGTTATTCACTTTCAATATATACAAACATACATACATACATATATCAAATATTTTTCAAATAAAATACTTAAAAAAATGAGTTAAATGAGGAAATAACACATTTATAGTTAATTGTATAGTTGTTTCGATAAGTGGCTAATTTGAAAATAAAAATTGGCTTCTATTTAACTAATTGAGATCAATTTGTCATGGACACTTACTTTAATTGAATTGTCAATTGCAATTTGGCAAACTATCCAGGTGTAAATTGTCTCAGAGTCTAACCAATTTGAATATGTCAATTGGCTGTAATTGGCCTTAAATTGACTTATACATTTTGGTTCATCATCAAGCGCCATTTGGTCCGTATTCGTATCCTGTTTGTGTTTTATAGATTTAGACCTGTTACCAATGACAATTTGTCGCCTGGTGGTCAAAATTTAATTATGCATTTCCCGTAAATCTTTGGCCTAACACAGCTCATTTGTCAAATGCTCAAGGTCGCGACAGGTTGCCCAAAAATACCCTTAACTTCTCTCCCCTCTACCCCCACCCACCCATCCTCGGTCCTTGTTTGTGCCTTTCTAGTCTGGTTACAGTCACTCTGTTGCTCTGTTCATAATTTATGCCGCCCAAATCAATCATATTCAATCATGGCTGTGTATGCTGTATCTGACGGATACCGGACTAAGCCCAATGCCAGTTACCCGGGTCACTTCTCACCAGATTTCGTTCCCATTGACAAATGTTATATAATCAATTTGGCTTTATTAATTTGAATATACACCACCTGTGTGCTAAAGCACATTCTACATCTTAACGGTAGTAAATTTCTTCTCGCTTTCTTCCCCTTCATATTTTTGGTTTTTTTTTTTTTTACTCACCTATCCATCTATTCATCTAACCACCTACCTATATATACATATATTCCTTCCACCCTTCCTTCCTCTCATTGTTGATAGCGCAAACAAATTCTACTTAGAGTCAGTCATCAACGGATCTCGACAAATTTGGGATTTCGGCAAACGGGTTTCCATTTTTTTTGTTTTTGTTAAATTTGTTTTTTTTTTTTTTGTTTTTTTTTATTTGATTAAACATCTAACCATATTTGTGATATTAGCATATAAAATACAATTCAAGAGTAAATTGGATGACTAATCGTTTAGTTAAACATCTGTATTAATTATTTTCATCATTTAGCACAAATGCAAATTATATTGTTTGAACAAACATATATATAATGAGAAATCATTATATGATCAACAATTTTATATTAAAAGATCAAATAAAAATTTGAAAAATATGTAAGCAATAAGTCTAATCAATATATACTTAGAATTAGTGACAGTTGATTATTTAACAAATAATATTAGGTACATATCACATTATTAGAAATGGAGAAACAAATTCCGCTCTTTTGTTGATTTTCCTAGTTGAAATTTTGACAAGATTTGCGAGCTTGTAGAAATATTGAATGATTCCTAATTTCCATAGGAACAGGCGAAACAATGGAAGCAGTTGATGATGATTCTTCATATTATTCATGAAGGATATAGGATATTGCAAGCATGTTAATGTCGGATCCATTAGCTCAATTTTCTAGTTAAAAGTTTCAAAATTACCTGACTTTCAGAAATATTAAGCCGTCTTTCTTTTTTTTTTTTTTTTTAGCAAATTCTCGCTTAGATCTTTGACAGTAGAGTATTAAAGGAGTAATATAGAAAAATGATTAAATTGTGTAATATTTCAGAGAGGCTTAAATAAATAAGGACTAGAAAAGTCAGCATTAGCTGATGAAGGATTTTCGTATTTAGATGACTTTAAAATATCGATTTGGATTAAATTCATAAAGAAAATTATATGAATTTATATTTAGATATGAAAAAGAAACGAAAAGACTATTCTATAGTCTACACTTATATTATACATATAGTGAGTAGTTTGTGCAATTGGTTCATGCATATCAAATACATATATTCTAACGGGCGGCCAATTGTCAACTTTTGGCTAATTTGTAGTATAATTTGCATAATTTAGGAGATATGATGGACTATAAAAGTGAGCTGCTAAGACAGTTGGCCAGTTGAATTGAAAAATAGTATGTTAGCCGTGGACTCAACGCAAGCCTTTCGATACCATTGGCAACTATTTAGCCTACTGGGTGTACATGAGCCCAAAGTGAATACGTTTTGGCATAGTCATTATAAAATTTACAGAATAATATTTTTCATATTTTCGTACATTGTTATACCATTAACTGTTATTGTGCGGCCCATGTTGGCAACATCTTTGGGAACACTTTGTGAGGGTCTATGCATTGCAGTTCCCGATATATTTGAGCTACTCAAGTTGGCCAATGCGTGGAGAGTTCGTGGGGAGCTGCAAAAAACTCACAAGATTTTTCGGCAACTGGACAAACGTCTTAGTACCCGGATTGAGAAAGATATCATTAGGTCAACTATGATAAGAGGACATCGCATTTTTTTTATGCTCGTTGCAGTGTTTGTTTTGTTATTTGGAACAGGATTATTGCAAATATTTTTGTCCAATGAGCGTATGTTGATCTTTCCACTTTGGGTGCCATGGAATTGGTGGGATAGTCGAAGGATTTATATAATAACTTCATCGGCTATTATACTTGGGCTTGTGGCACAAGCATTGCTGGCCCTAAACAATGATACATATCCGGTATCCTATCTCATAATGGTGGCTGCTCATATCAATGCACTGGGAAAACGTGTATTAATTATCGGTCATAATCATCGATTAACACGGTCGGAACGTCATCAAAAGTTGATCAAAACTATTACCGATCATCAGCTGATATTGGAGTACGTTGATATTGATGAATGATTTATTTATTATATGCATGTATTAGACTTAAGAAATTTTTGCAAATTTGAATTTGAATGCTTGATCAATATCAAAGCCGAAGCAATTCTTCTAGAAGTGAGTGAGTGCAGAGTGTAGTCAATCTAGAGAGTGATTCATCGTCCATTTCCATAGGATTGCTTAGAAGTTATCCCATTTGGAGATTGATTCTTTCACCATGCCATTTCGGTACTTTTTTCCAGATAAACTGATTCTCTTTTCAATTCACTAAACAGAGCTATGTACATATATGTAGATTTCCTTCTTGATAAGGCAACATCAATGATAAATGAAACAACTAATCATATATTTATCGTTTTACTATATTTCAGATTATTCAACATTTTGCAGTCTGCATTATCTATGGCATTCTTTTTTCAATTTGTTTGCACAGCCATTTCGCAATGTACGGCCATCTTTTTCTTGGCCTTTGTGAAAACGAGCTTGGCTCGTATTATTAATATGATGTTTGTTCTTATAGCCATTACGAATGAAACATTATTTATTTGCTACGCTGCGGAAGTTCTTAACGATGCCGGCGAGAAACTATCGATAACCATCTATTCATCCGATTGGCTGAATCAATCAATTCGATATCGACGTGATCTCTTGTTCATGTTAATGCGTTCCCAGCGTTCTACTAGCATTAGAGCAGCTGGATTTATAAGCGTTCGTGCCAGTACTATGATTACGGTAAAAAAAAAGAGAAGGGATACACACCTTGCATTATATAGAATTAGATTAATATACTATTAAATTAATCTATTTACAGGTAATCAAAGGTGCCTATACCATGTTTGCGCTTTTGAACGAAATGACCTAAATATAAGATAAATGATTTTGAAATCAATTGTATGCATAATGATCCAATAAAGTTTTATCACACGAATCAAAATCGTAAATTAAAATATTTTAAAAAATGTTTTTTTTTAACCGATAAATGCTATATATATGCTATATATACAGGGTGGTCCTGTGCGTTGCTGAAGCAAATGCGATTTCCTATTCGATGGAGAACAAATGGACACGAAACTCTCTACGCTAAGTAAACTATTAATATTTATATAACAAAATCGAAATTACGAAACGATATATATATCTATATGCTTGATCAGTATCAACAGCCGAGTCAATTATCCACAAAATCTTAGAGATTATACAAGCAAGATCTACCAAAATTGGTTGGTCTATCTCTTGAATGTACTCAGATCATACATACATATACATATATGAAAAACTAATATCAGAAAATATCAGAAGGATGGGATTACTTCGGCCGTGAAATAGCTCGTATACTCCTGCAGATTGCCATACAGAAAAAAACTCTTTATTATGTTTGGCAGAATCTTTCAGGAGTTCGATTGTACGCAAATCTGTTATAATACATACATATATGGTCGACCGATTCTGGTGAAAAACTCCATAGAGATATTTCTAAATTTATCTTTGATTGATCACATGGGAGTTTCATGATATAGTCCACCGATTTTAATCAACTTTATGAAATACATTAAGTGTTATAGAAAACTGTTAAAATTTAAATCAAGTACCACTAAATACTTAGTTAGTTAAACTTATTCAGGGATATAAATTAAGTTGTGACAATTAATGACAATTCTATCAGTATGGCCATTTAATGTTAATTTGTTGCTGTTGTTGTTGTTGTGCAATTAGAGTTGCTGCTTCTGTTAAAAGTGTTGTCAGGTGCCAGAAGGAGAGACGAGCCAACTTTTTCATAATCCAAGTAGACGGGCCTCTGTTATGTTCTCTAAATGGACTAATCAAGTTTTTCATTTATACAGTCTGATGCCATAACCCGGGCAGTAAACATCGTTCGGATCTAAGTTAATCAAAATTATTTAAGTGAAACAAAACGGGAAAACCGAAAAGTAATTAAAAACAAAAAAAAATTAAACAAATTGTGTGCAAATTTTGTTTAAATTTTCACTCATTTTCCAACTATTTTCATTTTATAGCCATTCGCCAAAGCCGAAGCCAAAGCCAACTCGTGAAGGAAGACGAAAATTATGTATATATAAGAAAATACAAAATACATATGTATACATACATACATACATATATATACAAATATATATAAAGGGAAACTGCTACACAAACAATGTTACACAAAATCGTGGCCAAATAAAACGTCTCTAAACACATCTGGGCACATCTGAATGGAGACTGCGACGGTACCGGACCATCAAGCTATGGATTGGGTCTGTGGATTTGCATCGTGGAATAACACTTCAACTCAAGGAAATACTAATCGAACAAATTAACATTATATATATATACATACATTTGTGTGGTCTATACATTCTCTGATAGTATTGCTGAACACATAAAAAAAAGAATAATAATATACAAACTAATTGATTGACGAAGTATATATGTATGTATTTCTGTACGTTTCAAGATTTTTTTTATATTCCACTTGGCAATAGAATGTGGGAAAGGAGTTGTCCATCCAATTGCATCCAGTGGCTTCTGAAATTTCAGTTTAAGGTTTTCTAATATGTATGTTATTCTTTAAAACAACAATCTATGTGATTGCACGTGTTTTTCATATAAATATGTATATATATTTTGGTGTTTTCCTACAAGACGTAGAAGCCTTTATACAGTATTCATAATCGCATTGAATTGCCGGATGTTAAACTTAGGTTAATACCATATATTCTATCGATAGCTGATAACTTAAGAAATGGCAACTCAGTGTTATAGGGTTATAAGGTTAATAGAGGGGAAGGTTGAGGGGAAAGAAATGAATGTACGACTGGGAGGCTATAACTTTGATGCGGCTTAATGATGCGTATCGTGCGCCTGGGTCATAACGCGTGTCGCCATTTTGCCATCATGTCAGAGCCGGAAGTGTGCATTTTTAGCAAGTGACTGACGCCACTGACATCCACCGGAAGTTGTTTATCTTATGCACGCGTTTTCCATCCTTCCATTTAATATTTAAATTGAAGTATATACATACATATATTTTTGTTCGTTTTCAATTCTTTTCATTTTTCTTTTGCATTAACGAATTTACGTTTTTTATGCATGTAAAATCTGCGTGTATGTACTTATGTTTGTATGTATGTGTGTATGTATGTATGTGTATGAATGTATATTAACTCTTGGCATGTTCTTATTATAATGCATATAATATTATTATAATCCTTCAGTTCATTATTAAATGAATTTACAGGAAATTGCTGAGTAAAAAGTGAACAAAAATACAATATAAATAAAACAATCAAAAAAGAAAAGAAAGAAAAAAAAAAAAGAAAGGAGAAAAAAAGGTTGCGGCTTTAAAAGCTTTGCCACCTGTATCACTCAACATATACATATATAACTTCTTGATGATTATTTTAAGAGAAGCCACCGGTTGCGGTGATGGGACCCAGGATCAGAGCTTAATCATATTTGTACAAAAAGGGATATCTGTACATACATATGTAAATAAATGTGTACATACATAATGCAGACCCGACTTTTATTTAAATGAAAATTCTATACCCTTAGCAATTAATTGATATTACGAACTATACGAAACAAATATAGATATATGATAAATATTTATATTGTCAAACGATCAATTAGATTTATTTATCGAAATACAGTTAGTTAAACACTTCTACGGTCAAAAGGACACCGTTTTAAGTGTGTGTGTGTGTGTGTGTGTGTGTGTGTGTGAGTGAAGAATCAATATACCCGCTTAATAAAAAATTGCAATAATATTTTTAATTTAATGACAAGCAAAACTTTCATTCATTTATACAGCAACTTAAAATACTGCATAAAAATGATTAATAAATCTATGTTTCATCTGTCAGTTGGTTAAATATGAGATTAACATTGATTTTATCATCATCATATAATCCTTTATGAGCATTGTATATGAATTTCTGTGATTTAATTACTTTGCTTTTATATAGCATATCTGGATATTTGTATTGTATTTCAATACTTTTATTAAACACTCAAGTTGAAAAGTAAATTTTTCAGGCAAATAATTTAATTTATGAAAGTAATTTTATTACACACTTATATATATATATATATATATATATATATATATATATATATATAATTTATGCAAACATAAAGATATTAATTACAAATAACAAGTTTATAGCTAATATACAATATGCGAGTTTATTGAAATTTTCAAATATTTACATTACAAAACCAAAAACAAAACAAAAAAACCATATGAAAAAAAATTGAAAAATAGGGAAAATGGAAAAACAAACCCAACAGATTGGCAAACTCATTAAAAGTTTAAAAGTAAAAAGTATCGGTACATGAGGCATATAATAAACAAACAAAATGAAAATAAATAAATAACAAAAATCAACAACTGTGTGGCTTTAAAATTAACTGAAATTTAGTACATATTTAATTAGCGGTAGTATAAGTATAGAAAAAAAATTAAGCAATGTTTAGAAGACAAAAAAAAAAAAAGAAAATATTAATAATAAATACATGAAAAGGGCAGAAAACCTATACTTTCGAACCGACTTTCGAATACCCACTACCGAATAATGTTTAAACTTAAATAACAAAATATTAGAAAGTTTATCGTATTTGTTTTTAATTCCATTATTATAAGAAGGATCAGATCATGCAATATTCTCTTGTTCTTTTTCAATTTTCATACGCAAAGCATTAAAGGATTTTTTGTTTTATTTTTTCTTAATTTTGGTTACTACATTTATATATAAATATATGTTCATAATATCTTTAATAGCAACAACAAAGGTCAATCCAATTTAATTCCTCAATGGATACAGAAAGGAGACCAATTTAAAAAAAAAATATAGTTTTATATAGATACATATATCTTCTTTATGATTTTCTCAATTATTATCTAGCCGGATAATAATGGAGAATCGTATCGAAGATATGAGAGAAAACAATAATACTGAGAGTCAAATTTCTAACAAAAGAAGGGCATAAAAATTTGACTAATTATATGGAAGTCTATTATAGGGTAACAAATTATTCGTTGTTGCTGTTGAAAGACTTGCTATGAGAAAGCAAAATCTTGCTATATATAATATATATACATATGTATATATCTCTCTAAACACGATACATACTTTTGTATATAGAAATATATATAGATATATCTAACTTTGTCCGGAAATAAAGTCGACGTATGTTGCTGTTGCTGTTGCTGTTGTTGTTGTTACTGTTTTAGTAGTTATTGCTGCTGCTGTTGTTGTGGATGTTGTTGTTGTTGTTGTTGCTAATGGTATTTATTGTTGTCATCATGAACGCTTTAGGGATATTTCACAATATTCGATGCGGCCGGCAATGATGCTGCTGCTTTGATGCCACCTGGCAAATGTCCTCCACTTGTTGCGGTTGCTGTCGTCGCATGTTGCTTTGGGTTAACTATTGCTGTTGTTGCCGTTGCCGACGGGTGATACAAATGTGTACCATAATGCACGGCACCCGGATGGCTAAAATATGGTATAATGGCTGGTGAAGCTGCTGCTGATATTGCACCAGTACCGGGAACAGGAATAGGACCTGATTCTGATCCCGGACCTCGACCACCAGCAGCAGCAGCAGCAACAGCAGCAGGAGCAACAGCAATAGCTGGTGTTACTCCTTCAACGTATGGCGACACATATTGCTGCGGGCCATGATAGAATTGTTGTTGGATTGGTCCAGGCATCCCTTGATAGTGATGATAATGGTGTATGGGTGGTGCTGGTGGTGGTGATGGGGATAGGGTATTGGGTAACGTGTTCGCTGCTGACAATCTGACAACTTGAATTGGTGGCGTTGATTCATGTGCCAGATTGTAAGCCGCCTTTGGGATATTATTGCTAAAACGTGGCGATATGGCAAATTGTTGCTGCTGCTGCTGTTGCTGCTGTTCGATGGGTGGCGCCTGCACATAAATTGGATTGTAGTGTATGATGGGCAGAGGTTGCTGTTCCTGATGATGAGTAGTTGTTGTTGCTGCTGCTGCTGCTGGCTGTCGAGTGGATGTTGCTATTCCTGCCGTTGGTGTTGGTGCTGCAACGGAAGGAGCTGCTGGCGTGTATTTATGTTGCTGCTGCTGTTTGATACGTTGTATTTGTTGTTGCTGCTGCTGCTGCTGCTGTTGCTGATGTTGTGCATATGCTATGTGAAATTTCAAAAATGAGAGAGAAAATAAAAGAAAAACAAAAAAAAAAAAAGGAAAAACTAAGTAACTATGTTACAGGCACTAATTATCCGTTCCCAAAGGCTTTATCTTTTAACACTCACTTAAATTAGTGCCTTAAAATTGCTAAGCCAGTTATTTCTGATATCACAATATAATTTAACGATAAATATTCAATATATATATTCATATGTACCTATAAGTTATTCCTATATCAATAAACTTTTCTTTTTCTCTTACCATATAAAGAGGTTCCTGGATGTTCATTAAATATTGCTGCCGGCTGATAGACACGTTGCAATTGTAATTGTGGTGTTGATGTTGCTGAATGTTGATAGATAACTGGTTGAGCGTAGAGAGTTGCTGCTGAGGGTGGTGCAATTTTAGCATATAACGATTGTTGCTGCTGTTGCTGCTGCTGCTGCTGCTGTTGTTGTCGCTGTTGTTGCTGCAGCTGGTGTTGTTGCAATTGCTGGGCGGCAGCCAATAATACGCTTGCAGGTATTCGTAAATAATGTTGCTGTGGTTGCTGTTGTTGTTGTTGTTGTGGTGGTTGGGTACTTGCTGTTGGTGGTGCACTGGCTGCTTCCGTTTGATAGTAGGGTCTGTACATACCCTGATGATCACGTGCCAATGGTCCAATGAGCTGTAAAATTGGGTGTCTATTTGTTGGTGGTTGTGGTGGCGGTGGTGGTGCATTTGTCGATGTACTTGTACTAGCAGTGGTGCTAGTGGTTGTTGTACCACTAGTTGAAGCCGCTCCAATCAATCGCTGTTGCAATTGTCTCATATATGATAAGGGTATGGCTATAATATACTGAACACGTTGTCCTGCCGTTGGAGCAACACGGACAGGAGCTGCTGATGACACTTGCTGATACTTTTGCTGAAGTGCGTTATGGTATTGCTCTTGCGGTACTAGAGCAGCGGTTAAGTGGTATTGATGCGGTCCAGCACGCTCATAAATGCTTGGGCCGCCCACCTCTGGATTTAGCTCTGGATAATTAACCGCAGGTCGCTGATAAAGTTCCACTTGGGGTGGCACAGCAAAGCTAAAACGATGCGGCGTACCATGCACTCCAATCCGATGTGATTGCTTCTGTTGTTGTTGCTGTTGCTGCTGCTGTTGGTGTTGGTGTTGTTGTTGCTGCTGCTCCTGGTGCACTCCGATAGGAGTGGGCGATGGTGTTGGCAATATGGCAGAATACCGAATTCCGCCACCATTTTCCGGTTTCTCATAGTATGTCTGCAAATGTTTGAAGAAGATATAGAAGATATAGATGAAGAAGAAGATGATGGCATGGCGTTAATTAAATGCATTCTGGTTCCCTGTGGTTACTTCTTACTCCTTGCTGCTTTGGTCTGTATACATACTTGTGGTGCTGCCTCAGCTGCCGTATAACGAACAGTTGTGGGTTGAAATATGGGTGAACCTGCTCCCTCATAAGGATAAACGGCGGATGATGATGATGATGCGGATGATGGTAGAGAGTAGATGGGTCGAAATTGTCCATCTTTGTTCGGTTTGATTGCGTACACAGAATCTAGTTATTAAAAATTGTATTTATTAGATAAACACACGCACACACACACACACACACACACACAGACACATCAGCATACCAAATTAATAATAATTTATACCTGTTTGATCCGATGAATCACGTTTCTCTGTTTTTGATCCCTTCATCTCCTCGACACTGGGTGTTAGCTTTGTACTCTCAACGGTCTCAACCTGGGCAACAATTGTATTTTTACCCCCCAACTCTTCATCTGCTCCGCCCACTGTCAAAATGGAGAAGCAAGCGATAACTATCGCAAGCTGGAAAAAAAAAACAAAAATAAAATAAATGGATTAATATATAAATAACTAAAAGGGCAAAGATTATATCAATTGTCATATTCATTTTCCAACATAAATTAAGCAAATTAATTGTTGAGTTATGTGAGTTTTTCAATTGATTGAAAATGGGTATATTAGCTATATGGTATCTATTGATTTTTGATTTTACATAGAACATAGATTTTTTATTTGTGTTTAAGAAAAAATTAAATTAGAAAAGTTTTAAAAAAGATCATTTTAAATATAATTACGTGATCTCCAATAATAGCCATACAGATCTACCGATATTTAACATACACATATATCTAACATAGATTTATATAAATATTCTTATAAACAAAGAAATAGGCTTAATTTTTTTAATAAGCTAAAAGCCATTGATAATAAGATTTAAATGTCTTAACTAACTAATACGAAAATGATGGCAACATTAATGAAGCATATATTAACTTACGTTTACATTAAAGAAAAAAAAAATTAATAATAATTGTAATTTAAAAAAAAAAGAAAAAAACAAAATGTTTATGCCATTTACCGGCAGTCGGTCTATATCATCTATTTGTTATACTCATGTTATAATATTATTAAATTGATTTATATGCAATTATGAATTAAGTTGAACTACAGCAACATGCAATGTTGTTACTATTATTTATGTATTATTATTATTTCCCTGTGCACATAATTAATAACTAATTATTACACTGTATGAGTTATGTACAATGAACCTGCCATTGAGGTAATTATTGTGCATTCATCTCATCTCTCCATTCGCTTTTCCTTAATTCAATTCGCATGTGTTGCGAAAATTAAGCAAATTTTACTACTATGTTAAAAAATGTTATTATATTATCTAGGTATATAAAAAAAATCCAAATAACTATTTTTATATATTTGCTTTAAACATATCCCTATGCCTTAATGCATGTGATCTTGAATGAAACAAAAAAAAAAAAAATTGAAGAACCATATACCATATATGAAATATGTATAAATATATATATTTACACATTTGCATACATATATCATAAATATTATAAATTTCAATTTTATATACAACTTGGATTTACTCAAATATGTAAGGTAAGATATAAGATATAAGAAAGAAAGAATTTTAGTACATTTTATGTACCAGAAACAAAATTAAATTTAAATTGTAAAAATTTATTCAAAAAATTGAAGTATAATCAAAATTTATGTGGTAGTACATATATATAGTACATTGATAATCCAAAAAAAATCGAAGCTCTATATGGTATCAATTATCATCATATATAATTAAAATAAATAAAATTGATTCCATGTCCATTTCATTGACTTAATATCTGTTATATTTCATTTATAATATTTTATATAATTTTACTACACAGACAGATAGAATAATTAATTTTAGTTTAAAATGAAAAAAAATATGAAAGTTAAATTACTCATAATTTTTCTATAAATATTTTCATTTTATACATATAGATATATTATTCATTTACCCTTATGGATACCATTTTTTGAGATATATATATATATATATATATATATATTTATTTATTTTAATATGTGTTATGATTTGCTCGTTTTATTTTAATTTTATATTACTTATTTTATTTTTCTTTTGCTTTTTATTGTAGCATTATTTATTCGTTTGTCACTCAATTAAAATTCACTTTGCAGCTGAGACACAAAAATCAATATAAAAATAAAAATCACACAAATTGCTGCTATTGTTTATTTTTATTATGTATTAAACAAAAACTAATTATACAAAAAATTGAAGCGAAAAAACAAAAAAAATTACAGCAGTGGAAAGAAAATTAATTGCATTTGGTGTAAAAGTAACAAATAACGCGCGCTTTTTTTTCTTAGCGTTTCTTTTTGGTTTTGCTTTCGTTTTTGTATCGCGCGAATTGGCATCTGGCGTGTAGCTAACGTCTTGGCCAACAAAGTGAGAGTGAAATGGGTTCGGCGTCTTAGCGGCATTTTATAGTTTTGGTCTATACACACAATATTGCCGACACTGAATTAAAGTGCAAAAACCTTGGTCTATGAAACAATTGTGGAACAGAAATTATGTCCATTAACCGATCAGCATTACCTGTTGATGGGATTTGGTGCAATGCGGAATCTCCACTTGGTCATTGTCAGTGTCAGTATTTGTTTTTGTTTTTGGTTTTTGTTTAGTTATGCTGCTACTAACTATATAATTTGCAAATATATCTATGTACTCCTGTTTAAGGCTTCTTCAAAGTTTATTCAATTTTTATTTTTTTTTTTGGTTTGTTTAAAAAAAAAAACGACAATAACAGATCTAACAACAAATGGTTTTTGCGGTTTTGTTAGCTTAGTTTTCACCTTTGTTAGCGTTATTTTCTGTCTCTCGACCTAATGCAACTTTCAGTTAGTTTTCGTACTAATTAAAAATGTTAAATATATAAGTACAATTCTGTGTACTTAGAAATATTTATATAATGAGAAATTACAGTTGGGATTCCAGCAATGAAAGGTGGAAGCAAAATTATCGCCAACAATTGAAACTACCAGCTACCTTTAGACTATAGATAAAATCATTAAAAAAACAGAAATGTTTAACATTTTAAATGTTAAAACTCTTTAAAAAAGAAGAGTATTTCCAAAACTTTTGAAAAATTTTATTTTATTTTATTTTTGAAATTGCAAAACTTTTGCGAAAAATCAATATTTTGCTTCAAAAGTATGTGAAAAATTTAAAATATAAACATAAATATTTTAAACGTAACAGTTTAAATATTAATAAAACATTTTAATTTGGATTATATTAGACTAACCGATTGGAAGAAAATGAAAGTTAAAGTATACATATCAATACATTTGTTAAATTTTATTTTAAAGAATATTTTTTCCATGTTTTAGAAATTTGAGCTCTCTCTCTCTCTATCTATATATATACTTATATATATATATATATATATATATATGTATATATAAAATTCATTCTTACTGTCTTAGCATCATTTGAAATGACGTGCCTCTATGGTCAATTAATTTGTCATTACGGGTATAATACAATTTCTGTCTTATTTGATTTATATATAACATTGTGGCTCATTATCCAAAGAAGTAAACTTTACACCCATTAAGTGATGCCTTGAATTCTCATTAGGGTACACTGAAACTGTATCCCTACCACTCTCCATTTGGATTGTATACCTTTTGCCAGTGTGTGTGAGAGAGAGAGAGAGGGAGAGAGGGAGAGAGAGAGAGAGAGAGGGAGAGAGAATATGTAGAGGGCACATCTTCAATTTGGGGATTTTGGGCCATTTCAGTTGTAGAACGAAGCGTTTACAACGGACGATGATTTTAAGAGCGGTCCTAATAAAATCAAGTGGCTTTTTACGTAAAACTTAACTGTTACTTTTATATGAACATGCTCTATATTTTGTATACAAAACGTACACACATACATACATATACTCGTATATATACATATATAAACACACGTACAAAGGTATATATGGATGTAGATATGTACGTATGTATGTATGTGCATGTATATCAAATTAAAGACCCCAATTTGCAGTCACACATAAAATGTGGCAAGTTTAAAGCCCCCCTTGTCCGGCTTTTGTATATATGCTACAATACGGAAATGGAGAACAACTAAGTAAGTATGTATGCCAAAAATAGTTGGAGTGCAGCGTGTGGCACTTAAAGGACTCTTGTTAAAAATCCTTTAATTGTTACTTTAGCTGCTGCTGTCCATTGTTGGACTGGGGGAAAAGAGTTATAATTAGCAAATGTTGAGCAACAAATACAATTAAAACAAAGCCAATGGCAAAAATGATGATAATGATGATGATGATGATGATGACGATGATGATGATGTGGATGTGATAAAGTTCGCAGCTATGACACTCCATGTCCTTCTATTTATAAGGCAAACATATATTTATATATATATATATGTATATGTAAGTATATATATAGGTATATATGTATATGGTGTGTGTAGCTTCTATTTAGAATAATCATGGATTAAAAGCTTGATAATCAAAAGAATTATCAGGAAGAGTAAAATTCAAAATCAAAACGGAAATCTGCAAAATATAGACAAAAGCTTTTCAAATGAAAGTGTCATATCCTTTAATACCCATTGAGATATCATTCTACCCGAGGAATGGGTTAGGAAACGTTTTTGAGAAATTTTCTTAAGGAAATGTTCTTGATGAGTTTGCTTATCATATGTAGGGAGAAATTTTCCAGAGGAAATGGTAGCAATAGCTTTACCTTCAAAATCTTGATGTTCATAAGTCGACTTGGCTGACTTGATACTGATTAAAAATATATATAAATGTTTTCTTCTACCCATTCTACCCATTCGACCTAAGAAGTCGAATTAAAAACATAATCAGTTTTTCTTATTATGTATCTTATGTAGTTATTATTTTATATAGCTCTAGATATACTTGTTATGAAACTAATTCACCCCTGGATTTGATTATTTAGGAATCATATACATTATACATATATACATATAGTTCATAGCATATCTTTGCCATTTCCAAATGTCAAATGGGACTTTAGTTATAATCGATTAAGAGGCGTACGATATTGTTTATTGTTTCTGGCATATTTATAAAATAATTATTGATTATATATTTTCTTTGTTTTCTTTGTTTCAACAATAATTTTTCTATTATTTTTCCTATTTTTCAATTTCTTTTTTTTAATTTATTTTAAATCATTTGAATTTTTGGGGCCAATGGTTTAATAAATTATTTATTCATGTAATTAAAAGTGCTGTCAATTGTCATATAGTAAACTATAATACATATAAACAATACAAACAGAAGCCAATGACAAAATAATTGATGAATTTTTGAAATCCGATTCTCGAGAAAATCAAAATTAAATTGAATATATATTACATACAAAATGAAATGTATGTAATTTTCTATGCAATGTGGGAAAATGACAAAGAAAATTGATAGAAACAGGACCGGTTCAAGCAAAATGCGGTCATATTCCAGACGCTACATCTACATCTAGCTTTACATTTTTTTTCAATTGATATTTGAATATTTGATTTGGCAGCTAACAAAAAAGTTTAACAAATAGTTAAGAAATAAACATTAATTAATAATTTATTAAAATTATTGCCAAAAAACAGAAAATTTATAAAACTTTTAAATATGAAGAATAATATATATTTTATATATATATTTTGAAATTTTGTTACAGTATACAATTATATAAATAGCTGATTCCATTAAGAATCCATCAATTATTAGTACTAATATATGCGCTCTATATAATTAGTCATAAATAAAAAATAATAAATAATTAGTAAACAGGAGAAGGGGAATCAGCCATAATATGATAGAAGAAATCGAAAGAAAAGGCATATTGAACGATTTTTATTTCGATATCGTTATATATGTACATATGGCAGGAAATACAAGATGCGTGAACAGATCGAAAATGAAAGCAAGAAATATCATATTATGCAATCCTACGACGAAACTAAATCAAGGCAGCAGATGATGAAAAAAAAAATATATATATTTAGTTGGAAACAAGTTTTTATTATTTCATGTGTGTTTTCTTTTTTTTTTTTTGGTTTTTTTTTTTTTTTTGCTGCTGCCAGACAGCAGGCAATTATTGTCAAGGAAATGCGCCACGACTGTCGCATTGGGTGAAATATAAAAAAAAGAGCAAAATAAAATAAAAAAAGAAAACAAACAATCCCAAAAGAGTTAACCAGAAAAACAACAAAACAACTAAATCCAAGGAGACCACGTCCAGCTGCAGCAGATTTTTTGGATTGGATTGTGCCTGTCCCCCTACTGCACCCATCTACTGCTCCAATGGCAAGTGAACTGGTTTAAATGGATTTCAGCAAGTGCACTACTAGCCTAGCCTAGACATCCCATAAAGGAGAAAGACAGCGGCTGTGAGAGAGATAGATAGATAGAGAGAGACAGAGAGAGTGAGAGAGAGAGAGAGAGAGAGAGAGAGAGAGAGAAAGAAAGGAAATAATGAGGGCTGTTTAGGAACTGGATCAGAAATGGATGAATAAAAAGACTACATTGATACTCTAACTTTGTGTTAAATGTTTTTAAGTATTTCCCATTATTTAAGGATCTTTATGTATGTTTAATTAATGACTGATAAAGTCAATAATCTAAAATATAATTTTTTAATCATTTTCTTATTAATTATAATAATAAAATACTTTAACTTAAAACGTTGTAGATAGAAAATATTGAAAACAGCCTTACTTAAGTGTCCTTAATTCCCGAAGAATGAGGGAAAATGTTGATTTCAAATAGTTTTAACTATATTTATTTATTTGTATTTTTATCTCTTTGTTGTTAACACTAATTGAGTCACCAAGAAAATTTGTATTTTAATACATTATAAAATTAGAATGTGATCTAGAACTAAAGTATAAAGCTATAGGATATTTGATTATGAGACTTGTTATAAGTCATAAATTTACCGATTAAGAGATCTTACAGAATTTTTATATATTTCTTTTTTTTCTGCAAGTTTTTACTGATTTGTTGTTATCATGAAATATGATGAATTTCAAAGTTAATTAAAAGTTTTATTCATGAAATTACATACATATGTACACACACACACACACACCTTTCTTTTCCAAATAAAACGCGATTAGTTAAAGAGTATGCATTTCCTATTTGTGAATTTGTTTGCGATAGATCCGTAGATCCATAGATTGGTTAGTTTATTTTGAAAGGGGGTCGTAATAGTAAAAAAGTCTAAATACCTAAAGATATACATATATTTATGTATGTATCTATGTGTATATGTTTCTTCAGCTTTAATTCTTTTTTTTTTTTTTTTTTTTGGTATAGTATTTCAATGTTGTTACCATGGACATATATATTATTAAGTTTATCCCATGTACATTGAGTTTGTCAGCCTGTTTTAACGGACGAAACTTATTTTTTTTTTTTTGCTCTGACGCCTCTGGCAATAAAAACAAATACAAAATAAAAAGCAAAATCTCAAATGCAAACACCCAAGGCAAAGTTGTCAATACTGAGGCAAACCGAACCAATCCAAAAACTAAACCCAGCAGCAGCAACAACCACACTCGACGACCACATCGGCAATTCAAACCAGATTGCGTACCACCCACCCCCTTCCCTCATGCTGCCACCTATGTATATGTACGTGTACGTGTACTTTTCCAGCACTTCAGTCTCCTATTAAACTTTGTCTCCTTCTTCCGTCTCTATTGCTGGATCTTTCTCTAACTTTAACTTTTCCAAAAAAAAAAAAAACAGAGGCAAAAGCAGAGGCAGAGGCAGAGGCACCACCAGCAGCTCCCCAAACAGATAAAAGCAAAATTATTCATTACAATTTCCGCGCCAGCAAGAAAAAACAAACACACACACACACACACACACACACACACACACATACATCCATGCAAGAGAAAAAATGCCGCCTCATTAAATCGACTATGATATATCCTATATTTATAAAGTTGAAATTTCTCAGCTTTCAATTCCTATCCTAATGCCAGTGACAAACCTAAGGGAACAGATATAAACAGATATATATATCCATTATCTCATAATTTGATTTTGTCTTTTCTGTTATTCCGAATGCCTTTCCTTAACCGAGAAAATGTCCTTAGATCAGGATCAATTAAAGGTAAAAGAAATTCCATGTAAAATTTCAGGCAAGTTAAAGGAACCTAAAAATATTATGATAGAGACAAAGGTAATGACTAATCCCACGATGCCGATCAAAGGACATTCATTCTTTTGTAGATCTACTTTGGATCCAGATTCTGCAGTGATATATGTATTAGTTAATGACCAGTAAAATTCATTGGAAAAAGCAAATTAATTTGTATACTGTAAATTTGTTTAATTGTTTAATTTCTTTGACCCATGGAATGCATTATTCTGATCTAGATATGATCCAAGTGATCTTTTTTTTTTTTGCTAGACGTGACATTATCGTTATTAGGAGAGGAAGAGAATAACACACCGATTAAGTATTAGCAAGGATCTTAAGGAAAGCAAAAACTAATAATAGTCACTTAATGGAAGCAGTCTTTGATTTAATTATTAATTTACAATCAATTTTCAAGTATTTCAACAGTTAAAAGCGCTTTTGCATATAGCTAATTTATCGATATCGATGTGTCAAATTTTACCCGTTTACTTAGTAGATCATTTTGATGTGCCCGCTATATTTGTTGATTATAGGGTATACAATGTTTACCATGAAAATGTTTCAAATGTTCATTTGAATCTGCTGCAAAAGCATTTTGTTTGCGGTTTCGAGGCGTTTTTTGGTGCTGTTTTTGACGCGTGCGTCTCGCGCCTTCTGCCAGCAGGCAATCGACTTTGAATAACTTTCTTCGCATTGAAATGATGCCAATTTCTGTTGCTGTTGCAGATAATTTGCCGTTGTCTTATAATCCTGAAACATTTCCCATTTCTCTCTTTCTGGTTAAAGTTTTTCTTTAAACAACTTGAGGCCATGCTGCTGTTGTTGTTGCTGTTGGTTGTTGGTTGTTTGTGATTGTTGCTGTTGCTTTTGGCATAAAGTCGTCTCGGGCAACCACTTTATTTTATTGTTATTGTAATTTATTTCGTAATTTTTGCTTACGCAGCTTCTTATGCATTTATGGACCCACAGCATATAGCCACTTGTTGGACCCGCCCCCCTTTCCATTATTCAGCCCCATCCCACCCCTTTTAATCGCTCTGCCACTCCATGACGAAACTTTCTTTTAATTTTAATCAAAAAGTTTTTTTGTTCCTACTTTTTGGTTTCCTTTTTTTGTTGTTCTCTTTTTTTTTTTTTGTTGTATTACTTTTCAGAACGTTTAATTGGACAAGGGAATACACACTAACAAAAAATAAAGAAGAAAAAGGTCAAAAAATGAAAAAAAAACGAATTTTTTGGCATGCCCAAAAATTTGAATGTGATAAATATTTTTTTGATTCACCAGAAAGAAAATTAAACTTTAACTTATGGCTATGTTTTATATTTTAATAGTTTTATATTCTATACTAACATTCCAGAGTTCGAATTAATAAACCATAGCAGTTTATTTTAAAGAGTTAACTCAGAGCAGGGCAAACTATCTTGGGCCATGTCCTTCTCTTTTCCTAATACTCGATCTCGCTCATTAAGGAGGAAAACGTTTTTCCTCAAATTGAGATCGATTCAAAGTCCGTGAAAAATAGTTTCCGTGATTCACAAATTGTTATCTCTAGCTATAAAAATGAAGTAAGCAAGTCGTCTCTGCCGACTTGGAGTATACCTTGTACCAAAAAACGATATTTCATATATACTCTTTCGAAATCTCCATTAATTGAATATAAATTTTTGATAAAAATAAATTTTTTACCCTATGGGTACAGGGTATAAAAATAGTAAACATTTGTATAGTGTCTTGATATGGTAATCCGCATTAAGTTGCACGAATTTGTAAAACTACTTAGTAGTTAAAACAGTTAATTTAATCATATAATCGTGATCCTGGTGATGTTGGTATCCTGATTTATTCAGGTCTAAGATATTTTCCGTTCCTTTTCATGTCCAGGAATCGGATAAGTAGATACCGAGGCCACATTCGAGATGACATTGAGAATGTGCCCTCTTCACATAGAAATTAAGAAAAAATGTAGGTGGTTACAAATAAGTGGACTGTATTAATCGTTTTTCGGTTGAAATTTTATTGTACAGAAATTCACGATCAAAATAGATGTACATACGTCTAATGTTCTAAGCTTTCAAAATGTAAGTGCTTTAATCACTGCATGAGCTTTTAGTCAAACAGTAACTTTTCTTTTCTGTCTGCTCCTCTTATTCTTTGCCCAATTCAAGCGGCTCACGAATGAGTTGGAAGACAAACAGGCATAACAAATTAAATTAATTACAGTGGTCTGCATACAGTTTAAATTGGCTTAATATCTAATACATAAAATAAATTCTTGAACAAGTTTGTCTTAATATCTAAGATATTGAATCTATTCTTAAACAGTAGGTTTTTCATATGCTAGAAAATTGGACTATATATGTACATATATGGGTGCATTGCTTTCTGATGGGGTAGAACAATCTGGATGACAGCTGCTTTAACTCAAAATCTAGCTTTAACAGATTCGGACGGACAGACAGACGCACAATGTGAACTTTAATAACCCTGAGTTCAGGTCATAAAAATAAATATTGTATTCAAATATTTTACATTTATTAAATGGTGTCAAATCACTTATCAGCTGTGCTTTGTCTGTCCCCTTTTTTGTGGCGTTATCATTTGAAAACTAATCAAGAAGATTCAATTTTTGGTTTCGAGAATGCATTTTTCGTTAGTTGTCTCAGTATAATAGTTTAATTCATTGCAAGCTGATCGGATCGGATTGTCATTGGTTCTGCCTGAACATATACATATAAGTATATACACATATAACGGAAACATGGCAAACGGAAATATTGAGTGGAAACCATTATTGTTATTTATCTGGATTACCCTAATAATGTTAATGTTGTTTCTATCGCCTCAAAATGACCCATGTTGTGTGTTCTGTGGCAGAGGGGGCTGAATGTACTTTAGCGATAACAACTGTATCTAATGATAAAAAGTGTTATTATATTTTGTTTATATGTTGTTTATATATGTTTAAAAACTAATAAATAAAAGTACACTGTGTAAATGTATTAACAGATTGACCCGAAAAACTTAAGTTTCAATTTAATTTTTGTCATAGTTTTGGTATATAGCGCAGTCTATCTGCCTGTCTGTCTGGAAAGACATCCTTTTTATTTAGTGTAAGTATCTTCCTCATATTCAGACCGATTCCAAGTCAAGCAACGATGCCTTTTCAATCTGCTATAGCTATACGCTCCGTATGCACAACAATTGGTAGTCGAGGTGAATCGATACCTTGTATCCTATCACAGGATTGAAAATGAATGGGAGAATGAATGGAATTCACAAGGCTACCTTAAATTCCTTTTTTCTTGTCTTTGTTCTTCAAAAAAGATTTAGTGACATTTCCATATACATTTTAAAATAAAGTTGCTACGTTCAAGCAAAAAGCAAACAACTAAAAAAAAAATATTAAAAGAAATGAAGCCAGCAATTCGTATTTGTCAACTTAGAATATACCCTGTACCAATTAGAGATGCTTTAAAAAGTTAAGCAGCCTCAAAATCGACAGAATAGCCGTCGCTTCCCTTGGCATTTCAGTACATTTTAGCTCATATGTGTACGTGTATCGTAGATATTTATTGTCCGATTTCAACAAAACTGTCAACCCGTTAACTGGTACATATTGGCTATATACATATGTAGTTGACCGATCCAAACAGGAATACAATACCTTTAAATTTACTCTCATTATTCGGTTTTATTTATTTATTTTATTTATTCGCCATGGGCAACACGGATGTGGACACAAAAATTGGTTATTCCAGCTATTATAGTCTCGAACGGACATGGCTATATCGACTCGGCTATTGATGCTGATCATGAATATATATACTTTATGGAGTCGGAAATATTTCCTTCTGCTTGTTATATACATTTTAGCGACTTTGATATACCATTTTATTCTATGAATACAGGGTATAAAAATTATTTATATTCAAGACTTATCAGCTGTTCGTTGCCTGTCTTTTTGTGGCGTTATCATTTGAAAGCTAATCAAGAAGATTCTCTTTTTGGTTTCAAGAATCCATTTTTCGTCAGTATGTGTCTCAGTATATTAGCTTAATTCATTGCAAACAGA
Organism: Drosophila sturtevanti; assembly: GCA_018150375.1. NCBI lineage: Eukaryota > Metazoa > Arthropoda > Insecta > Diptera > Drosophilidae > Drosophila > Drosophila sturtevanti. The sequence continues at coordinate 118,191 of JAECWJ010000392.1, read as the reverse complement.
TTGGATCGTAGTGGCACTGGTTCAACCTGAACATATATTAGTATATATATACATATACCGGAAACATGGCAAACGGAAATATTAAATGGAAACCATTATTGTTATTTATCTGGATTACCCTAATAATGTTCATGATGTTTCTATCGCCTCAAAATGACCCATGTTGTGCGCTTTGTGGCAGAAGGGGTTAAAAGTGTATCTAATGATATACACGTTTATATTTTATTAAATTTGATTTATATGTGGTTTATATATGTTTAAAAATTTAATGTCAATAAAAAGTAGATACACTATGTAAATATATTAACAATAGATTTTATTCTGTTTATTCGGTTTTATTAAATGTTGGGGGCAACAAGAATTTTGACACCAAAATTGGTTATATCGACATGGTTGATGCTAATCATGAATATATATACTTTATGGAGTGTAATGTTTTTACTTGAACATCTAGGGAAAGGTGTCGTGATACTCTAGAGTTAATAGTGCCCATATACATATACAAAAAAAGGAAATCTTTAAATGGCAACAGGACACTATAACCTTTCTCTGGAACCTTAGCTCTTTCGGTGTGGGGTGGGTTTTTGCCATGAACCTGTCTCTACATTTATAAATTTTAATTTAAGGATCCCTACAGAATATAATACACAGTAGGACTATATGTCTTGAAGTCAAAAATAACAATGGACTTTACTAGTCCAGGACCGAGATATTAAATACTAATTCAATTATTTTGAGGCTTCGAACATTAAGTATGGAGAATCACGCGGAACATTTGATGGGGATTGATCCGCTCGCTCTTTACCCTCCCTACCTATGATTTTCATTGCGGATAATTATTCTGAAAATCCCTTATTTTAACTTAAATTACCCGATCATCACATTGCCACGTCACTTAGAAAAAAAAGAAAATAACGCTTCATTTTCATTTTCACACTATATTCACATTCATTCTATTTCAGGATTCAATGGGATTAATATAGCCAATAACATTTTTATAAATTTATCCAAATCAAATTATTACTATAGACTAAAGCAAGAAGATAATAATCAAATATCGATTGTCCAAAAAAAAAAAAAACAAATTGGTTATCACACCATAAGTAATGAGTGTATACAAATTATTGAACTTAATGTGTATACATGATGATTTACTTAATTTGTTGTAGAGTATTAGGACTTCATTATATTTGTTTTTTTTTTTTTTTAACCAGTAATAATAACTAAATTGATCTCTTCAATTTAAGCATATCTAATGACATTCTACAGGTTCAATGACCTGAGTGCATTAAATCAGCTGTGCTATAAGCACCGAAAAGTTTACTTTACACGACGGCAAGAATATAAGTGGAATTAGTAATAATCAACAAATATATATATGTTATTTATATGTATATGTAACCATGTGTACAGCTTAACCGCGTGGAGAGTTATTCAAGTTTATTATATATAAAAAGAACAAGGTTTGACACACGTGTGTTTAGGTGTCCAGCGGTGGAAGGCCTTCCAACGATGTTTTGTTGAGGCTATGCATTTTTTTTAAATTTAATATATATATTTGTTTTCTCACTTATATTCGACAATGGCGTGTGACATTTTAAAGAAACACAAAGAAATTTTATGACCGGCCCCTAAACTTGCTCAACTTAGTACAGCTGGGCATGCATATACTAAGCTTAGCACGTACAGAGGCGTATACGGCTCAATTTTCGTGGGGGTGTAATTATGCACTCATATTTTTTTTTTTTAAATTAACTTAAATTAATTAATTGTGTCTGATATTGCATATCTTGAAGAGATCAATTAACTGACATAAGTAGATTTAATTATTGTTTGGTTATTTTTTTTTAATTTAATTTTTTCATGTGCACGTGGTCACCATAAATTATGTATATTTTTTCTTTACACTACATTTTTACATTTTTACTATGTCACTCGTTCCATTTTTGATTTTTTTTTTTTTGGTTTTTCTCGGTTTTTCCCTTTCACTTCATACACAATTTGAGGGCCCGACTGCCGTAGTATGTTTCCCATGTTCTACTACATCGGTGGGCATTAGAATCAGCCGACTGCTGATTTTTTCTCTCTCTTTCGTCAATGCAATCCACAGTTTTCTCTTAATGTAAAATGCACGAATAATTTGTGCTTGGGGTATTATGCTTTATGCTTTATGCTTTCCTATTAAAAGTAAAAATTAAATGCTGTGTCCAAGAGCCCAATAGTTATATTGATGTACTTGCCTGCTGATGCAATTTTTCAGGAATTTTATTAGGCTTGGGAATTACTTGATCTATGAATGCACTAATATGTGCGTGCCATTCAAAGATGTTTCTTTCCTCTCCCATAGATAAATTTTTCCAAAAAAAATTTGGGTTAAATTGGACCATGTGCTTATGGTGGCCTTATATATTTTTGTAAACCAGCGTCTTTCTATCAGACTAATAATTTTTCTTTAACTCATGGTTGAAAAGGCCGACTGAGGTTAGAACCTGCCCTTTTATAGCCTGTCCAAAAGCAAAAGCTCTCTCTCGGATGACTCCTGAAGTGAGATACGATCAGTGTCAAAGGTTTTAGAGCAAGCTGTACAACGCCCCCTATGACATAAATATTGCAAATGATACTTAAATCGCATGCGAGAAAAGTTGTTTTATTTTTCGCGCCTAATAGGGAGATTTTAAAATCGACAGATGCTATAAAAAAATAACCAATTTCTTAAACAACAAAAAAAATTTACTTCGCGGACCATTACACTGTGCTTCTTCAGACAGCTCCCCAATTGGTAAGCACTGATACTCTATTAAGTCCTTTCCGTGAGGCAAAATCCTATGCAGTGTGGGAGTTAGTTTCTTGTGAGGGTACAATTCATTCAAAAGTTGAGCTGTTTTAGATGCATATTCGGCAAACTTGGTGCCATTTATCATTTCCTCGCAGGTTAGAACATTAAGGATAACAGCCAGCCTTCTGATTATCTCATGATTGACACCTGTTATCAATGTTATGTGATCATTTTCAAAAAATCTCCTCGAAGTATTCCCATCATTCGTATTTCCGTATCCATACTTTGGGCAGTCAACTTTTAATCCTAGCTTGCGGGAGAACTCGGCTTCTATAATTTCCTTTCTGAGTTGCATATCCTGTCGAGCCGTGTTCTCGGTTTCCGCTTCTCATGGCCGAGGAATCGTGTAGGCTAGCTTCAAAATGAATTCCATGCAATTTATTCTGCAATGCAACGGAGAAATTCCATATTCATAGCAGTTTTCCTCATCCCTGGAATTGTCCAAATTATGAAACTCTTTTTGAGTTTTCTTGCATCTGTAGAATAATATTACTTCGATTTTATTTTGAAGTAATTGGAGCAACTGTTGCTGTCGCTTCCAAGGTCTTTATTATTCTGATTTATGCTTATTGATCTTAAATATTACTTAAACTAAGACGGCGCGGTCTGCAGTGGCAGCGCTGCCTTCTTTACATGTTTTTTGGTTATATATGTAATAGGTAAAGCGAACATATGTATGCATGTATGTTTCTTATGTATAAGCAGAGAGTATGCCGTTATACTAATAAACGGTACTTGCTGCTTATACTAAGTTACTATATTTATGTTTGTTGGGTTATACAAATTATAACTGCACATAGTGCTGAATACAGTGAGCTCTCGATATATATATGTTTGTTGGGGTATATGTATTATAATTAACTTATTACATTTATGTTTGTTGGGTTATATGAATTATAACTGCACATAGTGCTGAATACAGTGAGCTTTCGATATATACATAGCACGCATCTCAAAGTTGAGGAGGTGTTTGTAATGTCCTTCAACACTTTCCCATCAATCATTGTGAGGAAAAAATTAAACTTAACCTTTAGTGTCCTTCCACTCTCGGTTCGCATTACAGTTGGTTTTAGATGGCTAATTTGATTTTTTATGTAGGTGACAGTCCATTTAATTAATTCCGATGTTTCCTTTGCATATTTGAAGAAAATATGCCGGCAAGAGTGAATCGATGATGGTCGCATCATCAAGTCTTCCTCTTATCAAGTCGAGAATAAACTGTCGCGAACAAGTGCAATATTTCGCAATTTATACCATTTTTTCTTCAATCATTCCTCCGATTAATTAGGTAACAGCATAATTGGTTCCCATTTTAATCAGGTACATGGGGAAATTCAAAACTTTGACAAACAATGTAAGGGGAGTCCAATCTTATTTGACCTGAAACATTATTTACCTGTTTCCTAAGACCCTTTAAGAATGTAAATAAAGAACAATTATTGCGGAAGAAGGAATAAATACAGTCAGGTAGTGTTACTGACGGGATTTCACACACATGCTATTGGTAAATTTGCATGCACTCTTCTTCTTTCTTGTACCTGAAACGCGTTTTTTACGCGAGGTTGCATTGGTTTTCTCGCTGCGCAAGACTACACTATATAGGTCTGAAAGGTTTGAATATTCCCTCTATCACGTATATGGTTTCATCGTGAATCTCGGTGTATATCTGTTGATTCGACTCCACCAAAGTTTAAAAAATGCGATAATTTAATGTTTTCTTGAAAACATTTCCAATTTACCCAATATTTCAAATTTGATTAAATTTTTTACTACACATAACTAAAACTTGATCTACTTTTCAAATAAAGTAAAAATGTTCAAGATAAGTTGCTTCATTCGGCCAATATCCCGTTTCAAAGTTGCAAGTTTTCCTAAAAATTGTACATTTTTTTCAATGTCGATTTCATTGTTCACTTTTCCCCAACGGTATAGTGAAAAAAATGATCTTTCGTCAGCTATTCGGGCAGAGGCCCCACTGTGCGTCGCTTCCCATGGCATTTCAGTACATTTTGGCTCATATGTACGTGTACGTGTATCGTCGATATTTATTGTCCGATTTCAATAAAACTGTCAACCGGTTAACTGGTACATATTGGCTATATACATATGTAGTTAACCGATCCAAATAGGAATACAATACCTTTAAATTTACTCTCATTATTCGGTTTCATTTATTTATTTTATTTATTCGCCATGGGCAACACGGATGTGGACACAAAAATTGGTTATTCCAGCTATTATAGTCTCGAACGGACATGGCTATATCGACTCGGCTATTGATGCTAATCATGAATATATATACTTTATGGAGTCGGAAATATTTCCTTCTGCTTGTTATATACATTTTAACGACTTTAATATACCATTATACTCTATGAATACAGGGTATAAAAATAAAATTATTTATATTCAAGACTTATCAGCTGTTCGTTGCCTGTCTTCTTATGGGGTTATCATTTGAAAGCTAATCAAGAAGATTCTCTTTTTGATTTCAAGATTCCATTTTTCGTTATGTGTCTCAGTATATAAGCTTAATTCATTGCAAACAGATCGTATCGGATTGGCATTGGTTCTACTTGATTATATATTAGTATATATATACATATACCTGAAACATGGCAAACGGAAATATTGAGTGGAAACCATTATTGTTATTTATCTGGATTACCCTAATAATGTTCCTGATGTTTCTATCGCCTCAAAATGACCCATGTTGTGCGCTTTGTGGCAGAAGGGGTTAAAAGTGTATCTAATGATATACACGTTTATATTTTATTAAATTTGATTTATATGTTGTTTATATATATTTAAAAATTTAATGTCAATAAAAAGTAGATACACTATGTAAATATATTAACAACAGATTTTATTCTGTTTATTCGGTTTTATTAAATGTTGGGGGCAACAAGAATTTTGACACCAAAATTGGTTATATCGACATGGTTGATGCTAATCATGAATATATATACTTTATAGAGTCGGAAATATTTCCTTCTGCTTGTTATATACATTTTAGCGACTTTGATATACCATTTTACTCCATGAATACAGGGTATAATGAAGTAAGCAAGTCGTCCCTGCCGACTTGGAGTATACCCTGTACCAAAGAAGGATATTTCATTTAAACAGACTCCTTCGCAATCCTCATTAATTAAATAAAATTTTTCATAAAATTCTCCCAGCAAGCCGAATCACCAAATGCATGCTTTCTCGCTTACTCCTAACAGTGAACGAAACTAATGCGTCATTCGGTACAAAGCAACATGAGCATGCTATCTCGCTCACACATTTCAGTTGCTGCTGCCCATAGAATTTCAGTACAAAACATATATGTATATATCTCCGATATTTATTGACCGATTTCGGTAAAATTTGGTCAGGTACATATTGGCTATATAATTGAGTCTGCCAAAATGAATTATGATATCTCTAATAGAACTCTAGTTATAGTTTTTTCTAATTTGCGGGGGGCGGAAGTGGGCGTGGCAAAAATTTGAAACAAACTTGATCTGCGTATACACTAGACGAATGTAGACACCAAGTTTGGTTACTCTAGCTCTTATAGTCTCTGAGATCTAGGTGTTCATACGGACGGACGGACAGACGGACGGACAGACGGACATAGTCATATCGACTCGGCTGTTGATGCTGATCAAGAATATATATACTTTATGGGGTCGGAAAATTTTCCTTCTCCCTGTTACATACATTTTAGCGACTTTAATATACCCTTGAACCCTACGGGTACAGGGTATAAAAGTAAAATTATTTATATTCAAGACTTATCAGCTGTTCGTGGCCTGTCTTCTTATGGGGTTATCATTTGAAAGCTAATCAAGAAGATTCTCTTTTTGATTTCAAGATTCCATTTTTCGTTATATGTCTCAGTATATTAGTTTAATTCATTGCAAACAGATCGTATCGGATTGGCATTGGTTCTACTTGATTATATATTAGTATATATATACATATACCTGAAACATGGCAAACGGAAATATTGAGTGGAAACCATTATTGTTATTTATCTGGATTACCCTAATAATGTTCCTGATGTTTCTATCGCCTCAAAATGACCCATGTTGTGCGCTTTGTGGCAGAAGGGGTTAAAAGTGTATCTAATGATATACACGTTTATATTTTATTAAATTTGATTTATATGTTGTTTATATATATTTAAAAATTTAATGTCAATAAAAAGTAGATACACTATTTTATTAGGCTTGGGAATTACTTGATCTATGAATGCACTAATATGTGCGTGCCATTCAAAGATGTTTCTTTCCTCTCCCATAGATAAATTTTTCCAAAAAAAATTTGGGTTAAATTGGACCATGTGCTTATGGTGGCCTTATATATTTTTGTAAACCAGCGTCTTTCTATCAGACTAATAATTTTTCTTTAACTCATGGTTGAAAAGGCCGACTGAGGTTAGAACCTGCCCTTTTATAGCCTGTCCAAAAGCAAAAGCTCTCTCTCGGATGACTCCTGAAGTGAGATACGATCAGTGTCAAAGGTTTTAGAGCAAGCTGTACAACGCCCCCTATGACATAAATATTGCAAATGATACTTAAATCGCATGCGAGAAAAGTTGTTTTATTTTTCGCGCCTAATAGGGAGATTTTAAAATCGACAGATGCTATAAAAAAATAACCAATTTCTTAAACAACAAAAAAAATTTACTTCGCGGACCATTACACTGTGCTTCTTCAGACAGCTCCCCAATTGGTAAGCACTGATACTCTATTAAGTCCTTTCCGTGAGGCAAAATCCTATGCAGTGTGGGAGTTAGTTTCTTGTGAGGGTACAATTCATTCAAAAGTTGAGCTGTTTTAGATGCATATTCGGCAAACTTGGTGCCATTTATCATTTCCTCGCAGGTTAGAACATTAAGGATAACAGCCAGCCTTCTGATTATCTCATGATTGACACCTGTTATCAATGTTATGTGATCATTTTCAAAAAATCTCCTCGAAGTATTCCCATCATTCGTATTTCCGTATCCATACTTTGGGCAGTCAACTTTTAATCCTAGCTTGCGGGAGAACTCGGCTTCTATAATTTCCTTTCTGAGTTGCATATCCTGTCGAGCCGTGTTCTCGGTTTCCGCTTCTCATGGCCGAGGAATCGTGTAGGCTAGCTTCAAAATGAATTCCATGCAATTTATTCTGCAATGCAACGGAGAAATTCCATATTCATAGCAGTTTTCCTCATCCCTGGAATTGTCCAAATTATGAAACTCTTTTTGAGTTTTCTTGCATCTGTAGAATAATATTACTTCGATTTTATTTTGAAGTAATTGGAGCAACTGTTGCTGTCGCTTCCAAGGTCTTTATTATTCTGATTTATGCTTATTGATCTTAAATATTACTTAAACTAAGACGGCGCGGTCTGCAGTGGCAGCGCTGCCTTCTTTACATGTTTTTTGGTTATATATGTAATAGGTAAAGCGAACATATGTATGCATGTATGTTTCTTATGTATAAGCAGAGAGTATGCCGTTATACTAATAAACGGTACTTGCTGCTTATACTAAGTTACTATATTTATGTTTGTTGGGTTATACAAATTATAACTGCACATAGTGCTGAATACAGTGAGCTCTCGATATATATATGTTTGTTGGGGTATATGTATTATAATTAACTTATTACATTTATGTTTGTTGGGTTATATGAATTATAACTGCACATAGTGCTGAATACAGTGAGCTTTCGATATATACATAGCACGCATCTCAAAGTTGAGGAGGTGTTTGTAATGTCCTTCAACACTTTCCCATCAATCATTGTGAGGAAAAATTAAACTTAACCTTTAGTGTCCTTCCACTCTCGGTTCGCATTACAGTTGGTTTTAGATGGCTAATTTGATTTTTTATGTAGGTGACAGTCCATTTAATTAATTCCGATGTTTCCTTTGCATATTTGAAGAAAATATGCCGGCAAGAGTGAATCGATGATGGTCGCATCATCAAGTCTTCCTCTTATCAAGTCGAGAATAAACTGTCGCGAACAAGTGCAATATTTCGCAATTTATACCATTTTTTCTTCAATCATTCCTCCGATTAATTAGGTAACAGCATAATTGGTTCCCATTTTAATCAGGTACATGGGGAAATTCAAAACTTTGACAAACAATGTAAGGGGAGTCCAATCTTATTTGACCTGAAACATTATTTACCTGTTTCCTAAGACCCTTTAAGAATGTAAATAAAGAACAATTATTGCGGAAGAAGGAATAAATACAGTCAGGTAGTGTTACTGACGGGATTTCACACACATGCTATTGGTAAATTTGCATGCACTCTTCTTCTTTCTTGTACCTGAAACGCGTTTTTTACGCGAGGTTGCATTGGTTTTCTCGCTGCGCAAGACTACACTATATAGGTCTGAAAGGTTTGAATATTCCCTCTATCACGTATATGGTTTCATCGTGAATCTCGGTGTATATCTGTTGATTCGACTCCACCAAAGTTTAAAAAATGCGATAATTTAATGTTTTCTTGAAAACATTTCCAATTACCCAATATTTCAAATTTGATTAAATTTTTTACTACACATAACTAAAAATTGATCTACTTTTCAAATAAAGTAAAAATGTTCAAGATAAGTTGCTTCATTCGGCCAATATCCCGTTTCAAAGTTGCAAGTTTTCCTAAAAATTGTACATTTTTTTCAATGTCGATTTCATTGTTCACTTTTCCCCAACGGTATAGTGAAAAAAATGATCTTTCGTCAGCTATTCGGGCAGAGGCCCCACTGTGCGTCGCTTCCCATGGCATTTCAGTACATTTTGGCTCATATGTACGTGTACGTGTATCGTCGATATTTATTGTCCGATTTCAATAAAACTGTCAACCGGTTAACTGGTACATATTGGCTATATACATATGTAGTTAACCGATCCAAATAGGAATACAATACCTTTAAATTTACTCTCATTATTCGGTTTCATTTATTTATTTTATTTATTCGCCATGGGCAACACGGATGTGGACACAAAAATTGGTTATTCCAGCTATTATAGTCTCGAACGGACATGGCTATATCGACTCGGCTATTGATGCTAATCATGAATATATATACTTTATGGAGTCGGAAATATTTCCTTCTGCTTGTTATATACATTTTAACGACTTTAATATACCATTATACTCTATGAATACAGGGTATAAAAATAAAATTATTTATATTCAAGACTTATCAGCTGTTCGTTGCCTGTCTTCTTATGGGGTTATCATTTGAAAGCTAATCAAGAAGATTCTCTTTTTGATTTCAAGATTCCATTTTTCGTTATGTGTCTCAGTATATAAGCTTAATTCATTGCAAACAGATCGTATCGGATTGGCATTGGTTCTACTTGATTATATATTAGTATATATATACATATACCTGAAACATGGCAAACGGAAATATTGAGTGGAAACCATTATTGTTATTTATCTGGATTACCCTAATAATGTTCCTGATGTTTCTATCGCCTCAAAATGACCCATGTTGTGCGCTTTGTGGCAGAAGGGGTTAAAAGTGTATCTAATGATATACACGTTTATATTTTATTAAATTTGATTTATATGTTGTTTATATATATTTAAAAATTTAATGTCAATAAAAAGTAGATACACTATGTAAATATATTAACAACAGATTTTATTCTGTTTATTCGGTTTTATTAAATGTTGGGGGCAACAAGAATTTTGACACCAAAATTGGTTATATCGACATGGTTGATGCTAATCATGAATATATATACTTTATAGAGTCGGAAATATTTCCTTCTGCTTGTTATATACATTTTAGCGACTTTGATATACCATTTTACTCCATGAATACAGGGTATAATGAAGTAAGCAAGTCGTCCCTGCCGACTTGGAGTATACCCTGTACCAAAGAAGGATATTTCATTTAAACAGACTCCTTCGCAATCCTCATTAATTAAATAAAATTTTTCATAAAATTCTCCCAGCAAGCCGAATCACCAAATGCATGCTTTCTCGCTTACTCCTAACAGTGAACGAAACTAATGCGTCATTCGGTACAAAGCAACATGAGCATGCTATCTCGCTCACACATTTCAGTTGCTGCTGCCCATAGAATTTCAGTACAAAACATATATGTATATATCTCCGATATTTATTGACCGATTTCGGTAAAATTTGGTCAGGTACATATTGGCTATATAATTGAGTCTGCCAAAATGAATTATGATATCTCTAATAGAACTCTAGTTATAGTTTTTTCTAATTTGCGGGGGCGGAAGTGGGCGTGGCAAAAATTTGAAACAAACTTGATCTGCGTATACACTAGACGAATGTAGACACCAAGTTTGGTTACTCTAGCTCTTATAGTCTCTGAGATCTAGGTGTTCATACGGACGGACGGACAGACGGACGGACAGACGGACATAGTCATATCGACTCGGCTGTTGATGCTGATCAAGAATATATATACTTTATGGGGTCGGAAAATTTTCCTTCTCCCTGTTACATACATTTTAGCGACTTTAATATACCCTTGAACCCTACGGGTACAGGGTATAAAAGTAAAATTATTTATATTCAAGACTTATCAGCTGTTCGTGGCCTGTCTTCTTATGGGGTTATCATTTGAAAGCTAATCAAGAAGATTCTCTTTTTGATTTCAAGATTCCATTTTTCGTTATATGTCTCAGTATATTAGTTTAATTCATTGCAAACAGATCGTATCGGATTGGCATTGGTTCTACTTGATTATATATTAGTATATATATACATATACCTGAAACATGGCAAACGGAAATATTGAGTGGAAACCATTATTGTTATTTATCTGGATTACCCTAATAATGTTCCTGATGTTTCTATCGCCTCAAAATGACCCATGTTGTGCGCTTTGTGGCAGAAGGGGTTAAAAGTGTATCTAATGATATACACGTTTATATTTTATTAAATTTGATTTATATGTTGTTTATATATATTTAAAAATTTAATGTCAATAAAAAGTAGATACACTATGTAAATATATTAACAACAGATTTTATTCTGTTTATTCGGTTTTATTAAATGTTGGGGGCAACAAGAATTTTGACACCAAAATTGGTTATATCGACATGGTTGATGCTAATCATGAATATATATACTTTATAGAGTCGGAAATATTTTCTTCTGCTTGTTATATACAGTTTAGCGACTTTAATAAACCATTTTATTATATGAATACAGCGAATAAAAATAAAATTATTTATATTCAAGACTTATCAGCTGTTCGTGGCCTGTCTTCTTATGGGGTTATCATTTGAAAGCTAATCAAGAAGATTCTCTTTTTGGTTTCAAGAATCCATTTTTCGTTAGATGTCTCAGTATATTAGCTTAATTCTTTGCAAACAGATCGTATCGGATTGGCATTGGTTCTACTTGATTATATATTAGTATATATATACATATACCGGAAACATGGCAAACGGAAATATTGAGTGGAAACCATTATTGTTATTTATCTGGATTACCCTAATAATGTTAATGATGTTTCTATCGCCTCAACTCCCAAATGCTAAACAATTTTTTCCAGGTTGCGCGCTTTGCGGCAAAAGGGGTTGAAGGTTTTAACTGCTGTGTATATACTACTGATAGCAACTGTATCTAATAATAAAACATGTACATTTTATTAAATTTTTGTTACTTATATGTTGTTTAAAATTGTTCGAAAACTGAATGCCGATAAAAAGTATACTATGTAAATGTATTTACAACAAGTTGAACCAAAAACTAAAGTTAAATACCTCTAAAAAGGGTATTAATTAATTTGTGTCAGAATCTTGCAATGCATTAAGGGAAGCAACTCCGACTATTCTGATCTGCACAATAAGCTAAGTGGATATAGCGTAGTCTATCTGCCTGTCTGTCGGAATCTCTCTAATCTTCATCAATATCTCTGAATCTAAAGAACTGAAATTTTGCATATAGCTTATTTTGATGTATATCTCGGAATCAATTCTGATCGAACAACTATATTATATAGCTTGCATTGGAATGATAGGTATAAAATAATCTTGGTATGATTCAACCTTCCTTTTACAGAGTGTAAACTAAGTACGAGTATTTATTTCTATTATATGGATTTTAGTAGATTTTTTAAATTTGATGAAAATCGGTTAACTACATGATATATGTAGTATATAATTTTTTATGGGTCAAGAATAAAGTTTTAGTTTAATAACTTATTTGTTTTCCACGAAATTTTGTAAGTTTTAGTAAATAAAGAAATATCTCTATGGAGTTTAAGTAGAATCGATTGACTATATAGCTGCGATTGGAGCAAATAAGTTTCTTAAATAAAAAGCTTTAGTTTTTTTTTAAATAAACTGTTTTAATAATTTTATGTTCTTCCTAATGATTCTAGTAAATTATATACAGTTGTAAAAGAAACGACTTGGAAGGGCATTTAATCTTCAGTATGGTCTATTTTCAAAGACATCATTTTAAAATAAAAATACATTTAATTAATCAATTACTAAATCTAGTATACCCTCCTAATCCAGGCAAATTAATATTTGTTTTATATGCATTAAATGTTGCCTTTATAAAGGTCAAGGCTATCAATTTATATAGATCAATACTATCACTTTTCAAGTTATCTACAATGTGTTTATGCTCAATATAATACAATTGAGGGTATTGCCATTTCTTAAAATATTTTTATATACATTAATTACATCATAAAATAATAGTTGTCAGTTATTGCTGCGAATTCTTCCTTATTAAAATCAAGTATTAAATGCATTTACGTGAAATTTATTGAAAAATTTTCACAATTTAGAAAGGAATGACTTCATTTAATACAAGGTAAATATATCTAATTGGAATGATCGGAATAAAATATTTTTAATCTATGGAGGCGCTTTAGTTATTTTATCATTCAAAATTGTTTTTTTTTTTCTTTTGAACCGACTTTACTTATATAAGTCCCAAAATATCACCTATTTTATTCAAGTCGATCCATTTTGATCTGGTCTTAGTGTCCCATTATTCTAGTTATAAATCGCATTTTTATTCATTTTTGTCCTCCGAACTATACTCAAATGGTTATAGTGGAAATTATACCATTGTCTAACTGGTTGGATAATATTTTTTTTTTTTTACCGGCATTGAGGTTGAGTTCGGTTCAAATTGTTTGTTTTGTTCTCTATTCAGTGAGCAAATCGACTTTTGGCCAGCAATTGCAATTAAATGGCTTTTCATTTGGCTGAGCAATTTGTATGTTTTGTTAAAGATATATATATATGTATATTTTTTCACTCTTTTTATCAAAGTTTACTCGATGAATATGAATGTATATGTATATAAATATATACATATATATTTATATATATATATATATACATTGTGTGGCTTGTGTTTATTAGGCAATGACAGCGATAACCTTTCTGTGCATTTGGCATTTTATGAGTTGAAAATTACGCTTTTTGAATATTTGTCTGTGTAAGTGTGTTTGTACTGTCAGTTACAGGTTTTTTGATTTATGTTAAGATAAACCAACAGTCAGTTGGTTTGTTTTTTCTTATTCTTTTTCCCTTTTCAATTCTGTTGCATAGTTTAAGGCGTTTTATTCGCATAGACAGACATATGTATATTCAACGTTGTACAGTGGCTTGAAAAGCCAAAAAACTAGAAACCCTTTTGTGAATGAAACTATATAGAGATATGTATATATCGCTATATATATAGAAATCGGTGTCTGATTTATAAAAGGGGTGAAGAGTTAGTAATTGTTTCCCATTATTATGAAAACTGAACCGATTTAAATAAGAACCCATCATTCAATGTTTCCGAATTGAAAGGAAATGTCTATAACTGTTGGAATAGTTTTCAAAATGGCTTTTGAACCGATTTCATTACTGATATTACACTAAGTATCAGCCGATTTTTGTTTGCGCTTTTATGACTTTTGATATCATGTATGTCGAATGATATTACATATGCTTCTATGTATATGTATATATATATTTATATAATAAAACAAATGCTCTATATATATTTTCTTCAATATATATTCGAGATAAATAGAAAATTATATGCATTTCGGTGCAATATCTTAAAAGTTTAGTCACTTAACTTATTTAGTTTAAAAAGAAAATATTATGAGAAATATGTCAAAATAAAAAAAAAATATAGCTAAGTTACATAAAAAGTTTTATACTGCTAATTATTAATGACTTAAGATTTTAGAGTTATTTTCCGTGATCCTTAAATAATATATTATATTTGTTATCGAAATCGTATTCCGAATATTATTACCACATTTTGTAGTTATGTACATATATCTGTGAATAAAATGATTTAAATTTTAATATATATATATATTGTGTATATGGAGTTAAGTCTTCTGGAATTGCTTTACTTTGTAATGCAGGTGCTAAACGAGAACTAGTTAACTTCTTTCCCTCCGCTTCCCCAACAGACACACTCACATACATAAGTATGTACACACATGACAGTTAAACTTGAGCTTTAGCTCATTTGTGAAATGGATTTTTATCCGTGTCTATGCCTGGCACAACATAAAAACTCACCCTCATCCACCCCATATTCCCCAACCACCTTCCTTGTAATCGACGCTTGCGCCCACAGAAGAAAGAAAAAAAAAAAAATAGAAAAAAATTAAATAACAAAAAAAAAAGAAGCTGCAGGCAACGGGTTTGCTTGGTAATCCATGTAAACCAACCAACCACTCGCCACCTACTTACTCCCCCATCTATTTCGACTTCCACTTGACGCAGCCAAGTGTGCAACACTTTTGGGGCCATCGTGGACGGAGGGGGTGTTGGAAAACAGCCGCAGGGTTGGCGGCAGCAACTTGAATACTTTGCATTTCTTTTTTTTTTTGTTTTCTGTTTAATTTTTTTGTTTTTTATTCCCCATTTTGTTGGTCCCTATCAAGTTAAGTTGAGTTGAGTTGAGTCGAGTCACTCACTCAGTCAGTTAAGTTTCCTGCCCCAGCAATTATATCATTTCCCCCAAAAATGCCAAGTGACTTCTTTTTGACTGTTTTTTTTCATCTCATTTTTTTTTTTCGGTCGGTCTGCCGCTGCGTTTCATTCGTGCGTGCAAAATTTAAGCTAATTTGCACATTTTTCATTTTTTCTTTTGCTTTCTTTTTTTTTTCTGCTTTTCCATTTATTTGTGTGCCTAATTTCGTTAAATACAAGTTGGTTTCCTTACGTCGTCGTTGTATTATCTCGCATTTAATTTTGGTAATATATTTGAGAAAAATAAAAGTCTTTTAATGGTAGTGTCAGTGCGTGACATGCTTTGCCCATTCCACTTCATCCTACTGCTACTACTACATCCTCCTCCTCCTCCTCCTTCTTCTCCTGCTATCTGTAGGTCTCATCAACTCAAGCGGCAACTGGCGTAAACGGAAGTAAATAGCTAATGGTGGATTTAAAATTGGAGAAAGGGAATGCAACTATGTATCCATGTATGTGGGGGGGGGGGGGGAAATGATTAAAAAAAAATGATTTGGATTTTTATTTAAGCACATCATTTAATGTCGAATCACGCGATCGTATCTCTTTCTTCCAGTTACTAAAATTTATAATAAATAAATTTATTTATAAATAATTAACACGAATTTATCTATTACAATTGACTTCCTAGAGGAGAATACAAGTAAATGGCATTCCAAATGGTGATTGACCCAACGATAGCTACAAATGAGAGCGTCATGTTGGACGGGCCAAAGGTTGTGTAAGATTAAAGTAGAGCGATTTGATTTGCCATATCCTAAGCAGATATTGTGTATATAGTAGATTTCATGCTTAAGAAATCGAAGTGAATTCTTTACAAGCTGAAAAGGGGAATCAGTTTTGACAATTTGGATTAATCTTTAGTTAAAATATGGTTATATTTACTTTTAATATACAGTTTAGGCCTTAATGTATGTAAAATTCTGTTTTTCATTCTAGTAAAATAATTAACTGCTCAATATTAAATGGTGGAATTTGGAAGGGTATACAAACTTCAATTAGAGATAGTCTGATATTCTAGTTTCATTTATTACTAAAGTATGTTAATTAATTAAGATGGAAGTGAATTTTTGTATTATTTGTACTTAATTTCTTTTTCAATGGTTGCAATATTCGATATAATTATGTAATAACAAAAACTGTCAAATAAACGATATATATATGAAATAAATAAGGGTTCAATAACATTATCAAAGTAGCTGAAATGCCATCTGAATAGATTCAGGCCTACAAAACACAAAATGTGCCATCCGATATAAATTTTAAAAAAAGATTTCCTGTATATATAACAGATATACCGTATTAATTCAATTGCATATATTTAATCTAATTGAAATATAAACCTAGATTTCGATTTTTTTCACTTACTGAACAATTTGAACTAATTTGTTGAGATTGTTATTTGGTAATATGCATTTATTTTTTTTTATTTTATTAAAATTTGAGGAAAGTACGTATGGTACGTCTACAACTCAATGAAGCGCATTTGAATCAAATTTGACACACATACATTGTATATATATATATATATATATATATATATATGTGTGTGTATGTGTGTATATGTGTGTGTGTGTGTGTGTATTTATGTCTACGTGGGAGCCAATGAGGCTGGCACCGGCTGAGCGGCCAACGTGTGGTATGAGTAATGAGTTTTAAACGCAAGGCGACAGCGCAGCGAAATAAATGAGCGACTGTTTATTCGCTCTGTTTGTTCGTCGTGGCGAAGGATGTAGCAGAGAATGAATGAGAATGGAAATGGAAATGGTGGCATGAATATACTTGCTACTTAAATGGAGTCAGAAATCAGAAAGAAATCATTTGTGTACTTTGTAATGTTAAATTGATGCTCTTACATAACATGTAAAGATATGAAAAAACAAAATGTATATATATACATACAATTAATCAGTTACTAAATATACTTAGTATATTAAGATTTTGATACTATTTTAATTAATTAAAATTTTGAGAAAATTTTACTTCCTTTACTTAATAATCGAGCATTTTCTCTCAGAAATCAAATTATATACATTCTCTATTCTGTTACGTTTTAGTAAGAATTAAAGTTAAAGTATTTGAAATATTAATCAAATTTTTGTATAGTTAATATACCCCATAATACAGAGTTTATTTATAAAATGAAAATATGTACTTGTAAAGAAAGAGGTCTTCCCTTTTTGGCAAATTTGGTGAACATTTTTCGTGATGAGTTTGAATGTTTATTTAAATTTCACTTGAAATGTAATTATTGAAATGCTTGAGCGATGCGAGCAGCAGTTACTTAGTTGCCAATTAGTTTAATGTTTTTGTTACTTGAATATATATACATATAATTATATATACATAGATATATATATATATATATATTTTTTAAACAATTCTCAAATGAACTTTTACATAAAATAATTGACCTTTAAAGCCAAACAACAATAAGCAGAAATTATGAATTTGCTCAGTTTAGTTTATTTGGGCCGAGTCCAGTCCAGTCCACTGTTGGTCTAGTCGTATCTCTATCTCGGTGCTTGCACAGTCGAATGATCTTGGGCAGAAGCGCGCTCAACTGCAAAGCCAAACCACATTCCTCCCCCCCATTTGGCCATTGCGGATATGCAGGCAACATCACCAATCAGGGTAAGATTGGGCCATAGAGTTGGTGGAATCCACCAGCAGGTGTTGCAGTAAATATCAAAATGGCCAACGAAATAGCACAATGTCCTGATTACAGTGAACCCAATTTAATGACAGTTTTTAAATCTATCATCAGATTATAATAATCAATTTCGGATATAGATATTTCGATAATAGATAGAGAGAACATCAATATTGGTTAAGCTTATTGAAAAGATCTTTATGACGTAAATGTTATTAGTCTGATTGATTTTAGTTATATGCGATATACATACATATATTACCGAAATTTATATAAACATAAAGTTATGTAATTAAGAAACTGCAGCTTATGGCTTACCTACACTTATACCGAATTTTCTTTATATATTATATACATAGATATATTTCATATGTATATGAAATCTGTTGTCAAATTTCTATTGGTCAAAAGTTAGGCTTATAATAGGGTTTCACTGTACTTATGTATTCGTTATGGTTGTCTGTTTCGTGTTCTGTGCCTGCCCGACAGCGACAACGATTTATGCAAAGTTGCCAATTTAATTTCCTGGTCCCATCTCTCTCCCTCTCGTTATCTCTCTTACTTTACTCTCACTCTCTCTCGCTCTCTGTCTCTCTCTCTCTCTCTCTCTCTACCAAGGTGGAAGAATGCAATATGCATTGCCAAAGAACCAGAACCAACACCATAACCAGAAACAGAGGCTCATGGAACATAAATAGAATTTTCACCCTTTCTTTTCATTTTGGGTTAAATTATGACACTAAAAACATACATACATACATACATACATACAAACGTACATACATACGTACACACACATACATATAACAGTCGGCACACACTAAATGAACTATGCCAAATGAAATTTCAGTGTACGATATCATTAAATTTTCGAAAAGTAAATAGAAAGCCCAGTCAGGTCCAGTGTCACGACGCCTTACATACCTATATATACATATATTTGTACATACATACATACATACATATATGTACATACTTCCCCAGTCTAGGGGGCTGAAACCAACTTTTTTGGGCCCACAATACTAAAGACCAACAAGGGGTAAGAGCGAAAGGAGACAAAGTTAATGGAAGACCATAGTTGTCGGTATATAATATGCAAACTATATATATACACACACACATTGTATAATACATGAATATATATGTATGTGTATGTATGTATGTACTAAGGTACGGAGGCGAGGTACGAGATGGCGCAGCGCGATGCGGCGCGGTTTGCCAATGGAACGGACATGGGCAATACGGGATCCTTGTATCTTGGCACAGTAGCTTGTTTTAATACACTTTTCTATGTGGATGTGGCGGTGCTTTTTACATATTTAATGAAATTATTTTCAACAATTTATAATTGCCACGAGCGAGCATTCAACCTGGACCTGGACAACGCAACATCTTCAAGTCAAGCAGCACTCCAGTAACCAGATCCAGCGATGAAATTCGCCCTCTGGCCCGTTTAGCTAAATGTACCCCGGGGAGAGTTTTTGTATACAACACAAATTATAATGTATACATATATATATGTATGTATGTATATAATATATATGTATCTTAATAACCATGTTTTTTTTTTTTTGTAGCTATCTTGTATCTTCTGTCTATCAGGTATCCGGTAGATACTCTGCTCAGGTGCCATTCAATTTAGATAAGCCAGAAGAAATTGAAGTACTATCTAACCAGCTAACAATAAGAAGCACCTAATGCTTCAATTGAGCTTTAACCATGCTTGAAAAAAATCAAATTAAATCAATCCCAATCGTAGGAATATATACATTAAATTTTTGGGGGAATTTTCAAGAATTTAACTGCATTGAAATGAATTACCAAATTTATTTTATTTATTAAATTTTTTTTTTTTTTTTGGGTACCCAAAAATTTCTCAAGCATTTACATGAATGCATTAATATATTAAATGATATTTTATTTCAATTTGAGATAAATTCATTATTTATAATAAAAAGAGTTATATTTTTAGGACGAAAATTGTTTACCACAACAATTCGATTTTATATACTTAGTATGTATTTTTTTTTAGAATATTTTCATTCAACTTTTAATTTTTGATCCTGGGTCCAGTATGTATATATGTATGTAGATTAGTTAACCCCTACTAAGTGTTAACTCTCATTTTCATTCTCATTGTAATCCTTATATCCATTTACCTTGTGTGATAACGAACTTGTAGATTTTCCATTTTATTTCGTTCTGATTGTCAACTGCGTATCTCTTGACAGTTTTCGGAACCGACCAAAAAAAAAAAAAACCCTCATCAAAATGAAATACGTCACATTATTGAGCTAAATCAGTTTAAAATACAGTCACACACACACACACACACCAAACACACAACAGGTATGTTATATAAAGCAAATATAGGCAAAATATTCGTTTTACGTTTTTCCCATTTGCCATTTTCCACCTTCATGTCAGAGAAATGGGAATGGTCTCATATATATTTTGGCTATTTCTCGTAGCTCATTAAATTTTTAAAGGATACCCAATACAAATAAGCACACACATACACACACACAAATTTATCAATCAAATCGGCTAATAATGGGACCAATAGAACGTTCTTCCCTTATCCGAAAGACAGTTTAAATGTCAAATGATTTCAATATGTACTACGTTGAACTTTAATTACTTTCAACGACTCTGACATTTACAACAGTTACACATCTGAGTGACCCTAAATAAACCCTTCAATTTAAAATTAAAAATAATTTAGGTATCGCATTAACCTTAAATTTATTATTAAACTTTTCCTACCTTCATTCCATGATAAAGTTGTATTCAAAGCCACTTTGGATATGTTTTTTTCTTTTTCTATATTCTCCATTGTGTTTAACAGATTAAACAAAGTCCGGTGACAGTGTCCAATAATATCTGTCACAGTAAATGAAGGGTCAACAATATTATGGCCACATTATCTGACAGTTCCATTTTTACTATTGAGAAATACCGTGTCACAAACCAAAGATAATTATTTTGCATACAACGAATCAGATATATAGTGATATCGGTCAGTCAGTGCGAAATGTAATGTCTATAGAAGATCTTGCTAAATCATTTATAGTTTTGTTATATGCAATGTATGCATAATAGTCCCAAAAATCAATTAAAAGTTATCCCGGATATGTCATTTGACTGTTTTCAAATTTGAAAATAAAAAGCATTGTATTGTTTATAAGTTAGAAATTACAACTAAAAAGTTTTTATATGGAAATTAATAACAGCTTCATTTGTAATGAATAATTTGAAACATAAATTGAATAAAAATAATATTAGATTAAGCTGAGTTGATCTCTATTAAACAGTATAAGTTGATCCGTTTATTGATAATAATAATAATATGTATAAAATTATTTAAAAAATATAAATATTGTTTAATCAGATTTTAATTCATAATTTAAGCCCCAATAAAAAACAGCAGCAATACAAAATATAATTTAAATTGTTTTACTACTGTTATTAGTATTTTTATAATTTATATTAAGTGAAATTTATTAACTCATTTATAACATTCTTCTAAGAACAAGGGACATATTTATTTTAGTCATAAGTTGAACAGAAAAACTGTTTCTTTCAATATACACTCAGGATGAAAATAATAGATACACCCCCAAGAGTTTAACTTTTTTAACTTTAGTTTAGCACAACATTTTTTCTATTACCTTAAATACTTAAATTTATGATTTCTTCGCTAAATAGGATATAACGCCACTTTTTTGACCTTTACAGATCCTGCATATGTGACTTGGTCTTTTGCAAGATTTTGACTCATGATAAAATTTTGGGTACGCATCAAAGGAACCCTTTTTACGATACACCCTAGTAGTTTGGACATTTGTGGTGTTCTTCTAATTATAGAAGAGTTAATTACATTATCCACTTCGGATGCAATGCCTCTCGAAGATTTGAAATGGTCAGATTTTGCGATCCTTATAAAGCGTCGGTCTAATTCTGGGGTGGTTATCGATGGATGTCCACGTTTTTTCATTTTATTTTGCAAGTTGAATGCGTTTTGGGACAAAATGAAGGGATCTTTTCATTAATTTTGCAATGTCACTCAAGGATTTGCCCATCCTTACAAGGATTTTAGTAAAACTGCGTTCCTGACTCGAATAATGAAGATTTCGGCAAATTTACATAGGATATTTATAATTCTTCACTACATTTAACATCTTTATGAAGAAAACTTACTACTTCCTAAAAATAAAAGCAATTTTTCTTTTTTAAAATTTTTTTCACGTATAAGGTGTCAAGTGTATCTATTATTTTCAGCAAGCATTTTACAAGGAATTATGCCTCCTGCAAATTTGGGGGGCAATATAAATTTTTTTTTAGCACGTAACTGCTTATCAGGATACGTTCTTAAAATTCCCATACAAATTTTTTTGGAAATGTAGAAAATTAGGTAGTTATGACAAAATTATCAAAAATATATGGGTGTATCTATTATTTTCATCATGAGTGTAATTTAATTCTTCGTACGTTGTAATTTTCTTATTAAAAACAAATTTATCCTCTTTGTTGGGATAAAAATATCATTGTCTGGGCTTTCTTAGATTGAATTGGTACTATGATTACATAACTTCATCATTTTTTAATAGACATGCTTACTAACTATGTCGATAAAGTTAACCGACAGAGCAGACAAAGAGCAAAACAAAAAAGAAAACCTTTAAAAATGATATTGAAAACTTTTTGGATGCTTTGAAATTTGTAGTAAAGAAGCTTTTAGAAAATGGAGCACTGAAATGCAGAAAACTTACTTCATGAATATGCATATGTAGTATGTGTATGTGTGTGTGTGTGTGTGTTGGTGTGTGTACTAGGTGTACCCTACAGCAGCATCAGCAACAATAACAACTACAGTCAACGGCATCAGAAACAAGAAGCCAAACAGTAACGGTAACATTGTGCAAATGTGTATGTGTGTGTATGGGTGTGTCTGTGTCTGTTTGTGTGTGTTTGTGAGTGGTTGTGTATGCGTGCTATTAGTAGCTGTCACTCGTTACACGTATGCACATTCATATATATATATATATGTATATATGTACATGTATATTTTTCTGTCTTTTTATTTTTTTTGTCTGTTTTTTTTTTGTTTTTGGTTTTTGCTTTAGGTTTCCTTTATACCCTCCCCCAGCCCCCCTTAAAAGTTCAACGCTGGTCCACCCATCACAGAAACGGGCCTGTCCTTGTGTGTCCTTATGTGTGTTTGCATGCGTGCGTGTGTGTATGTATGCGTGTGTTTGGTCGCATGTTTTGAGCACTCCTTGCTTTTATTTTAATACTCTTTGATAAGAATTATGCATATTTCTATTGACCAGAAGCTTGCATCATTATATGGCAATTATTTATATATGTATATGTAGATTCCTGTTTAGCATGATGATATTATGGGCCATTAGTTAGGCCTTCCTTATATATTTCTGTATTTATATAAGGAATTTAAACTAAAACTAGTTTGATTTAAAAATAATAAGTATATGAAACCAAAAATATTTTTGATTTTATTCCATATTGATCATTTTTAAAATCAAAATGAGATTTTATGTGGCTTATACTATAACAGGATTATGAAATTTAAGATACAGGGTATTTTAAAGTCGATGTTTTAATCTGTTTACTTAATACATTTTTTGTCAATGTTTACTATAAAATTAGCATATGAAAGAGTTGATAATATGAACGCATGTAGAGCACACATATGTGTTTATGTGCATATGTATGTATATACAAACATTTGTATTTATGTATATAAATATGTGTATGTGTGTGTGTGTGTGTGTGTGTGTGTGTGTGAGAATACACATAGTTACAGTTAAACAAAGACAAAGAGTGGACACAAAGCAAAATCGCATCGTTGGAGGAACTATCAAAAGGCGTGAATTTTTTTACGCAACGATAATCTGTTCTCTCTGGTTTTTAGTTAGTATAACATATTAATAGTAGGAACGACGCCATTAAATTTTATAATATTCTAAAATAAAGAAGAAGAAAAGAATTTAAAATTTTCTCTTATTTCTAATATCATTTTTTCTCCTTTTTTCTAGATTATCATCGTTGGGCCTATCTTATTCCGGATCGTTTATTGCGGGAGATGCGGATACTGGTATCATATTTTTTATTGAAGGATATAGCCCTGCATCTGTTTGCATTTGAAAAACGTTGGATGAAATCCTTAATTCTGCTTTTAATACTGTTAGCCAATACATCCTTGGTAATAGATTTCTCTTCTTTATTCAATTGTTTTTTCCAACAACTAATTTTAAGATGCTCTTTGTCCTATACATATATGTATATGTATATATATATATATGCATGTATATGTTTGTGTATACTTTAGAGTTATTTTGTTATGATTCCTGATGAATTTTAAAACTCATTCTCTTATATGTTAATGTTATACTCTTCTTCTGTGTATGTTCTGCATTATAAATTTAATTAAATCAACATATATGAACAGCATTCTGTTCGTTCCATTATTTTACTTTATCACACAATTCAAAGCAAAGGCGGGACAGGAAGGTCTGTTTGCGTATTACTGTTTTTGATTAACATATTTCTTTTATCTGAACGGAAACCAGACGAGCAACTGACTGACTGACTGACTGACTGACTTGGAGGACCATATCCTGTGGTTTCTCTTTCTGCCAAGTACACACACACACACACACTCTCACACACATACAAATATGCATATACATTCATATGAACGTGAAAGTTATCCAAGTGGCAAGAGGGGAGCTAATGCCTTTGTTCACATGAACAAAATTATTAAAGTTATGAGAGAATATTCTAAAAACATTTTTGACATGACAAAAATAAAGACAAAAAGAAAACTGCAAGTCCATATGAAAGGGTAACGAACCCCAAATACTCTATATTTAGTAGACAGGGGTGGAATAACAATAATGGCGTCACATAGGTGACTTTAACTATCATGTGAATTGGATCTTGATATTGCACAATTTTAAGATATATTTGCATCAGTAACTTTGTCATATTCAATTGATTGCTTAAACGATATATAGACAATTTCTGACCTTGAGAATCTTTTTCAGGAAATTATAAAAAATTATTGTTTATATTTTTCATTTTGATTAATAGCGTATTAAAAGAAAAATCGTAAAAGTGTATGATTTGGAATTTCAACATCTATATTTAGACTATTGGAATAGAGTTTCCTTTGGGAAGTCTAATTATTTTTTCTTCGAATGACTTACTTAATTTACATTTTGAAGTAGTAAGTGTTAAAAACAAATAGGGAAAACGATAAATATATATATAATATAACTGTTACACAGTCCATTAAAAATGTTTAATTAATTTTTCATCGGCTTATATACCTTATATGTATGTACATATATACTACATAATATATGTATATAGCAGAACAATATGTATCGAATTTTGGTTTTTACTCGAGAAATTTACGTTGTTGAGCAGTCTCCCCAAAAACCAAAAACTTTTTTAATTAAATGGCGAAAAGAAATCCAACACAAAATTAATAAACGAAAAAAAATATATATATATATGTATGTATGTAGAACACGGGAAAAAAACATGAAATTTGCCTCACAGATAAAATGTTTTTCTGGCCATCAATAAGTTGAACATGAATAAATGGATTTTTGTTTTTTTTTTTTTGGGTATTTCATTGACTTTTCACCTGTCGGCTCGGGTTTTTTGCCGTTTTTCCATTATATTTTGCTTTTCATTTTCTTATCTTATTTTTTGTTTTTTTTTTCTATTTTTGTTTTTTGTATTCTGCTTCATTTCCGGCAATGAAATGAAAATGCCTTGAATGATTTGGGTTTGAGACTTTAGCAGAGCTTAACATATCTTATTTTTTTTTTGGTCCTTCCTTTTCTTTTTTTTGTTTTTTATTTGGCTTAGTGGTTTGCCAAATCAATTTCTTGCAAATGATTGGAGAAGTTCAGTCATCAAAGCAGCAGTTGGACCCTTTCTTTTGAGTAAAGAAGGGGGAGAAATGTCTAAGCACTTTCAATGCTCATGATTTAACAAATTACCGCCTTATTTACATAAATATGCATATTAGAATTTTACAATAAAGTGCTGCTCAATGCATCGTGTTGGATTGGAATATACGATATCATTATCATAACCATCTAATTAGTGTCATCTTCCTGTAAAGTAATAGTCAATATGTATACATATAATAACTATGATGGAATGATGGAACCTTTTAACGCTCGCACGCGTAACATTTCAAGAATTTTGTGTGAAAACTTCTAGTTAATCCTAAGTAAACTGTCGAAGATAATTTATTTATTTGAGTCTCTCCCAATACAGTTTCTTTTGTGAAATTCGGTGAAAATAAATTAAATCCATAGGTACCTATTCTTCTGTCAGTATGAAAATCTAGATTTCGGAGGCTATGGGAACATCCGCTTAGTATGTCAATTTTGTTTTAAATTTCTAATCTATCCGCCTTAATTTAATTTATTTGTACTATTGCAATCGCATTCTCTGCTGAGAGTAAGCTTAGCATGCAGGCGCTGCTTTGTTTTGCAAGAAGTTCGCATAACTTTCTAAAAGTAGTATGTATAAGTTAATGCAAGCAGTAACAATTTTTGCAAGCAGTGTCAGTGTCGCTCACTGATAAAAAAGAACGAGAAGCATTTGTTGACTGTAAAAAAATTTATTTTAAATTGTTGGCGACTTCGAAGTTGAAATACCTCGTCATGGTACAGGGTATACTCAAAATCGGCAGTCTTTTGATATTTAACAATACAGGTAAGGGTGTTAGACTGTGTTTTTAATTTTATGTATTTTTTAATGGCTTTTTTTTTAAAAAAACTAATACATAGTTATATTTTTTCAGTAAAACGGTAACAATTAATACTTTAGCCACAAAATTCGTAAATTGTTACCAAATAATGTCTCATTTAAATAAATTCAATAATATAAACCATTTGTTTAATAAAAACCAATGAAAATATGTTTTTTTCCTTTAGCCAGTTTTTAGGTTATTCGTGTAGTGAAGCGGATTGAACTAATAATATTTGAAATCGTATTTTTTTATCGTATGGAAAAGTGCTTTGAAAACCTATAAAGCAATTTATACAAGTTGGCGTATAACTAGGCCAGAAACATAAATCGCAGCACGAATATAACCTTGGCAAAATCAAACAATCTCAGCAATATTGCTAAAATATATAAAAGTTTTATTCTTCTTTCGTATCATCTACTTTAACTGCCTTGGAAGGTTCACAATCATTGTCATAAATAAAACTCCCATTCGCGCACTCTTAAATGTACATTTTATTTCTTCGTTCCTTCGTTTTTTTTTTTTTTTAGGGACTACGAAAATATCATTAAAATGTATGTACATATATAACTATATATATATATACATATGTATGTACATCTATATACATGCATATATAGTAGATATTTTATGGGCATCAATAATTTTCCAACATTTACGCTTCAACTTTTTCTCTTTTTCTTCCTTTTTTTTGGCGTTTAAGTTGATTTTTATGGACCGAAATGTAGGTGTACACCTACATACGAAATAAACGAATGTTCATACACACACTCCCCGCCATTTGATTAGGAATAGGTATCTAATCATAGCAGGTGTTATGATATGATAGTAGAGACCGATATACTAACCGAATCAATTCATATGGATCTCTTTTTAATTTTCATATAACAAATTTTGCAACTACCTGTTAATGTTAATGATGCAAAACTTGGAATTTTATATTTTCATTAGTTTACCAAAATGAATTGATGCATCCAGAATACTCAGTTAAAGGACTGGATTCTAAACAATTGACGAGGAGTGTATGTATGTACATGCTTGCCCCTCACGTACAAACTACGAAACCGTAGAGTTGGCGGGATGACGATAATAACGACTACCATCATCGTCATGATGAAGATGATGATGATGAAAATCTGTAAATCGTTTAAAGAGATAGAGTACTTGAATGTAAAAAAAAACATAAACTAACATCACTATAGTAGAGATTATGGTGAATTGTCATTATATATATCCTTTCACTTGATCAGTTGAAATTTGTACATATATATATTTAACATTGTCCTAATTTTACGCACTAAAAAAGGCTTTTCTTATAATGAAAGTTTCTTGTTCATTTAACTACCTAAGCTTATGGTATTCATTAGTTGCTTTTAAATGTATAAGCGATACGTACATACATATGTATGTATCAGTCAAACCATTGAGAGTGCTTTTTATACCCTTGCAGAGGGTATATTAATTTTGGTCAGAAGTTTGCAACGCACAAAAGGAAACATTTCCGACTATATAAAGTATATATATTCTTGATCAGCATGAATAGCCGAGTCGATATGACCATGTCCGTCTGTCCGTCTGTCCGTCTGTCTGTCTGTCCGTCTGACCGTCTGTCCGTCTGTCTGGATCAACAGCTTCTCCTCCGAGACCATAAGAGTAAGTCAATTGCGAACTATAGTACATACATACATAGTATTGGATCAACAAATGTCCAAGCTTGTTGAGTGGGGCAGTTAAAGGGAAATATACGAACAGAGAAAACACCCGCAACTGTTCATAAATGTGAGAATTTATTGAAAGAGAGGCGCTCATATTAAAATGCGGAACATAAAAAAAAATGAGAGGAGAAAAAGTTAGCGTCATAGAATCTCAGTTTCCCATGTTATTTGTGTGTGAGCTTAAAAAAAAATTAGTAATATTTTATAAAAGAGATAATGAAATAAAAAGTTATATTACAATAAATATTTGTATATTTGCATGTATAAAAAAATTGAATAAGTTTACAGAATTTTCTTCTTGGCAAACTGTATAAACTCTTCGCTAAGAATAGTGTTTTTCTCTTTCTTTTTGCCATGGTACGTAAGACCATCTGCTTTAAGAGAGAATTTATGGTTTGTATAGGGACACTCGGTAACACCGATAAACTTTTTAATTTTACTTAATATGAGCCTGAAGTACTGTGTATATTCGGTTATATTGAACCTATTCACCTGTAAAATAAAATTAATCAATTAATCGTTTAGTTATTGAAAATTATAATACTTACTGCATCAAGTTGATTTCGGCTAACGGAATCGATTGGTCTACGAATCGAACCATCGTCATTAAAGATGCCAACGTGGAATTGCTGAATACCACTTAAATGGGCCTGCAAAATCCAGTGCTTAACACGATAGTTGTTGTGCCAGCTATAAGGATTTTTCGGAGTTTGAAAAACTTTGGCAATTGACAAGCGACATTGTTGGAGAACTTTTGGATCATTTCTATGATAGATATTGATTATATTGACATCCAGATAATTTGCCATTATTGCGTTTTACTTACAGATCCCCAAGTGGTTCTGTATTTTCAACACCTGTTATCTCGCCCGAATATAGCAGGTTGAGGTTATCCAATTTGGCCAAGAAAGTTCCATATAGCTGGCTGTTCTCATCTACGGGTGCATCGGTATTTGGAGTGCTGCCAGGTGTATCTATAAGAATTTGTACAATTACTTACAATCATCGTTTCCAAATAAGAATTATTAATTATCTGAAATCTTTCTCCGCATACCAACAAATAAATATTGACGTAACTTAAATACATAAGTATTCCGTAGATTTTTCACCCCATCCTGACTCAAACATACATTCAAGAAAACGCATCCTTTAAAATTGACGGCCTCAAATTCTAAGTCTAAATAAAAACAAAATGTTAATCAGAGCCTTTTAAGTTATTTGGTATCACTAATTACGTTGTATTTTTTCGTAATATGGTAAATGTTCACGGCCCACATCTAGAAATTGTTCAATGATTCTTGTAATTGAATGGCGGTTACTACAGAAATCAATCTGGTCCATCAATATCTTTGGATTCTCCTGCTGCATCAGATAATGCAGAACCGTTACAAATGGACCTTCGTTATGATGGGACCAATCTCGATAAATATAATTTTCATGACCTTTGCGCAAGTCTAATGGATATTCGGTTTCATCTGGCTGTCGATAATAGCCAATTGTATTTGGGCGCTCCATTTTATGTGTATCTGGATTATATCCGACCACACATTTTAACTGCACATCCTTCAACTCAGCTGGTTTAAAGTTGTATAACTTATTATATATGTGCATAGTCTAAAATTTAAAAGTGCATTTTAGTAGAAAAAAAATCACAAAACACTTTTATGATTCTTAATTTAAGAGAAGTAAAAATCACAAATTTTCAATAGAAATATAAAAATTTGAAATTTAATTAATTAATTAATATTTCTTAATGAAATTAGATTGAGCAATTATATATGCATTGTTGTCAAAAAGACAATTTGCAAGGATATACAGCCTTATAGAGTTATTCTACTTTAAATAAATAAATAAGTCATTTACATGTAATTTCGCAGGGCTCGCAGGAGCAAATTAATCAAACTTCCAAAAATTTGTATTGTACTTGATCCACAAATGAGAACGAAATTGGAATAGACCTAGTTCTTCAGATTATATCTATGACAGATATAGCATATATTCGACCGAGATATTTCTACACATATCAAACTTATAAATGCTAAAATTCATGCTCCTATTTTGGGAAGCAAAGAATTTCTCATACAAAAAATGGTTTTTGGACCAATTGTTTCTATGGCAGCTATATGATATAGTCAACCGATTTTGATAAAACTTGATGAATGTATTAGGAAGTATATTAAGCTCACAAATATTAAATTACGTGGCACTTGCTTACACAGAAAAACATTAACGTTATTAAGACTCAACCTTATTCACTACTGATAGTTCCTATAGAAGCTATATGATATAGACGGAAAATTAGCATGATTCTGACATATAAAATGGCTGTAGCAAAAAGAAGTTCATGTGGGAAAAGTCGATGTCTGGGAGCCGAATCTGTTGATCAAAACAGAAGGACATACGGAAAGATGGCTAGATTGATTAATCTATTCATGCTGATAAAGAATTTATATTAATTATATAGTCGCAGATGCTACCTTCTGTGCGTTGCAAACTTAATATTAATCAAAATTAATATACATACATACATAACTTCTGCAAGGTTATAAAAATTAATCTGATTTTTTAAGACAATTTTGAGAAATAGCAAATATCCGTGTTCTCCAATTTTAAATGTAAATTGCTTCACAGATTCAGTTTAAGATCAGAGCGAGACATAAATTTATTTTTTTATATATCTATATTATTTGAGTATACTAGAAAAAGCTTAAAAGCTTTTGATAGAATGCATCTTATCGCAGCGAGCGAGAACAAAGGAAGTTTTTTCTTTATTCAATATGATGACACATACATACACATACATACATACATACACATGTAGATTTATACAAACGCATAAAAAAGAAACATATAAAATATATATGTTGCTCTTGATAAATAGATAACTTTCTGGATACACAAACATACATATATACATACATATGTATATATGTGTGTATGTATGTATGAATTAAACTTGAACTTGAACTATTAATGGGGATTATGATAATTCTATTTTAAGATTATGACGTTTCCCGCAATTTTTCCGTACCAGTTTTTCAACTTGCGAAACTCGACCGCCACACACTGCAAATGGATTCTAATTGATATTGCAGCACCCTAAATATTGAATTTCTCTCGCGGAAACACTCTTCGAAATACTCTTCGTTACTTACTCTTAAATGTTCGTCTGACCTTACTCAGTTAAATACATACATATGTATGTATGTATACATGTATGTATATACATGCATATATGAAACAGTTTGGTGACAACATTTTCGATCCAAAAATGAATCATTATTAACAGCCGAGACGATTTAGGCATGTGAAAGTATTCTATCCGTACGAATAAAGAACTATATATGTATATACATATGTATGTGTATTATAGCTGATAAGATTGATTAATTGGTTATAGTTTTAAATTGATAGAAAAATCGTAAGATTACAGAGATTTTAAAAAATATAACATATTCTTTTACACACAAACTTTAATCATTACTTACTAGCTTATATTTATTTACTATTTACTTAATATATGTTATGATAGTACGGACATAACCAATTACTACTGCTATTATTGGATACTTCAAAGTATTTATTAGGAAATTATTAATTTTAGTTTATACTCTTGCAAGAGTATATTAACTTTGATCAGAAGTTTGTATACGCATAAACCATATAAAGAATATAAAACTCGATCAGAATGACGAGCTGAGAGGAATAGTCGATCGAAAATACGGATTTTAAACGAACATTAAAATTCAATATTTCTGATAATCATGTGCTTTCAAATATTTCCACAAAGATTTTCAGATGTGAAATATATATATAGATCCTATAGAAACTTTTTATTTCCTAATGGCATTAAACTTGGTTTTCTATTAATTTTCTACACTGTTATCTCTTATATTATTTAAAGATTTAATCGGTGAGATATAAGGCTTTTGATCATTAATTTGGTTATTTTAACAGCCATCCGGTATTTAATATCCTTAGGTACAGCGGATTCGGTTGACTATTTGTTTGCCATAGCATAACAATTGGATCATACAAATATATTTTGGTATACAACATTATTTTTTCTCAAGCCGCAAAAATTTAATTTTGATTTAACTAGTGTTTAATAGTTAATGAATCTGATAAATTGTATACATATGTATACGAATATTTGACAATAAGACAATTCGCAAGGATATACGATCTTCGTCGTGGGTAAAAATTGGCCTTGATACTATTTGCTTATTTTTCAATTTAATTCAATTAATGTAACTTTTAAAAATTTGGTTCGTCCATGTGGATTATTTAATATTATCTCAGCAAAAGCAAAAGTGATTAGAAGTTTGATTAGAAATTAATAAGTTTTGATGTTGCTTCCTGTAGGTGATGAGGGGAGTGGCGGTTGGGACAGTGGGCCAACTTGTTAATTAGTAAAACGGAAACACAGGGAGAAATTGACTTTTAAAAGCATTTTGCAAATTTAATAAACCAAATTTCATAACAAACACCGAAATTCTATGATACACAATGACAGGTCTCTTTCCAGCACTGACCTATCCAGTGATCCAATCTTTTACAATAGTCATGACACCTTGGATAGTGGGGATGATAACGAGATAGTTGCTGACATAGAGCCCGATCCTTAGCAATTACTCGCGACTTAATGGACACAATACCCAATGTGGTTGTTTCCGTTTCATCTTCCCTCGATTCCTCTGACCCAAAATCATTCAAGTCGCCAGTCTCTTTCTTTGATAATTCAGATTCTGGCACAGGAACTGGAGCTGGCACTGGAGCTGGCACTGGAGCAGGTTCTGGTGCTGCATTCGCCTCTCTACGTACTTGGCTTACATGCAGAGCTTGACTTAGCCCCAATATGAGAAGCAGGCAGAAAAAAATTTCTTTATTTAGTTGTTTCATCTTTCAAGTCTGGAATTCAACTACTTCTTAAAGTTTGGCATTATAGCATCAATGTTGTGATTTTGCCTCACAATGCGTAGTTCTAAGTCTATAGCTCATTGGCTTATCGGAGACTCTCAAGGTCGCAAGCTCATTGCTAATCAGAAATGTAGCCACTTGGTGGGGGGAATCGTCTTACTCAACTTGTATTTAGTTAATACATACTGATTAATAAATACATACATGTACATATGTATGCATGGATGTATGTTTAAATACACTTGAAAAAAAGATGATAAAAAAATATAATTTTTATACCCTGTACCCATAGGGTACAAGGTATATTAAAGTCGCTAAAATGTATGCAACAGCCAGAAGGAAAATTTTCCGACCCCATAAAGTATATATATTCTTGATCAGCATCAACAGCCGAGTCGGTATGACCATGTCCGTCTGTCCGTCTGTCCGTCCGTATGAACATCGAGATCTCAGAGACTACAAGAGCTAGAGCAACCAAACTTGGTGTCAACATCCGTCTATTCCATACGCAGATCAAGTTTGTTTCAAATTTTTGCCACGCCCACTTCCGCCCCCGCAAATTAGAAAAAACTATAACTAGAGTTCTATTAGAGATATCATAATTCTTTTTGGCAGACAATTATATAGCCAATATGTACCATCGGACCAAATTTGACCGAAATCGGTCAATAAATATCGGAGATATACACATATATGTTTTGTACTGAAATTCTATGGGCAGCAGCAGTGAGATAGCATGCTCATGTTGCTTTGTACCGAATGACGCATTAGTTTCGTTCACTGTTAGGAGTGAGCGAGAAACCATGAATTTGTTGTTTTGGCTTGTTAAGAGAATTTTATGAAAAATTTTATTCAATTAATGAGGATTGCGAAGGAGTCTGTTTAAATGAAATATCCTTTTTTGGTACAGGGTATACTCCAAGTCAGCAGGGACGACTTGCTTACTTCATTTTTTAGTGTTACTAATAGTAATATCAAAAAATAAATAAATTAATCGACTAACTAACTTAACTTACTATTTATTTAAATTTTATCTTTAGCTAAGAAACTTTAATTAGCTCTGAAACCCACAATTCTAAACAGAAAAGACAAAAGGACTTTTTTTCATAAATTATGGAATTTATCCAACTTAATTGACATAACGATATTTGATATACATAAATGATAATATGTTTAATTTTTATTTAATTATATATATACCTACAAATATTATAGAAAAGGATGTGAACAAACAGATAGCACAATGGAAAATGGTCCATCTAAAATGTTTAGCGAACAATTTATGCGGAAATTTGATTTTAATGTGCCCGAGCGAATGTTTTTAGAGACTTCGTCACTGATGGCATCCCCTCAATCACTCCAAAATGGGACAGAACCCTACTAAAGTAAGTAAGTAAAATTGATGGGCGACCGGCAGAGGCAGTTAAATGAACATAAAAATACAAAACCAGCTTGGAACATTGGTGGGGTAATTTTCGACAAACATACACATACACATACATACCTACATACATTCATAAGTATGTACATATGTATATACAGAGGCCTCATTTGTTTTAAAATGCAAAAACCCATAACAATAATCATAATAATAATAATAATAACACACAATAATAAGAAGACGAAAAAAAAACAGCATTCAAGTGTACACACACTGTTACATACATACACACACACACATACATACATAAGAATTTCTTTTTGGCAAAGGAAACAGCTGGAAAGTTAATAATGTGAAAATTTTGCAACCAGCGATTTTCTGACATCATCGAACCCTCTGGGCAATATTGGTATAATTGGAAAAGAAAAAAAAGACACGACCCTCATATCATAAAGTCGGCATATCAGGGGAGACAACGACTCTTGAAATTTCCAAATGTTGCGATCGTTGCTCCCTATTTGACTTATCCAATGTCAATAAAACGGAATTTCTAATTAATAACTTAAGCAACACATTTCGATAGTATAAAATTTCAATACATCAAGATTAATCAGATATAATACAGTATTTGAATAAAAAGTTTTATATTATCTGATCGAAACAAACCGTATAATAAAAAGGATTTAAATTAGTTTTATTAACGGTTCTAAGTGACCATGGCCATATGGATTACATATTGCTACATAAAATATATACATATATCACATCCAAATAATAGATTAAAGTTAAGAATTGATCGGATTAAATTAAATGAAAAAAATGTATATATGTATTTTTAAGTTTAATTTTCTCTTATGATAACAAATTGTATAACTTTAAAACCAAAGAAAAAATAAGATTTATAATCAAGAGTCTCGTTATACTGAAATGCATCCCCCCACTATGTGTTTACAGTGAATATTTCTTGCTGCTATTTCAGCAATATTAAATGCATTCAGTACATTTTTGAGATGTCATGTATAAATATGTGAGTCATCTGTTAGTGATATAGATTTTGGTGTCTGCTCTGTGTTCCCGCATCTCTATATAAAGGTTGATGTCTGCTTAAGCCTTATGGTACATACTTACATACATACATATTTATATGTATACATATGCACATATATATAAATAATCATTATATATGTGGGATTTGTGCCCACAAGAATTAGAATTGTTGTTATATTTATTATGTAAGTTATTACGGTTAAGAGTATGTTTACAATGAGTTTTTTTAGTTGATTAAATATTTCTTATTCCTCGCGTTGTTCGTCGTTCGTCGTTTTTTCTACACTCCCCGTTTTCGACTCTCCCTTGCCACCTTGTCTCGTCTGCTTTCCTTGCCACCTTGTCGATCAGCTGCTCGAGGATAGGTCTGGCCTTACAGCGCTACCATACCATCCCCACAGATCGGCCATCCTTAATTGCATTTGCCCCAAATGCATCGTCGTCGTCTTCAAAGTCGTCCTCATCGGCTTTGGAGTCATCTTCATTTTCGTCGTCTTCATCATTCTTGTTCTCTTTTTGGAGTCGTCTGTATCGTCGTTAGAGGTGTCGCCATTAAATTCGTGGTTATTAGCGTCGTCTTCATATGTAATTGTCATCATCTTTATCATCGTTGTTATCATTGTTATCATCATGTTTGGAGTAGTCATCATCAGTATCATCGTTGTAATCATTGTTATCATCATCTTTGGAGTAGTCATCATCAGTATCATCGTTGTAATCATTGTGCTTTGTTTAATCCTTCCATAAGTTTTTTTTTTAGATATCAGCAACATCTTCGTCATCGTCTACATAAGGGATCCATTTCTTCATATATTCGGCGCAAGTAGTCGTATTTTTTGGACCATCTACAAAGTGTGCATCTTTAATGACATCATAAGTATCCTTTGATTTGACTTTAGTTACTCGGTAAGGACCTAAATACTTTGGCTTTAACTTTAGCCCACCTCCGAATTGGGTACGTTTAATTGCAACAAGATCGCCTTCTTTATAAATTGATGCATATTTTCGTCGTAGATTATAAGTATTCTTGTTTTCCTCTTGTAGATTTATGATTTGCTGCTTAGCTTGCTTCCTTAGGTCATCTCTTTTTTCGCTAAACATATTTATTATTTCCTCGTCAATCATTTGCTTCAATTGGATATCAAACTTCGTACGCATTTTAACTCCAACTAATAACTCGAACGGCGTCATATCTGTGCTTCTACAGTAAGTTGAATTTATCGTTTGCTGAACTCTTCCAACAAACTTGTACCATTTACTCGGGTCATTAACAGAAAGCTTAGATAAAACAGATATAATAATGACATTTAGTCTCTCTACTTGTCCGTTTGCTCTAGGCAGTCCAGTAGTAACAGCGTGATGAAGGATATTCTCTGAACGGCAATATTCCTTGAAGTCTTCTGATGTAAATGCAGAACCTTTATCTGTAATAATCCTGACTGGGTTTCCAAATGTAAGACTTTGTCTTTGCAATCTCGATATAACTTCTTGGGCGGATGTCGTCTTAGTCGTATATAACCAGCAGTATTTGGTGAATGCATCTATAACAGCGAGGATGTGTTTGTATCTCTTGTCAGTAGATTCAAGCGGACCCAAAAAATCAATGTGGAATGTTTGGAGTGGTTCTTCTTCCTTAGGCAATGGATGTAACAGTCCATCCTTTTTCCCTTGTTTGCGGTTTGAGATAATACACGGAATGCAGCATCTAATATGCCGTTCAAACTTGGCCTCAAGTTTCGGTATATAATATTCTTTCGCAATTATGTCTTTCGTCTTCCTAATAGAAAAATGTCCTCTCTCATGAGCTTCTTTAATAAGATCACGCTGAAAGGATAAAGGTACAACTATTAGTTCGACGTCGTCCACCAGCTTACATAAAAGACCGGCCCTCATGAAGTAATCATTATGTGATGTTTTCTCAGAGAGAATATCGATAATAGCTCTTATCTCGTCGTCTTGTCCTTGGAGATACCTTAGTTTGCTGATTGCGCTTCCATCGGTGATTAACATTACTGGATTTCGGCTTAAGGCGTCGGCATGCCGAATACGAGTACCTTCTCGATGCTCCACCTCGAAATCAAATTCTGGTAGCATTAGAATCCATCGAGCTACTCTTGTGCCAACTTCTCGCTTTTCCATTGTTTTGGTGAAAGCATTGCAGTCGCTTACGAGTTTGAAGCGAATACCAAGTAAGTAGACTCGAAATTTGTTGAGAGCTTCAATGACGGCGAGTATCTCCAGTTCGTAGCTAGAAAACTTCCTCTGGGCGTCTGTTGTGATCCTGCTCATATAATATACAGGGTGTAGTTGTCCATCTTCAGGTGAAACTTGTAAAAGAACTGCTCCAAACCCGTCAATCGAAGCATCGGTATGGAGCTCAGTCTGATGGTGAAAATTAAAGATATTTAACACGGGCTTCTCTGTGATCAATGTTTTCAACCTGTTGAATGATTCGATTTCGGGATCAATAAAGTGGAATTTAGCATTTTGTTTTAGTAGATTAGTTAGAGGCTTAGCTATTAAACCAAAATTTTTAATAAATTTTCTAAAGTATCCAACTAATCCTAGGAAACTTTGAAGTTGCTTCTGGTTTGTGGGCTGGGGAAATTTAGTCACAGCTTTGGTTTTCTCTTCAGAAATACATATCTTTTGGTCTTCGATTTCGTGACCCAAAAACTCTACTCTTTTCTTCAAAAACTGCATTTTTTTAGGTTGATCATCAGGCCGTAATTTTCACACTGTTTCAGGACTTCTTTAAGATTTGATATAGCCTCGTTTTCATCTTTAGCTGGAATAATGATGTCATCTACGTATGGAATTGCTATATTTTTACGTGTCAGCTCTCGAAATATTGCATTGATGTGTCTTCGAAAAACACTAGGAGAATTCGCTAGTCCAAATGGTACCTTCAGAAACTGGTATTGCCCATTGTGGGTTACAAAAGATGTATATTTTCGGCTTTCCTCCTCGACATCAACATGAAAAAATCCATTTTTCAAGTCAATAGTGCTGAATATCTTTGCACTTACCAATCTGTCCAGTTGGTCTTCGATTAAAGGTAAGGGAAAATGGTCTCGTAATATTACCTTGTTAATCCTTCTATAGTCGATACATAGTCTTGGAGATCCATCTCGTTTTTTTACCAGGACTACCGGGCTACTGTACTCTGACTCAGAGTACTCGACTATACCTTGTTGTAACCATTCATCAACTTGTTGGTCTACTACGCAACGTTCAATATAACTGATTCTACGCGGTCGCGAGTAGATTGGGGTGTCATCATTGACCACGATTCGCATTTTCACGTTTGTCGACTTTGCATTTCCGAGTTTATAGTTTTTTATCAGTTCGCGTACCCTGTTCTTTGCATAATTGCTCGCATTAGCTTCAATATTTAAGTCAATCTCGTCAACATTTAATGCATTTATTCTCATCAACACCGAAATTTCTGTTTCAAATTCGGTACTGTCACTTTTTTTACAATTATTCCTTCACGATTTATTTTTACTTCCGCAATTTTACAAAATTCTTCCCCTAACAGCAAGTCTTCATCAAGAAATTGAGGATCAATTACTAGAAATACCGATTTAAATTCTTGGCCGTCAATTACGAAAAGTTGTTCGATTGAACCCATGGCTTTGACCGCGTCGCCATTACCAAACCCGATTAAAAATTTGTTGCACTCACATAGCTTTGGCTGTTTTATTCTTTTATAAGTCTCCTCGGACATAAGATTGTATTTACTTCCAGTGTCAATAAAGGCATTCATCTTTAAACCGTCGATTGTTATCTCTTTATACATACGTGAGGTTGATATGTTTAGTTTTCGTGTATTACTCGTTTCGCGTTTTTCCGATTTCTTGGGACATTCTTTGCCAATATGTCCAAACATGTTGCATTCAAAACACTTTTTACCTTTGTTTTTATTGTCACAAGCAGCGGCTGTATGACCTTTGAGACCACAATTGAAACATTTTATATCTTTATTTACGCTTCGAACTAGCATTGGTTGAGAATTACGTTCACTTTTCTGGATTTGTTTATTAAAACTTAGTACATTTTTATTCTCACTCTTGGATTTCTCCCGCATTACTTCGTAGCATTTCAATTTGTCTTTGAAGTCTTTTATGTTTTTAGCTCCATATAACATTGACTTGTTCATACCAAAGTCTTCAATACCATCAATAACATACTGGATTAATGCAGATTCTTCGATGTTTCCTCGTGTGGACAACTCTTTCATCAGCAAGAAATACTCTTGTAAATTTTCGTTTTTCCTAATTTTCCGATCAGCCATCATTTTGTGCAATTGAGCACTGTTCGTAGTCGACTTAAATTCATTAAGTAGCGCCTTTTTTAGTTTCAACCAGTTAGAGATACCTCGTTCGCTCGCAACAAAAAGCTTTGCTAATCCTTTTAATGACCGTTTTGCGAATATAAACATTTGTAAATCATTCCAATACATTATCGTTGCAAGATCTTCAAATTCATTAATCCATACTTCAATGGAAAGGGTATCTTCACCATTAAACGATCTAATTGAGTCTTCGACGTCATTAAAATTTAAAGCAAATCTGGGAACACTTTGAATCGGAACGTCTTGAATCGGAACACTGGCCACTGAAGGGTTGTTTTTGTCTCTTTCTTCTTGAGCATCATTATCGTCAACTTCATTATTACCATCCTCTTCATTGTCGCTTTCGTCAGAGACTTCGTCATTCGCGGTATTAAAATCAGCATCAGGCAGTAAATTTCCCTTTTTCAAATTACAAAATATAAATTTAGACAGGTCGTTCTCATTGTGGCGTAAATGTAGCATATTACATATTACAGCTAAGTCATTATCAGAAAGTTCATAGGCAATATATGACATTTTATTTCCATACTCTTCATTTGTTCTTTCGTAGTCGAAACCTTGAAATTCGCGTAACCGCTTTCTGTTATTTCTGTCTCCATCCCTTTCGAATACATACTTGTGAAGCAGTGTGATGTTTTGTCTCTTTTCCGTACGTAATTTTTCTTTTATAGCGTCAAAATCTGCGAGCTTTGCCATGTTCACTTTTGTATGTCTGTATTAGTGGCGTCACTCTTATATGTGTGTGTATGTGTGTATTTTATTTCACAATTTGTCGAAATATTAAACGTTTGACAAATTCGTGGAACCGTGTTAAACCCGTTACAACACTTTTGTTTTTATTCTTACAGAACTCAATTTATTTAAAGAAAATCACTTTTAATTAATCACTTTTATTCGTCGTTTTAGCACTTCTCATTATTTTGTTCTATTTTTTAGGTTCAGACTTCATATTTTGCGATTATGTTAGGTTGAGCCCCCATATTTGTGGGATTTGTGCCCACAAGAATTAGAATTGTTGTTATAGTATTATATTGTTTATTTATTATGTAACTTATTACGGTTAAGAGTATGTTTACAATGAGTTTTTTTAGTTGATTAAATATTTCTTATTCCTCGCGTTGTTCGTCGTTCGTCGTTTTTTCTACACTCCCCGTTTTCGACTCTCCCTTGCCACCTTGTCTCGTCTGCTTTCCTTGCCACCTTGTCGATCAGCTGCTCGAGGATAGGTCTGGCCTTACAGCGCTACCATACCATCCCCACATATATTATGGCCAACTTATATAAAATTTTTATAAATTA
The DNA here is from genome assembly GCA_018150375.1 of Drosophila sturtevanti. Taxonomy (NCBI): domain Eukaryota; kingdom Metazoa; phylum Arthropoda; class Insecta; order Diptera; family Drosophilidae; genus Drosophila; species Drosophila sturtevanti. Next base: position 76,184 of record JAECWJ010000392.1, on the reverse strand, counting down.
TAGATTTTGTATAAATCTGATATATAAACTACAATAATACTGTAAAATTTGTATTTTTAATAGTAATAAGATATGATAATTGTACATTCCGGATATCCTTTTGTCACACACACACACACAAACATAGACATACATACATACATACATACTATCTTAAATGTGCTTGTATAAATGTATCTGCACTTGCGATTAAGGCAGCCAGCAAACCCTATTGATACGCTTGTCAACTAATTGAGTTACACTTCACTACATATACATATACATACATATATACGTATATATAGAATGATTATGACAACTTGTGGGTTGTTACCTCTCCTTATCCTTGACCATGTTTGCCAAGGCAGCTGGATACAAGCATATATATATATATATACACACACACACACACACATCCGTACATACACGACAATATTGTCAAACAATTACATGACTTTACAATTAATTTGTCTCTCGAAGATATGTTTTGTACATATGTATGGATGTGCATATATACTCACAAATATATATAGAAGAAAATGTGTAACACACACGATAAATGTTCAGGATATAAAAGCTACGAAAAGGAGAAATAAATAATGTGGAGGCAGGTGTACATCTTATACACCTAATACATATACTTACATATATACTTACCTATGTATGTATTATATTATGTTCTATATATTTATTTTTTTTTTCAAGAATTCACTTTGATTGTCTGCAGTTCAAACCAGAATCTCGGATGTTTAATTGAAAATGTTTAACCCTATGCCTAATCAAAAACTAAGCGCTGAAAAATAATTTCTCGCATTTACTAATAAAAAATGGTATTTCTTTTTCATAAATAAATGAATATTCGTTTAAAATCCGTATTTTCGATTGACTATTCCTTTCAGTTCGTCATTCTGATCAAGCATTATGTTCTGTATATGGTCTATGCGTATAAAAACTTCTGATCAAATTTAATATACCCTTGCAAGGGTATAAACATAATTAATAATTTCCTAATAAAAAGTTAGAAGTATCCAATAGTAATAGCAATAGTAATTATTTATCTCCGTACTATCATAACATATATTAAGTAAATAGTAAATAACTATAAGCTAGTAAATAGTGATTAAAGTTTGTGAGTAAAAGAATATGTTATATTTTTTAAAATCTCTGTAATCTTACGATTTTTCTATCAATTTAAACTTATAATCAATTAATCAGTCTTATCAGCTATAATACACATATATACATATATAGTTCTTTATTCGTACGGATTGTAGTAAGATAATAGTGGTACGTGGGTTCTTGCCCATACCCTTCTATGAACGTTGGGCCCTATTTCTGTAGTGAAACAATAGCGGTAGTCCCACGACGGGCAGAGGTTCTCTAGGTGGTATAGGACCATTGGGTCTGGGTTACGCACGAAAATGTATGCTAAAGATTAGGGGCGTGCACTTCTAGCTATGCTCTAGCTAAGCTCGACGGATGGGGCGGGGTTCTTTCTTCACTCTAGACATACGCTCACTAAGAAAATTATAAGTGCACTAACGGAAGAATTAAATGGAAGATAAAATAAGGAACTAGTATGAGCCGGTTGTGAGATACCTCACTGAAATCGTTTAGTTATGCGGCGTTTGCTTGTTAGGTTAGCTATAGGTGTTGATTGCTAACCCATTCTGTACCCACCCTACCTTGGCAACTTCTGGAAATTCTAAGATGCCCCTCAACAAACTCCTACGCGATCAACTAGATTATAAGGAACGACAGCATGTTTTTGCTAAGGCGACGGACTCCCCGATTATAGAGCTTATTCAAACATATTCATATTTCAATACACATTTTAATTTCAAATCTTAGTTTCATTGGTAGTTGCTTATTGCTAATGAAATTACAAACGAAGTTTAGTTAAATTCGCATTATAAAAAGGAAATTTATATATTAAATAATAAAGAAGGAAAAGAAGCTCTAGCTTAAAGAATGGTTTATATGTATCAATCGATTGACATATTAAGACTAAATTATAATTATTAACTCACAGTATTATCCATCGGCGCGATCGTTGGGCCCATCGATGTTGCATAGATGTTGGCTGTATTAGAACAATATTAGGACAATTGTCGCAATTTCGAACAATAGATTTTACATACCTTGAGCATAGCCTTTTTTTTTAAGAAAACGGAGGAGGGGGATTTACTTTACTTATGCTAGATTTACTTAAATTTAAACAAAATGTATAGCATTTCAATTGCTTAAGCTTTGCATTATTTAAATGTTGGTTCCGTAGAACAAAAAAAAAAAAAAACAAATTAAATTATCATATCAAATAAGAATCAAATAGATGAATACAACCGATAACGCAAAAGGCTTCATTGCCCGATAGCAATTAAAGAAAAGGTTACGAAATTATTGATAACGCCGTGATAGGTCGCAAAACAACTTGACTAAACTAATGAATGCACTCTTAGTAAGTTAGGTTAACTTGATAAAGAATTGAACATGATGATGAAGAAAAACGTAAAGGTTTTTGCAGACCCAAGTGGAATGCTACCTTTTAATACTTCGGTTGTGGGAACGATCCGAACCGAAAATGAGGAGCCGGTCTATTCAAAACTTTACCCGTTCCCAATTAGTACAACTGACTTTGTCAACGCCGAAATAAAGGAATTGTTACGACCGTCACGCTCTCCTTATAACAACCCAATTTGGGTCTTTGGAAAGAAAGGAATAGACGATTCAGGGGCGAGGAAAAAGCGGTTGGTCATAGACTTCCGCAAATTAAACGAGAAAACCATAGCTGATAAATACCCCATGCCCAGTATCAATATGATACTAACGAACCTTGGAAAAGCTCAGTACTTCACGACATTGGATCTGAAGTCAGGATATCACCAGATCGCCCTTGCGGAACAAGACCGTGAAAAAACGTAATTTTCTGTTAATGGTGGAAAATATGAGTTCTGCCGGCTGCCGTTCGGCATAAAGAACGCAGGAAGTATTTTCCAAAGAGCGATCAATGACGTGCTCCGAGACCATATCGGCAAGACTTGTCATGTCTACGTCGATGATGTAATCATTTTTTCAAAGACCGAGAATGATCACATAAGGGACATAAATCAGGTCCTCAAGTGTCTTTTAGACGCCAATATGAGAGTCGCTAAAGAAAAATCGTGCTTTTTCAACAAAAGTGTCGAGTTTTTGGGCTTTGTCGTGTCTTGCAGTGGCACAAGGACGAGTGAGGAAAAGGTGAAAGCGATAAAAGAGTTCGCAATACCCACTAATTTGTTCGCGGTAAGGTCGTTTTTAGGGCTGGCAAGCTATTATAGGTGTTTCATTAAAGACTTTGCTGCAATCGCAAAGCCGTTATCGGACATCCTGAAAGGAGAAAATGGAAAAGTCAGCAAACAAAGCTCTAAGAAAATCCCCGTCGAATTTACCGAGAAGCAATTTATAGCATTCGACAAGATTAGAAGTATCCTGGCTTCGGAAGACGTTATCCTCCATTACCCAGATTTTAAAAAAAACCATTTGATCTCACGACGGGCGCTGCCTCCTCCGGTATCGAAGCCGTGCTGTCCCAAGAAGGCAGACCCATAACGATGATCTCGAGAACGCTTAAAGATCGAGAAATTAATTATGCAACCAATGAAAGGCAATTGCTGGCGATTGTTTGGGCTCTAGGAAACTTGCGCCATTACTTGTATGCTGTAAATGATCTAAATATCTATACTGAGCATCAGCCGTTCACATTCGCTGTGTCAGATAGAAACCCAAATTCGAAAATCAAGCGGTGGAAGGCGTTTATCGATGAACAAGGGCCCAAAGTTTTCTACAAACCTGGCAAGGAAAACTATGTAGCAGATGCCTTATCCAGGCAAAACATAAATGCCGTGGAAAACCTGCCGCAGTCTAGTGGAGGAACAATTCACAGCGAGTAATTTTCGTCGTATACAATTGAAGCCACTGATAAATCCGTTAATTGTTTTAGAAACCAGATAATTTTGGAGGAATCTGAACATCCATGGCAGCGTACATCAGTACTTTTCAAGCAAAAGGTTAGACACGAAATTCTGTTTAACGATCGGGACACGTTGATTGACAAAGTCAAGGAGGCTATTAGCCCAGAAGTGGTGAATGCTATCCTTTGTGAGTTACCGATCTTAGCATGTAATGGTCCGCGAAGTCAATTTTCTTCGTGTTCAAGAAATTTGTTATTTTTTTATAGCATCTGTCGAATTTAAAATCTATTAGGCGCGAAAAATAAAACAACTTTTCTCGCATGCGATTTAAGTAGCATTTGCAATATTTATGTCATAGGGGGCGTTGTACCGCTTGCTCTAAAACCTTTGACACTGATCGCATCTCACTTCAGTAGTCAGCAGAGAGAGAGCTTTTGCTGTTGGACAGGCTATAAAAGGGCAGGTTCTAACCTCAGTCGGTCTTTTCAACCTTGCGATAAAGAAAAATTATAGTCTGATAGAAAGACGCTGTCTTGAAATATATAAGGCCATAAGCACATGGTCGAATTTGACCCAACATTTTTTCTTTGGGAAAATTTGTCTTTGAGCAAGGAATAACACATCTTTGAATGGCACACACATATTCGTGCATTCATAGATCAAGTAATTCCAAGCATAATAAAATTACTGAAAAATTGCATCAGCAGGCAAGTACATCTTGCCTCTTGGGAACAGCATTTAATTCTTTACTTTCAATAGGAAAGCATAAAGCATAAAGCATAATACCCCAAGCACAAAATTATTAGTGCGTTTTTCATTAAGAGAAAACTGTGGATTGCATTGACGAAAGAGAGAAAAAAAATGTGCAGATGGCTGATTCTAATGTCCGCCGATGCAGTAGAACATGTGAAACATACTACTGCAGTCGGGCCCTTAAGTTGTGTATGACGTGAACGGGAAAAATCGAGAGAAACCTAAGAAACCAAAAAAAAAAAAAAAAAAAAAAAAAAAAAAAATCAAATTAAAAACGTTAAAAATGTTAAGAAAACCCGGAGAAATTAAATTAAAATAATAATAGACAATGGTATGAGTGACAGTAAAATAATGTAGTGTGAAGAAAAATATACATAGTTTATGGTGACCACGTGCACATGCAAATGAAAAAAAATCTATAACGAAACAATCATTAACTCTGCTTAAATTAGTTAATTGATCTCTTCAAGATATGCAATATCGGACACAATTAATTAATTTAAGTTAACTTAAAGAAAAAAAAAATTATAAAAAAATATGCGTGCATAATTACACCCCCACGAAAAGTGAGCCGTGTACGCCTCTGTACGTGCTGAGCTTAGTATATGCATGCTCAGCTGTACTAAGTTGAGCAAGTTTGGGGGTCGGTCATAAAATTCTTGGTATTTCTTAAAAATGTCCCAACCAATTGTCGAATATAAGTGATAAAACAAATATGTATATTAAATTTAAAAAAATTCATAGCCTCAACAAAACATCGTTGGAAGGCATTCCACCGCTGGACACCTAAACACACGTGAGTCAAATCTTGTTCTTTTTATATATTACAAACTTTAATAACTCCCCATGAGGTGGAGCTGTACACATGGTTACATATACCTATAATTAACACATATATATTTGTTGATTATTACTTATTCCACTTATATTCTTGTCGTTGTATAAAGTAAACTTTTTAGTGCGTATAGCACAGCTGATTTAATGCACTCAGGTCATTGAACTTGTAGAGTGTCATTAGATATGCTTAAATTGAAGAGATCAATTTAGTTATTTTTACTGGTTAAAAAAAAAAAAATAAATATATATATGTATAATGAAGTCCTAATACTCTACCACAAATCAAGTAAATCATCATGTATACACATTAAGTTTAATAATTTTTCTTGCACTCATTACTTATACTGAGATAACTAAATTTTTTTTTGACAATTGATATTTCATTATTATCTTCTTGCTTTAGTCTATTGTAATAATTTGATTTGGATAAATTCATAAAAATGTTATTGGATATATTAATCCTGTTGAATCTCAAAACAGAATGAATGTGAATATAGTATAAAATGAAAATGAAGCGTTAATTTCTTTTTTTTCCAAGTGACATGGCAATGTGATGATCGGGTAATTTAAGTAAAAAAAGGGATTTTCAGAATAATTATCCGCAATGAAAATCATAGGTAGGGAGGGTAAAGAGCGAGCGGATCAATCACCATCAAATGTTCCGCGTGATTCTCCATACTTAATGTTCGAAGCCTCAAAATAATTGAATTCCTGTTTAATATCTCGGTCCTAGACTAGTAGAGTCCATTGTTATTTTTGACTTCAAGACATATAGTCTTACTGTGTATTAGATTCTGTAGGGATCCTTAAATTAAAATTTATGAATGTAGAGACAGGTTCATGGCAAAAACCCACCCCACACCGAAAGAGCTAAGGTTCCAGAGGATCCCGTCCCCGCTATGCTACCCTGACTCCTGGAAAGGTTATAGTGTCCTGTTGCAGTTTAAAGATTTCCCTTTTTGTATACGTATATAGGCACTATTAACTCTAGAGTATCACGAAACCTTTCCCTAGATGTTCTAGTCTAGTTCTTTACATAGATTTCTGGCTGTTCTAGTCATAACATTACAAGCATGCTCTTGTGGAAGCTTTCCCTTCCACAAAATTTTGGTACTGCAAGTATAGGATATTGGACATCTTCAACAAAGATGAGCAAAAGGATATAGTTTTGGCCGAACACAGTCCAGGAAAATGAAGACAGGTGCTCAAAGAATACTTCTTCCCTAACATAAACAGAATTGATGGGGAAATTGTTGTGAACTGCAAAATTTGTGCCAAGGCCAAATACGATCGCCACCCCAAAAAGCATGAGCCTGGAGTTACCCCAATTCCGTCTTATTCAGGAGAAATTTCACATATAGATATTTATTCCACAGCTGGAAAACATTTTCTGACGGCTATAGACAAATTTTCCAAGTTTGCTACAGTTCAGTTCATAACGTCACGTACAATATCTGATAAAAAGCCCAATATTACAGTTAATCAATTTTTTTCCAAAAACCAAAACGATTTACTGCGACAACGAAGCATCGTTGAATTCCGAGACCATAACATCCATATTGAAAAACCTGTACGACATCAACGTAGCCAATGCCCCTCCGCTTCATAGTACGTCAAATAGACAAACAAAACGGTTCCATAGCACCTTAGGCGACATGGCAAGGTGCTTATCCCAGCAAAGAGGTATCACAGATACGGTCGAAGCTGTGCTTCAAGCCACGGTAGAACACAATCGATCGTTCCACTCGGTTATTGACATGATCCCGATTGAGGCAATACATTCCATACCAGACGAAGTAAGGCAGGCAGTAAACTCCATAAGGCACAGCAAATGCACCTAAACAGGCTAAGCCCCTCAAAGAGGAATAGAATATTCGAAGTAGGAGAAGTTGTCTTGGTAAGGAGTAACATACGGTTGGACAACAAGTTAAGCCCCTTATATGTGGAAGAAAAAGTAGAAGCAGATTTGGGAACAACAGTTCTAATAAGAGGGAGGGTGGTCCTTAGGTAGACCTTTATAAAACAAAAAAAGATAAAAAAACTAGAGAGATGGACTAACTTCGGCCGTGCCGAAGTTCGTATACCCTTGCAGATTTTCTCTATATAATTCACCAGAAGCATTATTGTAAATTAAACATACCAAATTTACAAATTCAAAACTTTGAGCTTGAGAAAAAAATTTTTCATACAAAATTTTTTTTTGTACCGATTGTTCCTATAGCAACTATATGATATAGCCAACCGATTCTGATAAAACTTGATTGAAGTATTAAGAAGTATATCAAACTCACAAATATCAAATTTCGCGGCATTCGGTTGAAAAACAACAGAGTTATTGAGGATAAGCCTTATTCATGACCGATCGGTCCTATGAGAGCTATATGATATAGTCGTCCGATTCTGATAAAACTTGATTGAAGTATTAAAAAGTATATTAAACTCACAAATATCAAATTTCGTGGCATTCGGTTGAAAAACAACAGAGTTATTGAGGATAAACCTTATTCATGACCGATCGGTCCTATGAGAGCTATATGATATAGTCGTCCGATTCTGATAAAACTTGATTGAAGTATTAAAAAGTATATTAAACTCACAAATATCAAATTTCGTGGCATTCGGTTGAAAAACAACAGAGTTATTGAGGATAAACCTTATTCATGACCGATCGTTCCTATGGGAGCTATATGATATAGTCGTCCGATCGGGATAATTCCGAGATATACAATGCCTGCAGCAAAAAGGAGCCTATGCTGAAAATTTCAGCTCTGTAGCTCTTATGGTCTCAGAGGAGAAGCTGTTGATCCAGACAGACGGACAGACGAACATGGTCATATCGACTCTGCTATTCATGCTGATCAAGAATATATATACTTTATATAGTCGGAGATGCTTCCTTCTGTGCGTTGCAAACTTCTGACCAAAATTAATATACCCTCTGCAAGGGTATAAAAAAAGGTTTAACACATAAAGCATAGAAAAATGAAAAGAAATATAAATTTAATAGGTAATCTCTCGCGCACCTTACTAAAATGATACTTTCGTATTAGAGGGAAACAATAAAGCAGACTGGCCTTATATCAAGAAATAGAATTCTAACGCTCGAAAGTGAAAATTTAATAATAGCAATCACTTTGGCATCTATCATCGCAATGAATCCTATAATATTAAATGGTATTAATATTTCCTAAGCCTAAGTAATTATGTAAAGAGATTTCAGTATTCCCTGTCACACAGGCCGGAGTAATAATACGAATTCCCGAAGACATCGTAGCAGATTGTGATGGAGAATTCATCGCGCCAAAATCATGCCGTGGATCATCAAGATTGGGCTTCTGTGAATATGACGTAGGTTTCACGTGCGCAGAGCAACTACACGCAACCACCGCAGCCCACTGCAACACGCAGTCCAGTCACTTAAACCCAGTGTCGAAGGTCGCTAAGAAATCATCATAATCAACGAGATTCCAGCCCAGCTCATCAACATCAACGGCGCTATGGACGAGGAAAATCTGAAGACATATTGAAGAACTGAAGTCCCAAGTAAACAATAGACCAGTTATAGCGTCATCATCATCATCCTTTGCTCTATGTTGTTTAGTGGCTGTCATCTTGTTGGTTGCACTTTACCTTAAGAGGAAGAGTCAACAGGAGCGCGTCTGAATTATCCTGCAAGAATCTGGAATGCGCGAGGACGCTCATACTTCAAGTGGAGGAGTAGTTAACAACTCTCAGAATCTGCAGTCGGTCAAGTCTAGCATTCAGCATTATTTATGTAGCGATATTGCTGACAATGCTCTTAGACGACGATCTTCTAAGCCGGCGTTCGTGAATAGCGACACTTGCACTTAATCATTCGGCAATGCGTCGAAGGTCGGGATAATCATTAGTATAAGAATAGTTGTAGGTTAGTTGTAATTTGGCACTCAATCCGACGCGATCGCGCGGATAATAATTAAACCAAGAAACTCAACCAAGACCTATTATAACTTACATATAAATGTGTAAGAGCAGACTAACATTTAAGAGTAAGTAACTAAGAGTATTATAATACGAAAAGTGCTTTCCGCGAGAGAAATTCGAAATTTAGGGTGCTGCAATATCATTTGGATTCCAGTTGCCTTGTGTCGCGGTCGAGTTTCGCAAGTTTACAAACGGGTAAGGAAAAATTATAGGAAACTTTATAATTACATGTAAATGACTTATTTATTTATTTAAAGTAGAATAACTCTATAAGGCTGTATATCCTTGCAAATTGTCTTTTTGACAACTATGCATATATAATTGCTCAATCTAATTTCATTAAGAAATATTAATTAATGTCCATGTGTTAAAAAAAATTTCAAATTTTTATATTTCTATTGAAAATTTGTGATTTTTACTTTTCTTAAATTAAGAATCATAAAAGTGTTTTGTGATTTTTTTTCTACTAAAATGCACTTTTAAATTTTAGACTATGAGTAAAACAATTAAGTTATCCAGCTTTAAACCAGCTGAGTTGAAGGATGTGCAGTTAAAATGTGTGGTCGGATATAATCCAGATACACATAAAATGGAGCGCCCAAATACAATTGGCTATTATCGACAGCCAGATGAAACCGAATATCCATTAGACTTGCGCAAAGGTCATGAAAATTATATTTATCGAGATTGGTCCCATCATAACGAAGGTCCATTTGTAACGGTTCTGCATTATCTGATGCAGCAGGAGAATCCAAAGATATTGATGGACCAGATTGATTTCTGTAGTAACCGCCATTCAATTACAAGAATCATTGAACAATTTCTAGATGTGGGCCGTGAACATTTACCATATTACAAAAAAATACAAGGTAATTAGTGATACCAAATAACTTAAAAGGCTCTGATTAACATTTTGTTTTTATTTAGACTTAGAATTTGAGGCCGTCAATTTTAAAGGATGCGTTTTCTTGAATGTATGTTTGAGTCAGGATGGGGTGAAAAATCTACGGAATACTTATGTAGTTAAGTTACGTCAATATTTATTTGTTGGTATGCGGACAAAGATTTCAGATAATTAATAATTCTTATTTGGAAACGATGATTGTAAGTAATTGTACAAATTCTTATAGATACACCTGGCAGCACTCCAAACACCGATGCACCCATAGATGAGAACAGCCAGCTATATGGAACTTTCTTGGCCAAATTGGATAACCTCAACCTGCTATATTCGGGCGAGATAACAGGTGTAGAAAATACAGAACCACTTGGGGATCTGTAAGTAAAACGCAATAATGCCAAATTATCTGGATATCAATACAATCAATATCTATCATAGAAATGATCCAAAAGTTCTCCAACAATGTCGCTTGTCAATTGCCAGAGTTTACCATACACTAAAAACATCTCATCATACCTGGCACAACAACTATCGTGTTAAGCACTGGCTTTTGCAGGGCCATTTAAGTGGTATTCAGCAATTCCACGTTGGCATCTTTAATGACGATGGTTTAATTCGTAGACCAATCGATTCCATTAGCCGAAATCAACTTGATGAAGTAAGTATTATAATTTTCAATGACTAAATGATTAATTGAATTAATATATTTTATTTTACAGGTGAGTGGGTTCAATATAACCGAATATACACAGTACTTCAGGCTCATATTAAGTGAAATTAGAAAGCATATCGGCGATATCGACTGTCCCTATAGCATACAGAAATTTTCTCTTAAAGCTGATACTCTTACGTACCATGGCAAAAAGAAAGAGAAAAACACTATTCTTAGCGAAGAGTTTATACAGTTTGCCAATATGAAAATTCATTAAACTTTTTTAATTTTTTTATGCATGCAAATATACAAATGTTTATTAAAATATAAATTTTTATTTCATTATCTCTTTTATAAAATATTACTAATTTTTTTTTAAGCTCACACACAAATAACATGGGAAACTGAGATTCTATGACGCTTGCTTGTTCTCCTCTCATTTGTTTTTATGTTCCGCATTTTAATATGAGCGCCTCTCTTTCAATAAACTCTCACATTTATGAACAGTGATCGAATTCACAGTTGCGGGTGTTTTCTCTGTTCGTATGTTTCCCTTTAACTGCCCCACTCAACAAGCTTGGACATTTGTTGATCCAATACTATGTATGTACTATAGTTCTCAATTGACTTACTCAAACGTCACGTTCTACTCAAAAGTTTTGAGTAAAATGAAAAGATGCCTCCGTTCCATTAAAAAAAGCACTCTCAATGGTTTGACTGAACATATGTACATACATACATATGTATGTACGTATCGCTTATACATTTAAAAGCAACTAAGATTTATAATCAAGAGTCTCGTTATACTGAAATGCATCCCCCCACTATGTGTTTACAGTGAATATTTCTTGCTGCTATACTGCTATTTCAGCAATATTAAATGCATTCAGTACATTTTTGAGATGTCATGTATAAATATGTGAGTCATCTGTTACTGATATAGAGTTTGGTGTCTGCTCTGTGTTCCCGCATCTCTATATAAAGGTTGATGTCTGTTGTCTGCTTAAGCCTTATTGTACATACATACAATCATACATATTTATTTGTATACATATGCACATAATATAAATAATCATTATATATTATGGCCAACTTGTATAAAATTTTTATAAATTATAGATTTTGTATAAATCTGATATATAAACTACAATAATACTGTAAAATTTGTATTTTTAATAGTAGTAAGATATGATAATTGTACAATCAGGATATCCTTTTATCACACATATATATAAATGTATAAATGTATTTCCACTTGCGATTAAGGCAGCCAGCAAACCCTATTGATACGCTTGTCAACTAATTGAGTTACACTTCACTACATACATATACATATACATACATATATACGTATGATTGTGACAACTTGTGGGTTGTTACCTCTCCTTATCCTTGACCATGTTTGCCAAGGCAGCTGGATACAAGCATATACACACACACACACACATCCGTACATACACGACAATATTGTCAAACAATTACATGACTTTACAATTAATTTGTCTCCCGAAGATATGTTTTGTGCATATGTATGGATGTGCATATATATACTAAAATGTGTAACACACACGATAAATGTACAGGATAAAAGCTACGAAAAGGAGAAAAAAATAATGTGATGGCAGGTGTACATCTTATACATCTAATAGATATACATATATACTTACCTATGTATGTATTATATTATGTTCTATATATTTCTTTTTTTTCAAGAATTGACTTTGTTCATCTGCAGTTCAAACCAGCATCTCGGATGTTTAATTGAAAATGTTTAACCCTATGCCTAATCAAAGACTAATAAGCATTGAAAATTATTTTAAATATATCATTTTCTAATAAAAAATGGTATTTCTTTTTCATAAATAAATGGTAATTATTGTTATTAACTATATTAACTATATAGGATATAGTTGTAAACTATCAACCTAACTATATTTTACAAGTACTGGCAACTAAGGCATTCGGCTTAGACGAAAACTACATCAATGTACTAGCCTGGGATTCGAACCCGGATCCTCGTTGTTCAGTTGTCTAAATGACTGGGCCGCTTTGACAACTCATCTACCGAGGACTGCTATAAATAAATGTAAAACTAAATAATGTTTGTAAATATAATAAAACTTTTATAACATTTCTTATGTCTAAACAACATACTAAAAATATCCATAGCTCCATAGATATCTTTTACATATACTACATGACGTTTGCATAAGGATTTTTAAACGAATTTTACAAAAATATTATACTAATTAATTACTGTTAATTTGTAAATTAGTTTCCGATTTGAATGCAATAATTCCAACGATATTTTAAGATCAAATTTTAATTCGGTGTTTTATTTTTATTTATGTAGAACATTAATTAATATTATTTTTCATTTATTGAATTTTTTTAAATATTAAAATTCACAAGTTTACTTGAAAAAAATATATTACAAATTTTGTTGTTTATAATGTAAAAAAATATTACAAATTGAATATATATATATATATATATATATATATTTATATATATATATATATATATATATATATATATATATATATATATATATACATATATATGTATGGACTACCTGATACTGTTTCTGCCACAAGGAGGCAAAAAAAAAAAAAATCAAAAAGGAATAACAACATATCTCCTCGGAAGCGAGAATAATTTAAATAAAAAATTACATGATAATAAATTTATATATGCATATTAATTAAATTTAGTTTGAAATAGACAGAAGGTTTGGTTACTAAAAATTTAAGCGAATTTAACATATTTAGTTGTGACAAACATAAAATGGTTAAATGAATTTCCATTGACAAAATTATCAATACTATCTATTTAAGCAAATTGTTTAAAAATTATTAGAGATATTAAAACCATACACCTTATATACTTATTAAGCTTTCTATATAAAAAAAGGAAAACAAATACTTTAGTATTTTAGTTTGTTTTATGGTTATTCAAAAAAAGTAAATGAATTTGGGTAAAAAAGACTTCATTGAGTTCTTCAGCGAATAAATAAAGAAATTGCATACATTATTAATTTATGTTTAAGAAAAATCTGATTTGGAGACTAGATTTTCTATACGCAAATATGTACATATGGATTAGGGATAGCCTATTGACGGGTTAAGTTGCAATACGTTGCAAACTTGGTTGACTGGCTACTGGCTTTAATATTTGCTGTATATACATATGAACATATAGATGTTCGGATGGTTCGGTTTATTTTCATGTTTCAAACTTTGTACACCCATACATATACACACGCACACACACAAACAAATGCATTGTAATCTAATGAAATGACAATATATTTTCTTGTATCTTACTCTGTTCGTAGGATATTAATCTGAGCTGGTGTTGACAAGGCTCTATACATATCATTATTCTTGACTTTTCATTTTGTATTTTCTTTTTTTTTTTTTGTTTGACTGCCACAAGCAGAAAATTTATATCCATATATGTATGTACATATATGTATATACATATATGTAGATGCAGACTTCAGCAATCTTAACCAGCCATGTGAGATATACTTGTATATTTCATTTTTTAATGTACAGACTAACTGGAGTAATATATGTACATACATGAAAAATATTGTGCAATAACTAATTAACAATATAATTAGAAAGTTTCAAAATTAAGGTGGATTAGGTGCAGTTGAACATGTCAAGAATAGAGCCATTACGCAGGAGAAACTGAATCTCAAGCCGCTGTATATAGTGGTCCGAGATTTCATTTACGTAATCTTCAATCTGATGGATGGAATATTGAGATCTATTTCTATGCCTACAGCGTTTCGCAGTGTTTATTGGAGAGTCAATCCAATATTTTGGCTTATGCAACTTGAAGCGGCTCATATATCATATATCTGGATTAATAGATTAAGACAAAAAATATGTAAAAAAGATTTGAAATAAGTCTGCTTATATTTCTATTGTGGCCAATTAGTTCCGAATTGGATAAAATAAATATATGTATAATGTTAACATAAAGAAATATTTATTTTGATTTTAAATTAAGATTTTGAAAATGGCTTAACTCTACAGAAAAGAGATGTCGGTTGATTCATGATATAGCTATATCAAATATTTCTAAAACCAAACAGTAAAGTTGATGCTCACATTTTATAATTTTACGCACGTTTCTTATAATTAAAACTTAACACAATCAGAAGGAAAATGGAGTCTTGGCCACAGATTGCATGGGCGGAAAAACTACATAAAAACAAGCTTAAGGCAAGGACGAAAGCAGACAAATCAAAAAAAAAAAAGTTGCACAAGATTTTTAATTTCATTATGCTGTTTTAACCCGACAAAAAAATAAAAAAAAAGGCACAAAAGTTTAAGTGAGTTTCCCCTTCAAGCGGTCGCAACTGACTTCAACTCCGTTGTGGACCCAAGAAGCCGCTCAGTCTTGGAAAACAATCCTGTAGTTATAAATCAGTCAACAACACAGTCCCGCCACCTGCTGGTTAAGGACCTTTTTCTTTTCCATACTCTACTTTATAAAAGGATAAATTCATTTTGGTTAGAAAGTTAATTTTAACTATTCAATTTCTATAAAACAGAAATCAAAAAGAAAAACAATATTTTAGTGCTGGATAATCAACAATTAAGGATTTTTTTTAAACCTAAATTATAAAATTCCTTTATTATTATTTATTCATTAAAATAGAATCCACTTGATGGTTTACCATAAATGCAAACCATCTGATAATTTGAAAAGACTTTTTGGATTACAATAAGTCCAAGTTTTTATATAGTATCGTAATAGCTATTGCTGGAATAGATAAAATATAGATAAGGGCTTAGCCTAATTCAAATCGTTAATACAAAGCCCAAATGTATTATCTCAGCGATAAACTCGGCTCGCAATTTTCCAGTGAATTCCAAATCTGAATTGTTTGCAAAGGGTATACAAATCTTCAACAATTTCAAAGTTAGTTCTGACATCCCTTTTTCTTATCTCCCTTTTTTTTTTTTTTTTTTGATTTTTATGTAAGGATTAAGAAATTACAATAAAGTTGGGCATACGAGTGAGATCTGACAGCGGAAAAGAAATCAGAAAGTTAGCCAACTATGGAAATGAGTTAACACGAATTTGCAAAAAGTGGTTCAAGTAAATAGAAAGTTATTTCGTTAAATCAATTTGAATAGTTTATTTTCTGTCAGTGCGTTGTTCAAGTGGCCAACAACTTAGGCAACTTTATTCAAGTTGATCAAATTATAGCCCTCAGATATCATCAGATATACAGAATTATTGGGATTCCATTGGTTCCCCTTTTAAACGGGGAATAACATTAAATCGAACTGATTCTGTTGCAACAAAATTTGGACAAATATCGCTTTTATTTTGGGCGAATGTATATTTTAAGAAGACGAAATTGATTTTTAAACAAAGTGAAATATTTTGATGAGCCATCAAAGCTTTTGCTGATCTTCCTATTATTTGTTTACATATCAATCTGTGTTGGCGGCTGGAGTTTCGATGTGTGTGTATGTGTGTGTGGAGACGTTTACGTCACTTCCCCCTCCTAGGGGGGTAGAGTGTTGGTAGCGGGGGCTGCATCACTTCGACGTAGGTCTTGTTGGTGCTGTTTCGGTATTAGGCTGCATTATTACAATGTTTGGCTGGGGTTGTGAGTTTGGCTTCCTAAACTTTGCGAAATATAACATAATGGGATTATTGGTTATGTACTTAGAATACAGCAAAATTATTAAACATATGATTACAATAATTGTGATTAATACATAGATAAAAATGTTATTCTTAATTACAATCTTATCAATATCTTCGCGTTTGACAACTTTTAGTTTTGTTATTTCTAATGGTGGATATAATGGCGTTAGGTCAATTTCGGGTATTAAATTATTCTCGCTAAGTGTAAAATCATTTATTTGTAATTGACATTGGCTTATTTTAATAAGTTTATTTAGTTGAATCTTCAAATCAGTATTTGTTGGTTGACAATCTTGTTTAAGAAGTGTGGAAGATAAGTTCCATGTTACAATGGTATTTGGTTCGACGTATCTTATTGATTATACTTTGATACTTTTGAAATTACAAATTGGATTTGTATGCAATAAAATTTTGGATATGCATTCGTCTTTAATTTGTTTATTTTCTTTATCGTAAATTTTAATTTCATGCTTGAAATAAGTAGGATGTTGTGCTTATGTGATCGAGTTGGTACCCATTGTGATCGGGATATGGGATAATTTTTACTCTGTTAATGAGCTGGTAATCAACAGGAATATGACATATGATTAGTATGATGTTGTCTTGATGATTGATCCAAATGGATGTTTTTATACCCTTGCAGAGGGTATATTAATTTTGGTCAGAAGTTTGCAACGCACAGAAGGAAGCATCTCCGACTATATAAAGTATATATATTCTTGATCAGCATGAATAGCCGAGTCGATATGACCATGTCCGTCTGTCCGTCTGTCCGTCTGTCTGGATCAACAGCTTCTCCTCCGAGACCATAAGAGCTACAGAGCTGAAATTTTCAGCATAGGCTCCTTTTTGCTGCAGGCATTGTATATCTCGGAATCATCCCGATCGGACGACTATATCATATAGCTCCCATAGGAACGATCGGTCAGGAATAAGGTTTATCCTCAATAACTCTGTTGTTTTTCAACCGAATGCCACGAAATTTGATATTTATGAGTTTAATATGCTTCTTGATACTTTAACCAAGTTTGATCTGAATCGGACGACTATATCATATAGCTCCCATAGGAACGATCGGTCATAAATAAGGTTTATCCTCAATAACTGTTGTTTTTCAACCGAATGGCACGAAATTTAAAATTTATGAGTTTAATATGCTTCTTGATACTTCAACCAAGTTTGATCTGAATCGGACGACTATATCATATAGCTCCCATAGGACCGATCGGTCATGAATAAGGTTTATCCTTAATAACTCTGTTGTTTTTCAACCGAATGCCACGAAATTTGATATTTATGAGTTTAATATGCTTCTTGATACTTTAACCAAGTTTGATCTGAATCGGACGACTATATCATATAGCTCCCATAGGACCGATCGGTCAGGAATAAGGTTTATCCTCAATAACTCTGTTGTTTTTCAACCGAATGCCACGAAATTTGATATTTGTGAGTTTAATATGCTTCTTGACACTTCAATCAAGTCTGATCGGAATCGGTTGACTATATCATATAGCTGCTATAGGAACAATCGGTACAAAAAAAAATTTTGTATGAAAAATTTTTTTCCTCAAGCTCAAAATTTTGAATTTGTAAATTTGGTATGTTTAATTTACAATAATGCTTCTGGTGAATTATATAGAGAAAATCTGCAAGGGTATTCGAACTTCGGCACGGCCGAAGTTAGTCCATCTTTCTAGTTATTAGTAAGATGTTACGGTTATTGACGCTGTCTAGTTTGTCGTAATTTGGTAATTTGGGGTTAAATATTCCTAGTCTTGATAATTGCATTCCCATTTCGAGGTCTTCTATGTATTCCGTGAATTGTAATAATTCATAGGTGAGCGTGTCTATTTGATTACGGTTGTTTTCAAAATTTTCTATTCTTTTTATATCATCGTTGATTTGAGTTATTATGTCGTTTACTTCATGTACTTGAATAGAATTGCGTGCAACGTTTTCAATTTTTTTTGTGAATTCAATTCGGTCATTTTCGTCAAGTGTATCGAACAAGAACTTATGTATATGCTGAGCCGACTATGTTTAATAATCTTTTTTTTTTGTCTATTTGCGTGGTGTAAGGTTATGCCATTTAGTTCTTGTCTCAATTTTTTGTATAAGTAATTTAGTTGAGGTGCACGGATACGATTTGGAATTACTTTACTGAAATATTCACTAATTATTTCTAATTCGGTTAAATTAATACTTAAGCAATGATGTTCAAAACTTGATGGTAGTTCCAAGGGTTTGTCGGAAAATAGAAGGTATCCGTGTACATATCTGTTTCCAAATTGTTTATCTGGATTTGTTGGGCGTAGCATGTGGTGAGTAGCATGAATGTGGGATTTGTGCCCACAAGAATTAGAATTGTTGTTATAGTATTATATTGTTTATTTATTATGTAAGTTATTACGTTTAAGAGTATGTTTACAATGAGTTTTTTAGTTGATTAAATATTTCTTATTCCTCGCGTTGTTCGTCGTTTTTTTTTACACTCCCTGTTTTCGACTCTCCCTTGCCACCTTGTCTCGTCTGCTTTCCTTGCCACCTTGTCGATCAGTTGCTCGAGGATAGGTCTGGCCTTACAGCGCTACCATACCATCCCCACATGAATAACAATGTTATTGTGAACCAGGGACCTGTGAAGTTTGGATTTTATTAATATTCTTTTTTCTTTTAAATTGCGTTTTATAGTAGTGTGTTTATCTATTTCTTTTATTTATTTTATAATGATCGGGGTCTGTCTGCACTACGTTATCATTTTATTTGAAGGGGTTTTCTAGTTTTCCTTTTTGTAGCGGAGCCTTTCTGTATCTGGTGTCAATTTCGAATTCTTGTCGGTTATTGTTTATTTTGTTTATTCTTTGTTTTTTTATTTGTTGTGCATTTAATGTTGGTTGTCCAGCATATAAGAATATGTGTGCGGGAGTTTGTCCAGTCGCATCGTGTGTGGTTTTATGATTGTATGTGTAGAGTATTGTTTCGATCTTGCTTAGCTTAATTTCATTATCGTCTGTGGTTTTAATTATGCGAATTTTTTCATTTATTGTTTTGCTATGCCAGTTTTTGCAGAGTTCAGTTGTAATTCGATATCTTCACTAGAAAATGCGCCGTCTCTGTCGGTTTTTAATACTTTGGGTTTGCTTCGATTATTTTCATAGATGGAAAATTAAGCTAAATGCTAAAAAAACTAAATCTTTATTATACCCTTGCAGAGGGTATAATAAAATTGGTCAGATGTTTGTAACGCATAGAAATAATCGTTTCCGACCCCATAAAGTATATATATTCTTGATCAGCATCGAAAGTCGAGTCGATATGACCATGTCCGTCTGTCCGTCTGTCCGTCTGTCCGTCTGTCCGTCTGTCCGTCTGTCCGTCTGTCTGTTTCTACATACTTAATCGATCTTAAATTTTGAGCTACGTGAATAAAAGTCATATCATTCTGTCCGTTGATGTTGCAAGCAAATTAAGTTCGAGAGTTGGTAGGATCGGACAACTATAAGTTATAGAAAAATAGGAAAGATCAGAGGTACCTCGGTCAAAATGTGAGTTGTTCAAAACAGTTCTTGTGAGAAAAACTTTTTTTGTTTTTTAAGATATCTCAACCAAATTTGGCACATAGATGACAATTCTACTTCTACACCTTACCAGCAAGTTTGATTCAGATCGGATAATAAACACCGACATAAATCAATAAAATCAATAATCAACCCCCATCAGAAAAAGTATGTTTTTGTGAGAAAAACTTTTTTGTTTTTTAAGATATCTCAACCAAATTTGGTGATCAGATGAGAATTATACTTTTACATCATATCAGTAAGTTTGAATCAGATCGGATAATAAACACCGACATAAATCAATAAAATCAATGAATCAACCCCCATCAGCATCAGTATGTTTGCATATGCAGCCAATTAAATACGTTTATATTTGCTTTTATATATTTGTACACAAACAACATACATGGAAACATACAAACATACATACATACATACATACATATATGCGAACACGTGCTTGAAAAAACTACAAGCTGAGTGCGAAACAGAAAGAGACAAAAAACTATTTGTATTGTGTTGTTGTATTCTAGAATTCGTCAGAAACTTTAGAGAGCGAGAAGCTGGACGCTTGCAATGTATACCGAAATAGCGAGATAGTGAATTATAAGTTTAGTAGCGCAATAGGTAGAGATCGATTCTAGAAATGACGTGAGCGGAGGTTCAAATCCGATCGTTGGCAAACTCGAATTTTTTTCTTACTGTTTCTTTTTTTGGTTCAAATTTTTTTAAAATTTTATATTTCCAATTTTTAAAATATCTTGAATCCGATATGACGGAGAAAGTAATCAATTAATCTGCAAGGGTATACAAACTTCGGCACGGCCGAAGTTAGCTTCTTTGATATTTTTTTTTACTAAAAAGCGAAAGCCATGTTTCCTACCAAACGCAGATCTCGAACTTAACGGCATCAAAATCCCTTGGGAAGAATCTGTTAAATATCTAGGATTAAATTTAGACAAAAAACTATTATTTAATGGACATATAAGTAACACAATTGATAAAATCAACAAGACTGTTCGTATACTATATCCTTTTATAAATCGAAATTCTTATTTATCGACTGAAAACAAACTAACAATATACAAAGCAGTAATATTACCAATGGTTATGTATGGGGCAGAAATATGGAACATTTCAGCCAAAACGCATTTAAAAAAGCTCCAAATCGCACAAAATAAAATTTTAAAAATGATCCTAAATTTACCACGTCATCACAGAACGTCTTCTCTGCATGAAATAGCCAATGTTAATACGATTGATGAGCTCATCTCCCGTGCAACCATAAAATTCACTAATACAAAAAATTATCTAGCTCGATATATGAGTTGACAGGTACTTACCATACTATATTCACATGTATAGTTTCCCTAAAGTGCCTGCCTTTTTATACCCTTGCAGAGGGTATATTAATTTTGGTCAGAAGTTTGCAAAGCACAGAAGGAAGCATCTCCGACTATATAAAGTATATATATTCTTGATCAGCATGAACAGCCGAGTCGATATGACCATGTCCGTCTGTCCGTCTGTCCGTCTGTCCGTCTGTCTGGATCAACAGCTTCTCCTCCGAGACCATAAGAGCTACAGAGCTGAAATTTTCAGCATAGGCTCCTTTTTGCTGCAGGCATTGTATATCTCGGAATCGATCCCGATATCATATAGCTCCCATAGGAACGATCGGTCATGAATAAGGTTTATCCTTAATAACTCTGTTGTTTTTCAACCGAATGCCACGAAATTTGATATTTATGAGTTTAATATGCTTCTTGATACTTCAACCAAGTTTGATCTGAATCGGACGACTATATCATATAGCTCCCTTAGGACCGATCGGTCATGAATAAGGTTTATCCTCAATAACTCTGTTGTTTTTCAACCGAATGCCACGAAATTTGATATTTATGAGTTTAATATGCTTCTTGATACTTCAACCAAGTTTGATCTGAATCGGACGACTATATCATATAGCTCCCTTAGGACCGATCGGTCATGAATAAGGTTTATCCTCAATAACTCTGTTGTTTTTCAACCGAATGCCACGAAATTTGATATTTATGAGTTTAATATGCTTCTTGACACTTCAACCAAGTCTGATCGGAATCGGTTGACTATATCATATAGCTGCTATAGGAACAATCGGTACAAAAAAAAATTTTGTATGAAAAATTTTTTTCCTCAAGCTCAAAATTTTGAATTTGTAAATTTGGTATGTTTAATTTACAATAATGCTTCTGGTGAATTATATAGAGAAAATCTGCAAGGGTATTCGAACTTCGGCACGGCCGAAGTTAGTCCATCTTTCTAGTTAGTTCTAAGTTAACATTAAGTTACGAATTTTTCGCGGCAATAGTCAGGTTTGGGTATAATTTTCATTGGCATCTCAGTTTTACGGTGTTCATTCTTGTCAAGGTTACAAATGTGGCATTCGTTTATTATGTTTTGGATGAGAAGTTGGCTATTGGGAAAATAATATGTTTCATTAAAGAGTTTTGACATTTTTTGGATTCCAGGGTGAAACAATTTTTCGTGCGTGGTCAATACTAATTCCTTCATAATTCAGCATAGGAAGATAAGTTTCTGAGCAAAGTGAGGCTTCGATCAATTTTTGTATGGCTTGTATTTATTATTGATTTGTGTGCGCTCTGAATAATTAAAGTACGCTGGTTTTGTTGCAGAAATGGTTGATTAGATATTCTTCGGCTCTTTCTCTTGTCATTGTATCGTTTGAAATGTGAGTTATTTGTTTTGTAAAGCAGTTTTCCTGTTTTATGTTTGATGGGCCTTTAGAAAATATAATTTGTCTTTGAAATGTGTTAGTTGGTTTCTCGGTGATGAAGATTAAGGTGCTATTGTCTTCATCGGAACTATGCTCTATTTTTATTCGCGATAGGGCGTCAACCACATAATTCTCTTTTACTTTTATGTACCTACTTTATATTAAAATCGTACTTCGATAGCTTAACGTGGAGACGTTTACGTCACTATATATGTATATATATATATTCTTATAAGTATTTTCATCTAATTAAATTATGTAAAGATATATTGAAAAGCTCTATAAAAATTAAGTAAGCAAGTCGTCCCTGCCGACGTGGATTATTAAATATATATCTTCGATATTTATTGACCGATTTCGGTCAGATGGTACATATTATATATAATTGAGTCTGCCAAAAACAAATATGATAGCTTTAATACAACTCTAGTTATAGTTTTTTCTAATTTGCGGGGGTGAAAGTGGGCGTGATAAAAATTTGAAACAAACTTGATCTGCATATACACTAGACGGATGTTGACACCAATTTTGGTTACTCTAGCTCTCATAGTCTCCGTGATTTAGGTGTTCATACGGACGGACGGACAGACGGACATGAAAATATCGACTCGGCTGTTGATGCTGATCAAGAATATATATACTTTATGGGGTTGGAAAATTTTCCTTCTGCCTGTTACAAACATTTTAGCGACTTTAATATACCCTTGTACCCTATGGGTACAGGGTATAAAAAGTACAAAATGGAATAAAAAAATGAATATAGATTGATATTTGAATGTGAATCTTTTCCATTACCAAATATCGTGTATCAAATGGACCTAAGGGTGAATATAAGTAAAGGAAGGGATATGGCCATCATTATAGCCATAAATCGTATTGATAACATAATAAGCCTCTGTGTATTGTAACAACTCACATAAACGCACACACATACGCACACACACGTACACACACACGTACTCACACAGTTGAATAGATGTGTTTAAAATTTAATGCGGCAACAACAATAGGAAAATATTGTTGGCAAGGAAACCTGTTTTCGGCCCTATCACTCGCACATGAGCTAGCCATATTTTACATGCATACATATGTATATACATATATATATATATGTGAGTATATGTCTGTATGTGTGTATGCATATACACATCATTTATATAGTATATACATATGTATATGGCCAACAAGATGAAAGGATGGCAGCCAACAGAGCATGGCAATGGAGGAGCCGGAATCGCCACGCCCAGTTTGGCGTCTATCTAGCCACTTGGCAAGTGTTTGGCTCCTTGTGTGTATTAGTGTGTGTGTGTGTGTGTGTGTGTGTTGCCTGTGATTAAAATGATATTTTCAGACAATGTCAAACAGCGTGTGACTAATGGGTCTATGGGTTGTCCGAAATGTCTGTTATTACTTGATAAATCTTGTCGGTCACACATTTTAGCAAGCCAACAAACACACACGCACACACACATACGCACACACATCATGTGTATTGGCTGGCCCGTGTCCATCTTCATGTCCGTTTGTTTTATGCAAATCCTTCCCTGCATTCTGTTCTAATGACAAATGGGTCAAAAATTTGCGGCTAATGACACAAATATGCTCCATTTCGGCCTATAAATTTTATGCATAAATAAAGCCTTAAAAAAGAAGAAGAGAGGAGAAATAAAAAAAAAACTATATTTACTCTACATATACATATATAATATATAAGGCAACGATAAAAAAAAAACACACACACACTACATATGATTGAAGACTTTCTGCCAACGACCTTTTGCCACTTTCAACCATTAATCAATGGCCAAATAAACATAACATTAACTTAAATTGGCATTAGGCTTGCCCTAGTTAATGGTTATGATTATGGATGCCTAGCCAATGCAAAATAAACACATGCGAGGTCTGTTTGATAAGTAACTGATATTTTGAATAAAATTTATTTATTTTTAATATTAAATTAATTTAAAAATTACAATTTTATTTTTAAATATAATATTCCAAAAGTTTGAAAATAGATTTTTTTATATTTTAGTTTTGTTATATATATATAGTCAATCGTTGTAAATTGAATGAGAAGTAAATATAGTTTGGAATCAAATGTTTTCTTTTATTAATTAATGAAAATCTAAAAAGATTTTATTTACTTGCATATTCTTCAGTCAGTGAACTTTAATGAAGTAACTTCTATAACAAAAAGTTCCTTATTACATGCCAAGGACTTCAATTGCTGTCTAAGGAATCAATGTATTCATAGACCGCAAACCACAATGGGTAACTATAAATAGTTCTACATGTGAACCAGGGTCGTGCTTAGGAATTAACCCAGGCAAAGGGGGGTTTAAAACTTATATTTTATATAGGAAGTCGATTTCTTATACACAAATTTACTATTCTTTATTATGTATTATATTATATTATATAGCAATATGAATTTGACTTTAAATATATTTCAAATGTAATGTTAATTTTTATTGTACATCAAATTCGATTCATCAATCGAGTTAAATTTTGTATGAATATACATATACACTTATGTAAATATATATTTATATACATCCTGAAGTACATACATATATGTATATGTATTATGTCCTCTAGTTTAAATGTCAGTTAATCAAAAGCCAAACAAAAAAGAAAAGAAAGAATTTTTTGGTTAAGAACATAAACATAATCTTACAACACGTACAACCATGTGATAGATTGTTTACATTAGTTGACCAATTCAAATACAATAACTGACTGGACAATACATTCATACATACACACATACACTACACTGCACATATACATATATGTATATGTATGCATGTGTCTATGTAGTTGGATAAAAATCTTTGCAGGCGACAAATATAAACAAACAAAACATACAAAGGGAGAGAAAGATATATATACATATATGTATATATATGTATGTATAAATAAATCTATGTATATATATAGAAGAAATACCAAAGAGATAAACTAAGGCAAACACAACAAAGCACGAGGCAAATATGTAACATTTGGACCAGTAGTAAAGAAAAGTTGTTCACGTTAAGTCGATGTTCTGACTTGCATATACCCTTTATTAAGGTGAGCATTATTTTCTAACTATGCTAACTATGTACTTATGTATTATATATATTTTTATTAATCTTCCCCTTAATGCTAAACCTATATTCAAACGCAATAATTAATTTACTAAAATCACTAGATAACAACACTTTGACTTTTATCCACTATATATTTTTGGCTTTTCTCTTTTGTCTAAAGTATACGCTTGATTGTGTTCAGAGGGTATCAATACTGGGCATAAGACCTAAACAAATATGGAGTAAGCGTGACAGCATAGTGACTGGCCCCAATTCAATTCCTTTGAAGCAGTCCTGGAGTCATAGCGCAACAGGAATTGCCTTTATTTGTCTTCATTACATTGTCTTCTAGTTCTCTCTATCTTCAACTTGTCTCCCTGTCTCTTTCGTTCTCTCTATCGCTTTCTGTTTTTTTTGTTGTGCTCCTCATTTGGCGCATAGATAAAATAGAAGAAGAACTACAGAATTAGCCTCGTCTTGGTCATACCGACATTTTGATATTCCTGCAAATTTTAAGGACTAAGCATCAAATTATTATTATATAATATTTGTCGAATGATCAATTAAAAATTAACTGTTTAACAGTTTTTAATTTATAAAGAAATGACTTTATAAAGTTCCAAAGACTTAAATTCGGACATACAAATATTAACCACAAATTCCCATTATCCTTTCATTACAATAAACATAGATAGAAAGTCCTTTGTCCCACTTATGCATTACCTATACTCAAACAACAAAAGAAATCAACATATAAAAACCATAAATAAGTATATAAAACAATATGTATATGTATATATGTAGGTCAACTTGACTTTAATTATAAACACTAGAATAAATAAATAGATATATGTACATATATAAGAAATATATATCTAGTTTCCTGCTAGTATAAATATACTCTGTTCTTAAGGGTATGAAATGAAAACAACCATTCACATACTCTTAAAAAAAAAAAACTAGCTATGGAAATTCAAATACGCGCTGAACTCGAATAGAACATTCGAATCGAACTACATATATACGTATACATATATATCATACAACAACAACTGTCATCACATTGTTTTGTAGCATCGAGTTTTTCAGCCTTCTTTGGTTTGGTTTCCTTAGCTTGTTTTTTTTTGCCTCTCATCCGCTTGCCATTTTTTTTTTACGCATTCCTTTTGCCACTCACTGCTTACTACCCAGATTAGTGGCTATTGTGGGGTCCAGCAAGTTTTTTGTGGCTTTGCTTTGATAATTCTGTTCGGCATCTATTCCTCTTCCTTCTAACATCAATGACATTAGCATGTCACATACATACATACATATACATATACATATACATATACATATGAGAACTTGCCATGACAAATGCCAGCCCAATGGCCAATGATGACTATTAATGATTCGTGAATATGAAATAAATTCCATATCCTTCAACATAAACAAATTGCTTTTAATCCAAACACTTTACTTATGAACACAATTTGAAGAATCTTTTTGAGACGAAAATAATTCAAAAGGATCAGCTGTTGTTTATAATTAATTAGGATTTATATTTATATTAATTTCTATCTGTTTCAAAGATAAGATAAAAATTACTTCAGGGCAGTTATTCTTATGCTACAACTCATGCATTACGCAGGCCTTACAATGTAATCGAAATATTTCTTTTATAGATACATATGTAGATGCTGCATGAAAATATTTTAGATAATCACTTGGAAAATTTATTTCCCAAGTCCTATTGGGCATTTCGTATGTGTATTTAAATATAATGTTTGTATATATGTATATGTTAATGTGTGTATGTATTTTAGTTTCTATCAACATGATGCTTTGATCTGGACTTGTGTGTGGATTTGATAAAGAAAAGCAAAACGAAAAGTTCCACAACTTACTTTATTTGTAGATTTAGAAACTTTTCTATTATTTATGTGTGTGGGTGAGTCTGTGTGTGTGTGTGTGTAAAAGAAAGAATTACAAATATATTTGCATTTGCATAGGGGATGACAGGGGGTGATTTAATGCTCTCGGATCTTAATGCTAATATCGTGATATACGTACGATAGAACATGGTAACTAAAGCTTTTTCCCATAGTTTTTCATATTTTTTTTTTGCCTAATAAATACAAATAATTGTCTTAAAAAATATTGAATTCAGTTTCAATTTATTATTAAATGAATAGAACATTTTTGCTTTGTTATAATTTTTTTTAAGGGAAAAGTCTCAACTCATCAATTGTATCTGTTGCTTCATTTGATGAACCGGTGGCATTTCGCTTGCTCTGGCATTAGAGCCATAAAAAAAGGGAATCTTAAAATTTATGTTTCGACCCATTGTCGTCAGCATAAACAGGATCAGCTGAAGTGCCCAAAGGACTTAGTTGGCATAATGAGAAACACTCGACACGGCAACAAAAATGGGAACGTTATAGGGGACCGGGAATAAAACCGGGAAAGACAACAACGACGACGATGACTCAAGGCGATGTCCAAGTGCCTTGTGGCTACTGTCCTAAGTCAACACCTTGAGCAGGAGTTTCGAGTTTGGTGGCATTCAGTGGAATGAAAACAAAAACATTCTTCACTTCCGTTTCCGTTGCGCACCTTTTGTGGTAATAAGCTGCAATTTTATTATTACATTTTTCATACAACTTTAACTGCCCCGCAACCATGTCCTGTTGCCATCATCCCCCCCACGACACGCATCACTGTTGCCCGCGACTGTGCACGGTAATTTCAGATAAATGAAAATGCATAAACAAAGAACTCATTAAATTCAGACGAGCCGCCTTCCACGACGCGTCAGCCACAAAGTAACTGCTGTTCCATACTCAGACCACTGATAAATGTCCTTCCCTCGTGATGATGTCCTTGCGCAAGACTCGCGAAACCAGAATGAATGTGACTCTCATGGGCTTTCAGTATACATACTACATTGCAATTGTTGTATGAACTGCATTTATTTTAAATTATTTTCAACATTTCATTTCGATTTAATGAAGAGAACAAACGAAACGTAAGAGAGAAAATAGAGAATATACACAGAGTTAGTTGGTAGGGTGTGATCCAGTAATTAGGATTGACATATATACAGGTATAGCTGATTATGCTGACCGAAATGTAATTACATATGAAATAAACTTGCCTGATCCACTGGCAAATACTTAAGCTTAATATCTAAGAAAAAAATATATAAGAAATGTTTAAAGTACGTACTTTTATAATGTATATACATAGTACAGGGTATTTTTGGTGTATATGTATTGCACGCGTTTATAATAATCTCCGATTTTCGCGGCAGATTTAAGAGCTAAATATTCCAACCTTATGATGAGTATAAAAAATCCACAAAACTTTTAATTTCCCTTAAACAGTTTTTAGTTAATATACCTCTGATATACTGTACGTAATATTTTCTTCTTCTCATATTCCTGTCAGAATATTTCTTATTATAAGGAAACTTCGTATTCAGTTTTGCCACTTATTAAGCGTAATTTATGAATTCGATTTTAAAACTTTCTCTTTTTTTTTCCTGATTTTCTTTGATCGTTTTCTTAATTCAGAAGGAACAAGTAAATATATTCTGTTCATTTCCTCTTCGTCTCTGCTTTCTGTAACAATTTATTTGCCTTCATTTGTCTTCACTTTTGGCCATCATTTTCAGCAATTTTCTCTCCCTTTTTTTTCATTTTTGTGTCCTGTTTCGGTTTTGGTTTATTTTTTTTAAGGATGAGGGCACATGATGAATAATGCTCAGACTTGACGACATTTTTTTTTTGTTTTTGGCACATTTAATTAATATTCATGTTTGATGTTATGATAAGCGGACTTTTGTCATCTATTATAAACACGAAACACGATTTGTATTAATAATTGGTTGAAATTCATTGAAATACCAATTGTATATAAAAGGCAATTGCAACTACACAGGACTCAGGACATTGTTAAAGAGAAAGATGAGAATGTTAAATTAGTGCTTAATTATTAACTTAAACTTAATCGGCAATGAAAAGATTTATTTATTATATTTAATTTTATTTAACTATAATTTTAGCAAATTACACTTAGAAATATTTATTATAATATGAAGTTTATTTTATGCATTATCATATTTATATCCTTGCAGAGGGTATATATATTTTGGTTAAAAGTTCGCAAAGCATAGACGGACTCATCTTCGACTGTATAAAGTATATACATATATATACTTGATCAGCACGATGAATGGTCTATCTGAATCAACAGCTACAAATCCTGACATAGGATTATCTTGTTGCGGGCATTATATAACTCGTAATCATCCTGATCATACTATTTCATATAGTTCAAATAGTTATGGTCGGTCAAGTTCTTTTTTAAGTTCTTTTTTCTTCTATTTAGTCTTCTCAGCATCGGTTGACTAAATTTAAAATTTTAAATTTGTTTGAAATCGGTTGACTATAGCTCCCCACACAGATATTGATCAGTCAACAATAAAGTTTTAGATCAATAAATTGTTTATTTTAAAAGCCATTGTCACGAAATTTTAGAATTTGTAACCTTGCTATATATAGAAGAAATATCTTTAACTTTTAAAAGAATCGGACAACTATGTACTATAGCTGCTTTAGGAGTAATCAGATCATGGGCATAAAATTTAAATTTTGCTAGTATTTTATAGTTTCTTTTTAAGGATTTTGGTAAATTAGATTTATATTTTATTATCTTATATATGTATGTACCTACTATATACATATATATATATATCTATATACTATATATCTATAGTTGTCAAAGGGACAATCTGCATGGGTATACAAACATTTAATTCAATTTCTATTTGCTACTTAAGTCTATCTAATTCAAAATAGAAACTTTTTTCTATGCTACTAGAATTTCCTTTTAATATCAAATCATAGATAACAGAACTATATATTTCTAGTATGTATTTATATTGGTTAGACAAGACTTTCAAACTAATTCGTTCGTTTCGTTAGTGTTGCAATTTTGCACTTTTAACTTGCAACTTTATGCACGATTTTTGTTTTTTTGTTTTTAAGCTCATGTTTTAGCAAGGCAATTCGAATGCAAACAACATGAACAAACATATATATGTATATATATACATACCTATATCCTATTCTAGTATATATACATATGTATATATATCTGGTTATGGGGTAGAATCGAATCAACCAGAATATGGATGATTGGTGGCTATGGCTAAATGTAAAGGACATTGCGAAACTAAAACGTGCTTCTCATATCGATTTGATTTCCATTTTCATCTCTTTTTGGTTATTGTTGTTGTTGTTGTTATTATTATTATTGTTTTTATTTTCGTTATTACTGTTGTTGTTGTTGTTGTTGGAATTTCAACTGATTTCTCAGAGACATGGAACGCGTTAACCTGAGGGATTTACAATTTCCATTGCTTGGCAAATTAATATTTGCTTAGCTCAGTTCTCTTCTTCAATTCTATTCAATTGAGTTTAGTTTGCGTGTAGTACAGTGTAACGTCATAGAAAATGGGATATAGGGCCACAAACCAATGACTCGTTTGCTCATCGTTAAATCCATTGGGCTGGGCCAAAAACCAAATGCCAACAATTCAAATAGGATTTCTATATTTGTTTGCCTTTTGGCTTCTTTAGCATTTTTGTTTTCTTCTCTCTTTTTTATTATTTGTTATTCTGTGTTCAGGGATCATAAATTGCATTGAGTGAACTTAACTAAATCCAGGTGGAATATTTTTGGAGTTTTTCTCTCTCCCTCCTTTCACATTTTCTGTATGTGGAGGAATGTAAATCGAAATATATGTATGTGTGTAATCAACACTTATTTGATATACTTTATGAGGAGTCAAAATCTACAGTGTTTCATAAACAATACACATGAATGTGTTTGAATATCATCTAGAAGATTTAGAATGAGCTCAAGCGTTGCTATAATTATTTTAACGAGTTGAGGATTTACTGGATCCTGTTGGATGATCCTAAGAATTTGTATCAGAAAAATAAAACCATTTTCGATGCATGGCACTGTATGGAGAACCACTGGATGACAGGGGTTTACCATGAGATGGAAAAATGGTTTGTGATGACATACTATGGGGAAAGAATCAAAATTCTGGTAAGATTGCTATCAAAATTTGGCCAGCCATGGATGGATGAGTACGAGTAAGTAACGGATGAGAATTGTGGTGCTTCCAATGAAACTAATCAGAGCATCTGCACAATCATTAATAATACTGCGATAGCTACGTGCATGGCCAAGATGATAAGAAGCGTAGGGGCAAGATTATTTTTTCCGATTATTCTTTATCTAAAAGTTTTGAAAATTGTTTAGTTAAAAACATTAAAATTTGTTAATACCATAAACTAAATATATATCGAAGGGTATTCTAAATTGTTCTTATTCCTCATACTTATTGACTATTTGAATATATATAATTTTTGTAGCTTTACCGCTTGGGTAGAGGGTATGGAAAAAGTGTTGGGTAAATATTTTGGCCAGTTTGTTAGAGCGCTAATTTTGATGTCCTCTCACAAAGTATCTTTAGGATATGTCGAGTGTTTGCTATCCTATCTGGTTGTTGTACTTGGAGCATGTATTAGTAATATGTAAGCAAATATTTGGTGTTGCAAACACACACACACACAGGCACACCCACACATATATACATACGGTTGAATTCACAGTGACTGATGACGATGAAATGTGGTTACTGTTGCCAACAAAAAACAAACAGGCAACTGCCAACTGCCTTCACACATGTTAACCAAAGTCGGGAATAAAGTTTGTCATAATTAACCCAGTTTATAGTTTTTGGTATACAAAAGCTTAAAGTTTTCTCCACGAAACTGCCTTAAAGCTTAAAGTATTTCCAAACAAAATTCCAGATAGAGTAAATGAACACATTTGTTTAACCACGGCATAAGGTATACTGTTGCCATAAACTTTAAGTTTATATTTAAAATTAAATAATTGCTTTAAGCCATTACTAGCCACTGATATATATGATTTTAAGAAACATCTATTAAATATTCTCTCATGTTCATTTAATTTTTTGCCAATCTATTTAAAAGATAAAAAATTTCATTCACTTTTTAGGCGCCAAAACTTCACCATACTCTCATATACCTTTCAGCATATTTCCCCATTAACACCCTACTACCCCTACCCCTCTTGCCAACCATCTCCTCTCAATACAAAAGCTGTCAACAATTGAATGGCAAAGCTGTCAAATTAAAAAAGAATTCGTTGAGTGAAAATTGTTTTGCTGTCGAAACAATTAGATGAATGTTTGGCAGGAGTTTGAAATTTCAAATTGAAAGAAGTCAGCACCAAGTCAAAATCCAAGCAAATGGATGGATATAGAAACAAACATATATATATATATATATATATATATATATATATATAACATGAATGATGCCAAAGCAAATCGAGTGAAATGACAGGTCTGAGAACTTTTAGACAGACATTCAGACATCATTGTTTTTACTGTCAGAAAAAGATGACCATGGGATGTGACATACTCGTCTTTAAAGCAACAGTAACCATTATAATGACGATGTTGTGAACATCATGGTTAAAGAATTTAATACTTGATTCCAATTCCAAAAACTTTATCAATCTCTCGCTCTCTCTCTCATAAAAAAAGAAAGTTTTACTGTACTTACTATGTACTGGACAGAGAAGGTTATTGAATATGAAATGGGTCAAGTTATAAAGTTCAAGTGTCACATTTTTTATTTGGGTTATCTCCTCTTGATACCCTCTAAAAAATGTATACATTTTAAGTATGATGATAGGCTTATAGTTAGAAGAGGTAAAATATATAGATAGATAGTCCCTCTATTGGTTTCTTAGTTTTAATAAGTATATTCCTTTATTTTATTTATCTAATTGAAGGAATAAATTAACACAGCTAATAGATTGGGAATCTATATATACATATAAGTAATTTATCGGTGAAAGGTAAAATCGAATTGCTAGGATGAGGGAAAATTCGAGCTTCTTGGACAATCAATATCGTTAATTTACACTTTTTTTTTTTTTGTTTTTATAATATATGTACCTATTATTTTTTTTTCTTGTTTTTTATTCTTTTTTTTTTTTTTTTCTTAAGAATTTAATTAAATTTTGCGTGATTGATTGCATTTGGTTGCGGTAGGCTGGGGACACGGATGGGGGTAGAGAGTAGGAAGCTACAAAATGATTTTTTAATTTTTTTTGACAGGCAAAAATAGAGGACCAATGGCAAGAACAACAAAGAAGCCAAAGGAAGCATAATTAAAAATAAAAGCTGCTTAATAAGTTCACTTCGCCTCGTCCTTTGATGACGCCCATCAAGGACGACAACAAAAAAAAAAAAAAAAAAAAAAAGAAGAAACAGTCGGCGACAATAAGAATAAAAAGAAAGACGAATACGAAGACAAAAAGATGGGAGAAGTGGGTGCTAAAAAAATAAGAGGAAAAAGAACAAAAAATTGGGAAACAAACGGTAAATGAAAGCGAAAATGAATACGAATACACGAATCAAGCCAAAGAGCCGGAAAAAATAAGCGTCCAAATTAAGAGACACTTTTTGGTTTCATGGGACACATGCGTGTCGATTGTATGTAACTGGGTGAGGGGGGGATTTGTTTAGTAGAGGGGTATGTATACCCTCTCTTATTCGACAACTGCCACGCCCTCACCACTTCATTTTTTCTTTTTTCCTTTTTTTTCTGTGTGTTTTTTTTTTTTTTTTTTTTTTTTTTGCTGGCCTAAATAAGTGCGTGGGCTTTGCGTTAATGAGGCAATGCGTCACTGGGAACGGCTCCAACTCCCAACTCCCAATTCTCATCTCGTTGCTGTCCCCCAGCTTGTCAAGTTCATCAGCATAATTATCCATGGCATTGACTTCATCATCTGTCACATTGTTGTTGTTACACACACACACACACACACATACATATGTATATATTTATATATATATATATACAGTAGCAGTAAAAAAAAAAAAAAAATGTTACCCTGCCCAAAAGACAATGCCACATAAAGTGTGTTAATTGTACGGATTTGCCAGCAATGTCAACGATAAAGTAAATACATATATATACCTACTTATATACTTTTATACATATATACATACATTTATACATACATATATAGATATATGTATATACTTATATATTCGTTTATTTTTTATTTTTTTTGAGTGGGAGACTTAAAAAGATAAATCGAAAGGCCATCGAGAAAGTGTGTGAGGGAGAGAGAGAGATGGAGATGGAAAGTATAGGTCCTGGCCATAATAAAGTAGTTAAGCGAGTCAAGGGCAAGCCAAAAAAAAAACATAAAAAAAAAATAAATACTAGAAAACAGAAAGAAAAAAAACAGACAGGAAAAAAATGTGAACACAATTGATAGAAAGCGCCCTAAGTGGCTAAGCTTAGTCCAAATAATTATGGCTCTATTTAGTTTCATTTGGAGCAATCACCACCACTCCCCTCACCATCACCACCATCCCCATTACAACCATATATATGTATGTACATATTAGAGAGAGAGATCCTTAAAATTGAATGACAGCAAAGAGCTTAACAAGATTTCAAGAGGACAAATTCCTAATGATAAACAGTTGATAGAGTGACTCAATAATCATTATTCTAACCATGGTTACCTTCTAATACATGCATGTATATGTATATATATATATATATATAGATAGAAAATGTATATATAATCGCATTTGTCTTGAAGATGACCTAAGAATATGACCTATTAGAATCTTTCCATGGCTACAAATTTCATAAAGTTTCACAAAAGACGAACATTCTTTTACTTTAACAAGCACTTTAATTGTTAAAGTTATTCAACTAATGCTATATAGTATCTGTGTATATATGACTTCAGTAAATTCTGAAAATCTCATTATGCCCTTTTGTGCCCAAAGGAAGGGGAGGGGGGAAGAAAGAAAACAGAATTTCTTTTTCTTTTAACAATATTATCTTTCGATTTTTAAGTTCAAGGTTATACAATTTATTTTCTACCCTGTGACTAAATCAATTTAAGTGCCTATTTATGTACAATTTGTAGTTTATGTACGTATATGTATGTATATATACATATATATGTATATATATGTACGTATGTATGTATATGTATATTGCAATATTGTGTAGCATACTTTACCGCATTTCCCCAAGATTGAGTGCGTACCAAATGTGCGGTTATGCATTGGTATGAGTGCCTCCTAATGGTATATGCCTGTGTGTGAGAGTATTTGTTTGCCTGCTGTGGTCGCTTGAGACAAATGAACTTCGATTTGAGCACGATTATTAAACAGCTAACCGCAAAGTCAGCCGCGAGAAAAGTGGCAAAGTAATTAAAATTTGCATTGCTCTTTCTCTCTCTCTCTCTACCTCTATCCCTCCCTCTCTCCCTTTTTCTTTGTCTATCTCACTCTGGCAAAGCGGCACAAAATGGAAAGCCCTCGACGCCTTGATGGTTATTAACTGGGACAGAGCAACAGAGTCTCCGTTTGTGGCAAAGGATATTTTCATAACAAACAAAAAAGGAAAAAAAAAATAAGACCTTTGATGTCTATATATGAGATGGAAGGAAGGTACATTAATTAACATTTTCTCGAATATTATTCATACATATTTAAGTTACATAACTAACTATATATAAACGTGTATATATAAATACGATTACTTCAAATTATTAGTTGGAATTGCAAGTATTTTTAGTGAATTTTTCTATTTACCAAAATAAAAAAATAAAACTTTGTCGAATTAAAACGATAAGAAGATAATTAATTTTTAACACTTAATCACTTAAATCATTTCTTACATCTAAAATTAATCAATTTTTAGTAATATGTTGTAAAATGTTTAATATTAATGCCAGGAAAAATTTATCATATCATGATCTTTTATTAGAAGAACATAAGTCAATAGGTATAAATTAAAAGTATTTGAAACTTTTTAAATCATACAACAATCTAACAAAATATGATAAAAAACTGAGTAAAATAGAATAAATCGAATATTCGAATACTTTAATTCAATTTTCTACAAAAACTTTTGTCATGGACAAATAATATTTTGTTTTTTATTGTTTTTTGATTCATTCATGTTCTACTAATTTAATTTTTTGTAGTCTGTAACGATTATTCTAAATCATTTGTCATGAATTCTAATGAATATCTAAGTTATTCGTTGAAATTAATATTGATAAATATTAATTAAATAAATTTGCCGTTATTTGTTACTATTTGTTGTCTTAATACTTTGTAAAAGGAAGAAAAATTATTAACTAGATCAATTTAATATAGGAACCAGCAGGACTTCTTTAATTACCGAATCATATATGTATATATATATATATATATATATATATATATATTTGTAAAATATTTCTTCATATTTGCTGGTTAAATTTAACATTTTAATTAATTTGTAATTCTTTAATTTTTTTTTCTTTGGTATTAATGAGGGCGTGGTTGATAAACTGAGTGCTGAGGAACTGTTGGCTCTAGTTAGTAAATAATCTGTCCCGGCCGTTCTCTCATGCTGCTGGCCATGGCCATTGGATATGGCTTGGTCATGGAAAGAGCTGATGCTGAAATCTCAAAGCCCGCTTGTAATCCCGACGGGTGACATAATTTCATATGCTGGCTCCAGTTGCCCCTTCTTTTTACCTCCTCCTCCTCCTCCTCTCTATCTCTCTCTCTCTCTCTTTCTGCTTGCCTTACTGACTTTAGTTCTGTTCTTGCTACGACAATACGAGCCTGACTGCAATGGGACTCCAGGCATCAAAAGGGGTGGTCAGTGAAAGGGGTGGAGGGATAGGATGGATAGAGTTGGTGCATGGGTCTCCAAGAGTAACGGACACACACAAAGTATTGTTGAAGTTGAGAGCTCGCCGGAGATTTTGTCGTCATACTCTGAAGTTGACATAATTATATTGTAAAATATCGTTGCACTCTCTTTTCTACTTCCTTATGTGTGTGTGTGTCTGTGTGTAAGTGTGTGTGTGGGGTTAATAATATACGATGTGTCCATCAATATTGCTGCCCATTGGCATCACACAATTTGAATCAAAATCGAGATTTATGTACCTCTTCTTCTGTTTACGTACATTTAATTAGTTTTTGCTACCATCAGATATTCAATTAACTAAAGGAAATACTTTTATATTGAAACTATAGCATACCTTAAGGAACAGAATAAGCATATTTCATAATTACATGGCCAAAAATACTCCGAAAACTGATGTTTATTTTAAAAGGAGATATTTCATTTTAATTAATTTTATATACTCTATGAACTTTCTCTCTTAATTTGAATTTATTTCACATATTGTCTTCTAATTCTTATTTAAAGATCTAAGTCTTAACATTAACATTTTTATCGCTCGATCGTAAAGAGTTTCAAAATTGTTAAATTTTGCAATTTAAATAAGTAGTTTAAAAATTCAAACAAATTTGTTAAACATATATACGTCAATTGCTACATATGTAAGTGATCTGTTATAGTTAAAGCCAACTCGCATTTATTATCAATTGTGAATATTTCAATAAATTTTCAATTTTTTTTCTGCATTTTTTATTATGTTGGGTAATGTTTTTTTTTTTTTTTTTAAATCTGATTGATGGTGAATTGCACTTTCCATTTTCCATTTACACAGGAGGGTTTCTTGCCGCTCACGTGAGTAACAAATAGGAAAAAATAAATGAAAATACGAATACAACATGAGCTACAATAACAATAGAGTAACAGCATGAGCAACATGCAATACACTGACTCACACACACACACACACACTTACACACACATATAACAATGAACTACAAGCAATGCAGGCAAAAAATTTGTTGGCCAAGCCAAAAAATTGTAAATAAATATTTCAACTATTTGTAACTTTATTAACTTTGCTCAAGTGGCGCAATTTATTGCATACCAAAATGGAAAAAAGGTTGGGTTGCACAAACAACACCAACAGCAACAACAGCAACAGCAGCAACAGCAACAACAGCAGCAACAGCAGCAACAACAATGCAAGCAACAACAATACAAGCAACAACTTTGTGTACAGGAAAATCAACACAAAAAGGGGTGGGCGGCGGTAAGGTAACGAATGGAGATGGGGGAAAGGGGGATAAAAAACGAACGTATACAAAAAATTAAACTGTTTTTAATGCCTGAGCAAATTGTTTAAGTCCCGCCCTCAAACTATGCTACACTATATGATGCCATACAATGCGGTTTTTGTGGCCAACGCCGGGCATGGATCGTGAAGGAAGGATATAGAGAAAGAGAGAGCGAGAGAGAGAGATAGACACTCTCTCTGTCGAGAGAGAGAGAGAGACAGACAGATAAACAGAAGGAGTGGAAAAGGAAGCGAATCTCTCGTTGCTTGTTATCCTTGTTAGTGTTTAGTTTGCAAACATTGCGCATACGACGCATGGAACGCGTCTCATGAACTTCCCGATTCTGGGGTTAAATGTGAAAGTTTCAGGCCAACGCAGCAGCAGCAGTTGCTGCAACAGCAGCAGCAAATATTAATAAGTCAGCTTGCAACATTGTCCAACAAGTGTGCTCATTTAGTTTTTGAATTTTACTTAAAATCATACATGTATATACGTATATATATATAGTTTTTTTTCTCTTTTACTTTTAAAATTATTTCAACTATAAAATTTATCTTTTACTTGAACCATATATCTTTTTTTTAAGGCCATCGAGATTTATCAGAATTTTATAATAATGCCTTTTAAACTTTAACCATTTCATTTATGTAAATCAATACAAAAAATTTATAAAAAACTAAAAACTGAAAGGATTTTGACTTTACGTTTGATTATACCAAGACTTCATGCCAAATTGTAATGGCTATTATTTAATAGCATTAGCAAAGCGAGTTCGTTAAATTGACTGGTCTCTTGTATAGATCTATATATTATGTACATACATATATGTATAGCAATGATATATATATATATATATACACATGTAATCGTATGTGTATTGTCATTTTGATTGCATGTTAAAAACCAAACGCAACAGGTTCGCACACACTTACCCATACCAACTAATACACATGTACACATACACATACACACTCACACACATTTATACATATGTATACAAATATATACACATATATAAAGAGAAAGTGAAAGTGAAAGTCATCACTTTTATTTCATAAAATTTTTATTAGGCCTCCCATATTTCATTCACTTAGGGGCGGTAACCAAAAAGGCGAAACACTGCCGCATGCTGCTATCCGTCAGCGTCTTCGTCTCGGCTGCATCTGCAACTCCATCTTTGGCCATTCCTCACCCAACCGCTCTTACCACCCATACCCTTTTATCCCCATACATTTGCTCTATTTACTTTTACGACACGCCTGGGCCGAAGCCTGAGCAACAATGCCATTAAACTTGTAGACTTTAGCCATTTTCTCTGTTTGTAGCTCCACCATCTCCTTCTGCTGTTGCTGCTGCTGTTGCTGCTGTTACTGCTTCAGCTTCTATTTCTTCTCTCTTTGGCAGCTTACGCCCACCTCCCCCTTTTCTCCAGCCCCGCTGCGTAGTCACCGAAAAAAGTGTCGCAATTGTTACATAAATTATTCACATGTTGCCAAGAGGACGCGGACGTAGACATAGACACTTTGGAGCCAGCCCTTTGGAGTGCGTCAAGGCGAAAGGCGGTAAGAGAAAAAAATGTTTCTTCTACTAGCTAAAGAGTTGCCACCGGTTTGGTCCGTTGGGTCTTATGATCAGCACGTGTATGTATGTATGTGTATGTGTGCGTATGTGTGTGTGTGTGTGTGTGTATATATATGTATATCTGGGTCTGCATATTTCATGCAAAATGTCAACTCAATGTGTTAGTTTCATGTTGCTTTTACTTCGAGCTAAGCGAATTTTTAAAGAAACTTTTGTTGCATACTTTAAGGCGCCGCAGGGATAAATGAAAAAAAAAGAAATAAAGAAAAAAAAGCTTAGATAAGGAGAATTTTGAAATCAGATATAATATATATGACATCCCTTCCGTTTCTGTTTTTTTTTTTGTTATAAAAATGAATTTTCGATTTGTCTCAAAGTTTAAAATAAAAATGAACGGGAATATATTTCGAAAACTTTTTTTTATTTAAATCAAATGATAAATTGATAACTAATATATATAGAATTGTTTTTTTGAAATAATAAAATATTGCTTTCACATTTTATCTGAAGGGACTCATTCTCTCTGTAGATCGGAGTTTCCTACAATTGCTTCAATTTAGGCAATTTATTCCTTCTGTCACTTGCACTATAATTAAAGCTTTTATTTGTAGATACATACACCACATGTGTACTTATATATAGATATATATATGTACTTATTTGTGTATATATATATATATGTATGTGTGAATAAATTTATATAAATAATAGACAAGAACAAATGGACCGCATAAATTTTTTGGTCGCAAAAGGCAGAAAAACCACAAGAAAAAGTTTTTTTTTTGCTGCATTTCGCTTTGTTGCGGTTGACTTTGTTATTGTTAAGGTGAGCACAAAAGGGAACGGTACTTATATACCCATATATAGAAATACAAATATATATATTTCAGAATATTTGCCTGAATAAAGTTAATAGAAACCAACCGGAAAACAAAAAAAAAAAAATCAACTTTAAAATTAACAAGTGGATTTTTATGGCTCATTAAAAATTTTCTATATTAAAAGCACAAAATAAAGAAATGTCGATTTATTATTTATTTCATATTCTAAATCAAGCGTTGAATCTATACATTTCAAATGTAGTATCCTAACATCTCACGTAAAACCATAATGGAACATAATATCTATCAAATGTTTCATCATAATACTAAATATTGTATAATAATTACATTTATTATCTTATACCATTTTATTTAATTTTAAAATGTATTCTAAAAGCATACTTTTTCAAATTTTTCAATCAAATCTTCGACCACAAGTTCATTTATAATAAAACGTATATAAAATATATATATATTTACATATACATACATACATATATAAAATAATATTTAAAAAATCATATTCTTCTCAATTACTTACTGGTTGGCTTAAATATTGATTTGATTCTTAAATCTACTTTCTGGTTAAACTTTAAATTAAATTTTGTTTGCTTCACTATACAAATTTTTTTTTTTTTACATTTCGATGTCAAAGGATCAAAGTGATAAAGTCTCGACTGTAGTCTCTCATTAGGAGTATCCATCCTTCGACCTTTACATTGAGTTATTGAGTTGACAATGAAAGCAACCAATCAAATCTTAAAGCCAAAAGACCAGCAAACGAAAAAAAAAAAAAATAAAGAAAAAAGAGAAAGATATGTAGAAAGGGGGTAACCACACGTGCCCAAAAAAAAAAGAAGACAGAAAAAAAGTAAAAAAGTAAAAAAAAAAAGGAGAACGACAGAAAAATGTCAATGTTTTCTTGGCCTTGATGTGAAGTAAGGATTTGGCATGGCGAATCACCATCAGGCAGCAATGACTTTTCGAATCGAAATCAAAGACACTTGCCATCTTTTGTCTCACAACTAATCTAACGCCCACATGGCCGCACGCCCACCTGGCCAAACAAGTTGCTGCCACATATACTACATGCGATTTATTTTTGATTGATATTTGCGTAACTGTCAACGTCGGTGATTGATTGAAGGGTTGTCTCCTCCATCACCTTCGTCACCTCCACAGACTCACAGGCTTCCGTTTCAGACACATACAAACATGCGATGTATATATATGTGTGTACATTATGAATATATATATGTATATATATATATTTACTTTTTTTTTTTACCGAGCACAGCAAACATCATCGTACAATTACTTGCTAGAGGGATTGGAAATGGAGAATAAGAGAAAGTGACTTTGGTCTCATCTCATCTACATTTCTTTACCTCCTCATCCACTACTTATATATATGTATATTGAAACATTTTTTTCTGAATAATGGCCAATATGGAATAACCAAGTGACATATTTGTGAAAGTGGCATACGGCATTTGCATTTTATTTGAAAAGCTAAAAAGAAATAAGCGAAAATGAGACGATGATTTTGTAGTTCTTCTGAAACTATACAAAAAAGAGTTAGTACTTAAAAGGGAGGATTATCCAGGTAAAGTAAAGCATCAAGAATACACAAAGAAAAACGTTAACCTACAGTTAATCAGCCAGATATTATTAGATAAAGAAAAGGTCTGTTGCTAATTCTTTTGCAATCAAAATAAAGTAAGCAAGTGGTCCCTGCCGACTTGGAGTATACCCTGTACCAATAAGAGATATTTCATAAACTCAAACTCCATCCAAATCCCCATTAATTGCTCATGACATTTCAGTAGAAAGCATATATATTATCTCCGATATTAAGTGACTGAATTCGTTCAACCCTATGGGTACAGGGTATAATGAAGTAAGCAAGTCGTCCCTGCCGACTTGGAGTATACCCTGTACCAAAAAAGGATATTTCATTTAAACAGACTCCTTCGCAATCCTCATTAATTGAATAAAATTTTTCATAAAATTCTCTTAACAAGCCAAAACAACAAATTCATGCTTTCTCGCTCACTCCTAACAGTGAACGAAACTAATGCGTCATTCGGTACAAAGCAACATGCATGCGCATGCTATCTCGCTCACACATTTCAGTTGCTGCTGCCCAAAGCATTTCAGTACAAAACATATATACGTATTATCTCCGATATTTATTGACCGATTTCGGTATTTCAAATTCGGTCAGATGGTACATATTGGCTATATAATTGAGTCTGCCAAAAAGAAATGCTGTAGCTTTAATAGAACTCTAGTTATAGTTTTTTCTAATTTGCGTGGGCGGAAGTGGGCGTGGCATAAATTTGAAACAAACTTGATCTGCGTATGGACTAGACGGATGTTGACACCAAGTTTGGTTGCTCTAGCTCTTATAGTCTCTGAGATCTCGATGTTCATACGGACGGACAGACGGACAGACGGACAGACGGACATGGTCATATCGACTCGGCTGTTGATGCTGATCAAGAATATATATACTTTATGGGGTCGGAAAATTTTCCTTCTGGCTGTTACATACATTTTAGTGACTTTAATATACCTTGTACCCTATGGGTACAGGGTATAAAAATGGGAATTTAGTCTGATGCATTCGGGAAGGAGATCAGGGGAATATATGTAAATATCTTTCCAATAATTGTCTGTTTACCCAATTGCCAAATCAAAAACTTATTCTGATCTCAACTGTGTCAATTAAGTGAGAACATTGCTTGGTTTTTAAACTTAAAACTAATAGTAAATTTAATTGTAATTAATACCATAAGCAAAACTAGTTAAGTGGAGTTTGAATCTCAATTGATAAACCACAATAGAAATATAACATAATTAATCTAATTAATCTGAATACTTACAGCAATTAGTTTGATTTAAAATTCGTAATTAAACAACCACTCAAAAGGACCAAAACATCACGAGCCTGTTCATTCGATACTTAACTTGAGGCTTTCGAGTGGGGCACTTCTCTTTACTCTATTAGCTGCACATTTTGTATGTCAAATAATCGGAAATCTTTCACTGACCCACTTAAAGGAGTAAGATTGAACGACTACTCAAAATAATCGTTATTTACTTTGAATAAAATTTGCTTCACTTTTGAATTATTTGCTCTTTCGAAATGCAACATTAAAAAGCAGGAA
The DNA here is from genome assembly GCA_018150375.1 of Drosophila sturtevanti. NCBI lineage: Eukaryota > Metazoa > Arthropoda > Insecta > Diptera > Drosophilidae > Drosophila > Drosophila sturtevanti. The sequence goes on along the minus strand of JAECWJ010000392.1, from coordinate 31,365 downwards.
TTTTCATTTACATATCAAACAATTTCCTGATAACGAAACATTTAAAGGACAACAAATTTTTAATAATTCGATGGGCTAACAAAATGCAAAATTCTTCACATACAACACATTTTTTAAATATACATACAACATAACTAAATATGAATTTCAATCAACTATTTCGTTTTTCTTTTCTCATAGTTTAATAAAAGTATTTTATAGTCGTTTATAGAAAAATTCATTTATTTGCAAATTTGTTACAATTCATTAGAGCCGCATTGGCCGATAACAGCGCCTGAGGCGACAAATCAAATCATCCTATTGCCAATCGTTTTTTTGTAACTATGTATATATATTGGGAATAAAAAATACCTCACCGAAATAACATTTTTTATATGAATTTGCAAGAATTATATTTCATACAAAATATGTATTTACAAGTATGTGTATCATATACTCACTCAAACAAACTTTATTTTCAGAATTTTACATTTTCAGAATCTTATGAGTTACAGTAAAGGTATTCCAAGATAAATGAGAAAATTGTGTATTACTTGGGATCCTCCTATATTGTGTTAAAGTTTAAATCCAAACTGTAAGAACTTACTTATAAAGATCTGTTAGTTGTAGATTTTTACCAACACTGGTATTAACATACCAGCAGTTAAAAGGTTAATGTAAACGGAAAAAGACACTGACAACTACTTTGAGAAAGATAACTATCCAGAAATATAAGTAACTAGAAAATTGAAAATATACTTATATAAATAAATATATATAGAATAACACCTTACAATCAACATCGATTGTTCCTTTTTAAAAGACAGTGTTGGAACTTAAAAACAAAATCACCAAATAGAGATGACCTATAGTTCCTCTTCGTTTTTTTTCGAACAAAAAAAAATTAATAAAAATTAAAAAAAAAAGAAAACAGGGTATATAGTATATATGTATGTATTATCATGATTAAAAGTGTTTGCTTGTTGTTTTCCATTAATTTTGTTTCTTGTATTTACTTAACAAAAATCTAACAAAAGTATGTACATACATAGTTATGTTCCATGAAGTATTACTTTAAAGTCCCATCTGGCTCCAAGCAACAAAAAATGCTTCGTTTTAAATAAATTACGTTTATTGTTACTTAGGATGTTTGCAATTAAACTATCCTGGAAAATACTACAAAAATTTATAAGACTTAAATCTTTCGACCACGCAAGATACTTTTCTATCTGAATGTAAGATGAGGCCGAAAATTGCATAAAAGGATATTTCGTAATTTTGAGTGAAAAACAAATTATAAAAATTTTAATTTAAAAGTGTTCAAATATGTTTTGGTTAAGCAATATAATACTAAAAGTTCTAAAATTCCAACATATATTATATCAAGAATGATGAAAAACCTATATAAAGTTAAATACCGAAATGAGTTAATACTTTTTGCAAGAAAATATAAAAAAGAAAAGTAATTGAATCGTGGATGCATATTCTTAAAGAAATTGTTATTTTATTTTATTATTCAGCAACATTTAGCATAAAGTATTTTTCACATTGACGGTGAAGGAAGGGAAGGGTGGTAGTATGCGATGATAGTGCAGAGAAGGGCTATGGGTCGATTGTGTGTCGTGGTAACTGCATGTATTTTCGGTTGCTGCCATCCGTCAAAATTGTTTAAGTGTTTCTCTATGTTAATGCCCGTTGCCATGTCATGCTCATGCATGTGAGCGACATATCTTACCATCTCTTTTTCTCTTTCTCTCGCTTTCTGTCTCTCTCTACTTTTCTGAGAGTGTGGGTTTGGGTGTGGGTGGGTTTGTATGTGGGTGCCTACCAACCTGCCTGTAATTGCACTGACTAAGCTGAATACACCCAAATGCAGATACACTCAGACACTCACTTCACATAACCAAAGGAATTTTCGAGTGCCATTTACATCTATGACTGCATCAGCTTTCCATATATTCGCCAGTGTGTATCTGTATCTGCATCAGTATCTCATGCATCTGTGTCCGTTTGTGGGGGTGTATGTGTATATTGGTGTGTGTGTGTGTGTGTTGTCTATAATGCCTTGCGACTAGCCAGCACATTTATCACACATTGTGTGCTCCCATTTATGCATTTTGCCATTTTGAGAGATATGTATAACTGTACCAAATATCCCTCTTCTTTCCTTCCTTTCATTCTCATCTAAAACGAGTACTCTCTTGAAATCGTGTTCCCCTTTAACCACCCACTGATTGTGATTTAACCAAAATGCAACTGTTTGTCTTCTTTCTTGGCCAGCTTAGTGCATGCAATTCCAAAAAGAACAACTTCTACATGGACTAAAGAGAGACAGACAGAGAGAGAGAGAGAGAGAGAGAGAGTGAGAGTTCTTAATGATAATATCCATTTTTTTTTAAATTTATAGGTCTTAACATGTTTTCAAACGAACTAAGAATCGTATCGAAATCAGAAACTGTTCAACCAGTTAGAAATGCTTAACGAATTCGTTTCGGTTTTAGCAACAAATGAAAATCTGAAATCGAATTAAAATTTTTGACTAATCAATCAGTTAATGAAAATCAAATCCTTCTCTTTGTCTCCTTTAAGAGCTGTATTACAGCTAGAATTTAAGTTTTAAAACGATTGTTCCTTAGGGAGTGATATAGCCTATCGATCCAACCGCTTCAAAATAATTCATATCTAAAGTGATATCCTAAAATATTACCATTTACTTTGTTTTTTCTGCCTTTCTCTTTTCGAATGTGTCTGTTATTAGTGTTCTGTTAAAGCGGAATGTTCTGTTAAGAGCTTATATACTGTTAAGAGCAGTGTTAGTCAACGAGAACTTACCATAGTTAAAACCGCTATTTTTAATTGTATAAAAAAAGCGGAAAGTCCCGTTTTAGACAACTTTTTATTATTTTTACATTTCTTGAACAACAATACAGAAAAGTAAGCAAATATTAATATTGTAATAAAACAGAAAATTGTCGTTAAATTATCCTGTTAGCTACTTTATAGAAGGCGAGTCAGTAATAAAACTGAAAATCTAGAAAGTTGTCTAAATTACAAAGAAGGAGAAGCACCAGGGTGTAGGCATTAATTTTCAACATGGATTTTCCTTTTTTTAAATTTAAAATAAAGTAAAATAAAAGTACATAATAATAATAATAATACTTTGTTTTTTTTTTTTTTCATTTTTAACAAAAAAAGAAAAAAACAAAAGATTTAATTCGATTAGCTAGAGCAGGATAACCTTTGAAAACTTTCAATTTGCAGAGCAATTCAAATGTTTCCTTTAAGAAGATGAGAGTAGGATTATAAGCAACTATTAATAGTAACACTACTATCTTAAGTCTTTAATTGAGTAGTAGATTACATAGTGGGAGAGATCTAACCTAAGGCATTCAATATCAAGTTTCTTGCTAAAATCATTTTATAGTAATTTAGTGCAGGAATTTCAACATTGTGAGCAATTTATTGAGTCGTTTGCTGATAGATTATGGCTTTTAATTGGTATAGTTCTAAGCCAGGGCATATTCGATAATTTGAATGCTTGCAGATGGAAATTCAATCGATATTAATCAACCCTTTAGCTCATTAGGCTCACATCGTTTGCATATTGATGGAAAATTGGAAATTGAAAGCCGCCTTTCGTCATGCAATATGCAGAGCTCTCTTGGATACATATAAGTACAGTAGAGAAGTGTATAAAAGGGAGTAGAGTAAAATACAAACTTATTATATATGTATACACATATATACTATATATATATATGTATGTGTGATTCACCCACTTGAAAGCTTGCCATTCTGCTTGAGCATCTCAAGCCTTTATGGTCCATGGAATTCCATTACACAGTTTTGAATCCTTGTTCGCTTACCCATCTATTTGTGCTTTTACCTTTTATAGTAATTTTTTTTTGTCCATCAACAGGCAAGCCAAAAATTTCCCAAAATGTTTGGCTCAAGTAATAGTAAAAAAGGTTCACCTTATATTCAGATAACATTATCATTATTCTCTATATTTATCGTCATCATCATCATCAGTCTGATTGTTACACTTAGCCGAGCGTCATTTATCGAGAGCAACTGCAACTGCATCAACTTGTCGTCTGGTCCTCAAGTGCTGAATGCAAAATGCCAGCCAACTATCCATCCATAGACCCATGCACCCCTTCACCCACTCATCCCTTAGTCCATTCACCCATCCAAATGCTGATCAAAACTAGAACTGATGCTGCACTTTACAGTGAAGGCTGTTGGGCTGCTTCTCGTTCGCTATAAATGACTTAAGTGCCTGGCATTTATCTACTAAAAACGTGTCCGCATTCTCTTGTCCCCTGGTCTCATTGTCATCGTCATCGTCATTGTCATTGTCATTGTCATTGTCGACGGCGTCGGAGTCGGCGTCATCCTCTTCATTCACTTGAGTATTCTTCTGGTTATTATTGTTGTTGCTGTTGGCGCTACACCTGTTAAACAAGTGGAACACTGTAAAAATTTTAGAAAAAAAAAAGGAACTGGAGGGACGTTTGCCGTTTGTTTGCACATCAAACTTTTCGTTTGAAAGTTTTTATATCAAATTCATTTGGTCGCCCTTGTGCGCGTGTGTGTGTGGGTTTGTATCGGTGTGTGTGTGTAAGTAAATCTCCAATTGAATGCCAAATGACTTTTCAACTTTGCCACTTAACAGTAGCGGCAACAAACAAACAAAAACAACAACAGCACCAGCATAAATGCAATGCCAATAAAATTTTCTTGAAATTTTATCAAAAAAAAAAAAAAAAGAAAGAAATCATGTTGATACAAACATTTATTTTTGTATCTTTTTTTTGTTTGCTCAGAGCCATTGAAATGAATGAGTCGCTTTTGCTATTGTTACTATATACTATATAATATATATATATACATATTCAACTAAATGTTAAACATCTTTTGCCTGATGTCACTTTCCCAGGCTTTATTCCGGCTTCTTTCTCGTCAACATAATTTTCATCATCATCTTTTCAACTAATTTTAGAGAGATCTATTGTTCCATTGTGAATTACTGTAAATTACTTGACGGTTTTCCCTTTTGTAATAAAGTTCAAAGTTTTTAAATGTGGCCAAAAAGGAAAATTATAAAACCTATTCTTAGGAAAGAAACCCACCAAATAGCTAAAACATTGAGAATGGATGAGATATCTTGGTTATAAAATGAACTTAATTATTTTGCCCGAAGATTAAAAATACATCAAAAGGTTATAGATACATATTTTCCTAAGATAGATTTTCGTTTTGGCAAACTCTAGGAGTAACCCTCGGTGTATAGATACTTTCTAATTTACGGTATACGCGCTGATAGCCAATTTTAACTGTTGGCCGACTTGTTTTGCTCTTATCTAATGCTTAATGTTTTGGCACACAATTTAAAGCATGTCCTTGAAGTTCTGGATTCTTTCCCATCCTTGATGAATACTCTCTAACATTTCATGGATAAGGGGAGGTGGGAGGGGGCTTCCTTCTTTAACTTTGCCATCTTCTTCTTGCCATTTCCTTCTCCTGTTTGTGTGTGTTTCTATTTTTTTTTTTTTTTTTTTTTACTTTATTTCCTCAGTTGGACAGGACGACAAGTTGCACATGAAAAGATTTATTTGACGCTGTTCCCATCCCACAACATTTCTATTCCCATTTTCATTTTCTTTTTCTATTTTATGTGTACTTTGGCTTTCAACTTGGCCTGCCATTTTCCAAATAATTACACATTTACATTTTCATAGACATTTTCCGCAAAATCATGAAATCAACTTGATTTCACTTATGTATAAATAAAGTCAATATAACTACAACTACAACAATATAGATGGAACTAAAAATGGGTGGGTGAATGATGGTCAATGGCTGAGAATGAGTGGGATTGGTTTGTATATGCCAAAGGCAAAGAGAAGATCAGTTAACGGAAACGGAAGTTATTCGGTCGATAGGTAGTTGCATGAAGAAGAAGGAGATAGAGACCAATAAGATTGACAGAAGCCAGGAGATAGGGGTTGGGGGTGTGGTATTAAATGGAAAGAGGTAGGGGCTTAATGTGTGATGATGGTAGAATAGAGGAAAGAGAGTGGGAGAGAGAGAGAGAGAGAGAGAGAAGCTATGGTAAAACATAACTGAGGGCCCATTGTGGCGCTTTTATCTGACCAATGTTTGCGCGTTGATGTTGATGGCTATCTTTAAAAAGACATAAATCATTTGGTGTGGATTTGAATGTGAATGTGGGCTGGTCTAGGCCCTGTAATTAATCATGGCCCAAGGCATCGACTTAATTTTTCTCTCTGCTGCATAATTTTCGTTTTGTATCGCTATTCGTATTGTGTTCAGTCTGTTCCCTTTGTTCTCATTTGTGATTGCAATTTACCAGCAACTAGCAAAGTTGTTGAATCAATTTGTAATGATTATGAAATCCGTTTTGTTCGGTTACATAATTTACAATCATTAAATCTCTAACCACAAGCCGACGAATGGAGCAAACTGGGACTTCAAAAGTGCACCAGAGGGCACTCCGTGTTTTTCAAAATCAAGTTTTCAAACTGCAGCACTTCGTCACGGTGCAGCTGGACTTTTGTTGTTGAAATACAAATTCTGAGCACTTTGTTAAATTAAAAAAAAAAGTATAATAATATGAAATAAAGCTATCAGTTGGTTGGTGTCGTATTGAAAATCAGATCTCTATTTAATCTTTGTGCATAAATTTCGTAAAATGTTGGTTGAAAAATCTACGCTATATTATATTACTACGCTATAACAATTGTTCATATATTTGATAATATTTTTCTTAATCCTTAAAATAAAATAAAGATTAAATTCTTATTTGCCCTGTGAAAAGTGTATCAAAGAATTTATGTATTTCTTCGAAAATTCATCAAGACAGAGGCGAAAGCTGAGGCCAATAAAGTGCAAAGCTAATAAAACTCAATGAACTTTATATAAATATATTTGAAATCGTATTCATTTTGGTTTAGCCTTTTTTTTGGTCTATTTGAGTTTTGTGGTTTAAATAAACAAATACCAAGAATAAAAGAAAAGATTCTTACATTGAATTAGACTTGAAGCGATGACAGGCATGAAGGGATATTTAAGGGGGCAGGGCAATGTAAAATTAAAGTAAATTGTTTGAATTAATGTTATTTTGTTTTTACAGTTTTCCACTCTGTTATTTTCAACTCAGTTATTTTCATATTAAATTGTTTTAACAAAATGGAAAACAATGAGAATATGTTAAATTTATTTAAAGTAATTGCATTTTGTCTGCCCCTTGGCCTGACCCTCATAAGTATGCAATGGTAATTGTTTCAGGATGCCACAATGTCAAATGGGAAATGTTGAAATGCATGAAATGTGTGTATATGTATGTATGTATGTAATATGCATTACAAAAATTATTTCAGGCTAAATTAAATTCCTTTGGCATTGGTCAGAGTTTCATGGGAACCGCGAAATGTTATTGCAATTGAAGCCAGACCACGAATGAATGTGGCAAGTGAAGTGAAGTGAGAAAAAGATAGGGTATGAGTGATTGGAAGGGAAGGGTGCTTGTAAAAGTCTTGCAAGTTAACTGACTGGCGACCGCAAATGGCCATCAATGTTTGCCTTTGTATGTACATGCGTCCATCCGTATGTATGTATGTATGCGCGTATGCGTGTATAGACAATTATGCAATCCATTATTTAAAGCCTAATCATTTGATGTCCTTGTTGCTGCTATTGTTGCGGTTGATGTGATTACAATTAAAACTTACAAGGCGTCGAAATGAACACAACATCTGCCTCCCAAAACTCGTATGACAAGCAATTGAAATTGCAAGTGGTAACGCCCCTTTAACCATGCCAAACTCAAACCCAAAACCCAAAACCACCTACCCACCAAAATCCTTCCCCAGTAGCGTCAACAGCCTTTCCTTTTCCCGAAGCCGCAATGGCCAAGTCTCAGTTGTTGTTATTATTGCTGTTGCTGTTGCTGTTGCTATTGTTGTTATTGTTGTTGTGAATTTATGAGGCGCACTCATTTTAGGGTAAGAGAACATTTCTGGTTATTGTTATGGCCAGCCCAGGCAGAACCAACCAACCAATTATACACACAAACACACTCATGCATACATACACACACACAAACATACTGCGAGACAATGTCCATGACTAGCGAAGAGAAAAAGCACAAATTTACACATAGCAACAATTTCCCCAATATCAACATAGAATATTTAAGCTATACACTAACTATATCAGTATATATATAATCATTAAAGAATAGAATTTCAAAATGATTAAGCAATTATTTTAGATTTGAAAAAATATCAAAATTGTAAATAACTAATAAGTCTAATCATATGAATTAATTGTGATAAAACATGAAGTATAAAATGCACGATTATTTTTACAAATACATAATAAACATTTTTGAATATATCTAAAAAAAGTTAACTGATTTTAGTGAAAAGAAAAATTTATGTTTTGTTAATTGACTTAATATTAATTCAAATTTATTACATATTAAATTGAATTTGATTCCTTAAATTATAATTAAATATGTTTAAACTTCAAAATTGGATAGTATGAGCATAATATATATAATTAATCATTAAATTTGAATATATATATATATATATATTAATTAAGTTCTGGTTTATGAGTATATCGAATAACATATACTATATCATTTTAAATTTAGTTTGAATTCAATTTGTTAATTATCAAGTGTTTCATGTTAAAATGTTTTTCTTTTAGTGTATTTGGTGTTTGAGGAGTGCGAAAGGGTGTGGTAAATGTTAGCAACAGGCAATTATTTCCAAACGGCGTTCCATTTATGGTCTACAAACAGTTAGAACTTCTTTTTCATTCGGTTGCTGCGATTGTTGTATGTAATATATTTATTTTTCGCCCATGGCCGCTTTAATTTCAACAATCTACTATTTCTATTCGTAACCTGATGTGGCTAACAAAATAATGTTATTTCATATCGTATTTTAGAAGCATAATTATCAGTTAGTATTTGATCCATGGTCATTTTCTTTCCATGTCGATTTATTAGAATTCCAAACAAAAAAAAAAAAAAAGAAAAAAAGAACAAACAAAACCGAAGCCACAAAAATACTGATAATAATGGCTTTTAGCCACATCTTTTCCACTCACTCGCACTCTATCTTTTTTCCCTTTGTACATTTATGTATATTTATGTATCTTAATGTATATATATTTGTATATATGTATATTTGTGAACTTATAGAAGAAAGACCAAATACGTGATAAAAATTATGCTTCATATGCATGCAACTTGTAAGCAATAAATCTTCAATTTATTACAAAATAATTAAAATTAATGAGCAAAAATTGAAAATGCGCACGTGCGTTTGTCTGTATCAGTGTGTGTGTGTGTGTGTGTGTGTGTGTGTATCAATGTGTATGTTTCTATCAGTGTGAGCGTGCAATCAGTTCGTCGTTCGTATAGAGCTTTTGCGTGTGTGCGTGTGTATGTGTGTAGCGTAGAAAAAATTAAAACCATAAACTTTGCCAATTGCCAAGCATTATAAATTGCTAGGTGGTTGTGCGGCAATGGGAATGGGTAAAATGCGAAACAAAATGGCGGGTTCATATACATTGAAAAGATACGGGTATATTTCAATGATTACCTCCTCCCCTACCTTCTGCAAGGCATCCTCAACGCTAAAGCAAAAAGAAAATAGAAAAAAATTTTATGCCATATGAATGCTTTTCTCTATTCGCCAGCTACAAGAGTAACAAATTTGTATTTTTGCTTTGTCAGTGTTTTAACTCAATTGTTTTAATTGCTACAAGTTTCTATTCCTTTTCTACTTCTTATATGCATATATGTGAATTAGAAATATATCGTTGTGGATATTTTTTCAAAGTCATCCAATTCATGGTGTATTTCTCGATTTGTTGCCTCACCAGCAGGTGATCAATATTTAGATATTGAAATGAATAATATAGCGAAATAATATGTAGGTCGTTTTAGAAATTTATTTACTAGCAATTTATTTAAATATAACAAACGATTGAGATATTTACCAACACTGACATTAACATAATAGTTGAAAAATTACCAATATTAATAAAAAATGTGAAAGATGGAAAGTAAAGTTAAGCTACAAAAAAAATTTAATAAAATAGTGACTAAATTGACTAATACATTAATATAGATGAGAGTAGCACAAGAGATTTATTAAAGAATATTTCAGACTATGAAAGACTTGATTGTCTCTATCGTTACATATATACATAGGTAAATGTTAAAAAGTAGGGAAAATTGATTAACCTTTTTTTTTTTTGGTTTCATATAACAATTTTTACAATTACATTCGAATGTTGTCGAAAAAAACAAGGCCAATGGAAAGTTGAACAATCATATTGAAAGGATTAAAGTGTTGAGATTAATATAATACTCAACCAACAGCTATCAATCTATCAATAATTGGAAGCCAATCATGTTAATTTAAACACACATATACAGAGAAATAAAGATAATAAATGTATATTTCATCAATGGAATTTGTAGCAACATAAATAAGTACAGAATAACGAGTGTATCGACAACAATTCGCAGTAATTTACACAAATTTATCCAACACTTTAAGAATGATTGAAACAATTCGATAGTCAACCCAACAACATGTAATAAAAAACAAACAAAGTCACACAAATTAATGACAATTACCTACCCAGAAACGAGAAAAATATTACGACCAACTTTGCCAAAAATGTTGAAAATTAGAAAGTAAATTGCCATAAATCATTTCGACTTGACTCGCACTTGACATTCATTTGTTCCAGTACGAATGTGGAAATACAGAAAATGTGACAGAAAAATAAAATGAAAGCGACAAAAAATAAAAAGTTAAAAAGTCATAAAAAAAATATGTAATTGTGCTTTAAAGTAAATTACTGTATAACAGTACATTAGGAATATTAAAAATTAATTAATATATATGTATATTGTTGTTTTTAATGTTAAAATGATAAATCATTTGGTAAATGCTTAATAAATATTTACAAAGGCCACACAATCTAAAATACTATTAAGCAATTGACTTTGTCTGATAATGATTTTCAGCCATTTGTGATCCTAAACAAATAGCTTAAATATAAAACATCGTTCTTTCAACATATTTTTTGAGAAGCTTTTTTGAGCAGCTCCCCTAAAAGTATGCTATACATTTTGTTCTCTCATTCTCTCTTTGCTTTTGGCGTTTTAAAGCGTCAAAAGAAATGGCCGTTCGACAAACCCACACACACACACACACACACACACACACACACACACACACACACACACACACACACACATACACACAAAATGCCTAGCACATTTTTCTGTTTTCGGTTTTTTTTTTTTTTTTTTTTTTTTATAAACAAATTTACACATTTCGAAATTCGGAGTTCGAAAATTGAGTGCTCTCTTTTATCACAGCTAAGAGAGGAAAATCGTTCACTGTTTGAATTCTCTTTTTTCAACTTGTTGGTTAATCAAATTTCACAATTCACATTTTGACTCTCAGCCCAGCTTTGTTAAACTGCAATTAGCAACTAAATAGAGAACAATTTCATTGGCTTTGCAATTAGCCGCCACCCAATGACCATTTGGCCCGACTATAAGGCAATGTCACGCTTCTGGCCGACTTAATTGCAACAAATAAATCATAGAAAGGCAGAGCCAGGCAATTGGCCAAAGAATGAGTAGTTTGCTATATGTGTGAATGCGATGGTTGAGTGGTGGAGTAGCGGTTGATGGTGGTCGGCTAGGGATGTGTATGGGGGCGGGGGAATATATGTGTAAGAAGTTAGTTCGTTGCGCTGGTGTGCGTGAGAAAAATGTGAAAGAATCGAGGAAAAAATATAATGGAAGAAAGGATGGGTAGCTGCTAAGAAAGAGCGAGAGAGACAGACAAAGAGGGGAAGAGAGAGAGAGAGAGAGGGAGAGACGGGAGGTGAATACTTTGTGGTGCGTTTCGCACATAAATGTCAAGTGCGTAAGTTGACGCGAATACACAATCACACACACACACACACACACATACACATATTCATACTTGTGCCCATACATACATTCATTCAGACATACATACATGTTTGTACACATACATATACACAAACACGTTAAGTAGCTTTACGCACACTGACATTGCATCGCTAAGTCGGGAACTTACGCACACACACTCATATGTATATGTATATGTAAAGAGAGAAGAATTCAGGGACATGACCGCTCCATGTCCGATTCATCCTTACCCTCTACCTCCTCATGCCTTTATTCGCCTTCATCACATCCACCCAACCAACAAGATGATGAATGCCCATAAACTCGCCATAAATAAAATTGTTCGACTTTGCTTTTTGTTTGTATTGTTGCTGCTGCTGCTGCTATTGCTGCTGTTATTGTTGTTCTTATTGTTGTAGATTGTGTTATTATTGTTGTTGTTGTTGTTGGACGTTGAGCGGGGAAATTATGCCGGAAAGAAAAATCACTCGCTTCAAAAGTTTAAATGACTTAATTCGCTTGAATTTGCACCACCACCACACAGCTGACAAGAGTGGCCCATTACCAACAAAAAAAAAAAAAAAAAAGAGACGAAAAACAAAAAAAAAAAACCCAAAAACGACAACAACAAAAAGTAGACAATAACAACAAAATTTAATGCCGACTGTTTCTTCTCTTATTTTTCATTTGCTTTTGTTTTTTTTTTTATATTTTTTATTAATCATACCCTAAAGAACCCTTTTGGACATTTCAACTATGTTAGACCCCTTTTCGATTAAAAAAAATTTAGAAAAATATTTTGAGAAGTAACGATTGGAATCAAGGGAGATGACGAATTTGGCATTTGCCCAAGTTAAACTGGAAAGCCAAAATGCAAGTCTATAATAGCTTTAAGTAAATATATATATTGAAAAAGTTTAAAATGATAATTTGTTTGATGCTTTTAAAAAAGACGATTCAATGGTTTATAAACTAGAATATTACAATTAATTAACTATTTATTTAGTTCATATAATTAAAACAAATAACAGATTAACAATAGTTTCTGTTTTATTGGAATAATAAAATTAATTTATTAATTATTATAAATAAATTGTAAATAGAAATTTTGTAGAATGTGAACAATTCGTTGCCAACGAATTCACTCAGTTAATTTTTTTGTTCCATCTAATATTTTTTTTCTTTGAATTTCCAAAGGGTTTCATTTATGTACCTCACACATTTCATTTCATTCGGTGACTGGCTTTTGATGTACAAAATTGCGTCCAATTGTTGACTTAACGGATGTCGGATATCCTTTAAAGGTGTATTTTGTGTGTGTCTGTGTGTGTGCGTTAATTTACATGGGTGTGACTAGAAAGAAAATGCGCCTCACTGCATAACCATTTTCAGTTATGGCTTATCAAGCACGCAACGCTGTTTAGGCCATTGTAATGGAAGGGCTTTCAATAATTACCGTAAATATTCAAATTTTTTACATCTTCCTGCTACTTGATGTACTTAATATATATATAAATATAGATATGTAGAATCTTTTATTGTTCCAATCGAAGCCAAAGCTTTGAAAATCCATTTCCAATAATTTTTAAATCACCATAAGAATATATATGTATATATATAAACGTATATATGTACATTTCTTCAGATTTTTGTGGCCATTTCACGTTCCAAATCAGCTCAATTTTTTAGATTCACACGGGGACACACACACAGACACATCCGTAATACATTCAGGAGTGGATATGTGGGGGGGAAGTGATGGGTATTAGAAGACTTGAGAGGGTTATATAGCTGGTCTAGAAGTTCTAGTTAAGCCTTCTGACATTTAAATTGGCCGCCTTGTCTTTTTTGGATCGCATTTCGCGTGCCAACGATTTTGCATATTTCATATTTAGAATTTTGATGCGCCAAGCCAGGCGTTGCAAAGACTTTAACAAGACGGCGATGGCGACAAACTTTGGTTATATATCTTATGTATATACATATCTATATATATATATATATATATATATATGTACATAGTAACATCTTGGGCTACCTCCCCCTTCTATTACTCTTAACATTCACCATCTACGAAAATTTATCTACCAAACATATGCAAGGGCAAATTACGAGCCTCTGCTGACTTTGTTTATGATTTTGAAACAGTTGGCAGCCCCTATCACCCCTCTCCACCATTCACCATTCCACTACACGCTTTTGCAATCCTCCTTCCCCATTATCATCATCGATGTGAGTTTCGCATCTTGAGTTATAACATCTGCTTATTTGCATAAACAGCAACAGGAAAAGCAACAACAGGACAACGATATAGATATATATATATACATATATATATATATATATATAAATATATAGATGTATATATATGTACGTTGATACATATATGGATATAAAAACAAACTCCCAAGTCATTCAGCTTAAAAGTAGCAAAACTTGTGTGAAAAACCAAACTTGAAAAGAAAAGAAAGGCGTGTGATTATATATGCAAGTATTTATATGTGTGCGTGTGTATGTGTGTGTGTGTGTGAGTGGGTATGTGTATATCACGAATTTCTAGATCATTTAAGAGGTGAAGAGAGAATCAAAATCGTGAAAATTAGTGAAAAATTGCAATCAAATTGTTATAGAATCGAATAGAATATGCGCATATATTTCTTAATAATGTGCGAGGGTTGACCAAAGACTATGCATGTATTGATACTGTGAAACTGCAATGTGGATCTTTTGGGATAAGCTGATGCATAGGAAAGTATAATATGATCTATATAAACTGTGCTGTAAAACGCAAGAAATCTCTCGCTATCTTCCTTTCTCCCTCTCTCTCTCTCTCTTTCTATGTATATATATATATATATATATATATATATATATTTATTTGAGATATTTGTATAGTTAATTAATTTTTTCTTTGATATATAAAATTGGAATATAATAAGAATAATCTTTAAAATTGAAATTGCTTCTTTCCCTTTTCTCAAATTTACCCAATCGTTTGTGATTTGAATCATACAAAGATGTCTATCTTTACTTATGAATCAACTCTCGTTGATATACACAGACATATATGTTCATACACACACAAACACACTCGCACCTTTTATAAATAAAGTCTTTTACGTTAGCCGCATACAAAGATGGCTAAAATTTATATGAAGCCTTAAGGATATGCAAACATATAGAAAAGGAAGCGTGAAATATTATTTACGCTCAAATGGCTACAACTTTGCGCATGCAAAATAATCTAATGTCGAAATATTGGCCCCAGAAAGCAAAAAAAAAACAAAAAACAAAAAAATGAAAAAGAAAAAGCCGAATCTATGCACACAAACATACACATACACAGACACATATAAATAGGGGGAAAAAATTATAATATAATTATTATGATACGATTTTGAGTTATTCTCGTTTAGGCACCATTTTTAATGCAATTAAGGCAAAAACTTTGCTAAACTCTTTTCGACACCCTGTTTTGAAAATACAAAATGAGTTTATTAGTTTTGCTCAAGCAAAGTGTACATAAGTACATAATATACATATATACATATATACTTATGTTTGCGTTAATCAATGTACTTGTAAGTATAATTTCTTAAATTTATCTATTTAAATTTCGTTTGTATTTACTGTAAATTAACTACTGACTAGTAGTATAATATCATTAAAAATTACTACATAAAGATTAGAAAAAACTGGTCAAAATTTAATTTCATTCATCAAACAATTTCATCAACTTTTTGTGCTTAATTTTTAAATAAATGCAACCCTCTTGTAGGTCGGTTTCTAAAATATTTGGGCTTAGCTCAATAATTATAGATTATTTATTAATACAATCGAATTTCTGAATTTCGATCTAAATAAGGATTTTTTCTATTACTTATTCATAAAATAAACAAATATGGAAAAAATGATTGGAATTTAGAAATGAAAGTTTCTACCAATACTGTAAGAGTTTTATACTAAAAAGTCAGTATATATATATATATACATTAATTATTACTGACTTTTTAGTATAAAACTCTTACAGTATTGGTAGAAAACTTTCATTTCTAAATATGCATTTATATATATGTATATATATATAAATATATTTATATTTATATAAGTATATGTATATATATTTATATACATATATTTAATTATAAGTTTGTTTAAAAGTAAAAATATTTCACTTTTAGTGGGAGAGAGGGTATTTCACAGTCAACTTATCGTCATTCATCCCATCAAAGGTACAAAATTGCTACATTCCGGTAATGTGTTCGTTGTTGTTGGTATTAGCATTAGACTGGCTAACCAGTGGTGAACAGGTGTATCAGCCAAATGTGAATAGTAAAACGAAACATGAATTTCAAATGAAAGTGAAGCTGAGAATTGAATCCGTTATCGTTGTCTGTTTTCTGGTCCCTTTTCCCCTTTTTCCTTTTTTTCTTTTTTATTTTTCTCTTTTCCCTCTGCCGTGTTTCCCTGCTCTATTTGCTTCTCCATTTTGTCAGTGAAAAATCACAAGCACGAACTTGTGTAGGAGTCAGAGTAGGAGCACGGTCTGGAGCAGCTGAAGCAGAGTCAGAAGCTGCGGCTGATGCTCATTTCGTTTCCAGTTACTGACCAAGGAAAGCAACTAAAGGGCCAAAATGGATGGTTGAGTAGTTAAGAGTTGATTCTCAATGCAGCACGCACTTTTGGCAGTAGGCATTAACTAGTTTTCCCTTTTTTTTTGTTTGCTTCTTTTCTTTGCTATTTCTCTACTCCATTTGATGGTTTTTCCCTTTGGCTTACCACTTTGAAAACAAAAAAAAAAAAAAGAAAAGAAAAATAAAAGATTTTAGTGTTGGATGGCGAATGTCAAATTTTTGTTGGCAAGATTTGCTTTTTGCTTCAAATTGAATTTTCTTTTGATTTTTTAAGTTTTTCCCTTCGATGCATATATGTAGGTACACTCATATAATTTAGTTCCCAAGTCAAATCAAATTCTACATATCCTATAACTTAAGTGGTATTTAAAATATTTTATTATCTAAGTTGCATTCAAGAATTGTTATTACTTTACAGCTTGTGATCAAATTTACTCCATTAATATATAAAATAGTATATACTCGAATATCGAATGAAGTAGTCGGGTTACGACCAAAGATATAGAGAGAATCGTTTTGGTTTCTTTAAGATTCACATTCAAGTCGGTTTCATAAAAAGAGGAATATGTGAAAATGGTAGATATGGTAATATATGCATTTATAGATATGAGATATATATATATATATATGTATGTACTTATGATGTACATGGCTATTAAATATTTGTTTAGACTATATCAACTCGCATTTTTTACACGTCATTGTGCATGCTAGATTATTATTGTCATAAATCATATATACAATCTTTCCATAAATATTTACAAAGGGCAAAGAGCGAGTCAGATAGAGGGAGAGAGAGAGAGAGAGAGGGGAGAGAGACGTATGGATGCCTGTTGGCAGTGTATGGGGTGTAGATGGATGTGCTGACGCGTTGCCTTTCACAGTGCTTCAAAATTGTATCCTTCTCTTCACTCTGTATGCATATGTATATATGTACGTACGTATGGAAAAGGATGAGAATGAGTACTCATATAATGCGTGTCTCCTTGTCGCTCCTGGGCCAAAAAGCGAAGCAAAAACAGAACACAACTAACTGACAATCTAACTAACTTGGCCAGGTTGCCTACAGTACATGTCTGTGCGAGTGTGTGTGTGTGTGTATTGCCTTTGCTACCTATGCTATAGAGAGAGAAATTGTTTTCACTAAGTCACTCATCATCCTTGTTGTGCTCTCTCATCTCGAGGACGCCGACGACTTGGAAGATGGTAAAAGGCTCTCGTCCTCTTATTACTCTTCCCACCTTCTGTAGCTCTGTCTTCTCTTTTCCCCTTCGCCTCTCCTTCTCCATGACAATGAGTAACGAGTGGTGCGTTAGATGAAAGAAAATGCGGTGGCGGGGGAAGGCGGTATGGGGGCGTGGTAGGAATGCTAGTTATTTCGTTGTGCTGCTGTCATTCGGAGCTTATAGTTGATGAGGCGTGTTATATGCATTTTATTTGCTCCTCTCAGTATCCTTCCTTTCCATGTTGTTAAAAACCTTACACATGTCAGTGAGTCTGTGGGTATGTGTATGTGTATGTGTATGTGTGTGTGTGTGTGTGTATGTGCATTTCTTCATTGTTTTATTCCTTTTTATACTTTTCCATCTTTTCTTTTTGCGGTTGTAGCACAACGATGCGATACGCTAAAAAATTGCATTTTGTGGTTGCAACTGGATTTTCGGAATGGTCTGGTCTGGTTTGGTTTGGTTTGACTGTGATGTGGTCTGGTCCATATTTGGATCCAGTTCATGGCTTCGATTCACCCACCAAGACAAAAAACAAAAAAGAAACATGACAAATTAAGCAAAAGCAAATCCGATCAATTTATTTTGATAAAAGTAAATAAAAACTAATGTAATTGGAAATGCAATGAGGCAGATCCGATCTTTTTAAATAATCATCTTCAAATACTTAAAGACCAAAATGTAATTCTAATGTAAAATGAATTAATTCAATTCTGTACTTAAATTCGTTGCGAAATGCCTTGAGAATTCAATTGATTATCTAACTAATGTACTAATGTTTGTTCTTACTCGAAATCAAATTAATATATAGTTTCGAAGATATAGAGAAATTGACAATCAAAACTTTGTTAATTAGTTATTCATTTTTTTAAATAATAATATTCCCTTTAATAAGAATATACATATATATATAAT
This sequence comes from Drosophila sturtevanti, assembly GCA_018150375.1. Lineage (NCBI taxonomy): Eukaryota > Metazoa > Arthropoda > Insecta > Diptera > Drosophilidae > Drosophila > Drosophila sturtevanti. The sequence continues at coordinate 12,601 of JAECWJ010000392.1, read as the reverse complement.
TGATTTTGCAATAGTTTCAGATAGCCTTTATTTTGTCCTGTTGAATAATATTAAATTTAAATATTAAATATTTTAAAACATTAAAAAAATATATAATTTTAATGTACAATTCGTTTCTTCATTTTTGAGCTAATTTCTCCCTTACTTAGTTTAAGCATAATGGGGTGAGATCTAAAAAAGTCTAACACTCTCTTTTAGTTAAGATCACAATTATTAAATCAATTATAAATATACATATATCTCTCACTCTCATATGTATTATGGTCATAATTGGATGGATTGTGTTTAACATTTTCATGGTAATATAATTTTGTGCCATATTGTTGTTGTTGGTAAATCAGAGCAGTACAGTTGGTCCTTTTTTACAAGAATATTAGCATGAAGCATAAATACAACAATACGAAGGAAATGTAGACAAGAGCGTTGGGTGGGGAAGGTGGAAAAGGGCAAAGAGTCCCCTATTGAGATGAACCGGAACCTTATTCAACCCAACCGGCTAGTAACCAACATATATATATATATATATTCTAAATGTAACCCTTACTGGCTGTAGCAGCTGTGACTAGCGGAACAACTGCCGGCCGTTGACCAGTTCATCCAGACACACAAAAAAAACACACGCACACACACACACACACATACACACATCCGCAAATAGAAGTGTGTGCCGACCGGACCAATTCAACCCAAAGCAACCCAAAACTGAACTCAACTGAACTAAACTGAACTGAACTGAACTCAACTGAGAACCTTTTCTCTTGCCCATTATCATTTGATTTGCCTTGGTTTACTTTTCTCTTCTCTTCTCTTTCTTACCCGCCATCAATCCTTTTGCTTATTGTTGGTGTTGTTGTTGTTTTTTTTTTTTTTTAATCGATAAATGATTTTGTTTAGTTTAATATGTGATACATGCATATGAGGAAGGCTTACGATTAGTATGAGACAAGTATTCAAAATAGCTAAAGGCAAGTTACCAGGACAACCCGAATGAAAGAAAAGAATGGATGGAAAAAAAAATACAAAGAAGAAAAGTGAAGGAAGCCAGAAGCGTAGTGTTGATGCCACATGACATACCTAAAAGGATTTCGACTTAAGTAGCTTAACAGGCAAATAATGCACACACGCACACACACACACACACTTGAAAAATGAAAATTATAGAGAAAAATTCTCTGCATTACTGCTGATTACGCCATTAATAAAGGCCAATCAAGGAAAAAACGAAATAATATTAATGGGTTTTTCATTCATGTTATTCAAAATGTGGGAGAGATTTTCATTGTTAACTTTCTCTCAGTGTGCAGTTAACTGTAGTTGTTCATAAGTAGCCCAAACTTTTTTTTGCAGCTGACGCTTTATAGATATCCGCTTCCTGCTGCTCGCTTCCTGCCCATTCTTAACCCTTTACTCGCACATTTGCATATGCTGCCTCAAGCTCGTCAATTGTTCCTAGCCTAAAGTCTCAAGATGCCGTTAGACGCTTCCACACCTACCATCTTCCATCCATCGCCCATCACCCATCACCCATCACCCATTACCCTTCTTTTTTTCTCATTTTCTTTTTTGCACTGTGCTCCTTGTCACCAACTTGGGAAAAATAGGCGCGCCTGCGCATCCATATTCCATGAAATGGATTGTGCCATTTGTTGGAGGGAAAAGGGATAGGGGAAGAGGGAAGGGTGCGTATGGTAAATATGCTAACAGCCAGATGTCCCTCCATGGCGTCCGTCTTACGTCTGTTTTTCTGCATGTAAATGAGCGTCATATATATATATTTTTTTTTTGTCGTTTTTGCCCGACATTTCGTCTAGTCCCTCAGCCTCCTTTATGTCTCTTCTACAACAACATGCATAAATACTTACATATATACATACAAACATAGTCATCTACCCTCTCGCTCTGCATACTTCTTGACTCGCTTGCTCTCGAATCCTTGTCTTGTCTTCCTTGTCTTTGGATTGCGCTTGTTATGTAAAACTTTAGACTTTTCGTCGTAGTTGGATAGTAGTTTTTCTTCTTCATCTTTTTTTGTTTTCACGTTCTGTTTCTTTTCTTTTCTTTTTTCATACATCTATTGTTTTCGTTTTTTTTTTCTCCTCCCATTTTTTTTTTTTTTTTTGTGTTTTTTGCTTTTTGCTTTTGTTGCATTTATTTGGAGCAGGCTGAATGCCTTAGCAGCTGCTGCTGTCTGTCAGTTGTGTTAACTCAACTATTTTGCATGAAAATATCAATGCATACTTCTAGGGATATAGGCATAAATTACCAGATCAGATTTATCATGGATGGAGCAATGGCTACTCAGAAAAGAAAAATGATAAAGACAGACAGGGAGATAGAAAGAAAGAGAGAAAGTAAGCCGAAATTGTTGAAATTCATCGGATTGAGCTCAAATGGAATAGTTTTACATATTATTATTAAAATAGTTTACAAGTATGCGTATATATGTACAAACATTGGTGTGCGTATGTGTGTAAATAGAAATGAGATATATCCGCTGCAGGCTAAAGTTTTGAAAATAAATAAATTTTGCAAGCAATTTTTCTCAGGTCGACTTGAATATACTCTGGCTTTTATTAAAGCCAACTCAAGTGAATTACAATTAAAAAATCTTTCAATAAATATCCCATGTTTTTATTTTTATAAAATATAATCAAATTAAACAATTAAGTCTACGATAAAAAGGGACAAATGCGAGAACATTATTTTTCATACAACACAATTTAGTTTTAATATTTTTTTCGTATAAATTTAAAAGAAACTTAATTGTTTGGAATAGTCCTTAAGTAATTTTTGTGTAATTTGTGCTCATTCTAAATCTATTTCAAACATAAAGTGCAATGAAATGAAATGTAATAAAATTGCGTTTAACAGAATTTATGTATACATATATGTTAAATATCCTGGTGGAAAAATCTGTGAAAATTCTTTGCCCAAATCACGTTCATTTGCTGCATATTTAATGCACAATTTATTTGAAAAGTGAGTGGAATCTTTAATTAAAAATTGAATAATAACCGCCAAGTGGAACTGACACAGCAAGCACGCATGTAATTAAGCAACAGATATGTAGGTACATATATATGTACGTATTTCCTGTATATATCCCATACCATTTCCCTTGCTAGCCTGCCTACCTCCCTCCCCCCACCACTGCCATATGATTCTGTCAGGTTCTTTACTGTTTAACATACATATATGCATAAAGTACAGTTAATTGCATATTATGGGTACCGATATTTTTGCCACTCTCTCTCTCTCTCGGTGTCTGTCAGTCTCTCTTCCTCTCTCTCTCTCTCTCTCTCTCTCTTCCTCTCTCTCTCTGCAAAAAGATGCAAACTGCATGCTGGGGCATAATTTATTTATTCTTGGCTTATCTGCTTTTAGCTGTGACAAAATTGTGAAAAATCAAATGTTGTGAAATTTATTTATATTATAAACGCCCGTCAGCGAGGGGTGTGACATTTCTTCTTATTTATCTTGTTATTGTGTGTGTCTGTGTATCTAAATATATCTATATACGTGTGTACGTATGTATGTATGTGTGTATATATGTATGTTCAGTCAAGTTGCTGAGTTTGATGACTTTTTACAGAGTCAGCTGCATTTGCTTTTGCTTACAGTTGAGATGTTACATCCTCTTTATTGTTGATGAGGAGGTAGAGAGGAGAGGTTTAAGTGAGGCAAGCCGGTTAGCTTTTGCCAATGTGAGTATGTGTGTGTGTGTGTCTGAGTGCCATTTGTCTGTCTCTGTCTCCGTTGTTTTTGTTGGCTCTAGCTAACTAATAGCATGATAAAGTCAGCTATCACTCTTTCATTATAAATGGCAACTAGAGTTTCTCTCCCTCACGCTCTCTTAATCTCTTTCGAATTGACAAGTTGTGATCTTTGGTTTAAACTCATTTCATTTATAATACGACAAATTATTTATTGTCCCTGTATTTTAGATACTGAAGAACTCTTTGAGTTAACCTCGTAGCTCACAATCAGTCATATGCCCATATGTTCTGTCGCTTTATTGCTCGTTTGCCGAGGAATTTTTGCTTTCAACTTTTCTTCTTTCTTTTTTTTTTTTGCCGTTGGCTGCTGTCCTTGGCAAGTGTCCTGGCCCAGGATAACAAGAACACGGCAGACGACAGACGACAGACGACAGATATGTATGATGAAATACAAATTAAATTTCCATGGCACAAACACATGCACAAAAAAATCAGATATGAAATGTAAAACGTAACAAGAGACACAGGCAAGAGGCAAGAAGGAACGCGTGCGAGAGAGAAAATCAGAGAGAGAGAGAGAGAGAGAGAAGTGGGAGCCGAAGGGTTTGCAAAGGGAAAGCCAGTCAGTTAAAAGACTCCACACATATGCGATGCTAACGAAGGTGGGAAAAGCAGAAGCGGTGATGTATGGGAGGGGGCATGGCGACAGGGGGAAATGCTGCCTCATCAGAGAAGCGTATGCCTCTTTGCCTCTTTTTGTTGTTTGTTCACTTGTGTCCCCTCTCCAAAAGATTGAAAGCATGCGGCAATTGAAGGCGAATTTAAATGGGATTCCCCTTCTTATCAACAGCCGACAATTCCATAGGCCTCCGCTTTTTCTCTCCATCTCGCTCGCTCTCTTCAAACGCTTGTTTCTATCTCTGTTTCTGTCTGTTGGTTGCCACTATCATTGTGGAAATGCGTAAAAAGGCGTATAATTTGCAAGAGATTTGATTTCACACCGCCACCAAGCAATTCAAAAGCATAGCAAATGAGACAGTGGGTGGGACCTAAAGGAGAATGAAACCAAGAAGATGAAAAAAGAGAGGTGAATATTGTGAAGTGTTAAGTATGTATATATATATATATACATACATATACATATATGTATATATATGAATGTATAGAAAGTTAAGCCGAATGACAGCTGCAGCACTCTTCATGTAAAATTCGAATTATGTTTCAAAAAAAGGAAGATTTCCAGCTAATTTACAAACATTTCCGTATAGTTTTAACTTTAAATTTTCTAGTTTTCTTAATAGTTTTACTATACATATTTAGTAAATAGAATGAAAGTCTCTTCTCTTTATATACATACATATGTACAGATGTATATGTCTGTACTA